>CM035847.1:53249243-54677577 GCA_020510985.1 Pholidichthys leucotaenia
AGCAGTGAGTCCAGCCGGTGATTCTGCTGCAAATTGCCTGCGCCGTTGCGCCGACGTCGTTGTCGGCCCCCAGACGTCGCGCACTCCTGGACCAACTCCGGGACAGGGGCAGGACTCCAACGCGGGGAGCGAGGATGCCTCCTCCTCTGCTTCCTGCTCTCTTCCTCCTCCAGCCCACGAAGTCTCTCGCGCTGCGTGGCAAGTTCTTCCCACCTCCTTATCACCTCCGGGTGATCATCACAATCGAGGGGAAGATTGTCCAGAAGATCCTCAGCAACGTCCAAGTGCCAGCGCAAGTAGCTGGAGGTGACGTCAAAAGTAGCGGCGAGGAGCACCCCGTCGGCGTACTCCAGCGCCTCGGCTAGCTTTCTGCCCAGGCGCCGACCGCGGCCCCTGGATGACGGCATTCTCCCAGCAACAGGCACCCAGACAGGGAAGAACAACAGTCAAATTTAGGCACAAACTCACAGTGAAATGGTGTCTCAGTGTGGCACCTCCGTCTAGACGTCCTGGCAGGAGTATACTGTCATGTGGTGATCCTCGCGGATCACCATGAGACGCCAAAGAGTCCACCAGTGAGTTTGGCAATGATGTTAATTTATTTACACACATGACAAGACAAGACTATGAACCCTGCAGGGCAAAACACACATTAAACAAGACTTGGGCTCGTAGGGCTAACCCCAGCCACTACGAGCTAAACAATGACATGAGCTAGGATAACGAACCTGACATGAAGGTTTGACGCAGCGTTGACAGCGTCTGGCAAGGAAAGTTAGACGCTAATCCTGACAAGGAAGATCAGACGATACTCCTGCCAAGGAAGGTCCGACGATACTCCTGCCAAGATCAGACGATAATCCTGACAAGGAAGGTCCAACGATACTCCTGCGTCATACCGTCGCTAGTGCCGGGTTTATAAAGGCGAAGCACTAACGAACGGCAATGACATACAGCTGGCCAGCCTTGACAGGCGGAAGCCCCACCGAGCACCTTCACAATAAGAGCCCGGTGAGGCCAGAATACAGCCCGCAGCTGTCAAGGCCGGCAGCGAGTTAGACATGGCCCGAGCGCTCGGGTCGTAACACTCATAGCACTTTCAACTGTAGGGGAAACCCCCACAATTGCAGAAAGACCACAGCAATCAGGTGATCCCCTGTGAGCAAGCGCTTGGCGACGGTGGAGAGGAAAAACTCCCTTTTAACAGGAAGAAACCTCCAGCAGAACCAGGTTCAGGGAGGGGCAGTCATCTGCTGCAACTGGCTGGGGGGTGAGGGGATAGAAAAGATGAAAAGAACAGACATATAGAGTGCAAACAGCACAATGGGGACTCAATCTATGGGAGAGAACAAACAGATGTTAATGACCAGCAAAAAAAAAAAAAAATAGTGAAGCCCAGTGCAATTATTGGAGGTCCCCCGGCTGTCTAAACTTAATAGCAGCATAACTAAGGGAGGGTTCAGAAACATATGATCCCTCCCTAATTGTAGGCTATATCAAAAAAGAAGGTTTTAACCCTATTCTTAAAACAGAGATAGAGTCTGACTCCCGAATCCAGATTGGCAGCTGGCTCCACAGGAGAGGAGCTTGATAACTGAAGGCTCTGCCCCCCACTGTACTTTTGGAGATTCTAGGTATTACAAGTAATCCAGCATTCTGGGAGCGTAGTGCTCTGTTAGGATAATAGGGTAATATCAGATGTTTTAAATAAAAAGGGGCCTGAATGTTTAGAGCTTTGAAAGTGAGAAGAAGGATTTTAAACTTAATTCTAAACTCTATGGGAAGCCAGTGAAGGGAGGCCAGAACCGGAGAGACATGAGCTGTCTTTCTAGTACCTGTTAAAACTCTTGCTGCAGCATTTTGGATCAACTAAAGACTTTTTAGAGTATCAGCATCATGTCTCAGCATCACTGAGACAAGATGCTCCTAATCTTTTCAATATTATGCAAATGATAGAAGGCAGTCTTAGAAACAAATTTAATATGTGAATTGAAAAACAGATCTTGATCAAAAATAACTCCAAGGTTCCTCACAGAACTATTAAGAGAAAGAGTAACTGCATCCAAACTAAAAGTTTGATTTGGAAAGGTATTTCTAAGGTTTTTTTGGACCAACTAGAATGACTTCAGTCTTATCTGAATTTAATAGCAGGAAATTACAAGTCATCCAAGCTTTGATTTCCTTAAGACAGGCATCTAACTTGGCTAACTGATTACTATCATCTGGCTTCATTGACAGGTATAATTGTGTGTCATCTGCATAACAATGAAAATGTATACAGTGCTTTCTAATAATGTTGCCTAACGGAAGCATATATAAACTAAAAAGAGTAGGGCCTAGCACAGATCCCTGTGGAACTCCCTGACTGAGCTTTGAGTTGAAAGAAAACTCATTATTGACATGAACAAACTGGGACCTATCAGATAAATAAGATCTCCATAAAGCTTGTCAGCAGAGGGAAGCATGAAGTGCTCTAAAATTTCCTGTTAGATGGCTGCACTGACATTGGACTTGATTAAACACACAGAAAAACACCAGCAGGTGGCATGGCTCCACATATCATCGACTGTGGAAACGTCACACTGGACCTCAAGCAACTTGGATTCCGTGTCTGTTCACTCTTCCTCCAGACTCTGGGAACTTGATTTCCAAGTGACAGGACTTGGCACCTGATTTGGGGAGCCATGTCATCTGCTGGTGTTAGTCCACTGTGTTTTATCAAGTCTAAAGTCAATTCACCTGTGTACCAGGACATTTTAGAGCACTTCATGCTTCCCTCTGGTGACAAAGTTTATGGAGATGCTGATTTCATATTCCAGCAGGATTAGGCACCTGCCCACACTGGTGCCACAAGTACCAAAGCCTGGTTTAATGACCATGGTATCACCATATTTTACTGGCCAGCAAAACTCTCCTGACCTAAACCCCATACAGAATCTATGAAGTATCGTCAGCAGGGAAATGAGTGACACCAGACCCAACAATGCAGATGAGCTGAAGGCCGCTATCAAAGCAACCTGGGCCTTCCTAACACCTCAGCAGTAACACAGCCTGATCACCTTCATGCCATGCCACAGTGATGCAGTATTAATTCATGCAAAAGGAGCCCTGACCAAGTACTGAGTGTGTTCATGGAAATACTTTTAGTCGGCCAGCATTTTTATTATTATTTTTTTTTAAATTGATCTTATGTAATATTCTCATTTTTTGAGAAACTGATTTTCAGGTTTTCATGAGCTGCAAGCCATAACCATCAAAATTAAAATAAATAAATACTAGAAATATATCACTCTGTAATGAATCTATATAAAATATGAGTTTCATTTTATGAATTGAATTACTGAAATAAATCAACATTTCAATGATATTCTAACTTAGTGAGATGCACCTGTAGCTATATTATACCATTTTATTGAGTGGATATGCCTAAATCAGTGTGTCAATCATACTACATTGATGCTTATAGACACTCAAGTATGTTCCAGACAAAATAGCATGGCTTTCGGGAATTATCTGTTTTTGCAAAAAAATGTACTAATAAATTGCCAAAAAGAAACGACGAGTTGATGTTTGATTTTTTGCCTTATTATGTCTGAGATACTCATATTTCAAGTGACCATGTCTTAGAAGCTGATTTGGAAATATTAACACCTATAAGATAAGATAAGATAAGATAAGCCTTTATTAGTCCCACAATGGGGAAATTCCAGGATTGCAACAGCATAGGGATAGCAACACTCAGAGCAACAATCAGAAGGCAAGAAAAAACAACATCTAGTAAACATATGTCCATATTACTATAAATGTATATATATAGACACACAGTGCAGAGCATTATGGCTGGTGAATGTGCAGCAGAAAGTCTAAGCTCTCTCTCCGCGGATGCAGCGGGCCAGCTGGAAGTCTTTGGGCATGATGGTGACCCCCTTAGCGAAGAAGAGACCCACCAGGTGGGCCTCGCTGGTCTCCTGCAGAGCCATGACGGCGAAGCTCAGGAAACGCAGGACGGTCTTGAAGTCCTGAGAGATCTCCCTCACCAGGCGCTGGACGGGCAGCTTACGGATGAGCAGCTCCGTGGATTTCTGGTAGCGACGGATCTATCTCAGAGCCACGGGCCTGTGACGGCGAGGCCTCTTCACTCTGCCGGTGGCCAGAGCGCCTCTCCGAGCAGCCCTGGTGGCTAGCTGTCTCCTGGGGGGCTTCTTCCTCCAGTAGATTTTACGGGCGGTCTGCTTGGTTCTTGCCATCGCTCTTTATTATTCTGTCTTATATTTCTTTCACGCCGCCTAAACTCCAGCCCGGCACCCACGTCCTTTTCGCTACAGCTCCCGGTATGTCGAGTTTCCCATTAGCACCGGGCGGCGGCCAAGTGCTAGCTAGCACTAGCTCCTCCCCGCTGTAACGTCTCCCGCTGCAAACCGTGGCTCCGTCCGCCGACCCGGGAGACCCCCGGGGCGATCCGTGCGTCCGTGATATATATACAGAGTGAAAGGTGTAGAAAGAAGAAGGAAGATAAAAATAAATAATAATAAACCTACAGATGAAAAAGTGTTTTTTTTTTCTCATTTTGAACTCAATTGGATTTATCTGTTTTTGCAAAAGAACTCTTCAACTGTTGTACACAAACACTGTTCTCCATTGGTGGAGTTCATGAACATCAAGTGCAGACCCTTTTAAATTTCAAGAGAATTTTCATCTGTTCTACTAGCCAAGGTGTATGCCCTGTCGTTTCGGCGAGAGAAGTAAAGCACTAAAAGAACTCTATCAGGCCATCAGTGAGACACAAGCAGCGCATCCAGACGGATTCCTCATCCTAGCAGGAGACTTTTACCATGCAGGTTTAAAGGCCATCCTACCAAATCTGCACCAACATGTAGACTTCCCAACAAGAGGAGACAATTTGCTGGACCTGGTGTGCACAACTCACAAGAAAGCATACAGAGCCTCCCCCCTTCCTCACCTGGGTCTCTCTGATCACATCACCATCTTATTAAAGGCCAGCATACAAACTCAGAGTGAAAACAATCAGACCAACAAAAAAGCAGGTACGTGTGTGGCCAGAGGGGGCCTTTGATGCACTGAAAGAATGCTTCAGTACTACAGACTGGGGCACTTTCAAGAACACAGCCACTCACAATGGACACACAAATCTAGAGGAGTACACTGAAGTAATTATAGCATATGCACTGATAATGTCACTCACTGCAAAACCATCACTGTTCATACCAGCCAAAAGCCATGGATGACAGCAGAGGTCCACAAGCTCCTGAGGGCTCGGGACACAGCCTTCAGGGCCGGCGACACTGCAGGACTAACAACAGCTAGGGCCAACCTGTCCCATGGCATCAAGGAGGCAAAACGACAGTACAGCAAGAAAATATCCGGCCACTTCAGCAACACCAGAGATGCACGTTCCCCCTGGCATGGCATATAGACCCTCACCAACTTCAAAAATCCACCTCAGACCTGTGTGAGTGACATCACATTTTTTAACAACCTAAATGACTTCTTTGGCCACTTTGAAGCACAAAACAGCACATCAGCACCCAAGACCACTCCTCCTCCAGATGAGCAGGCCATAAGTCTGGATCCGGCTAGCATGAAGAGGACCCTCTGCAGGCTCAACCCACGCAAGGCAGTGGACCAGACAACATACCAAGTCGCATTCTGAAGGACTGTGCATAGGAGCTCACAAATATCCTAGTCGACATCTTCAACATCTCCCTGACTCAAGTTGTTGTCCCCACATGTTTCAAAACTGCCACCATAATACAAGTCCCAAAGAAGCCCATCCCATCACGCTACAATGATTACCAGCCCGTAGCACTGACCCCCATCATAATGAAGTGCTTCGAGCGGCTGGTCATGCAGAAAATCAAGTCCATCCTCCCTCCCTCCCACGACCCATCTTGGTTTGCATACAGGTCAAACAGATCCAAAGAGGATGCCATCGCTGCTGCTCTCCATCCAGCCTTCACCCACCTGGACTCAAAGAACTCCTATGTGCGAATGCTGTTCTTGGACTTCAGTTCAGCATTCAACACAATCATGCCCAAGCACCTAATACAAAAACTCAGACACTTGGGACTCAAAACCTCTTTCTGCAACTGGGTGCTGGACTTTCTCACAGGGAGGCCATAAAATGTGTGGGTTGGCAGCAATACATCCAAGACCACCACACTGAGCACAGAGGCCCCATAAGGGTACGTGCTCAGTCCACTGCTCTTCACCCTGCTAACCCATGACTGTACTAGCCTACAACACCAACCGCATCATCAAGTTTGTTGATGACACGATGGTGGTGGGCCTCATCACTAACAATGAAGAGGCCAGCTTGGGGATAACAAGGCATTTCCAGACCAGCCAGCAGAGGTCCAGTGGTGTAAAGACAACAACCTCTTCCTGAACATGGGAAAAACCAAGGAGATTATGGTTGACTTCAAGAGGGGACACACACAGCATGCCCCTCTGATCATCGATGGAGCAGCTGTGGAGACGGGGAGCAGCACCAAGCTCCTGGGGGTGCACATCTCTGAGAACCTCTTCTGGTCCAACAACACCACATCACTGGCCAAGAAGGCTAGAACTCGCCTCCATTTCCTCTGCAAACTGAGCAGAGCATGAGTCCCACCCCCCATCATGTGCTCATTCTACCAAGGCACCATTGAGAGCATCCTCACCAGCTGCATCATGATGTGGTATGGAAGCTGCACTGCCACCTGCCAGAAGACACTACAATGCACAGTGAAAGCAGCCAGCAAGATCATCAGTGCCCCTCCCCCCAGGCATCTACCTCACCTGCAGAGCCATCAGCATCACAGGCGACACTTCCCACCCCTCACACTCCCTCTTCAGCCCCCTGACCTCGTGGAAAAGGTGCTGAAGCCTCCGGACCCGCTCCACAAGACTGCTAGACTGCTTAGCAGCTTCATTCATCAGGCCATCAGGACCCTGAACTCTGTGCACTTCCTCCCCCCTGGACCATAATACAATCACCCGCACAATAACTACCTCAACTGTTGGCACAGAATGACTGGCACACCAACAGTAATACTTTTGGTGCTGTATGTCTCTGCACATTAACCGCAACCATTTGCACAAATGCCATATCTGCTGCTGTCTGTCTGTCACCGCAATACTGATCACGTGCAGTCCTATCTGTTACTATCTGCACCTACACTACTGCATTGAACTGCAGCTATGGGTATTCATCTCTAGTTGTCTGTATAGGATTGCTGGGTTTTATCATTGTTAATCATTTATCTCTATTTGTACTATGGGATGTCTGGGTCTTTCTTGTCGCCATTTGCACTACGGGTTGCATTACTGTACCTAAACTGCTGTTGTTGTTGTTTTCTTTTTTCCAGCCTTATTCCTTTTCTTTTTATATTATGCACACCAATGACCAAGAACAATTGAACAATTGAACAATCTTTCCCACACCTTCAAACCCTGTTTATAGAGAAAAGTGGTCCAGCTTATAAGTAAACTCTTTTCACATGATTAGTCAAAGTTAATCAGCATCTTTTTCCTTAGCGTGCTCTCCTAAACCTTATTGGCCATTTGATGGATTATGTGGCTAATGAGCAGATTCTGATTAATTAATGGTGGATTAGGAGCAGCGTGTAGGAAGAGCTGCAGACTGAGCTGAAGGTGAACTCAGCACTGATACCTGGGCACTCCGTCACTACAGGGAGTCCAAAACAAATTAAGGGAGTTCTGTCTCTGTTTGTTAGTCTGTGTTGGTATCACACTGGTAACGAACAAAGGAAAGCATCCTGTTTAAGGATTCTAGAATACAGGTGCATCTCAGGGCAGCTGAGTTGTACCGACAGGCCAAGTGGAGTGCAGCTCGAGCGGTTGCTGAGGCTAAAACTCGGTTGTGGGAGGAGTTTGATGAGGCCACGGAGAAAGACTTTCAGTCAGCCTCGAAGAGATTCTGTCCAGCAACTCAGAAGGAGGAAGCAGCTCCCTGTCCACATTGTGTATGGTGCGGATGGAGAGGTGCTGGCTTTGACTTGGGACAGTATTGGGAGGTGGAAGAAATACTTAAAGGATCTCCTCAATCCCATTGACACGTCTTCCATTGTGGAAGCAGAGCCCAAGGACGAGGGGCAGCACTGTCCCATCACAGGAGCTGAGGTCGCCAAAGTGGTTCTGGATGTTGTGGGGCTGTCTTGGTAGACACTTGTCCCCAGTGAGAGCTGGACTCCGTCAGGGCTGCCCTTTTTTACTGATCCTGTTCATAATTTTTATGCACAGAATTTCTAGGCACAGCCAAAGAACAAGGGATGTCACATTTGGTGACCACAGGATCTCATCTCTGCTATTTGCAGATGATGTTTTCATGTTGGCTTCATCAAGCAATGACCTACAGGTCTTACTGGGACAGTTTGCTACTGAGTGTGAAGCAGCTGGGATTAGAATCAGTACCTCCAAGTCCATGGTTCTCAGCCAGAAAAGGGTGGATTGTCCTCTCCAGGTTGGGGACAAAGTCTTGCCCCAAGTGAAAGAGCTCAAGTATCTTGGGGTCTTATTCATGAATGATGGGAAAATGGAGTGGGAGATTGACAGATGAATTAGAGCAGCATCTGCAGTGATGTGAACATTGTACCTGTCTGTCATGGTGAAGAGGGAGATGTGCTCTTAATCAAAGCTGTTGATTTACCACTCAATCTACATTCCTGCCCTCACCTATGGTCATGAAATTTGGGGAATGACCTAAAGAATGAGACAGTGAATACAAACAGCTGAAATTAGCTTTTTCCTTAGTATCCACGGTCTCATTCTTTGGGTCATTCCCCAGATTTCATGACCACATCGAAAGGAGCTAGTTGAAGTGATTTGGGCATCTAATTAGGATGCCTTCTGGACACCTCCAACTTGAGGTGTTTCGGGCATGTCCCACTTGGGCATGTCCCACTTGGAGGAGACCACAGGGTAGACCCAGCACACCCTGGAGTGTCACCAAAATTAGATTTTGGTAATGACTGACAAGATGGTGCCAGTGTATGTGGCTGCTCATCTGTCACTGTCACTTTTGTTTGTATATTTGTTGTTTTTAACCTATGGCATGCAACAAATCAAAGTGCTGTTGATATATGATCACCAAATTCTTCTGGATCTTTGGAGCTCTGCTGAAAATTTAATTATATTTGAGTCTGGTGGACAGAAAGCCTTGCCCCCGTTCCTATCAGAAATCCCATCTCACCTTTAGCAGGCCCCAGCTGCTCCACTTTCCCGGTGGAAGCATCACCGTCGCTGAGGTAAATGCGGTGGTTGGCTGGTGAAAGTAAAGCTCTCCCTGGCATGCTCTGCTGTTTCCCAAAAAGAGTATGGATTATTTTTTCATCTGTTGGTGTCGTGGCACTCCCCGGATCCCATTGCTGCCTGTCTGATACCTGTGGCCGGCTTCAACCAGGTGCTCTTGCCCTGCTGCGCCTGCTCTCCTCGGTTCCACCAGCGCAGCATGAACCTCTGGAACCCGAGGCCGCTGTGTTGGGCTTCCCAGTCTGCTCCACCACAGGCCCCAGCTCCTGCCAGGATTGGCCTGGTAAACACCAGATCACTGGTAAATAAATCTTTTATCCTCAGGGATTTCTTCACCTTCCGTGGTCTGGATTTTCTCTGCATACATGAGACTTGGTGGAGCGTTGGTGGTCATAGCCCTTTTTCTGAACTTTTACCAGCTTGTTGCTCTTATTTTAACTCCCCGCGGACGTCAGGTCGAGGAGGAGGAATGGTGACTATTTATAAAATTGACTTTAAATGTAAGCATTGCTTTTTATCCTCTTCTTTCTCCAGTTTTGAAATGACTATCTGAGGTGGGTCGCACCGACCCAATACTGGTCGCTGTCATTTACCGACCCCCCCAAATAAGATAAGGATTTTATGAATGACTTTGCCAATTTTCTGGCTGAAATTATGCCTAAGTATGAGTGAGTCCTTATTGCTGGAGATTTTCATAACCAATTGTGCTGTCCAGATAAGCCTCTGGTGAATGACTTTTTAAACCTTATTTATTCTTTTAACCAGGAACAGTTTTTATCTGGTGGACCTACACATGAAAACGAACATACAGTATCTCACAAAGGTAAGTACACCCCTCACATTTTTGTAAATATTTCATTTTATCTTTTCATGGGACAACACTGAAGATATGACACTTTGACACAATGTGAAGTGGTCAGTGTACAGCTTGTATAACAGTGTAAATTTGTTGTTCCCTCAAAATAACTCAACACATAGCCATTAATGTGTAAACTGCTGGCAACAAAAGTGAGTACACCCCTAAGTGAAAATGTCCAAATTGTGCCCAAAGTGTCAATATTTCCCTGCATTGCCTTAACTCTCTTGGGCATGGAGTTCACTAGAGCTTCACACGTTGCCTCTGGAATTCTCCTCCACTCCTCCATGACGACATCACGGAGCTGGTAGATGTTAGAGACCTTGCGCTCCTCCACCTTCCATGTGAGAATGCCCCACAGATGTTCAGTAGGGTTTAGGTCTGGAGACATTCTTGGCCAGTCCATCACCTTTACCCTCAGTTTCTTAAGCAAGGCACTGATCATCTTGGAGCTGTGTTTGGGGTGGTTATCATGTTGGAATACTCTTGTGCGGCCCAGTTTCCGAAGGGAGGGGATCATGCTCTGCTTCAATATGTCACTGTACATGTTGACATTCGTGGTTAATGAACTGTAGCTCCCCAGTGCCGGCAGCACTCATGGAGCCCCAAACCATGACACTCCCACCACCATGCTTTACTGTAGGCATGACACACTTGTCTTTGTACTCCTCACCTAGTTGCCGCCACACACGCTTGACACCATCTGAATAAAATACGTTTATCTTGGTCTCATCAGACCACAGAACATGGTTCCAGTAAACCATGTCCTTAGTCTGCTTGTCTTCAGCAAACTGTTTGCAGGCTTTCTTGTGCATCATCTTTAAAAGGGGCTTTCTTCTGGGACGACAGCCATGCAGATGAATTTGATGCAGTGTGTGGCGTATGGTCTGAGCACTGACAGGCTGACCCCGCACCACCACCCCTTCAACCTTTGCAGCAATGCTGGCAGCAGTCATACATCTATTTTCAAAAGACAGCATCTGGATGTGACTCTGAGCATGTGCACTCAACTTCTTTGGTCGACCAAGGCGAGGCCTGTTCTAAGTGGAACCAGTCCTGTTAAACTGCTGTATGGTCTTGGCCACCATGCTGCAGCTCAATTTCAAGGTGTTGACAATCTTCTTATAGCCTAGGCCATCTTTATGTAGAGCAACAATTTTTTTTTTTTTCAGATCTTCAGAGAGTTCTTTGCCATGAGGTGCCATGTTGAACTTCCAGTGACCAGTATGAGACAGTGTGAGAGTGATAACACCAAATTTAACACACCTGCTCCCCATTTACACCGGACACCTTGTAACACTAACGAGTCACATGACACCGGGGAGGGAAAATGGCTAATTGGGCACAATTTGAACATTTTCACTTAGGGGTGTACACACTGCTGTTGCCAGTGGTTTAGACATTAATAGTTGTGTGTTGAATTATTTTGAGGGGACAGCAAATTTCCACTGTTATACAAGCTGTACACTGACTACTTTACATTGTATCAAATTGTCATATCTTCAGTGTTGTCCCATGAAAAGATATAATAAAATATTTACAAAAATGTGAGGGGCATACTCACTTTTGTGAGCTACTGTACATTAGACCTTGTTCTCTCTCATGGTTTGTCTGTGTTTAACTTGGAGAGCTGTGATAATGGGTTCTCTGATCACATGCCGATTGTATTTAATGCTGCCTTCTCATGTACCAAAGCTGAAACCTGTTCTCCTGCTCAGCGCTGTCATATTTTTAACCCCTCCACTGCTGGTCAGTTTTCGTCTGCTTTTACTCAGCTCTGTGCGCCCTCTGACATAATTCTCTCTGTTAGGGAGGAGCTAAATTCCTGGTTTTATTCCTTCTGGCAAGCAATCCTGGACTCTGTAGCTCCATTAAAATTAAGCAGCCCAGAATCAACCTTGAGCCATGGTTTAATGACAGAACTAGGGGAGTCAGAAGGAAATGCCGCAAAGCTGAGCGCAGGTGGAAGAAGGACAAGCTGCAGGTATCTTGTCAAATTTTGAAGGACTGCTGGCATAATTATCAGAATGCTGTTAAAGAGGCTAAAAGGGAACATTTGTCTAGTATTATTGCATCTAACGGTCATAATCCGCTTGTTATTTTAGACCACTGACTCTGTTTTTAATAGAATAAAGAATAGAATAAGCTTTATTGACATTGTACAGTTGTGGTACCGAAGCTGGGGAGGGTACCACAGTTGTGGAAAACACCTTGTGTGGTACCTGTACCAAAGCCTTCCCACCCCAAAGACCTGAACAGCTACAGACCAATGGCCCTGACGTCTCACATGATGAAGACCCTGGAGAGACTGCTCCTTGCTCACCTCCTCCCCCTGGTGGGACCAGCGATGGATCCACTCCAGTTCGCCTACCAGCATGGCATTGGGGTGGAGGATGCAGTGATCTTCCTCCTTCACTGTTCCCAGTCCCAACTGGAGAAGCCCGGGAACGCGGTGAGGACCATGTTCTTTGACTTCTCCAGTGCTTTCAACACCTACCAACCGATGATCCTAAAGGACAAGCTGCTGTGCGCAGGGGTGGACCAGCACCTGTCATCATGGATCCTGGACTGTCTCACTAACCGGCCACAATTTGTGAGAACCCGGGATTGTGTGTCCGACACGATCATCGGTAGCACGGGGGCCCCCCAGGGAACAGTTTTGGTTCCCTTCCTGTTCACCCTTTATACTGCGGACTTCTCACACAACACAACACACTGCCATCTACAGAAGTTCTCTGATGACTCTGCGATCGTCGGCCTCATCTCCAACAGAGATGAAGCCGAGTACAGAGGACTTATCCAGGACTTCGTGGACTGGTGCCATCGGAAGTACCTTCTGATCAACACGAGGAAAACTAAGGAGCTGGTGGTGGACTGCCGCAGGCAAGGACAACCCCTCACAGCACCAGTAAACATACAGGGAACAGACATTGAGATGGTGACATCCTACAAGTACCTGGGTGTTCATCTGAACAATAAACTAGACTGGTCACACAATACCGACGCACTGTACAAGAAGGGACAGCACAGGCTGTTCCTACTGAGGAGGCTCAGGTCTTTTGGTGTACAAGGGGTGCTGCTGAAGACATTCTACGACACGGTGGTGGCATCAGCCATCACTTTTGGAGTGGTCTACTGGGGCAGTGGCATTACAGCAGCCGATGGGAAGAGACTGAACAAACTAATCAAGAAAGCTAGCTCTGTCCTGGGGAAATACCTTGACCCAGTGGAGGAGATAGGAGAGAGAAGGATGGTGGCTAAACTGTCATCTCTGCTGGAGTCCGAGTCCCACCCTATGCAGGACATATTGAACGCACTGAGGAGCTCATTTAGCAGTAGACTACATCATCCTAGATGCGCAACCAAGAGGTTTTGCAGGTCCTTCCTACCTACGGCTGTCAGACTGTATAACCTAAGCAGGGCTGCTCGCAGAGATAGCAAAAAAAAACGTGACAACCTAATAGTATTGAATGCAAAAGACACAATAGACTTAGACAAATAGTCCCCTCCAGTATACAACTAGGACAACATCAGTCGCTACAGAGGGTGACAATATGTATGGGTACATATTGTCACCCAAGTATAAAAAATAAGTATAAAAAGAAGTATAAAAAGTATATAGAAGTATAGAAAGAGAGATCATATCTCTCCGGTTCTGGCCTCCCTTCATTGGCTTCCCATACAGTTTAGAATTAAGTTTAAAATCATTCTTCTTACTTACAAAGCTCTAAACAATCAGGCTCCTTTTTTATTTAAAAGATCTGATACTACCGTATTATCCTAACAGAGCACTACGCTCCCAAAATGCAGGATTACTTGTAATACCTAGAATCTCCAAAAGTACAATGGGAGGCAGAGCCTTCAGTTATCAAGCTCCTCTCCTGTGGAACCAGCTGCCAATCTGGATTCGGGAGTCAGACTCAATCTCTGTTTTTAAGAATAGGGCTAAAACCTACCTTTTTGATATAGCCTACAATTAGGGAGGGATCATGTGTTTCTGAACCCTCCCTTAGTTATGCTGCTAATAGGTTTAGTCAGCCGGGGGACCTCCAATAATGCACTGGGCCTCACTCCTTTCTTCACTCTCAATGAAATATTTTTTTTCTGCTGGTCATTAACATCTGTTTGTTCTCTCCCATAGATTGAGTCCCCACCGTGCTGTTTGCTCTCTACATGTCTGTTCTTTTCTTCTTCTCTATCCCCTCACCCCCCAGCCAGTCGCAGCAGATGACTGCCCCTCCCTGAGCCTGGTTCTGCAGGAGGTTTCTTCCTGTTAAAAGGGAGTTTTTCCTCTCCACCGTCGCCAAGTGCTTGCTCACAGGGGATCGCCTGATTGCTGGGGTCTTTCTGCAACTGTTGGGGTTCCCCCTACAGTTGATAGTGCTATGAGATGACTGTTGTTGTGAAATGGCGCTATATAAATAAGTTGAATTGAATTGAATATTCATACCATGTAGGGTAACTAAATAGATAGTCATGCTGTTTATTCCATCTAGCTACAATGCTCCGCACTGTGTATATATATTTATATATTTATGTGTACATGTGTATATTCACTGCTCTTATTTTACTTATCTTCTTAATTGTTGCTCTGAGTGTTGCTGTCCCTGTGCAGTTGCAATCCTGGAATTTCCCCATTGTGGGACTAATAAAGGCTTATCTTATTTTATCTCTTGTATGGTACAATGAAATTGTGGGTGCTCCACCAGGCTACTGTGCAATAAAGTAAGAGAGAAGGATTTGATAAAACACGTTACAGAATACATGATTAAACATACATCTGAAATAAAAATAAAAATGGCCCACAGGTATATACACAGGTATGGTAGTGGCTTCACCGATGGAACTATGTACATAAGCGTGTGGAGCACAGAACATACGAAATAAAATGGTCCAAGGGTGGTCGATGATCAATTTTGTTATCGTGTCATCAGACCTGCGACCGTGTGTTTTGGACACTCGGGTAAAGAGAGGTGCAGAGATGTCAACTCATCACGACCTGGTGGTGAGTTGGATCCAATGGCAGGGGAGGATGCCATTCTGACCTGGTAGACCCAAAGGTATAGTGAGGGTGTGCTGGGAACGTCTGGCTGAGGCCCCTGTCTGGGAGGTCTTCAACTCCCACCTCCGGAAGAACTTCAACCACATTCCGAGGGAGTCGGGAGACATGGAGTCTAAATGTGCCATATTCTCCACCTCTGTTGTTGAAGCGGCGGCCCAGAGCTGCAGCCACAAGGTGGTCGGTGCATCTCGTGGTAGCAAACCCCAAACCAAATGGTGGACACCAGTGGTGAGGGGGGCCATTAAGCTGAAGAAGGAGTCCTATCAGGCTTGGTTGGCTTGTGGGACTCCCGAAGCAGCTGAGGTGTACCGGCAGGCCAAGCGGAGTGCAGCTCGGGTGGTTGCTGAAGCAAAAACCCGGGTATGGGAGGAGTTCAGTGAGGCCATGGAGCAAGACTTTCGGTCGGCCTCGAAGAGATTTTGACAAACTGTCCGGCGGCTCAAGAGGGGGAAGCAGCTCCCTGTCCACACTGTGTATGATGCGGATGGGGCGCTGTTGACTTCGAATGGGGATATCGTCAGGCGGTGGAAGGAATACTTTGAGAATCTCCTCAATCCCACTGATACGCCTTCCACAGAGGAAGCAGGGCTTGTGGACGAGGGGGATGACTCACCTATCACAGGGGCTGAGGTCGCCAAGGTGGTTAAAAATCTCACTGGTGGCCAGGCCCCGGGGGTGGACGAGATTTGCCCTGAGTACCTCAAGGCCCTGGATGTTGTACGGCTGTCATGGTTGACACGCCTCTGCAACATTGTGTGGAGGTCGGGGGCAGTGCCTTTGGCATGGCAAACTGGGGTGGTGATTCCTCTCTTCAAAAAAGGGGACCGGAGGGTGTGCTCCAACTTTAGAGGGATCACACTCCTCAGCCTCCCTGGGAAGGTCTATGCCAAGGTACTGGAGAGGAGAGTCTGGCCGTTGGTCGAACCTTGGATTCAGGAGGAGCAATGTGGTTTTCGTCCTGGCCGTGGCACATCGGACCAGCTCTTTACCCTCTCGAGAATTCTCGAGGGTTCGTGGGAGTATGCCCAACCAGTTTACATGTGTTTTGTGGACTTGGAGAAGGCATTTGACCGCGTCCCTCGTGTTTTTTTTTTTGTTTTTTGTTTTTTTTTTGGGGGGGTGCTTCAGGAGTATTGGGGTAATGGGCTTGTTGTTACAAGCTATTCGGTCTCTATACAACCGTTGTGAGAGTTTGGTTCATATTGCCAAAACTCAGTTGGACTCATTCCCAGTGAGAGTTGGACTCTGCCAGGGCTGCCCTTTGTCACCGATCCTGTTCATAATTTTTATAGACAGGATTTCTAGGCACAGCCAAGGAATGGAGGGTGTCATGCTTGGTGACCACAGGCTCTCATCTCTGTTGTTTGCAGATGATGTTGTCCTGTTGGCTTCATCCAGCAATGACCTACAGCTCTTGTTGGGATGGTTTGCTGCTGAGTGTGAAGTGGCTGGGATGAGAATCAGCACCTCCAAGCCCGAGTCCATGGTCCCCAGCCGGAAAAAGGTGGATTGTCCTCTCCGGGTTGGGGACAAGCTCCTGCCCCAAGTGGAGGAGTTTAAGCATCTTGGGGTCTTATTCATGAGTGAGGGGAGAACGGAACAAGAGATTGACCAACGGATCGGAGCAGCATCTGCAGTGATGTGGACGTTGTACCGGTCTGTTGTGGTGAAGAGGGAGCTTAGTTCTAAGGCAAAGCTGTCGATTTACCAGTCAATCTACGTTCCTACTCTCACCTACGGTCGCGAGCTTTGGGTAATGACCGAAAGAATGAGATCGCGGATACAAGCGGCTGAAATGAGCTTTCTCTGTAGGATTGCTGCACTCACCCTGAGAGATAGGGTGAGGAGCTCAGTCACCGGGAGAGGCTCAGAGTAGAACCGCTGCTCCTCCACATTGAAAAGAGTCAGTTGAGGTGGTATGGGCATCTGATTAGGATGCCTCCTGGATGCCTCCCACTTGAGGTGTTTTGGGCACGTCCCACTAGAAGGAGACCCCGGGGCAGACCCAGGACTTGGTGGAGAGACTATGTCTCCCAGCTGGTCTGGGAATACCTTGGTATCCTCTCTGAAGAGCTGGAGCAGGTGGCTTGGGAGAGGGAAGTCTGGGCTTCTCTGCTTGAACTGCTGCCTCCGCGACCCGGACCTCCGGAAAAGCAGTAGAAGATGGATGGATGGATGGATGGATGGTCCAAGATTTATGGAAAACAGAAATGGTAGTGGTTTCACGGATGGGTCAATGTACATTAAAGTGTGGCATGCAAAGACAGGTGTGTTATTATGATAATTAAAAAGGTCCTTATTTCTGTGCATGTGAGCACTTGGAGGGAGGGGCACGGGGCCTCTGACTGTTTGAGTCCGGACGGCCCAGGGGAAGAAACTGTTTGTCAGTCTGGAGGTGTGGGACCTGGTTGATCTGAACTGTAGTCCAGAGGGAAGCAGGTCAAACAAGTGTTGGGCAGGATGTGAGGGGTCTCCTGTGATAACCTTGATCCTTCTGAGACAGGAGGATCTGGAGATTTTGTCCAGGGAGGGCAGAGGGCTGCCGATGATTTTTTAGGGCGGTGTTGATGACCCTCTGCCAAGCATTCCTGTTTCCGGCCATGGAGCCGGCGCACCACACACCCAGACAGTAGGTGAGCACGTTGTCTACTGATCAGCAGTAGAAGGCCAGCAAGGCTTAGCATGGAGCCCTGGGGGGAGCCAGTGCTGAGCGACAGTGTGGAGGAGTGGTGGGGGCCAAGTCTGACTGTTTTGTGGGCAGTTGTGACAAAGTTTTTTATCCAGGAGCAGGTGGGGGGGGGGGGTCTGGAGGAGGTGCAGTTTATTGATCAGGATGTCAGAGATGATGGTCTTGAAGGCTGAGCTGTAGTCCACAAAGAGCATCCTCACATACGTAGCTCCTTGGGTTCTCCAGATAGCTCAGCACTCGGTGGAGTGTGGTGGTGATGGGGTCTTCCATAGACCGATTCTCCCTGTAGACGAACTGGTGGGGGTCGAAGGAGGGGGGAAGACAGTCCCTGATGTGCTGGAACACCAGTCGCTCAAAACACTTCATGACTACATACGTGAGTGCTATAGGTCTGTATTCAGGCTGTCAAATGCAGACATTTTGGGGATGGGAATGATGGTGGAGGCCCTGAGGTAGGAGGGGATGGTGGCGTGTGTCAGGGAGAGGTTGAACAGCTTGGTGAGGATCTCTGCCAGATGGTCTGCACATGCTTTGACCACTGCTCCTGGTATGTCGTTGGGATCAGCAGCTCTGCAGGGGTTGAAGGTGTTTATTATTAAGGGTAAAAACAATTACAAACTTACATGGCCTCGTGTGAAGAAGTGATTGCCCCTCCTGTTAAAACAGAAATTAACTGTGGTTTATCACATCTTTGGAAAGCTGAGTTCAATTTATCTAGCCACACCTAGGCCTGATTACTGCCACACCTCTTCTCACTCAAGAAATCAATTAAATAGGACCTGCCTGACAAAGTGAAGTAGACCAAAAGATCCTCGAAAGCAAGACATCATGCTGCGATCCAAAGAAATTCAGGAACAAATGAGAAACAAAATAATTGAGATCTATCAGTCTAGAAAAAAAAGTTATAAAGCCGTTTCTAAAGCTTTAGGACTCCAGCGAACCACAGTGAGAGCCATTATCCACAAATGGCAAAAACATGGAACAGTGGTGAACCTTCCCAGGAATGGCCAGCTGACCAAAATTACCCCAAGACCGCAGCAATGACTCATCCAAGAGGTCACAAAAGACCCCACCACAATATCCAAAGAACTGCAGGCCTCGCTTGCCTCCGTTAAGGTCAGTGTTCATGACTCCACCATAAGAAAGAGACTGGGCAAAAATGGCCTGCATAGCAGAGTTCCAAGACAAAAACCTCTACTAAGCAAAAAGAACATAAAGACTCATCTCAGTTTTGCCAGAAAACATCTTGATGATCCCCAAGACTTTTGAGAAAATACTCTGTGGACTGACAAGACAAAAGTTGAACTTTTTGGAAGGTGTGTCCCATTACATCAGGCATAAAAGTAACACAGCATTTCAGAAAGGGAACATCATACCAACAGTAAAATATAGTGGTGGTAGTGTGATGGTCTGGGGCTGTTTTTCTGCTTCAGGACCTTGAAGACATGTTGTGGTAAATGGAACCATGAATTCTGCTGTCTACCAAAACATCCTGAAGGAGAATGTCCGGGCATCTGTTCGTGACCTCAAGCTGAAGTGCACTTGGGTTCTGCAGCAAGACAATGATCCAAAACGCACCAGCAAGTCCACCTCTGAATGACTTAAGAAAAACAAAGTGAAGACTTTGGAGTGGCCTAGTCAAAGTCCTGACCTGAATCTGATTGAAATGTTGTGGCATGACCTTAAAAGAGTGGTTCACGCTCGAAAACCCTCCAGTGTGGCTGAATTACAACAATTCTGCAAATATGAGTGGACCAAAATTCCTCCACAGTGCTGTAAAAGACTCATTGCCAGTTATCGCAAATGCTTGATGCAGTTGTTGCTGCTAAGGGTGGCCCAACCAATTATTAGGTTTAGGGGGAAGTCACTTTTTCACACAGGGCCATGTAGGTTTGGATTTTTTTTCCCCTTAATAATAAACACTTTCATTTAAAAACTGGATTTTGTATTTACTTGTGTTATCTTTGTCTGATATTTAAATTTGTTTGATGATCTGAAACATTTAAGTGTGACAAACATACAAAAAAAAAGAGAAATCGGGAAGGGGCAAACACTTTTTCACACAAATGTATGTACCATTAAAGCGGAAGGAGGCCTTCTCATTAAAATCGCTCCTTGCATGTCTTGATGACATTAAAGAGAGGATGGCTTTAAACTTCTTAAGTTTTAATGAAAATAAAACTGAAGTGATGGTGTTTGGACCCAGTGTCTCTAGTGACTCCCCACCTGTTGACTTCGGCCCCTTGTCATGGTTTGTTCAGCCAGCCGTTATTAATTTGGGTTTTAAGTTGGACAATGATTTTAATTTAGATCCTCAAATCAGTGCAGTAGTGAAGTCCAGCTTTTTTCATCTAAGGCAGTTGGCAAAGGTTAAATCAATCCTTTCAAAGCAGCACTTTGAAATAGTAAGCCATGCCTTCATCACATCTCGGGTGGATTACTGTAACGCACTTTATTTTGGAGTCAGCCAGTCTTCCCTCTCACGTCTCCATTTGGTTCAAAATGCAGCTGCACGTCTTTTAACTGGAGCACATAAGAGGGACCACATTATACTCATTTTAGCTTCCCTTCACTGGCTGCCTGTGCACTTTAGGGTTAATTTTAAAATTCTTTTATTTGTTTTTAAATCATTAAATGGCCTCACCCCACCTTATCTCTCTGAACTGCTCTATCCTTACACTCCTGCTCGGGCTCTCAGGTCAGCTGATCAGCTGCTTCTGGAGATACCAAAATCGAAGAGGAAGCTCAGAGGTGACAGGGCTTTTTCTGCTGCTGCTCCTAAATTGTGGAATAATCTGCCTTTGTCCATCAGACAGACCTCTTCACTGTCCAGTTTTAAAACTCATCTTAAAACCCATTTTTATTCTCTGGCTTTTGACTCAGTTTGAGACGTTGATTTTATTTGTTCTTATTGTTTCTATTGTATGACTACTGTTTTGTTTGTGCTGTTTTGTACTTTTTTAGCTCTATTTTATTGGTTTTATTGTTTCTATGTTTTATGTTTTTAAATTTCACTCATCGTTGCTGTACAGCACTTTGTGCCAGCTGTCATTTTTTAAAGTGAATTGGAGTGACTATGTCTCCACTGGCCAGGGAATGCCTTGGTCTCCCATCTGAAGAGCTGGAGCAGGTGGCTGGGAAGAGGGAAGTCTAGGATTCTCTGCTTGGACTGCTGCCTCCGCGACAAAGATCCCCCAGAAAAGCGGTAGACCACCAGCGTCTCCCTCGGCAGTGACTCTACTTACAGTTATGCAAGGGCAAATGCAATCAGGGTAGACCAAAGCTCAGATTTAAAGACACTGTAAAAAGAAACTTGAAGAAGTTGGATATAGACAGGAGTTCCTGGCAGCGGAAGGCTAAGGACAGAGCTGCGTGGAAGAATCTGATCAGACCTAAATGAAACAGTCATTGTCGCCCACGACAGACTGCTATGATGATGATGATGATGAGGCTATAAGAAGATTGCCAACACCCTGAAACTGAGCTGTAGCATGGTGGCCAAGACCATACAGCAGTTTAACAGGACAGGTTCCACTCAGAACAGGCCTTGCCATGGTTGACCAAAGAAGTTCAGTGCACGTGCTCAGTGTCATATCCAGAGGTTATCTTTTGAAAATAGACGTATGAGTGCTGCCAGCATTGCTGCAGAGGTTGAAGGGGTGGGGGGGTCAGCCTGTCAGTGCTCAGACCGTACGCCACACACTGCATCACATTGGTCTGCATGGCTTTCAGCCCAAAAGGAAGCCCCTTTTAAAGATGATGCACAAGAAAGCCCACAAACAAGTTTGCTGAAGACAAGCAGACTAAGGACATGGATTACTGGAACCATGTCCTATGGTCTGATGAGACCAAGATAAACTTATTTGGTTCAGATGTTGTCAAGCGTGTGTGGTGGCAACCAGGTGAGGAGTTCAAAGACAAGTGTGTCTTGCCTACAGTCAAGCATGGTGGTGGGAGTGTCATGGTTTGGGGCTGCATGAGTGCTGTTGGCACTGGGGAGCTACAGTTCATTAAGGGAACCATGAATGCCAACATGTACAGTGACATACTGAAGCAGAGCATGAGCCACAGGGCAGTATTCCAACATGATAATCACCACAAACACAGCTCCAAGATGACCACTGCTTTGTTAAAGAAACTGAGGGTAAAGGTGATGGACTGGCCAAGCATGTCTATCCATCCAGCCATCCATCTTCTTCCGCTTAATCCTTTTGGGTTGAGGGGGAGCTGGAGCCGGGCTAGAGCCTATCCTAGCATCTTTGGGCGAGAGGCACGGTACACCCTGGACAGATCGTCAGTCCATCGTAGGGCTAACACAGAGAGACAGACAACCATTCACTCTCACATTCATACCTAAGGACAATTTAGAATCCCCAGTTGATGCCAATTAACCTAACCTGCATGTTTTTAGTATGTAGGAGGAAACTGGAGAAATCCCGGAGTAAACCCACGCAGACACGGGGAGAACATGCAAACTCCACACAGATCACTGTTGGTCGGGGGCTGGGATCGAACCCAGGATCCCCAGGCCAAGGGTGAGTTGCTGTGTTGCCACAGTGCTAACCACTCCTCCACCACGCTGCCCGGCCAAGCATGTCTTAAGACCTAAACCCTATTGAGTATTTGTGAGGCATTCTCAAACAGAAAGTGGAGGAGCGCCAGGTCTCTAACATCCACCAGTTCCGTGATTTCATCATGGAGGAGTGGAAGAGGATTCCAGTGGCAACCTGTAAAGCTCTAGTGAACTCCCTGCCCAAGAGAGTTAAGGCAGTGCCGGAAGACCTAAACCCTACTGAGTATCTGTGAGGCATTCTCAAACAGAAGGTGGAGGAGCACAAGGTCTCTAAAATCCACCAGTTCCGTGATCTCGTCATGCAGGAGTGGAAGAGGATTCCACTGGCAACCTGTAAAGCTCTAGTGAACTCCCTGCCCAAGAGAGTTATAGCAGTGCTGGAAAATAATGGTGACCACACAAAATATTGACACTTTGGGCACAATTTGGACATTTTCACTTAGGGATGTACTCACTTTTGTTGCCAGTGGTTTATATATTAATGGCTGTGTATTGAGTTATTTTTAGGGGACAGCAAATGTACACTGTTACACAAGCTGTACATTGACTACTTTACATTGTATCAAACTGTCATATCTTCAGTGTTGTCCCATGAAAAGGTATAATAAAGTATATACAAAAATGTGAGGGGTGTGCTCACTTTTGTGAGACACTGTAACGTGATGCAGTTTGGTCTGCTTGAATTTTTGCCTGTGTGAAAGGGGACTGAACCAAGGAGAAAACGATACAAAGTAACAAACTTGTCAACCGATTCGGACCAAATGCATGACCAACCAATTACTACACTCTTCCAATGAGTGGGGTCAAAAATGACCCCAATTAGAATGAGTGCGTTGTAAACAAGAAATTTCTTTCATTTTGGTTAAAGATGATTATTCTTCTTATATTTTGGGTGATTATTAATGTATTGTTAAAAGGTAAACATCCAAAAATACAACACTGTATAGGTGTGTCATAATTCCGGTTCATGGGCAGGATCATGAAAATAGAGCTGAGCAAAAAGTGGCTTTCGACCCTGTTCAGGAAGGCCCGTGCATGCCCATAGAAACCGAGAAACCTGAGCACCTGGAGAAAATGCTTTTGCTTAGTTTCTTCATCTTGAGCAACAATACGAAGACTGCTTGATCTGGCATCTCTGCTCGCGGCAACGTAGAATCGGCCATGGCTGCAGAAATCTGTTGTGCAGAAAACACGAACACGCTGTAAAGACTGGCCCTGTGACTTATTCACCTTGCCAATTTTGAGCCATATGACATCATAAAGAACATTAGTCTAGGCATCATGAATGATGGCCTATATGACATCATAAAGACACATTTGTCTATGTGCCGTCATATAGACATCATATCTTTATGACGGCATCGCGAGTCCTACGATGCCTGAGTTCATAGGCCGTCTTATGATGTCCTATAAACATGACAGACACACACAGCTAACTAGTGTTAGCTTAGTTAGCTACTGTAGCTAACTACAAAGTAGTAATTTGATGATGATAACATAACACTATCACACAAAATTCATGGACGTTGAAAATAAGTTCATAATTTATAACAGCACATATATTATGAGGTATAAAAATGATAATACTTACATGTATGTTGCTGTGTAAAAATAAACCTTCAGGGTGGTGAGTAGATGTGTCCTTCCGTGCCGAGTCTTCGAAGCGTGTGTCGAGTAACCCGGGAAGATTTTTGTGAAGCACGTATCAAGGCTTGTGTTGCTGATAAACGTGGTGACATTCGAAGGGGACAGCGAAGCGCAATGTCCCTCACATTTTGTGGACTTGGGACTTTATTAGCAATCTTTCCAGCTTCTTTTTTTTTTTTTTTTGCCATGGAACCAGCAAGAAAGAGATTTGCTTCATGAAGCTTCATCTCACCATCACTAGTGGTGAGACTGTTGGCATTAGATGTGTGGATTGACAGTAAATGTATATCTGACAATCACAGTTGATAAAAATCAAAGGTTCCTAGGGTTAACCTTTGAAATTCCATAGAAAATGCTTGGGGTCATTTTTGACCCCACATATGGAAAAGTGTGGTACTGATACAAAAAAAATGCAATTACTTAAAAAATGTAACAATTAGATACAAATCCAAATAGCCTCATGTCAAAGACAACCTATTTGAGGAATACATGGAAGATTAAATGATAAAAAATTAAAATTACAAAGATATTGCAAAAAAACAACCGCTGGGGTCATTTTTGACCTCACTTATGCAAGAGTGTGAAAGCACCCTAAGAACTTGGGGGAGCTTCATAAAAGTAGACCAAGTCTTATTCCAGCCAGACTGAGTCTTATTCCTTCCTAGGTCCTTTTTGTAACTTGAAATATGTTGTTTTTAAAGATGCTTTATGCCCCCCCCAAAAAAAGCTGAGTCTCCATCATACAACTGCCGCACACAAGTACCTACATATGTGTAATACAGGTAAACAAACATGCCAATTTGATTCTTTCCTTTCATAATTTCATCCCTTTCTTCTGTACAACTGTTTCTTCTTTTTTAACAAACTTTCAGAGGCTCAGTCTCAAATACCTCCAGAGATTCATATTTTCTCACATTTCAAACACAAATCCAAACAAGCACACGGCAGATACAAGCCTCTCCCCATCTGGATTTAGCTCTTCTTCTGCTGAACCTCTTTTCTCCATCTCTCCACAGTGTAAATCACATTAAGCTCTAATAGGCAGCTTAGACGAGTGCCCAAAGCACCATGGGCCATTACCTGCTCCATTTTAAGAAGAAGATCTCCTCAGCAATAACCACCCGTTACTGGAAATTAAGGCATCTGCCTTCCGGCCAAAAGTGGTAATGTCCGCAGAGATAGTCAGATTATCGACCTTTCCACTGCCATTTCAGCAAGGATCAATCCGTGGTAAGGAGGGTGGGGTCGGAGGCCATCTTAGATAAAGACACAATTTGGCTGAAACCCAGAAATTCACTTCTGTAATCAGTGTTTCAGCTCTATGTGCAACCTTAGCAGACAAGTTAAAGTGACTGACTTGCAACTGATTTTGTGTGTGTGTGTGTGTGTGTGTGTGTGTGTGTGTGTGTGTGTGTGTGTGTGTGTGTGTGTGTGTGTGTGTGTGTGTGCACGCGCCTTTCATTGGAGCTAAAAAGTTTTCAGCTTTATATAGACTTATTTTATCTTTACAGCTTTTTACAAAGACCTTGGTAGGAATAAAATACGGTTGTAATAAAACAGATGGGAATAAAGCAAAATATATGTGAAATGTCAAACGTGGAATGATTAAACCTAAGAACATTTTAAATATTCATGAACACTTTTCGATAAAATGTTGTAGCAGGGGGCACACAGAGTGTGCTCATGGGACAGAAAGCAAATTGATACTGACTTCAACAAAAGATGTGTTTCACCTGCACAAGTTTCAGACTACATGTACCAATTGCATAAATGAGACTTTACTTTAAAGACGCACTCCAGCAGCTCTAAAACCACCTCAAAAACCAATGTGCATTGCCCAAAATAGTATATTGTGGCTTTTTATACACAAAAAACTTTCATTGTTTTAGAATTGCTTGTAAAGACCTTTTATATCAGGCCTAATCAATTAGCGGCCCATGGGCCACATGCGGCCCAGAACCAAGCTCCGAGTGGCTCAGGCCCAGTCTGTGGTCCAACTAGAGAAGCAAAGGCCAACACGTTTCACAGAAATGCAGAAATCCATTAATTACTACAGACCATAAATGCAACACTCTGCGTAGCCTAGCAACCGTCAATCCACAATGCAGTGCATTTGTTTTGAAAGTGTGGGCTATGACTTTGGCTGACGGTGCTAGTGGCAAGATAACAAGCCTACACCAAATGCAAACGGGCAGCGAGAATGCATACAAAGTCAATGGAAAGAGGCGAGCACACGCAAAATCGCGCATTCATGTCCAAGGCATAGCGCTAGCTCTGAGATTCTGCCATCCCCGGAGAAAAAATATCAACATTGGAGCGTAAACTAGTTTGAAAATGAGACTGACACTCACCTGGAGAAAGAAGGACTGGGAGCTCTTCAGCTGAATCAGGATGTCATTGCTATTTACCCACGGACTTCTGCCACGGATGTGCTAACAAGGCTAGCAAGCTAGCAATGTAAACACCTATCATCCTGTGAAGTTTTGGAGGTCGGGGCAACTTTTTCTGGTGAGTCCCCTGTCGGATAATGCAAACCTAAGCATAACGTTATTTGGGGGATTTCAACAACAGTTTGAACACAGCTACAGAAGTTATAAAGGCAACTTCGCCTGTCTGCAACTCCCTCATGGTAAATTCATTGTTGTGTCTGAAATTACCTCCTTAATGACGAGGCCACGTGCACAGTACAACTCAGCTTTATTGATAGATACTTGCACAATACAACCGCCAGGCACAGGCATCGGCAAAAAGAGTGTAAAATAGATGCCGTTGGTATTTATGGAGCAGTTCAGTGGCGGAAGAGAAAGTGACCGCCACTACATGGCACTTCATAATAAAACCCACAGTAATACCCCCCCCCCCATAAAAAGTCCCAAACCACATATACAATTGAGACCCTCCCCAATTTAGGACCTGCATCACGCACTAAAAATTAGAACTGAAATTAACAAATGACCTATCACATTGACACAACAAACCTAAGCTAGGGGGGCGGGGGGACGACCATCCCATCACACACAGCAAGGTGGGTTATTCTGCCACCTGTAAACTAGCCAAAAGTCCATCCGAAACTGAGAACATTGCCGTGCTCCTAGAGTAAAACACACCCAGAACAATAACAGATTTTTTTTTTAAACACATACAAACATACATTGGGGCAAAAAAGTATTTAGTCAGCCACCAATTGTGCAAGTTCTCCCACTTAAAAGATGAGAGAGGTCTCCAATTTTCATCATAGGTATACCTCAACTATGAGAGACAAAATGAGAAAAAAAAATCCAGAAAATCACATTGTCTGATTTTTAAAGAATTTATTTGCAAATTATGGTGGAAAATAAGTATTTGGTCACCTACAAACAAGCAAGATTTCTGGCTCGCACAGACCTGTAACTTCTTCTTTAAGAGGCTCCTCTGTCCTCCACTCGTTACCTGTATTAATGGCACCTGTTTGAACTCATTATCAGTATAAAAGACACCTGTCCACAACCTCAAACAGCCAGACTCCAAACTCCACTATGGCCAAGACCAAAGAGCTGTCAAAGGACACCAGAAACAAAATTGTAGACCTGCACCAGGCTGGGAATACTGAATCTGCAATAGGTAAGCAGCTTGGTGTGAAAAAATCAACTGTGGGAGCAATTATTAGAAAATGGAAGACATACAAAACCACTGATAATCTCCCTCCATCTGGGGCTCCACGCAAGATCTCACCACATGGGGTCAAAATGATCACAAGAACGGTGAGCAAAAATCCCAGAACCACACGGGGGGACCTAGTGAATGACTTGCAGAGAGCTGGGACCAAAGTAACAAAGGCTGCCATCAGTAACACACTACGCCGCCAGGGACTCAAATCCTGCAGTGCCAGACGTGTCCCCCTGCTTAAGTCAGTACATGTCCAGGCCCGTCTGAAGTTTGCTAGAGAGCATTTGGATGTTCCAGAAGAGGATTGGGAGAATGTCATATGGTCAGATGAAACCAAAATAGAACTTTTTGGTAAAAACTCAACTTGTCGTGTTTGGAGGAGAAAGAACACCATACCTACTGTGAAGCATGGGGGTGGAAACATCATACTTTGGGGCTGTTTTTCTGCAAAGGGACCAGGACGACTGATCCATGTTAAGGAAAGAATGAATGGGGCCATGTATCGTGAGATTTTGATTGAAAACCTCCTTCCATCAGCAAGGGCATTGAAGATAAAACGTGGCTGGGTCTTTCAGCATGACAATGATCCCAAACATACCACCCGGGCAATGAAGGAGTGGCTTTGTAAGAAGCATTTCAAGGCCCTGGAGTGGCCTAGCCAGTCTCCAGATCTCAACCCCACAGAAAATCTTTGGAGGGAGTTGAAAGTCCGTGTTGCCCAGCAACAGCCCCAAAACATCACTGCTCTAGAGGAGATCTGCATGGAGGAATGTGCCAAAATACCAGCAACAGTGTGTGAAAACCTTGTGAAGACTTACAGAAAACGTTTGACCTCTGTCATTACCAACAAAGGGTATATAACAAAGTATTGAGATTAACTTTTGTTATTGACCAAATACTTATTTTTTCACCATAATTTGCAAATAAATTCTTTAAAAAATCCTTCAATGATTTTCTGTTTTTTTTTTTTTTTCTCATTTTGTTTCTCACAGTTGAGGTATACCTATGATGAAAATTGGAGACCTCTCTCATCTTTTAAGTGGGAGAACTTGCACAATTGGTGGCTGACTAAATACTTTTTTACCCCACTGTATGAACATTAGAACTTTTTTTTTTTTTTTTTCAAAACCACACTACTGTCCTCCTGGCAGAAAAGGGTAGAGTCGGCTTGCAGAGTGACAGGGCAGCCCCTCAGCAGACCTGCCCCTAGAGGCAGCGTGGCCCCGGGGCCGCAGCTGACCTCATAGACGAGGGTGAATCTTTTCCTCGCCATGGGCCACCTCTCTCCTCCGAACCCGCCATCTGAAGCCTCCTCCCGGGCACGCCGTATCTCATTGGTGTACATTGGTGTACACCAATGTTGTAGGTGTACATTCTCAGGTGAGAAGGTGTACATTCTCATTGGTGGACATCCCTCCCCTTGAGCCCGGACCAGGTCTGTAACTCGCAGAGGAGCTCTGCTCGGCCTGCAGTGGTGCTGTTCGGCACACAGTCCCTCCGTGCCTGTCAGTCTGGCCCCGATCTCTTTTAAAGCTGCTGCAGTGGTCGCCGTTGTAGCTCCAGAATCTCCAGCCCTCTGCGGCTAAGCTCCAGAGGAATTTGGGGCTAGTTCATTGGCGTCACTCACCTCCACGCTCCTTACTCTCTTCCATGGTACCCCAAGCACCGGCACTGAGACCCTCCTGCGTCGAACCTGAGTGAGTATGGTCCTCCTTGACCGCCGTGGTGCTTGGTAAATCCTTGTCCCACACCGCATCGTCTTCCACCACTGGAACCGGACGGTTCCACTTGCCACAACCAGACCACTCTTCCCCAGCGTTGTCTTTAATGGCAAACCCCAGTCCATAAAACAGGTCGCAACCCATGATGTTGTCACCCTGGGCCATCAGTCAGCCATCTCTGCCAACTTGTACCGAGCCATCAACTCCAGTGTTCCAACCGTGCACAACCTTCCACCTCCATAACCGTAGAGTGGCACTGGGTTACCTCTAATTCTGTAGTGGGGGAAAAATTTCTTCACCGTGGCCCATTGTCGTCCAGGCTATCCTCGCTGTCTGGGTCCGCTAATAGTGCCACAGCGGGAGGCTCCAGCTACCGCTGTGACGGGCGCCCACTTGGCGCAGAGACTAGCTTGTCCGTGGTCTCCAATTGGAGAGCTAACTCGATAGCTCTGGCTAGCGTTAAGTCACCTGGCATTGTGAGCAGCTTTGCTTGTATCACAGCGCTGTTGGTGTGCTCTGCCAGCTGGTCGTGTACCATCTCTTCCTCCAACGGCCCAAAACGACTCACTAGCTAGCTGCCTCAGGTCGGCGATGAACTGGTGGATAGGCTGACCTGCCTGTTGGTGTTGCTGCCGAAACCTAATCGTCCTGACGGTCACGCTGTCCGGGGTGTGAAAACGGCACACTAGCAACTTGACCACATCCTCATATGAGTCCGAAGCCCCGAGTGTGCTCAGGATCCGCTGGCTCTCAATCCTCAAATTATGCACCAGAAGCGCACATACCTTCAGTTTATCTAGCTTTCCCAAGCTGAATGCCACAGTGTAGTTCTCAAAGGCTGCAAACTATCTCGGCCAGGGGACGGCAACTCACCCGGGAGCTCCAGGAAGGGCCAAAACGGTGAAATACACGCCTCCTTTTTTTATTCTCGTTGCCAAAATGTTGTGTCTAAAATTACCTCCTTAATGATGAGGCCAGGTGCACAGTAGAACTCAGCTTTATTGATAGATGCTTGTACAATACAATCGCCAGGCAGGGGCATTGGCAAAAAGAGTGTAAAATGGATGCCCTTGGTATTTATAGGCCGGTGCAGTGGTGGAAGAGGAAGTGACCGCCACTACACGGCACTTCATAATAAAATACTCAATAATAATACATCACATTCATGTCTATTTGCGTGTTTACATTGAGTAATAATGTAATCGCGCTGCACGAAAAATTCACCCGTTTGCATTTGGTGTGAAGGCACCTTAAAACATATTTTCAACTCTGAAGTGTAAAATTGATGAAGAAAATCATCGGTGTAACCCTGCCTGGACTGACATGTGTGTGTAATGGAATGTGCAGTTATAAAAAGCGGTTCCTACTCATACATGTGGTAATTTAAAACTAAACAAATCACAATAGTGGATGTGCAATGTTTGTTAATGTTATCAGTCTTTTATTGGGGGGGGGGGTTGTGCACTGAAGTGTTTTACAGTTCATTTTTTATTCAGCTAAATGCACTTTGTTATGTGCCAAGGTCAGTTAAGACCAGGATATAGTATATTTTATTTCAAAAGGGAAACAAATGTTAATACTACTAAATGCACATTGAGTTTTTATCCACTTTGAGGTATGCCTGAGTAAGATGTGACCAAAATGGTTATTTACAGAATTTAATTTTTTTCGATCTATTTATTTAATTGTTGTTCAAAAGGAAAAATATTTCTACTACTTCAAGTTCTGCTCAACCCCAGCGCTGTTATTGTGTTTTTTATGCACTTTTGATGTGCCTTTGTCATGTGCCAAGTGCACATTTAAAACCAAGACACTGAATAAAAAGTCCATATTTTGGACTTCCGGTTATGGCGGCCGCTTAGAAGGGTGTGCTTCACTCTGCTCTGCTCCTAATGACAAAAAAGTTGGCTAAAACTCTCCCAATTGGAACAAAAACCTGCTCTAGCGTTTGGGGGCGGATATGGTAAAAACTAAGGCTGCGAAATCAGGCGGAGGAAAAACTGATTCGACGAAACAAGCCAAGTTAACAGATTTCCACGCTCGTGACGCAGCAGATAAAACACCTGTGACCATGGCTGAGGAGGGAGCTACCGGCGGGGCGGTGACTGCCGAAGGAACGAATGCGGTTCTTGCTGCCATCAGCGCTATGAGAACAGACTTTTCGTCTAAGTTTGATGGGATTATAGCTGCGATTGAAGCTATGAGAAAAGAAATAAGCGACTGTATGGAGCGAATAACGCAGGCGGAGCTCCGGATCTCTAACACTGAAGATGACGTCAACAGCCTGCAATTAAAGGTCCAAACATTGGAATTAAAGAATAAACATCTGGAAGAAAACGTCTTGGACTTGGAATCCCGGTCTAGACGGAATAATTTAAGGCTTGTGGGCCTTCCGGAGGGGGCGGAGGAACAGGATGCGTGTTCCTTTTTGGAGAAGTGGATCCCAGAGGTGCTGGATAATGCGGATCTACGGTCATCAGTCGTCTTGGAAAGTGCACACCGAATAGGCCCATCGAGAGATAAGAAGACAACACCGAGGACGCTGATAATGAAGTTCCTTAACTACAGGGACAAGATGACGGTCTCCAGCACAGCCCGCACTAAAGGAGAAATTAAATACCAGGACCAACAGGTGCGGTTCTACCCAGACTTGGCCGCAGGAATCCAACAATTAAGGAAACAGTTTGACCCCGCCCGTAAAGAGCTGCGCAGCGTTGGAATTCGTCACGGAGTGATTTATCCTGCAAGACTGCTGGTCACGTATAAAGGGAGAACCCAAGTCTTTAAGACCCCTCAGGAGGCGCAGGAACTCATTAAGCAGATCCAAGGAGAGACTGGCGAGAGCCAAGCATGAAGCAAGAACAAGATATAAAAGGTAGAATATTTAAATATTTAAGCAAGTGTTCAAGTATCTGATTGATTTGAAATATATAGCATGTCTACAAAATATAGATGGTATGATATATTAAAAAAAAGGCTAGGATGTACAAAGTTGCTATAAAATTTTGGAGTTAAATTGGAAAAACTACAGAAGAGAGTTATTGTCATGTCATTAAAAGTAGCAGAGTCAGGGTGATTGAGAGGAGGAAAGAGTGAGTGGTTTGACTGATCCTCACGGGGGAGGAGCAGATTCAGGCTATAATGGGAGACGGAATTTTTTTTTGATTTTGGGGGGATTACCACGAATGTGGGGAGGGGGAATTTGTTTGTGTGTAGTTTGTGGGATGAATGTTCAACCATCCATGTTTTTGCTTCTCTGTATGAGCATGTTTATATTGCAAGGTAATCTCAAACTCTTTATTGATCATAGACCAAAGCGTTAAGCTTAATTTAACATCATGGAATTGCAGAGGTCTACAAAACCTAAAAAAACTTAAACAAGTTTTGAATAAAATAAAAGACATAGGTTCAAAAATTGTGTTTTTACAAGAAACTCATTTAATAGAGGAGGATGTAAAAAGAATAAGGAGGAGATGGCAGGGAAGTGTGTTCACCTCATCGTTTTCATCCCGAGCCAGGGGAGTTATGACTCTCATACATAAATCAGTCCCATTTCAAGTGAAAAATGTAATTGGAGATAAATTGGGAAGATATCTAATCATCCAAGGATCTTTGTTATTAGAAAATATAAATCTGGTGAACATATATGGTCCCAATATAGATGATCAAAGCTTCTTTGTTAATTTATTTCTTACTTTAGCATCACTCACAGGGCTATATATAATAGCAGGGGATTTTAACTGTATATTGAATCCCAGTATAGATAGGTCTACAGGACAGGACTGTACGCACAATGGATGTAGGATGACCATTAATCATTTTATGAAAGAATTGAGATTGCTAGATATATGGAGAGAAATGAAACCACAAGTCAAAGCCTATTCTTGTTATTCTAACACCTACAAGACATTTTCACGTATTGACTATTTTTTGATCTCTATGGAATTAAGGTCCAAGATTCAAAATTGTTTCTATGATAACATTGTGATTTCTGATCACGCACCCTGCTGTATAATATATGTAGATAAGAAATTGACAAAGGTTCCTGGTAGGTGGCAATTTCAGCATAAATGGCTTCAAGATGAGGAATTTGTTAAGTACATAGAAAAACAGATAGATGAGTTCTTTGATATCAACACTACACAAACATCAGCATGTATAAAGTGGGAAGCTTTCAAAGCTTTTATTAGGGGGCATATTATTAGTTATACAGGTTCAAAATTTAGGAAGACTCGAGAGGAGAGAGTCCAATTGGAACGTAAAATAAAAATTCTTCAAGAAAAAGTGTATGCAGGAAGTAATCCCAAATTAGAGAATGAATTACTGATTCTGAGAGCTGAATATGACAAAAAATCAGCAAATAGAGCTGCCTCGAGTCTTCTAAGATTGAAGCAAACCTTTTATGAACAAGGTGAAAAATCAGGAAAATTATTGGCATGGCAGATTAAACAATTAGAATTTAAAACACCAATTACCAGTATTATAAGTAACGGACAGGCAGTCGTAGATCCTTTAGAAATTAACAGTGCCTTCAGAGATTATTATGAAAAACTATATGATACAAAAAATGAAACTGACTTAACAAAACTAAATGGGTTTTTGGACGGATTATCTATACCATGTATTCCAAATGAAAACAGGGAGATACTGGAGTCAAAAATTAGTCAAGAAGAAGTTGGGCTAGCCATTGATAATATGAAATCAGGAAAAAGTGCGGGACCTGACGGTCTTCCAGTTGACCTCTATAAAAAATTTAAGAATAAATTAATAAAACCATTTTTGGAAATGGTTTTAGAAGCATTTCAAAATAGTAAATTACCGCCATATATAAATAATGCCTTAATTATACTGTTGCCAAAACCAGGTAAACCTTCTAATAAATGTGAAAACATGAGACCAATAAGCCTATTAAATGCAGACCTTAAGATAATCTGTAAAATTTTAGCAAGACGACTACAAGAAATATTACCAAATATAATTAACCGAGATCAGAATGGCTTTATAATGGGAAGACAAGGCTTCCATAATGTAAGAAGATTATTTAATATAATTTATTCTAATAAAGAAGCACCAGATACAGCTCTCCTATCATTGGATGCTGAAAAGGCCTTTGATAGGGTCGAATGGCCCTTTCTTTTTGAAGTTTTACAAAGGTTTGGACTTGGAAAGAATTTCATAAAATGGGTTCAGATAATATACAATAATGCTACAGCAGAAATCCTAACAAATAGCAATATCTCAAAATCAATAAAAATTAATAGAGGTTGTCGACAAGGCTGCCCACTTCCGCCTTTACTGTTTACTATGGCAATTGAACCTTTGGCGATGGCAGTGCGTTTACATCCACAAATATATGGAATTAAAGTAGGACCAATAGAACATAAAATCTCCCTGTATGCTGATGACATAATTTTGTTTATGTCAAATCTTAAAAAATCAATTCCGACCTTGTTAAATATAATAAAGAACTTTGGGGAAATATCAGGATATAAAATAAATAAAAATAAATCTTCAATATTAATGCTAAATGAGACCCAGAGAAAGCATCCAGCTCCTGAGGTAAATCAATTCAATGTTGTAAATCAGTTTAAATACTTAGGAATTCAAATTGTGCCTAAGTTAGAATCAGCTGCTAGTATCAACTATGAAGCCTTAATGACAGATATTAATGAGTTGCTTCAGAGATGGATGTCACTGCCAATGTCGATGATAGGGAGAATTAATATACTTAAAAGTAATATCTTACCCAAAATACTATATTTATTTCAATACATTCCTTTACCACCACCTTCAGATCTATTCTCAAGAATTAAAAAAAAGTTAGTGGAATTTATATGGAACAATAGGAAGGCTAGATTACGTCTGTCCTTACTATATTTGCCATTTGATCGTGGAGGTCTGAAATGTCCAAACTTTATGTTGTATTACTGGTCAGCACAACTGAGGTCTATGACATATTATTTTTCATCAAATGATCTCCCTCACTGGACGGAGATGGAATCATACAATTTACCTTTACCTCTTCCCTTATTCATATACTCAGACTCGGCTAAAAAATTACAGAAACAAGTTAAAAATCCAATTGTAAAGCATATGATCAAAATATGGTATGAAATCAAAAAAATATTTAAAAGAACCGCACTTATTGTCACAGTTTAGCCCAATATGGGGTAATCAATATTTTACACCAGGGAGAGCGGATGCTGTATTTAAATTATGGAATTTAAAAGGGATTCAAAAGATTCAAGACTTATATTTAGCATGTTCAGACAACATAATGTCTTTTGAAGAACTGAGGGCTAAATTTAATCTTAATAGAACACATTTTTTTAAATATCTTCAGCTTAGGAATTTCATTCGATCAAATCAAAATAATGCTCTCACCCGTCCTACCTATTCATACTTGGAAAAAATTTTGACGAAAAATAGTAAGAGAAAGGGTATTATTTCAGAGTTCTATAACTCACTGATATTATCCTCAAGTGAAAACTCACAGAAAAGAATGAATTATTGGAAAGAAGACCTACAAATTGAAATTTCAGAGGAACAATGGGAATTGGCTTGCACAGAAGCTCAAACCAAATCAATAAATGTACGTCTTAAATTGATACATTTTAAATGGTTAATGCGGATGTATGTTACACCGGTGGAGTTAAATAGATATAACAAAAACATACCAGATACATGCGCAAAATGTATGGAAAGTAAAGGAACTTTATTTCATTGTTTTTGGGAATGTAGAAAAATTAGAATGTTTTGGGAAGAGGTGAGGGTAACAATTGAAAAAATAATTTCAAAACAACTCATATTGAATCCTAAATTGTTTTTGTTGGGTCTGTATCCAGAAAAGCATAACTTTAATAAGAGTGAAAGAACATTCATAGACCTCAGTTTGCTTAACGCCAAAAAATGTATTGCACTGCTGTGGAAAAAGACTCATAGACCAGATGTGACTCAGTGGCTAAGACAGATGTTAACAAACCTTCCACTAGAAAGAATAACATACATATTGAAATCAAAGGAAAATGTGTTTGAGAATATATGGAGACCTTTCATTGATTATGTAAAGAAACTAAACATAACTACTGAAGAAGAAGGTGAATGATGTGTGTGGACCTTGTAATTTCCAAATTGGTGAATGTATAATATGTATACTTATGCAATGGATTACCTAGGCTAAACAGAGGAGCATTGTTTGACTTGTTTTGTTAATGGTTGATGGTGTTTTTGGAATATTTGGTTTTTTTTTTGGTTTCTTTTAGTGTTGGGGTTTGATTGTTGGTGTCATGTTTGTTGAAAAAAGGTTCAATAAAAATATTGTGGAAAAAAAAAGTCCATATTTTTCGTTATATTGATCTTTGTTGGTTTGAAATTTGTCATATTCAACAAATCGCTGAACTTGTGCGGCCCAGTTACATGTCTTGATTTCAAATTGTGGCCCAACTGATTTTGTAATTGAATCACCCTAGCTTCCACCTACTTAAGTTTGTGCAGAGCTATGAATATTGTAATTGGCTCCACCCATGCTCCCACCCAGCAGCAGCGAGAAGAAGTCGATGACATTGTACAAGGCTCCGAGAAGGTGATTTAACTTGAGAAGGTTAAAAAAAAACAAAAAACAAACCTGAGAAGGTATCGTTGTAGGTGAACCTGCAGAGGGGCAGCGTGGTGGCGGACTGGTTAGCACTGCAGCAGCACAGTAACTCACCCTTGGCCGGGGGATCCTGGGTTCGATCCCAGACCCCGACCAACAGTGATCTGGGTAGAGTTTGCATGGTCTCCCCATGTCTGCATGGGTTTACTCCGGGATTTCTCCGGTTTCCTCCCACATGTCAAAAACATGCACGTTAGGTTAATTGGCATCAAACTGGGGATTCTAAATTGTCCTTAGGTATGAATGTGAGAGTGAATGGTTGTCTGTCTCTCTGTGTTAGCCCTACGATAAACTGGCGATCTGTCCAGGGTGTACCGTGCCTCTCGCCCAAAGATGCTGGGATAGGCTCCAGCCCCCCGCAACCCGAAACGGATTAAGCGGAAGAAGATGGATGGATGGATGAACCTGCAGAAGGATCATTCTCGGTGGAGCAGAGACTCACTGCCCGGGCCCACAAGGAGGCTGGAGGGCTCCCCGCCAGTCTCTGGTTGTCCACTCGCCTTGGATCTTCCCGGCTCACTCCGAGTCTCTCCCGCATTGGAGCGAAGAAGGCGTGCCAGCAGGCGGGCACGGGGACTGCTGAACAGCTGCTCACTGCTTTGCCGAGCAACTCGCCAGTGAAGCAAGTCCCTTACTCGGTGGTGCCACTTGGGGACCAACGAACAGCTCACTGGGGGCTGGCGTTCCAGTGTGCCCGCCCGTTGGCTCGCCTTCTTTAGTTCCATGGGGGAAGAGCCTTGAGCGGGGAAGATTGGGGCCCCAGGGTGGATCGTCACTTCCTGTGGTAACGTATCGTCACTTCCTGTGTTGCTGGCTGTCATGTAGTTGGTCTGTGGTTAGCTCTCCTCAATCTCCTGAGGATTATATACCTTTTTTCTATCTACCGTCACCTCTCTCTTCTGTTTATCAAGCCTCTTGCACCTGTGTGCGCACTGTGTCATCTAATCACCCTCTTCAGCCTTCTGTTCACTTTTCATCATTGTTTGTGTTAGCTTTGGGTTATCCACTAGCTATGGCTACTAGCTCTCCTTGCCCTTCTCCTCTTATGTGCTCTCTGTGTCAGATGTTTAGCTACACCCCTGCCTCTTTTAGTGATAATGGTAAATGTAATAAATGTTGTCTTTTTGAGGCGCTCGAGGCAAGATTGTGTGATTTGGAATCCCGGCTCTGCTGCATTGAAACACCGTCTGCACCAGTTAATAAACAAACAAATGTGGGCTACATAGACAATTGGAACTCATTTTGGGGAAAACCTGGTCTTATTAGCTTCCGGTTCCGGCGCCACATGAGTTGGCTGCCTTTTGCAACTGCCTTTTTTTTTTTTTTTTAAATCTTCCTTCTTCTTTCTACACCTTTCACTCTATATACTATATCACGGACACACAGATCGCCCCAAAGGTCTCCCGAGTCGGTGGACGGAGCTTCTGTTTACAGCAGGAGACGATACAGCAGGGAGGAGCTAGCTAGCACTCAACCACCACCCGGTGCTAACGGAGAAACTCGACATACCAGGGAACTGAAGTGAAAATGACGCGGGTGCCGGGCTGGAGTTTAGGCGCCATGCAAGAAATATAAGACAGAATAATAAAGAGCGATGGCAAGAACCAAGCAGACTGCCCATAAATCTACTGGAGGAAAAGCCCCCAGGAAGCAGCTAGCCACCAAGGCTGCTCGGAAAAGCGCTCCGGCCACCGGCGGAGTGAAGAAGCCTCACCGTTACAGGCCCGATACCGTGGCTCTGAGAGAGATCCGTCGCTACCAGAAATCCACGGAGCTGCTCATCCATAAGCTGCCCTTCCAGCGCCAGGTGAGGGAGATCGCTCAGGACTTCAAGACCGACCTGCGCTTCCAGAACTCCACCGTCATGGCTCTGCAGGAGGCCAGCGAGGCCTACCTGGTGGGTCTCTTCGAGGACACCAACATGTGCGCCATCCACGCCGAGAGGGTCACCATCATGCCCAAAGACATCGAGCTGGCCCGCCGCATCTGCGGAGAGAGAGCTTAGACTTTCTGCTGCATATCCACCAACCACAATGCTCTGCACTGTGTGTCTATATATATATATACACTACCGTTCAAAAGTTTGGGGTCACCCAGACAATTATTTTGTGTTTTCCATGAAAAGTCACACTTATTTACCACCATGAGTTGTAAAATGAATAGAAAATATAGTCAAGACATTGACAAGGTTAGAAATAATGATTTGTATTTTAAATAATAATTTTTTCCTTCAAACTTTGCTTTCATCAAAGAATCCTCCATTTGCAGCAATTACAGCATTGCAGACCTAACATGATTGCACAAGGGTTTTCTAATCATCCATTAGCCTTCTGACGCAATGAGCAAACACATTGTACCATTAGAACACTGGAGTGATAGTTGCTGGAAATGGGCCTCTATATACCTATGTAGATATTGCACCAAAAACCAGACATTTGCAGCTAGAATAGTCATTTACAACATTAGCAATGTATAGAGTGTATTTCTGATTAGTTTAAAGTTATCTTCATTGAAAAAAAGTGCTTTTCTTTCAAAAATAAGGACATTTTTAAGTGACCCCAAACTTTTGAGCTGTAGTGTATATATACTGTATACAGTATACTGTATATATATATATATATATATATATATATATATATATTAATATGTACATATGTATACTAGCTGCTCTTGTTTTTTCTTGCCTTCTGATTGTTGCTCTGAGTGTTGCTGTCCCTGTGCTGTTGCAATCCTGGAATTTCCCCATTGTGGGACTAATAAAGGCTTATCTTATCTTATTAGACGAGACGGCGTCCATCCCACGTTGGATGGTGCATCTCATTTATCTAACAATCCGGCATCATTTTTATCCAAATTTCCAAAACCTTGACAACTCAGAGTTGGGACCAGGAAGCAGAGTCACAGTCTTACACGCCTCTCTGCAGCTCCTCTTCATCCGCCACCCCTCATCTTAGCCCCTGTCTTCCCCATCAGAGAACTGATGTTGTCTGCTCCCTCCAAAGTAAAGAAAAATATAATATAGAAGCATCCCAAAGTGATGAAACAGAAAGTTTATAAAACTCAAATTAAACATGAACCCTCTAAATTTAATGATTTGGCCTCTGTTCCTCCTCATAATTTAAAAATTAAATGTGGTTTGTTAAATATTAGGTCTCTAACTCCCAAGTCTCTGCTAGTCCATGATCTGTTAAATGATCATCAGATTGATTTAATATCCCTTACAGAGACTTGGTTAGGGCAAGAGGATTATGTTGGTTTAAATGAATCAACTGTCAAAATCCCAGAAGTTCTGGTTGTGGAGGAGGAGTGGCAACAATTTACCATTCCAAATTATTAGTTAATGTAAATCCAAAAATATAATTCCTTTGAGGGCCTGGTCCTCAGTAATGGACATTTTAACAATTTTAGGTTAAACCCAGTTTTATTTGCCATAGTTTATCATCCTCCCTCAGCCTACTCAAAGTTTTTATCTGAATTTTTATGAATTCTTAGCTGATTTAGTGCTTAATCATAATTATAGTAGGGGATTTTAATATACATGTAGCTGTAGATGGTGATTGCCTTAATATGGCATTTAATTCAATATTAGACTTGATGGGGTTTTCTTAGAAAGTAGGAAATTCTACCCATTTTCTCCACCACACGTTGGACCTTGTTCTGACATAAGGCATATTCATTCATTCATTCATTCATTCATTCATCTTCTTCCGCTTAATCCTTTTCAGGTCGCAGGGGGGCTGGAGCCTATCCCAGCATCTTTGGGCGAGAGGCACGGTACACCCTGGACAGATCACCAGTCTATCGCAGGGCCAACACAGAGAGACAGACAACCATTCACTCTCACAGTCATACCTAAGGACAATTTAGAATCCCCAGTTTGATGCCAATTAACCTAACTTGCATGTTTTTGGCATGTGGGAGGAAACCGGAGAAATCCCGGAGTAAACCCACGCAGACCCGGGGAGAACATGCAAACTCCACACAGATCACTGTTGGTTGGGGGCTGGGATCGAGCCCAGGATCCCCCAGCCAAGGGTGAGTTACTGTGCTGCCGCAGTGCTAACCACTCCTCCACTGCGCCACCCACATATGGCATAGAAATAGAAAATCTGGTAGTGTCTCCTCATAACCCAGTACTGTCAGACCATTGTCTGTTAACCTGTGATTTTACTATTTCTGAATATTTGGCTCCTAAAGAAAAATATTACTCCAGAAGATTCCTCTCAGATGATGCTGTGACCAAATTTATGCAGATTGTTTCATCTATGCCATGTGTCAACACAATGGAAATAAGCTATGGGAAGCTTGCTCCTTCTGTAATTGATAGCATAGTAGATAGTGTTACAGCTTCTCTGTGTCAGACTCTAGACATGTTGGCCCCTTTAAAAAAGAAAAAGTCAACACAGCACTAAGTGGCAATCACATGTGATGGCTTTTGTATGCAGCAAAACATAAAAATCACACAAAATATGCCCTGCCATCTGGGGCTTTTTGCTCCTGTTTGTTACTTCTTCTCCTGCCTGTCACTGTTCTTTGTTATGTTGTTCTTCTTCTTTTAGATTTGATTGGCAGTTGGCAGCCAGCTTATAGGTGCAATATCACCACTGACTTGATGATCATCACTCTGTATCTTTGTATACGGAGTTCTGAACAACTCCTTATGTGTGAAAAAATCATTAGTCCTTGGACTGTGTCCGAGGTGTGGGTGGTAATTGCTTACCTGTATCTATATGTCTTGTAGGAAGTCATGTGCTCTGTCTATGTGCCGTCATATAGACATCATCTGGTGGGTCTTCTTCTTCTTCATTCAGACCACTGAAGGGTCTCCTCCTGGTCTCAGACGGCTGTGTTGTTCACAGTCATGCCTGCGGTGTACTGGTGGAACCTGAGGTGTTTCATGTTCACGGCATCCTTTCTGACATGCAGCAGTTCTCCTCATTCTATTGCTTTCCATCTGGTGGGTCTTCTTCATTCAGACCACTGGTTGAGGGATAGGTGCGTCATAATTCCAGTTCATGGGCACAATCCCGAAAAAGTGGCTTTCGACCCTGTTCAGGAAGGCCCGTGCATGCCCATAGATACCAAGAACCCAGAGCACTCAGAGAAAGTCAGCGTTTTTCTTGGCATTTTACACATTTGTAGCGTAGACTGGCATTCGTCAAGGTTACACATTTGCCGTCATGTAGGCATGGCGAGTTGTCCTATGATGCCTGAGTTCATAGGATGCGCTATGATGATGAGGCAGAGATCATAGGCTGTCCCCTTGATGTCCTAGAAATTTGCTTTAAAGTCTGTTGTACCCTATGCTGGTGAAGGGTGTCCTCGTGTCTCAGACGGGTGCAATGTACTGCTGGAATCTCAGGTGTTTCATCTTCATGGCATCTTTTCTGACATGCAGCAGTTGTCATTCTATTGCTCTCCATCTGGTTTGTCTTCTTCTTCTTCTTCTTCTTCTTCTTCTTCTTCTTCTTCTTCTTCTTCTTCTTCTTCTTCTTCTTCTTCTTCTTCTTCTTCTTCTTCTTTGAGCCCACTGGTTGAGGGATACAGTGGGGCAAAAAAGTATTTAGTCAGCCACCAATTGTGCAAGTTCTCCCACTTAAAGGATGAGAGAGGTCTACAGTTTTCATCATAGGTATACCTCAACTATGAGAGACAAAATGAGAAAAAAAAAATCCAGAAAATCACGTTGAAGGATTTTTAATGAATTAATTGCTAAATTCCTCGGTAAAATAAGTATTTGGTCAATAACAAAAGTTCATCTCAATACTTCATTATATACCCTTTGTTGGCAATGACAGAGGTCAAACATTTTCTGTAAGTCTTCACAAGGTTTTCACACACTGTTGCTGGTATTTTGGCCCATTCCTCCATGCAGATCTCCTCTAGAGCAGTGATGTTTTGGGGCTGTCGCTGGGCAACATGGACTTTCAACTCCCTCCAAAGATTTTCTATGGGGTTGAGATCTGGAGACTGGCTAGGCCACTCCAGGACCTTGAAATGGTTCTTACAAAGCCACTCCTTCGTTACCCGGGCGGTGTGTTTGGGATCATTGTCATGCTGAAAGACCCAGCCACGTTTCATCTTCAATGCCCTTGCTGATGGAAGGAGGTTTTCACTCAAAATCTCACGATACATGGCCCCATTCATTCTTTCTTTTACACGGATCAGTCGTCCTGGTCCCTTTGCAGAAAAACAGCCCCAAAGCATGATGTTTCCACCCCCATGCTTCACAGTAGGTATGGTGTTCTTTCTCCTCCAAACACGACAAGTTGAGTTTTTACAATAAAGTTCTATTTTGGTTTCATCTGACCATATGACATTCTCCCAATCCTCTTCTGGATCATCCAAATGCTCTCTAGCAAACTTCAGACAGGCCTGGACATGTACTGGCTTAAGCAGGGGGACACGTCTGGCACTGCAGGATTTGAGTCTATGGCGGCGTAGTGTGTTACTGATGGTAGCCTTTGTTACTTTGGTCCCAGCTCTCTGCAGGTCATTCACTAGGTCCCCCCGTGTGGTTCTGGGATTTTCGCTCACCGTTCTCGTGATCATTTTGACCCCACGGGGTGAGATCTTGCGTGGAGCCCCAGATCAAGGGAGATTATCAGTGGTCTTGTATGTCTTCCATTTTATAATAATTGCTCCCACAGTTGATTTCTTCACACCAAGCTGCTTACCTATTGCAGATTCAGTCTTCCCAGCCTGGTGCAGGTCTACAATTTTGTTTCTGGTGTCCTTTGACAGCTCTTTGGTCTTGGCCATAGTGGAGTTTGGAGTCTGACTGTTTGAGGTTGTGGACAGGTGTCTTTTATACTGATAACAAGTTCAAACAGGTGCCATTAATACAGGTAACGAGTGGAGGACAGAGGAGCCTCTTAAAGAAGAAGTTACAGTTCTGTGAGAGCCAGAAATCTTGCTTGTTTGTAGGTGACCAAATATTTATTTTACCGAGGAATTTACCAATTAATTCATTAAAAATCCTTCAATGTGATTTTCTGGATTTTTTTTTCTCATTTTGTCTCTCATAGTTGAGTTATACCTAAGATAAAAATTGAAGACCTCTCTCATCTTTTAAGTGGGAGAACTTGCACAATTGGTGGCTGACTAAATACTTTTTTGCCCCACTGTAGGTGCGTCGTAATTTCAGTTCATGGACAGGATCATGAAAATAGATCTGAGCAAAAAGAGGCTGTCCGACATGGACTCAGTGTATATGACATCATAAAGACATGAAGGCAGGCTTGATGTATATGACATCATAAAATCACATTTGTCTATGTGCCGTGGGCTTGATGTATATGACATCATAAAGACACATTTGTCTATGTGCCGTCATATAGGCATCACGAGTCATCCTATGATGCCTGAGTTCATGGTCTATATGACATCATAAAGACACATTTGTCTATGTGTCCTATGATGCCTGTGTTCAAAGACACATGGTTATATGACATCATAAAGACACATTTGCCTATGTGTCCTATGATGCCTGAGTTCACAGGATGTCCTATGATGTTCAGGCAGAGATCATAGACCGTCCTATGATGTCCTATAAACATGACAGACAGACACGCACACAGACAGACACAGAGATTTCTTGCTTTAATAGAGTGATTCTCTTAGAAAAACGAGAACAAGTTATTATTCTGCATTAATAGAAGAGAACAAGAATAATCCCAGGTTTCTTTTCAGCACTGTAGCCAGGCTGACAAAGAGTCAGGACTCTGTCAATCCTAGCATTCCCTTAGAACTTACTAGTCAGGACTTTATGAACTTTTTCAATTATAAAACTTCATCTATCAGAGGTAAAATCAGTCAGATTCTTCCCACTGTTAACTTAAATACAATAACTAAAATCTAAATGTAATTACAGAGTTCATGAATTCTATGTACAGTATGAGTCAAACAGTCTGGAAGAAGATTAATGGGAAGTGGAGCAGAATACCCCCTGAAAATGTGGGGTGTATTAAAGCAATTATGGGGCATAACATGCACAGGAGGAAACAGATTCTAGGCCTAATTATCCCTCAAGTTATAGATGATCCACAGTTCTATGTTGCAGAGAGCCATGCCTTCAGGAAAAGCATCTGTGAAGGTAAAGAAATAGAGGGTTATGAATGGTTGGGCAAGAATGGCATCTACAACAATGGTACCTGTCACTCTCCTGCTGAACATTGGCTTCGTTGTGGCACAGGAAAAAATGAACATGAGTGTACTTTCCTAGAAATAGCAGGAAAGACAATTAAGGGGACTGTAACTACAGTTCTACAAGGAGCAGCTGAAGTAGTTGAAGAAGGGCTACAAGTCATCGCTTCCTGGCTGGGAACACTGCTCAGCTGGGTATGGCCCTATCTTTTGCTGGGATTAGGCCTGCTGATTGCAGGAATAATCTTACTGGTAGTCATCAAAGGTGGCACCCGGGCTGCTGTATCATCCATCTTTCGTCGAAAGAGGGTGCCGAAGAGAGGAGGGGTGGGAGAACTCCGCCCATTAAAAGAGGAAGTATAGATAAAACTTCCGCACCACCCAGTTGCAGACTTCATTTGGACTTCGGCTGGTGACCATTAAACAACCAACTACCCCCCACTCCTCAGTCTTATTACAATCAACTGGCACAGCATAGCCTACTGCAAGCATGTCTACAGGAGCAACAACAACGGATGACTCTACACTTCAGTCAGCACTCCATACAAAGTGAGTACAGCATCTTCACCTGCGTGGGTCACTGAAATGACAAAGGCCAAGATACAGTTTTGGGTACTGCAAGCCATTTGGGCATGCTTCTGTTTCACCGGAGCCTGGTCTAAGCGGCATGTCCTAAGAATAGTGACAACTTTGGCAGCAGTCATCCGCATCGTCTTGGTCAACATCATATTTGGCAAATATGATTACACTCTGACTCTGTTCGTCACCTACATTCTGGGTCGCAATACACCACAATGTGATTCCGAAGGTCTTGCCCGCGCAGTGGTAATCCTCGTCTGGGTTGCTATTGACATGCTTGCCATCTTCTACCAGGCCGTTGAAATAGTGAATGTGATTTGGGTAGGATTAATGGCAGCTGCATTACTGGGTCGTCAAGTATGGCTAGTATTGAAGCTGAAAAAGAGCGGCCGCAAAATCTGGATCAGTAGGCTGGCAGCTGTTGCCTTTGGGGGAGTGATTTGGGGGGGTCATAACAGCAATATGGTGGATGAAACTCATCTGTGGCTCAACTATGATAGCATGGATGATGACCTATGCAGTATTCTTCCCCAAGAAGGTGGAGGGCTACATAAAAGACATTACCAAGCTCAACACAAAGCCGAGGCCTGAGCAGTCTGTAACTGAAGTTAAGAACGGTGATTCAACTTAAAAGGGGAGAGTAAAACCTCCCGAAGATTTGCTTACAGCTAACCAGCAAGCCTGCTAAATTGCCTAACGGACTTTCCAATTACAAGATGTACTCTGTGTTTCACCTGTGTGTTACAGGATGGGAAAGTTGCCTGCCTGTTCTGTCACACTTCACTGGCTGACGTCAAGTACTTATGGGACAATAATGAAATTCTGTGGTGCCCAAACTGCTGTCCGGGTCCCACAACAATTCCACCTGTGACCCTGACTGGTCTCTTTAGTCGAGAAGAGTGCATTCCCATACCCCCAATTCTGCCTGAGGTAAGAGGGTCCATACAAACAACAGGAAAGTTGCTTCATGACTCATTAAATCGGGGGCATAGACCGGAGTGGAAGCCTATTAGGTACAGCAATGGCTTCTACTACCCGCTGTATCAGAAAGTATGGGAGCTCCCTGATGGTTTTGTGGCTTTTTCTACCCATCTCACGCACAACGACGCCTGGGTGGCTTACATCCAAGCTGCACCAGCACAACCTCAAGCAGGTGACAACATGTACCGTGAAACTATGGATGCTCTTTCACAGCTGACGCAGGCACTAGGTGGGGAGCCAGTGCCGCCAAAATCCTTGGGGTCCAGATCATCTTTGACCCAGGTTTCAGCAAAAACAATGACCTCCACTCCGGGGGTTGTGGGTCTTCCAGCTGCATCCCCACAGGTTGATCAGCCATCTTCTACGCAGCTTACTTCACCGGATATTCAACCGCCAACTCCAGGAGATCCAGGAGATGACCTTCTTATAATAGATGAAGCTGTGGATGAGCCTCCTGAAACACCTCTACAGGGAGCAAATACAGCCTCGTCTCATAGGCATCACACATCGCCAGCAGCACATCATAATTCAACTCCACGTGAGGATGTCCTTTCTCTCACAACAGAAGATGAAGGGACTCTTATGGAGGTCACTCCACAGGTACAAAAAGGTGAAAATCATCAAAATCGCCCAAACGTGGGGTGCTCGAGTACCCCACGCCACGACCCCAATCACCGCAGAAGGGTTGAAGGTGGTCGGCCTTCCCCATCACACGATATACCCCCTATGGAAGGAAAATGTGCAATTCTGCTGCTGATCATAACAGGCTTCAAAGATCCACTCAGGGTAATCAGCAAAATGAGAGGAATTATCAGAAGGCCAAGAACCCAACATTCAGAAAGGATGGCAACAGACAACATTGGTGAATCACAGAGACTGAATGTAAAAGCCATATTAATTGCATATGGGTGTTTTTATTTATTAGGGGTCCAATGTGTGACATTGGTGGCAAAATTTAAAATTGATCAAATCTGCACATGAAATTGACTAATCACTATCCAATTGTGTCAGGTTTATGAAACTATTAACTATTTTCGTAACGGCATTCGCGTTCAGGAACTCTTGAGGATGAGCACTCACTTCAACTACTTGTAAATGGAGACGTAAACGGGACACTCGGGCTTTTGTTTCCCTGTGTGCCAATGCACTTTGCAATGGCACACGTTTTACACGAAACAACTTCAACACTTCCAGTATTTTTCACACATCAAAACTCATCAACAGCTACATTTTCATGACATATTAAGATGTGATAACGTGTATACATACCTTCAAATTCTCCCTGTTTGTTGGATAAGATGTAAAATCACAAAAGGCGTAAATGCAGGACACGGAAGTTTGGACCTTCGATAACTTTAATATAAAGTGACCACGGTTAATCCTCTCCACATGGGTTGAGCACATCCGGGGTAGAGAAAATAAAAGTGCTTTCCCAGGGCAGTCACCTCGCCAGACGGGGCTGCGCGCAGCCGACCAAGACCGAAGACGTAAATTTTTTAAAGGACACCATATTCGATGTGTCATAAATGTTTGAGATTTTATTGAAATATTCTACATCTGAGCTTCACAAAGACTGATCTCCTTTTTACGTGTATGGTTTGGGATTTGAAAGGTGCAAAGTGAAAAGCATCAGCACTTCCTTTTTTCTTGTTACTTTACCAAATAACTTGCATGTTGCTGTGTAAATTCGGGGACATGGAAATTTACGTCGTACGAGTAAATTTGCAGGGGTTGCCGTACAAAAACCATAGATCCGATCACATTGGGGAATGTTTTATTTTGGATTTGCATTACAACTCTGTTATCTCTTGCATAAATGAGTAGAAAGAGCTACTCAGAGATCACTTTACAGTACTTTGAAATTGATGCGATTTTCATGTCACACAAAAACTGGGAAAAATGAGGGGACACGACCAATAGTTTCGATTCTAACGGCAAAATCAATGATTTTTTTTTTTAAATTGCAATGCAAGTCTGAAACTCTTTTATGTTCCCTTGCATATTATAAAAACAAAACTGACATCTGCAAATTACAGAAAAAGAGAGAGCGCTTGAAAGTCGGATACCCCTGATATAGTGCACTGGACACCCCCCCCCCCAAAAAACACCCATATGGCATGCTATGTGATATTCTCTGTATAATCAGTAAAACAAAATGTATCCTCATTGAGTAAAAAGTACATGTAATGTATGTAATCACCTGAAATAATGAGTGTAATCAAACTGTATGATTATATGTATCTTTTAACTGCACAATAGAAGGTTTTACGTGAAACAGATTGTGACATGTTGGAAAGAACCCTGTTTACTGGAAAAGTGTTAGAAATGAGGAAATGGGCATGAATGTCCAGCAAACTGGGGTATTTTGGTAATGGAAAATGCTGAGAGGCTAGCGGGAAAGGCCATGAGTCATGAGCGCCTGATCAGTCACATGGTTTACGAGAATTGACTAGCCCGAACATGTGCAGAATGAAGTAATGGTATTATATAAATGTAACTTTAAGCCAATCATAAGAAACCAAGAAACCTAGGGTGAGTTTGGGACCAATCAGACAACTTGAGCGAAGTTTATTTAAACCAAGCCCTATTTCCCCCAAATGTTCACTTTCTCGGCGACCTTCAATGAGGCAACATCGACCGGAGCAGCGGACTGAAGACGGGGAACGCCAGAAGAGAAGTGAACCAGTTTTTGCCTCAATTCATCAGCCTTTAAACAACTTTTACATCTGCTGCTCTTAAGTGCTATAATAGCACTTTTCAAGAGGAGGGAATTGAGGAACTGAAGACACAGCAGCTGGCCCCGCTCTCAGCCAGGAGGCTGTGAGTCACCGTCATCGCGGAGCAACAGTGGGAAGAAAAGCAGAAGCTCCCAGGGCTGGGACACTGCTTCAGAGACACGACTCATCGCTTCCCCACCCCCCAGCCAAGGCGGCCACCGCCCAGCCTGAAAAGGATCATCGGGCCACAGCGACTCTTTCCCTCCCTGCCTTCTCTCCTCTCTTCCCCTGAAGAGAAGCTCAACAAAGAAGACCAGCGATCCTGCATCCTTTTTCCCCAAATCTCACCAATTAGGCTTCTTAGATATTATTCACAAATTAATTAGCTATTTTTAGTAGGTTTTATTCAAAGGGTTTTATTTTGATTTATTTTGATTTTTCATTTTGGAATTTTTGAACTGTTTGATGATTTTTGAACATTTTATTGGGTTTTAGAAACTTTTTGAGTTTTAATCTTTTTGATCAAAGGACTGATTTTTACAACTTTTGACTTTTGAATCAAGGTTTTGCAATCAGCGTTCTGGGTTTAATTTTTAATTTTTACCCTTTTGTTTTTATGGACTGTTTAATGCAATTTATCCTGTTTTGGCTGAGCTTTGCTGATTTTTAATAAATACCACAGCATATCAAAAGACAGTATGGGACTCTGTGGGCTTATTGATTCAGCATCTATTCTCACTGGGTGATTTTTGACAAGAAAAGGTATTTTTCCACAAGAGGTGTTACAAATTTTTGAGTTTTAAAAGGTTTTTTCCTTATTCAGTGGTGTTTAAAACAGATCCCCTATAAACCAATTTTCCTGGTTTTAAACATTTACCCAGATTACCAAGAGCAATGTAAGACCATGAGAGGCTGTCGTTAATATTGGAGGTGTATTCCAGGTGTCTGACTGGACAGGTCACTCAGTCGGAGGTCTGGTATACAGGAAGTGGGGGTCCTCCAATATATGGAGACAGTACAGCTGGGGTAACTCTCACAGTCACCAAGCACACCTACACAGGTAACAGAATTTCCTATGAGGAAAATTCCTCTAGGAACTGCAAGCTGGTGAACCTAAACCTCAATTCCTGAGGTTCAAGGTCAAAGGGTCTTCGACAACTGTATGGGGGGAACTGTGGCCGCCATTACAGAAAATGTCATTTTCGTGAATAACTACTCAACCACTAATCCTATCATTGTCAATCCAATTGCTAGTCATATGTTTTCATGGTCAAGAATCTGAAAACGTACACACAAACACTGTATGGGGGGAACTGTGGCGCTTGGCGGAGGTCTGTGCTCTCCGAGTGCTTTTCTAGTTTGTATTTGAAATAATAATTTTTTCCTTCAAACTTTGCTTTCATCAAAGAATCCTCCATTTGCAGCAATTACAGCATTGCAGACCTTTGGCATTCTAGCTGTTAATTTGTTGCGGTAATATGGAGAAATTTCACGCCACGCTTCTAGAAGCCCCTCCCATAAGTTGGATTGGCTGGATGGGCACTTCTTGCGTACCATACGGTCAAGCTGCTCCCACAACAGCCCAATGGGGTTTAGATCTGGTGACTGCGCTGACCACTCCATTACAGATAGAATACCAGCTGCCTGCTTCTTCTCTAAATAGTTGTTGCACAATTTGGAGGTGTGCTTTGGGTCATTGTCCTGTTGTAGGATGAAATTGGCTCCAATCAAGCACTGTCCACAGGGTATGGCATAGCGTTGCAAAATGGAGTGATAGCCTTCCTTATTCAAAATCCCTTTTACCCTGAACAAATCTCCCACCTTACCAGCACCAAAGCAACTCCAGACCATCACGTTACCCCCACCTTGCTTGACAGATGGCATCAAGCACTCTTCAAGCATCTTTTCAGTTGTTCTGCATCTCACAAATTAAATTAAATCACCCTTATTGTCATTCAACCATACAACCAATCATGTACAGTAGAACGAGATTGTGCTTTACCTATCTACTGTGTTAATCACACACACACCAGTGCAGAATCAGAGGGCCACTGCCATGCAAGGCGCCGCCACAGATTTCCCTCCTCCATTCCATTATTGCTGAGCACCAAGCTGGATGGCAGGACGTTTCACTTTTATATGGTCTTCGGCATGACCCGGCCAGGATTTGAACCCCTGCCTCCCAGGTGTGGGGCGGGTGCTTTACCAACTGAGCCACCACTCTGGTGGCTCAGTGTCCTTCTGTGTGATCCAAACACCTCAAACTTCGATTCGTCCGTCCATAACACTTTTTTCCAATCTTCCTCTGTCCAATGTCCTATGTTCTTTTGCCCATATTAATCTTTTTCTTTTATTGGCCAGTCTCAGATATGGCTTTTTCTTTGCCACTCTGCCCTGAAAGCCAGCATCCCGGAGTCGCCTCTTCACTGTAGATGTTGACACTGGCGTTTTGCAGGTACTATTTAATGAAGCTGCCAGTTGAGGACCTGTGAGGCGTCTATTTCTCAAACTAGAGACTCTAATGTACTTATCTTCTTGCTCAGTTGTGCAGCGGGGCCTCCCACTTCTCTTTCTACTCTGGTTAGAGACTGTTTGTGCTGTTCTCGAAAGGGAGTAGTACACACCGTTGTAGGAAATCTTCAGTTTCTTGGCAATTTCTCGCATGGAATAGCCTTCATTTCTAAGAACAAGAATAGACTGTCGAGTTTCACATGAAAGTTCTCTTTTTCTGGCCATTTTGAGCGTTTAATCGACCTCACAAATGTGATGCTCCAGATACTCAACCTGCTCAAAGGAAGGTCAGTTTTATAGCTTCTCTAACTAGCTAAACTGTTTTCAGCTGTGCTAACATGATTGCACAAGGGTTTTCTAATCATCCATTAGCCTTCTGACGCAATGAGCAAACACATTGTACCATTAGAACACTGGAGTGATAGTTGCTGGAAATGGGCCTCTATACACCTATGTAGATATTGCACCAAAAACCAGACATCTGCAGCTAGAATAGTCATTTACCACATTAGCAATGTATAGAGTGTATTTCTGATTAGTTTCAAGTTATCTTCATTGAAAAAAACAGTGCTTTTCTTTCAAAAATAATGAAATTTCTAAGTCACCCCAAACTTTTGAACGGTTATATATATATATATATACATACATACACACTACCGGTAATATACATACCGATAATATACTACCAGTAATATATATATATATATATATATATATATATATATATATATATATATATATATATATATATATATATATATATATATATATATATATATATATATATATATATATATATATATATATATACACACATACATACATACATACATACATACATACACACTACCGTTCAAAAGTTTGGGGTCACTTAGAAATTTCCTTATTTTTGAAAGAAAAGCACTGTTTTTTTCAGTGGAGATAACTTTAAACTAATCAGAAATACACTCTATACATTGCTAATGTGGTAAATGACTATTCTAGCTGCAAATGTCTGGTTTTCGGTGCAATATCTACATAGGTGTATAGAGGCCCATTTCCAGCAACTATCACTCCAGTGTTCTAATGGTACAATGTGTTTGCTCATTGCGTCAGAATTCTCCAGATTACCTCAACAAATTAACAGCTAGAATGCCAAAGGTCTGCAATGCTGTAATTGCTGCAAATGGAGGATTCTTTGACAAAAGCAAAGTTTGAAGGAAAAAATTATTATTTCAAATACAAATTATTATTTCTAACCTTGTCAATGTCTTGACTATATTTTCTATTCATTTTACATCTCATGGTGGTAAATAAAAGTGTGACTTTTCATGGAAAACACAAAATTGTCTGTGTGACCCCAAACTTTTATATATATATATATATATACAGTATATATATATATATATATATATATATATATATATATATATATATATATATATAAATGCAAGAAATCTCTGTGTGTGTGTTCCTCAGATATCTCTCAAACCGTTCGCTAGACTGACCTCAGATTTTTTAAGTTCTTTGCTGAGATTGCGATGGTGTGCATCCCCGAGTATGGAGCTGCTCAGTCAAAATATGTAATTTTATGCTGATTGGACAATATACGGCATCACAACCATGCTGAATGGATAACAAACAGCATCACGACTTGTCAGTCACCACAGCGCTTCGCATTAAGTGCTTTGCTGAGGTTACGAGGGTGTGCATCTCTGAGTATGGAGTCGCTCAGTCAAAATATATACCATAAAGTTGTTGTGATTGCGTAGGTCTAATGGATAAGAACACGAGGTGCGGGGACGGGGGTGGGTGGGGGTGGCGTGGACCCGTGGTGCCACAAAGGACATCACTGGCACATGGGTAAAGCAGCAGCCAAGACTCCCGTTAACCAGGCAACACCAGTGTCCGACCGAGCGCTCCACGATCATTCAGGGGAGGCACGCTCAGCCTGCAAGGTCAGTGGTAGACGACAGTCCCAACTGTTGCTTCATTGTGGAGTGGAATAGCCAGATCAACTGCATATTAGATGGGGACACATGCATGGTTTTACTAAACGACAAGATGCAAAAATGCCCAAATAACGAAATAAATCATTTTTATTTTAATATTTACAGACAAATGGACAACACTGATGCAAAAGTTGCAGCCAAAAAGTTAATTCTCCAGTGTGTGTGTGTGAGTGTGTGTGTGTGTGTGTGTGTGTGTGTGTGTGAATGGTGAAGGGTTTGGCGCTGTACCGTGGATGTCCTGAATTTCCCTCTGGGGATCAATTAAGTATAGAAGATACAAATACAAAAAATGATAATAATAACAGTGTCTGGTGTTTTGTACTTATAATATTGCTAAAATATAAAAGGATGCACTACAATGGGTTTCAAATATTTGTAATGTGTCCTGTTATAGTACTGCATGAGTTTATTGACAATAGACTATAAACTACACATAAAAACTAAATTATAATGACTGAACAACTCCCATTCCCCAAAGTGCAAGATACATTTATGAATATGTCATAAAAGATCACAAATAAGTGATCGGACAAAAAAATAAACAAGCGGTTCTTAAACAGTGGCTAATATTGAATGTCCCATTTATTTTCAGTTATTCTGTAATTAATATTCACAAAATCAAATAATTCTCAGTTTAGTCCCTTTCATATGTGTCAGAGTCTAACATGTGTGATTGCTTACATATAGGCTACACCTCTGTATTCCACTTTCAAACACAGCCTACGTCGGGGCCTGGAAAGCCTGATTGGGCTACCTGTTTCAGACAGGAATACTTGCTTTCTACGGGCATGCACTAGTTTTGAATAAATTTGCAAAAATCTAAAAAAAAAAAAGAAAAAAACTTTTTTTTCATGTTGTCATTATAGGGTATTGTGTGTAGAATTTTGAGGGGAAAAATGTTTTTTTTTTAATTTTTTTTTTTTTTTTTTTGTTACTTATTTGTACCCGTAGGTAGACTTGGTTTGCAGTCTGGTGACAAGCCACCGGCTGCTGGTCGCTGCGTGCACGAGCGCCCTAAACCTACATGTTTTTGGTGTGCGGGAGGAAACCGGAGAAATCCCGGAGTAAACCCGCGCAACACGGGGAGAACATGCAAACTCCACACAGCTCACTGTTGGTCGGGAGCTGGGATCGAACTCACGATCTCATGATCCCCGCGGTCCCCCGGCCGAGGGTAAAACTTTTTTTTGGGATATAGTTGTAACATTACAAAATGTGGAAAAAATGAAGCGGTGTGAATACTTTCCGAATGCACTGAATAGCCTACTAAATTAATTTGTATCCATAAAATAGGATACAGGATTGCCCTTCCTACCTGGAGTGGACACAGAGACGTGTCAGCAGACAGTGACTTTTTTTCTCTTTTCTGCGGAGGTTCACACTCAGACTCTGGAGTTTTCCTTTCCTCGCCATCCATCAGACTCCCCATTGCTCTTGAAACAAAAGCTCTTCCACATTGTCAATTTTCTTCATTTTTTTTTCTCTATCCATATTTCTACACACGTGAACAAAATTGTTGGTACCCCTCTGTTAATGAAAGAAAAACCCATAATGGTCACAGAAATAACTTGAATCTGACAAAAGTGGTAATAAATAAAAATTCTATGAAAATTTAACCAATGAAAATCAGACAGTGCTTTTGAATTGTGGTTCAACAGAATTATTTAAAAAAAAAAAAAACTCATGAAACAGGCCTGGACAAAAATGATGGTACCCCTAGAAAAAATTGAAAATAATGTGACCATAGGGACATGTTCAACCAAGATGTGTCCTCTAATTAACATCACAGGTGTCTACAAACTTGTAATCAGTCAGTCGGCCTATTTAAAGGGTGACAAGTAGTCACTGTGCTGTTTGGTGACATGGTGTGTCCCACACTAAACATGGACCAGAGGAAGCAAAGGAGAGAATTGTCTCTGGACATCAGAAAGAAAATTATAGGCAAGCATGTTAAAGGTAAAGGCTATAAGACCATCTCCAAGCAACTTGATGTTCCTGTGACTACAGTTGCACATATTATTCAGAAATTTAAGATCCACGGGACTGTAGCCAACCTCCCTGGACGTGGCCGCAGGAGGAAACTTGATGAAAAATGGAAGAGACATATAATACGAATGGTAACAGAAGAGCCCAGAACAACCTCTAAACACATTCATGGTGAACTCCAAGGTCAAGGTACATCAGTGTCAGATCGCACCATCTGTCATTGTTTGAGCCAAAGTGGACTTCATGGGAGATGACCAAGGAGGACACCACTGTTGAAAACAAATCATAAAAAGGCCAGACTGGAATTTGCCAAACTGCATGTTGACAAGCTACAAAGCTTCTGGGAGAATGTCCTATGGACAGACGAGACAAAACTGGAACTTTTTGGCAAGGCACATCAATGCTATGTTCACAGACGCAAAAATGAAGCATACCAAGAAAAGAACACTGTCCCTACTGTGAAACATGGAGGAGGTTCTGTTATGTTCTGTGGCTGCTTTGCTGCATCTGGCACAGGGTGTCTTGAATCTGTGCAGGGTACAATGAAATCTCAAGACTATCAAGGTATTCTAGAGAGAAATGTGCTGCCCAGTGTCAGACAGCTTGGTCTCAGTCGCAGGTCATAGGTCTTGCAACAGGATAATGACCCACAACACACAGCTAAAAACACCCAAGAATGGCTAAGAGTGAAACATTGGACTATTCTAAAGTGGCCTTCTATGAGCCCTGATCTAAATCCTATTGAACATCTGTGGAAGGAGCTGAAACATGCTGTCTGGAGAAGGCACCCTTCAAACCTGAGACAGCTGGAGCAGTTTGCTCATGAGGAGTGAGCCAGAATACCTGCTGAGAGGTGCAGAAATCTCATTGACAGTTACAGAAATCGTTTGATTGCAGTGGTTGCCTCACAAGGTTGTGCAACAAAATATTAAGTTAAGGGTACCATCATTTTTGTCCAGGCCCGTTTCATGAGCTTGTTTTTCAAAATAATTCTGTTGAACCACAATTCAAAAGCATTGTCTGATTTTCATTGGTTAATTTTCATAGAATTTTTATTTATGACCACTTTTGTCAGATTAAAGTTATTTCTGTGACCATTGTGGGTTTTTCTTTCATTAACAGAGGGGTACCAACAATTTTGTCCACGGCTGTATATTTATTTCTTTTTACTGTGCATAAAATGGTAATTCATTTCCCTCTTCTCTTTAATTCTCTCTCCCATTTCAGGATACGCAAGGAAAACAATGAGATTATTAAGAAAAATGGCACAGATCAATAGAAATGTCTCCTGAAATTGCAACACTGTGTAGTAACTCAATGACAGCAGTCTGTGCTGTCCGAGAAAAAAGTGAAATCATGTGTCCATCCATCCATCCATCTTCTACCACTTTTCCAGAGGTCCAGGTCGCAGATGCAGAAGTTCAAGCAGAGAAGCCCAGACTTCCCTCTCCCCAGCCACCTGCTCCAGCTCTTCAGAGAGGATACCAAGGTGTTCCCAGACCAACTGGGAGATGTAGTCTCTCCAGCGAGTCCTGGGTCTGCCCCGGGGTCTCCTTCCAGTGGGACGTGCCCAAAAGACCTCCAGTGGAGGCATCCTGATCAGATGACCAAACCACCTCCTTTCAGTGTGGAGGAGCAGCAGTTCTACTCTGAGCCTCTCCCGGATTACTGAGTTCCTTACCCTGCTCTGAGGGTGAGTCCAGCAATCCTATGAAGAAAGCTCATTTCAGCCCCTTGTATCCGCGATCTCAGTCATTACCCAAAGCTCGTGACCGTAGGTGAGAGTAGGAATGTAGATTGACCTGTAAATTGACAGCTTTGCCTTAGAGTTCAGCTCCCTCTTCACCACAATAGACCTGTACAATGTCCGCATCACTGCAGATGCTGCTCCGATCCTACTGTCAAGTTCTCGCTCCATTCTCCCCTCACTCGTGAATAAGATCCCGAGATACTTAAACTCCTCCACTTGGGACAGGAGCTTGTCCCCAACCCGGAGAGAACAATCCACCTTTTTCCGGCTGAGGACCATGGACTCGGACTTGGAGGTGCTGATTCTCATCCCAGCCACTTCACACTCAGCGGCAACCCATCCCAGTAAGACCTCTAGGTCACTGCTGGATGAAGTCAACAGGACAACATCATCTACAAATAACATTGGTGAGATCCTGTAGTCACCAAGCATGACACCCTTCATTCCCTGGCTGCGCCTAGAAATCCTGTCCATAAAAATTATGAACAGGATCGGTGACAAAGCGCAGCCCTAGCGGAGTCCAACTCTCACTGGGAATGTGTCCGACCGAGTGTTGGCAATATGAACCAAACTCTCTCAATGGTCGTATAGAGACCAGATAGCTTGTAACAATAAGCCCGATACCCCATACTCCCGAATCACCCCGTACAAAAAACCACGAGGGACGCAGTCGAATGCCTTCTCCAAGTCCACAAAACACATGTAGACTGGTTGGGCAAACTCCCACAAACCCTCGAGGATTCTTAAGAGGGTAAAGAGTTGGTCCAATGTGCCACGGCCAGGACGAAAACCACATTGCTCCTCCTGAATCCAAGGTTTGACAAACGGCTGGTACCTTGGCATAGAACTTCCTAGGGAGGCTGAGGAGTGTGATCACTTTAAAGTTGAAGCACATCCTCCGGTCCCCTTTCTTGAAGAGAGGAACCATCACCCCAGTTTGCCATGCCAAAGGCACTGTTACCGACTTCCACACAATGTTGCAGAGGTGTGTGAAACATGACAGCCCTACAACGTCCAGGGCCTTGATGTACTCAGGGCGAATCTCGTCCATCCCCGAGGCCCAGCCACCAAGGAGTTTTTTATGCACCTTGGCGACTTCAGCCCCTGTGATGGGCAAGTTGTCCCCTTCGTCCACAAGCCCTGCATCTTCTTTACAAGGTGTGTCAGTGGGATTGAGGAGATCCTTGAAGTATTCCTTCCACCACCCGGCAATATCCCCAGTCAAAGTCATTAGCGCCCCATCCTCACCATACACAGTGTGGACAAGGAGCTCCGTCCCCCTCCTGAGCCGCCGGACAGTTTGCCAGAATTTCTTTGAGGCCGACTGAAAGTCTTGTTCCATGGCCTCACCAAACTCCTCCCACACTCGAGTTTTTGCTTCAGCAACCACCCGCGCTGCACTCCGCTTGGCCTGCCAGTACACTTCAGCTGCTTCGGGAGTCCCACAAGCCAACCAAGCTCAGTAGGACTCCTTCTTAAGCTTGATGGCCCTACTCACCTCTGGTGTCTACCACTTGCTTCAGGGGTTGTCAGCTTGAGACGCACTGACGACCTTGTGGCCACAGCTCTGGGCAGCCACTTCAACAATGAAGGTGGAGAACATGGCCCATTTAGACTCCATATTTCCAAACTTCCTCGGAATGTGGTTGACGTTCTTTCAGAGGTGGTAGTTAAAAGCCTGTAGACATTCCCAGAACACCGTCACTATACTTTTGGGTCTACCAGATCTGAATAGCATCCTCCCCTTCCATCGGATCCAACTCACCACCAGGTGGTGATCAACTGACAGCTCTGCACCTCTCTTAACACGAGTGTCCAAGACATATGGTTGCAGATCTGATGACACGATAAAATCAATCATCAACCTGCCACCTAGGGTTTCCTGGTGCCAGGTGCACATATGGACACACTTATGCTTGAACATGGGGTTCGTTATGGACAAACTGTGGTTAGCACAGAAGTCCAATAACTGAACACAACTCGGGCTCAGATCGGGCAGGCCGATCCTCCCAATCACCTCCCTCCAGGTTTCACTGTCATTGCCCACATGCGCATTGAAGTCCCCCGGTAGGCCAATGGAGTCTCCAAAAGGAGCACCCTCCAGCACCCCAGTCAGAGACTCCAAAAAGGGTGGGTACTCTGAACCATCATTTGGTGCATAGGCACAAATGATGGTCAGGACCCATTTCCCAACCCAAAGGTGCAGGGAAACAACCCTTTCATCCACCGGGGAAAACTCCAATATAGAGGCAGTAAAGTGGGGGGACCACAAGAATACCCACCCCTGCTTGTCGCCTCTCACCCATGTAAACTCCAGAGTAGGCCGAGCTCCAGCCCTTCTCCAGGAGACAGGTTCCAGAACCAGAGCTGTGTGTTGAGGTGAGGCCGACTATATCTAGCCGGAATCTCTCAACCTCATGCACCAGCTCAGGCTCCTTCCCCACCAGGGAGGTGACATTCTACTTCCCAAAAGACAGTTTAGGAAGCCGGGGATCAGATTGCCAAGGTCTCTGCTTTCGACCGCCACCTGGTCCACATTGCACCAGACCCTCATGGTCCCTCTTGCAGGTGGTGAGCCCACTGGAGGGCAGACCCATGTAACTCCTTCGGGCTGAGCCCGGCTGGGTCCCATGGGCAGAAACCCGGCCACCAGACACTAGCCATCAAGGCCCTCCCCCAGGCCTGGCCCTAGGGTGGGTCCCCAGTAACCCCATAACAGGCGGGGTAAATCGTGTGTGTTTAATTTTATTATGGTCCAGACTTCAGAAAACATAAAATGCACATTTTTAAAAAGTCATGAACTGGGAGACCTGTAAATTTTGTTAAAACAAAGTTACAGTGCATCCAGAAAGTATTCACAGCACTTCACTTTTCCCACATTTTGTTATGTTACAGCCTTATTTCAAAAGGGATTAAATTTATTTTTTCCTTCAAAATTCTACACACAATATCCCATAATGACAATGTGACAATGACAATGTTTTTTTTAGATTACTGCAAATTTATTAAAAATAAAAAAACTAAGAAATTACATGTACATACTGTAAGTATGCATAGCCTTTGCCATGAAGTTCAAAATTGATCTCAGATGCATCCTGTTTTCACTGATCATCCTTGAGATGTTTCTACAGCTTAACTGGAGTCCACCTGTGGTAAATTCAGTTGAATGGACATGATTTGGAAAAGCACATACCTGTCTATATAGGGTCCCACAGTTGACAGTGCATGTCAGAGCACAAACCAAACATGACATCAAAGTAATTGTCTGCAGACCTCCGAGACAGGATTGTCTCGAGTCACAAATCTAGGGAAGGGTACAGAAAAATTTCTGCTGCTTTGAAGGTCCCAGTGAGCACAGTGGCCTCCATCATCCGTAAATGGAAGAAGTTCGGAACCAGCAGGACTCTTCCTAGACTTGGCCAGTCGTCTAAACTGAGCAATCGAGGGAGAAGGGCCTTAGTCAGGGAGGTGACCAAGAACCCGATGGTCACTCTGTCAGAACGCCTGCATTCCTCTGTGGAGAGAGGAGAACCTTCCAGAAAGACAACCATCTCGACAGCAATCCACCAATCAGACCTGTATGGTAGGGTGGACAGGCGGAAGCCACTCCTGAGTAAAAGGCACATGGCAGCCCCCCTGGAGTTTGTCAAAAGGCACCTGAAGGATTCTCAGAATATGAGAAACAAAATTCTGTGGTCTGATGAGACAAAGATTGAGTTCTTTGGCGTGAATGGCAGGCGTCATGTTTGGAGGAAACCAGGCACCACTCATAACCATGCCAATGCTGGTGGCAACATCATGCTGTGGGGATGTTTTTCAGTGGCGGGAACTGGGAGACTAGTCAGGATAGAGGGAAGGATGAATGCAGCAATGTACAGAGACATCCTGGATGAAAACCTGCTTCAGAGCGCTTTTGACCTCAGACTGGGACGATGGTTCATCTTTCAGCTGGACAACGACCCTAAGCACACAGCCAAGATATCAAAGAAGTGGCTTCAGGACAACTCTGTGAATGTCCTTGAGTGGCCCAGCCAGAGCCCAGACTTGAATCCAATTTCTGGAGAGATCTGAAAATGGCTGTGCACCGACACTTCCCATCCAACCTGATGAAGCTTTGAGCGGTGCTGCAAAGAGGAATGGGCAAAACTGTCCAAAGATGGGTGTGCCGAGCTTGTGGCATCATATTCAAAAAGACTTGAGGCTGTAATTGCTGCCAAAGGTGCAGCAACAAAGTATTGAGCAAAGGCAGTGAATACTTATGTACAAGTGATTTCTTAATTTTTTATTTTTAATAAATTTGCAAAAATCTCAAACTTTTTTTCACATTGTCATTATGGGGTATTGTGTGTAGAATTTTGAGGAAAAAAATGAATTTAATCCCTTTTGGAATAAGGCTGTAACATAAAATGTGGTAAAAGTGAAGTCCTGTGAATACTTTCCAGATGCACTGTATTCACATAATAAAACCCCAGAGTCTCCATCAGACCATCTTGACGGTTCTTGTTAATAAAACAAACACGTTGGTCAAATAATCAATTTTTTCATGACTAGTCCTTTTGTAAATTAGATAAAAATACTTCATTTATACATATTAAACAAAGGAGTCTGCTATGTGAAATGAAAATCAAAACTGAAATATGATGAACAAAAATAAACTATTTTACTGGGTTTTGTGCTTAAACAAAAGCTTAAACAAAGCTTTATATATTATGGTCCTCTGAACTGGCTGTGCCTGTGTTGACGACCTGCTTCCTCATCAGGTGTGCCTGTGCATAATTTTGTGGTGCTCTTGGTGAATGATGGTCATTATTGAAATGAAGTGTTGTGCATCAGTGTTCATAATTTTGTGTGCTGTTAGTAGATCACTGGCAAAAATTGGCCACTCACTTAGGCACTCTGTCTAAATTGTGCACTCACTAATTTGCACTGCCTTAGTAAATCTCCCCCATAGTGAATGAATGAATGAATGAATTTATTCAGTAATAATAATAATAAACATACATATAATACAATACAATAAGAGCGCACAAAAGAACAACCGAAAGGGTGTAGGCTGAAGCTAGTGCTTATATAGTGCCTACCCTGTTACAATTTTAAAATCAATAACATAAAAATTTAAGTCATACCCAAAATCAATAAAGAAAAGCAAATAGAAAAAGTAGACAAAAAACAAACAAAAACCTTTAAGTTACTACAAGTTTATCATCATTGTACAAAATTTTTGAATTGCTTCAGAGTTGAACATGTTTTAACATTTTCAGAGCAACAGTTCCACAGTTTAACTCCAGTGACAGACATGCAATGATACTTTGTATTTGTTCTAACCTTTGGCTTATTAAAAACAGAGTTACTTCTTAGCTCATATTTGCTTTCCCTTTTTTTAAACAGTCTCTGAATATTAATAGGTAATTGGTTATTATTTGCTTTGTACATGATTTGAATGACATTATAATCTACCAGATCTCTAAATTTAAGAGTATGTAATTGAATGAATATTGGATTTGTTGGTTCACAGCAAGGTTTCTTTGATACAATGCATACGGCTTTTTTCTGTAGTAAAAAGATTAAGTTTGTGTTTGTTTTATATGTGTTTCCCCAGATCTCCACACAGTTTGTCATATAAGGAGCTATCAGTGAATTATATAAAAAGCAAAGAGATTTCTGACACAGGAGATCCTTAACTTTATAAGTACGGCAATGGATTTAGACATTTTAGTTTTGACATAATTTATGTGTGATTTCCAGTTTACTTTGTTATCAACAATGACCCGTAGGAACTTGGTTTCGAAAACTGTGTCAATTTCAACATTGTTTATTTCAATTTTTCTGTGATTATGTAATTTGCGGTTTCCAAATATTATACATTTTGTTTTTCCAAGGTGAATAGATAATTTATTGGCAGTGAACCACTGACTGATTTGTTTAAGTTCATTTTCTACTGAATCCAGAAGCTGCGTAAGATTTTTTCCACTACAAAAAAAGTTGTGTCATCTGCAAATAAAATACACTTGAACAATTTAGACACAGAACATAAATCATTAATATACAAAATAAACAGCAATGGACCAAGCACAGAACCCTGTAGTACCCTACACATCATCTTCAGCAACTCAGAGTCAGACTCACATGAACATATTGATATCTGTCTTCTAAATAGGTGTGTAGCCAGTCAAAAGCAATTCCTCTGATGCCATACTTATGTAATTTACTGAGGAGTAAGTTATGGTCAACTGTATCAAATGCCTTTTGTAAGTCCAGAAATATTCCAACTATGTATTCTCTTCTATCTGTTGCATCCGTAATCTGTTTAACAAAGTCCATGAGTGCCAGTGAGGTGGTCTGGTTCTTCCTGAATCCATACTGTTGTTCGCAGAGTATACTGTGCTTATCAATGAAATCATTTAGTCTCTTAACAAATATTTTTTCCAGTATTTTGGAGAACTGAGGTAACAAGGAGATGGGTCTGTAGTGTAACAATAAGTGTTTGTAACCAGTCTTATACAGAGGAACGACTCTTGCTATTTTCATTTTCTTTGGAAATTTACCAGCAGTAAGTGACATGTTGCATATGTAAGTGAAGTGTTTAACAATATAATCAATAATGCATTTAACCAAGAACATACTGAAATCATTACAATCAGCTGATTTTTTTGTCTTTGAATTTGTTAACAATGTCAAAAATTTATTTTTCATCTGTTTCTTTCATAAACATTGAGTAAGCATTTATGTTGACGACATTGTCAGTGCCACTTGTATTTGCTGATGATACAGTGGAGCTGGCGATCTTTTCTGCTATACTAACAAAATATTCATTAAACGTGTTGGAGATCAAGCTATTTTCATTGATTATTCCATTTTCTGAATTTAAATAAGAGATGTGATTGGAATTTTGTTTTCCTCTCTTTGTTATATTATTTAACACCTTCCATATATTACATGTAATTATTTTTATTTTCCAATAATTTACTGTAATACGTTTTTTTACTCGATCTTAAAAGACTAATGAGTTTATTTTTATAAGTCTTGTATTTCTTTTCTGCTTCCACAGTTCTTAATTTCAGAAACATTTTGTATAACAAGTTTTTCTTTTTACAAGCATTTTGCAGGTCCTTGGTGATCCAAGGCTTATCTCTGTATTTAACTTTAGTTTCCTTTACCACTAGAGGGCAATGTTTATTATATAGTTGTGATAAAATAGAGACAAATTCTCCATATGCTGTGTCGATGTCGTCAACATAAACACCACTCCAGTCTTGTATTTTTAAATCATTTCTAAGATTGTTGATTTTTTTTTTTTTTTTTTACTTATTTTGTACCCGTAGGTAGATTTGTTCTGCAGTCTGGTGACAAGCCAACAGCTGCCGGTCGCTGCGTGCGCAAGCGCCCCTTAACTCCCTAACCTGCATGTTTTTGGCATGTGGGAGGAAACCGGAGAAATCCCGGAGTAAACCCATGCAAACACAGGGAGAACATGCAAACTCCACACAGATCACTGTTGGCCGGGGGCAGGGATCGAACCCACGATCTCATGATCCCTGCGATTCCCCGGCCGAGGGTAAACTGTGCTGCCGCGGTGCTAACCACTGCGCCACTGTGCAGCCCAGCCCACCGTGCAGCCCAGCCTAGCCCACCGTGCAGCAGATTGTGGTTTCTGTTACAAGTCGTTTAAAAACCTTATCTATTTCAACGTTATGTGTTACACCAGTGTGTGAAGAAAGAAAAACAGGCAGATGGTCTGCCACATCATTACCTCCGCCAAGGAGGTAATGTTTTTGCCGGGGTTTGTCTGTCTGTCTGTCTGTCTGTCTGTCTGTTGGTTAGCAAGATAACTCAAAAAGTTTTGGACGGATTTCGATGAAACTTTCAGGCATTGTTGGAAATGGTACAAGGAAGAAATGATTAAATTTTGGTGGTGATCTGGATCACCGTCCAGAAGAAAACCACCATTAGGGAAAATGCCATTTTCGTGAATAACTACTGAACCACTAATCCTATCATTGTCAATCCAATTGCTAGTCATATGTTTTCATGGTCAAGGAATCTGAAAACGTACACACAAACACTGTATGGGGGGAACTGTGGCCGCCATTACGAAAAATGCCATTTTCGTGAATAACTACTGAACCACTAATCCTATCATTGTCAATCCAATTGCTAGTCATATGTTTTCATGGTCAAGGAATCTGAAAACGTACACACAAACACTGTATAGGGGAAACTGTGGCTGCCATTACGGAAAATGCCATTTCCCTGAATAACTACTGAACCACTAATCCTATCATTGTCAATCCAATTGCTAGTCATATGTTTTCATGGTCAAGGAATCTGAAAACATACACACAAACACTGTATGGGGGGAACTTTGGCCGCCATTACGGAAAATGTCATTTTCGTGAATAACTACTCAACCACTAATCCTATCATTGTCAATCCAATTGCTAGTCATATGTTTTCATGGTCAAGGAATCTGAAAACGTACACACAAACACTGTATGGGGGGAACTGTGGCGCTTGGCAGAGGTCTGCGCTCTCCGAGTGCTTTTCTAGTTGATAATAAGACCAGTGGTTACATTCCCCTCAGTGACATTTGTGAAAATGTTATCAGTTAGCGTTGCTGAATGTGTTGTTATTCTAGTGGGGTATGTTATTGAAGGGTAGAAACCCATACAAAACATGGAATTTATGAATTCACTTACTTGGATATGGTCATTTGGATTTAATAAGTCAATATTGAAGTCTCCACAAATAAATACCAGCTTCTTATTACCTACTGCACTGAAAAGCTCAGACAATTTTTCTTTGAAAATGTCAATATCGGTACCCGGTGCTCTATAGATACAACTTATTATGATGTTTTTTGTAGTTGTAATTAATTCCACAGTTACAGACTCCATGATGTTTTCCATTTCAAAAGACATATTTTCTACAACTTGGCTTTGGTCGCAGGACCTGATATATAAACCAACACCACCACCCCCTTTTTTTTGACCTGCTTGTGGTATATAAATCATAGCCTCTCATTTGCACTGTAAGTTGGTCATTTTTTAGCCAAGTCTCAGAAATTGCAATAGCAGAAAAATTTGTGTTATATTGCAACAGACTGTCCTGGATTTTGGAAAAATTCAGAGTGAGACTTCTACTATTAAAGTGTATTATTGACAATGATTGGTCAGAAATTGTATTTTTTAGTTGGTCTGAGCTAAAGTATTTACACTGATGTTTTATACTGTTCAGTTCAATTCAATTCAATTCAACTTTATTTATATAGCACCATTTCACAACAACAGTCATCTCATAGCACTATCAACTGTAGGGGGAACCCCCACAGTTGCAGAAAGACCCCAGCAATCAGGCGATCCCCTGTGAGCAAGCACTTGGCGACGGTGGAGAGGAAAAACTCCCTTTTAACAGGAAGAAACCTCCAGCAGAACCAGGCTCAGGGAGGGGCAGTCATCTGCTGCGACTGACTGGGGGGTGAGGGGATAGAGAAGAAGAAAAGAACAGACATGTAGAGAGCAAACAACACGATGGGGACTCAATCTATGGGAGAGAACAAACAAATGTTAATGACCAGCAAAAAAAATATTTCATTGAGAGTGAGAAAAGGAGTGAGGCCCAGTGCATTACTGGAGGTCCCCCGGCTGACTAAACCTATTAGCAGCATAACTAAGGGAGGGTTCAGAAACACATGATCCCTCCCTAATTGTAGGCTATATCAAAAAGGTAGGTTTTAGCCCTATTCTTAAAAACAGAGATTGAGTCTGACTCCCGAATCCAGATTGGCAGCTGATTCCACAGGAGAGGAGCTTGATAACTGAAGGCTCTGCCTCCCATTGTACTTTTGGAGATTCTAGGTATTACAAGTAATCCTGCATTTTGGGAGCGTAGTGCTCTGTTAGGATAATACAGTAGTATCAGATCTTTTAAATAAAAAGCAGCCTGATTGTTTAGAGCTTTGTAAGTAAGAAGAAGGATTTTAAACTTAATTCTAAACTCTATGGGAAGCCAATGAAGGGAGGCCAGAACCGGAGAGATATGATCTCTCTTTCTAGTACCTGCTAAAACTCTTGCTGCAGCATTTTGGATCAGCTGAAAACTTTTTAAAGATGTTTTAGGACAGCCTGATAATAAAGAATTACAATAATCTAATCTCGAGCTAACAAAAGCGTGGATCAGTTTCTCAGCATCACTGAGACAAGATGCTCCTAATCTTGGCAATATTACGCAAATGATAGAAGGCAGTCTTAGAAACAAATTTAATATGTGAATTGAAGGACAAATCCTGATCAAAAATAACTCCAAGGTTCCTCACACAGAGCTATTAAGAGAAAGAATAACCGCATCCAAACTGAAAGTTTGATTTGGAAAGGAATTTCTAAGGTTTTTTGGACCAACAAGAATGACTTCAGTCTTATCTGAATTTAATAGCAGGAAATTACAAGTCATCCAAGCTTTGATTTCCTTAAGACAGGCTTCTAACTTGGCTAATTGATTACTATCATCTGGCTTCATTGACAGGTATAATTATGTGTCATCAGCATAACAATGAAAACGTATACAGTGCTTTCTAATAATGTTGCCTAACGGAAGCATATATAAACTAAAAAGAGTAGGGCCTAGCACAGATCCCTGTGGAACTCCATGACTGAGCTTTGAGTTGAAAGAAAACTCATTATTTACATGAACAAACTGGAACCTATCAGATAAATAAGATCTAAACCACTGCAACGAAGTTCCATTAAGTCCAACATAGTGTTCTAATCTATCAAGTAGAATATTATGATCGATAGTATCAAAAGCTGCACTAAGGTCTAAAAGGACAAGTACAGAAACTAGTCCATTATCAGATGCAATGAGGAGGTCGTTAGTGACCTTCGCTAAGGCTGTTTCAGTGCTATGATGGATTCTAAACCCAGACTGAAACTCTTCAAGTAAACCATTTCCCTGCAGGTGGTCAAATAATTGCGTAGCAACAACTCTTTCTAAGATTTTTGAAATGAAAGGGAGATTAGAGATTGGTCTATAGTTAGCTAAAGCTCCTGGATCTAGCGTTGGCTTTTTGAGTAAGGGTTTAATTACAGCCGTTTTAAAAGCCTGCGGTACATGGCCTAAAGTTAATGAAGAATTGATTATATGAAGAATAAAGCTACCAATAAGTGGGAAGACTTCTTTAAATAACCTGGTAGGAATAGGGTCTAAAAGACAAGTTGAAGGTTTGGATGAGGAAACTATTTTGTCTACCTCACAAAGGTCGATTGGAGTAAACTCATCTAGACAGACATCAATAGAAGGAGTTGTAGTAGTTACAGTATTTAAGTTAACTGTGGGAAGAATCTGATTGATTTTATCTCTGATGGATGAAATTTTATTATTGAAAAAGTTCATAAAGTCCTGACTAGTAAGCTCTAAGGGAATGCTAGGATTGACAGAGTCCTGACTCTTTTTCAACCTGGCTACAGTACTGAAAAGAAACCTGGGATTATTCTTGTTCTCTTCTATTAATGTAGAGTAATAACTCGTTCTAGCTTTTCTAAGAGATTTTTTATAAATTAAAAGATGATTTCTCCAAGCTAAATGGATTTCATCTAAATTAGTGGAGCGCCATTTTCTTTCTAATTGACGAGTCTTCTGTTTTAAGCTACGAGTTTCTGTGTTGAACCAAGGAGTTAGAAATCTCTGATTAGACTTTTTCTTTTTTAAGGGGGCCACCAAGTCTAGAGTCTGATGCAGAGAAGCTGAAACACTATCCACCATGTTATCAATTACAGAAGGGGCAAGCTGTCTATAGCTTATTTCCGTTGTGTTGACACATGGCATAGAGGAAACAATCTGCATAAATTTGGTAACAGCATCATCTGAGAGGCATCTACTGTAATAATATTTTTCTTTAGGAGCAAAATAGTCAGAAATAGTAAAATCAAAGTTTAACAGACAATAGTCTGACAGTACAGGGTTATGAGGAGACACTACAAGATTTTCTATTTCTATGCCATATGTCAGAACAAGGTCCAATGTATGGTGGAGCTAATGAGTAGAATTTCCTACTTTCTGAGAAAACCCAATCGAGTCTAATATTGAATTAAATGCCACATTAAGGCAGTCACTGTCTACATCCACATGTATATTAAAGTCCCCTACTATAATTATTCTATCAGATTTCAGCACTAAATCAGCTAAGAAATCAGCAAATTCGGATAAAAATTCTGAGTAGGTTGATGGGGGACGATAAACTATGGCAAATAAAATTGGGTTTAACCTAAAATTGCTAAAGTGACCAATACTGAGGACCAGGCCCTCAAAGGAATTATAACATGTTTTTTGCTTTACATTAACTAGTAATTTGGAATGGTAAATTGTTGCTACTCCTCCTCCATGACCAGAACTTCTGGGATTTTGACAGTTTAAATAACCAGAGGGAGTTGATTCATTTAAGCCAACATAATCCTCTTGCCCTAACCAAGTCTCTGTAAGGGATATTAAATCAATCTGATGATCAATTAACAGATCATGGACTAACAGAGACTTGGGAGTTAGAGACCTAATATTTAATAAGCCACATTTAATTTTTAAATTATGAGGAGGAACAGAGGACAAATCATTCAATTTTGAGGCTATATGTTTAATTTGAGTTTTACCAATATTTTGCTTTATCACTTTGGGATGCTTATGCATTATATTTTTATTTACTTTGGAGGGAGCAGACAACGATTCTCTGATAGGGAAGACAGGGGCTAAGCTGAGGGGTGGCGGATGAAGAGGAGCTGCAGAGAGGCGTGTAAGACTGCGACTCTGCTTCCTGGTCCCAACTCTGAGTAGTCAGGGTTTTGGAAATTTGGATAAAAAAGATGCCAGATTGTTAGATAAATGAGAAGCACCATCCAAAGTGGGATGAATGCTGTCTCGTCTCATAAGACCAGGTTTTCCCCAAAAAGAGCTCCAATTGTCAATGTAGCCCACGTCATTTTCAGGACACCACACAGACAGCCAGCGGTTCAAGGATGACGAGCGGCTAAACATGTCATCACTGGTCAGATTGGGGAGGGGCCCAGAGAATACTACAGTGGCAGACATCGTTTTTGCAAAGTCACACACCGATTCTATATTAAATTTCGTGACCTCCGACTGCCGGAGACAGATGTCATTAATGCCGGCGTGAATAACAATTGTGGAATATTTACAGTTACTTTTAGCCAGCATTTTCAAATTTGACTCGATGTCGCCTGCTCTGGCCCCAGGAATGCATTTGACTATGGCCGCTGGAATCTCTAGGTTCACGTTTCTGACTACAGAGTCGCCAATGATCAGAGTTTTTTCCTCAGCGGGTGTGTCGCCTGAGCGGGGTAAAACGATTAGAAACGTGAACAGGTTGGTGGTGTACCGGGGCTTTGCGACTAGGCTTCCTTCTCACCGTCACCCACCCAGTCTCCTTGCTGCTGAGGACAGCCGGGGAACCGCTGACAGGGGGGCCTAAGCTAGCTAGCTCCGCTGCAGCTAAGGGGCGTCCATCGAGATTAACTGGCGCAGACGGTGTTTCAATGCAGCGGAGCCGGGATTCCAAATCAGACATCCTTGCCTCGAGGGCCTCAAAAAGACAACATTTATTACATTTACTGTTATCACTAAAAGAGGCAGAGGTGTAGCTAAACATCTGACAGAGAGAGCACACCAGAGGAGGAGAGGAAAGAGAGCTAGTAGCCATAGCTAGTGGCTAGCTAGTGGCTGGAGAGCAAACCACACAGGCAGACAGCAAAACAGGAAGTGACGATACGTTACCACAAGGAAGTGATGATCCAAGATGGTCATTGACTGTTGAAAAAGTGATTTTCAGGATCGCTTTCATATTCAACACTATGTGGATTATGCTCAGTATATTTGTACCCTTTAAAAATGAGGTTGTTTCCTATAAAGGTTTGCATCTTAATTATTCCAGTCAATGGAAACAAATGCACAGTTTATATATCTTAGATGATAATGAAATGGCAATCATTTCTGGTTAATTTTTGGCTCCATTGATTTTGGTGTACTGTTACGGGGATGGTGTGGGTGAATAATGAGTCTGTCTTAAGTAGGCTATGTCCCTCTGTACTCTTGCAGCTTTCAGCTCTGGCATTAATTCTTTTCTCTTCCTTATTACCAAATCAGTGAAGTCCTCATTGATGAAGATTTTTGGCCTGATTTTTGGTTGATCCAGGGTTGACCCTGGATCAACCCTGAGATAAAAACACTTCTGAGAGAGAAGAAGAGGATCTTCAGGTCGGGGAACAGGGAGATGCTGAAGTCCGTACAGAGGGAGCTGAGGAGGAAGATCAGAGAAGGCAAGGACAGCTTCAGGAAGAAGATGGAGGACAAGCTGCAACAGAGCGACACCAGCGGGGTCTGGAGAAACCTTAAAACCATCTCTGGGCTCCAGAATACCTCCCCCCAGGCCACGGGGGGCAGGGAGTGGGCGAACAATCTGAACCTGTTTTTTAATAGGTTTGACCAACCGCCCTCCCCTCCGACTGCACAAAAACCACTGCTGCCTCTAAAGTCATCGAGACCTGCTGTCCACACCCCACTCCACCAACACCCCCCCCACTCCCAACACACAGCCCCCCAACCTGACCCTCACTAAGACCCAGGTGAGGACGGAGCTGAGGAAGATCAAGGCGAGGAAGGCCTCGGGACTGGACGGCATCAGCGCGAAGCTCCTCAAGTCCTGTGCAGACCAGCTGTGTGGGATTGTGGAGCACATCTTCAACCTGAGCCTGAAGCTGGGGAGGGTACCACAGTTGTGGAAAACATCTTGTGTGGTACCTGTACCAAAGACTTCCCACCCCAGAGACCTGAACAGCTACAGACCAGTGGCCCTGACGTCTCATATGATGAAGACCCTGGAGAGACTGCTCCTTGCTCACCTCCGCCCCCTGGTCGGACCAGCAATGGATCCACTCCAGTTCGCCTACCAGCATAGCATTGGTGTGGAGTGATCTTCCTCCTTCACCGTTCTGTGTCCCACCTGGAGAAGCCCAGGAATGCAGTGAGGATCATGTTCTTTGACTTCTCCAGTGCTTTCAACACCATCCAACCTATGATCCTGAAGACAAGCTGCTGTGCGCAGGGGTGGACCAGCACCTGTCATCATGGATCCTGGACTACCTCACTAACCGGCCACAGTTTGTGAGAACCCGGGATTGTGTGCCCGACACGATCATCGGTAGCACGGGGGCCCCCCAGGGAACGGTTTTGGCTCCCTTCCTGTTCACCCTTTATACTGCGGACTTCTCACACAACACAACACACTGCCATCTACAGAAGTTCTCTGACGACTCTGCGATCGTCGGCCTCATCTCCAACAGAGATGAAGCTGAGTACAGAGGACTTATCCAGGACTTCATGGACTGGTGCCATCGGAACTGCCTCCAGATCAATGCGAGGAAAACTAAGGAGCTGGTGGTGGACTGCTGCAGGCAAGGACAACCCCTCACAGCACCAGTAAACATGCAGGGAACAGACACTGAGATGGTGACATCCTACAAGTACCTGGGTGTTCATCTGAACAATAAACTAGACTGGTCACACAATACCGACACACTCTACAAGAAGGGACAGCACAGGCTGTTCCTACTGAGAAGGCTCAGGTTTTTTGGTGTACAAGGGGCGCTGCTGAAGACATTCTACGACACGATGGTGGCATCAGCCATCACTTTTGGAGTGGTCTGCTGGGGCAGTGGCATTACATCAGCCGATAGGAAGAGACTGAACAAACTGATCAAGAAAGCTAGCTCTGTCCTGGGGCAACGCCTTGACCCAGTGGAGGAGATAGGAGAGAGAAGGATGGTGGCTAAACTGTCATCTCTGCTGGAGTCCGAGTCCCACCCTATGCAGGACATACTGAACGCACTGAGGAGCTCATTTAGCAGTAGACTACATCATCCTGGGTGCGCAACCGAGAGGTTTCGCAGGTCCTTCCTACCTACGGCTGTCAGACTGTATAACCTAAGCAGGGCTGCTCGCAGAGATAGCAAAAAAAACGTGATGACCTAATAGTATTGAATGCAAAAGACGCAATAGACTTACACAAATGGTCCCCTCCAGTATACAACTAGGACAATATCAGTCACTACGGAGGGTGACAATATGTATGGATACACATATTCATACTATGTAGGATAACTAAGTAGACGGTTATGCTGTTTATTCCATCTAGCTACAATGCTTTGCACTGTGTATATATATTTATATATTTATGTGTACATATGTATATTCACTGCTCTTGTTTTTCTTGTCTTCTTGATTGTTGCTGTCCCTGTGCTGTTGCAATCCTCGAATTTCCCCATTGTGGGACTAATAAAAGCTTATCTTATCTTGTTCCTTTGAGGGACTTGGCTCTTTGAAGAATGGTCATCCTGTCCTTGTGCCGCAGGAACTTGACCACAGTCCTCGGTCTTTCTCCTCCAAGTTTCCCGGTGCAGTAGGCTCTCTCCATCTCAATCCCTGGTGGTAACTGTAGTTTCTCCATGAGAATATTTTTAATATTCTCCTCCGTGTCGGCCCAGGTCTCTCCTGGTGCCTCCACAACACCATCAAAGACTAGATTATTTCTCTGGGATTGTCCTTCCAGGTATTTAAATTTGTCGGTGATAGTCAATAGACTGTCACACACTTTAAAAACATCTGATTGCAGCGCATTGTTGCAGTCTACTTGTTTAGACAAATCAGCTTTTATGTCATCTACATCTTTCTGGGTGAACTGTAGACTGGTTTTAATGTCCTGCAGCTCTCTTGTCATCGTGTCCACTCTTGCATTAGCTGAGTCCACGATCACTTTGATAAGGCTTTTGAATGTTTCCTGTTGTTGGTTTAACAATGCAGAAAACAATTCTTTTTGCTGTTGCAGTAAGTCATTTACCTGTGCGGGGGACACATATTCCTCCTCGGATTTGGCCTCTGCTTTTGGTTTAGGTAGCATTTTGCCACAGTTTTGCGATAATTTGCAGTGGACAAGGAGACAAGAGTCTGCTTCCAAGAATATTTCAGTGTTGATGAAAAATTCAAGCAGCAACAACAACAGGAATGCATGTAAGGCCTGGTGCTAGGCCTGAAGCCTGATGGAGGTGGCTGCAGGGCCTGGTGGTGGTAACTGCCTGTGAAGCCTGGTGGTGGCTGCTGGCTGTGGAGCCTGATGGTCGTGGCTGCTGGCCTGGTGTTGGTGGCTGCCTGTGAAGCCTGTTGGTGGTGGCTGCCTGTGAGGCCTAGTAGTAATGGCTGCCAGTCTGCTTCTAAGGAAGAAAGGCCCAATTCTAAATCCACCAGAATCGTCCCCCAATCCACCAATCCACTGCCAAGTGTCAACCAAATCACCTCCGAAAGTCCAGAACTAGCCACAGGTGAAGAATTTAAGTTCTGTTACCTCTTGAACAGGTAGTATTTTAATCCTGCTGCTCAGTGCTGCTGCTCCTGTTGGCTGATCAGTAAGACTGTCCATTGAGTAGTCTGTTAAGTCCTGTCATATTTAGAATTCTACAGATACAGTGGGGCAAAAAAGTATTTAGTCAGCCACCAATTGTGCAAGTTCTCCCACTTAAAAGAAGAGAGAGGTCTCCAATTTTCATCATAGGTATAATTCAACTATGAGAGGCAAAATGAGAAAAAAAAAATCCAGAAAATCACATTGAAGGATTTTTAATGAATTAATTGGTAAATTCCTCGGTAAAATAAGTATTTGGTCAATAACAAAAGTTCATCTCAATACTTTGTTATATATCCTTTGTTGGCAATGACAGAGGTCAAACGTTTTCTGTAAGTCTTCACAAGGTTTTCACACACTGTTGCTGGTATTTTGGCCCATTCCTCCATGCAGATCTCCTCTAGAGCAGTGATGTTTTGGGGCTGTCGCTTGGCAACACGGACTTTCAACTCCCTCCAAAGATTTTCTATGGGGTTGAGATCTGGAGACTGGCTAGGCCACTCCAGAACCTTGAAATGCTTCTTACGAAGCCACTCCTTCGTTGCCCGGGCGGTGTGTTTGGGATCATTGTCATGCTGAAAGACCCAGCCACGTTTCATCTTCAATGCCCTTGCTGATGGAAGGAGGTTTTCGCTCAAAATCTCACGATACATGGCCCAATTCATTCTTTCCTTTACACGGATCAGTTGTCCTGGTCCCTTTGCAGAAAAACAGCCCCAAAGTATGATGTTTTCACCCCCATGCTTCACAGTAGGTATGGTGTTCTTTCTCCTCCAAACATGACAAGTTGAGTTTTTACCAAAAAGTTCTATTTTGGTTTCATCTGACCATATGACATTCTCCCAATCCTCTTCTGGATCATCCAAATGCTCTCTAGCAAACTTCAGACGGGCCTGGACATGTACTGGCTTAAGCAGGGGGACATGAATTGAATGAATTTATGAATTTATTTATTTCGGATAGTACATTACAGGTTAAAAGAAACTGTATAATATAACAACAAGGTCAAATTAGACAAAGACTCCTTCTACTATACAATTCCACGTGAGTTATCCGAAATGGGTGATGGCTGAAGCCGCAGCTTATATTGCCCACCCATATTCCATCCAAGAATTCAAAGGAGAAAAAAGAGAAAACAGGACAAGAGCGATTACAATTTAAAACAAGGCTAAGACAAAATGTGACTGAGAGAAAAAAGAAAACTGAGCTAGTCTAAGTTAAGCGGTTACTATTCAAAAACAAATCTAAGACATAGTGTCACAGAGAAAAAAAGAAAAAAGAAAAACTAAGCTACAACACAACACAGGCTGGAAATGTCAATCCTTATGTGAGTTTACATGTCGTCTTGTAAATATGTTTGGAGTATTTCTTCCTTTAGTTTTTGTTTAAATTGTCCAAGCTTTGTACATGATTTTAATTCAGGTCCAAAATCGTTCCATAATCTGACTCCTTGCACTGAAACACAGTGTTGCTTGGTGGTTGTTCTCACTGTAGGCTTTTGAAATATACATGTTCCTCTGAAGTGATATCGTTTCTCCCTTGTTTGGAACAACTTTTGGATATTTGCGGGCAGTGATAGATTCTTCACTTTGAACATTATTATTGCGGTTTTAAAGTCGATCAGATCTTTCAACTTGAGAGTTTTTTGTTTAAGAAAAAGTGGGTTTGTTGGTTCCCTGTAAGCTGCTTTGTTGATTATTCTAATAGCTCTCTTTTGAAGCATAAAGAGTGGATATATGTTTGTTTTATATGTATTTCCCCATACTTCATTACAATATGCCATGTATGGGAGTATTAATGAATGGTACAAGGTGTATAGTGTGGGTTGATTCAGCAAATTTTTCACTCTGTGTAATATTGCAATTGATTTGGATACTTTACCTTTTATATAATTAATATGTGGCTTCCAACACAGTTTGTTATCAATTATTACTCCAAGGAATTTAGTTTCGGATACCCTTTCAATCTCTACACCATTTACACTGAGTTTGGGTACTGGGTAGTTGTGATGGTTGTTAAAGACTATAAATTTTGTCTTGCTTAAATTGAGCGTTAATTTGTTTGAATCAAACCACAGTTTCAGCTTTCCTAATTCCTTTCCGAGTGTATCCAGAAGTTGTTCCAAATTGTTTCCACTGCATAGCAGATTAGTGTCATCAGCAAACAATATTAAGTCCATTTTTTCTGAAACTTTACATATATCATTTATATACATATTGAATAATAATGGCCCCAAAACTGAACCCTGTGGGACTCCACAGGTGACCTTCAGTAACTCTGAGTTTTTGCTGTTAACACATGCAAACTGATATCTATTCTTTAAGTAACTACTTAACCAGGACAGTGCTACCCATCTAATACCACAATTTTGTAGTTTCTTTAATAATAGATTGTGATCTACTGTATCAAATGCTTTTTTAAGATCCAGGAATACTCCAACTGAATACTCTTTATTTGCAATGGCTGTTGATATTTTTTCTGTAAATTCCATTAAGGCATATGCTGTTGTCCTTTTGTGTCTGAACCCATATTGCTGCTCACACAATAAATCATTCTTCAGTATGAAGTTGTCAATTCTCTCATAGAATATTTTTTCAAGTATCTTGGAAAATTGCGGTAATAGTGAAATTGGTCTGTAGTTGGAGAGTTCCCCTCTGTCGCCTGTCTTGTAAATCGGAATTACTTTAGCTATTTTCATTGCATTGGCAAATATACCTGATTGGAGAGACAGGTTACAGATATACGTCAGTGGTTTCACTATGCATTCGATAACAGTTTTGACTAGTAGCATGTCAATACCATCGCAGTCAGTAGATGTTTTACTTTTGAACGATTTAACAATTTCAATGACCTCTCTTTCGTCTGTGTTCTTTATGAAGATGGTGTCTTTTACAGCAGTGTTATTGCATATTGTATCACCTGTAGGCGCCGTAGTGGGTATTTCTCGGGCCAGTTTAGGTCCAATGTTAACTAAAAAATTATTAAATTCATCTGCAGGTGAAGCTATATTCACATTCGGAGTCGATTTATTATTTTTTGGAATATTAGTTGGGTAGCTAGTATTTCTGCTTTTATTTCCAAGGATACTGTTGAGTATTGTCCATGTATTTTTAATATTGTCTTTGTTTTTTTCCAGTTCTTTACTGTAATAGTCTCTTTTACTGCATCTTATTATATATGTTAACTTATTTTTGTATGTTTTATACCGTTGCTCTGCTTCTTTTGTCCTTTTCTTTATGAAAGCTTTATATAATAAATTTTTCTTTTTACACGCCTTTTGTAGTCCTTTGGTTAACCATGGTTTGTCAGCAAATTTGTGCTTCATTTACATCTGATACATAGACTTCTGTCCAGTCTTGCTTCAGCAAGTCCTCTTTAAAAGAACTGATTGCGTGTCTGGCACTGCAGGATTTGAGTTCCTGGTGGCATACTGTGTTACTGATGTAGCCTTTGTTACTTTGGTCCCAGCTCTCTGCAGGTCATTCACTAGGTCCCCCTGTGTGGTTCTGGGATATTTGCTCACCGTTCTCGTGATAATTTTGACCCCATGGGGTGAGATCTTGCGTGGAGCCCCAGATCGAGGGAGATTATCAGTGGTCTTGTATGTCTTCCATTTTCTAAGAATTGCTCCCACAGTTGATTTCTTCACACCAAGCTGCTTACCTATTGCAGATTCAGTCTTCCCAGCCTGGTGCAGGTCTACAATTTTGTTTCTGGTGTCCTTTGACAGCTCTTTGGTCTTGGCCATAGTGGAGTTTGGAGTCTGACTGTTTGAGGTTGTGGACAGGTGTCTTTTATACTGATAATGAGTTCAAACAGGTGCCATTAATACAGGAAACGAGTGGAGGACAGAGGGGCCTCTTAAAGAAGAAGTTACAGGTCTGTGAGAGCCAGAAATCTTGCTTGTTTGTAGGTGACCAAATACTTATTTTACCGAGGAATTTACCAATTAATTCATTAAAAATCCTTCAATGTGATTTTCTGGATTTTTTTTTCTCATTTTGCCTCTCATAGTTGAGGTATACCTATGATGAAAATTGGAGACCTCTCTCATCTTTTAAGTGGGAGAACTTGCACAATTGGTGGCTGACTAAATACTTTTTTGCCCCACTGTATCTCTGCATTATACCAAGCATGTTTTTTTCTTTTGGGCAGCACAGTGGCGCATTGGTTAACACTGTGTCAGCACAGCAACAAGGTCACAGGATCGATTCCACTCCTGACCATTGTGGGTTCGATCTCACCCCTTGACCATCACTGACCCTTCTGTGTGGAGTTTGCATGTTCTCCCCGTGTCTGTGTAGGTTTTCTCTGGGTATTCCGGTTTCCTCCCACAGGCCAAAGACATGCAGGTTAGGTTAATTGGTATCATCTAGGGATTCTAAATTGTCCTTAGGTATGAATGTGAGAGTGAGTGGTTGTCTGTCTCTCTGTGTTGGCCCTGTGATGGACTGGTGATCTGTCCAGGGTGTACCCTGCCTCTCGCCCAAAGATGCTGGGATAGGCTCCAGCGCCACCCCCCCCCCCCATGACCCAAAAAGGATTCACATTCAAACAAGCAATGCACTATGGAGTCGTCGTTTAGCTCTTGGAGCTCATACACAGGAGCATACACAGTCAGGATCATACACACTCCACTCAGAAGGAAACAGCGTGCTTTGTGCCCTTTCAGTGCTCACTGTCACGGCTGTATTTGTAGAGTCCAAACCCTTCCACCCCTAACTGCCTGCTGGAGTCCATCAGGAGAGAGAGTGCCCCAAATGGCGCTGACACTGTCAGCACCCGGTGCTGCCGCCACCGGGTGCTGTGGAAGCTTCCAGAGTACTGGGTGCAAACATACTGTTGACAATAAAAATACACTTCATTAACAATCCATTTAATAACCAATAGGAGCACATAAGTGAACAATGAGATATAGCCACACACACACAAAAAAAGTGCACACCACGGTTGTTGCAGTTGCTCGTTTTCCTCCGTGGTAGGCGTGCCCATAGCGTGGTATTACATAATTGTGGTTATCGCAACAGCCCTTGGTCTTTGCATGGAACATACCTTACAAACATGTTTTCCAGTGCACAACACTCCCTCTATCTCTGTCGCTCCCTCCCTCGCTCTTGCTCGCACAGAGCAGCACCTAAGTTTTGATTAGAGCTCCCTCTGCTGGTGGACTGTATAATTACATTTAAGAATGCAATTCTGAAAACGGTCAAACTTGATATAAAAAATACAGTAAGTAACTGATTTTTGGAAATGGACTACCAGGCTACAGTGGATGAGGGGGCGGGCCACCAGTTGTCTATCCCTGGGTTACATAGTGCTACTTTAATAATGAAAATATTTGCCACCTAACTTATATATTTACTTTTCAATTCAATTTAATTCAACTTTATTTATATAGTGCCATTTCACAACAATAGTCATCTCATAGCACTTTCAAATGTAGGGGAAACCCCCACAATTGCAGAAAGATCCCAGCAATGAGGCAGTCCCCTGTGAGCAAGCGCTTGGCGATAGTGGAGAGGAAAAACTCCCTTTAAACAGGACTAAACCTCTAGCAGAACCAGGCTAAGGGCGGGGCATTCATCTGCTGTGACTGGATGGGGGCGGGGGTGAGGGGATAGCGAAGATGAAAAGAACAGACATGTAGAGAGCAAACATTAAAGAAGTGAAGCCAAGTACATTATTGGAGGTCCTCCGGCAGTCTAAATCTATTAGCAGCAGAACTAAGGGAGGGTTTAGACACATGATCCCTCCCTATTCGTAGGCTATATCGAAAAGGAAGGTTTTTACTCTATTCTTAAAATCAGAGAGCGAGTCTGACTCCTGAATCAAGATTGGTAACTGGTTCCACAGGAAAGGAGCTTCATAGCTGAAGGCTCTGCCTCCCATTGTACTGTTGGAGATTCTAGGTATTGCAAGTAATCCTGCATTTTGGGAGCGTAGTGCTCTGTTAGGTTGATAGGGTAGTATAAGATCTTTTAAATAAAAAGGGGCCTGATTGTTAAGAGCTTTGTAAGTGAAAAGAAGGATTTTAAACTTAATTCTAAACTCTATGGGAAGCCAATGAAGGTAGGCCAGAACCGGAGAGATGTGATCTCTCTTTCTAGTACCTGTTAAAACTTTTACAGCAGCATTTTGGATCAACTGAAGACTTTTTAAAGATATTTTAGCACAACCTGATAATAAAAAGTTACAATAATCTAATCTAGAGCTAACAAAAGTGTGGATCAGTTTCTCAGCATCACTCTGAGACAAGATGCTCCTAATCTTGGCAATATTACGCAAATGATAGAAGGCAGTCTTAGAAACAAATTTAATATGTGAATTGAAAAACAGATCTTGATCAAAAATAACTCCAAGGTTCCTCACAGAACTATTAAGAGAAAGAGTAACTGCATCCAAACTAAGAGTTTGATTTGGAAAGGTATTTCTAAGGTTTTTTGGACCAACAAGAATGACTTCAGTCTTATCTGAATTTAATAGCAGAAAATTACAAGTCATCCAAGCTTTGATTTCCTTAAGACAGGCGTCTAACTTGGCTAATTGATTACTATCATCTCGCTTCATTGACAAGTGTAATTGTGTGTCATCTGCATAACAATGAAAATGTATACAGTGCTTTCTAACAATGTTGCCTAACGGAAGCATATCTAAACTAAAAAGAGTAGGGCCTAGCACAGATCCCTGTGGAACCCCATGACTGAGCTTTGAGTTGGAAGAAAACTCATTATTGACGTGAACAGACTGAAGCCTATCAGACAAATAAGATCTAAACCACTGCGGTGAAGTTCCATTAAGTCCAACATAGTGTTCTAATCCGACAAGTAGAATATCATGGTCGATAGCATCAAAGGCTGCACTAAGATCTAAAAGGACAAGTACAGAAACAAGTCCATTATCAGATGCGATAAGGAGGTCATTAGTGACCTTCAATAAGGCTGTTTCAGTACTATGGCGGATTGTGAACCCAGATTGAAACTCTTCAAATAAATCATTTCCCTGCAAGTGGTCAAATAATTGCATAGCAACAACTCTTTCTAAGATTTTTGAAATGAAAGGCAGATTAGAGATTGGTCGATAGTTAACTAAAACTCATGGATCGAGCGTTGGCATTTTGAGTAAGGGTTTAATTACAGCAGTTTTAAAAGCCTGTGGTGCATGGCCTAATGTTAAAGAAGAATTGATTATTTGAAGAATACGGCTACCAATAAATGGGAAGACTTTTTTTAAGTAACCTGGTAGGAATAGGGTCTAAAAGACAAGTTGAAGGCTTGGATGAGGAAATTATTTTATCTAACTCTAAAAGGTCAATTGGAGTAAACTGATTCAAACAGATATCAATTGAAGGAGTTGTAGTAGTTACTATATTAAGTTTACGGTGGGAAGAATCTGACTGATTTTATCTCTAATAGATGAAATTTTATGATTTAAAAAGTTCACAAAGTCCTGACTATTAAGCTCTAGAGGGATACGAGGATTGACAAGAGTCCTGACTCTTTGTCAGCCTGGCTACAGTGCTGAAAAGAAACCTGGGATTATTCTTGTTCTCTTCTATTAATGCAGAGTAGTAACTTGTTCTAGCTTTTCTAAGAGATTTTTTATAAATTAAAAGATGATTTCTCCAAGCTAAATAGATTTCATCTAAATTAGTGGAATGCCATTTTCTTTCTAATTGACGAGTCTTCTGCTTTAAGCTACGAGTTTGTGTTAAACCAAGGGGTTTGAAATCTCTGATTGGACTTTTTCTTTTTTAAAGGGACCACCAAGTCTAGAGTCTGATGCAGAGAAGCTGTAACACTATCTACCATGCTATCAATTATGGAAGCAGCAAGCGCTCCATTGCTTATTTCCATTGTGTTGACACACGGCATATCAGAATCAGAATCAGAATCGGATTTATTGCCATTGTTCATGTAGTACACAAACTAGGAATTTGTCTCGGTGCAATGCTGCAACATTAAACATGATAAAATAAAAGAAATAAACTATACATGCAATAAAGTGTAGAATAGGAGTGAGTAATACTAGTCAGCAGTTTAAATATATTAGCGAGCAGCAGATAATGTGGAGAACCATATAGTGCAGTCGGTAATGCAGGAAGAAAACAGTGATGATTGACATGAGTCTGGTTGAGCTGCTGTACATAGTGCACGAGAGTCAATAAGTCACTTAGTGTTCAGCAGTCTGATGGCAGAGGGGAAGAAGCTATTCATGTGACGGGAGGTTTTAGTCTGGATGGACCGAAGTCTTCTACCTGAGGGGAGAGGGGCAAACAGTACGTGACCAGGGTGTGAGGGATCGGCTATGATCCGGCCAGCACGCCTCCGGGTCCTGGAGATGTACAGATCCTGGAGAGATGGGAGCTTGCAGCCGATCACCTTCTCAGCAGTGCGCACGACGTGCTGCAGCCTTAGTCTGTCCCTGGCAGTGGCTCCTGCGTACCACACGGTTATGGAGGTGGTGAGGATGGACTCGATGATGGCTGTGTAGAACTGCACTAACATCTTGGTGGGTAGCTTGAGCTTCCTCAGCTGCCGCAGGAAGAACATCCTCTGCTGGGCCTTTTTGATGAGGGAGCTGATGGTCAGCTCCCATAGAAGAGACAATCTCCATAAATTTAGTAACAACATCATCTGAAAGACGTGTGCTGTTGTAATATTTTTCTTTAGGAATCAAATAGTCAGGAATAGTGAAATCAAAGGTTAGCAGACAATGGTCTGACAGTACAGGATTATGAGGAGACACAACCAGATTCTCTATTTCTATGCCATATGTCAGAACAAGGTCCAATGTATGGTGGAGATAATGGATAGAATTTTCTACTTTCTGGGAAAACCCCATCGAGTCTAATATTGAATTAAATGCCTTATTAAGACAGTCACTATCTACATCAACATGTATATTAAAATCCCCTACTATAATATAATAATCTGATTTCAGCACTAAATCAGCTAAGAACTTGTCAAATTCGGATAAAAACTGAGTAGGCTGAGGAAGGACGATAAACTATGGCAAAGAAAATTGGATTTAAGCTAAGCTTGCTGACATGCCCAATACTGAGGACCAGGCCCTCAAAGGAATTAAAATATGTTTTTTGCTTTACATTAACTAGTAATTTAGAATGGTAAATTGCCGCTACTCCTCCTCCACAACCAGAACATCTGGGATGTTGATAGTTTAGATAACCAGAGGGAGTTGATTCATTTAAACCAACATAATCATCTTGCCCTAACCAAGTCTCTGTAAGGGATATTAAATCAATCTGATGATCAATTAACAGATCATGGACTAGCAGAGACTTGGGAGTTAGAGACTTAATGTTTAACAAACCACATTTAAATTTTAAATTATGAGGAAGAGAGGCCAAATCATTAAATTTAGAGACTTGATGTTTAATTTGAGTTTTACCAAGTTTTTGTTTAATCACTTTGGGATGTTTATACATTATATTTTTATTAACTTTGGGGGAAGTAGACAAAGGTTCTCTGATGGGGAAGACAGGGGCTAAGTTGAAGGGTGGCGGATGAGGAGGAGCTGCAGAAAGGCATGTTTTTTATCAAGTTATGTTGTATTTGTCTTGGGTTATAATGTTTTGGGTAACGGGAGACAGACACAATCTCTATGGGATTATGAATTGAAGACTGATCTAAACAGTGAGAATTATTTGGATTAATAGGATTAATATGAGAAGCGGAAGCAAAGAAGTGCTGGTTGGCAGACCCAGGAACTTTAGGGTGAGTAAACACACCAGATTTCAGTCACTGTACTAAAAATCACTGAATGGAATAGAACAGATTGTCCCTTAAAACACATGCACCAAGTCTATTTGGATGGATGCCATCTGGCCTCATAAATGATGGACGGTTCCAAAACAGGCTGAAATTGTCTACAAAATCAATGTTAAAAGTAGGACATGTAGAACACAACCAGGTATTAAGGCTGAGAGTTCTGCTAAAATAATTGCAACCTCTTCTAAAAGGTGCCAATGGCCCAGAAATAAACACATGTCTGCCACAGCTCAAAAGAGTGGACAGAAGGCTCCTGAAGTCTCTCTTTAAGATCTCCGATGCTTCATCTGGGATGTTGTTGCATCCAACATGCACAATGACAGTTTTAGCGTGGGGGTATTCGTTTAATAGGTCAGGTGTAAGAGCCTCAATGAAAAAAAATTTAGTGACACAGTACCTCCTTCTGACGTTCCTCATTATTGAATTACCAATTATAAGCGTTGGCGGGGGGGGGGGGGGGGCTTTGTCGGTGGCTTCTGAAATTCTCTTCTTTTTGGAGCTGGTGTATAGTTTGGCACACCTAAAGTAGTTTTAATCTGGGGATTGCGGGTTTGGGCCTCTGCTGAAGGAGGAGGGGTGGCCATGGGAGGATGATCGAAGTCCAGATGGGGGAAATCTTCCAGGGAAAGGATATCGAATCTATTTTCCAGCAAAAGGGGAAGGGAGGAGGCATGGCCATGTCTGGTCAATTCCCGACGTTTGCTAGTTGCTAGACGTTTGCTAGTTGGCCCAACCAAGGTCCAGGGCGTGCATTGAGGCTGTGAAGAACCACCCGGGGCTTTGGGTTTAGCTCCGAACTGAAGCCAGTGTTTATTGCTGGGGTCCTGGACAGCTGAGGTGACTGGAGCAGGGGTGGTAGTAGATGGCGTTGTGTTAATTTCACCCAGGTAAGTAGCCGTCTCTGCTAGCTGTGAGTCAGTCGCCGGGGCCAATGTCCACCCAAAAATTATAGTATCTAGGTGGTCTTCAGCCTCCCAAATCTTATAGAGGTTGGAGAGTCTCAATTCCAACTCAGAAACCTTCTTAAAGAGGGACACACAGCTGATACATGTCAGGGATGAAGCCATGGCTTTCCAGGTGAGATGTGGCTAGCTAAAAGAGGTTAGCCTAACCTGGTGAACAGCCCTGCCCGGGGTGTGATTCACCTGTGTGCTTGTTTGGGCTTTTGTATTTACTAAGCTAACACTAAGTAAAAAGTTAATATCAGTAAAAGAGAGATTAAAAAAAATTAAAAACGGAGTTAATAAAACAAAAGCAGACAAGATAACGCTTTGACAGCGACGTGATGTTTACACACGCCGACACAACGGCTCTACCACTCTTTTGTCATTATAGCTGCTGTAAGAAGAAACAGATTGATGGCAAGTGCAACAGACCAGGAGGTAGAGCACTGGGTAAAAAGGTGGCTGCAAGTTGCTGCAGATCAGAATGGATTGTGTCAGGCAAGGCAAAACACGTGAAGCTCCATTCACTCAAACACGGTGTGTTTGAATGTTTTAACATTCTAAAATGCTCTATTCTGTCATATGACCATAGCAAAAATGTTAGTCTCTGTTGTCTTAAGGTTGTTAAGACCAAACACAAAAGTGCAAATACATGTTAACTCAAACATGCAAACAGGCGTGAAGTCACGTCTGAGTGAGTTGTAGACGGGCGGACTTGCTTACATTACTTCTGTAGCTGCTTTCTGCCTGCTGTGGAAATCCCCAAAACGCATTCATGTTTAAGTTTAGGTTATCCAGCAGGGCTCTCACCTGGAAAACTGTCACAGCCTCCTCAAAAACTTCACCTGGATGACAGTTGTTTACACTGCCAACCAGCTGCGAGCCCTCGTTAGTGCTTCTGTAGCGGGACTACATGAGTGGATAAACACACTCCGTTTCAGCTGCAGTTTAGTTTAGTTCATTGGTTTATTTGTCAGAGACCATGTACAGAAAAAACATTAAACACAGGGTAAGGATGCTTTGTACCAGATTATAGTGTTCTCGCTAATTTCCATCTGTAGTCCCTGAGGCAGACAGGAAGATATTAAAAGATAAACAGCGCATATAGAAAGCAATTCAGGTCAGGTTTCAGAAACTTTTGATCCTGAAACAAGCAGGGAGTAAGCTTAAAAGGTAAAAAGATGAGAGACGGCATGTATATAAAACAATTTAGGAGTGCAGTTTTATATCCCATTTAAGGGAGCGAGTTAGTGCTGGCAGGCTTGATTACTTAAAATCCATTTTTTGTCAAAGTCTCTGTAATTTGTTCTGGTCTTCAAAGCAATGGTGAGCTTGTTCAATTCTGTTATAGCTTTGTATGAGAATGCTGATTCTCCAAAAGCAGTTTTAAATAGGGGGATGCAACAGTGTCACCAAGAGGAAGTCCTTGTTACTCCGGTATTTTGTTCAGAAGTCAGGTACACGAAAGCCTTCAGGGGTGGGGGTGCAGAATCATGGATAATTTGAAAGATCAACCGTATATCTGCATACACGATCATATTTTCAAAGCTTAACATCGTGTGTTTGGCAAGTATACCACAATGGTGATACTGTTGTGTCTTCTTAGCCAGAATTTTAATGGACTGCTTACACAGCGATTCCAAGGGTTTCAGAGACGTACTGTTGGCTTGTGACCAGCAAGAGATACAATGGGAGAAATGTGTCATAATCATGGCATTCAGAAAGGTTTTTGACTCTTTTAGAGTAAGTGAGTTTCTGATACAACGAAAGTTTGCAAGGTTATATTTCAGAGAGCTCTGGGCCATCTGTATGCAGGTGACTGGCAGTCTCATTTTCAAACTCGTTTATTCTGCATTGTTGATACTTTTACTCCGTTGATGGTCGAAAATCTTAAGGCTGATTACTGGCTATCGGTATCCCTTGGTCACAAATGCACAAATGTGCATGTTTTCCACATGTTTACAGTAACTTTACATATATTGGCACCGTGCGAAAAATCTGCTTCACGTTTGGTCTGACCACATCTTTAGAAAGAAATATATTTAACATTTCAGAATAATGGGCAGAAACCAGTTTTGCTCTTCCCAATACTTTAAGTTACAACAAATCACTATACTGTTGTTAGCTGTGATGATTGATTTCCTGCCCAGAGTTTGAATCCAAGCGCTCAGAGCTAACATTGTTAATATGGAGTTAGCTTACCAAGTGCTGTTTATATTGTTATGTTCTTTAAATTAAAGTCACTGTATTAGACATCCCTGTTCAACCTGGTTGGCTAAGCCACAGTCAATAATATATCATATTATTCTGGCTTATTTTGTTAGATCTTCATTGTTATGCTAGAACCTATTGAGATTTGTTCATTTACATCAGGGGTGTCAAACTCATTCCATGGAGGGCCAAGACCCTGCAGGTTTTACTTCCACCCAGTCTCTTCAGCAGGTGTTTTCACTGATCAGCAATCAGTAGGACGAAATTCAGAGAAATCACCTGTTGAAGACAATGGGTGGAGGTAAAACCTGCAGGGTCTTGGCCCTCCATGGAATGAGTTTGACACCTGTGATTTACATCCTTGCTTATTGTTTGTATTGTTGTCATGGGAAGAGTATGTGAGAGTATGATGTCATCACATACTGACATTCCTGTTTGTTCTGCACTGATTGAATTTGCACAAATGAATAGCGCACCTTTGAATAGGCAGCTGCTACAACAAAGTGCTGTATTTTACTCAATGCAAATGATTCAATAAAAGTTCCTGAAAACTGATAGTCCAGCTTTGCTTATCTATATATCTATTAGTTTTCAGTTTTATCTTGTTTCTGGTGTTTCCTCATTTAACGGCATTTCCTCAGCTCAGCACTGGTCCTGTTGGTGAATGAGTGACATTACTATAGAGGAGGTGCACTGGAACAGAATTCTTGGCAGTTACAGGACAGTTACCATAGCAACACAGCACTGAGTGGCAATCACATGTGACAGCTTTATTGTGATTGCAGCTAAACGTGTAAATCGCAATATTTAGTCACAGCAGTAAACAGAGTACCTTTTTTAACTTCAGATGTTAATACCACACCATTTACTTGACGATAGTGATGTCATGTTCGGGGTCATCACCCCGAGCATAACTTGTAGCTGTTGGGTTTAATTATTGATTATTAATTCCAGCTGATGGATTGAGCTTTGTTCTCCACCTGCCTCACAGCCATGCCTTCTCCTCACCAGGCATCCACCAGCGGTATGGTTCACCACATACACACTCACACACTCATGCACGCACACACACTCGTGCACGCACGCACACATACACACACACTCACGCACGCACACACACACACACTTGTTCAATCAGTCACGCACCAGGTGGCCAAACAGCTGTGTCCATTTGCCCTCATTCTGGATTTGTGTATTTATAGGGTAGAATGTGACCAGCTGTTGTAGCAACTTAGCAATGTCAACCTTGGACATCCAGACTCGCTTATGTTGTTTTCCCCTCGGACTGAATCGTGTTGTTCCCTTACAGCCTTTCTGCTCCAACACCATAGTAAGTCCTGTGCCTTTTCCTCCGCTCCTGCCTGTTTGGAGCACGTTAGGCATCCTTTGTACTAACCGAGCTTGTAGTCGGGTGTCTTCCCTTCCGTTGTGACTGTTTTACGGACATTCAACCCATTCATCCATTGTAAATAAACATGTTACTTACTCTGCATTTTGGGCTCATTGCCATTCCATATGCTTGCTGCGCAGTTTGCGCAGTGAACATGATAAGTGACACAGTGATGTGTGGGTAAAGACCAAGGAGCACATGGTAAGTGAAGAACTGATTCAGAGCCTTTAATCATTTATTTATTTATTTATTTTGCCAAGTAATACAAGATGTAATGATAAGATTAGCTCTCCAAGATGCAAACAGGTAGTCTGTGATTGAATACTGTGTATTTTTTTTTTTTACTACATGCATTCTAATGCTGCCTCTCATTTTTGCCACTCAGTGTTTTTTTTAACTGCCATGAATTCTGTTCGGTGACATGATACGCGTAACCACTACTGTTATGCTTTACGTCGGGATGCCGGGTGGAGGAGAATGCTGTTTGTTTGAGTTTGTGTGTGTGTGTGGGGGGGGGGGGGGGTGTTGTGAAGCATTTTGTACTGTGTTTTACTAGCATATGTATGGCAAGAGCAATAGAAAGAAAGTTCAATAAAGTTATGCAAGAAGAAGAAGAAACTGCAAAGTGTGGGCCAAAACTGGGCCAGACACTGTCTCAGACATCTGGCCCACTTATGGCCCATGCCTTTAGTGAGATGTGGTCCGGATCTGGCCCAGTTGTGCCCCATCTGGTCCAGATGTGGCCCATGCCATTTGTGAGATGTGGCCCATATCTGGCCCTTGACATAATGCACGGCTCAGGAGACGCACACACACAGGCTTAGAGTAGTTCAAAGAGTTTATTAACAGCAGGGGAGAATGAGTGCGTGTCTGCGGGATGTAAATGTGTTGGTGATGGTGTCTGCCCCAGGCACAGAGGCAGGTGACCGTACAGCCGAGCAACCCTATGGAGAGAGCACAGGGAGAGGGTGACGGGCATACACCAACACAGGAGGAATTTATGGCGAGAGAAGGACTTACTTGGTGGGTCAGGACAGCTGGCACAACAAGGGGGTGAAGCCCGGAAGACAGCCACCTGGGGAGCTCCGTGCAGCAGCGAGGATTGGGCGATGGAGAGGAGATGTCCGCCGCTGGGAAATCCACCTGTGCACAGGGGAGAAGACTGAAGAGAAGAGGTAAGCGATCTTCTTACAAAAACGGTTACGCTGAAGGGAAGTATGCTCACAACGGTGAGGGACGAAGTCTGACGGCTTCAGGCCGAGCCTCCGGGCGAGACGGCCTTTATCCCTCGCCGCTGATGGTTGTCAGGTGCGTGAGCAGGTGGCGCCGCTGATGAATGGCGCGGCGTGACAGTACTCCCCCCTCTAGCAGCGCCTCCTGGCGATGGCTTATCCGGGTGCGCTCGGTGGAAGTCCGCGATGAGCGATGGGTCCAACACAAACGACGGGGGCACCCATTGTCGATGCTCGGGCCCATAGCCCTCCCAGTCCACCAGGTATTGCAACCCACGACCTCGGCGCCGGGAGTCCAGGATGGAGGAGACGGACCAGGCCGGATGGCCACCAATCATCCGGGGCGCGGGTTGCGCTGCAGGAGGAGGGCAAAGGGGGTCAGTGACTGCCAGTTTCACCTTCGACACATGGAAAGTGGAATGGATGCGGAGGGAGGGGGGAATAGCCACGCGCACAGCCACCGGGTTGATGATCCGGGTGATGGGAAAGGGACCCATGAACCGCTGTGCCAGCTTCCTCCTCTCGCCCTTTAATGTGACGTCCCGGGTAGACACATACACGAGTTGCCCAACTCTGTACGCCGGGGCAGGTCTTCTGTGCCGGTCCGCCACGGTCCTGTTGCGCTCCGCCGTGCGTAAAAGCGCATGACGCGCGGCAGCCCAGGTGGAGCGGAACTGCCTAAGGTGCGCCCTAACAGAGGGGACAGTCACCTCGTTCTCCTGCGCTGGAAACAGCGGGGGGTCGTAACCCAGGGACGCCTTGAAGGGGGACATCCCCGTTGCAGAAGAGCGGGCGGTGTTGTGGGCATACTCCACCCAGGCGAGATGGTTGCTCCAGGACGTCGGCTTGGATCTAGTAACACAGCGGAGCGCAGCCTCCAGCTCCTGATTGGTCCTCTCACACTGCCCGTTAGACTGGGGGTGATGGCCGGAGGAGAGGCTCACCTTGGCTCCGATGGCGTTACAAAAGGATCTCCAAACCCCGGATGAAAATTGGGGACCCCGGTCCGAGACCACGTCCACCGGAATCCCGTGCAGCCTGACCACGTGTTGGACGAGGAGGCCCGCCGTCTCCAGGGCAGTAGGGAGACCTCGCAGGGGAATGAAGTGCGCAGCCTTGGAGAAACGGTCCACAATGGTCAGGACGGTGTCAAAGGAGTTGGAAACGGGGAGTCCGGTGACGAAGTCCAGTGCGATGTGCGACCAGGGCCTGCCGGGGACGGGCAGAGGCTGGAGCAGACCCGCTGGGGGGGCATTTCCCGACTTGCTGGTGGCACAGATTGGGCAAGCCCGGGCGTAGCGGGCCGCATCCCTCCGCAGGCCTGGCCACCAAAAGGACCGTTGGAGGAGGCTGATCATCCGAGAGGTGCCGGGATGACAGGTGAGCCGGGAGGTGTGGAGCCAGTGGATGACCTCTCCTCGGACCGCAGATGGGACGAACAGTCTTCCCTCCGGTCCGCCGCCAGGATCAGGTTCCACCTCCTGCGCCTTCCGGATCTTGTCTTCAATGTCCCAAGAGATGGCACCGAGGACGCACGACCTGGGCAGGATAGTGTGGGGCGTCTCCTCAGCCTCCACGGGGGTGAACTGCCTAGAGAGGGCGTCAGGCAGGCCGTTTTTGGAGCCCGGCCTGAAGGTGATCGAGAAGCGGAACCTGGCGAAGAACAAAGACCAGCGCGCCTGGCGGGCATTCAGGCGCTTGGCAGATCGTAAATACTCTAAGTTCTTGTGGTCCGTCAGGACCACAAACGGCAGGTCCGCCCCCTCTAGCCAGTGGCGCCACTCCTGTAAGGCGAGTTTAATGGCCAGGAGCTCTCTGTCCCCCACATCGTAGTTCCTCTCCGCCGGGGAGAGGCGCCGGGAGAAGAAGGCGCACGGTCGTTTGGCGCCATCGTCAGGTGACCGCTGGGATAACACTGCTCCCACTCCCGTGTCCGATGCGTCCACCTCCACAATGCACTGCAGCGCGGGGTCGACCTGGCGAAGGACCCGGGAGGAGGAGAACTCCGCCTTCAGCGCCCTAAAGGCAGCAGCGACCTCTTCAGTCCACCGGAACGGGACCTTCGGGGACGTGAGGCGGGTCAGCGGTCCGACGATCGAGCTGAAATTTGGGACAAAGCGGCGGTAAAAATTGGCGAAGCCAACAAACTGTTGCACCTGCTTCCGGGATGCGGGAGTAGGCCACTCCACCACCGCCTTCACCTTCTCTGGGTCTGGGAGCACCTGATCTTGAGCGATGATGAATCCCAGGAAGGATGTGGTCCTAGCGTAGAATTCGCATTTCTCAGCCTTCACGTACAGACGATTCTCCAGCAGTCTTTGGAGGACCCGCCTCACATGGACCTGGTGCTCGTCCCTGGACCTGGAGAAGATAAGGATGTCATCCAGGTAGACGAACACAAAAAGGCCGATGAAATCCCGGAGGACGTCATTAATGAGGCGCTGAAAGACGGCAGGAGCGTTGGTCAGCCCGAACGGCATGACGAGATACTCAAAGTGGCCGTTCGGGGTACGGAAGGCTGTCTTCCATTCATCTCCCTCCCGGATCCGGACGAGGTGGTAAGCGCTGCGTAAATCCAGCTTGGTAAACCAGGTCGCCCCCTGGAGGGAGTGAAAGGCAGTGTCCATGAGGGGCAGGGTGTAACGGTCCCTCTCAGTGATGTCATTCAGCGCTCGGTAGTCTATGCAGGGGCGGAGGGATCCGTCCTTTTTCCCGACAAAGAAAAACCCTGCCCCCACGGGTGACGACGATGGGCGAATAATCCCAGCGCTCAGAGATTCCTTCAGGTATGTATTCATGGTCTCCTTCTCCGGCGCCGACAGGCTGTAGAGCCGGCCAGATGGCAGGGGAGCCCCCTGGCGGAGGTTGATGGCACAGTCATATGGTCGATGCGGGGGAAGAGACATAGCTTTCGATTTGCTAAATACCATACCCAGGTCGTGAAATTCTGGAGGCACCAGTGACAGGTCCGGAGGTGCTGTATCCGCCACAGGGGGAGCCGCGGATGGGGAGCAGGCAGCGGACTGAAGGCAGGTGCCCATACAGAAGGTACTCCATGCCGATACCCCAGCGGACCTCCAGTCCAGGACAGGGTTGTGGAGGCGTAGCCAGGGATACCCCAGGATGACGGGCGACACAGAGTTGGGCAGGACGTAAAATACCATCTCCTCCCGGTGGTTCCCTGAGATGATGACTGGGACGGGCATGGTTTGGTGAGAAACTCTCCCAAGGGAGGCACGGGAGAGATGGACCAGGGAGATGGGGTGTTTTAATGCCCGACAGCGGATGCCCAATCGGGTTGCCAGGCCTTGTGAAATGAAGCTGCCCTCTGCGCCCGAATCCACCAGTGCGTGGGTGAGGTGCCCAGTGGGGTTGTGGCAAAAACGGATGGGCAGCTTTAATTGAGTGAGGGGACTTTGCCGATTGACGTCCGCGAGGCCCCCCACAGTGACTCGCGGACCCCGCCGTTTGGCTTTTGTGGGCAAAGCTCTATCGTGTGTTGACTGTCTCCGCAATACATGCAGAGACCCAACTCACGGCGGCGCTGTCTCTCTGCCGAGGAGAGCTTTGCCCAGCCCGTCACCATCGGCTCCGACTCCTCGGGGCACGATGGTGGCGGCGTCGCCAGGGGGCGAGCTTGGGGCAGGCGTAGCGGGACTCCCCGAGGGCGAGAAGCAGACGGCTTCCGTCCTGAGGAGCGCTCGCGCAGCCTGTTGTCCAAGCTGATAGCCAGTGAGGTTAGCTCCGCTAACGTTCCGGGGATATCCCGTCCAGCCAGTTCATCCCTTAGATCACTATTGAGGCTGCGGAGAAACAGGCCGCAGAGGGAGCGCTCCTCCCAGCCCAATTCCTCCGCCGCTACCCGGTACTCGATGGCATAATCCGCGGCCGACCGGTTTCCCTGCTGGAGAGCGAGAAGCCGATCGACCTGGACCGCCTCGGAACGAGAATGATCGAACACCTCCAGGAAGCGCCTCACGAACTCGGCATAGGTGAGGGTGGCATAACTGGGTCTCGCCATGATAGCGTAGGCCCAAGTTAGAGCGCGCCCCTCCAGGAGGTTCCCTATGTAGCCGATTCGACTGTGATCTGAGGGAAAGTCTCCGGGCACACGGTCAAACACGGACTCACACTGCATCACAAACCCCCGCGCTCCGCCGAGCTTTCCGCTAAAGCGAGCGGGGGTCGGAATTGGTGTGAGTCGGGCCGGTGCCACTGGAGCTGGCTGGACGGCCACCGGAACAGCAGGAGCTGCGCCACCCTGAGGAGCCGGGGGGAACGGCTGCTGGGGGTCCAGGCGGTCCAATCGGCCAGTGATAATTACTAATTGATTTAGGATGACCTGCTGTTGATAAGCAATTTGATCCACTCTAGCCTCGAGAGTGGTAAGCCGGTGTGCGAGCCCGCCGTCCGCCGAGCCGCTCTGCTGAAGCCGTACTGACATAATGCACGGCTCAGGAGACGCACACACACAGGCTTAGAGTAGTTCAAAGAGTTTATTAACAGCAGGGGAGAATGAGTGCGTGTCTGCGGGATGTAAATGTGTTGGTGATGGTGTCTGCCCCAGGCACAGAGGCAGGTGACCGTACAGCCGAGCAACCCTATGGAGAGAGCACAGGGAGAGGGTGACGGGCATACACCAACACAGGAGGAATTTATGGCGAGAGAAGGACTTACTTGGTGGGTCAGGACAGCTGGCACAACAAGGGGGTGAAGCCCGGAAGACAGCCACCTGGGGAGCTCCGTGCAGCAGCGAGGATTGGGCGATGGAGAGGAGATGTCCGCCGCTGGGAAATCCACCTGTGCACAGGGGAGAAGACTGAAGAGAAGAGGTAAGCGATCTTCTTACAAAAACGGTTACGCTGAAGGGAAGTATGCTCACAACGGTGAGGGACGAAGTCTGACGGCTTCAGGCCGAGCCTCCGGGCGAGACGGCCTTTATCCCTCGCCGCTGATGGTTGTCAGGTGCGTGAGCAGGTGGCGCCGCTGATGAATGGCGCGGCGTGACAGCCCTATTGTGGCTAACTTCCGGCAACCGGACCCAGGTTGAGTCATTGCCGTCATTCCATGCCATATGTGGGCCAGACACTGTCTCAGACATTTGGCCCACTTATGGCCCATGCCTTTAGTGAGATGTGGGCCACATCGGGCCCAGATGTTGCCCATCAGTGGCCCATCTGGCCCAGGTGTGGCCCACACAATTTGTAAGATGTGAACCACATCTGGCCCACTTGTGGATGACTTCTGGCAGCCGGACTCAGGATGAGATATTGCTGTTATTCCATGCCATAAGTGGGCCAGAAGAAAACTGCCAGGCGTGGGCCAGATGTAATTTGCTATCTGGGAAATTCCTGCAGCAGAAGAGTGAGGTCCTGCCACTCATGAGAGGAAATTGCGAGTCCCTGCCAGCGTTTGGAGAAACTTTAGAAACTCCCTCACAAAAACTGTTCTCCAAATAGTAGTGTGCCAGGTGAGCCCACTGAGATAATACCTCATGATTTACAACCACAGTATATGCTGTTAATACAGTTATGTTAGAAATCAGACCTTATGTACAACTGATAACCCTTCTTTTCCAGGACACCCCTTAAAATGAGAATGACATAGTATACAGACCTAAGGGTGCTTTCAAACCTAAATTTGTTTACTTTGGTCCAAATCAGTTGATATTTTATTTTATTTTTAATTTTTTTATGTTTATTACATTACATTCATATACTGTACCACTTTCTGCAAATCATATAGTTTGAAAATGAAATGCGGCTACGGAAGGAAAATAACATGTTAACGTTCATTAATTATCCAGAACTGTGACATGCTCAACCACAGATATTTTTGAAGATCCATCAGGTATGTACAGACGTATAAAATGTTTTACTGTTTGCCGCTGGTCCTGTTTTAGTGTGGTCCCTTTCTAACCTGCAGGACTGTACCAGAATATGCCAGTTGATTCGAATCGAGACCACCTCTTTCAGGCAGTCTCGGCACGGTTGGCAGTGTTGCCAGCTGGGAAATGTTGAAGTATCGTACAGTAGTGTCTACTATACGATAGTAGACACTACTATACTATCGTATAGTAGTGGCTTAAAATTATCATATTTTGAGGAAAATTATTGTACACACCCAGTTTTCATTCTGACGTGGCTCAGGACCATCTGCTTCAGTAACATATTATCACAGATCATGCATATTTAGGCCCTATAATCCAGTTTTACCTTTAAATAATCTAACAGATCGGTTGAAAATAAGCACCTCTACCTTTGTGGAGTATAGGATAAGCCCCTGGCCTGCACTGAACAGCTCAAAACTTAACTAACTTAACTTAATCCTTCCCTGGCCACTTAAGTGACCGTTTTGACCAGTCATCTGAAAGCAGGGTGATCTTGGGCTAGAGCAATGAGGTCAGCCAGAGATCTTATCATTGCAACCTGAGTTGTCCAGAACAGTCTGGGCCGACCTTGGGGGCGATGTCAGCCCTGGGGGGGGCAGACAAGCGCTGGAAGAGAGGGCCTGCTTGGCCGGTGTCCCGTCTTCCAACCTGGCTATGTGGCCAAGGAGCCGCAGCCTCCCTCTTCTGATGACGTTGGAGATGGGGATAGGACAGCCAGCCCTCCTGTAGATTTCATTGTTTGTGGTGTGGTGAAGCCATTGGATGCCAGGGATGTTACAGAGGCACATCCAATGGAATGTATCCAGATGGTGGGTGGTTGTGGTGGACCCATAAAGGAGGACAGGGATTACACAGGTGTTAAAGATTCACAACTTTGTGGTCGTGCGGATCTTCCCGCTCCACCAAACTCTCTGGAGGTGGCCGAAAGCACTGCAAGACAGCTGCAGGTGGCAAGTAATCTCTGGAGGTGGCCAAAAGCACTGCAAGACAGCTGCAGGCGGCAAGTAATCTCTGGGTCTGACGAGCAGGAGCTGGTGATCTTAGATCTGAGGTAGACAAAGTCGTTGACAATCTCAACCGGCTCTTTGTTGATGGTGATGACTTGTGGTGGTGGTGGCAAGAAGTATAACAGCGACTTGATCTTTGTCTTTCCCCAGCTGATGGTAAAGCCCAGGGGTGATGCTTCCTCTGCAAGCAGCTCCAGTGCCTCAGCGATTATGTCTATATGCATGGTGAAAAGCACCACGTCGTCCGCATAGCACAGGTCTGTGAAATGGGAGTGGGGCAACATTCCGTCGCATTCTTGACCCAGTAGTCGACTGCAACATTAAATAGGTTTGGTGCGGCGACGCATCCCTGCCAGACAACAGAGGTTGTGACAAAAGGGTCTGATATGTCACCCTCGATGCGTACCCTGCACGTGGTGTTGGAGTAGAGTTCCCAGAGAATGTTGATGTACTTGGACAGGACTCCAGTGACACGGAGGAGTTGCCAAAGGGCGTTCCTGTCTAGGGAGTCGGAGGTAGCTTTGAAGTCGACGTAGTCTGCATAAAGAGGTTGGCGATACTCCCTTCCTTGCTGTGTCAGGACACTCAAGGCAAGGATACAGTCCACTGTGGACCAGTGAGGGGTGAAGCTGGCCTGCTAGTGGCGGCACTTGGCGAGGAGCAGCTCAGGATGACGATGATGATTACCTTGCCTGGGATGGACAGCAGCGTGATAGGACGATAGCTGGCTGTGCTCCGATGGTCACCCTTGTTCTTGTAAGACAGAATGACCCCATGCCTGCATGCCCCAGGAATGCATTCCTCTGCCCAGATGAAGCGACACAGATGTTCCAGCCAAGGGATGACAGAGGTGAGGACGGCTTTCATCATCTCTGCCGTAACTCCATCAGCGCTGGGGGCTCGCCCAGAGGGGAGCTTCTTGATGGTATCTGACAGCTCACTGATTGAGGGCGTGGCTAGGCTGATTGAGTTGTCTTCAACACCAGCATCGGCATACTGCTGCAGCTTATCTGAGGTGGGAGGAGGGGGCTTTCAGAGGACGCTCATGTAGTGCTTACTGGAGTTTGATCGTCGGATCCGTGACAAGGCTTATGCCATCAGCGGCTAGCAGAGGGATGACAACTGCCATTTCTTGCCAGTTTGGCACAGCTCCTTGATAGACTGGTAGGCAAACTGGAGGTTCCCTACTTAGAAGCTGTTGTTGGCCTTGTCAGCGATACGGTGGAGTCAAGCGGCTTCATCGTGCCGGAGGCTGCGGCATCTCTCTATGTTCAGATTGTGGTGGTGATCACCAAGGACGTTTGTGGCAGCCAGAGTGATGAGAGTGGTGGTCAGCCTAAAATATCAGTCATAGTTAAATATTGTCTATATGTCTTCTGTTGAATCATCATATGTCAAGGTCTTGCCTCATAAATGTTTTGAGAAGTAATCTGTTTATACATTAGGGATAAACATCAAAATCAATCCCCCTAAACTACTGCTAAAATGCCTCTGATAATTTAAATAGAAACCTGCTTCAGTTTTATAGAGACCCACAATCCAGTGACAGTTTTGCACACATTTGCACATTGCAGTACCAACAGAAAGCTTTAGTGCTAATGCCAAGAGGGTTAAACTACCCAGTAAAACTGGAGACTGCCCCCCCCTTCATTTCTCAACCTCCTGGTGATGTTGCTTACTTGTTGAGTCTGCTGTGCCTGCATTAATTGATTGAGCTAGTTTTTATGGGTGAATGTACTGTACGAATTACTCACCGGAACTGTACTGGAAGTCAGGGATCACAAACTGGATCATTCACCTGAGCAGCAAATATGCCCTGCCCGCTCAGTTCATCTGACTGTCAGTTCAGTGAGTGGTAGAAAGTTAGAACTCCAGTACAGCACTGAGTTATTCGGTGTACCACAGATCTTTTTAGCTTGGCTCAGTGCGTTCCGTGAACTGTGGATCCCATCACTAGATTTCATCCGAGGCTGCCTCTTTGCTACCATGTCGCGTCTTATTTTCCATGTAGCCCACGCATGTGAGACGATGCGTAAAAACAAGCGTAGTATGTATGTGCAGGATCCGTATTCTGATTGTGTTTGCTAATATATTAACTTAACCACCTAATGGTTGACAACTAACAACTAACATCGGCTCTTGTGACCGACTCTGGGATTTGGGATCGTCACTTCCTTGTGGTAACGTATCGTCACTTCCTGTTTTGCTGTCTGCCTGTGTGGTTTGCTCTCCAGCCACTAGCTAGCCACTAGCTATGGCTACTACTCGGGCTGCACGGTGGCGCAGTGGTTAGCACTGCGGCAGCACAGTTTACCCTTGGCCGGAGGATTGTGGGGATCGTGGGATCGTGGGTTCGATCCCAGCCCCCGACCAACAGTGATCTGTGTGGAGTTTGCATGTTCTCCCCGTGTTACGTGGGTTTACTCCGGGATTTCTCCGGTTTCCTCCCACATGCCAAAAACATGCATGTTAGGTTAATTGGCTGTTCTAAATTGTCCCTAGATATCTGTTTCCTATAGGCCCTTAAAATAGAGGGTTAGTATTAATGAAAGCGCTTTGAGTGGTCTTTGTGACTAGAAAAGCGCTATATAAGTGCAGGTTAGTTAGTTAGTTAGTTACTAGCTCTCTTTCCTCTCCTCCTCTGGTGTGCTCTCTCTGTCAGATGTTTAGCTACACCTCTGCCTCTTTTAGTGATAACAGTAAATGTAATAAATGTTGTCTTTTTGAGGCGCTCGAGGCAAGGTTGTCTGATTTGGAATCCCGGCTCCGCTGCATTGAAACACCGTCTGCGCCAGTTAATCTCGACGGACGCCCCTTAGCTGCAGCGGAGCTAGCTAGCTTAGTCCCCCTGTCAGTGGTTCCCCGGCTCTCCTCAGCAGCGAGGAGACTGGGTGGGTGACGGTGAGAAGGAAGCCTAGTCGCAAAGCCCCGGTACACCACCAACCTGTTCACGTTTCTAATCGTTTTTCCCCGCTCAGGCGACACACCCGCTGAGGAAAAAACTCTGATCATTGGCGACTCTGTAGTCAGAAACGTGAACCTAGAGATTCCAGCGGCCATAGTTAAATGCATTCCTGGGGCCAGAGCAGGCGACATCGAGTCAAATTTGAAAATGCTGGCTAAAAGTAACTGTAAATATTCCACAATTGTTATTCACGCCGGCATTAATGGCATCCGTCTCCGGCAGTCGGAAGTCACGAAACTTAATATAGAATTGCTGTGTGACTTTGCAAAAACGATGTCTGCCACTGTAGTATTCTCTGGGCCCCTCCCCAATCTGACCAGTGATGAATGTTTAGCCGCTCGTCATCCTTGAACCGCTGGCTGTCTGTGTGGTGTCCTAAAAATGACGTGGGCTACATTGACAATTGGAGCTCTTTTTGGGGAAAACCTGGTCTTATGAGACGAGGCAGCATTCATCCCACTTTGGATGGTGCTTCTCATTTATCTAACAATCTGGCATCTTTTTTATCCAAATTTCTAAAACCCTGACTACTCAGAGTTGGGACCAGGAAGCAGAGTCGCAGTCTTACACGCCTCTCTGCAGCTCCTCTTCATCCGCCACCCCTCAACTTAGCCCCTTTCTTCCCCATCAGAGAATCGTTGTCTGCTCCCTCCAAAGTAAATAAAAATATAATGCATAAGCATCCCAAAGTGATAAAGCAAAATATTGGTAAAACTCAAATTAAACATAAAGCCTCTAAATTGAATGAATTGGCCTCTGTTCCTCCTCATAATTTAAAAATTAAATGTGGTTTATTAAATATTAGGTCTCTAACTCCCAAGTCTCTGTTAGTCCATGATCTGTTAATTGATCATCAGATTGATTTAATTTCCCTTACAGAGACTTGGTTAGGGCAAGAGGATTATGTTGGTTTAAATGAATCAACTCCCTCTGGTTATTTAAACTGTCAAAAGCCCAGAAATTCTGGTTGTGGAGGAGGAGTAGCAACAATTTACCATTCCAAATTACTAGTTAATGTAAAGCAAAAAACATGTTATAATTCCTTTGAGGGCCTGGTCCTCAGTATTGGGCACTTTAGCAATTTTAGGTTAAACCCAATTTTATTTGCCATAGTTTATCGTCCCCCATCAACCTACTCAGAATTTTTATCCAAATTTGCTGATTTCTTAGCTGATTTAGTGCTGAAATCTGATAGAATAATTATAGTAGGGGACTTTAATATACATGTGGATGTAGACAGTGACTGCCTTAATGTGGCATTTAATTCAATATTAGACTCGACTGGGTTTTCTCAGAAAGTAGGAAATTCTACTCATTAGCTCCACCATACATTGGACCTTGTTCTGACATATGGCATAGAAATAGAAAATCTTGTAGTGTCTCCTCATAACCCTGTACTGTCAGACCATTGTCTGTTAACCTTTGATTTTACTATTTCTATTTGTCTCCTAAAGAAAAATATTATTACAGTAGATGCCTCTCAGATGATGCTGTTACCAAATTTATGCAGATTGTTTCCTCTATGCCATGTAAGATAAGATAAGATAAGATAAGCCTTTATTAGTCCCACAACGGGGAAATTCCAGGATTGCAACAGCACAGGGATAGCAACACTCAGAGCAACAATCAGAAGGCAAGAAAAAAAAAGCAAGCAAGCAAGAGCAGCTAATATACATATGTACATATTACTATAAATATATATAGATACACACAGACACACAGTGTAGAGCATTATAGCTGGATGGGATAAATATATCAGTATATAAACACAGTACAGAGCATTGCAGCTAGATGGAATAAATATGTAAATATATAAACACAGTGCGGAGCAATGTAGCTTGATGGAATAATATATAGATATATAAACACACAGTACGGAGCATTGCAGCTAGGTGGAAAAAAAATTATGTAAATATATAAACACAGTGCGGAGCAATGTAGCTAGATGGAATAATATGTAGATATATAAACACACAGTGCGGAGCATTGTAGCTAGATGGAATGAATATATAGATATATAAATATAAACATAAACATAAACACACCCAGTGCAGAGCATTGTAGCTAGATGGAATAAATATGTAAATGTATAAACACACACAGTGCAGAGCATTGTTGCTAGATGGGATGAAACAGCACAACCGTCTACTTAGTTATCCTACATGGTATGATTATGTGCCCATACATATTCTCACCCTCCGTAGCTACCGTAGCATGTGTCAACACAACGGAAATAAGCTATAGACAGCTTGCTCCTTCTGTAATTGATAACATGGTGGATAGTGTTTCAGCTTCTCTGCATCAGACTCTAGACTTGGTGGCCCCCTTAAAAAAGAAAAAGTCTAATCAGAGATTTCTAACTCCTTGGTTCAACACAGAAACTCGTAGCTTAAAACAGAAGACTCGTCAATTAGAAAGAAAATGGCGCTCCACTAATTTAGATGAAATCTATTTAGCTTGGAGAAATCATCTTTTAATTTATAAAAAAAATCTCTTAGAAAAGCTAGAACGAGTTATTACTCTGCATTAATAGAAGAGAACAAGAATAATCCCAGGTTTCTTTTCAGTACTGTAGCAAGGTTGACAAAAAGCCAGGACTCTGTCAATCCTAGCATTCCCTTAGAGCTTACTAGTCAGGACTTTATGAACTTTTTCAATAATAAAATTTCATCCATCAGAGATAAAATCAATCAGATTCTTCCCACAGTTAACTTAAATACTGTAACTACTACAACTCCTTCTATTGATGTCTGTCTTGATGAGTTTACTCCAATCGACCTTTGTGAGTTAGACAAAATAGTTTCCTCATCCAAACCTTCAACTTGTCTTTTAGACCCTATTCCTACCAGGTTATTTAAAGAAGTCTTCCCACTTATTGGTAGCCTTATTCTTCATATAATCAATTATTCATTAACTTTAGGCAATGTACCGCAGGCTTTTAAAACGGCTGTAATTAAACTCTTACTCAAAAAGCCAATGCTAGATCCAGGAGCTTTAGCTAACTATAGACCAATATCTAATCTCCCTTTCATTTCAAAAATCTTAGAAAGAGTTGTTGCTATGCAATTATTTGACCACCTACAGGGAAATGGTTTACTTGAAGAGTTTCAGTCTGGGTTTAGAATCCATCATAGTACTGAAACAGCCTTAGCGAAGGTGACTAACGACCTCCTCATTGCATCTGATAATGGACTAGTTTCTGTACTTGTCCTTTTAGACCTTAGTGCAGCTTTTGATACTATCGATCATAATATTCTACTTGATAGATTAGAACACTATGTTGGACTTAATGGAACTTCGTTGCAGTGGTTTAGATCTTATTTATCTGATAGGTTCCAGTTTGTTCATGTAAATAATGAGTTTTCTTTCAACTCAAAGCTCAGTCATGGAGGCCCTACTCTTTTTAGTTTATATATGCTTCCATTAGGCAACATTATTAGAAAGCACTGTATACATTTTCATTGTTATGCTGATGACACACAATTATACCTGTCAATGAAGCCAGATGATAGTAATCAATTAGCCAAGTTAGAAGCCTGTCTTAAGGAAATCAAAGCTTGGATGACTTGTAATTTCCTGCTATTAAATTCAGATAAGACTGAAGTCATTCTTGTTGGTCCAAAAAACCTTAGAAATTCCTTTCCAAATCAAACTTTCAGTTTGGATGCGGTTACTCTTTCTCTTAATAGCTCTGTGAGGAACCTTGGAGTTATTTTTGATCAGGATTTGTCCTTCAATTCACATATTAAATTTGTTTCTAAGACTGCCTTCTATCATTTGCGTAATATTGCCAAGATTAGGAGCATCTTGTCTCAGAGTGATGCTGAGAAACTGATCCATGCTTTTGTTAGCTCGAGATTAGATTATTGTAATTCTTTATTATCAGGCTGTCCTAAAACATCTTTAAAAAGTCTTCAGCTGATCCAAAATGCTGCAGCAAGAGTTTTAACAGGTACTAGAAAGAGAGATCATATCTCTCCGGTTCTGGCCTCCCTTCATTGGCTTCCCATAGAGTTTAGAATTAAGTTTAAAATCCTTCTTCTTACTTACAAAGCTCTAAACAATCAGGCTCCTTTTTATTTAAAAGATCTGATACTACCGTATTATCCTAACAGAGCACTACGCTCCCAAAATGCAGGATTACTTGTAATACCTAGAATCTCCAAAAGTACAATGGGAGGCAGAGCCTTCAGTTATCAAGCTCCTCTCCTGTGGAATCAGCTGCCAATCTGGATTCGGGAGTCAGACTCGATCTCTGTTTTTAAGAATAGGGCTAAAACCTACCTTTTTGATATAGCCTACAATTAGGGAGGGATCATGTGTTTCTGAACCCTCCCTTAGTTATGCTGCTAATAGGTTTAGTCAGCCGGGGGACCTCCAGTAATACACTGGGCCTCACTCCTTTCCTCACTCTCAATGAAATATTTTTTTTGCTGGTCATTAACATTTGTTTGTTCTCTCCCATAGATTGAGTCCCCATCGTGCTGTTTGCTCTCTACATGTCTGTTCTTTTCTTCTTCTCTATCCCCTCACCCCCCAGTCAGTCGCAGCAGATGACTGCCCCTCCCTGAGCCTGGTTCTGCTGGAGGTTTCTTCCTGTTAAAAGGGAGTTTTTCCTCTCCACCGTCGCCAAGTGCTTGCTCACAGGGGATCGCCTGATTGCTGGGGTCTTTCTGCAACTGTGGGGGTTCCCCCTACAGTTGATAGTGCTATGAGATGACTGTTGTTGTGAAATGGCGCTATATAAATAAAGTTGAATTGAATTGAATTGCATTGAATTAATGAAGAGGTAAAATTATTGTACATTATGGGATTTTTGGAATTATTGATCCTACATCGTACAGAGGGCAAAACTATTGTACAAATATGATAATTATTGTACGTCTGGCAACACTTGGTGCACACCTAAGTGCGATTACCGTGTTCTCACCAGACAAAATGAACCGCACTAATGGAGAAAACAAGCTTGAGTTTGATTGGAACAAACTAAAGCCTGTAGATGTGAAAGGACCTTAAGAAAAACAAAAAGGTCTTTAACAGGTATTAAGTCAGTCTTGGTAAACCTTCATATTTATGTTTTTTCATAGAATGCTATTTATACTTATGCTGTAAGACCACAGAGCTTTAATCTGCTACAGGTGCAATAAATCTCCAGAAGGGAAACAAACAAAAAAATAAAACACACTGAGTAAATAAAGTGCCTGGCTGCTGTATGGGTGGGTGTCTTATTTATGTGTGTTTGGAAAGTTCAAAGGAGTCGTGACTTGTCAACATTAATCACAGCTGATTGATGATTTTACACCTCTGGCTGTTTGGTGTGGCTCAGGTGAACTTTAGGCTAGTGCGAAAGCTGCCAATCAAAGTCAGAAGCACACCAAACAGGCAGACTAACACCAAAGGTGAGTCTTGGCCCGTTTCTAATTGGACAGGTCTTTGCTCACCTCTAATTGGACTCTGCTGCTGTTTGCTTGTAGTTTCAAAGCAGAGCAGACCAATCATAGGACATGTACGAGGCTGGGTCACTCTGACACTTCCAACACCTTCGTACACAAAAACACATCATCCACACATTCGGATCGTTCCATGTCGGTTAATCAAATGTCTCCCGCTTGAGCGTCTCAGATATTCCAGAGGGTGCACACATATCCTAACAGGAAAAGTGGCTCTTTTTTGTGATGAAGTCAGAGGCATTTTCAAGCTGTTTTTGAGTTTTCCGAGCAACCACCTTAAAATAGCTATGTCTGGGTAACTAATGAAGCCCTTCAGTTTTTTAAAGGAAATATCTGCTACTATGACTTCAACAATATGGACTTCCAAAAGTGTCAGTCATGTTTAATAGTATGCTGGGTGCGTGAAATTGCTCAAAATCTTGACTGGACAGCTTCTGGCAACATCATTCAAGGTTTGTCGAAAGCCCAATTTGAATACTCTATACTATGAATTTACCTTAATCATATGGATGGCCCAGACATGTTTGAGCTGTTAAAAAAGGAAAGGAATTCCATGTAACTTTACTGTGATTACAAAACAAACACAATTTAATAATTATTGTCTTTGGGGGTCAAATAACCCACAGTGGTTAATTCAGACTGTTACAATAACGTCATCTGAGAACGGGTTTATGAGGCAATTTTGTTTAACATTTATGCCATAGTACACGATTGAGGGAGTGGCTGAGATAGTGGGCGAGGTTTCAGATATGTTGTAAAATAATGATGGAAGAATTGAATTAAATAAAGCAGGTAAAAGCTCTCCAGTAGTTTTTGTGTTATCTTGCTAACAGACAAAAACGTAGACAAATGCCAGCAAAAACATTAACCTTTGCCATTCCTTGGCAAAGGTAATAATGAAGTGTTCCTGGAAAGAATAAAATGAGGATTATGAAAGTATTTTTGCTCTACATTCATAAAACGAAGATATTAAAATTTTATTTTTTCACACACACACACACACACACACACACACACACACACACACACACACACACATACCTCACACTTATTACGATTTCTTGGTAGAGACACTTTATCACTCATCATACATTTGCTGTTGATGATGAAGTTTTTGTGAGCTATTCAGGTTTCAGAGGCCACACCAACCGAGGCAGATGTACTGGAGATGATAAACAGAAGATGATGGATGGATGGAAGGTATTTAGCCCAGATATGGTGTGGTGACAAAGCACACTCTAAAGCTGGATTCATGGTACTTTTCCGCTCTGGTCCGCTGAGGTGCGTGTCCGCTTTGGACAAGGCTGGTGTGCACGCGGTTGTGTATATGCTTCTCTTTTTCGTCTACCAGGCCAATCAGCTGACGCATGTGCATAACCATTATTTGTAGTGTCACTCCAGCCCTATGGATAGCGTTGGGTTGGTAGCGTTACCCAACTATGGGTAAATAGCCCCACTGCCTTGTGGGTAATCTATTAAGGTGAAGGCTAAGGGAGCAACCCCTGACAGAAAAGCAATGCGCTGGTGGTGCGCAAAAGGCGGGACTTGAAAGACCAAGGACCTGGCAGCCTCCTGCAGCCATGTTGAGGGACTGGTCGTCTTGGGCTTACCCACGCCACCGGATTTACCTCATCATCGCAAAGACAGTGCTATTGGGAAGAGCGCGCTCCCTATGGCACTCTAAATAATTCAATGCGCAGGTGTCCACCTCTGACCATGGTGGGCCTTACCTTCCTGGACATCTGGTTGAAGTCTGGCCACGACAGGGTGTGTGGTGACGGGAGCAGGTATGAATGTTACTGGGAGCAACTAGCTATAACCCTGCACGTCAGCAGCACAGGGCTATTATGGTCGCTAACAGCTGGGGTGGCAGCTGTTTTCGGTAGACCCCTGTATGATTGAGCAGCCCTATTTAGGACAGCACTGCTCACCCCAACTGGGGAGGGGCCTAGAAAAAGTGGCCTAAAAATTGCCCACGTATCTTCTGCCTGAACAGGTTACCGCGCCTGTTGGGTCATTCCACCTCTGCGGTCGAAACAATAAAAAGAGAACATGTAACCTAAAACTGGCAACATGGAATGTAAGGACACTCCTGGATCCTATGGCATAGGAGAACAGCTCTGGTTGCTGCTGAACTGAGTCACTACAACATTGATATTGCTGCACTGAGTGAGACCAGGCTCCTAGATGAGGGCTGTTTAACAGAGGAAGGGATGGGCTACACATTCTTCTGGAGGGGTTACCCCTCAGGAGAACAACATCTGCATGGTGTAGGACTGGCCATCAAAAACACCCTTCTACCAAGACTCAGTGAAACACCTGTTGGTATTAATGAGAGACTGATGACAGTCCGTATCCCCCTGGTTAAGAATCGCTTTGCTACACTTCTTAGTGCCTATGCACCGACCCTGCCATCGGAGAGTGAGACCAAGGATTCCTTCTACCAGTCACTGGATGAAACTCTTTGCCGGATCCCCAAGAATGACAAGATCTTCTTACTTGGAGATTTTAATGCCAGAGTGGGTCAGAACAACCAGATATGGAGAGGAGTGCTTGGAAGACACGGAGTTGGCCAGGCTAATGCAAATGGAGTGAGATTGCTCACTCTCTGCTCTGAGCATAACCTGACCATAACCAGCACCATCTTCCAGCAAAAGGCCAAATACAAAACATCATGGATACACCCTCGCTCTAAACACTGGCACCTGATTGACTACATCATTGTGAGGCGCAGTGACATCAGAGATGTCCACATCACCCGTGCCATGAGAGGTGCAGAATGCTGGACAGATCACCGGCTGATCGTGGCCAAGGTCCACATGCAAGTGGGCCCCCCCTTGCAACTACAAGGGCCCAAAAGGAGGAAACTTGATTGCTCCCGTCTGGCAAATCTGGATGCAAGAAATGACTTTTGTCGCTCCTTGGTTGAGAAACTGGGGTGGGGGGGGTGGGGGGTGGAGCATTTCTTGAGTCTGCCTGAGAAGACCATGGACCAGAAGTGGGACTTCATCAGCTCGGCTCTTTGTGAGGCAGCAGCCCAAACGATTGGCTATAAGAGAAAGAACCACCAAGACTGGTTTGATGACAACTCGGACACCATCCACGACTTGCTGGAGGACAAGCATAGAGCACATCAGGCAACCTTAAGGAACCCCTCATCCATTATCATCAGGCATCAGTGGCAGAGAGCCCGGCGGGATGTACAAAGGGCTACTCGGACAATGCAGAGCGAGTGGTGGACAAAAAAGGCACATGAAATCCAGGCCTTTGCCGATAAAAATGACATGCATAATTTTTATAATGATGTCAAGAAGATTTACGGCCCAACAAATCACTGCATCACTCCCTTGAAAACAGCAGATGGGCTGAGAATCCTAAAGGATCAGCCTAACATCTTGCTGAGATGGGCTGAACACTTTAGTACCCTGCTTAACCAGGACTCAGATGCAGACCCCACTGTTCTCGACGACTTGCCTACACTTCCTCTGATGCAAGACCTGGATCAGCCCCCAACCTTCCTGGAGGTTCTATCAGCTACCCGCTCTCTCAAAAACAACAAGTCCCCTGGTAATGGCAACATCCCTGCCGAGCTGTTGAAACAAGGAGGCTACTTGTGTACAAAAACCCTGCACAAGTACATCACCAAGGTCTGGGCTGATGACAACATCCCACAACAATGGAGAGATGCCATAATTGTCACCATTTATAAAAACAAGGGCGATAAGGTTGTCTGCGGCAACAGCAGGAGTATTTCGCTCCTTGCTGTTGCTAGTAAGGTCCTGGCGAAGGTGATGCTTCACAGGCTGATCAACAACATCACAGAATCAGTGCTGCCTGAATCGCAATGCGGTTTCAGGAAGGGCAGGAGCTCGGTGGACATGATTTTCACAGCTCGGCAGCTGCAGGAGAAATGTCGGGAGCAACACCAGGACCTGTTCATGGCCTTTGTCGATCTCTCCAACGCTTTCGACACTGTCCATAGAGAACTCCTATGGGAAGTTCTTCTTAAGTTTGGCTGCCCCATCAAGTTTGTCAATATCCTCTGCCAATTTCATGATGGTATGACTGCTCGGGTGACTATAGGAGGACAGGAATCTCCTTCCTTTCCCGTTTGTACAGGGGTTAGGCAGGGGTGTGTATTAGCACCAGTACATTTTAACATCTTCCTGCTCTGTGTCACCCAGCTTCTCCACAAGGAGATTGAGGACAGCAGCGGTGTAACAGTGGACTTCCATCTAGATGGCAACCTTTTTAATATAAGGAGGCTCCAGGCAACCACCAAACTGCAAAGGGTGAGAGTCATTGAGCTACAGTATGCAGATGACTGTGCTCTGGTATCTCATAGCCCACAAGATCTCCAGTCTGTTCTTACTGCTGCGGTGAGAGCATACAGCAGGATGGGACTGATGGTGAACACCATCAAAACAGAGGTCGTCTGCCAATGGAGCACCAATATCCCATCTACTCCACCTACCTTCACTGTGGCTGGTGAACAGCTGTCTGTTGTTCCATCTTTCAAGTACCTGGGGAGCATCCTCTCTGTAGACAACACCATTGACAGTGAGGTCCAGAACAGGATCAGGCAGGCATCAGCTTCTTTTGGGAGACTCTGGCGTTGGGTCTTCCAGAACAAGAACCTCCATCTCCAAACGAAGATCTCTGTTTACCAGGCAGTCTGTGTCACTACTCTCCTCTACAGCTGTGAATCCTGGGTGACTTACAGCCGCCACATTAGGGATCTAGAATGGTTCCATATACGCTGCCTTCAGCGCATCCTGGGAATCACCTGGCGTGACCATGTGCCTCATTCTGAGATACTTTTTAAGACCAGCTGTAGGAGTATTGAGGCTACGATCACCCAGCACCAGGTATGCTGGCTGGGTCATGTGGTGAGGATGCCCCCAAACCGGCTGCCTCGCAGGGTGTTATATGGCCAGCTACAGCATGGTCGACGCTCTGCTGGAGGGCAGAAGAAGCGGTACAAGGACCAGCTAAAGATGGCCTTAAAGAAGTGCAGGATCAGACCTGAGGCTCTGGAGGAGGCTGCTGCTGACCGGAAGACCTGGCGACAGCAGTGCCTTGTAGGGACCCGTATGATGGAGGAGGATAGAACAGCCAGGAGACAGGAGGGAAGACTGAGGAGGAATGCACCTGCAGCCCCTGCTGCCACTACCACAACTTTTGCATGCCCTACCTGCAACAGGACATGTGGGTCCAGGATAGGACTACACAACCATCAAAGGACTCATCGATAGAAGTGGACGTCATCATCGGACTCGATGGACAACCGCAAGCAAAGCAAGCAATGGGTAGCGTTTGTTCACCGGCTATAAACAGAAGAGTGATGCACATTTTTTGTAGCAACAACAATGACATCATTTCAATGAAAAGGAGGAATTACCATTTTTCAGTGCTCTTCTCTGCTCAAGTTGCTGCTGCTGCTGCAAAAGGTTTCATGTATGTGTATTTTCATCATCCTCTTCTTTGTCTCCTTCGTCTACTTTGACTTAACTTAACTTTGTTGTAGTTAGGTCCATCTGAGTGCATCATGTTTGCTGTTGCTCAGCGTCGTGCACTATTTTAACTGTATAGCCCAACCAGTGACAGAGGTTGAAAATTAGCTTGAGCTATAAACTTTCTATACAATACATCAGTCTGATACTATCATAATGGACTTTGGACTTGATGGCTTTAAAGCCCTCCATCACCAGGTCCCTTCCTATCTCACCAACCTGTTGCACGGGCACGTGCCCCCCCCCCCACTGCCTCCGATCCTCTGATGCAAATCTTCTCTCTCCACCACACAGAAACAAGAACAGAACCTGGGTGCCTCTCCACTCTTCCTCCAGACTCTGGGACCTTGATTTCCAAATGAAATGCAAAATTTACTCTAATCTGAAAAGAGGACTTTGGACCACTGAGTAACAGTACAGTCTGTTTTCTCCTTAGCTGAGGTAAGACACTGGTTCTGATGCTATCTTTGATTCAGGAGTGGCTTGACACAAGGAATGTGACAGTTGTAGCCCAAATCCTTGATACGTCGATGTGTGGTGGCTCTTGCAGCACCGACTCAAGCTGCAGTCCACTCCTTGTGAATCTCTCCCAAATTCTTGTATTGATTTTGCTTCACAATCCTGTCAAGGCTGTGGTTATCCCTGTTACTTGTGCACTTTTTTTCTGCCACACCTCAGTGTGTGAATGTGTGTGTGAATGGGTGGATAGCAGGATCTGTAAAGTGCTTTGGTCATCAAGAGATGAGAATAAAAGCGCTATATAAGTGAATGCTATTTACCATTTACCTTTTCACTCCACTCAACTTTCCATTAAAGGGAATACCCATTGAAAATCCTAAAATAAGCATACTATACCTCTACCAAAAGCTGAGAACATAATAAACATGAATATAGTACTTCTGAAGCCCTAAGGTGGCCATGAGTACAGGTAGTGAAAGTAGATGAGTTCAAATACCTGGGGTCAAACATCCAAAGCAAAGGAAAATGTACAAGAGAGGTGAAGAAGAGAGTGCAGGCAGGGTGAAATGGGTGGAGACGGGTGTCGGAGTAATTTGTGACAGAAGGGTAGCAGTAAGAGTTAAAGGGAAGATTTACAAGACCTGCTATGTGAGACCTGCTATGACGTATGGTTTGGAGACGGTGGCGCTGGCAAAAAGACAGGAGATGGAGCTGGAGGTGGAAGAGTTGAAGATGCTAAGATTTTCATTGAGAGTGAATATAGAAGGGACAACCTTAAAAATGAGTATATCAGAGGGACAGCTCAGTTTGAGCAGTTTGGAGACAAAGTAAGAGAGTAAAGGCTGAGATGGTTTGGACATGTGCAGAGCGACAGTGGATATAATGGACAGAGGATGTTGAAGATGGAGCTGCCAGGCAGGGGGAACAGAGGAAGACCACAGAGAAGATTCATGGATGTAATGAAGGAGGTAATGGAGAGGGTTTGTATTACAGAGGAAGTTTCAAGGGATAGGAGATGGAGGACACATGCGCTTCTCATCCATAACTTGGGTATTGAGGGCCAGTGAGTCCTGCTGACGCTCTGCGCACTGGACTCATCTGAGGACATCGTGGAGCTGCTAGCCAACCATTTCCACACTCCAGACAGCGTGACTCTATGGAAGATTCATTTTTGCCAGTGACACCAACGTGTAGGTGAGCCCATCCACCAATTTGTCACTGACTTAAGACAGCTAGCTAGTGAGTGCTGCTTTGGACAGCTAGAAGATGAAATGGTGCGTGACCAGCTCACGAATGTTGCATTGTAGGCTAGGCTACTTATGGCTCCGAAAGACTTAACATTAGCCAGACCTGTCGAGCTAGCTCTCCAGTTGAAAGCCACAGACAAGCTAACCTCGGAGCTAAACTGGCGTCAGTCACAGCAGCCGCCTCAGCCGCCCACCACAGCAAATGTCGCAGACTCAGATTGTGAGGATAGCTTGGATGACGATGTTACAGAAACCAATGCTGCCAGCCGAAGGTCTGCCCCAGGAAAACCCCCGTGCAAGGGTTGAGGGTCTGCAACACATCAACATAAGGCAAAAGAATGCCCGGGAAGAGGAAAACATTGAAGCAATTCAGTTCAACTTTATTTATATAGCACCATTTCACAACAACAGTCATCTCATAGCACTTTCAACTGTAGAGGAAACCCCCACAATTGCAGAAAGACCCCAGAAATCAGGTAATCCCCTGTGAGCAAGCGCTTGGTGACGGTGGAGAGGAAAAACTCCCTTTGAGCAGGAAGAAACCTCCAGCAGAACCAGGCTCAGGGAGGGGCAGTCATCTGCTGTGACTGGTTGAGGGGTGAGGGGATAGAGAAGACGAAAAGAACAGGCATGTAGACAGCAAACAGCACACTGGGGACTCAATCTATAGGAGAGAACAAACAGATGTTAATGACCAGCCAAAATATTTCATTGAGAGTGAAGAAAGAAGTGAAGCCCAGTGCATTGTTGGAGGTTCCTCGGCTGTCTAAACCTATTAGTAGCATAACTAAGGGAGGGTTCAGAGGCAAATGATCCCTCCCTAATTACAGGCTATATCATAAAGGAAGGTTTTAACCCTATTCTTAAAAACAGAGATCGAGTCTGTTTCCCAAATCAAGATTGGCAGCTGGTTCCACAGGAGAGGAGCTTGATAACTGAAGGCTCTGCCTCCTATTGTGCTTTTGGAGATTCTAGGTATTACAAGTAATCCTGCATTTTGGGAGCGTAGTGCTCTGTTAGGATAATAGGGTAGTGTCATACCTTTTAAATAAAAAGGGGCCTGATTATTTAGAGCTTTGTAAGTGAGAAGAAGGATTTTAATTTTAATTCTAAACTCTATGGGAAGCCAATGAAAGGGGGCCAGAACCAGAGAGATATGATTTGTCTTTCTAGTACCTGTTAAAACTCTTGCTGCAGTATTTTGGATCAGCTGAAGACTTTTTAAAGATGTTTTAGGACAACTTGATAATAAAGAGTTGCAATAATCTAATCTAGAGCTAACAAAGATAACGCTGGAGAAGTGGTTTAACCCAAACAATCGACACAATTGTTGTTGTTCCAACAGATGGACGCTCAAGGACAGTGCACCATGTGACAACTTACCATCTGCAAGCGAGAGAGAGACTCTGGACTGCTTTAGATCACATGACTATAACATCTATCCACTGCCAGGAGGCGCCCTCTGCTGTTCACTAGCAATTGACACACCTACACTACTGCATTCAACATTACACCACTGATACAATTACTGATATATATTTTACAATACACTGACTCTGTCAACTTGCTTTGTCATTGTGTGATCTCTTGTTGTCTGCTAAATGTGCATTGAGGTTTTTTTTTTTCTTGTAATCATAATCCCGCTCACTGAGCGCTATTCTGATAAACATGTTTTTTTATCTCGCCTACTGTGTCATCCCCTCCCCTTTTCTTTTTTTTCTACCCCCACTATGACTAGCGCCTGTTTGTGTGCGCTGACATAGAGCACGCCCAAATGCCAAGTCAAATTTCAATTCTCCTGTATGCATGTATTACGTATGGTGGTATTGACAATAAACTTAATTCATTCAAACTTAATTCATTCAAAAGCGTGGATCAGTTTCTCAGCATCACTCTGAGACAAGATGCTCCTAATCTTGGCAATATTACACAAATGATAGAAGGCAGTCTTAGAAACAAGTTTCATATGTAAATTGAAAAACAGATCTTGATCAAAAATAACTCCACGGTTCCTCACAGAATTATTCAGAGAAAGAGTAACCACATCCAAACTAAGAGTTGATTTGGAAAGGTATTTCTAAGGTTTTTTGGACCAATCAGAATGACTTCAGTCTGATCTGAATTTAATAGCAGGAAATTACAAGTGATGTGAACACTGGTGGATAGCAGATGAGGACACTTGAACCATTATGCCAGAGTGTGCCGCTTATCTGAGCCGGAGAGCCCATGGAAGAAATCACTCCTCCTGCCCCCGACAACCATCCATATGGTGAGCCCCAGCACAAATGGGTACATGTATTGCTCAGTGGAGTTTGATGGCGTGGAGATGCTACTGTTGCTTGACACAGCGGCGGTGCGGTTGATGCTAAACTGGGCCACGGTGAAGAAGTTCTTCCCCCACTACAGGATTAAAGGTAACCCGGCGGCACCGTTGTATGGCTACAGAGGTAGAAGGCTGTGCACGGTTGGGACTTTGGAGTTAACAATTCATTACAAGTCTGCGAAGATTGTTGATTTCACGTTCCAAGTGGCAGCGCGCGGCAGTAACATCATGTGCTGTGACATATTCTACGGACTGGGTTTCGCCATTAAAAACAGTGCCAGGAATGAATGGTCAGGTTGTGGCCGCTGGAACCCTCAGGTTCCGGTGGTCGAAGAGGATGTTGTGTAGGATGAAGGGCTACCAGACACTCCAGTGGTCAAGCAGGACCAGTTTCACTCAGGTTCCGTGCAGGAAAGTCTTAGTGCCAGCGCTCGGGACATGGTAGAGGGGGGTACCGAGTGTGGCGCCGGGGCACCCGCATCGGCGAATGACACCATGCTTGCCCCAGATGCCTCCATAGCTTGGTCGCAGGGGGATGGGGGAGTCTGCAGGTATGACGGTGACCACTAACTAACTAACTAACTAACCTGCACTTATATAGCGCTTTTCTAGTCACAAAGACCACTCAAACAACATTTTTAGAAGAGGACAGGGCCAGCCGACGAGCATAGAGTTACCACATGTTCAGCAGCAGCACACCAGGCCGAGCAGGGCCCCACTTACGATTATGGACTTGGTTCGGGTTCTAAATTGGGGTGGGTTTGATTGCATGTGTGGGGTTTTGGACTTTGTAAAGCATGCGGGGGGGATGTCATGACGGCACTAATTGTGAAGTGCAGTGTGATGACGTCAACTTCCTGTCACGTCACCGCATTGCTCTATATAGCGGGGTGAGCTGCCATGACTCGGCCTCTTGTGCCGAATGCCCATGCTAGGTGCTTGCTGTGTACCACTGTTCCAAACCATCAATAAAGCTGTGTTCGACGCTACCTCCATCTTCGCCTCATTCATCACCAGGTTTGCATACATAAAAAACAGGGCATCCTTGAAAAAGAGAGGTTGTCTCTCAATGGAACTCCCCTGTGTAAATAATGGTTAAATTAAAAAAATAATAATTTTTAATGAACAAACGGCTATTAAATACCACAAAATACCACAGCATTTCCTGGTGGACAGAATCCGGCATCTGTCAAAAACAGACTTGTTGCGTATCATTAGTAAAGGTGAGGCGGCATGGAAAAATAAGCAGTGATGCTGTGGTTTTAAGCAGGTTTTATTATATCATGTCGCGACATTATATCATGTCGCCTTCACGGGATCCCCTCTCCGGTGCATAGTGGAGCAGCCCGGAGCGGGATCCCTAAGCTCTCAGAGAAGGAGAGGAGGACACGTGTGTGTCTACCAGTTGCAGGATCAGAGTGAGAGAAGAAGAGTAAGAGAGAGATTGCGTTACAGAGTTGCACCTTAAATACTTGATCATAACAATACATCAAAGAGACGTACCCCACAGTTTAGAATGATCAAAGGGACAACAGAACAGGCAGGAGGTATTTGCATTTGTAAGACATACATCACAATGGGCAGATTAGCTAGTTTTTTTCTTTTTTTTTTTTTTTTTTTTTTTTTTCTCTCGGCGCCCCACGAGTCGGCCGCCTTTTGCAACAGCGGCTCGATTCCGAGTCTTTTTCCCTTCCTCTCTCTTTTGATCCGTCTTTTTTTTTCACCCCACTTATATCACGGACACACAGATCGTCCTAAATGTCTCCTGAGCCGGTGGACGGAGCCACTGTCTATAGCAGGATACGATACAGCAGAGAACAGCTGCTAGCATTCAACCGCCACCCGGTCCCATTGGAAAAACTCGACATACCGAGTGAACTGAGGCGAAAACGCCGCGGCTGCCGGGCTGGAGTAAGGCGGAGGACAAAAAATATAAGGTACAGACCCTCCCTTCCATCTGTTGTCATGGGAAATGTACGGTCGATACTGGGAAAGTTAGATGAGCTAGCGGCTATCTCCCGTTATGATAGCACATACCGGGAGTGCTCTCTCCTTTTGTTTACTGAGACGTGGCTAACTGAACTAGCAGCAGATGCTAACATTGAGCTGGAGGGTTTTCACATGATACGAGCTGACCGAACACCAGACAGTGGCAAGGCTAGGGGCGGTGGAGTGATCATGTATGTTAACAACAACTGGTGCAGACCGGGACATATTACTGTTAAACAACGACACTGCAGCAAAGACATTGAGTTGCTAGCTGTTAGCATGAGGCCTACATATCTCCCGAGAGAACACTCACACGTGATCTGCATTGTTGTTTATGCAAATCCGACGGCGAACGCTGGGACAGCACGTGACGTCATCCATTCAGTAACCAGCAGGCTGCAGACAGAACACCCAGATGCTCTTCTCCTCATCTCAGGCGATTTCAACCATGTTTCACTGTCTCCCATTCTACCCACGTTCACCCAGTATGTCACATGCCACACTAGAGACAATAAAACACTGGATTTATTCTACGCAAACACTAAGGAGGCGTACACCTCATCACAACTACCCCCACTCGGGAGATCGGATCACAACTTGGTTCATCTCCGGCCGGTGTACAAACCCCTAGTGCACAGACAACCTCCGGCCATGCACACTGTGGAGTTATGGTCTGAGGAGACAATGGACACCCTAAAGGGCTGTTTTGAAGCCACCGCCTGGAAGCAGCTCTGCGATCCACATGGTGAGGACATCGATGGCCTCATTCACACCTTCACGGGCTACCTCAGCTTCTGTGTGGACAAATCCGTTCCCACCAAGACCATACGGCGTCACTCAAACAACAAACCCTGGATCAACCCTGAGATAAAAACACTTCTGAGAGAGAAGAAGAGGATCTTCAGGTCGGGGAACAGGGAGATGCTGAAGTCCGTACAGAGGGAGCTGAGGAGAAAGATCAGAGAAGGCAAGGACAGCTTCAGGAAGAAGATGGAGGACAAGCTGCAACAGAGCGACATCAGCGGGGTCTGGAGAAACCTCAAAACCATCTCGGGGCTCCAGAATACCTCCCCCCAGGCCACAGGGGGCAGGGAGTGGGCGAACAACCTGAATCTGTTTTTCAATAGATTTGACCAACCGCCCTCCCCCCTGACTGCACAACAACCACTGCTGCCTCTAAAGAAATCAAGTCCTGCTGCCCACTCCCCACTCTACCAACACCCCCCCACTCCCAACACACAGCCCCCCATCCTGACCCTGACCAGGACCCAGGTGAGGACGGAGCTGAGGAAGATCAAGGCGAGGAAGGCGCCGGGACCGGACGGCACCAGCGCAAAGCTCCTCAAGTCCTGTGCAGACCAGCTGTGTGGGATTGTGACGTATATCTTCAACATGAGCCTGAAACTGGGGAGGGTACCACAGCTGTGGAAAACATCTTGTGTGGTACCTGTACCAAAAACTTCCCACCCCAAAGACCTGAACAGCTACAGACCGGTGGCCTTGACGTCCCACTTGATGAAGACCCTGGAGAGACTGCTCCTTGCTCACCTCCGCCCCCTGGTGGAACCAGCGATGGATCCACTCCAGTTCGCCTACCAGCATGGCATTGGGGTGGAGGATGCGGTGATCTTCCTCCTTCACCGTTCTCTGTCCCACCTGGAGAAGCCCGGGAATATGGTGAGGATCATGTTCTTTGACTTCTCCAGTGCTTTCAACACCATCCAACCGATGATCCTGAAGGACAAGCTGCTGCGCGCAGGGGTGGACCAGCACCTGTCATCATGGATCCTGGACTACCTCACGAACCGGCCTCAGTTTGTGAGAACCCGGGACTGTGTGTCCGACACGATCATCAGTAGCACGGGGGCCCCCCAGGGAACGGTGCTGGCTCCCTTCCTGTTCACTCTTTATACTGCGGACTTCTCACACAACACAACACACTGCCATCTACAGAAGTTCTCTGATGACTCTGCGATCGTTGGCCTCATCTCCAATGGAGATGAAGCTGAGTACAGAGGGCTTATCCAGGACTTCGTGGACTGGTGCCATCGGAACTGCCTCCAGATCAACGCGAGGAAAACTAAGGAGCTGGTGGTGGACTGCCGCAGGCATGGGCAGCCCCTCACAGTACCAGTAAATATACAGGGAACAGACATCGAGATGGTGACATCCTATAAGTACCTGGGTATTCATCTGAACAATAAACTAGACTGGTCACACAATACTGATGCACTCTACAAGAAGGGACAGCGCAGGCTGTTCCTGCTGAGGAGACTCAGGTCTTTTGGTGTACAAGGGGCGCTGCTGAAGTCATTCTATGACACGGTGGTGGCATCAGCCATCACTTTTGGAGTGGTCTGCTGGGGCAGTGGCATTACTGCAGCCGATAGGAAGAGACTGAACAAACTGATTAAGAAAGCTAGCTCTGTCCTGGGGCAGCGCCTTGATCCGATGGAGGAGATAGGAGAGAGAAGGACGGTGGCTAAACTGTCATCTCTGCTGGAGTCCGAGTTCCACCCTATGCAGGACATACTGAATGCACTGAGGAGCTCATTTAGCAGCAGACTACATCATCCCAGGTGCACAACCGAGAGGTTTCGTAGGTCCTTCCTACCAACGGCTGTCAGACTGTACAACCTAAGCAGGGCTGCTCGCAGAGATAGCAAAAAGACGTAACAAACTAATAGTTTTTTGAATGCAAAAGATGCAATAGACTTACACAATGGTCCTCTCCGGCATACAACTAGGAACATACCGGTCGCTATGGAGGGTGAGAATATGTATGGGCACATAATCATACCATGTAGGATAACTAAGTAGACGGTTATGCTGTTTCATTCCATCTAGCAACAATGCTCTGCACTGTGTGTGTTTATATATTTGCATATTTATTCCATCTAGCTACAATGCTCCGTACTGTGGGTGTTTATATATTTATATATCTACATATTATTCCATCTAGTTACATTGCTCCGCACTGTGTGTGTTTATATACTTGCATATTTATTCCACCTAGCTGCAATGCTCCGTACTGTGGGTGTTTATATATTTACATATTTATTCCATCTAGCTACAATGCTCTGCACTGTGTGTTCATATATTCATATATTTATTCCATCCAGCTACAATGCTCTGCACTGTGTGTCTGTGTGTGTGTGTATATATATATATTTTATAGTAATATGTACATATGTTTATTAGCTGCTCTTGCTTGCTTGTTTTTTTTCTTGCCTTCTGATTGTTGCTCTGAGTGTTGCTATCCCTGTGCTGTTGCAATCCTGGAATTTCCCCGTTGTGGGACTAATAAAGGCTTATCTTATCTTATCTTATCTTATCTTAAACCAAATCTGATGAGCCGGGTTTGTTCCGCAGTGGTCCGGACCGGGTGGGGATTAGAAAATTGATGAGAATGGGAACTATTTGCAGCAGAGACTGAATCACATCCGTAACGGACTGCATCCGGAGTAAGTGTAAATCCAGGGTTAGGCTCTCTATAAAGCAAGCCTTGCCAATCATTTCTCTGTTGCTAAGCTAATACGAATAGATAGATAGATAGATAGATAGATAGATAGATAGATAGATAGATAGATAGATAGATAGATAGATAGATAGATAGATACACCTCCCTCTGTATGGACTTCAGCTCCTTCTTGTTTCCTGACCTGAAGATCATTTTCTTCTCCTTCAGCAGGGACTTTATTTTAGGGTTGACCCAGATTTTCACTAGTTAAGTTTCACAAAACTTATATTTACTATTACTTATTTCAGTTTCTGGTTATTTCAATGACCATTGTGTTTTTCTTTAAATGGAAGGTTACCAAGAAAAGAGACTGACTGCTGCAGCAGATGAAAAAAGGACCCGCAGGAAGAACCGCCACAGACCCAGCAGCACGGAGACCACCCACAAGTGCGACCTGTGTGACAGGGACTGCCATTCGCGCATCGGCCTGTTCAGCCACAGGCAGTGCTGTTCCAGCAGAGTAGACGATTAGGATTCTCTTCCATGGTCATCATAGACCGACGGAGGCCGATGACGACCAAGAAATTCATCTACGCCTGTAAAAGAAATGACTTCATCTTTTGTATTTCAGTGAACTTTTAAATGTATTTCCTTGAAATTGTTATCATGGTCCAAGAAATATGCTTTCTTGAACCATGCCACTAGCACTGAGGCATCACCACCTATGGTGCTTTCATAATAGTGGCTTTGGTTTACTTTGAAATCGACTAATTGCAACTGGGATACATCAGGTCAACACACAGTAATACAAAACTCACCCTGAAACTGGATTGTTGCATCTGGCCAAGACACAAGCCAAAATGCACCATAAAACTCACTGATTGTATCTGGGCTACACTGAGCCAACACACAGTAACCCAAAACACACCCTAAAACTGGTTTGTTGCATATGGGCCACATTTGCCCTAGACATAACATGCCAAACCCTACCCTGCAACTGGTAAGTAGCATCTGACCCAGAAGTAACGAGCCTAAATTGAGTGCAATGCTGGCTTTTAGTATCTGGGTCAGATCTGGCCCAATGCACCAAGCTGAAACTTACCCTGAATCCGGTAGGCTACATCCACCCCACATGCAGAACACCAAAATTCTGCCAAAAGTCGACTAGTTGTTTCTGGCCCAGATGTGGCCCAGGTACAACTAGACAAAACTCACCCCAAACCTGGTTGGCTGCATCCAGCCCACACGCAGCAAGCCAACACTCAGCCAGAAGTCGGCTAGTTGTTTCTGGCCCAGATGTGGCCCAGGTACAACTAGCTGAAACTCACCCCAAATCTGGTTGGCTGCATCCAGCCTGTTGTGTGGTGTGTGTGTTGCCATACCCGCCACCGTGTGTGACGTCAGGAGGACTATGGCACTCTATATATATATATAGTACAGACCGTAGCACTGCTGTTGTTGACGGCGCGGTGAGCAGTGACAGCAGAGAGGGGGAGCAGCGAATGGAGTCTTCCCCTCAGCTGGAGTTCGAGCAGAGGGAGAGAGGGAGCAAGCATGCTGAGAACCACGGGAAGCAGCAGCGACAGCCGGGCACAGAGGCAGAGCAGTGGAGTGCCTTGGACGAGGGTGCTGGGCGCAGTAGCAAAGCGCCTGGGTCAGTGAGTGACACTGACGAGAGTGATACTGTGAACCCCAGGAGTGGGCAGCAACAGCCAGGCGCAGAGGCAGAACAGTGGAGTGCCTTGAACAAGGGTGCCGGGCGCAGCAGCGAGGCGCTTGAGTCAAGGAGCAGCTCTGACGAGCGAGTTTTGGTTTTCCCCAGGGTTCAGCCACAGGGAGTCGGAGTGTTTGGGGTTACAACGGCGACAGCTACAGCGATGGTGAAGGTGGTCGGGAGCGGACTGACAGGCACGGAGGGATGGCGTGCTGGACAGCAGCACTGCGGGTCCAAATGAGAGAAGTGGTCGAGGGTGAAGGGAAGGGACATTCTCGCCGGGGAGGTCAGTTTTGATCCAGGGGGCAGGCGGTGGCCAGGGGCACGCATGCCGTTGGGCTGTCCTGGGCCTCCCAGCCGGGTTTATCCTTGGCTGCCCATAGACTGTGGTGTGACATAAATAACTATACTGTAAATATGCCTGTATGTTGATGGGTGTGAGATGGGAATGTGTGGTGGGATTATTTTACACATTTTAGAGACATGGTCCTAGTTTTAGTTGTTTTGGGTGAATGTGTTAGACTATTGCAGTTCACTGTTTCCCGCTGTTTCCCTTAGTGCATGATTTGGGTTCTAAATTGGGGTGGGTTTGAATTGTGCGTGTGTGTTTTGAGCTTTTGTAAGGGGGAGGGGAATGTTATGTGGTGTGTATGTTGCCACACCCACCCGTGTGTGATGTCAGGCAGGCTATGACACTCTGTATATAGTTCTGTCTTCCTCCAAATAAAGGGAGTTCATTGCTTGGTATAAGACCAACTCCAGTCTACCGTTATTCAGACATAACACAGCCTACATGCAGCAAACCAAAATTAAGCCAAAAGTCAGCTAATTGTGTCCATCCCAGATGTAGCCCAGACACAACAAGCCAAAACTCACCCTGAATCCTGTTGGCTGCATCAGGCCCACAGGCAGCAGGCCAAAACTCAGCCAAAAGTCGGCTAGTTGTTTCTGGCCCAGATGCGGCCCAGACACAACATGCCAAAACTCACCCTGAGTCTGGTAGGCTGCATCCGGCCCACACACAGAAAGCCAAAACTCAGCCAAACAGTCGGTTAGTTGTGTCTGGCCCAGATGTGGCCCAGACACAGCTAGCCGAAACTCACCTCAAATCCGACTGGCTGCATCTGGCCCATGCGCAGCAAGCCAAAACTCAGCTGAAAGTTGGCTAGTTATACAGTATCAGACCCAGATGTGGGCCAGACACAACTAGCCAAAACTCACCCTGAATCCGGTTGGCTGCATCTGGCCCACACGCAGCAGGCCAAAACTCGGCCAAAAGTCAGCTAGTTGTTTCTGGTCCAGTTGAGGCCGAAACACAACTTGCCAAAACTCCCCTTGTGTCTGGTAGGCTGCATCTGGCACACATGTAGCAAGCCAAAACTCAGCCAAAAGTTAGTTAGTTGTGTCTGGCCCAGATGTGGCACAGACATAACTAGCCGAAACTCACCTCAAATCCAGATGGCTGCATCTATCCCATGCACAGTAAGCCAAAACTCAGCCAAAAGTCACCTAGTTATATCAGGCACAGGTGTAGCCCACATACAACTAGCCAAGACTCACCCTGAATCCAGTTGGCTGCATCTGGCCCACACACAACAAGCCAAAATCCAGACAAAAGTTGGCTAGTTGTGCCTGGCCCAGACACAACTAGCTGAAACTCACCTCGAATCTGGTTGGCTGCATCTGGCCCACACGCAGCAAGCCAAAACTCAGCCGAAAGTTGGCTAGTTATATCAGGCCCAGATGTGGCCCACAGACAACAAGCCAAAACATACGGCTTGTTGTGTGTGGGCCAGATGTGGCCCATCTGACCTTTGCCATTGCCGGAACTGGGCCAGATGTGCCATATCTGGCCCAGATGAGGGCCAGAAGTGCTCGCTATCTGGATTTGAACATGCTCGAAAAAATGACAACAAATTTTCTCTCAAAATAGTTGCAGAGTTATTTTGGGTGTCTCGAACCCTTCTAAATTTAGTTTCTGCATGAGTCAGAAAGTATGACGAAAGCAGTGGTATCTCACAGGGCTGCAACAGCTTTCAACTAGTTGTAGAATGGCACTCATGAGGGAGTTTTCAAAAGCTCTCCAAACATTCACAGGGGTTCACAGTTTCCTCTCATGACTTTCAGGGCCTTGTGCATCGTGTCGCAGGAATTTTCAACATGCTCAAAACACTTGTGTAACAATTTTTCTCAAGATAGTCTGAGTGCTTGTGGGTGTTGAGAATCTGTCGCAACCTCATCTCGAACCCTTTTTCAACTAGTTTATAGTAGAAAGTGGCAACAAAATGTATAGAGAAATAGTTGTACATTAAATTGAGGTGCTTTTCACCTTTTTATTTTTTCACCTTCCCAAGTTTACACTGTATTTATATTGTATTGGTAGATTTTGTTTTTCTCCAAGCGAGCGGAGACAGTTTCTGGATCATATGAACAACAGCTTTCCCTGATACAACCTCAACCTGATCCAGTCTCTCGGAGCGCCTCCGCTAGCTTTCATGTGGGTGCCCGAGCAAAATATGTGCAGAAATATATTTTCTACAGTATACATTAAATTAAGGATATTGTCCTATGGAATAGTTCAATTTCAGTTCAACTTTATTTATATAGCATATATTCACAACAGTTGTCTCTTAGCATTTTCAACTGTAAGACAGACCCCATAATTGCAAAAAAAGACCCCAACAATCAGGTTATTCCCTGTGAGCAAGCACTTGGCCATGGTGGAGAGGAAAAACTCAATTTAACCAGGAAGGAACCTCCAGCAGAACCAGACTTAGGGAGGGACAGTCATCTGCTGCGAATGGCTTGGGGGGTGAGGTGCCTGATTTGGGAAAGTATTTCTAAGGTTTTTTGGGCCAGCGAGAATTACTTCAGTCTTATCTGAATTAAATAGTAAGAAAATACAAGACATCGGCACTCTGATTTCCATAAGACATGCCTCATATTTAATTAGTTGATTGCTGTCGTCTGGCTTCATTGATAAAAATAATTATATTCAATTCAATTCAATTCAACTTTATTTATATAGCGCCATTTCACAACAACAGTCATCTCATAGCACTATCAACTGTAGGGGGGAACCCCCACAGTTGCAGAAAGACCCCAGCAATCAGGCGATCCCCTGTGAGCAAGCACTTGGCGACGATGGAGAGGAAAAACTCCCTTTTAACAGGAAGAAACCTCCAGCAGAACCAGGCTCAGGGAGGGGCAGTCATCTGCTGCGACTGGCTGGGGGGTGAGGGGATAGAGAAGAAGAAAAGAACAGACATGTAGAGAGCAAACAGCACGATGGGGACTCAATCTATGGGAGAGAACAAACAAATGTTAATGACCAGCAAAAAAAATATTTCATAGAGAGTGAGGAAAGGAGTGAGGCCCAGTGCATTACTGGAGGTCCCCCGGTTGACTAAACCTATTAGCAGCATAACTAAGGGAGGGTTCAGAAACACAAGATCCCTCCCTAATTGTAGGTTATATCAAAAAGGTAGGTTTTAGCCCTATTCTTAAAAACAGAGATCGAGTCTGACTCCCGAATCCAGATTGGCAGCTGATTCCACAGGAGAGGAGCTTATATATGTCATCTGCATCTTGCTGAAAGCCAGGACAAACAGGCTGTTTTGCTTTCAAATGTATGTTACATCAGTAGAAGTAGTAGGCAAAAGAAAAATAAAATTGATAACAAAAAAATTACAAATTCACCAGAAAAAAGTGCATGGAACAAGTCTAATATATAATTGGAAATAGTCATAAATTTGCTGGAAAGAAAGCTGTGGATTAGCAGAAAAAATATTATGTTACATTTATGTAGAAAAAATTGCAGTTACAAGAAAAATATATTAATGCTGTGAGCTGCGATAAACGTGTCCTCGCGTCCTCGCTAGACCTTGTCCTCACCACTCGGAGTGCATAACTCCGCGCAGACTCCATTCCTCCCTCCCCGACTCTCTCCCTCCTGCTCTTTGTCCATCCATCCTTCCATAACGCCATACACCCATCCATCTGCCATCCATTCGTCCATCAATCCATTCGCCTGTCCATCCGTCCATACCGCCATCCATCATCAGTCCATCCATCTGTACATCTGTATATTGCAAGATAACGCCTTGGCAGAGGTACTGTATAAGCTCGTGGATTACCTCAAAAATCTAATATGTTAATAATATTGTGTCTTGTTTTCATGGACATAGACAGCACGCTCACTGTCTATGTCGCAGTTCTGAGCCTATCATGTGATGTGGCCATAAACCATAAAAAATCCCCAGTTGTACTAAGTATTCCACCTCACAAGGTGGCAGACATGTATAACTTACTGCTCTTGCCTTGGAGGACTGATGTCTCCCAAATAACCACCCGAAAACCTCACTTCTGGGACACCAAAGAAGAAGAGTTTGTAAACAAATGTTGATGTGCTCCATTGCAACACAGAGGCATTTGCTCCCAAATTTGCCAACTATAATTCTAAAAAGAAATTATTAAGCTTATGAAGGTAAATATCTACATTTTGTTATAACAGAAGGTGGCCAAAGCTGGTTAATTTTCATCTGCCATCAACTGCAGCTCCATGTGACTGGACAGAACAATCACACCAGTTCCATGTCGTCATATAAGATAAACTGCGGCAGAATAAAAGCGAAATTGACATCATAAGAGTTTCTGGATGTGGGAGAGAAAGCGAAAATGACCGACAGAAGACAAAATAATGACCAGGATGATGAAAATTGACAAAATGAGCCACCTGGCCAGCGGTAAGTCTAACAAATTTCTTTGGTTGTTTACATTGTACTGATTTTCTGGATCATATACTTTGAAGATAAGATAACAACCCCCCCCCCCCAAAAAAAATGGTGACAAAAAACAAAACCATCCTTTGTGTAAATATGTCCAAAGTCGACTTTTTACTGAAAGTTATGTAATCCAATATGGCTGCCGTGGCATTATGCAAATTAGATGCATAAATTTACTCCTATCTCAAACTTTGAATCATATTCTACATCTTTCTAATTGACAGTAAGCCATTATCTCTTACCACTTTCAAGTTATAGCCTTGGAAATCTCTGACATCTAAACTGAATCTTTTTTTGAAAACAATCTTGACCACCAGGGGGTGAGGTTGCCTGGGGCAAAAATGCACCACAGACAGTCAAGTGTTAATCCACAGCCTAAAGGCCATTTCTGGTGAAAATTTCAACAGGAATTTGTTTGACTTTAGACAAGCTATGTCATTGCTATAAATGTTTTTTTTTTGTTTGATTTTTTACCGAGGGGGCACTATAGCTACAATATATGTCATATAGTTATATAACTCTGTTCTGGGTAGTACTAGTACCATGCATATCAAGTTTGGGTCCATTTGGACGATGTACGTATGAGTTATGACAACTTCCTGTCCATGGGCGGTAGGGGCCGCTACTGCTGCATCTCACTGTATATTATAGAAATGTTCACTATTGGCTGCCTATTCAACACGTGCTTTGCTGAGGTTACGAGGGTGTACATCCCTGAATATAGAGTCATTCAGTCAAAATATGTAATTTTTATCAATAAAAGTTTAGCCACCACTCTGTCACTGCTGTCTCTTCATGCCCTTAAGTGTGTGCAGGGTGTCAGATTGACTCCATGCTGATTGGATAATATGCGGTCATCATGGCCATGCTGATTGGATAATACACTATGTCACGACCACGCTGATTGGATAACACGCGGCATGACGATCAGTCAGTCACCACAGTGTTCCCTGGACAAAACAAGGAAGGGAAACACAGCAAATTTGACCAGAAAAATATAATACTAAAGATTTCATCAGTTCCTCCAGGATTTTGTGGTGTTGAGATTGCATCAACCAATCTTAATGCCTAGGTACCTGAATGTATTCTTCTCAAGTTTAAATGGAAACCTAGAATAATCACCATCTTCTTCTTTGATGGGAAACAGCAAACTCTTAGAGTTATTAATTTTATAGCCTGAAAGATGACCAAAATTATCAAGAATATGTAATAATTTTGGTATGGTTCCCTCTGGATTGGATACATACAGTAAGTAGCAGGTCATCTGCATACAGCAATACCTTATGAATTTGCCACCCTGTAAAATGCCCCTCACTCCCTCTTCTTTTCTAAAAGCTATGGACAGTGGTTCAATCACTAAGTTAAATAGGTAAGGGGAAAGGCTGCAGCCCTGCCTGCAGCCCCTGTGAAGCCCGAAATAATCAGAGAATACAGAGTTTGTTCGTACTGCTGCCATAGGAGAATCATATAATATTCTAATCCAAGCTTGGAATGATGGGCCAAAACCAAATCTTTCTGTAACAGCGAATAAGTATTGCCATTCAACACGATCAAACACTTTTTCAGCATCTAATGAAATCACTACTTCTGACTCTTCAGTCGGGTGTGAGGTATACAGTACATTCAGAAGGCAACGCATATTGTAAAAAGATTGCTGACCGGGTATAAAACCAGTTTGATCATTATTTCCAATCACTGCTATAACTGTCTCAATGCGAGTGGCCAAAATTTTTGTAAGAATTTTGTAATCACAATTTAACAAGCTTATTGGGTGATATGAGCCACACAGTAAAGGGTCTTTATCTTTTTTTAAGCAAAACTGATATGATTGCCTGTGTGGGGAGCGTGAAAAGAAGAAGCTGAATTGTTTCATAATTCAGGTTTTAATGTTGTAGTCACATCCCCAACATATCTCTCAGAAACAGAAGAGGCTGAACTCAGTCAGAACCCCCTTATTTATACATACAACATCAAAAGCCAAATCACACATCCTTGTCAAATCCTCTTATTGACCATGACTCTCCCCCCAATGTCCTTCAGTCCTCCACCTGGCCCCAGGGGGTCAGGAAGTCCTTTCAGGTCCTTACCGCCGTGTCTCCGTCTCCCTGCTGTACTCCACAGGCGGTCCAGACCTATTGTCCTCCTCTAAGACGTGAGGTCAGTCCACATATGCAATCTTAACATCCCCTTGTGCTTATACATATGTAGGCATGGATACATGAGCCACAGCCCCCCCCCCCCCAAACGTCGAAGAATGGACAATATATTCGGGTTCACAAAATATGATGACATCAATGGCATAACTATACAACTTGATCACATTAAAAAAAATTCAGCGACCACATCAACAGCATAGTCTATACAGCATGATCACATTAACAACTCAGTGACAATGCCAACACCATAGTCTACACCACATGCTCGCATTAAAAAATTTCAGTGATAACACCAACAGTATAGCCTACACCACATGATCACATCAAACATCAGTCTGTACGTCGTCTGGAGTTCAATTGTCTTCCGAATCTGCTGTACGCAGGCCTCGCCGTCCCAGTGGCGCTGTCCTGCAAAGAATCTGTAGCCTGAGGAAGAGAGTGGTTATTTGATCCCTGCGGGGGGTCCGGGACGTGTTCCCTGGGGGGTCTGCCACGTCGAAGTGCCCTCGCCACCCGTACAGACTCGTCGTTCATCACAAAAGCAGGCTTTAGTCTGTCAATACTGACTGTCTCTTTCCTGTCTCCTAAATATACCACAAAATGCTTACCACCAGTTTCCAGCACCCTAAATGGACCATCATATGGTGGCCGGAGGGTCGGTCTTAAAGCCTCATGCCTAACAAAAACGAACTCGGCATTTTTTAAAGCCTGAGGAACAAAAACCCGCGGAAAAGTGTGATGAACGGGGCCTGGGAGCATGTCCGCTTCCGTGCCGCTTAGTGGTGTCAGAGCTGGGAGGCGGCCTGGCTCTGGATGCTCTGGTAAGAACTCACCGGGCAGCCTGAGAGGTTGTGCAAAAACAAACTCTGCTGGGGAGGCATTCAGATCCTCCTTGGGCGCAGAACGCAACCCCAATAAAACCCACGGTAGTTTGTTTACCCAATCTGCATCCGTAAGCGACGCTCTGAGGGCTGCCTTCAAAGACCTGTGAAAACGCTCGCATAAACCGTTAGCCTGGGGGTGATACGCGGTAGTGCGATGGATTGTCACCCCTAAGCTGCTAGCCATCGCCGACCAAAGCTCGGAGACAACCTGAGGTCCTCTGTCGGACGTAATGTCCGACAGAACCCCGAAACGCGCTACCCAGGCCGTTAAAAAAACACGTGCCACCTCTGCAGCCATGGTTGATGTTAGTGGGACCACTTCTGGCCAACGCGTGGTTCGGTCCACCATTGTTAAAAGATGTGTGAACCCCTGCGACGACGGTAGGCGGCCCACGAGGTCGACATGCACATGATCAAATCTCTTGGCCGGGATTCGGAACGGTTCTAAAGGGGCTTTCGTGTGCTTGTGAATTTTGACCCGCTGGCAAGACATGCAGGTTCGTGCCCACTCTTTCACGTGCTTGCGCAGGCTCGGCCAAACAAACTTTTCTGCAACCATCTTCACCGAAGCGCGCACTCCCGGGTGTGCCAGGGAGTGAACGGAGTCAAAAACGAGGCGGCGCCACGCGGCCGGGACTACCGGGCGTGGCCGCCCCATTGACACGTCGCAGATTAAGGGGGGCATACCGGTTTGCAAACACCTGCTCTCCAGCCTTAACCCTGTTGGTCCAGACTGGAGTGCGCGCATGTCCGCATCACTACCCTGTTCCGCTGCCATGGCCGCGTAATCTATCCCTATGTGAACTGGGGCCGCTTATGCTTCCGCGCTGCTCTTGTGCCCTGCGGCTGCGGTAGTATAATCTGCCTCCACATGCCCTGGTGATGTCACGGCGCGGGAGAGGCAGTCTGCCACTACGTTGAGTTTACCCGCTACGTGCTGAATGACCGTAGTAAATTCCGAAATTGCGGCCAGATGCCTCTGCTGCCGGCCCGACCAAGGTTCTGAAATTTTAGACATCGCAAAAGTGAGCGGTTTATGGTCGACAAAAGCCGTGAAACGCCGACCTTCCAGCCAGAACTGGAAATGGCGAATGGCCAAATGGAGCGCTAACAGCTCTCTGTCAAACGTGCTGTATTTGTGCTCGGTTTCGTTCAAGAATTTGCTGAAAAATGCTAACGGCTGCCAAACTCCGTCCATGTACTGTTCCACGACCGCCCCTATGGCCAAATCTGATGCGTCCGTGGTGAGCGCTATGCGGACCGATGGTTCGGGGTGGGCTAAAAGCGTGGCGTCAGCCAGGGCTCTTTTTACTTCCGCGAATGCGCACTCCCGCTCAGGGGACCACACGACCGCGTTGGAGGGTTTTTGTTTTCTGAGCGCGGCATACAATGGTTGCATGAGCTGAGCTGCGTGGGGCAGGAAGCGGTTATAAAAATTTACCATTCCCAAAAACTCCTGCAATGATTTGACCGTTTGTGGTCGGGGGAAATTTGCCACTGCGCGCACCTTATCAGGCAATGGGACTGCCCCTTCTGTGGAAACGCGGTGTCCCAAAAAATCGATCTGCACCATGCCGAACTGGCACTTGGCTGGATTAATTATTAACCCGTGTTCTCCCAACCTCCGAAAAACTGTAGTGAGGTGTTTTTCGTGTTCCTCCTCGGACGTACTGGCGACTAAAATGTCGTCGAGATAGACGAACACGAAGGGGAGATCACGTAACACAGCGTCCATCATACGCTGGAATGTTTGTGCTGCTCCTTTAAGACCAAACGGCATGCGCAAAAACTCAAAAAGCCCAAAAGGGGTTATTACAGCTGTTTTAGGGACATCCTCCGGTCGGACTGGAAGTTGATGGTAGCCGCGAACCAGGTCTATTTTAGAAAAAATGCGCGCCCCCACTAAATGCACCGAAAAATCCTGAATGTGTGGGATTGGGTAGTGGTCATGCGCCGTAGCGTTGTTTAGTCTGCGGTAATCACCGCAAGGTCTCCAGGAGCCGTCAGCTTTAGGGACCATATGCAGTGGCGAAGCCCATGGGCTTTTCGAACGACGAATAATGCCCAGCTTTTCCAGGCTGGCGAACTCATCGCGTGCTATGGCGAGCTTGGCAGCGTCTAAGCGCTGAGCTTTCGCGAAAACGGGGGGGCCAGTTGTGGTGATAAAATGCTCCACCCCATGTTTCGCCACTGTTGCCGAAAATTTGGGAACTGTGAGTGCTGGAAAGTGGGTGAGGAGTGTGTCAAACTTACCGCCTGCTGTGGTAACATTGGCCTGCACGGGTGGTGGGAACACTCGAGCTGCACAAGGAATAGAATAGAAAGACAGTGCATTTACTAATCGTCTGTTGGCAAGATCAACTAACAACCTATGTGAGCACAAGAAATCAGCACCTAACATGTTGAAACTCACCGCCGCTATGATAAAAGTCCACTCTTAAGTGCGGCCGTGTAAGGACAGAGACAAAGTCCTTTCTCCATAGGTGTTGATGCTCGAGCTGTTCGCCACCGTTGCCCCGTCACCGCGGGGGCCAGCCACCCGGTCAGCGTAGGTTGGGGTGGTGAAGCTCACCTGAGCTCCGGTGTCTATGAGGAAATGCCGCCCGGAGCTCTCGTCAGTGATGTAGAGCAGCTTATTGGTCTCGCCGAGAGCCGAAGCTGCTAATGGATCCCGGCTTTGGAGTTTCCTGAGCTCTTGTAACTGCACGGTGGCACACACCTGTGTGCCTTCTCTGCAAAACGCCGGTGATAATAACAGAGGCCATCAACTCCGCTGCGTCGTGGCCGCGCCGCTGCCATGGTGGGTGGGTTCGGCTCCGCTGTCTCCGGCTCTTCGTTGCCCCGGGCCGCCGCACCGAGGTCTGCCGCTGCTGCTGTGGCCGCCTGCTCGCCGCAGGAGTTGAGGAGCTGCTGCGCTTCCCGGGCCAGCGCACAGAAATCTCGCTGGGTCTCACAACGCATGCTGGATAGGGTCCCTCTCATGTGCGTCGGAAGATTGCTGAGGAAGATGTGCTTGAAGAGGAATCTGTCGGTGTCTGATTCCCTCAACTGAAGCATGTCTTCCATTGGGGTGATCGGTCTGCGCCCTCCTTGGCCGTATATAGCCAGTAGCCTCTTAGCCCTCTCTTCGGCTGAGGGCACGAAACACTCGATGAGGGTAGCCTTTAACTCGCCGTATTTGTCGTCGGCGGGTGGCTGCTGTACCACGCTCTGCACGCCTCGCGCTGTGCGGGCGTCGAGCTTGGCGATGACGTGGTAGAATTTAGTGTCATCTGCCGTTATTCCTGCGAGCGCGAACTGCGCCTCGGCCTGGAGGAGCCACGAGTCCAGGTCGTTCTGCCAGAATTCTGGTAGTTTGAGGGCGACGGCGCTTGCTTGGGCCTCCTCCGACGAGTCTGCATCGGGGGACCTCCTTTCATCCATTCTCACGTAACTGGTCACCAATGTGGGGAGCGTGAAAAGAAGAAGCTGAATTGTTTCATAATTCAGGTTTTAATGTTGTAGTCACATCCCCAACATATCTCTCAGAAACAGAAGAGGCTGAACTCAGTCAGAACCCCCTTATTTATACATACAACATCAAAAGCCAAATCACACATCCTTGTCAAATCCTCTTATTGACCATGACTCTCCCCCCAATGTCCTTCAGTCCTCCACCTGGCCCCAGGGGGTCATGAAGTCCTTTCAGGTCCTTACCGCCGTGTCTCCGTCTCCCTGCTGTACTCCACAGGCAGTCCAGACCTATTGTCCTCCTCTAAGACGTGAGGTCAGTCCACATATGCAATCTTAACATCCCCTTGTGCTTAAACATATGTAGGCATGGATACATGAGCCACAGCCTGCATCATGGTCTGGGGTAATTTCTGTTGAAGGAAGATGTCTTTATATACTTGTTTAAGAATTGGGGTCAATTTAGGTGCAAATTCTTTATAAAATTCAATAGAGAAGCCGTCAGGGCCTGGGGCTTTGTTGCTCAGCATAGATCTTATTGCTTGTAATATTTCTACTATCGATATTTTTCTGTCCATTTGTGCACGGTTGTCTGGTGTAATTTTTGGGATAGTCAGGCCATCTAAAAATTCGGAAACATGTAAAAAATCACTGGATGATTCAGAAGAGTAAAGACTAGTATACAAATGTTTAAACTGATCATTTACATCATCCGGGTTGGTGGTTTCTGCTCCTAATGGTCTGCAGATTTTAAGAATGGTGTTGGCGGCTGCAGATCGTCTGATCTGGTGAGCCAATAATTTCCCCGCTTTTTCTCCATGTTCAAAAAACATCTGGTTAGATTTAAAAAACAATCGCTCCATATGCTTAATAGAAATATTATCGAATTCCGTTTTTAAAAGTAACTTTTTGATATAATTCAGGGGTAGGGGAAATAGCATGTAGGTGATCTGTTTCCGCTATATTCTGAGATAGTTCTGCCATACATTGTTTATTTTTTTCCTCTCATATGCAGAATATGAAATTATTTGGCCTCTAAGGTAAGCTTTAAGTGCTTCCCAAACAGCAGATAATTGGACATCAGAAGTTTGGTTGGTCTCCATAAAATCTACGATTTGTTGAGAAAGGAAATTTTTATAGGAGTCCTTAGAAAGCAGAAGGGGGTCAAACCGCCAGGTTCGTCGAGGTCTAGGGCAATCTGGGAAGCTCATTTCCAATTGTACGGGACTGTGATCAAAGATAACGATAGCATTATATTGACACCCCTTAATTAACCATGGAGGAGGTTCTGCCATCTAAAAGAAAAAAATCAGTTCTAGAATAGGAATGATGTACTCGGGAAAAGAAAGAAAATTGTTTTGTAGTTGGATTATTTTTCCTCCAAGGGTCAAAGAGGGCATATGAGTCCATAAATGACTGAATGACACTACCTGCCTTTGAGATCTTACTGTTGGGTCTTGGATTGTACCTATCTAGAAAGGGGTGCAGTACACAATTAAAATCCCCCCCACCAGTATCTGTAGATACTCATTAAGATCCGGAAGGGTTACTCAATCAATCAATCAATCAACCTTTATTGTCATGATGCTATGCATACAACTGTAGTGCAAGCAAGATGAAATTGTGTTTCTCTAGGTATCCGTATTGTAAAAAGAACATAATTTAAAAACACACTCACCCCCCACCCCCCACCCCGACAGCCATTCACACATCCCTGAGACACAATTGGATTTTACAGTAATGTTAACTTATTACAGTTGCAGTTAAAATAACTGCCTATGTATAAAAAAACAATTAAAATGGCTAAGTGAATCTAAGTAGCTAAGAGAAATAAATACTTTAGACTGACTAAAACTATAATATAAATATAATATACATAATGTCCATAAAGTGCAGTAATATGTATAAAAAATTCTGGATCAACTGTTCAGCATCCTAACGGCTTGTGGAAGGAAGCTGTTAATCAGTCTGGTGGTTCTGCCTCTGATGTTCCGGAATTGTTTACCAGATGGCAACAGTTCAGAGTGTTTGTGCAGAGGGTGAGAGTGGTCCTTAACAATGTTCAGTGCCCTGCTCCTACAACGGCTCTGAAAAAGTTCTTGAACAGAGGGGAGGGAAACTCCAATTACCCTCTCAGCTCCCTTAACTATCCTCTGCAGAGCTTTTTTTGTCTGACATACTGCAACTGGAGTACAATGTTGCAATGCAGTACATCAGAACACTCTCCACCACACCTCTGTAGAAGGTCCTGAGGATGCAGATGGGGAGAGAGGCCTGTTTGAGTTTCCTCAAGAAGTGCAGTCGCTGCTGGGCCCACTTCCTGATCCCCAAGGAATTCTTAATCCAGGTCAGGTCCTGCGAGATCTGCACTCCGAGGAACTTGATGTTCTCCACTCTCTCCACCGAATGGCCACTGATGCAGAGAGGGACGTGTTCAGGCTGTGACCACCGGAAGTCGATAATCATCTCCTTTGTTTTGTCCACGTTGAGCACCAGATTGTTCTCCCTGCACCAGCCCTCCAGGTCTCTAACCTCTTCCCTGTACCTTGATTCCTCATCCCTCTGAATAAGTCCCACCACTGTGGTGTCATCCGCAAACTTAATAATCTGGTTCCCCTCGTGTCTGGACACACAGTCATGTGTTAAAAGTGTAAACAACAGTGGACTGAGTACACAGCCTTGAGGGGATCCAGTGCTCAGCGTGATGGAGTCGGAGATGTTGTTTCCAACCCGAACAGACTGAGGTCTCTCGGTCAGGAAATCCAGGATCCAGAGACATGTGGCGGTGTTCAAACCGAGAAGGAGTAATTTCTCCATCAGTCTCTGGGGAATAATGGTGTTAAATGCTGAACTGAAATCAATGTGCAGGAGCCTGGCATAGGTGTCTATCTGATCCAGGTGGGTAATGACAGAGTGTAGGGTGGTGACTATAGCGTCCTCTGTGGAGCAATTTGAATGATACGCAAACTGAGCGGGTCATGTGATGCAGGGAGGCAGGCTGTGATGTGTGGTTTAACAAGCTGTTCAAAGCACTTCATCACAATTGGTGTCAGTGCGACAGGACGATAGTCATTCAGACAGGACACAACCACTTTCTTTGCCACCAGTACTATGGTAGAGGTCTTAAAGCATCTAGGGACAATGGCCTGACTCAGGGAAATGTTATATATGTCAGTCAGGACATCTGCCAACTCGCTTGCGCAGATTCAGAGCACACGTCCCGGGATGTTGTCCGGACCTGCAGCTTTACTTGGGTTGACCCTGATTAGGGCCCTCAGTGTGTCCGCTGCATTGATGGTGATAGCTGGCCCCACAGATGGTGGAGATGGGCCAGCCCTCCCTCTGGTTGTCGGGTTTGATACTTCAAAACATGTAAAGAAGTTATTGAGCCTGTCTGGAAGCGAAGCGTAATCATCATCGACCCCCTGCCTAGACTTATAATCTGTCAACGCCCGAACTCCCTGCCACATCCGTTTGGTGTTCCCTGTGTCACAGAAATGTCCCTGGATTTTCTCCGTGTAGGCACGTTTCGCCATCTTAATTCCCTTTGCGAGCGCAGACCTGGCTGAGTGGAGGGCAATCCTGTCCTTTGGTCTAAAGGCTGCATCTCTGGCTGTGAGCAGTGAAAGCACCTCTGCAGTCATCCAGGGTTTAAACTTGCCCCGTGCAGTGAAGGTCTTCAATATAGTGACATCCTCTGTGCACTTCGCAGTGTAGCTGGTGACCGTTTCAGCGTACTCCTCCACATCAATCCTGTCTCCCTGAGAGGCTGCTATTTTGAAAACCTCCCAGTCTGTATGCAGAAAACAGTCCTGAAGTGCCGAGGCTGCACCCTCTGGCCAAGTCCTGATTTGTTTTTCTACTGGCCTGCTGCGCTTTAGTAAAGGTTTGTAGGCAGGCACCAGCATCACGGATAGGTGGTCAGAATGGCTGAGGTGGGGGCGAGATATTGCCTTGTATGCATTTGGGAGATTTGTGTACACCAAGTCCAACATATTCTCTCCTCTGGTCTTAAAGTCCACACACTGTTTGAACTTGGGGAGCACAGTCTTTAAACTGGTGTGATTAAAATCCCCTGCAACCACCACAAAACTGTCCGTGTGTGAAGTTTGAAATTCACTGATAGCATCATGCAGCTCTCCGAGTGCCTCGTTAGCATTAGCTTTGGCATTAGTGCTAGGAGCTATGTAAACAGCAGCTACAAACACGTTGGTGAATTCCCTCAGCAGATAGAATGGCCGGCAGTTCACAATAAGGAACTCCGCCAACGGAGAGCAGTGTTTAGTTGCTAACATGGCATTAACACATCAGTTCTTGTTAATATAGATACATAGCCCCCCCCCCTTGGCTCTTACCAGAGCTAGCGGCCTCCCTGTCCGCCCGGAACAATGTCATCCCTTCCAGCTGAATGGCCACGTCAGGGATGTTGTCGTGGAGCCATGTCTCCGTGAATGCAAACGCACAGCAGTCCCTCCACTCTCTGTGGGTTTCTCTCAGCAGACGCAACTCGTCCAGCTTGTTGTCAAGGGAGTAGGAGCGACAGTACCACTGGTCTGGAGGGGTTAGCCTTTAGCCTAGCATAAATTCTGGCTCTCTTTCCTCTCCTTTGTTTACATTCGCGCTGCTTACGCTTCCCCCTCTCCCAGGTAGCTGCCAACGAAACCCCCGATAGTATTCCATGCTGGCGTAGAATGTCCAAATTGCACCCGAACGCCGCAATTCTTGCAGCATACATTACCTTGATGCTTAATAAGGTCTCTCGGTTGTAAGTTGTACGTCTGGGATGATTAAAACACTCAAAACTCTCACACTCCCTGATGCCTAGAGGGGCTGCAGCGTCCATGCACGCCGCCATCATCTAATAAAATTAGCAAAAGAAGAAGGATCATCCCAATTTGGCCCATAGATGTCCGCTAAAACCACTTGTGTACTATAAATGTTACCCGTAACCACCACATACCTTCCTAGAGAGTCGGAGATGGTTGACAAAGAAACAAATGGGATACCCTTCCTGATCAGGATGGCTGTGCCGGGTGTTCTGCTCTCGTGTCTCGAGCGAAAAATCTATCCAATCAAGGCTTTTTTTTAGTCTCGCATGCTCGGTCGATACGAGGTGCATTTCTTGAAGTAACATAATATCAGAACCAAGAGATTTTAAATGTGCCAGAACCCTGCTATGTTTCAAAGGATTATGAATTCCTTTCACATTCCAACTCAGGAAACAAAGTGAGCTTAAAGTGTAAGTGTCAGACATTAAACCTTTATAAAAACAAAAACAAAGAAAAGCAAGTGACTCTGTCCCTTAACTACGAACAAACAAAAACAACAACAACAACAAAAAAATAAAGCCTTGAAACCCCATGCTGATCCAACAAATCTCTCAGGATCACATTTCCCTTTACTGGTATAACACAGTCCATGCACAAAAAAAACAAAAAAACTCTCCTGGCCAGCTCTGGCTAGGGCCAAACCATTGGCAAAAAAACAACAAAAAACACGAATTATGTTATACTGAAAATATGAGACAATTTAAATTTCAACTCACAAAATGTCAATTTCAACCTGGCTCTTTGATGGTGAATACGACTAAGGTAAATCATCTGTGATGATGTCTGGAAAAAAAAGGGAAAACAACTCAACCCTAAAGTACTTGGGAGTTCAATAGCAAACAAGAACTAAAATGTAAAACAAATAAATATAAACAAATGAATACAAAATATTCCAGAAAACCCGTTTTTTTGTCCTCATTTAATTCAGTTTTTTTTTCCCTGTGCTCTTTAAATAGGAGCAGCGGGCCATTAGTCCAACCACATGAGTATTATTATTCTTTTTTAGCCACACCCACACCTATGCTTACACACATCACACAAAAAAAGTGTGTACTTGTGTACAGGTACATTTCAAAAAATTAGAATATCATGAAAAGTTCAATATTTTTTGTCACTCATTTCAGAAAGTGAAACCCATATATTATATAGATTCATTACACAGAGAGTGATATATTTCAAGTGTTTATTTATTTTAATTTTGATGATTATGGCTTACAGCCCATGAAAACCCCAAATTCAGTTTCTCAAAAAATTAGAATTGTCATGGTCCGTGCGCCGATCATGTCCACGCTCGGGCATGCATCATCTCCGCCAAGTTTGACAGCAGTGGTTACCTTCTGGCTCCCCGAGCTCTTATTGTGACAGCGCTCGGAGGGGCTTCCTGCTGTCAAAGCCTAACAGCTGTGCTGCATTTACGGCTCATCAGCAGCCCGGCATTTAAGCAGGCGCTGGGAGCAGTATTATGCAGCAGTCTCATCAAACAATCCCTTGCCAGACATTGAGCGAGCGGTTCTCGCCTCAGACGTCAACTATTCCTGATCTTCGATTCCTTGTTCATGTTTTGGATTGTAAGTACGCTTGGTATTAGCCTTACGATCTCCTGTGTCTAGTCTTGTGTGTTTTAGCCCACCGAGGCTCATTACTTTGTGTGTTATCTTGTGTTCGTGAATTAAACATCTATGCAAACCTCACCGGCGACTTTTGGCGTCTTATGGTGGCTCGCGAGGGCCATTGTATGACAGTAGACTGCTGCCACTAGGCGCCTAAACTGACGCCGAACCGAGACGCCATTCCCGATGAGTTTGCTTAATTGGACAATTGTTCTTCCCTGTCTGAGTAACTGCGTGCTGGGAGAATGCCGTCGCGGAGGGACCACACTCGGAGTTGGGACTACGAGCTGGCGGAGGCTTTGGAGTACGTGGACAAAACGCTCATCGCTGCCTGCCTCCTCGACTATCACAGCGATGTACGCTGGTACCTGGACTGCGCTGAGGATGTCCTAAATCATCTCCCCCGCTACGCTGACCACCCTGAAGTCGGCGCGAGGAGGGACAACATCGCCGCACAGCGCGAGATACTCCGTATGGTGGAGGAAGATTACGGCAGGAAGCAGAGGAGGAGGCATCCTTGCTTCCCGCTTTGGGATTCTGTTCCTGTCCTCAATCCAGTCCAGGAGTTCGCGCCATCTGGGGGCCGTCCGAGACGTCGGTGCCACAGCCAAGGTAAACCTCAGCAGGATCCCCATCTGAGTCTGCTTCCGGTGAAGCCCGTTAGTGAACCTTCGCGAGTGGCTCCTTCTCGTCCTTCCAGGGGGCCCTCTGTCGCCATCCAGCGTGAAAAGGGAGGAACAATGTCCCATCCAGCAGGCACCATCCTTCCTCCAGGAAACAGGCAAGTGCGAGTTCCTTCTTCTCATCATAGTTGTGATTTGCCTTGTCTGACTCCTGGGGGCGGAGTTCGGGGTTCGCAGTCCCCCGAGCTCCCACTACCTGCTGTAGCTCTTAATTACTAAACCTGCTGCCTCTGTGTCTCCCTCCGCTGAGCGGTCCACGATGCCAGGCCTACGTCGCCGGACGAGGAGGGGGCCTGTGGTTCTGGAGAGCCTGGTTCTGGCGCCACAGCCATGTCGTGGGCAGAGGAGAGGAGCGAACTGCAGCCTGGAGCCTGCACCGATGATAAAGCATCCCTGGGTCTCCACGCTGGAACAGTTTGAGCCAGCGGGTCGAGGGTCCCCTGCCACCATGCCGTGCGGGTTATCGGCGTGGACGTCAGCACCGGAGGATCCACAGACTGCAGTGACCATCATGCCGTCTGCGGAACCCACCGTAGTCAAGTGGGAGCCTGAGGATGAACTTCTTCGCCCTGAGCCTGGATCGACGAAGTCCTGGACGGCGACAGAACCCGAGTGCAGGCAAGTGCTCTATCTTGTGTTTCTCTTTTCTGTCTTGGAGCATTTCTGCCTGCCTCTCGGGGAGACGAGTCAGGGGCAGCCACCTGCTGTGCCCGAGCTCGTCTCGCTGGGCTCTGTCGCTACCGGTGATTCTGATCCTGGTTCTTTCCTGTCTTCCGAGCCTTCTTGCAGAGTCACCGGTGCGGAGCCAGTCGTGGTCGCTGTGCTGGAGGTTCCAGGTTTGGGGTCGGAGGTCGTCACCGGTGCAGCGCCGACCCAATTGGGGTCAGTCGTGGGTGCAGCCGAGACCCAATCAGGGTCCGACACGGGTGCAGCCGAAACCCAGTCAGGGTCCGATGAGACCCAGTGGGGGTCCGATGTGGGTGCAGCCGAGACCCAGTGGGGGTCCAACGCAGGTGCAGCCACGACTGTAGCATCGGTATGGGTCAAGGTCGGTGGAGGAGCTGCAGACCCTTCGCCGCCTGACATGGTACGGGCTCGTCATCACCACCATTCCCCTCGTCTGAGTCACCAGGCCTGGTCTTTATTGCCGGGTTCCGTTGGGGGGCCTCTACACTCGGTCCGGCTCTCCCACGTTTTTCCCCCGCCAGGGAGGCCGCCACAGGCTGTCTCCCCATGGTTCTGGTGGCTGAGGGATGCGGGTTGGCTGAGGGATGCCACCCGAGGAACTATTTCGCCGGTTCGGCACCCTGGGTCGGCCACCCGACACATTGTGTTTGCTGCTGGGCAACCTGGTTCGGCCGCCGGAGGGTTGGACTTTCCGGGCCTGGGACTGGGGCAGGCCGCCCGATCATGTACTGTTCCCCGTGACCGCCCGTCGGCCATTGGACGCAGGGAGACCGCCGGAACCATTCCCGTGGGTTTTCGTCTCTGCCTGTCGTCATTTTCCTGAACTGTGGGTTAAAGGCCATTTGGGGTGATAATCTGGCTCTGTGTGTGTGGTTGTTTTTTTTTTCTTTTTTCCCCTCTTCTGTTTGAGGGATGTGTGTGTTTCTGGTTGTTGTTTTTTTTTTTTTTTTCTCTCGTCCTGTGTGTTAATGGGCATTATGGGGTATGGTATTTTCCGTGTATCATGCTCTGTACTTGCTTCATTTACGCCATGTGTTAATTGTGATTTGTGTATTTGAGAGTCTTGTTTTTTCTGTTATCGTGCCTTGTGATTGTTTCATTTGTACCCTGTCTTAATTATGATTTGAGTATTAGTGAGTATCGTATTTTTTCTGGTTTTCTATGCGTCTCTGCTATGATCTTGGTTTTTGGTCTGTGGTTAATCCTCTCCCTCCAGGCCTGCTCCCTCATCCACCCGCCCTGGGGGGGCGGGGGGCGGGGGGGGGGGGGGGGTTGGGTGTCAACGGGCGTTCGGAGCCCGCCCTCCGGGGTGAGGTACTGTCATGGTCCGTGCGCCGATCTCGTCCGTGCTCAGGCCATGCATCATCTCCGCCAGGTTTGACAGCAGTGGTTACCTTCTGGCTCCCCGAGCTCTTATTGTGACAGCGCTCGGAGGGGCTTCCTGCTGTCAAAGCCTAACAGCTGTGCTGCATTTATGGCTCATCAGTAGCCCGGCATTTAAGCGGGCGCTGGGAGCAGTATTATGCAGCAGTCTCGTCAAACAATCCCTTGCCAGACGTTGAGCAAGCGGTTCTCGCCTCAGACGTCAACTATTCCTGATCTTCGATTCCTTGTTCATGTTTTGGATGGTAAGTACGTTTGGTGTTAGCCTTACGATCTCCTGTGTCTAGTCTTGTGTGTTTTAGCCCACCGAGGCTCATTACTTTGTGTGTTATCTTGTGTTCGTGAATTAAACATCCATGCAAACCTCACCGGCGACTTTTGGCATCTTTTGGTGGCTCGCGAGAGCCACCGCATGACAAGAATATTACATAAAATTAACTTAAAAAAAGTAGTTTTTAATACAAATGTGGACCGACTGAAAAGTATGTCCATGTACACACTCAATACTTGGTCAGGGATCCTTTTGGATTAATTACTGTATCAATGTGGCGTGGCATGGAGGTGATCTGCCTGTGGCACTGCTGAGGTGTTATGAAGGTTTTGTTGATAGTGACCTTCAGCTTGTCGGCATTGTTGGGTCTGGTGTCTTTCATTTTCCTCTTGACAATAAGCCATAGATTCTCTTTGGTGTTTAGGTCGGGAGAGTTTGCTGTGAAAGGGTCATAAACAGTTAGAGTGACAAAATAATAGTTCTGTAGGTAATCTCCCATTATGCCCTACACATGTTTTGTTTGCAGTCTTATGAACAAATATGTCAAAAGTGTTAAACTACAAACTGAAGTGTTAAGCAATCACAATCTCAGAGCCCTCTTCTCTTTCTCCATTCTATTAGTCAGGTCTATTGCATTAGTTACACACCCAAATCAACACTCACACACACACATTTCATAATACATCTTAGGGGATAGTTAACGTGAATAGCGGATGGCATGTTCACATCAGAGTTAAACTGGTCAATCAGACGGTTGCGTGTAAGTCCATCCTATTGTACGGGGTTGGTCCACCCCGAGAAGTTAGATGTGAGTTGCACCCGGAAGTTGGGATCAGTCTGACTACGTTCCTGAGGGAGCTGCGTCCCACTGAACCCAGCACTGCTTGCTTTACATGTGACCTCTGAATAAATCTTTGAACTGAAGAATTATCCGGTTTATTCTTCGATCTTTCAATCAAATAATCGGGGGGCTTAACAATTTTGGTGCTGGTGACCTGGATTGAACTATTCTGCGACGAGTCCAGAACAGATCAGAAGGACCTTTTTTAGATGACCTTGGCGCTCAAACAGAAAGGTAAGCAGAAAACCGTTTAGCGCAAATTTCTGCACTTTGGCCATACTAAATTTACAGTTGTCTGATTAAGGGGTATATCCAATCTCCAAATTTTATAAATAAATTGGGGGTCACATGTAAAGTCTAAACAAACAATTTCATGTGAAGTAAAGTGCACGTGTCCTATTATCAGTCTGACTTAGGGCGATCGCGATCAGGACATACAATTCAGGGGTGTATAGTCCTCCAAATTTTAAAGCATTTTAGAGTCAGTCTGAACCAAAATAAATATGAGACTAGGGAACCGGGGTGTTCAATGATCATCCGTGTTCGTCTCCCAAATCGAAATAGCCAGGGTTAGGAACCTGATGCCGGGGGGGAGCCATTTAAAGTGTTAGACCCGATGCCGCTAGGGAGCGAAGCCACGCTTGTTTGAATCAGTATAACACTGAGCGTTATGATACAGTACCTCTTGTACTGATGACCTGCCAAGGCTCAGTGAAAGTGCCCCCTACATAAAGTTAAACAAGTAGGTGGAGTATTCTGGGAGCAGTCTGACCCGGGATCAATAAAAGACTTAGGGGACAACGGCCGTGTCCGTCTTCCAAATTGAAAATAGCCAGGATTAGCCTGATGCCGGGGGGATTTAAGTGTCTGACCCGATGCCATTAAGGAACAATGCCACGTGGGTGAAGTATTTCGGATGCAGTCTGTTCCGAAATAATTACGAGACTCAGACAACAGCGGTGATCAGTAATCACCCGTGCTCATCTCCCAAATTAAGGAAATCAGGGCTAGCTTGGTGATTGTACTGAAAAAAACAAACAAACAAACACCTTTTGTTAAGAATTTAAGGTACAGCGCGACAATCTTTTAACCATCATTAGTTAGTTGACTGTACAAAATAATTAAAATAGTAATAATTTAAGGGAGGATTCTAAATTGTCCTTAGGTATGACTGTGAGAGTGAATGGTTGTCTGTCTCTCTGTGTTGGCCCTGCGATGGACTGATGATCTGTCCAGGGTGTACCCTGCCTCTCGCCCAAAGATGCTGGAATAGGCTCCAGCACCCCCTCCCCCCCACACACACACACACGCATGACCCGAAAGGATTAAGTGGATTTAAGGGGCAGCGTGAGAATCTTTTAAAACATCACTTGTAAGTGACTGCCCATAATAATAATGATAGGAGATTCTCTTAACTTTTTCACATAGTATGATTTAACTAACGGCGCTCTCCGTGCCATATGGGGAACAAACGGTGGGTGTGTGTTTTTCCACAAAGGAGGGAGGTAATTTGCCCCCACTCCTGAGTGGAGCTGCGAGACTGTTTAAATTAGGTTACTGAGAGGAGATTGTTTGAAGTAACAGCATTAATATGGATTGCTAAATCAAGGTTGTAAGGCTATTCTTGCATGTTTAAAGCTGGATTTAAGGAGACGGCACTCCAGTTTCTTTGAAAAACAAGTGTGGTGTGTGAACAATAGGCTCCGGGGCCACTTTGCGCGTTTACAATTGCACGTGGCAGAGGCGGCCACGTGGCATTCAGTGCACATGTGCGGGTAAATGCCATCTTGAACCGCCTTCAAGCTGCGTCACTGTATCTCCTCCTCCTTGAGTACAGTGCCTCCATCGTGTGGCCAACTCTAGGAAGTGCATACTTTCATAAATCTACTGCCAAATAGAGCTTCAAATCTTCCTAATAAATTTGGAACCTTATCTCTCTGGCTGAAAGAAAAGCTTTAAGTCCGTGCATAAGATAAAGCCCTCCCACACCCGCCAGTGCGGGTTTGATGTAGTGAGGCAGGGGCTGCCCAATCAGCTGGAGAGAAGAGGTCCAACTTTAATTTGGGCAGAGGGGAGAATAAGGAGATTTATTCCTACTTATACAATAAAAGTGTAGAAAAATTCTAGGTGGACAACATATAAAGGTGGGGTAATTTAAATAAGGAAAAATAATTAAAAATAAATAAATAAATAAATAGAAGTTGTAGAGATGAGCATTGTGGGAGTGGATGTTATATGTTGAGAGTGGAGAAACGCAGGGAGAGAAAACCTTGTTGTTATGAGGATGCAGGAATAAGTTGTTATTTTCATGAAAATGTGGAGTCATCACTCAATTGATATTTTATTGGATTCCTGTTTGTGTATCAAGCAGCCGAGACTGATTGAGAATTCAAATTTGTTATTTGTCATAAAATGTGGGGTGCTTCATCACTCAATTGATATTTTACTGTATTCCTGTGTGTATCAAGCAGTCAAGACTGACTGAGAATTCCACACAGCAAGGCAGCTCTTGAGTGATTGTGTGGAGACCGGGGGGTGGATTAGAAAAGTGGGAGTGCAAGCAGATTTGGTACCACTGTTGTTCTGAGTAAAAACATGTGTTAAGACTGGCGTCAAGTCCCAGCTAACAGGTGCACAGAAGGCTAGCTTCTGTGTAGAAGCTTCCTGATGGGGTCTAGACACATGAACAATATGTCACTCGGTAACAACAAGGGGTATGGGTAATACCTGTATGAAATGTCACAAGTAACAATGGAACAATAGCAGGCCTGTAAGTCCGGCTCCCTGGGTCAGTATCATCTCAGACAATGGCTAGATGGTTGACAAAGGTGCCAGTCGCTGATCAAAAGAAAGGAAGAGAGATTTGTCAGATGGGTGAAACAAATGCAGGAAAGAGGAATGTTTGAGGGGTGTGAAAATAGCCCCCCCCAAACCAAGGGGACCTCATTCTGTTTGTGAAACAAGCGGGGGGGGCATGAGTTGGAAAGCAGTAAACACCGGGAGGCCAGTATATTTCGAAGGGGGAGAGCAGGAAAGGAGTTTAAAAGGGCAGGATAATTTTTGGCACATTGTCAATGTTTTTTGGGGGAAATTAAGTTTACCCTACAGAGGATGTTCCCTATGCAGAGTTCACCTCAAATGTCAGTTCAAAAAAGATTACTCACATGCACACATGGTAGAGAAAATACAGACCACCCTCACTGACAGTCATTGTTAGACAGCATCCCCGAGACGTTGTGGTCTCAAGGCTCCACGGATGTAGTTTATTTATCTTTTGCTCTTATAAAGGACAAAAATAAAATAGAAAGGAGATGTCTTTACCTTCTTAACATGTTTCGACTGTACGCTGCAGCCTTCGTCAGAAGAGTCAGCTGATTGCTGCCAGGTGACATTTATCAGCTAATTTTCGTAGGCGGGGCCAGCTCGGCAGATCTGTCAGATCCACCGAGCCGGCCCCACCTCCCGCCATCCGATGGCTTCTGGAGAATGTGATCCCAGGTGTGGGAAAGCATAAAGGCCCCCTCATCTCGGTTCATGGTGTCTTTTCCTCTCCCATAGGAATGCGTTTCCTATGGGCCCTTAGAATAGAGGGTTAGTACTAGTGAAAGCGCTTTGAGTGGTCTTTGTGACTAGAAAAGCACTATATAAGTGCAGGTTAGTTAGTTAGTAGTTAGTTAGCTTCCTGATTTCTATGGCCTCCTTGATCCAGCGTTTGTGTCTGTTGCTCTCCGATCCAATAATCTTTGCGTTGTCCCAGTCCATGATGTGGTTATTTCTTTTGCAGTGATCTGATATTGCTGATTTTAATGTTTATTGTTCTGCCTTTTCTTTTTGTGATCTTGTGAGTTGTCCTTGTGTTTCCTTCTCACATTCCTTCCGGTGTTCTTTTTTTCTTGTGGTGAATGGTCTTCCAGTTTCTCCAATGTAGGTTTTGTTGCATGATCTGCATGATATTTCATATATTACATTGCATTTTTTGTCTTGTTCTATTCTGTCCTTGGAGTGTACTAATAACTGTCTTAATTTTTTGTGTGGTTTGACTGCGGACGGGAGGCGGGGCCGGCTCGGTGGATCTGACAGATCTGCTGAGCTGGCCCCACCTAGGAAAATCAGCTGATAAATGTCACCTGGCAGCAATCAACTGACTCTTCTGACGAAGGCTGCAGCATACAGTCGAAACATGTTAAGAAGGTAAAGACATCTCCTTTCTATTTTATTTTTGTCTTTTATAAGCACAAAAGATAAATAATTGAAAGAAGACGAAATGAACCTATTTGACCTTCCACGGATGTAGGTCTACTCAATGTTCCCCCTGTCTCAATCCCCCTGAAACCTAATACTGTTCCTATCTACCGTCCCCAAAATCCCCTTCATATGGATCAAATAGAAGGTATTAAAGGAACCATTGCTAGATTGATTCAATCGGGGGTTCTGGTCCACACTGAGTCCCCAAGGAATACCCCGACTAACCCGGCTCCTAAGCCAGGAAAATCAGATTACCACATGATTCAGGACCTTAGACCTATCAACAAAGTGGTAGTACCCACTCTTTATGACACCCCTAACCCATACACCATGCTGAATGCAATTTCACTGAGTCATAAGTTCTTCTCTTGCATTGACCTGGCAAATGCCTTTTTCTGTGTACCACTCTATCCAGATTCACAGCAATTGTTTGCCTTCTCCTATGAGGGCACACAATACACATACAATCGGCTGCCACAGGGTTTCTTCGACTCTCCATCCATTTTTAATCGTGTCTTAAAACAACAACTACAGTCTCTTACACTGCCAGAAGGGATCACACTCTTGCAATATTTAGACGACATTCTGTTAGCAGCTCCGGACTCTGACTCCAATCAGGACCACAACTACCACTGTACTAAATCATTTGGCTGCATGTGGGTTCAAGGTATCCAAATCCAAATTACAAATTGGACGACCAAAGGTTACCTTTTTGGGCCGGGTGATTGGTACTTCTGGGCGTAGTATGACAGCTACACATTAAAACTTGACATCCTTAGCCACTCCAAACCCATGACTGTGTAGGCAATGATGCAGTTCTGGGCGTTGGTGACATACAACATAGATCTTTGTTGCCAGATTTACTGCGACCAGTGGGCCCCTACAGGCCTTAATCACTCAAGACAGGATACAAAAACTACAACTCTACCCCTAGAATGTACATTACAAGCAGATCGGGCCTTCGTTGAACTAAAACCGCTCTCTACCTCAGCATGTTCTCTACATGCACCCGATTACTCCAACCTTTCCAGTGGATGTTGATGAAAAGACGAAAAGAGCGGCTTTGTTAATGCCGTTCTGTTTCAAAAGGGGGAGAGTGGGACAAGTACGGATAGAAAAGTATGAATGTACTATAGTAGCAAATTAGACAACGTCGAAATAGGTCATTCGGCTTGTGTGAAACATGTGGCCTCTATAGGAAAGGCTGTAAAAGGAAAGGCTGTGTAAAAGACATTGCACCTGACAATGGGCAATCAAACCATTATTCACACAACACATGGAGTTAAAGCCTTTCTTGACTCAAATGCATTCACTTTATCAGCACACAGGGTTCAAGGATTACAGCAGCTACTTGACAAACCACACATACATTTTACCAGTTCAGGGGTAAACATGGCCTCACAGATAGACACCACACAAGACCATGATTGTGCTGCTGAAACAAAAGGAGAAATGAAGCTACATGATAACTTACAGGCGGAACCACAAGAGAGTGCTGAGATGATTTTATTTTGTGATGGCCATACCCATCACACACAGGCAGGCACATTGATAGCCTCATTTGCAGTAGTACAAGAAACCCCGGAGGGCCTGGAAACGAAGTAGGCACAGATCATCCCACAACCAGCATCAGCACAAATTGCACAGTTGGTGGCACTGGTAGAAGCATGTAGCAGAGCAAAGGGAAAACGGGCAACAATATATACAGACTCAGCATACGCAGTACAAGCTGTACTGTACATGTGGACATGTGCCACTGGAGAAGAAAAGGGTTTGTGACCTCAGCTGGCACACCAGTAAAACATCTGAATCAGTTATTGAAATTATATTATGCACTATTAGAACCCAAACAAGTAGCGATTTTCAAGTGCAGAGGACACCAAAAAAGGAAATGGCAGAATAGTGAGAGGAAATAATGCAGCAGTTGTGGCAGCTAAGGCAGTTGCAGGGTATAATGCAAGGAAGCAGATGAATCAGAGGGCAGCCGATAGACTGCACAGTGAGCTGCGTATACACAATATCAAGGAAATACACGAAGATGCAGCCCCGACAGAAAAGCAAGCTTGGAGGGAGAAGGGAGCCATGAAGAGCCACAGGGCTCTGGAGGAATCATGAGGGTAAAATAGTAGCGCCGGCTGGGCTGCTAAATTTGCTATGTCAGGAAGCCCACAGTAGGGGACACAGTGTGAGCTCCAAGGTGAATACCCTCATTTCACAGCACTGGTGGCATCCCTTTTAAAAAGACATTTGTAAATATTTTGTACAGTCGTGTGAAATTTGTGACTGTTATAATCCCAAGATTTCACTGAAAACAGGATTGGGAAGTCCCGGGGGCTCCATGGAAGGAGACAGTCATTGACTTCACAGATATGGGGGCGGACCATAGAACAGAGGGTAAAAGGTATTTGCTCATTTGTGTCGACCCCTTCTCAAGGTGGGTAGAAACCATCCCCACCAAAACAGAGAAGGGGAAGGAAATAATCAGGTGGGTCACTAGAGAAATCATCCTGAGATTTGGGATACCTGAAGTGATATGATCAGACAATGGTACCCATTTCTCTAACGAGGACCTAAAGCAGATCGAAAGAATATTTGGGATCAAACATAAGTTTTGAGCCATTTACCACCCTTCTTCACAGGGGTTGGTAGAAAGGGCAAATAGGACAATTAAGGAGGGTTTGGCCAAGGTCTGCGTAGACACAAAACTAACCTGGGTTGAGGCTCTACCTATTGTATTGTTCAACCTCAGGTCCACCCCAAATGCCACCCTGAAAGTCAGCCCACATGAGATCTTGACAGGAAGGCCCATTTACTACTGCCCCCACTGACTCATCACCTGTGCTAGTGCAACATGAGAACATGAGTGAATATGTCAACCAACTGAATAACACTGCTATGAGTATCTCCCAACAGGTCGCTGAGATCCTTACTAAGGAGCAGGACCACGACACATCACCTGTGGAGGTGGGTGATTGTGTTTTGAGGAAGGTACACAAGATCAGCTGGTCCTCCCCTAGATGGAAGGGACCCTATATGGTGGCCAAGGTGACATTATACTGTGTAAAGGTGTAGTTGACGAAAGACAGGTTGAGTAATTGGATCCATAAGACTCATTGCACACCATCAAGAGATCCAACAGACCGGACACTGACAACCATAAGGACAGACTTAGACAGGACACGAGGTGATGATGATGTAACTTCACCCAATCTCAGAGGACTTGGGACAGGAACGGGGGGGGGGGGGGGCAGAGACGAATGATCAACTTTGTAGAAAATGACCCACCTGTTGGGAAGGATGGAAATGTAGGTGGACGTGTGGGTCAATAGTGGTGACAGTCAATACCATTTTGGCTACAGGTTCCACTATATGGTTAAAACGTAGACAAATAGGAGGACACCGACTTGACAAAAGAACCACAGCACCAACATTGACTTTCCGACAAGATAACACATCTACTATCCGAATTGACTTTTGTGACATAGTTGACTGTGAGGGGTGGGCAGATCAGAGACAGTTACAAAGGGCAGACAACTACATTTGTATTATTTATAAAGGATCTAATGGGTGGAGTGATAACTGTTGAGAATGGGGATGGGTAGGATGGAACACTGGACCCCAGCCATGGGGATATACCCCATGGGAAGCACAGCGACGAGTCTGTAATGGACAAAATCTCTTACAGAGAATGTTACTGTTAAAAGGGACACCCCCTGGAAAATGTAACCCTAGAAAGTGCAACCCCATCTTTATTACATTAAAAAAAAACATGTGTTTCAGATGCGGGCACTTTTGCATTAGGGGCTTGGGTGACTGGGACAGACCCAGTGGGAACATTCAACCTACAGATTAAGGGAGACCCAAGCAACGACATGACCGATGACTGGCAGATGATTAAGGGTAGACATGGGAAAGAGAAAAGGATTACTGTCCTAACCCCATAGGAGATACCTGTTACAAAAATGATAGAAATTGAGACTGGGTTTGCACAGGAGAATTACTGGTTAGATTGGATAAGTAGTACTGCTAAATCTGTAACAAGAGATGATTGTATTGCTTGTTCCTCTTCCCGCCCGGCACTTCTAACTGTGCTGTCATTATTCTCCTACAATGAAACCTACTGTATGATGAATTTTCACATGACCGAACATCCTGAGTCTAAGAGCAAATATTTAGAAACCCCGTACCCACTGGTGCCACAAGGAACACATCCACCTATCTTTACTTTCATAGAAAACAACTACACCTCCTTCACAAAATACAACCTCACCGGACACCCAGTAGGACACTTACCTGATGACTGGTGTGTGGAACTAATTAATGCCACAACTTGGCCAAATGCCACCAAACTTAATTATGCCCGCTCAGATGTCTATTAGTACTGTGGAGACTATAAATTAAGGAACACCCGTCCCCATGACTGGTCAGGCACCTGCACCATAGTAGATAGATAGATAGATAGATAGATAGATGTACTTTATTGATCCCAAAATGGGAAATTACAGTGTAACAGCAGCATGACAGTTGACAGCCAAACAACAGAAACACACACGACAGACAAAGGGATTACCCATGGAGAGTAAAAAACTAACATGACTATAGAACCTATATACATCACAGCTTAATATATGATGATCCGTATAAACACATGAATCATCCCATTGCACAAATAAGGACTATCAGGAGCAGAGTGAAAAGTGATGTACCAGTTAGTCTGTAAGATGCAGTGTGGCAGCATAGCTATGACCAGAATACAACATCATAGTGAGTTATTGTACAGTGAAATTGCATATGGCAGGAAAGATTTCCTGTACCTGGCCATTTGACAACGAAGCTGTAGTAGTCTACTGGAGAAAGTGCTTTGCTGTCTATCTAGTGTGTGGTGGAGGGGGTGATCAGGATTGTCCATGATGGATTGCAGTTTATTTAGTGTTCTCCTCTCCACCACTGTCTCAAAGATCTCCGGTCTGAGACCAATTACAGAGCCAGCCCTCTTGATAATCTTGTCAAATCTGTTGGTATCTCTGGCCCTGATACTGCTACCCCAACAGACCGCAGCAAAGAAGAAGGCACTGGCGACAGCAGTCTGGTAGAAAAGCTCCAGCATCCTGCTGCACACATTGAAGGATCTCAGCTTTCTCAGGAAGTAAAGTCTGCTCATCCCCTTCTTGTGAGCAGCATCGGCGTTGGATCTCCAGTCCAACCCGCTGCTGATCCTGACACCCAGATATTTGTAGTCCTCAACCACTCCCACATCCTCCCCCCTAATCTGCAGTGGCTGAAAAGGAGTCTTCCTCTTCCTGAAGTCAATCACCATCTCCCTGGTCTTGCTGACATTCAACCTCAGGTGATTCTGCTCCATCCACTCCACAAATCTGTCTACCAGTGCTCTGTACTCCCCCTCCTCTCCTTCTCTTATACACCCCACAACAGCTGAGTCATCGGTTCCAAGGTTGTCATAGCCAGGAGCGGCACTGGGGTTAAGCTCCCAGTGCTCATAAAATGCTCCTTACGGCGTGCGTCTCGAAAAGCCTCTGACAACTAAGTCCAACTCCTAGCCTGCCCGTGTGGTTTAGTCTCTAAGCCCGGCGGAACTGCTTTTACTAATAGGAGAAGGGGTGAGGGCGGATGTCTGGTGCCTTAAAATCAGATGCTTTGGGTAGATGGTGGCTCGTCAACCTGGGAAGGTAGCCCATCTAGGGGAAGGTAAACCCTGATTTCAAACCTCCGCTGCCTTGCGGCACACCTGGTCACGGGAAAGGCTTCGGGAGTCAACCCTGAGGAAAAATCCGGAGTCGGAGCCCCTAAGGCAGTTCTCTGTTGTGCTCAACATCGTTCTGGCAGCTCCTGCGACGGCGCTGGTGCCAAACTATAGCAGCCCTGCTGTTCCTTTGGATTCATCAGTGACATGGAGAGGGGGGGACATGCTGCATGGGTAACATCTTGTCCTCCATATCTTCCTGCCCAGGCTTGAATCCTACCAACGCCCAACGCTGGAAGGTAGAACACCGGTGCGCATCGGCCTGTTCAGCCACAGGCGGTGCTGTTCCAGCAGAGTAGACGTTTAGGATTCTCTTCCATGGTCATCATAGACCGACGGAGGCCGACAGCTGAGTCATCAGAGAATTTTTGCAGGTGGCATGACTCAGTGTTGTACTGAAAGTCCGTGGTGTATAAGGTAAAAAGAAAAGGAGAGAGCACAGTCCCCTGTGGCACTCCCGTATCACTAGCCACCACTCCAGACAGACATTGCCCAGCCTGACAAACTGTGGTCTGCCTGTCAGGTAGTCGGTAATCCAGGAGATCACAGAGCTGTTAACCCCCACCACCCGCAGCTTCTCGCCCAGCAGCAGTGGCTGGATGGTGTTAAAGGCACTGGAGAAATCAAAAAAGGTGATTCTCACAATGTCTCCTCCACCATCCAGGTGCAGATGGGCTCGTTGCAGCAGGTAGATGACAGCATCTTCAACTCCTAAATGGGGCTGATATGCAAACTGCAGAGGGTCCAGTCATGTCTCCACCTGTGGCCTCAGGTGGGCTAAGACCAGTCTCTCCAGGACCTTCATCACATGAGATGTGAGGGCAACTGGTCGGTAGTTATTCAGATCCGATGGAGATGACTTCTTGGGGACAGGAACCAGGCAAGATGTCTTCCACAGCACTGGTACTCTCTCCAGACTCAGGCTCAGGTTGTACAGGTGTTTCAGTACCGGAGCTAGTTGGTTGGCACAGGTCCTCAGGGTCCTAGCGGAGATGCCATCAGGGCCCGAAGCCTTCCGCAGACGGAGTCTCTCCAGCTGTTTCTCCACCTGATCTGTAGTCACCATGAAGTGAGGGAGGGTCCTGGTGCCCCCTGAGGAGGAGGAGGGGGGAGATGGAGAGAGGTTCTGCACGGGAGCATGGGTGGGGAGGGGTGCGTGGAGGTCTGGTTGTGTTGCTCGGGTGACAGACTGTGAGTTGAACCTATTAAAAAACAGATTCAGTTCCTCAGCTCTCTCCTGGCTCCCAGATGGCTGCCCGACTCTCCCCTTGTACCCGGTTATTTGCTTCATTCCCTCCCACACACCTTTAGTGTTGTTTTGCCTGAGTTTCTCTTCCAACTTCCTCCTATAATTGTCCTTGCACCTCCTCAGCATCTCTCTCAGCTCATGCTGCACTCCCCTCAGCTTCTCCTTGTCTCCAGCCCTAAAAGCTCTCTTCTTTTTGTTCAGAAGTGCTTTCAGGTCACTGGTGACCCATGGTCTGTTGTTGGAGAAGCAGTGTACAGTCTGAGCTGGCATGGTCATGTCTTCACAGAATCTAATGTATTCTGTGATGCAGTCGGTCATATTGTCTATGTCCACCCCATGTGGTTCACAGAGTACGCTCCAGTCTGTCGTCTCAAAGCAGTCCTGCAGTACATCAGCAGCCTCCTGTGTCCACCTCCTCACAGTCCGTGTATAAGCAGGCTGCCTTTGCACAAGGGGGACATACTTGGGTGTTAACATGACCATGCAGTGATCTGATTTACCAATGGGGGGAAGAGCTGTGGCACTATATGCATCTCTGACATTGGCATACAGTAAATCCAATGTTTTGTTCTCTCTGGTGGGACAGTCAACAAACTGGTGAAAGTCTGGTAGTGTTTTTCCCACTGAGACATGGTTAAAATCCCCTGTGATGGCCATGAATGCACCTGGGTGCTTCTCCAGTAATGTGGCCACAGTGGAGCTGATGACATCACAGGCCACCGCTGCATCAGCTGACGGAGGGACATAGACGATAGTGTCCTTAATAGCACCCGCTAAGGTAATTCCCACATCAGCATCTGATATCAACCTATGGCAGCAAGCCAACTTTGATCCACTGTCAGACCCAAGATGAAATAGAGTTGGTAGACGTGCAACTAACCCTTTTGACCTGTATGCAGGCTCTCCTACGTGCATTGGTGCTATAGGGATACTCAGAGGTGTTCCCGACCAATATAAATTAGTAGATCAATGGGCATCTGGGTTTGAGTTGATGATACCCTACATCGGGCCAATAATCACTGCCAGTAAGAATACAGATCATATTAATTACATCCATTTCAATGGGCAAAAGCTCAACAATATGACTAGAGGTGCTGTTACTGGTCTGCATGAACAGTTGGCTGCAACTTCCTTAATGGCCTACCAGAATAGGATGGCATTGAATTTCCTATTGGCTGAAAAGGGTGGTGTATGCTCCATGTTTGCACAGGATTGCTGTGTTTTTATCCCCAATAATACAGCTCCAGACAGGTCTATAACGCGTGCCTTATCAGGTCTAAAAACCCTGTCCGAGGAATTGGCAGACCACTCCGGTATTAACGACCCACTAGGAAATTGGCTAGACCAAACGTTTGGTAAATGGAAAACCTTGTTCACTTCGATATTTATGTCATTGGTAGCAGCAATGACTACTCTCACCTTATGTGGATGCTGCTGCATACCCTGTATCCGCCACTTATGTCTAAAATACATCACCACCGCAGTTAATGAAAAATTCCCTGCTCCACCTGGCTATCAGATGGTGTAGTGCCCAGAGGAGGTAGTCCCATTGGTTCCCCTCTCTGAGCCCAGAGAAGGAGGAACTGAAGATCCCAATATGGAAGATGATGACGAAGAAGACCATTGTGCTATTACGGATTATTTGTAAACACAATGTGCTACTGATAATTCATGAATCATACATAGCTCACCACACACATAGGGGTGGGAGACTTATAGTATTCTTGCATTATTATTTACATCATGCTAATTGCGGTTAGGTAGTCAGGATAATTGTGAAGGTTACCTGGGCGCATGCGCACGCAGTGACCGGCAGCTGGTGAAAAAGTACGTCGTCTGTGTGTCTGTTTTTATGTACTTTCATATGTTTTTATGAAATCCTCTGTGTTGTTTCTGCCCAGGAGTGTTTGTGGACTGTATGGCGAAGCGCTCCCTGGTTCCTACAACATGGACTTCCTCCCCTCTCTTGCACTGCTGCTACTTTTCCTCCGGCTCTTTGTCTATGAGGTAAACGCGTTCGGCACCATGGCGGGCAGAATACATTATTCCAGGGACATGTTGCTGCATTTAAACACGGTTGATGCAGCGGCTGTGATTGAGCCTAAGCCGCAACTGCCGGACTTTATTTTGAGAAACGGACATAGCGGTGAAAAGAGAGATGGCAGAAGGAAGCACGGAAGGCGTGGAGGTGTGAAATTGCGCCTGAGGAGACGTCAGGTTGGTAACATTCCTCTTCCTTCGATGATTTTTGGGAACGTACAGTCTCTGAGAAACAAGGTGGATGAAATTCAAGGGAATGTACGCTACCAGAAGGACTTTAAGAACTGCTGTGTCATGGCTTTCACGCAATCTTGGCTTACTGCGCATGACCGAGACGCAGACCTGTGGATTGACGGCTTTGGAGCCCCGCTGCGCTCAGATCGGCAGGAAGAGGTAACGGGGAAACGTAAGGGGGGCGGTGTATGTTTATACATTAATAAGCAGTACTGCACATCTGTCACGGTCAGAGAGCACATCTGTACACCCGATGTGGAGCTGCTGTCTGTGTCTCTACACCCCTTTTATTTGCCTCGCGAGTTCCCCCAACTTTTCATCACAATTGTGTACATTCATCCGACGGCAGACGCTGACTCCGCCTACAGCACTATCTTTGATGTGATCCAGCAGCTGCAATCAATTCCTCCAGAGGCACCAAACTTCATTCTTGGGGATTTCAACCATGTTTCTTTAAAGAAGACACTTAAAAACTTTTATCAGTATGTCTCCTGTCCAACCAGGCGAAAAAAGACATTGGACCTGTGCTATGGATCCATAGAGAGGGCCTATAAATCACTCCCCCTTCCTCCTTTAGGATCCTCAGATTACAACTGTGTACATTTGCTGCCCACATATAAAACTGCTCTCAGAAGAGGCAAGGTGGAGACGAGAGACATTGATGTGTGGACAGAAGATTCAGTGCACAGCCTCCAGGAATGCTTTGACTGTACAGACTGGGAGATGTTCACACTGTCCTGCGGGGATGATTTGGACTCTTTGGTGGACGTCACATGCTCATACATGGCTTTCTGTAAAAATAAGATTGTTCCATGTAAACGTGTCAAAATATATCCCAACAACAAACCAAGGGTTACAAAATCAGTTAAATCCTGCTTACAGAGGAAAGCACTTGCCTTTAAACAGGGGTCTGTTTCTGAGCTACAGGTTGCCACAAAGGAGCTGAAGGCCGAAATTTTAAGAGCAAAACAGAATTATAAATCAGAGTTGGAAAGCAAGATGGCAGCAAAGAAACTTGGTTCAGCCTGGGCCAGTATGAAAACTATTGCAGGCCTTCAGAGCGCAGAGCGCAGTAATCGTGTGTTTTTAGATGGTTTTAATTCAGACGCAGAGCTGGCTAATGCTCTTAATTGTTTTTATGGTCATTTTGACTCCTTTGATTTTAGCACTGAAACCCAAGATTTGAAACAGAAACTCAAAGACAATCAGCACTTTAATATTGAGGTGCAGGATGTTAAAAGGGAGTTCTGCGCTGTAAAAGTGAACAAAAGTCAGGGCCCTGATAATATATGTGAGCGCTTGGTAAAGTCCTGTGCACATGAACTGAGTCCTATACTTCATTACATTTTCAACAAGTCCTTACAGACACAACATGTGCCTAAGATCTGGAAAGAAGCCGTGGTCATTCCCGTTCCAAAATCCAGCTGTCCTAAAACGGAAAACGACTTTAGACCAGTTGCTTTGACTTCAATTTTAATGAAAATTTTTGAAAAATTGGTCAGATGTGAGGTCCTAAAGCAGACTGAGCATGCATTGGATCCTCTGCAGTTTGCCTATAGGCCTCACAGAGGAGTGGAGAATGCCACTGTCACTCTGTTTAACATGCTTTTTAAACATCTGGATTTTAATGGGACACACACCAGACTTTTATTTGTGGACTTTTCCTCCACCTTCAATACAATCCAACCTCATATCTTAGTTGAAAGGCTCCTGCAGCAATTTGATTTGAGCAATAATCTGGTGGGTTGGATTCTGGATTTCTTAACCAACAGGACACAGAGAGTAAGGGTCAATGGTACATTGTCGGACCTAAAGTGCTCTTCTGCTGGCTCTCCTCAGGGGTGTGTGTTGTCACCACTACTCTTCATCCTGTACACAAACATGTGTCGGAGCAGACATGACAACAGACACATTATAAAGTATGCTGATGACTCAGTTATTGTCAGTCTCCTCCAGGATGGTGAGAGTGGCCACGGCCCAGTAGTTGATGATTTTGTTCACTGGTGTGAGGATTCCTACCTGCAGCTGAATACGACAAAAACTAAAGACATGATTATTGACTTTAGAAGGAAAAATCCCAGGAACAAAGTCACCGTACTAAAAGGCCAGACCACCGAATGTGTACAATCCTACAAATATCTTGGGACGATTATTGATAGTAATTTAAACTTTGAAGAGAACTGTGAAAGGGTGTGCAAAAAGGGTCAGCAACATTTGCATTGCTTGAGAAAACTTGCATGCTTCCAAGTTGACCGAACCATAATGACAATGTTTTATCGGGCTTTTATTGAATCTGTTTTATCCTTTTCTTTAGTGTCATGGTTTGGTCAGATAAAACTGAAACAGAGGAAATCCTTGGATCAGGTAGTTAGATGGTCCAGTCGTTTGTTTGGTGAGCCACAGCTGAGCCTGACATCCTTGTACACCAGACAAGTACAGAGGATGGCTACCTCCATTTTAAATGATGACTCCCACCCTTTGCACTGCCACTTTCAGCTTCTTCCCTCAAGACGGAGGTTTGCTGTCCCAAAAAGTAGAACCCAGCGCTACAAAAACAGCTTTGTCCCTGCTGCTGTCAAAGAGTTGAACAAGCTGTAAAAATATATTGCACATAATTTAGGTACCTATTTATTAACTCCTTTTTATATTTACTTATTTTTGTAGGATGTCACTTGGGTTCTAAATATTTTATTGGGTTTTAGACCTTTGAGTTTTTAACCTCTTTGACTAGTTTTTAACTTTTAATATGACCCTTCTCTCTTACCTCTTGTAGCATCATCGTCCTCCTCAAACCAAGACAGAAGATCACTTCTCTCCAGGTTACAGGAATTTCATTTTATTCATTGCACAGGAATATCACCTTTCTGCCTTTTCAGGAATATCACTGGCTTTTTTTTGTTGACTCATGCAGGCCTCTTCCAGGCCTGACCAAAGATGCTTGCTTTCCCAGGACCCCAATGTAAACAGTTGCCCCTCGCAGAGATTGTAAGGATCAGAATTTGCTTTTAAAGGCTCAAAGGAACATAAAACTCAGGAGACCAGACCTCTCAACATGAACACTGCATTTGATAACGTACCTTTTCACAGGAAACCAATGTTTTTAAAAGAGTCATAAACCACTTAATCTGACGGTTTTATAGCCTATGCTGTCCAGGTACCTTCGCCAGATACTAAAGGAAATCATCTACAGCTCAACAGTACCTCCTAGCGGATACCTACAGAATGTGTTTTCAGTATGTAGGATGGCTTTTAATTTGTTCTAAATATTAAGTTTCTTTCAGCTTATCCTCTGGATCCTAAGGACACTGAAAATCATCCCTCTTATCACCAACCATGGTTTGCTGCATGTTCTGCTGTTCTAATCTTGATCTAAATGTGAATGCATGTATTATAATTATGTATAAGAAATGTTATATTCATGAGTGTTATTGGAGTAATGGTATAAATGCATGATCACCATATATTAGCCAAGTCATTTAATTTAGTTAGATTTTATAGTGAGCATTTATCTCATAAGAACTGACTGAGTGTTGATTTTCCCTCTGAAATTTCATGGGATGGTGTCTTCATTTGATTGGCTGCTCTCAAACAAAGAAGTGTTCTCACATTGGATAGCAGCCATTTCAAACTGCTTCTGAAAAAGCCGATTGGTCAGTCTTGCGACTACATCATCAGTTTTACGACCCGGCGAGGTAACTTTAAAAGAGAGGAGTTAGATTTGAGTTTAGTTAAGAGAAAAGAAAGAGTGAGAGATCAGAAGTAAGAGTTTTGAAAAAGTCAGAGATCAGAAGTTAAGAGAATGAAAAAAGGGTAGAAGTAGAGACAACAGGCAGGAAGATTAGAACAGCAAAGCGGTAATAGAATTAAGAATTAGAAACACAGAAAGAAGAAAGAAAGAGATTTTGAGAAAGATTAGGAACTAAATTAAGATTAAAGAAGCAGAATAGTAATCTAGATCTCAGAAGAAGATTTTATTCCACCGTTTCAAGGCCCTGTGAAGTTTTATTTTATTCTCTGTGTGTTTGTCAAATCTTTTCTTATATTCTGGAAACTGAGGAAGAACCATTTTTCTTTAGAGCTCGTCCCTTTTTAGAGAATCAAATTCTCAAACTTTTTCCTTCACCTCAGAAGCCATTCTTATCCTAGTAAATGTTTTTCTAACACTTTTTTAATGACTTTTCATGCCATTAAAGTGGACCTTTAATTTGCCTAGTTTAAAGTGAACAGAGACTGAGAAGATTTTCCTTCAGTTTTTGGGTCGATCCCGCTACAAGAGACCCCAAATTTGGATTCTTTTCCCAAGGACTTTTCACGCCGCCCTGAGACAAACCACCCACGGCTGCAAATGTCTCTTTGAAGGGCCCCCCAGCTGAGTTATCACCCCACGGCTGTGAGTGAGGACAGCAGCCGCTTCCTCCGACGTCCTAACTTCAAAACCCAGCGGTACCGACCCGCGGAACTTGGACCAACGGCCGTTGTGTGAGTGAGACTCTTATTTCTCCTATTTTCTGGGTTAAAACGTGATGTCCTAACAATTAAATTACAATTGAATATGGCCCGTATTTCAGGGCTCAATTAGTCTCTCAGCCGCAGGATAGAGCCGTAAACTGAAGCAAAAACTCTTAGTCATTTTTAAGTAACTGCCCTTGAATTTTGTAGATTAATTCAGGAGTCATTTTTAGATAATTAGCTTATGAATTTTCCCCATAAAATTGCGATGTTTTGTTAAAACATTCCAGCCTCATTTACCGTTGAAACATAAGTCTAGTTTCTCCTTGGTTCTGCAGAGGTGTAAAGCTGGATTTTATGTTCAGGAACCCAATATCAGTTGATGTGATATATTACGCTGTTATCATCTGAATCTGTTTATTCATCATTTGAACGCCATGCCATGTAACCTGAATGATTTTAATAAAGAGTGAATGAGAGCAGTTGAAAGTGTTTTCCTTTCGCATATACAGGTTTCCTGATCACGGCAGGACAAAAACTCACTGAAACTTTGAGACTGATTCATTGAGTAATTTAAGGTACAAAATTAAATAAAATTAAAGTTAATTTTATTGTCCGTTAGGACTGGTGCCCCTTTTACGAGTGCTTTTATTTAATTTAGCGGGTGTAGAAGTGATGGTTCAACTCCGCCCCCTTTCACACCCACTATTAAATAAAATAAATAATTCCTGTACCTTATGACAAATATTTTTATAGGCACTTCATCCTACACTCTGGTTTTTCTCCCATCTCTTCGTCTTTTTATACCCTGATTGATGGAGCTTTGAGTATTTTTATCATGTTTATAGTCAGCTTCATATGTGCCTGTGTTTGTGTCTATGTTGAATGTAATTTGTGGCTTGTATATATGGATGTCACCAGACTGCAAAACAAATCTAACTACGGGTACAAATAAAGTAACCTGAACCTGAACCTGAACCTGAAGGTTAGAAGCTCTTGAGGCCCGAATACAACAAGTATGGATAAGGATATCTCCTGACTTTGAATGATTTTGTTTGCTACCTACTTACACTGCAACACATAGGTCTCATTACCCAGCTCACTCGTCACAACGAACCCACTGCTAAACACATAGGTCTCATTACCCAGCTCACTTACTGTATCACAACACAACCACTGCTGGTAGCTTGCACATAGCCAACAACCAGACACTCATAGGTTAATGGGAGATCACTTACACCAGTAATACAACCGTACACTGTCAACTACAGATATAGTGAATAAGGATAAAACGGTACAGGCTCCAGCCATTGCAGTGACAACCCCTCAGGCCATTATTGATCCTGTCCCGGCCGAGCCCTTTGTGTCGGCACCCCAGGGGGGCACCAGACCATCACACCCACCTGGAGACGCGTGCCTGCAGCGTAGAAAAGGACGTCGTAAGGGTAGTGACTGTACAACTTCAGTCCCTAGAAGAAGGAGCGACTGGTACCCATACGCACCCACCACACTTCCAGCACCTGGGGTGTCGTCAGATCAGCCTCACGGAGGAGACAGCATTTTCTGATCTAATGCTACCCCTCACAGTGGGAGACAAGGCTTATGCAGCTACGGTGGGCACAGGGGCTTGAGTTTCAACACCAGCTTCTCTACCTCTGTCCACTGATTATAGACTGTTATATAATTATAAACTGTCATCTCTGCTGGAGTCCGAGTCCCACCCTATGCAGGACATACTGAACGCACTGAGGAGCTCATTTAGCAGCAGACTACATCATCCTAACCGAGAGGTTTCGCAGGTCCTTCCTACCTACGGCTGTCAGACTGTATAACCTAAGCAGGGCTGCTCGCAGAGATAGCAAAAAAACGTGACGACCTAATAGTATTGAATGCAAAAGACACAATAGACTTAGACAATGGTACCCTCCAGTATATACAACTAGGACAATATCGGTCACTACGGAGGGTGACAATATGTATGGGTACATATTCATACTATGTAGGATAACTAAGTAGACGGTTATGCTGTTTATTCCATCTTGCTACAATGCTCCGCACTTTGTATATATATTTATATATTTATGTGTATGTATGTATATCCACTGCTCTTATTTATATCTTCCGTATCTTCTTAACTATTGCTCTGAGTGTTGCTATCCCTGTGCTGTTCTAATCCTGGAATTTCCCCATTGTGGGACTAATAAAGGCTTATCTTATCTTATCTTATCTTATCTTAGACCAGTGGGTGGCATCCCTGGGACAGTATCACTGAACTGATCACTGATTGGACTGGATGTTGTCTACTCTGTTCTGTATCCACCAGACTGTCCTATAAACCTCATGGGACGAGATGTGCCTGTGAGAGCGAGGGCACACATTTGTTTTGCTTCTAATGGTACCAGTGTGTGTCTACAAGATGGGACTGTGCTCCACAGCTGCGGATACAGGAAGCAGACACAGAGGAAGGTCAAACCCCTGTTGCAACCGTGTGATGGCTGCAGCTGAATGATGGGAGCCCTGGCAAAGGTCAACTGGTGGACAAAATGTTTCATGGGCTTGGTGGATTGACCCTGTTCAACCTTATGACCCCCACATGATCCACTCCAACATACAAAGAGCTATTCACATGATGATTAGGAGGAGACCTCAGTGGGGATGCAGGACTTGGTGAGCAAGGACAATTATGTGAATTCACAAGGAGTCGCTACTGCAGTTAGTCTGGACAAAGACGTGTTGCCTCGGTATGCCCTCTTAGACATCGCTGCACCACACTGGGGGTGTCCGCAAGGGAGGAGGCAAGGGTACCAGGACCAATGGTGCAAACCTATTTTGGGTTGACTGACTGAGTTGACACACAATGTAGGGACCTACCTTATTCACCATCTGCTAACCGCTAGCGTATCTCACACCATATATGGTTGACATGATAAAATCATGTCAAAAAGGGGAAATGAAAGGGTCATAAACAGTTAGAGTGACAAAATAATAATTCTGTAGGTAATCTCCCATTATGCCCTACACATGTTTTGTTTGCAGTCTTATGAACAAATATGTCAAAAGTGTTAAACTACAAACTGAAGTGTTAAGCAGTCACAATCTCAGAGCCCCCTTCCCTTTCTCCATTCTATTAGTCAGGTCTATTGCATTAGTTACACACCCAAATCAACACTCACACACGCACATTTCATAATACATCTTAGGGGATAGTTAACATGAATAGCAGATGGCATGTTCACATCAGAGTTAAACTGGCCAATCAGACGGTTGCGTGTAAGTCCATCCTATTGTACGGGGTTGGTTCAAACCGAGAAGTTAAATGTAAGTTGCACCTAGAAGTTGGAGTCAGTCTGACTACGTTCCTGAGGGAGCTGTGTCCCACTGAACCCTGCGCTGCTTGCTTTACATGTGAGCACTGAATAAATGTTGCATCTTTAAACTGAAGAATTCTCCAGTTTATTCTTGGATCTTTCAATCAAAGAATTGGGGGTCTTAACAGATGGCCAATCAAACACTATGACGCCATGGTCATTAAACCAGGTTTTGATACTTTTGGCTGTGTGTGTGTGTGGAGGGGGGGTGTCAAGTCCTGCTGGAAAATGAAACCAGCTTCTCCATGAAGCTTGTCAGTACAGGAAATCATGAACTGTTCTTAAATTTCCTGGTAGACGACTGCGCTGACCTTGGTCTTGAAAAAACACAGTGGACAAACACCAGCAGATGACCTCTGTTCAGATAAAAGTAAGTTTTGCATTTCATTTGGAAATCAAAGTCCCAGAGTCTAGAGAAAGAGTGGACAGGCACAGAATCTAACTTGCTTGAGGTTTAGTGTGAAGTTTCCACAGTCAGTGATGACTTGAGGAACCGTGTACAGTGATCCCTCACTTATCGCGGTTAATGGGTTCCAGAACCGACCGCGAAAAGTGAAAAACCGCGAAGTAGCGTCACCCCAATGACGTCATCCATAAACAATACGTACGTTCATTCTCTCACTCTCTCTCTATCATATGATACGTGTGTGTGTGTACGTGTACATACATACGTAGATGTAAACAAAGTGTACATAAATATGTTTTTAGAACTCTTTTATTCTTATAACAAGATACGTAACTCAAGATGAAAATGATTTACTGCACAGGTTAATGAGAGCTTTACTGCTCCTCAGGTGACGCCTCATCGTGAGGTGCTGGAGGCGCAGGATCAGCGAGGGCAGCTTCCGATAGAGCTGAAGCTGCAGGAGGCGGCGTAGTGCCTCGACGGGAAGACTATTTCGCACAAAATGGCACAAGAGAACAGCAAAAAGTTCCACGCGGCGAGACTAAGTAACACGAGCGATAAAAAGCAATGAATGCGGTCTTTCTTCCCTTCATGGGTGCTTGGCAGGGAAAGGAGGTGGGTGAGACGTCTCGGCCAATCAGCTTGCGGGGTGAAACGTCTCGGCCAATCAGCTTGCGAGATTTCCGAGCCCAGCCAACACGACAACAGCGAACAGAGAGTTGTGCTGCTCTCCGTGTTGACACGTGATGGTCTAATGTAGTCTCCCTGCCTTCTGCTAGCGCCCGCCCATTATTTCTCAATTTTGAATTTTTGATGAATATTTTTGAAAAATCCGCGATGCACTGAGGGCGCGAAAGGTGAAGCGCGAAGTAGCGAGGGATCACTGTAATCTGCTGATTTTTGTCCAATATGTTTTATCAAGACCAAAGTCAGCGCAGTCGTCTACCAGGAAATTTTAGAGCACTTCATGCTTCCCTCTGCGGACAAGCTTCATGAAGAAGCTGATTTCATTTTCCAGCAGGACTTGGTTTAATGGCTATGGCGTCACTGTGTTTCATTGGCCAGCGAACTCTCCTGACCTAAACCCCATAGAGAATCTATGGAGTACTGTCAAGAGGAAGATGAGAGACACCAGACCCAACAATGCTGACGAGCTGAAGGTCACTATCAAAGCAACCTGGGCCTTCATAACACCTCAGCAGTTCCACAGACTGATCACCTCCACGCCACGCCACAATGATACAGTCGTCGGCTCCTGCTCGTGTCCGAGCATAAGGTTGCTCCCATTCCAGAAATCACTTGTGCTTGTGACGGATGTGGTTCTGTAGCCCGAGCTGGTGATGGAAGAGGCGTGGGCAGAGACTGCAGGGAAGTGACGGTGGAGGCCACGGCTGCTGCGAGCGCTCCTTCCTTCTTCTTCGCTTCTCCTCCTCAAATGCACATCTCTTTTTCTCAAAGGCTATAGTGCCATTGTGGATAGCTTCTCTCCATACCATTCTCTCCTTTGCTAGGTGTTCCCATCTGTGGATGTTGGTTTGGGCCAAGGTGGACTTTAGTTGGTCTTTATAGCGCAATTTTTCTGCCTAGTGGTCTTGTTCCTGAGGTGAGTTCTCCATAGAGCAGAATTTTCGGTAGACGATTTGAGTGCTTTCATTGGACATGGCCTGCCCAGCGGAGACGGTGCTGAATAATGGTAGCTTCAACACTAGGTAGTGCAGCACTGGTGAGAACTTCGGTGTTTGTTACCCAGTCCGTCCATTTGGTTTTAAGGATTTGTCTAAGCTTCAGCTGTTGGAAGTGCTCAAGACGTTTGATTTGGCAACGGTAGAGAGTCCAGGTCTCGCAGGCGTAGAGAAGGCTTGACAGAACTACAGCCCTGAAAACCATGATTTTTGTTTTGATAGTCAGTGCGTGGTTGTTGAAGACTCAACGGTTAAGACGTCCAAAAGTGGAGTGAGCTGCTCTAACGCGATTCTCCATGTCCTGATGGCATGTAGGTGTCTTTGATAGAATGCTTCCTAGATAACAGAAATGGTCCACTTTTTCCAGAGGCTTTTCATCAATAGTGATGATTGCGTCAGGGAGCATGTAGCCTGGGGGTGGTTGGATGAGGGCTTTGGTCTTGTCAATATTCACCTCCATTCCAAAACGCTCATAAGCATTTTTGTAGAGGTCAGCCATCCTCTGTAGATCTTCAGTAGTTAAGCTAGGGGTAGCATTGTCATCTGCATACTGCAGCTCGTGGACTGTGGTGGTTAACGTTCTTGTTTTTGCTCGGAGTTGACTGAGATTGAAGAGGCCTCCATCCATACGATATCGTACATCAATGGAAGGGGTGTCTGGTGGGATTTCATTGAGCATTGCCACCAGGTACAGTGAGAAGCAGGTTGGGGCTAGAACGCAGCCTTGCTTGAGTCCTCCTGTTATGGGAAAAGGGTCAGAGAGAGCTTTTTGATAGCATACTCTGCCCACCATTCCATCATGAAGTGAGCGGATCAGCATAATGAAATCATCTGGGCAGCCAAATCTTGCCAAGACTGCCCACATAGCCGGTCGTGGGACCTTGTCGAAGGCTTTCTTTAGGTTCCAGAAGATAGATAATTGGCTGTTGCTGTTCTTGACATTTCTCCTGCAGTTGTCGGGCACAGAAGATCATGTCTATTGTCCCGCGAGAAGGTCGGAAACCGCACTGTGATTCAGGAAGTATTTCTTCTGCGATGACAAGGAGGCGGTTGAGGAGGATGCGTGCAAAGATCTTACTTGCTATGCATAGCAGTGAGATGCCATGGTAGTTTCCACAGTTTTCTTGATCTCCCTTTTTGAAGATGGTGATAATATTTGCATCGCGGAAGTCACTAGGGACTGTCTTTGTTTCCCAGATTTTTAGGATGAGGTTCAGCAGTCGGTTCTTAAATTCCGGGCCACCATGAGTGATTAGTTCTAGTGGGATGTTGTCTGGTCCCGGTGCCTTGCCTGGTTTCATGTGCTTGATGGCTTTGTTCATTTCCTCAGAGGAGGGTGGAAGAGACATTCAGTAGCGAACAGGATGTTGTGGCGTTTTACAGAGAAGGTCGTCTGGTGTGCGTGAATGATCATTGAGAAGGCTTTCAAAGTGGGATCTCCATCGGTTTAAAATTCCCTGGGTGTCATTGATGGCAGTGGAGCCATCTGCATCCTTCAGACTACAGGCAGTTGACCTTGTAGGGCCGAAGATTTCCTTTGTTGCGGCATAAAAGCAGTGCATGTCACGTTGGTCTGCAAATCTTTGGATCTCCTCCGATTTCTGTTGCCACCAGTTGTTCTGAGCAGCGCGAATTTCTCTCTGACAGTTTACAAGTGCTAGTTTATATTTTTGTTTGTTCTGTAAGGCTGGTTTTCAAAAGTGAGCCTTGCCTGACATTTAGCTTCAACAAGGTTTATGATGACTTTGTCATTTTCATCAAACCAGGCTTGGGTCTTCTTCTGAGAGAAACCTATTGTCTTTTTTGCAGCGTCAAGCACTGCGTCATGAAGGGTGGTCCAGTTATCTTCCACCTGTGGTGGTTCTGGAAGATCCGCGATGTTCTTTTCTACGGCTTCCTTGAAGTCTTGAGATGTTTGTGGATTGCGTAGTTTTGCACAGTCAAAGCGATGATGAGGAGCGCTTGATGAGGTCCGTTTTGGTGGATGACGGACTTTGATTTGGAGTCGTGAGATAAGCAATCTGTGGTCTGTCCAACAGTCATCTGCACCAGGCATGGAATGAGTGATGTGCACGTCTCTTTTGTCTCTGGCTCTAGTTAGAATGTAGTCAAGGATATGCCAGTGTTTGGATCTTGGGTGTTTCCAGGTTGTTTTTTGACGAGATGGTAGCTGGAAGAGGGAGTTGGTGATGACCAGTTCATGTTCAGCACAAAGGCCAAGGAGGAGTTGGCCATTGGAGTTGCAGTTTCCAATTCCATGATGTCCGAGGACGCCTTTCCAGAGATTGTGATCTCTGCCTACTCTGGCATTAAAGTCACCCAGGATGACAAGTTTGTCCTGTCTTGGGACACTTTGGATGGTACGGTTAAGCAGGTCGTAAAAGGAGGCTTTTTCATCATCCTCTGAGGTGAGCGTTGGAGCATACACAGATATCAAGGTAAGAAATCTGTTTTGGACAAGAGGGATTCTGACTTTCATCATGCGTTCACTGATGGCCGTAGGGACGAGGTTGTGTTGGTCAACGAGTTTTGATCTTATAGCAAAGCCAACTCCGTGAATACGTGGTTCTTCAGCACTTTTCCCTTTCCAGAAAATGGTGTAGTTTGACCCTGCTTCTTCGATGTTACCTTCATCTGGGAATCTTGTCTCACTAAGAGCTGCCACGTTGATGTTGAATCAGTCGAGCTCCTTGCAGACGAGTGCTGTTCGGCGTTCTGGTCTTTCTGTGTTGCTTTTGTCGAGGAGTGTGCGAATATTCCAGGCCCCGAGAGTTAGAGGCCTCTTGAGAGAGCGGAGTGTTTTCTTTGATTTTCAACCGCAGAGATGGGAAGTCCGCCAGCCGCGGTGAACTGGCCAGACTAAGATGCCATGTCAGATGTTTACCCCACCTTTTCTAGGGGTCTCCCCAATTAGGGTGGGCTGCAGTGATCCTAAAAGGGCCAGCCCAGTCACAGATCCAGCTGCCGAAAGGGAGCAACCATCTTAGATCTGCCACCAATGTGCGGGTGCGGACTAGGGGCTTCCAGCTTTCCAGGCCTACCCCCGTCACCCGCACTTCCGTCGCCATTGGGCTTTGGAAAAGGAACAAGCCATTCACTGATGAAGTTGTTTAAGGTGGTCGTGGTTGCGCGAGGGGCCACGCACACTCACTTGACTGCCAGCCAATTCACTGCAGCTCAAGGGATTGAGACGCGCAGCTTCAGTAGAAGGCAGTTGCAGCGGGCTGCTGGGTGCTTGGTATGTCAAGGCCCACCTTTACCGCCTGCCCGCTAAGCGTTGCACTCGTCTGCCATGTCAAACAGGTGCAGTCTTACTTGACATCATCTGCCTGGCACGCCGTTGGTGGCTTGTACGTAACCCAGTATGGGAGGCTATTGGGTGCTACACCTTGCTCAAGGGTGACCCAGCACAGCAGCAATTAAGAGGTAGTGACATTCTCCTCAGAACCCCAGAACTCCCAGACTGGGGCCTTGCTGCCGGATGTAGTTTAACGTCGTGCCCAGGACATTGATACAGTAATTAATCCAAAAGGAGCCCCGACCAAATATTGAGTGTGTACATGGACATACTTTTCAGTCGGTCCAAACTATTTTTTAAAATTAACTTTATGTAATTTTCTAATTTTTTGAGAAACTGAATTTTTTTCATGGGCTGTAAGCCATAATGACTGGCGCCTAGCGGATGACTGGCGCCTAGCGGCTGCCCCGGCCTTGGATGCGCTCTGCAGAGCGTGCCCAAATGCCAAGTCACGTTTCGTTACCTCATGTGTAATGACAATAAAGTTGAATCTCATCTCATCTCATCTCATAATCATCAAAATTAAAATAAATAAACACTTGAAATATTTCCCTCTCTGTGTAATGAACCTACAGTATATAATATATGGGTTTCACTTTCTGAAATGCGTTGACAAAAAATATTGAACTTTTTCATGATATTGTAATTTTTGAGATGTACCTGTATTTACATTCTTCTGTATAAATATATGTATGTAAATGCATGTATATATCTGCAAACTCAAATAGGTACAGATCTGTATACACACTCCTGCGCATACACACACAAAAAAATAGAAAAAAAGACAAATTTACAATGAAAAAATTAGCCAGTTTATGAAAAAAGGTTTCAAATTTGATGGGGAAAAAAAACAAAATACCACAGTTTAACCCCTTGCAATCCGGTCAATTTCCCTAAAAACGCCAAAAAATAATGTGCCCAAAGTAAATCAAAAGCTGTTCTTCAACCCTTTGCAGCATCGTCATGGGGTTGGTCTCATTTAAAAGAAAACACTTTGAATATTTTGGCAAAATAGTCATAATCTCTCTAAGTGCTCCGGCCACTGAGTAACAGTCATCTAAACATACTGAACTTGAAGAAAATGAATTTCGCCTGGGTGTTTTTTTGGATACAAATGCTTGCAAATAACACACAGCTTCAGATCCGGGCTGGAAAATGCAACAGAAATTTAGAACCAAGTGTTATCCAGCTGAGGTCAAAATTTTGTAACAATACCACAAAAAATGAATATATTACACACCTTTGTTCTCAGGTTGTTCCCAGGCGTTTTTGAACTGTGCCAAATTGTGCCAAATGGCACAGTTTGGAAAAACGTCTGTAACTTTTGAATGATTCAATATAGAAGCTTCATCTTGAGCTCTAATGAAAGGTGACACTCAGGGCTGTGTGTGTGTGTGTGGGGGGGGGGGTTGTTTATTCATTCATTCATGAATGAATGAACAAACAAGCTCCCACACACAAAGAAGCATGCCACGTAAAAAATGTGTGGCTTTTTTTACAAGAAAAAATAACCTACAGTGCACTAAAAATTATTCTAAAATATTTGTAATGTAGAAGATAACAACTCCCACCCACCCCCCCCACCCCGCTACAGAGGACGGACATCGGCCATCGCTACATGACGGAATAGTCATGTGGCGATGTGGCGACCGCGGCGACAGTCACCGCGGCTTCCCCCCCTCGCTACAGACGCGGCGCACGAACCATGTACCGCGGCGCACGGACTTCGGACTTCGTGCGCCGCACAGTTGTAATTTACCGATCGGTCAAAAGCCATTTTTGATTACAGTTTTCAGGGATAAAGAATAATTTAGCTTATAACACTTACCTGTTCACAGCAGCGTAGCTGGCGAACTTCTCTTCCTCATTGTCAGACGAACACGACGCTGGTCCGCTTGTTACGGACTCGTGGTTCTGGTCTTGTGACCCGGTCAAAACATAATTCCATTATTGCGGTTTTGTGCTTCCATGATTGCGGTTTTGGCAAACGATTTTTCAAAACAAATAACAGTAGTAATTCAAAAAGACTGACGAGCGCGTGTGTGTCACCCAGCCTTCGTCGTCAGCCTCCGTCAGTCACTGATGACCATGGAAGAGAATCCTAAACATCTATTCTGCTGGAATAAAAAAAAAAAAAAGTACCGCCTGTGGCTGAACAGGCCGATGCACGAATGGCAGTCCCTGTCACACAGGTCGCACTTGTGCGTGGTCTCCGTGCTGCTGGGTCTATGGCGGTTCTTCCTGCAGGTCCTTTTTTCATCTACTGCAGCAGTCAGTCTCTCCACCCAGCCTTACACAAAACAGCTTTCGAACTTCTGTGCTTCAATTGGCTCGCTGCATTCGCAGCGTTGGTAGGCGGGTCCTTCTTGCTAGGTTTTCAGTCATTGGTTCTTCAAGGTTTCAGAAACCCATTTCAAGGCTCTTATTAGTCGAATAAGAGGTCAATCATATCTGATCTGTTCGCGGCTGTGTCTGTAGTGGAAGAATGGAAATGCAGCTTTTTTTTTTCAGTGCGCTCTAGAACGCAGCGTCCTCGTGCGTCCTAGAGCGCACGAGGGCGCTCTTGTGCGCCCTCGTGTGCTCTAGGACGCAGAGACGTGCCCGTCCGCGGTACACCGGAGTGCAAGAGGTTAAAACTGCATAAAAAAGAGAGAAAAAGAGAAGAAAAGAAATTTATTAAGGCAACTTTAAACCATGAAAGATACACTCAAATAATTAACTGACCTGGCTGAAAAGATATGACGATTTTTTTGGATGCAAACAATTTGAACAGCATTACCAGAAAAAAAGCACATCATAGAAATTAAGAAAAACCACTAGATGAAACCATCGTCTGTTTGTTAGTCTCTGTCCCATCTGGAGAACCATGCTACTCACTAGCCTTTAGCCATCTGCGCCCATTAGCTGCTAACATCCAATAGCCAATATGGTCACTTCTTATTTTCCTTTAATTTTACGTGGTGCACTGTTTTATGGCTGCAGGTTTTCCCTGATATAGTCCATCACTGCAAATGGGTCTTCAAAACGTTTATCCAGCCCAGATGACAAAGTAATACGAAGAACGGCCGGGAAGAGAACCCCATACTTAACGCCCTGGCAGCTCCGAAAGAGCCACTTAGCTTCTGAGAAAACCACTCTCTTTTTAGCCACAGCAGCAGTATAATCCGGAAAAATACTCACTCTCCTACCTTGGAGAAAGAGCGGAGCCAAACGTGTTGCTTTACGGAGAACCTCCTCTCTCTCCTGGAAGTAATGAAATTTTACCACAATGACCCTAGGTGGGTTCTCCCTCCTTAGGTGTAGAACGTAGACTACGATGGGCTCGGTCTAACATTGGGGTGAAGTCAAGTTTCCGCAGCTCCTGTAGAATCTTAGTGATGGCTACCGTGGGTCGTTGGCCTTTGCTGTTCTCTAGCCCTTCCTTTATGCCAATGATTCATGCATTACAACGGCATTCCCGTCCCTCCAGGTCCTCCAGCTTCAGGCGCTGCGAGGTAACTTCTGACTTTAGCTGGCCAGCGTCTCCTTCCATGCTAACCGTCTTGTCTGAATACATATTCAGGCCATCTTCTAGGTCTCCCAGGTGGGTCCCTTGTTTTACCATATCCTCTACAATGGAATCAATTTTTGCATCAAAGCCTTTCATCTTTAAATCTATATGGGCCAATATCCTGCTTTCACTGTTGAAAATATTGGCCGTCACCTCAGAGAGATCAGTCGGTTCCCCCTCAGAGGCCTTAATCGAGCCGGAGGCTTTAACGGCCTGCTCTTTGCTGGGCTTGTTGCTGCTCATGGCACCTTCAAAAAAATTGTTGAAAAAATATAAAGTCATGATTCTGGTGCCTTAGCGTTTTAGTCCAATGTATATTCAGCCTAGTTTACCCAGGGTTGGTCAGAGGTGTTGAAATATTTGCTTAAAGTTCGCCCTAGTCAGGAGCCCAGCAAAAACGTCAGAAGAAATTCTGCATTTTATGAAAACTTGAAACAACTTGGAACCACACTGCACCTTAATTCTCCAAAAGTCTAAAAGAAGATTCTCCTGGCTCTGCCTCCTCCTCAGACCAGACCAAAACAGTACAGTAGCATTTCTGTAGATCCTGGATGTACTGTAGCTTCATTTATGACATGATTTGGTATTTAGACCCAGAAACAGACTACAGACTCAGTTAGAAATTGTAACAATGATTTATTGTGCAGAAAGTGACTTGAGGTGCGTGGAGAGTCTGACAACCCTACGGGGAGAAGAGAGGAGAGGGATGAGCAACTGTGACACAGGAAATGGCACTGATGTAATGGATCGCTGCCTTATGGGTCAGAGAACTGCAGGCTCTGAAACCGCTGGCGTTCCTCGTTCCCTTCCCGGCTGTCGTGACGGGTGAGTGAGTGAAGTCCCGGTGCAGATATTTACAGTGAAGGACTGAGACTGTCCTGAGTTGAGGGAGAAAAAGAGAGATCACTGCACAGTTTATTAATGTCCACCTACAGGTGTTGAGCTGGTGACAGGGGCTCCCTTCCATCGGGAGGACTGAATCCTCAGTCCGCCGGGAGGACAGGAGATCTGGATCCGCCAGGAGGATGAAACCTAAGTCCGGCAGGAGGATGGTCCACCTGTGCACAGGTAAGTGGAGGATTACACAGAAGTGAGGAGGCAAGCAGATAGAAGTTTAATCTTACAGTTTCTCACATTGGAGAAGAGGCTGAGTGATGAGCCGTCAGCTGAAACACGTTTAGTCGACGTCCCCGTGAAGAAGTGAAGCTCTGCTCCCTGTTTAAAGGCTGCTCAAATGAGAAGCGGCTGGTGAACCTGCAGCAGCTATGGGGCATAAGTAACTAGGGAGACAGAGACAACAGAGTGCAGCCAGGATCATGACAATTTAGAGCTTTAAAATGGGCCACGAAGCAGAAGAAAGTATAAAAAGACATGTGTGGCTCCTTATTGTTGAGGAAATGCACATTATATAGTGTCTTCACAATCATTAACATGCCAAGTATTAAAACTGAAAAACATGGACATCATAGTGGTCCAGGGTCTGATGTTCTCTTTCTCTGTGTGTCTAATAGAAGATCTTCACCATGTGGAAGCTGAAGACTGTGGAGCACGTGTCCCAGACTGATGAGAACCAGTTCATGACCCCAACCATCACAGGTGAAACCATGGAGTCATTCAGTGTGTTAAATGTTAATGTTACAGTACAGGAAAGAGTCCATGCTGTGACCTAAAATCACTTCTGTTTACAGAGGACAGCAGAGAAGATCACCGGTCCTTCACTTCAGCCTTTTCAAGATGTTTCTCACCAACCAGGACTCAGACTGTCTTCAGACCCCCATCCTCACCGTGCACTGTTCTCCCTATTTTATTATAATAAACTTTAAACAGAACAGAAAAATACATTTTCTTCTTTTTTAAAATTTTCTGTCTACGTCTTTACCTAAAACCAGAGGTGGGTGGAGCAGCCAGAATTGTTCTCCAGTAACATTCCCGTTATTGTCGTTGTTCAAGTAAGAGTAGTCACTAACAAAGGTGAAGATGAAAGTATTCAATAAAAATGTTACTGCAGTAGTAATGACAGTTGCCAGTTTATAAACTGTTTCTCCTAAACTGGTCACTCTCTTCTTATAATTTCCAAAGTTTTTCTCATAAATTTAGGATCCTTTTCTGAATGTACTTTTATCCTACAAATCTTTGTTTTTTTCACATAAACAACTAAATTCACAACTTTTTGCGACTAAATTAGCAGCTGTTTTCCCATAAATTTATGACTTTTCTTGCACATTTGAAATTGGAGTATGTTCAAGATTTAAAACATTTGCCTCTAAAATGTGTCACTTTTTTGTCAAATTTTACTGCTTTTACATGATTTTTTTTACATGAATTTACCACTTCTTACATATTATTTTGCAAAGTTTGTTTTAATCTGTAACTTGTCTAAATGACTTGTTCATTTGTAGCTGTGCTGGAACAGAAGACCAATGATATTAATGCCCATCTCAGTGAAATAAAATTACACAACATAACAAAAATAATTTTTTTGTAAGTTGTCTGTGTTTTTTCAACTGATTTAAGACAATTTTGCACCGCTGAATCTGAAAATGGCATCCACTTCTCTCGATCAGGTCAGGTTTGTGTTAGGTTATAAACAGTTGTACAGCAGTTGTACAGGTGTACTGTAAATTGAATAGTAGACATTGATAAAGGTAAGTACATGTAAATTGAATGTTACATCATCAACATTCAATTTTACATCATCATTGTTCAAAATTCAGAGAATTTCAAGAAAAAAAAAAGAATTTTGCATCAAATAATGTGAAAATACCCATACATGTAAACAAAAAACGTAAGAAAGCATGTGGCCATAGATCAAAAAGTTGACCTGATTGAGCAAAACCAATGTGATTTTGGGATTCAACACATCAAAATTGTCCTAAATCAGCTAAAAAAAAAACTTAAACAATAAATTTGGTGTTGACCAGTGTTATGAATGTAGTAAAATGGCCAAAGGTGCAATCATTTCAGGTGAGACTAATTCGACATTGTAAACAGGCACTTTTCTAACAACTTTTCAAATAAGTGAACTAAAAAAAATAGTGACTGACCACTGAGTTTTTTCCTCAAAATTACTCGAGTAGAAAGTATCCTGCAATAAAATTACACGTGTATGCACTGTTCTGTTAGAGTTACTTGAGTACATGTACGTTAAGTAAATGTAACTAGTTATTCCCACCTCTGCCTGAAACACACTGTTTTCAGCTACTGTGTCTACAAGTACAAGAACCTGTTATAGCAACATGTGTCATGAGTCTGAGCTCTAATTTCGACCCATGAGACCAACACCCCTGCAGATGGGTCAGGCAGCATCCGGCATGAGGGGCCCCACTGGAGCTGAAACACATAAATACAAAGTAAAACTAAGAACACAAAGAACAAAGGGAACTAAAGACCCATACTTAGAAATTGAGCTAAGAACACATCAAAATAAGAAAATCTAAAAGCAAATGAAGCTAAGAAGAATGTAAAAACAATGGAACATAAATAACTACTTCAATAATAGTTAAACGGTTTGTTAAAAGCCAAAATTTAAAAAGGTACAAAAAGAACTAAGAACACATAAAAACAGGAACTAAAAACCCATACTTAAAAAAACAAAACTAAAACTAAAAAACTAAAACTAAAACTAACTGAACTAAACACATCAATAAGAAGATGAGAAAATCTAAGAACAAATGGCGCCAAAAAGAACATAAAACAATGGAAGATAAATGACTTCTTCGGCAATAGTTAAACAGGTTTATTAAAAGCCAAATTAAAAAGGTGGGTCTTGAGCCTGTTCTTAAAAACATCTATTGACTCTGCAGTCCTGAGGCTCTCTGGCAGGCTGTTCCACAGATGAGGACCATAATAGTGAAAGGAAGCTTCACCAAAGGTCTTGGTCTTGACTTTGGGAACCATTAAAAGGCCAGTACCAGAGGACCTCAGGGTTCGCGAGGGCTCATAAGATAAGAGCAGCTCAGATAGATAAGAAGGCCCAAGACCACTGAGGCATTTAAAAACTACTAAGAGAACCTTAAAATCGATCCTAAAATGCATGGGTAGCCAGTGCAGCGATTCTAAAATTGGTGTAATATGCACCCGCCCCTTGGTCCTTGTTAACACGCATGCTGCTGAATTTTAGAGCAGTTGGAGATGTGATATTCTTTTTTGAGGAAGACCAGAGAGCAGGGCATTACAATAGTCTATACGACTAGTAATAAAAGCATGCATCAAGACCTCCGTGCTGGCAAGAGAGAGGAAAGGACAGACTCTGGCTATATTCCTAAGATGGTAAAATCCAATTTTTGTTACATTTTTAATATGTGAAATAAAATTAAAGTCAGAGTCTACAAGAACGCCCAGGTTCTTCAATGTGTAGGTTTTAGACCTAGCAATTTTGGTAGAAGTTTCTCTCTCTTGTCTTCAGGACCAATGATTAAAACTTCTGTTTTACCCTGATTGAACTGTAGGAAGTTCTCTGCCATCCATGACTTTATATCTAAAATACAGTTTAAAAGGGCATTAATTGGTTTTGTGTCATCAGGAGACGTGGCAATGTACAGTTGAGTATCATCAGCATAGCTATGAAAATTGATACCATGTCTCCTGATAACATCCCCAAGTGGTAACATATAAAGATTAAAAAGTATTGGCCCTGACTTCCGGTCTGGACGCCATGGCGACTGCAGCTTAACACTGAAGTTCTCAGACCCAATCCAGGATAACACCTTGAAAATCAAACTTAACGGATTTTTGGAGGAGTGAAAATCAAAAGACAAAATCATCATGTCTAAAGGAAAACAGAAGAAACTGAAATTCTCCAGGCCAGGACACGTATCGGCCGGAGAATCCGAACTGGAAGATCTCCGTTCAGAAGACGAGGAACTGGTGATAGCTAACAAAAGGGTTAGCCTGAAATCACTATTTGAGGAGCTACGACGATTTCGCCGAGATGTTACGGCCGAATTTCGGGAATTCAGAGAAGAATTGAAAAGGACAAACAGCAGAGTGGACCAGGCCGAGAACCGAATCTTGGAAACAGAGGATCGAATAAAAGTGCTCGAAGATTCTGTGCTAGACCTACGCAAAAGACAAGCAGCTATAGAGGCTAAGCTAACCGACCAAGAAGGAAAACAAAGAAGAGACAACATAAGAATTCATGGTCTGATAGAAGGAACCGAAAATGGTTTTAACTCAATGGCAGAATGCGTGGAATCCTTACTAAGAGAGAAATTGGATATTCCACAAACCACCGACTTGAAGATAGAAAAGGCACATCGTTCATTAGCCGCTAGGCCGGCGGCGGAAGCGCCCCCACGTTCGGTGTTGGTAAGATTTTCCAATTTCAAAATAAAACAAGAGGTTGTAAGACTGGCCTGGCAGAAAAAAGGATTTATGCACCAGGAGAGAAAAGTCTACGTGGAACACGATTACGCCCCGGAGGTCCTTAAAAAGCGCAGGGAATACAATGACGCGAAAAAGGTGTTAAGAGAGAAGAAATTGCACTTTCAGACACCATTTCCTGCGAAGTTAAGGGTCTTCTACGGCGATGAAACGTGTCTCTATAATTCGGCGGAAGAAGCAACAGCTGACATGGCGAAAAGAGGCCTCCCGGTAACGGTATTTAAACCCGCAGCAGACCCGAGTGAGAAGATCAAAGCGCAAACATGGACAACACAAAGACCTTCAAAATCCACGGACCAGCAGCGGGAAACCCAGCACCAGAGCGTCGCGGATAAACTATCCGTTTTCAGGTTGGAATAGCGACCTTTTTTTTTTTTTTTTCTCTTGAATCAATCCGCACATCCAACCCCCCTCATACAAGGTAACAAACAATAAAGGAGATGCATATTCAGCATGTGGTAAAACATTTCATGGAACAATCATATTATTTGAAACAAATAAGTCTTTGTAATAAAAAAAAAAAAACTTGTTAAAATAGAAATGTGACAATAATCCACATGTTCTCCTCATACTAACAAATACTGTTTTTGCGTGAATGTTTGATGTGATGGGGGTGGGAGGGTGCACACAATTTCACAGGGTTTAGGCATAAAAGGAAAAAAAAAAAATCATTACAAGTTTGGATTGGGTTCTGAAACTCACGTTAAAAGCATGGGACTACTTTCAGTGGTAAGAGAGGGCCCTCAACACGTAACAGAGTTTGAGGAATTTCCCTCAGAGCCTTCACTCCATCAAGGCTCTTACAGGGTCTTTAAAAAGACCTCAGCTCAGGAAGTTCTTATAACAACTTTTTGTTTTAAAGTTTTTTACACTATGTTCTTAATGTTTTTCTTGTTTTTAATGTTCTTTCAGTTTCTGAGTAGCACAAAAGAGGGCCACCACACAGTTATACTAAACAAAACAACACAATGGAGAAACAGGGTGTAACCAAAATAATTTCATATAATGTAAAAGGAATCCTGAATCCAGTTAAAAGATCCAAGATTCTAGGCAAAATGAAAAAAGACAAAGCAGGAATAATACTTTTACAAGAAACCCACCTAACAGACGTGGAACACAATAAACTCAGTAGACAAGGGTTTAAAATGATCTCTTCATCTTCATATAAATCAGGGAGGAGGAGGGGAGTAGCGACATTGATATCAACCAAAATTACATTTGAAAAAAAATCAGAACACAAAGATAAAGAAGGGAGATACAGTTTGGTAACTGGGCGGCTAGAGGGAGAAGATATCACCCTGCTGAATGTGTATGCTCCCCCAGGGGCTAATTGGAAATTTTATAAAAATGTATTCGACCTAATGATAACTAAAGCTCAAGGTTTAGTGATATGTGGTGGGGACTTCAATCTTAGACAGAATCCATACTGGGATGCTTCTGGTAATTCCCCACATCAAAATAACACCCAAAACAGGAAGACTCGGATGCTACTAAAAGAATTGGGAATCTGTGACGTGTGGAGGGAACTCAACCCCAGTGTAAAAGACTATACATTTTACTCAACTCCACATTCATCTTACTCAAGGATTGACTATTTTTTTTATGTTTAATAGAGACATTGGAAGAGTAAAAACATGTAAAATAGGACTGATGGATCTCTCCGACCACAGTCCGATCTACATGGACTTAAATATCCAAAAATACACAAATAATACATTTTCTTGGAGGTTAAATTCAAATGTCCTGAAAGGACCATTGAAAGATGAATTGGAATCAGATATTCTCAGATATTTGGAAGATAACGATAATAGAGAAGTATCCCCTTTAATACTGTGGGATGCATGTAAAGCTGTAATAAGAGGAAAGATTATTGCAAAACTGGCAACCCAAAAGAAACTAAGACAAGAAAAACTATCCACATTAGAGTCAGAACTTAGGAACCTAGAAAAAGAACACAAAGGCAACACTCATTCTACTGACTCGCTCAAGATTAAGGAAATTAAAAACCAAATAAATGAGATCTACACAATAGAAATCCAGAAGAAACTTACATTTCTGAAACAAAAATACTATGAAGCAGGCAGTAAATCGGCAAAATTGCTAGCCTATAAATTGAGGAAACATCAAACAGAAAGAGCAATCTACAAAATCAGAGACCCAGTATCAAAGGAAATAAAATTCAGAATTCAGGATATTCTTAAAAACTTCGAGAATTACGATAAGAACTTATACTCCCACAAAAAACATAAAAACGCATCCGAGGCATTCCTAAACACATTAAACCTTCCCCAACTTACGGAGTCACAAAATAAAACACTACTGTCAGAAATACATCCTAAAGAATTGGAAAAAGCAATTATGAAACTTAAAGCTAACAAATCCCCAGGAGCTGATGGCTATACAGCAGAGTGGTACAAAACCTTTAAACAGCAACTATCTCCTCTCCTCCTGAAAACATTTAATTATGTTCTCCACACAGGGGAAATCCCCCCTCCTGGAGAGAAGGGGTCATTGCAGTTATACCTAAACCTGAAAAGGATAAACTAGAGTGCTCCAACTACAGACCAATCAGTGTACTAAATCAGGACTATAAGCTTTTTACCATTATCCTTGCCAAAAGGTTAGAAAATATACTGACAGACCTAATTCATTTAGACCAAACAGGTTTTATAAGACAAAGACAGACACAAGACAACATTCGACGCACTTTACACATAATTCATCATATAAAAAAATATAACTTAAATGCAGTCATATTGGGATTAGATGCTGAAAAAGCATTCGATTCGGTTGACTGGTCTTTTCTATATAGAATCTTATCCAGTTTCAATTTTCATAACAACTTCATTAGAACTATACAGGCATTATATAAAAAACCAACAGCTAAAATAAGGATTAACGGTAATTTATCATCATCTTTTGAACTGAAAAGAGGATGTCGTCAGGGCTGCCCCCTGTCTCCACTGCTCTTTGCAATCTTCATAGAACCTCTGAGCCAATGGATAAGACAAAACCAAAAAATTCAAGGTATTACACTTGGTCAGAAGGAACATAAAATAGCACTCTTTGCTGATGACATTTTAATATACCTAGGGCAGCCGGACACTTCTTTACCAGAACTAACCTCAGTTTTTTCAGAGTATGGAGATTTATCGGGGTACAAATTAAATATGCATAAAACCCAAGTTTTAACATTCAACTATGACCCAAATCATTATTCACTAAGCAAACTCAAAACTAACTGGGAGTCGGAATCTATGAAATATCTGGGGGTCAATATCCCGAAACAACTCAACAAAATTATATCACTAAACTATGATCCACTGGTGACAAAAATAAAATCTGACCTAGCAAGATGGAATATGATACCATTCTTGGGTACTGCACAAAGAATTGAAGCAGTCAAAATGAATATACTTCCACGTCTTCTATACCTTTTCCAAACAATACCGGTAGAACCTCCCAAAAAAACATGGCAGGAGCTGGACAGAAGGATCTCAAGATTCATATGGCAGGGCAAGAGACCTAGAATCAGATATAGAACCCTACAGCTAAACAAAGACAAAGGTGAGCTCGCGCTGCCAAATATCAGGGACTACTTTAAAGCCCCACAAATTAAAACTTTAGTAGAGATATGTAACCCAGTCTACACTGCACAATGGAAGGAGATCGAATGCCTAATAACAAGTGACATCCCCCTACAGGCGATAATAGGGAACAATGTCTTACCTAAGCTTTTGAATAACACTAACCCGTGGATAGAGACCCCGCTAAAAATTTGGTTTAAGATAGTCAGAGAGAATCAAACTAAAGAGCCCTATCGACTTCTGCAATGGATCGCCTATGATCAGGACTTTACTCCTAATAAAACAGACACCAGATTTAAAAAGTGGAAGGAGAAAGGGCTGATAAAATATTACGATTTTTTAAAAGGGCAAATCTTAAGAAGTTTTGAAGATTTGAAAAAACAAGGCCTAATAAATCAAGACCTTTACAGGTTCTTCCAGCTTAGACACCACATAAACAATATACTTAAAAAGGAGGTTTTGGAAAGGGCCCAGTCAGGTGTTCTGAAGGTCTTCTTAATGGCATATAAAGGGATCCCAGGGATCAGATACATTTCTAAAATATACCAAGGTCTTCAAGACTTAAAAGGAGACAACACATCTTATATAAAAGAGAGATGGGAAAAAGAGGGGAATTTCACTTTACAACTGGAAATATGGGAAAAGCTAAATAAACAGCAATGGAAAAGTACCTCATCCCTGCAGTGGAGAGAATTTGGATGGAAAAACTTGGCAAGATTTTTCAGAACACCTGCACAAAACAAATTTACCCATAAGGGATTGAACTGTTGGCGCTTGTGTGGTGAAAAGACTGCAAATCATTTTCATGTGTTTTGGTCATGCCCAGTTATCCACCAATATTGGACCAAGGTACAGACAATATTGGGGAAAATATTCAAAATTACAGTTCCCTTTTCTTTTGTAACTTTGTATTTGGGTTTACTACCGGACTCACTGGAAAGACGAGGAGAAAAATACTTATTCAATGTTTTAATATTGGCAAGCAAAAAAGCTCTAACTAAAAAATGGATGTTGAAGGACTGTCCTACACCTGAAGATTGGACTAACGTGATCCAAGACATTTACTCGATGGAAAAGTTGACATTCGCACTGAGACAGGACATGGATGTGTTCATGAACTTTTGGCAACCCTGGACCGCATATGTGTCTTCCATTAGATCTAATCTTTGACAAATACCATTTCAATAATGGTTCCGCTCTTTGTTCCAACGCTACTCAGATGCTCTTTTATCTTTATTTACTTACTTTTTCTTTTTGTTTGTTTTTTACTGGTTTGTTTGGTTTTTTTTGTTATTTGTTTCTTGTTTTTTTTTTCTCTTTAATTTCACTTTTTCTTTCACTTTAAAAAAAAAAAAAAGGGGTGTTGTAAGAGTTAATCTTCCAATGTTGTCAGATATCAGAAAATAAGGGAACATGTGATGAAAATGTAAACACTGCATTGCTGTAACGACCTGTATACCCTTTACAAAAACTTAAATAAAAAAAAAAAAAAAGTATTGGCCCTAAAATTGAACCTTGGGGTACCCCACACTTGATTTCATGGATTGCCGAAGAACATGTATCCATACTTACAAAATAGCGGCGATCTGTGAGATAGGAATGAAACCATTCAAGAACAGTACCTGAGAAGCCCACCAGGTGTTTGAGTCTGTGTCATGGATGGCCCTCACGAGCCATCATAAGACGCCACAAATCACCGGTGAGTTTGCACAGTTTTATTAAAGGAACAGAAAAGGGACAAAATAACAAACCACGGGGGGCTAAAACACACTACAACAATACACAGTCAATGATAGGGAATAACGAATACATAAGGAGGCACACTTACGATCACAGGAGAAGAATGGTCAACATACAAACAGAGGAATGCTCGCTAACATCAGACAATGGGAAGCTATTGACGAGACTGACGCATATTTCGTTCCCAGCTGCCCTCTTAAGTAGGGAGCCACTGATGAGGCGAAATGTGGCTCAGCTGACAGCTCTGACAGCCGGAAGCCCCTCCGAGCGCTGTCACAATAAAAGCTCGGAGAGTCAAAAGGGGCACACAGCCACCAGATGGGCGAAAATAGTGCATGGCTCGAGCGCGGACGAGATTGGCGCTCGAACCATGACAGTTCTCCCCCCTGAGGGGCGAACTACGAGCGCCGTATGACACCCAAGCCCCCACCCACCCACCCACCCCAGGGTGGGCGGATGGGGGAAAAGGCCCAGAGGGCAAGAACCAGAAAGAGAAAAAACAAAACAAAACACCGTGACGATGACAGGGAACAAATGAGGCAATTACAGAGTATGGTTAAAAGGAAAAAACACAATACTCCATAACACACAAATGATACATTGAACAGGGCACAAATGAAGCAATTACGGAGTATGGTTAAAAGAAAAACACAATACTCCATAGCGCACAAATAGAACAAGGCAACAAATGCAAATAATAGTCGGAGACCTAAAACTGAACACACAGGCCTAACGACAAAAAGAGACATATATACCCCATCCCTCAGACAGGAGAGGGGAGAAGAAAAAAAAACACACTAAACAGCGGTGAATACTCAGATTAACATAGAGCAACAGACAATACACCCGAGTGACCTTTATATTTAATGAAAATAAGAGACACACGGGGATGACGGCAGGCAGAGTCCAACAAGACCGGAACAGTTCTGGGAGTCTCCCTGCGTCCAATGTCCAAACGGTCACTAAGGGGAGAAGGGAGCATTCGGGCGGCCTACTCCAGTCCCAGGCCCGGAGAGACGGAACCTCCGGCGGCCAAACCAGGTCGCCCAACAGGAAGCACAGTACGTCGGGCGGCTGACCCAGAACGCCGAACCGGTGAAAAGGCTCATCAGGCGGCCGACCCGCATCCCTCGGCCACCAGGACCGTGGGGGGAAAATTGAAGACGGCCTCCCTGGAGAAGAAAAAGACGAGGGAGAGCCGGGCCGAACGTAGGGAACCCCAACGGCCCCCGGTGGCGATGAGCTGGGATGGTGATGATGACGATGATTGTGGCAAAGAGGATGATGATGACGATGAGCCAGTCCAGTGTCAGGCGGCAGAGAATCTGCAGCTCCCTCACCGACCTTGAACCACACCGGTGCTGCACCCACGACGGACCCCGACTGGGTCTCGGCTGTACCCGCGATGGACCTCGATTGGGTCACGGCTGCACCCGCGATGGACTCCGATTGGGTCACGGCTGCACCCGTGATGGACCCCGACTGGGTCGGCGCAGCACCAGTAACGACCTCCAACTCCGAACCCGGAACCTCCAGTACAGCAACCGGGATTGGCTCCGCACCGGTGACCCTGGGAGAAGGCTCAGGAGAAGGAAAAGAACCGGGATCAGAATCACCGGTAGCGACAGAGCCCAACGAGACGAGCTTGGGTGCAGCGGACGGCTGCCCTTGGCTGGTCTCCCCGAGAGACAGGCAAAAATGCTCTAAAATGGAAAGAAGGAAAACAAGGTAGAGCACTTGCCTGCACTCGAGTTATGTCGCCGTCCAGGACTTCGATGATCCAGGCTCAGGCCGAAGAAGGTCGTCGTCTGCCTCCCACTCGACTACAGCAGGCTCCACAGCCGGCATGATGGTCTCCGCAGCCTGAGGACCCTCTGGCGCTAACGTCCATGCCGATGACCCGCACGGCGTGGTGGCAGGGGACCCTCGACCTGCTGGATCGGACCACTCATCTGTGGAGACCCGGGGACGCGTCGTTGTCGGCGCAGGCTCCATGCTGCAGTCCGCTCTCCTCCTCTGCCCATGACGTGGCTGCGGGGCTGGAACCAGGCTCTCCAGAACCGCAGACCCCCTCCTCGTCCGGTGACGTAGGCCTGGCGTCGTGGACCGCTTAGCGGAGGGAGACACAGAGGCAGCAGGTTTAATGACAGACGCTACAGCAGGTGGTGGAAGCTCGGGGGACTGCGAACCCCGAACTCCACCCCCAGAAGTCAGACAAGGCAAATCACAACTATGAGGAGAAGAAAGAACTTGCACTTGCCTGTTTGCAGGGGGATAGATGGTGCCTGCTGCAGGGGGTGGAGTTCTTCCCTTTCCCCTCCGGATGGTGACAGCAGGCCCCTCGGGAAGACGAGGAGGAGCCGCTCATGGTGGATTGCAGACGGGCCTCGCTGAAGCATGACACACAGCACTCACAGCAGCCGAAGGTGATGTCGAGGACGAGGGGGCAACAGCCGAGGCGATCCGGGCATGAGGAGCTGATGGAACAGCTGAGACAGATGACCCGGGGGAGGCGACTGCGGGGATTCCCTCCTGTCGTGACGTGGGAGATGCAGCTGACTGGGAGGCTGGGTTCCTCCGACGGCCCAGAGCTGGATCCAGACGGGATTCTCGCTGGGGCCTAGTTATGACACGGCGACTATGCTTATTGGCTGATGGTGAGGCAAGGGGGCCAGGAACACATGGCACCGGGGCTGGACGGGCTACAGAAGCTGAATTCCGAAACGTGGAGCAGGGATGCCTCTCCATCGGCCTCCTGCCGGGATTTCCTTCCAGTCTACGGATCTCCACTCTCGTCGGGGATGCCGTACTCGAGGGAGAAGGAGAAGGTTCCTGGGCCGTCTCTACAATTAACGCACGCTGTGCCACAATCCATGTTGCCCTCTCCTTTCCTTCTGGAAAGGAGGTGAGGTGGTATCTTAATAAGGCCCTCTGGGCGAGGAACAAGTAGTCACCTGCCGCTGGAGTGGGCATGAGACAATGGGCTTTAGCCAGATAGCTGTCGATCTCTTGGAACCACTCAGGGCAAAATCCACACTCGAGGGCGGACATCCTGTTCACAAGCCCAAGCGAAGGGAAAAAACTCCAAACCACGGCAAACTCACGGTGACAGGCGTCTTAGTTTGGCGGCAGTCTACTGTCATCAGTCGGATGGCGGATGGCAGTCTACTGCCATCCGTCATGGATGGCCCTCACGAGCCATCATAAGATGCCACAAATCATTGGTGAGTTTGCACAGTTTTATTAAAGGAACAGAAAAGGGACAAAATAACAAGCTACGGGGGGCTAAAACACACTACAACAATATACAGTCAACGATAGGGAATAACGGATACATAAGGAGGCACACTTAAGATCACAGGAGAAGAATGGTCAATGTATGAACAGAGAAATGCTTGCTAACGTCAGACAGTGGGAAGCTTTTGACAAGACTGACGTATATTTCGTTCCCAGCTGCCCTCTTAAATAGGAAGCCGCTGATGAGGCGAAATGTGGCTCAGCTGACAGCTCTGACAGCCGGAAGCCCCTCCGAGCGCTGTCACAATAAAAGCTCGGAGAGCCAAAAGGGGCACACAGCCATCAGATGGGTGAAAATAGTGCATGGCTCGATCGCGGACGAGATCGGCGCTCGAACCATGACAGTCTGCTTAATAAAATGTGGTGATCTACTGTATCAAAGGCAGTGCTGATATCCAGTAGCACCAGGACTGACAGTTTGTGGGAGTCCATGTTACACCTGATACCATTAACGACTTTTAAAAGGGCTGTCTCAGTACTGTGGTTTGTCATAAAACCAGACTGAAATTTCTCAAGAATGTTGTGGTCCATAAGAAAATTGTTTAACTGGATAAAAACAATTTTTCTAAAACTTTACTGAAAAATGGTAAGTTGGATACAGGTTGATAGTTACTGAGGATATCAGGATCTAAATTATTCTTTTTCAAAAGGGGCTTCATCACAGTCATTTTAAAGGCAGTGGGGAAAATACCAGTCTGAAGAGAGCAATTTGCAATGTTTAAAATCTCATGTTTGAAGAATCCATAAAACGTTTTAAAAAGTGATGTGGGAATCAGCTCTAAAAGGCAGGAAGTCAAGTTTACCTGGGAGAAAACTCTACTAAGCATCTTAGCATCTCTCATGTCTTGTGGTTAATAAGAGAGAGGACAGCGAGTGTATCTTAACACTTTTATTCAATAATTAACCAGCTCAGTGTACAGCAAAGGATAATGGCTCCTCTCATGCCATGTGGAGAGTTCCCCGAGATGGTACAAGTGCGCCCCCTTCAGGACTGGCTGATACTGAGTCAATCATGTAACTCTGATACATGCAATATACCACATCCCCCTTCTCAAGATGTAGGTTCCACAAACTCACTTACATTACATCATACAGTATGTTCAGCATTTTTCCACACTTGTACACAAGCTTGTTTTTTTTTTCGTCCTTGCTGTAAAACAAATAGCAACAATTCAAGTACATTTTAGAATCAATAATTTCACTATTATTCAGAAATATGTGAAGTCTAATAAACATAATTTCTGACAAACTCAAGTGGTTCTTTACATTAACACCCTTGATTTTCTACATTTCCTCTATTAACCTTTGTGGCGGTTTGATAGCTCTGTTAGACCTTCTAATGACCGTTCCTTGTGGATTATCTTGAGCACTTACAAGCTGCTCATCATTCTGACAAGGAGTAGAATCTGAGTTGTCTTTGTCCTGACTGTTTTCTCAGGTTCAGGTACATGGAGTAAGTGTCTCCTGTTTCTGCGATAAGTCACTCCCTCAGATGTCTGTACCTCATAAGATCTTGGCGCTACAGTTTTCAGGACTCTTGCCTCTATGTTCCAATATTTCCCGTCATGCATCTTTACTCTATCATGGCATTTAAGTGTAGATAGCTGTCTTGAGCCTCTGTCATAGTACCTTTTCTGCACCTGTTTCTCCCTTCCTTTTGTATGAGTGAGTCTGCTGTTCTTTTCCATTTCTAACAGTGATGGTAGTCTCGTTCTGAGTTTTCTATTAAACAGCAACTCTGAAGGTGATAGCCCATTTTTCAAAGGTGTGGCTCTGTAGTTCAGCAATGCCAAATAGGGATCAGTTTGTCAGTCAATTGCTTTTTTAACAAGACGCTTGACAATTTTTAAACCATTTTCCACCAGTCCATTAGATTGTGGATACACAGGGCTTGAGGTGATGTGTCTGAACCCATAGTGTTTTGAGAATCCACTGAATTCAGCACTACTGAATTGTGGACCATTATCAGACCTCAACACATCAGGCATGTGAGTGATCACAGTTTCAGCTGTAGTGTCCTTCAGTAAAGCCATTTCAGGATAGTGTGAATAATAATCCACTATGAGAAGATAGTTCTTGCCCCCCTATGTGAATAGATCAATGCTGTGGCGGCATGAAATAATAGGCAGCGAACTGAGAGTTTTTAAGGGAGTTTATTATTCATACCGCCATCACAGAACTCACCCCGGCGCCGTGCATGCGCGCCAGAGCGAGCCTGGAGGCTCTCCAGCAGATAGGCAATGCGTGCAGTCAGATGAGCAGTGAGAGAGAGAGTGAGTTACAGAGCAATGCAGTTTTTATACCCCACTACAGACAATGCATTCACAGCAGTAGGTATGGACATTTGCATTTGAGAGACACACATAACAATAGGAAGATTACTGGCCGGAATTCGCCTCTGCTCCGGAGCTGTAGGACAAAAGAGGTTACAAGGCACATCTACATATTGTTATCAGTCTATAGATCACACTGCTATGTTAATTGCTCCCGCTGAGCGCTCTGCTTGTCCGTGGCTGTTGTGGGGGTTACCCATACACTCCCCCCCAGACGGCTCAGTGGGAAGCTGAGGCCCCGATAGTCCGGCTTTGGGAGCGAGCTGCGGGGGAAGCTCACTGCAGGCGGCGGTGGAGGGAGGGGGGTGGGGGTAGCAAGTGCCGGCCCGGAACGGCGAAATTGTCTGGGCCGTGCAAAAATTGCCTGTGGATCCGCGATGTTGAGGGGCTGTCCCGTTGAACGTGCGGAGGTCCACAGCAGCTGTAAGAAGAAAAATTAGTCACTGACTGCTCTCGCGGCCATGAAGAAAAAAAGGAGCTGCAGCAGTGTGGGACTTGGCGTGTTGACTTTAGGTGCGCGCGCAGTCCTAAAGTCCTCAGGGACAGCTGATGGCTGAATTCCCTTGTGCGCCATGGCTGAGACCCGTACAAAATCCTGTGAGCGAGCTGCGTGCGTGCTTCAGGTGTGTGAGCAGCCTTGAAGGTTCTGTGTGCAGCGGCGAAGGACGATGGCGGTCTGTGTGGAGCCGGTATTGTCCCGTGCGTGGTGCGCTGTCCTCATAACCCCCCGGTGTGCGTGCGGGGTTCGGTGTATGGCAGGTCCGCTGTAGAGGCGAGTCAGGGTCAGGGAGCTTGCTGGAGATCAGCGTCGTCGGCGCCGATGGTCATCCCTGTAAGCTGTTGCGTCGTTCGCTGTGTCAGGTCATGGTGCGTTCAGGTCCCCGCGCTGCATTCTCCATCGGCCCTGGACGTCGCTGTCATGGAGAGAGGACGAGGTGCGTGCGCTCTCGTGTGGAGGAGCTGTGAGAGCGGCCGGTCCCAGCGTGGATGTGCAGATCTCAGGCGGGGATCGCACAATGACGCTTTCTGCCGCTTACCCGGTCGTGGGTGATCTCCGGAGAGTTTCACCTGGTGGTGGCTCTGCGTCGAGGTCTCCCTGTAGCAGAAGGGAGGTCAGATCCTTTGCGTCAGGCTGCTGCGTTCGCTTGTCGTCGGAGAATCACCGCCGGGTGCTGCGTTCGTTGTCGTCGGGTCACCAGTGTAGCTGTCCAGACCAGAAGGTTGCGTTGCACAAAGCGTGTGCTTTCTCGGGGTCACCAATGTGGCGGCATGGGATAATAAGGAGCGAACTGAGAGTTTTTGAGGGAGTTTATTATTCATACCGCCATCACAGAACTCACCCTGGTGCCGTGCATGCGCGCAAGAGCGAGCCCGGAGGCTCTCCAGCAGATAGGCAATGGGTGCAATCAGATGAGCAGTGAGAGAGAGAGTGAGTTACAGAGCAATGCAGTTTTTATACCCCACTACAGACAATGCATTCACAGCAGTAGGTATAGACATTTGCATTTGAGAGACACACATAACAATAGGAAGATTACTGGCCGGAATTCGCCTCTGCTCCGGAGCTGTAGGACAAAAGAGGTTACAAGGCACACTACATATTGTTATCAGTCCATAGATCACACTGCTATGTTAATTGCTCCCGCTGAGCGCTCTGCTTGTCCGTGGCTGTTGTGGGGGTTACCCACAAATGCCAACTTTCTGCCATGGATTTGCTGCATCTGTCTCATCCACCCACATTGGCTCTTTAATCTGTCTTGTCTGGTATTTTTGACACATTTCACAGGCCCTGACCTTTCTTTCAATGTCGGCATTCGTGTTAGGCCAATAAAGGACTGCTTTTGCCCTCAATGACCTTCATGTATCTTGATCAGCATGTTTTCCCATAATATTTGAGGTACTACGATTCTTGAGCCATTAAACAGTACTTCATCAGCAACTGATAGTTGTTGATGAAGTTGAAGTTGAAGTTGAAGTTGAAGTTGAAGATGATAGTTGTAAAAATTCTCTGCACTCTTGGTGGTGTGTTGGCTAAGCCCTTTTTTGCAATAGTCACCAAAGGTTTGTGGTCAGTCTCTGCCCATAATGTTCTGCCATAAATCAGATAGTGAAACTTTTCACATGCATAGGATAGTGCTAATGCTTTCTTTTCGATCTGAGCATAATTACACTCTGATGTTGTTAGTGCCTGTGATGCATAAGCAACTGGTCTCCATCTGCTGCCATATTGCTGCAGCAATACTGCTCCTATGCCTGCTTTAGAAGCATCTGCTGAAATTTTTGTTTTTCTCTTGTCATCATAGAATCTCAAGACTGGAGCTTGCGTGATCAGTGTTTTGAGATCATCAAATTCCTTTTGATGGTTAGCATCCCAGCTCCATTCAGTTGTGTCACAAAGTAGGCTCCTAAGCTGAGTAGTGTGTGTCGCCAGGTTAGGTACAAACTTGCCTACATAGTTAACCATGCCAAGAAATCTTTGAACTCCCTTTTTATCAGTTGGTGGTGGCATATTTTTGATAGCAGCTACTTTGCTCTGATCAATCTCTATACCAGTGCAGGACAGTTTCACTCCTAGAAAAGTTATTTCTGTTTTTCTGAATTCACATTTGTCTGCGTTTAGCTTCAGTCCATTCTCTCTGGCTGCCTCAAGAGCTTGTTTTAACCTAGTGTTGTGCTCTTCAACAGTTTTGCCCCAGACTAATATGTCATCAATGTACACTTTTGTGCCTGGCACTTTGTCAAAAATCTGCTGTACCGTTCGATGAAATATTTCTGGTGCTGATATCAACCCAAAAGGTAGCCTTTTAAAGGAGTACCTGCCAAAAGGTGTGTTAAAAGTGCAAAGTGCAGTACTCGCTTCATCTAGGGGTATCTGCCAAAATCCCGCTGATGCATCAAGTTTGGAGAAATACTTGGTTCCTGCTATGTCACTGAGTAGCTCATTTCTGGTTGGTAGCTGAAAATGTTCTCTTTTCACATACATGTTCAGCTGCTTTGGGTCTATGCATAGTCTAAGAGACCCATTCTTTTTTTCCACTATGACTAGTGAATGCACCCATTTAGTAGGTTCTTCTACTTTACAGATTATGTGTAGAGCTTCTAGTCTCTGTAGCTCTGCTTTTAATTTGTCTCTGAGTGCCAATGGTACAGGTCTTGGAGCATGAATAACTGGATGATTTGGCTCCTCCAATGTTATTTTGTGTTTTACATTTAGCTTACCAATGCCTTGAAACACATCTGGATACTCTTTTTCAATCTGAGGCTCTGTCTTCTTTTCACAGACAACCTGCACTCTTTTAACTAGTCCTAACATATTACATGTCTTCAGACCCAAAATCGGTATTTTGTTACCTTTTACAATCACAAATGATATCTCATGTGATTCATCATTAACATGCACTGACAATGTACATGTGCCAACAGTGGGAATCTGTTCTCCACTGTATGATTTCAGTCTTATAATTTGTTTCTCATTCACCACAGGTTTCACCTTAAGGCGCTGTAAGTCAGTCTCTGGAATAATGTTCACTTGTGCTCCCGTGTCAAGCTTGAACTGGATCTGTGTACCATTTACCTCGTAGCTTGCTGTCCAGTCTTCATCACATGTTTCAGTTCCCACAGTACCTATAAAGAGATCTCCTGTTTTGGTGCTGCCACAACTGTCATCCTCTATGCTGTGGATCGCCCCTCTCTGCTTGGCTTGCTTGCATGCCCATGCAAAGTGGTTCCTTCGTCCACAGGCGTGACACTCTTTCCCATAAGCTGGACACTGGCGTGGTGGGTGCTGTCCTCCACAGCTGTCACATCTGCGTGGCTCCCTGTTGCTGGTATGCGGCTCTCTGCCACCTTTGCTCTGCCTTGTCCTTCCTCTCTCTGTTTTATCAGCACTGGGGTTCACTTTTCCCCTCACAACTGCCTCCACGCTGTAGTCTTTGTTGTTTGCTTTGTCACTGTTCATCGTTTTAACTCGACTCTGTGTAGCCTCTTTAGCTTGACATATCTGGATTGCTCTCTCCAGTGTTAAGTCACCTTCACCCAGAAGTCACTCTCGAAGGCTCTTGTCTCTAACTCCAATAATTATGTGGTCTCTGATTAACGAATCTGTCAACTGTCCGAAGTTGCACAATTGACTTTTGAGTTTAAGGTCCATTAGAAACTCTTCTATTGTCTCTGATTCAGCCTGGCATCTACTGTGAAAGATATATCGTTCATAGGTTTCATTTCTCTTTGGCGTGCAGAATTTCTCAAACTCCTCCAGTACTTTATTATAGTCAGCTTGTTGGTCTGCCGTTAGCTGAAGACTATTGAAAACATCGATAGCATCTGAGCTACTGTCAGGAATAGTGCAACTTTCTGCTCACCGTTCTTGTCAGCTGCTCCAATTGCTGTAATGTACAGGCTGAAACATTGTTTAAACCGCTTCCATTGCTCTTCCACATTACCCGTCAGCTTGAGTGGAGAAGGAGGCCTTAATTGATCCATCTTATAGTTGTGCTAGCAGTTAGCTTTACTTAGCTTTACTCTGAGGTCGGCTCCTTTCACCGTTACACTCGTTCATAAGCTTGAACTGCTGACTGGAAGGCAAGTCCTGTCACTCCTGGTACCATGTCATGTCTTGTGGTTAATAAGAGAGAGGACAGCGAGTGTATCGTTCTGCACGGTGGCGCAGTGGTTAGCACTGCGGCAGCACAGTTTACCCTTGGCCGGGGGATTGTGGGGATCGTGGGATCGTGGGTTCGATCCCAGCCCCCGACCAACAGTGATCTGTGTGGAGTTTGCATGTTCTCCCCGTGTTGCGTGGGTTTACTCCGGGATTTCTCCGGTTTCCTCCCACATGCCAAAGACATGCATGTTAGGTTAATTGGCTGTTCTAAAATTGTCCCTAGATATCTGTTTCCTATAGGCCCTTAGAATAGAGGGTTAGTATTAATGAAAGCGCTTTGAGTGGTCTTTGTGACTAGAAAAGCGCTATATAAGTGCAGGTTAGTTAGTTAGTTAGTATCTTAACACTTTTATTCAATAATTAACCAGCTCAGTGTACAGCAAAGGATCATTGCTCCTCTCATGCCATATGGAGAGTTCCCCGAGATGGTACAAGTGCGCCCCCTTCAGGACTGGCTGATACTGAGTCAATCATGTAACTCTGATACATGCAATATACCACAGCATCAACCAGGGAAAAACAGTCCAGCATTTCCTCAGCTAAAGGTGAGTCCGTGGAGGTAAATGATCAGGCAAGATGCAACATGGCTGGATGGTTGCAGGGTTTTATTTCCTCCATCAAAATGAGACACACAACGTAGCTCTGTGAACTACTGTGCTGCTGAGGCATGTATCGTAAGCTTTTTTATAGATGTCATACAGACAGAGAGAATGCATGGCACATTAGCATAGTAATATACAGTACATATCAGTCAATACATATTATTAGCGTGACCAACTGGCGCCCGGATGTCCGCTCCCTCATCCAGGGGATGTATACACAACAGTCCATTGTTCTGATTGCCCCCAGGGGCTCTCTGTCCATATGCAAATTGTCATCCGTTTCCTCCAGCCCTGCTGAGCGTGAAATAGTATCAGTCTGCATTGTGCTGGGTCACCACACGGCTCCCCCCAGAACGCTCAGAAGGTGCTGTGACACACACCCCCTCCCCCGTCATTTGGGCTCCAGCTCCAGTAGAACTGTCCTGCTGTAGAGGAGTGTCGGAGGGCATGTCAGTCCGTGGGGGGAACGGGGGAGGGGTGGAAAAGACAGTGTGCTCCGCTCCGAGTTCCAGCACGTTGAACGGCCATGGATCGTGGGTGCACGGGGCCGGTGTACATCGTGCTTAATGGAACAAGGCGGCGATCGGCCGGCTTTAGGGAGTGAGGTGCTGGAAGAGCGCTGTGATGGAGGAGGGGCAGCGGGGTGGGAGTAAGTGAGTGCTGGCCCGGGACGTCAAAGGTTTCTGGGCCTTACAAAAATTGCGTGTGGATCCACCATGGAGAGGGACTTTCCTGGTAAACCAGGGGCGGTGATCCGCAGTGGCTGTGAAAAAAAATTAAGTCTCTGACTCCTCTCGTGGCTCGGTCCTGTGTGGATGTGGGGAAGGCAAACGGCCAAGTTCCCCGAGGATGCGTAGCGGCTGTGAAACAACTGCAGCTGTGTGAGAGACTTGGTGGTGTGGCTTTAGGTGCGGACGCAGCCCTAAAGCCATCGGGGACAGCAATCAGCTAAACTCCCGTTGTGCGTCGTGGCTGAGAAATCCATACAAAGTCCTGTGTGTGGGCTGCACATCTGCTTCAGGTGCGTGAGCAGCCCTGAAGGTTCCAAGGATGGCGATCGGCCGTGTTTCTCGGGCATGTGCAGCAGCAGAGGACGCTGTATCAGTCTGTGGAGCTGGTTTGTTCATGTGCATGGCACGCGCTTGGCACAGTGACCACATAGCTGGCAGTTGCGCTGTCCTTATAATCCTGCGGTGTGCGTGCAAGGCTTCTGTGCGTGGGAGGTCCACTGTCGGGAGTTGAGTCAGATTCGGGGAGCTTGGTGGAAATCAACGCAGTTGGCGCCGATGTTCTTCCCCGTTCAGGCTGCTTCCTTCAGCTCGCTCGTGTCGCCGCTCATGGTGCGTGTCGGTCCCAGCACTGCCCGCTCCGGAGGACGCGCTCCGGTGTGGATGAAGATGTTGCAGGTGTTCTCTGGTCCTCTGGAGTCCACAGCACGGTGAGAGGGAGCAGACGGTCATTCTCCCTCGTCAGGTCACCAGTGTAGCATCATCGTCCTCCTCAAAACCAAGACAAGATCACTTCTCTCCAGTTTACAGGAATTTCAATTTATTCATTACACAGGAATATCACCTTTCTGCCTTCTCAGGAATATCACTGGCTTTTTGCTGACTCATGCAGGCTTCTTCCAGACCTGACCAAAGATGCTTGCTTTCCCAGGACCCCAATGTAAACAATTGCCGCTTGCAGAGATTGTAAGGATCAGAGTTTGCTTTTAAAGGCTCAAAGGAACATAAAACTCAGGAGACCAGACCTCTCAACATGAACACTGCATTTGATAACGTACCTTTTCACAGGAAACCAATGTTTTTAAAAGAGTCATAAACCACTTAATCTGATGGTTTTATAGCCTATGCTGTCCAGGCCTTCGCCAGATACTAAGGAAATCATCTACAGCTCAACAGTACCTCCTAGCGGATACCTACGGAATGTGTTTTCAGTACGTAGGATGACTTTTAATTTGTTCTAAATATTAAGTTTCTTTCAGCTTATCCTGGATCCTAAGGACACTGAAAATCATCCCCCTTATCACCAACCATGGTTTGCTGCATGTTCTGCTGTTCTAATCTTGATCTAAATGTGAATGCATGTATTATAATTATGTATAAGAAATGTTATATTCATGAGTGTTATTGGAGTAATGGTATAAATGCATGATCACCATATATTAGCCAAGTCATTTAATTTAGTTAGATTTTATATTGAGCATTTATCTTATAAGAACTGACTGTTGATTTTTCCCTCTGAAAATTCATGGGATGGTGTCTTCATTTGGTTGGCTGCTCTCAAACAAAGAAATGTTTTCACATTGGATAACAGCCATTTCAAACTGATTCTGAAAGAGTAGATTGGTCGTTTGACGACTGACCTCATCAGTTTTACGACCCGGCGAGGTAACTTTAAAAGACAGAAGTTAGATTTGAGTACCAGAGGAAAAACAGGGTTAACAGTTGAGTCACAGCACAGATAAGAGTTTTAAAAAAAAGTCAGAGATCAGACAACAGGCAGGAAGATTAGCTAGAAATAGAATTAAGAATTAGAGGAACTAAATTAAGATTAAAGAAGCAGAATAGTAATCTAGATCTCAGAAGATTTTATTCCACCGTTTCAAGGCCCTGTGAAGTTTTATTTTATTCTCTGTGTGTTTGTCAAATCTTTTCTTATATTCTGGAAACTGAGGAGAAACCATTTTTCTTTAGAGCTCGTCCCTTTTTAGAGAATCAAATTCTCAAACTTTTTCCTTCACCTCAGAAGCCATTCTTATCCTAGTAAATGTTTTTCTAACACTTTTTTAATGACTTTTCACGCCATTAAAGTGGACCTTTAATTTGCCTAGTTCAGGGGTGTCCAACCATGTGCCATGGAGAGCCAAGACCCTGCAGGTTTTACCTCCAACCAGTGTCTTCAACAGCAGATTTCTGTGAACTTCTTCCCACTGATTGCTGATAAGTGAAAACACCTGCTGAAGAGACTGGGTAGAAGAGAAAACCTGCAGGGTCTTGGCTCTCCATGGCACATGGTTGGACACCCCTGGCCTAGTTTAAAGTGAAGAGACTGAGAAGATTTTCCTTCAGTTTTTTTGGTCTATCCCGCTACAAGAGACCCCAAATTTGGATTCTTTTCCCAAGGACTTTTCACGCCGCCCTGAGACAAAACCACCCACGGCTGCAAATGTCTCTTTGAAGGGCCCCCAGCTGAGTTATCACTTCCACGGCTGTGAGGAGGCATCTTGCAGCACCAGCTTCCTCCCGACGTCCGAGCTTCAAAAAAACCCCCAGCGGTACCGACCAGCGGGATTTGGACCTACGGCCGTGTGTGAGTGAGACTTATTCCTCCTATTTCTGGGTTAAAACGTGATGTCCTAACAATTAAATTACAATTGAATATCGCCCGTATTTCAGGGCTCAATTAGTCTCAGCCACAGGATAGGACTGTAAACTGAACGAAAACTTTCAGTCATTTTTAAGTAACTGCCCTTAAATTTTTGTAGATTAATTCAGGAGTCATTTTTAGATAATTAGCTTATGAATTTTCCCCATAAAATTGCGTTGTTTTGTTAAAACATTCCAGCCTCACTTACAAATGAAACATAAGTCTCATTTCTCCTTGGTTCTACAGAGGTGTAATGCTGGATTTTATGTTCAGGAATCCAATATCAGTTGATGTGATATTTTACGCTGTCATCATCTGAATCTGTTTATTCATCATTTGAACGCCATGCCATGTAACCTGAATGATTTTAATAAACGAGTGAATAAGAGCAGTTGAAGCGTTTTCCTTTCGCATATACAGGTTTCCTAATCACGGCAGGACAAAAACTCACTGAAACTTTGAGACTGATTCATTAAGCAATTTAAGGTACAAAATTAATTAAAACTAAAGTTAATTTTATTGTCCGTTAGGACTGGTGCCCCTTTTACGAGTGCTTTTATTTAATTTAGCGGGTGTAGAAGTGATGGTTCAACTCCGCTCCCCTTTCACACCCACTATTAAATAAAATAAATAATTCCTGTACCTTATGACAAATAATTTTATAGGCTCTTCATCCTACATTATTAATGGTGCCCCGTGTGAGGCCTCTGTAATTGGGAAACGTATATGCAAAAGGAAAATTCATTGAAATCATAATTTGTTCCTGCAAATATTGATCCACTATTTGGCGAGTCTGTGTGTTTGTTTGAGACTGAGGCCTGCATCTACTCCTGCCTGTGTGTGTCTGCTGTGTTTGTTTACCTAACCCCCGCTGGTGGCTGATAGCTGCAAAGGGGGGGTGAGTGATTCGCCCACTAAAAAGTCAACAGTTTTTGATGCATGCAAAGAAGTTTAAACAGTATTATTATATGCTGGATTAAGAAACAAAGGCCTAGAGCGACAGAAACGCGAAGAAAACCGTCCTGTCTCTCGCCAGTATAACCTTTCGGCGATTATCCCGAAAGGAGTAATTAAACTGGCCAGTTCTGTAATTTAATTACCCAAGCGTGGTGACGTCAGATTAAGCTGGACGCGGTTTGATCTGGTCACTGAATAAACCGCTGGGGAAAGTAGCGCTAAGCTATACCCGAAATTAAAGGGGTTACATTATTTGTGAAAGTTGGAGATTAAACTCTCATTTTGGAAAACAAGGCGTGGCGTTGTCGCTGAGACTCGCGCCCGCGTCGTGTCACGTGAACACGCACAGTCGCGCGCGTGACCGAAAGGCGTGCACGAAAAACTGCGCATGAGCAGAGTAAGCGTGCAGACGCCATCTTGAAGGCGCTAAGAGGGAGTCACCCTAGCCGCCATTTTGAGTGAGACCGATAGACCCGCCCAGAGCGACGTCACCAGTGTCTCCTCCCCCTGGGAGGGCAGAGACAACTGCCTCCATCGTGTGGTCAACTATAGGAGTTGCATTTCTTGCATGAATGCACACTCGGATTAAAGCAGAGCAAATCTATTAAGCTGATTTATAATCAAACAGAGCTTCCAAATTGACTTTAAATCAATCCGAATTATCCGGAACAATCTAAATTTAAACTCAATTCAAAGTTTTATCCCAAGAACCAAAAGGAAAAGGAAACTTGTGTGTTTGAAGTTTGTTCTCATTGGTGGAAGAGCTTTTGACTGCATACATACACAGTGAAAGAACATAGAAGCATAGACTTTGTATTTACTCACATATGTTAACCACATATTTTAATCTTTTTAGTTAAAAGCATATAATCACACATCTTATGCTAAAAGTCTGCAAACTTTTAAGCTATATATATGTGTTTTGTTTTAAAGATCACTTTGTGCAATTTCTTTCACAGGAAGCCATTCAACTTAGGGACCCAAATAAATGACAATGTTCATTTAAACTCAAGTTAATGTTAATCCTGTGCATGTTGGTAAAGGATTTAGTGATTTACTAAATATTTAACCAAAATTCTCCAAAATTAGGAAACCACATCCAGCAATTAACACTTGAAAGCTTTAGCTTATTTACAGTCAGTGTTGCTTCTGATTCATATTTCCTCCCCAGGAGAAGGAAAACATTTAACCAACTCACTATTTCTCACCAGGAGTTGAAATAAGTCAAAAGGTGAAAACTTTGACTAGTCTGTAAAACATTTTAATTTTTTCTCCTCTTTTTAAATAATCATTAACTTTAATCCTAAGGAAGCCTTAGTGACAATACACAAAGACAATTCATTTGTTTCCTAACTTGTAAATATTAAAACATTGAAAGGCTTTAAATGAAGATAAGCTTTAACAAATAGAACCAAGCCAGTTCTAACTTTAAAACAAAGTGAAGACTTATACTGTAACCCTAAAGCCTTAAAGCTTTTAACCTTTTCTATTTTTGCTGCTTTCTTTTTCTTTTGTAAATAAAATCATTACTTTCAAGTGAGATTCAACAAAAAATTCACAACCTAGTTGAGGACTATTCCAAAACTACACTTTGATAACTGAACTGAAAGAAGTCAATCAACACAAAATTTTTTTTTTTGCTTTTGTCTTGTGAAATACAAATCAAAATACAGTGTCAACAAATAAACTAACATGTATTCCACATTTCTAAAGAATTCCAAAATATTTGCTTTCCTTCTTACAAGCCTGGAAGTTGAAACAAACTCCAAAAAGAAGCTTGTAATTACCCTCACTGTAAAACGACACTCAAGGTTAACTCTTGACGCACAACTTTAGCTATAATCAACAAATTGATTTCAAGCTAAGCGTTACACAAACGGTCAAACATGTCGAATCCACTTGACGAATTAAATGACCTTCAAGCAATATTGGAAGAGTTGGCCTCCGACCTTATACCCGGTTTCTCCAAACAAGTTCGGGATACTCTACCAAAAGATTTGAAGCAAATCACGGAAAAACTTTCGGATGAATGCGAAGCTAACCCACCGAAAGCAAAGGAAATCCCTGATGTGTTAGGAAAGTTTGCACTAGCATTAGTTGCAAGGCTAAAACAAGCGGAAACCCAAGTACTCTACGCCGAAAAGGAACTGGTGAAACGACAAACAACCATCCTTTCTCTTCAGGAAGAGAACAAATCCCTTGTGAAAAAGCAGGAACAAGCTCGCATAGAGAAAGAAGACACCCAAGCTACGCTCGATCAGACGTTGCTAGATCTGGAACAAGCAGAGGAAGAAAAGCAACGACTAGAAGACAACAATACCTCACTTCAGCAAGAAAACGAGGAATTGAGAACCACCCTGCTTTACAAAGAGAATCAACTCAAGGAAGTTGAAGGTCAATTGGACGAAACAAACTCCGATTATGGGAAATGCAAACTGCTCCTACGAGAAGCACAACAAGGTCTTCAGGACGCCCAAGAAGAGCTGGAAGACCACTGCAAACAAAGGGATCTGAGATCAGAATCCATGAACAGACCGGTTCCCTCGACAAAGGGGGGCATCCCCTTATGGGATGGGGACCCCCCCGGCTCACACTCACCTGACCCATTCAGACCCGAATGGCAACGTGAAAGACGTGTGCAAATTCCATCCGATGGAGATCTCAATAAGATTGCTCGCTACATCACGAAATTTGACCCCTCAACCAGTGGGCCACCTGATACCAGGGCTTATTTGCAAGACATCGACTACTACTTGCGTAAATACCCTGATGCTACGGTTGACGACCGCATTTATTTGATCAAGTTGACATCCAACAGGTCGGTATCAAAATTTATAGATCGGCAACCATTTGACATCAAGATGAACCACCGAAAGCTCTATGAAGCCATCGAAAGAGAGTTTTCCGACGACTGCTTACAGTCAGGGCTAGCGACAGCCCTAGCTGTGAAACAGGGTCGCTTAGAGCCTCCACAGGCATACTACCAGCGACTCCTGCGCGCATATTTCAGATCTCAAAACACGCCTGAGATGGAAGAAGACCACAATTTCAAGGCTCTTTTCATTCAGAATCTCCATCCCACGATTGGACACCACCTTGGAGTCATGGCTAACCCAAAGACAAACTCGATAAACCAGCTAAGAAAGTTCGCACATTATGCATTCCAGAAACAGCGACAAAGCAATCAGAAGCATACCGAGTCTACCGCGGTGTTAGCAGTCAACACTGCATCAGACACCCTGGACCTAGAGGGCGCCCCAAGGCCAGCCCCTGTTCCAGCATCTCGGTCACAAATAAAACGACGACAGTCCTCTAGTCAAGATAAGTCGAGTCATGACCCGGAAAAATTTTTGACACCAAGTGCCAAGACAACATCACCAAAACCTGACTACCGTCGGAGACTGAGTCCACCAGGTAAGTCACGAGAATACAGTACGGATACCCGGGATGACAGATATCAATTTCAAAACTCGCATAATCGTGGAAAGTGGTCACCTCCTTCATACCGCCGGAAAAACTTCGACAGGGAAGCAAGACCTCCCCCTGGAAAGTTTAACTCCAAACCCTGGGAGAAGAAAGAAAAGCCCATTTTCAGCCAAGAAGACCTGGAGACTCTCCAACGCATACTTGACGAACTGAAGAGGAAAAAGGAGGCGAAAGAGGACAAGAAACCAGATGTCCTAGCCATAAATATTGTGACCACCCCAAACGATCCTTTAGGCTTGCCACAAGTCAACCCTGAGGATTCTCCTACTACAAAGGGGAAGGATACCGAAGACACAACCGAGCATCCTCCACCCGAAACTCAGGAGGAGCTCCAAAATGCAACACCACCCAGTGCCATTTTGGTAGTCCAGCTACCTGGAAAACCTCACTCACCCGAAACCGGCGACTCTTTAATCTGCGTTGAACCACCGGTCCAAGAATTTCTGTGTGATTTAACCGAAAGGGGGGTTGCACGGATATTTTTCCTGTCATTGACCCTGGAAGATGTGATGACGCACGAAGCCCTACTAGATACCGCCGCGGACATCACACTCATGTCGCGTGACCTTTTTGAACACCTACGTGTCACTGCCAATTATGCGCACAAAGACTTGAAACTGAGACCTTGCTCTTTAGCTATTCAACCTTATGCACCCTCAAACACGACTGTGTCACACATGTCATTGATACAAATCTCCATTGGGCCCATGACCTTGATCCACCCGGTCTATGTGTCCAATCTCAACTCAATTCCATTGCTGATAGGCAAAGATCTACTTAATCGCTTTGAGCCTCTGATAGACTTCAAGAATCTCAAGCTATGGGCTCAAGTTCGACAACCTCTTCCAACCACTCTACCTGAAGCAACCGGATCACAGTGCTACACTCTTGACACCTTGGATGTTCCAGGAGTCAACCCACTCGCACTGCTGACCCAACAAAGTTTGACGGAAGGTGACCTTGGGGACCAAGCTGAAACAGACACCCCTTTTCAGGTCACCACATCTGACAACCCAACCTTAAATGAACACAGTTCATTTCTTTGCACCCTGAAACCAGGGGCAGTCGATGAAGAGTACTGCCCCCAAGTGGTCAAAGGACTAGCTATCCAAAGCTCCCACGTAGAAGACGTGGTACTGGCTCTCTGGGCTGATAAATCTGCGATCAGCCAGACACTTTTCGACTCTCTACACGAGAAATACCCTGACCTTATGGTCACTAACAAGTCTTTTCATTTCCCTGCTGGGACCAAATCTAACAAAACATTGGTCGCCAGAAGTGTCTGCGCCCTCCACCTTCAGTGGAACCACAGACTGCTAACGCATCCCTTCTTGGTCGTTCCCGACCTGCCACATGCAGTCTACATCGGCAGTGATCTTCTTGTGAGACTTGGAACCCAGGTTGATACCATAAACAATGTCTTATGGTCTCTCACCTCAGTTCGAGACGCTCACTCTAAACCAGATCTTGACACTCTAAAGTCAGGCCAGACCATCCCTGAGGCCTGCCAGGTACTGAACACTCAACATTGTCTCATACCTGCTAATGTCACGTGCTACCCGGTCCAACTATGCATTCAAACAGGACAGAAACTTATGCATCCACAAGCATTTTTCCAACCGGCTCCTTTGCTTGACAATCTAGGCTTAACTCTGGAGGCCATGCCCCTTCTAAGCCTAGAATACAGAACCACCACATTACCGGTTAACAATCCCACGGCAGAGACCATCGTCCTGCCCAAGGCCACGCCTCTTGGCTGGCTCATCACCACAGATTTCCACGATTTCGAATTGACTGTTCCGATGCTAGGCGGCCTCCCTGATTCTCTTTGGGCCGACTCTCTTGAACCTACAGTCATTTACACTAAGCCTTCTAAGGCCATCGCTCTTGTGTCAATACCAACCCCTGACAAAGAGTCAGTGGGACGAATCGACTTGACTAACAATGACCAAATGCTTGTCCAAGCCATTGAACTCCTTCCATCGGAGTCCGATCAGCAAACCAATAACAATCCCAGCGACGCTCCGCCGAAACCAGTCCTCACTATCGCTGAAGAGATTGCACAGGTGGTAGCTGATGCTGATGCCCTAACCTCTGACGAAGAACGTGAAAAACTTCACCAAGTTCTTCTTAAGTATGAACAATCCTTCTCCAAAGACTCCTTGGACTGTGGACTGACCACAATCCACTCAGTACGCATTCCTACACCACCTGACGCCCCTCCAACCTACGTCAGGCAGTACAAGATTCCCTTGGCCTCGTACGGCCCAGTACAAGAAATAATCGATGATTTACTGGACCGTGGCATAATCAGGCCATGCAACAGTACCTACTCAGCTCCCTTATGGCCTGTCCTAAAGCCCAATGGTAAGTGGAGACTCACCATTGATTACAGGAAATTGAACACTCAAGTTCCTCTCTCTAGGTGGCCTATGACTCAACTGGAGCAAGAACTCCCTAGAGTCAAAGATGCCAAATACTTCTCAACACTGGACATTGCTTCTGGTTTTTGGACTATTCCTGTCCAAGCTGAAGACCAACACAAACTGGCCTTCACGTTCGCGAATCGCCAATACACATTCACCCGATGCCCTTTCGGTTATGCCAACTCTCCTGCAGAGTTCAACATTTTCTTGAACAAAGCATGTCCAGACGCCCGAGACAGAGGTAACCTCATCTATGTTGACGACATTCTCATTCGGAGTCCAACTCTGGACACCCACTTCACTGAAATTGACCATGTCCTTGGCCAGCTCACGCGAGCTGGAGCCAAAATTTCTCTCTCCAAATGCCAATGGTGCAAAACCAAAGTCAACTATGTCGGTCTCTTGGTAGGATCCAAAGGGGTACTACCACAAACGGCACGAATTCAAGGTGTGTTAAACATCAAAGCCCCTACCAACATCTCCGAACTCCGGAGCTTCCTAGGGGTATGCAATTACTCACGTCAGTTCATTGAGGATTATGCAGACTTGGCAAAACCCCTTTCAGACCTCCTACGAAAGGACACCCCTTTCATTTGGTCTGAGGCTCAAGAACAAGCTATGCTAGCGTTGAAGCAAAAGTTATGCACAGCACCATGTTTGGCCTATCCCAACTGCGACCAGCCATTCTTCTTACAAGTGGGATTCTCTGCCAACTGCTTAAGTGCTGGATTATACCAAATCTACGACCACGACAAACGAGTCGTGGCCTATGCCAGCAAAACCCTCTCTGGTCCGGAACTGAAATACTCGGACTGTGAAAAAGCCCTCTGGCCACTGTATGGGCAGTCAAACATTTCTCCAACTATGTGGGAGGCCAGAGAATCACAGTTGAGACTCACCACCAACCAGTGGTCTTCCTTAACAGTCAACGCATCAGAGAAGGCGTTGTAACAAATGCCAGAATAGCCTCCTGGTTGATGGCCCTACAAAGCTTTGATGTGGAGGTCCGCTATGCACAAAAGTTGAGAAGCCCTCTCGGCACAGACTTGGCTGCCTGCCAACGGTGCTCTGAGGACACTCCAGGACCATCCATTCATGCAGAGCCACCTACATTCACTGAAGACCCAAACCATCACTACTTTGACCAGAACATCTGCCAAGATATGGTCACCGCCTATGTCGATGGTTGTTCTTTTCACCATGAAACTCACATTCGTGCTGGTGTGGGTGTGGCATGGCTGAACAATCAGCCTTGTGAACCCCACAACTATCAACTGGGTTCCCAATCATCTCAGTATGCGGAAATCGCAGGCGTGCTCATTACACTGCAACTTGCTGTAGACCATGGCATTCGCACATTGGTCATCTGCACTGACTCCAACTATGCACGTCTCAGTTTCACTTGTCATTTAACACTCTGGAAGGCCAAAGGTTTTATAACCTCCAACCGCAAACCGGTTAAACATCAAGACCTTTTCAAGGCATGTGATCACCTGGTCACCTCCAACAACCTCCAAGTGTATTGGAAAAAGGTCAGAGGTCACTCGCGCACACCAGGTCAGGACAAAGAATGGAATGACCTTGTGGACTCACTTGCAAAACAAGGAGCTATACAAGGCACACCCTGGTCCTTTGATTCTGCTCAGGTGCCGACTTCACAGTCCCACCCACCCACCCCTACAGTCTGCGCAGTCACTAGGGCCCAGACTAACAGGGCCCAAGACACGACACAAACCACAGGTCCCCTTGCGGTTGACCCTGTTTTCACTGACGCTGACCTTATCTCTCTTCAAACCCTTGACCCTGCGATCCATAAAATGATACAATACATCTCAGATCCTGCACTTAATGCACCATCCGACTCGGATCTCGCTGACACTCCAGACTTGAAGCCACTTTTTGCCGCACGATCATCCTTGCAGCTGCGAAATGGCATTCTAGTTCATGTTTCCGATGAACTCCCTACGCATGCGCTTGTGGTCCCTCGTAACCAGAGGGGGGTGATGATTGTTCATGCCCATGATCTCCCAACTGCAGGACACAAAGGCGTCAAAGCGACGTACAACGCGCTCAAACAAGTGGCATATTGGCCATACATGCGAAAGGATGTAGCCGACTACATAAAGGGATGTCTCGTATGTTGCCAGTTTCAACCAACCAACCCGATGCATCGAGCACCCCTACAGAAAAGAGGCATTTCATTCCCATGGTCTGACCTCCAAATTGACTGGGTAGGTCCCCTTCCACGGTCAGCCAGAGGAAACAAATACTTCCTCACAGTCACATGTGCTTTCACCAAATGGGTCGAGTGCCTGCCTGCTCCTAATGACACGGCAGAAACCACGGCCTACTTGTTGATGAACCACGTATTCTCTAGGTTTGGTCTGCCAAGCCGAATCAACTCCGACCGCGGCACTCATTTCACCGCCGAAGTCATGCGACAACTGTGGGAAACCTTGGGAGTTAAAGCTAACTTCCATATTAGTCACCACCCACAATCCTCCGGACAGGTTGAAAGAACCCACCGAACTGTGATCAACATACTGAAGAAGTATGTTTCACCACACCAAAAAGACTGGGATGTAAAACTCCCGCTGGTCTTAATGGCCATCCGAGCCACACCCCATGAAGCTACGGGGGTGTCACCTTTTGAAATGATGACAGGCCGGCAAATGACCTTGCCCCTGCATTTACTCTACCAACCTGGAGAAGCCAGTGTTGCTACAGCTTACACTACTCACCAGTACATGACTGACCTGACCAAACATCTCCGACAGACTTTTGCCTTTGCCCAAAAACATTTGGACCGATCAGCTGAAGGACGCAAAGCCTACTACGATCAGAAAGCCTCACATGACGAACTCCAAGTGGGAGACAAGGTTTTCTATTATGCTTTCATTCCTCAGACAGGACAGACCAACGCACGAGCAGGAAAACTCGCTCGGAAGTTCCTCCCCAGGTGGACAGGTCCACACACGATCACAGATAAACTCTCTCCGGTCGTTTACCAAATCAAAATAAGCAAAGGTCGCCAGGACCCCATCTCCAAATGGGTCCACCGTAATCAAATCAAAGCTTACAAAAACCCCATGGGACTTGTCGGGGACAACACTGTTCCATTAAGTCAGTAAAACAAACCTAAATCTTGTTTGCGCCCGATAGATAACTGTTAGCTGACTATCAGCCTCAGACATTCTCGGTCGCATTTCTCTTTCTCAATCAGGTAACTGCATTAAACCTTCAAAAGGAGAAAGTTAACCCAAACTAACTGACTTCCTTAAAATCTAACCTTAAAAGACCCCGCAAAATTTCTTTCAGTATCATCAAGTTACTATTTCAAAGTAGTACAAACAAAATCAACAACATCACTAGCTTAAGTCAATAATCACAAAACCCTCTAAAGGTGATAAACACTAATAGCTTAGAGCTCAGTCTCTAAAAAAGTTGTTCCACCTCGAAGAATAACTTTCACCTACCACTCAGGTACCTCAAGATAAGGAAAACTGACAAGAAGCTCAAGATTAAAATGACTCACTTCTATTTGTTGACCAGGACGATGGCCCTCCTGTTTTTCAGTTTAGCTCTCTACCTAGCACTCTCACCGACCTTCGCCCAGTTAGAACTGGACAGAACCCAAACAAGAAGTCAACAATCCTTAGGTAGATTCTCAACCACGGCCTCATCATTAGGGCCCCTTGCTACCCTTAGCACGTCTACTGTTAAATCAGTCAACACCGCTACACTGAAATGCCAGACAGTTGAACCACCAACTGTTACCAAAACTTTGCAAGATACTGTGTTGGTTTTGAATGTTTGCTCCAAAGCCTCATTCAAACTCAACAAGGTCTTGGACTTGTCACTCTTCATGTTAGAGGGTGACCTTGCTCACCCACATCTAATGTCTGTGTTTCTTCGAAAGGTAGCTAAAAATATTAGACTTTCAGCTAACACTTTGACAACAAGTCTGCCTTCACCGCTTCTTGCCCCTGTTTCAGATGTCACAAAGTTATTCCTCATTGCCACTCAAAGAACAATGATGACTCCCCATGCTCGCTCAGTCTTCCAGAACAAAGGTCTCAAGCACCCTCTGAGTAAGACCTCTGTGGAACCATGGTTTAGTCCAAATAAACCAATTCAATTCGAACCTCCTTGAATTAACTCAATATTGCTTAACCTAAACATCTACCTCAGATAAGCAATACATTTTTGTTTTGCATTCTTTGTTGTGACTTTTATTTTTCTTTATTTTTAGAATTTTTAAAAGTTATATGCATGCTTATATACAAACCTATATTTTTATATATAGCTCTTGCACTCCATTTTGATTTTTGTACCCATTCAAACTATTTTCTTTTTTTTAAACAACTATGATAGCTATTTCATCGTGAACCAAAATTCCTACCTCAGGTATGTAAGACTACGCACTTATTTTTGTAGCTAGAATTTTTGAGTCATTTCAAGACCTATGCCTTAGCTTACTACTCCAAGTCAATTTTATAATCTACATTTGTCCATATTCAAATTATTTTTGGAAATTCATGGAAGTCCTTCCAGTAAACCAAAGTCAAAGATCTGTACTTAGTAATAGATACTGTTTGCATGCTAGTGTGTATGGACATCACACAAACCTTTTAACCCAGTATTTAGGTCAAGTGTTGCCAAGGAGACGAAGCTGCCATGGATGTGTACCGACGCTGACCGATGCTCACCATCGCTACAAAGGGGGGGACTGTAGCATCATCGTCCTCCTCAAAACCAAGACAAGATCACTTCTCTCCAGTTTACAGGAATTTCAATTTATTCATTACACAGGAATATCACCTTTCTGCCTTCTCAGGAATATCACTGGCTTTTTGCTGACTCATGCAGGCTTCTTCCAGACCTGACCAAAGATGCTTGCTTTCCCAGGACCCCAATGTAAACAACTGCCGCTTGCAGAGATTGTAAGGATCAGAGTTTGCTTTTAAAGGCTCAAAGGAACATAAAACTCAGGAGACCAGACCTCTCAACATGAACACTGCATTTGATAACGTACCTTTTCACAGGAAACCAATGTTTTTAAAAGAGTCATAAACCACTTAATCTGACGGTTTTATAGCCTATGCTGTCCAGGCCTTCGCCATATACTAAGGAAATCATCTACAGCTCAACAGTACCTCCTAGCGGATACCTACGGAATGTGTTTTCAGTACGTAGGATGACTTTTAATTTGTTCTAAATATTAAGTTTCTTTCAGCTTATCCTGGATCCTAAGGACACTGAAAATCATCCCCCTTATCACCAACCATGGTTTGCTGCATGTTCTGCTGTTCTAATCTTGATCTAAATGTGAATGCATGTATTATAATTATGTATAAGAAATGTTATATTCATGAGTGTTATTGGAGTAATGGTATAAATGCATGATCACCATATATTAGCCAAGTCATTTAATTTAGTTAGATTTTATATTGAGCATTTATCTTATAAGAACTGACTGTTGATTTTTCCCTCTGAAAATTCATGGGATGGTGTCTCCATTTGGTTGGCTGCTCTCAAACAAAGAAATGTTTTCACATTGGATAACAGCCATTTCAAACTGATTCTGAAAGAGTAGATTGGTCGTTTGACGACTGACCTCATCAGTTTTACGACCCGGCGAGGTAACTTTAAAAGACAGAAGTTAGATTTGAGTACCAGAGGAAAAACAGGGTTAACAGTTGAGTCACAGCACAGTTAAGAGTTTAAAAAAAAAGTCAGAGATCAGACAACAGGCAGGAAGATTAGCTAGAAATAGAATTAAGAATTAGAGGAACTAAATTAAGATTAAAGAAGCAGAATAGTAATCTAGATCTCAGAAGATTTTATTCCACCGTTTCAAGGCCCTGTGAAGTTTTATTTTATTCTCTGTGTGTTTGTCAAATCTTTTCTTATATTCTGGAAACTGAGGAGAAACCATTTTTCTTTAGAGCTCGTCCCTTTTTAGAGAATCAAATTCTCAAACTTTTTCCTTCACCTCAGAAGCCATTCTTATCCTAGTAAATGTTTTTCTAACACTTTTTTTAATGACTTTTCATGCCATTAAAGTGGACCTTTAATTTGCCTAGTTTAAAGTGAAGAGACTGAGAAGATTTTCCTTCAGTTTTTTTGGTCTATCCCGCTACAAGAGACCCCAAATTTGGATTCTTTTCCCAAGGACTTTTCACGCCGCCCTGAGACAAAACCACCCACGGCTGCAAATGTCTCTTTGAAGGGCCCCCAGCTGAGTTATCGCTTCCACGGCTGTGAGGAGGCATCTTGCAGCACCAGCTTCCTCCCGACGTCCGAGCTTCAAAAAAAAACCCAGCGGTACCGACCAGCGGGATTTGGACCTACGGCCGTGTGTGAGTGAGACTTATTCCTCCTATTTCTGGGTTAAAACGTGATGTCCTAACAATTAAATTACAATTGAATATCGCCCGTATTTCAGGGCTCAATTAGTCTCAGCCACAGGATAGGACTGTAAACTGAACGAAAACTTTCAGTCATTTTTAAGTAACTGCCCTTAAATTTTTGTAGATTAATTCAGGAGTCATTTTTAGATAATTAGCTTATGAATTTTCCCCATAAAATTGCGTTGTTTTGTTAAAACATTCCAGCCTCACTTACAAATGAAACATAAGTCTCATTTCTCCTTGGTTCTACAGAGGTGTAATGCCGGATTTTATGTTCAGGAATCCAATATCAGTTGATGTGATATTTTACGCTGTCATCATCTGAATCTGTTTATTCATCATTTGAACGCCATGCCATGTAACCTGAATGATTTTAATAAACGAGTGAATAAGAGCAGTTGAAGCGTTTTCCTTTCGCATATACAGGTTTCCTAATCACGGCAGGACAAAAACTCACTGAAACTTTGAGACTGATTCATTAAGCAATTTAAGGTACAAAATTAATTAAAACTAAAGTTAATTTTATTGTCCGTTAGGACTGGTGCCCCTTTTACGAGTGCTTTTATTTAATTTAGCGGGTGTAGAAGTGATGGTTCAACTCCGCCCCCCTTTCACACCCACTATTAAATAAAATAAATAATTCCTGTACCTTATGACAAATAATTTTATAGGCTCTTCATCCTACACCAGTGTGGAGGGAAAAGATCAGGCGAGGGGCACACCATGACACATCTAGGGTCACCACTGTGGAGGTAAATGATCAGGCAAGCTGCGACGTGGCTGGAAGGTTGCACGGTTTTATTTCCTCCATCAAAATGAGACACACATTGTAGCTCTGTGAACTATTGTGCTGCTGAGGCATGTATCGTAAGCTCTTTTATAGATGTTATACAGACAGAGAGAATGCATGGCACATTAGCATAGTGATACACATATCAGTCAATACATATTATTAGCGTGACCAACTGGCTCCTGGATGTCCGTTCCCTCATCCAGGGGATGTATACACAACAGTCCATTGTTCTGATTGCCCCAGGGGCTCTCTGTCCATATGCAAATTGTCCTTTGTTTCCTCCAGCCCTGCTGAGCGTGAATAGTATCAGTCTGCATTGTGCTGGGTCACCACAAGTCCAAGATTCCATTAAAAGCAGTCTTCTGGTCAGACAAAATGTTGGATCTAATAGAATCAACCTTGCACCTGAAGTGGTCTGCAAAGCTCTCACAGAGAGTTAGATGGCAGGTTTGTGTTTTTCTTAAAATCTGGGTTGATTAAGTGATTAATGGATGCAAAAAGGACTTTAGGGTTATTTATGGGTTGAGATTATGTTGGCAAAATACTCTGTTCTCGATGTCTTGACTGCATTATTGTATATTTTTAATTTATTCTGTAGTACTTGGTAGTTGATAGTTAATTTGTTTTTCTTCCATTTTCTCTCAGCCATCCTACACTCTCTTTTCAGTTTTTGGATTTGGTTATTTCTCCATGGAGGCTTTGGTTTATTCCTAACTGTCCTTGTGACTATTGGGGCAACTCTGTCAATGGTTGATCTTAATTTACTGTTAAAATTATCAACAATAAAATCACAAGATGCAGATAAAATAACTGGCGGAGTGTTGCGTAACAGTTTGATAAAATCAGCAGCCACCTCAGGTGTCAGATGGCACTTCCTCAGTTCGCACCGAGGTCTCCTGTTGCATAAAACCAGTGATGTTAAAAAACACACAGTAATGGTCAGATACAGCCAAGTCAACAACAGGGGACACACTCGTGGGCAGGCCATGGCTAATGACAAGATCCAGAGTGCGCCCCCTGTTGTGAGTCAGCTGCATGACATGTTGAGTAAAATTCATGGACATGAGCAGGTCATTAAAATCTTCTGACATGTGGTCATCCTGCTTATCAGTGTGTAGATTAAAATCACCAGAAATGAGAATAAAATTATATGAGGAGTGGATTATTGATAAAAACTCAGAGAACTCATTAATAAAAACAGGGCAGTATTTGGGAGTCTGTAAACTGTGATGCATAAAATTGCGGGGCTGCTAAAGACAAAAGCGTGGTGCTCAAATGCGGTATATTGATCAGGTAAAATTTGCTTTACTGCAAGCGAGGAAGAAAAAATAGATGCAGTACCCCCACCCTTCCTGCCCTTTCTTATGGAAAAAACTGAACTGAAATTTGGTGGGGAGGCCTCAGTGAGAACCGCTGGTGCATCCGTGCCAGCCACATCTCTGTTAAAAATCAACAGTCAATGTTATTATCTAAAATCAGATCATTGATGATAAAAGTCTTGTTAGCGAGTGACCGTATATTTAAAAGAGCCATATTAAGGGTAGGTGGTGAGTTATTTATGGGTGGGTAATTTGTTTTCTGTGGATTATTGTTAGGAGACTGATCCACAGAACGTAGGCAGCGTGGGCGCGAGTTCTTGTGAGCTGTATGTTTTATGGATGGAGGTCTGTCCGTGATCAGTGTCCAAATGGGGAAGGTGGGTAGTGAATGAATTTCCAGACCAGATGGTGGAGGCTGACAAAAACGGAACTGGTGCTGGATAGTCTTCCTAGGGGTCAGAGATGTGAGTGGATCTGGAGGGGAGGGGTCGTCAGATGTAAACAGTCAACTGCATGTTGTGGTTTGAATGATATGCATCAGGTTTGCTGCTAAAAGCCAGCTACCTGATGCATTTAAATGTATGCCGTCAGATTTATAGAGATTGTGGCTGCCCCAAAATAAGTTAAAATTGTCAATAAAATTAGTGTTGCTGCTGCAGGAGGACTTGAGCCAAGTTGAGAGGACAAGAATACGGCTAAAATGGTCTCATCCACGGTGCAGTGTGGGAATGGGGCCAGAAATAAAAACAGACTTTCTGCTGTTTGATAAATTATTAAAAACTTTGCAGAAGTCATTTTAAGTGATTTCAGACTATCTGGTGGTGTCGTTAGTCCCTATGTGAATAACAATCCGTGTGATGGAGGGAGGTTGTGACTGCAGCAGATCCGGAAGCTTTACTAACAGGTTGGGGACAGTTGCTCCTGGGAAACAGTGAGTGATAGAATTAAAATACCCGATGTGCCTGATGATGGAGTCACCGACGGTCATTGTGGTTAGAGCAAAAAGCGGGCTGGATGTTGGTGGTTGCAGGGTCCCTCGGCGAGAGTCAGTGCAGTGAGGTGGCGGCAGAGTGGGGGTCCCGTCATTGGGGCAGGTAAGACCCCTTACCTCACCAGCCGACGAGCAGGGCAGTGAAATGGCGCCAGAACCAGAGAAGGGATTCCCCGACTGCTCCGTGCAGTGTGGCCTCCCGGAGTGCCAGTGAACAGCCTCCCTCAGGATCATACGTTGGGCACAGGACTCTCCAGGACGGGGCCGGAGCCGCTGTGGCTCGGCTGGGGCCATGCCAGCCGCCCCACTGCTGTCAGTCCTCAGCGGAAGAAAGGCCGCCGGGTCTTCCAACGAAGGGACGCGTGCAACGTCAGCGGAGGCTGTGCACCGAGTGGAGCCTGGGCGATGGAACCGGTGAAGCTGGAGCATCAGTGGAAGGTGGATTATCAGCCATTGCCAGAGCCTCATAACAGTTGGAGACGGGCAGAGGAGGGCTGGTGGTTGACACGTCTGAGGCCCTTTTCCTGCCCCGGACCACCACCTCAGACCAGGCCATCTGATTTGGCGTTGAGCAGGAAGAGGGCCATGGAAAGGCGGAGGGGTCCCAGGCGACTGTGTCTCGGAGGGCTGAGTCACTCAAGGCCATTTTTTTGGACTCCTGGGTCGCTAAACGACTTCTCGTTTGTGACAGCAGAGGAAGACGTAAGCTGAAGTTGGAGACAAGTGTGTTTTTCTGCTGCAGTTCATCAGAGAGTCGTCTGATATCTTCCTCCAGGTCAGCAATTTTCTTTTGTGCTTTCTGCAGGAGAATTTTATCATCCCCAGGCACTGGCATGTCCATGTTTGACTAAAAACATAAATGGTCCAGCCGTTGGGAGCTGTATGATCAATATAGCCGATCAATAAAGTTCTAGCTTGAGTTTAAAAAGATAATATCACTAGATAGAAAGTTAATATCAATAAAAGAGATGAAAAATAAAATTTAAAACTGAGTAGGTAAAATAAATAAAAACAGATAAAATAACCAGTCCGTTTAAGAGTGACCAAGGTTTCAAACAGATGCTGACAGACACCGACACATGCACTGAGCAGACTCAAAATCAACAATGTCATCACCACGCGGTGTTGCTATCTGGAAACCAGATACTTACAGTGAAAGCGGAGCCAGTGGTTAACAAATTTTAGCCCTTTTACTATTGCTAAGTTTGCTAATGGTTATGACATTGAAACAACTACTCATATTGCAGTATTGTGGTGAAAAAAACAAACAAAAAAAACAGCTAAATGCATGAACAATGATTAAGGTCCAAAGCACGGTATACAGATGCTAAACACTGTACTTAAATATTTTAGGACACATTTTTTGATATCATGGTTACCATATGCTGCGTAAAAAAACACAATTATGTACAGCTACACACGGTTGACTACTTTACTAAGTTGTTCATTCATTTAATAGCAGTAACATTATGAGTGAAATAATTGTATACATGTAACTGAGCCAGCTGACAAACACAACATGATTGGTGATATTTTTACCTTGAAATATATATATATGTATGTATATATGTATAATATACAGTATATATGTGCATATATATATATGCACATCCACCAACCACAATGCTCCGCACTGTGTCTATATATATATATATATATATATATATATATATATATATATATATATATATATATATATATATATATATATATATATACGTATATATATATAGTAATATGTACATATGTATACTAGCTGCTCTTGTTTTTTCTTGCCTTCTCATTGTTGGTCTGAGTGTTGCTATCCCTGTGCTGTTGCAATCCTGGAACTTCCCCATTGTGGGACTAATAAAGGCTTATCTTATCTTAAATATAGATGCTAATCTTTAAGCACAGCCGTTTTCTGGTGGTTGGGGACCGTAGGCGGTTCAGAGTCTCTCTCGGACACACCCATAGACTGTGGACCCACCCTGTGCTCCTCCTCAAGCTCCTCTTGGCTCAAAAAAATTCAACATGGCTGCGACTGGGGAAGAAAAATCACGGGCTTCCCACTCCCACAGCACAAAACAAATGGGTGACGTCACAGAGGCTTTGTCCATTTTTTATACAGTATGTGATGGACTCTTTGTTTCATTTGAAAATGCTAAGAAAAAGTGAGTGAAGTGGGCCGAAGCCAAATCGCTAGCATGCTAACTAGTCACCGGCATTGGTCACATTTTAACTCAGCCCTCCTGGGTACCAACTCAACAGGTGACTGGTATGTTTTATAAACACTCACTTTTGCACCTGACAATATTTAACTTGTTTACATGTGAGTGAAATGACAATAGACATCTTCAAGCTGATTGAGATGTTTAGCAACAGTTGCTGGCTACATTAAGAAAGGACTATTTTTTTCTCAGCTGCGCAAAATAACTGGTTAAACAAACAAATCATAATATTTTGTCTAGTATTGCAGTCATTTAATAAATTGCGCTTGCTGAACTGTTGTATTAAAGCAATAGTCAGTCCCTCCAGGATTTCGCGGGATGTTTTTATGATTGTTGTGGCCCAAAAAGCCTGAATTTGCGGGAGCTTTTTAAAAATGTTGCAATGTTTGAAAGTTTTTTTTTTTCACTAAAAGTTGTGGGAAGAAATACAAATTTTAAAGCAAATGCTTTTTCCCATAGTTTACTGCAATGGCATTCTATAGAACACCACAAGAAAAGCACAGGATTGTCAAAGATTTAATATTAGTGATTTGTAAATTAAGCAGAAACTTCTGCTATACAGAAAACTTCTTGCACAACAGCAAACATAGACTTTAACACAATTAAATGAGAATGACGTAGCTACTCATAAATTCATCATAAAAATGACCAACACTGTAAGCTACTCTTGCTGAGAACTTGAATAAAAAGCATGAATAAAATAATTATCCATTAGAACAGCTAAACTGCATTGAATGCATGTTTATAGATTTGGAAATTATGGTAGCACCCTCATTTGAAAACTCACTAACCACAGCGGTTCCCAACCACTCAGTATCGAGCGCAGAGGAAAAAATAAATACTTTTTTCTATTGCTCTGTATTGTCTATTGAAGTCTGTTTTTTTCTGAAAAAAAAAATGATTGAATATTCTCTCTCTTTCCATGTCTAACTCCTACCTGTCAGTCTACTTGCTGCGCATCTTTCAGTGTTGGGCAAGTTACTAAAACATAGTATTTAATTACAGTTACTAGTTACTTCTTTTCAAAAGTAATTGAGTTACTTTACCAATTACTGCATGATTAAAGTAATTAGTTACTTGGAAAAGTAACTTTCACGTTACTTTTAAATGCATACTTAAATCATCTTGCACACATAGCAAGATAATTTAATTAATGGATTACATTACAGGCTTATTAATGTCAGCCTGACAGTTTCAGACAGAGCTTTTAGAACATGTTCAGTCTGCATTATCCTGCCTTGAGAGCTCTTATTGTGGGAAAAATCTGAAGAAAATCAACACGGTATTGCCAGTAATTTCCTTATTTTGGAGTGACAAATAGGGTTTGAGGAGTGAGGGACAGGAAAAAAGACTGAGAATCACTCCAAAAGAGAGTGGGCAACATTGCATAAAGCTGTCCATGTTTATCTTACATTTATGATATGGATTTAATCTGATGTCCAGTGATCCAGAGAAAATGTCCATTATCCACAATGCAAATGTCTGCTGTGACAGAGACATGACCCAGTCCCTCAAATTGCTTTTGGAGATCAAAATCCATTTTTGAATAATCTTTACTCAGGTAGCAAGTAAATGCATTTTAATTTCTGTGGATTACAGTCCAGGGTCTGGGTCATAAACTGTCCAGATGCATACCTGTGATTGAAATCCAGCCATGGGTGTTCAGATAGTGTAGATCCACAAACATTGGTGTTGTTAGCATAGCATAGCACTAGCTTTGCCCAAGCTTTGTTGCTGTTTTCAAGCACTTCTCAAGATTGCAGTATGTCTCAGCTGGCATTTAGATTGCAACCCACTAATATCCTTTTGTCCTTAACCGTGACGAAGGAAACATAATCTCTCTATTTTCACAAAAACAAAGTAGCTTCATCTTTTCCCCTGCTCAGTAGTGAAGACTCTGCAACAGGTCATGTTGACTGATGGCTGCATCAGCTACAGTAGGGCCAGTTTGTATCTTCATTTATTTGCGCTAAAAATATCTATCCATATTGATAAAATAAGTAACAAGTAATGCATCTGATCAAATTTCAGTAACTGTAATGCATTACTGAATTTTTAAACAGTAATTTTGTTACACAGCACGTTACTGCAAAAGTAGTGCCGTTACAGTGGTTACAGTTACAAAGTAACACATTACTCCCAACACTGGTCTTGACATACATCTGTCTCATCAGATACTCATTTTTCCTTTGATGGGAGTTGTACCGGAAGGAGGGGCTCTCTTTGGGTGTTTGCGGGGGTTCGTGTTGGTCCGATTCCAGACTAGAGATTAACAGCTTTAAGGCTCAGTGACAAGATGTAATAATGATTTTACCTCTAAAAATGTATAAAATGTTCAAACACTGGTTGTCATGTTAGATTTGTTCATTTGTTTGTAGTTTTATGTCATCGCTCCTCCCACATGCTCCCGCGACGGGGTGCTTTCAGGCAGGCGGACTTTTTCAACACAAACTTTTGTACACGCAGTCAGGACAGAGACATGGGGAAATGTCCACCGGCGGGCCAGGGGAGATGGAGGAAGGGACGGTGTGGGAAAACTTGCGGGTGAGTGGGGTTTTTTTTAAATCACACTGTGTTTTGCTGATGTGTTCCATTAATACTGACTGTAAAGACAGACGTGAGCATGGTGCAGCAACGCATTTGACTGGTTAGACTGAGCGTTTGAGCATTACTGAGGGACAAATTTGGCTGGTGAAATTGGTGAAAGTTGACAAGGATTGGCCAAAATTGCGGGAAAATTGTGGTGATTGGACAAAGTTGCAAGGTCATACAAAATGTGGCTAATCACTTTTTTCATGTGAATTAGTGCAATTGCAACATCATGAAATTCTGGAGGGACTGAATATTACGCGAGAGGGAGAACGGTATCAATGAACATAATAACTGCGGGAGTGATGCCCCATGCGTAAATAAATAATACAGAAATGCATCTGTGACCCCACACCTTATTCATTCACCAGATTCCTACGGGACATTTATGAAGGAGAAATGACCATTTATACATGCTACTTTTGACACCTAATTTGAGTCAAGATTTAGTTTTGTGATGATTTTATTTTTAGTTAGTTTTATTTTAGTCTGTGCATTAGTGGTTTTTGTCTACTTTCAGTCAACAACAAGACTTGGTTTTAGTCAATGAAAAAAACACTGCTTCCATCTGTGTCAAAAAATATTAGAAAAAAATCTCAACTGCCGCTTATGAAATGTGTGGCCGCTGTCAGCCACTCTACAAGGCTGCAACCCCTGAATTTCTGTATGATCAGCAAGATGGTGGGTCAGCCATATTTCCATGGTCAGCTACGGCCTGTGGAAATGTGAAAATGACGAGGCAGAGTTTATCTCACGAGTCAGGTTTATTCACATCTTCCAACATCAGCAAGCAGAAAGAGGAAAAACACAGACATTCGTCCTTTATATATCCAGGACCTTCAAAGCTCACAGTCACATTGCATTTAATCACAAGTAACAATGCATCTTCTCTTAAATCCTATAACATCCTCCTCATAGTCTCTGGCAGACAAGGAAATCCCCCAAGGCCGTCTCTTGCATACCGAAGACTAGATTTTCACATCCTCCTGTTATCTCCAAGGAGACCCAGTTCTTTGTTCTACTCTGAGATGTGAAGCTTAAAGTGATACATATGTGTCCCACATGACCCCCCCCCAAAAAAAACATCTAAGATGGAACAACAGAATAACAGTCTGCATGTCATGATAAAATCATTACACATTAACCCACGTGCTGCTTGGGCCTCAGTCTCCTCCCGTATCTACTGTAAGCGGGCTTCGCCACTTCTGCGGCGCCATCCTGCTGGGGAGCTGCTGTCTGGGGGTGAGAACTGTTTGTCACTCCCTGTGGGTGTTCTGGGGAATGTCCCCGGGGGTCTGCCGTGCCGAGGAGCCCTGACCAACAGCACATCCTCGTCCGCCACCACAAAGGCAGGTTTGAGCCTGTTTATGCCAATCTTTTCCTTCCTGCCCCCCAAATCTAGCAAAAAATGCTTGTCCCCTGTTTCCAGCACTCTAAATGGTCCATCATAACGTGGTCGCAGCGGTGGGCGATGGGCATTGTGTCTGACAAAAACAAACTCCGCGTTTTTCAAAGCCTTAGGCACAAAAACGCGCGTAAAACTGTGGTGAACGGGGCCAGGCAGCGTGCCCGATTCCGTGCCACGCTGCAACCGCTGAGACGGGGAGCTATCTGGTGCAGGATTATCTGGGAGAAACTCCCCGGGCAGCCGAAGAGGCTGCGCAAAAACTAGCTCAGCCGGGGAGGCTTCTAAGTCCTCTTTAGGTGCAGAACGCAACCCCAATAAAACTCACGGTAGCCTGTCTACCCAATTTGCATCCGTCAGCGATGCTCTGAGAGCCGCTTTCAATGACCTATGAAAACGTTTGCATAACCCATTAGCCTGCGGATTGTACGCGGTTGTGCGGTGGATCGTTACCCCCAGGCTGCGGGCCATTGCTGACCAAAGTTCGGAAACAAATTGAGGACCTCTGTCGGATGTAATGTCCGATGGGACTCCAAAGCGCGGTACCCACGCTGTTAAAAACGCACGCGCCACCTCCTCGGCTGTGGTTGACGACAGTGGGACCACTTCCGGCCAGCGCGTGGTGCGATCCACCATTGTCAGAAGGTGTGTGCACCCCTGTGACGGCGGGAGGGGGCCTACGAGGTCCACGTGAACCTCTTGGCCGGGATGTGAAACGGCTCCAAGGGAGCTCTCGTGTGTCTGTGTACCTTGGCTCGTTGACAAGCCATGCAGGCTGTTGCCCACTCCTTAACTTGTTTGCGCAGGCTCGGCCATACAAATTTCTCTCCTACCATTTTGACCGACGCACGCACTCCTGGGTGTGCCAGAGAATGAATCGAGTCAAAAATGCGGCAGCGCCACGCAACCGGTACCACAGGACATGGTCGCCCAGTGGAGACATCGCAGATTAGGGGGGCATACCGTCTCGCAGCACCCTGTTCTCCAGCCTTAACCCTGTTGGTCCAGACTGGAGCGCGCGCACATCTGCGTCGCTAACCTGATCCGCGGCCATGGCTGCATAATCTATCCCTATGCGGACTGGGGCCGCCACGGCGCGCGAGAGACAGTCTGCCACTACATTCAGTTTGCCCGCCACGTGCTGAATATCGGTAGTAAACTCTGAGATGGCGGCCAGCTGTCTTTGCTGCCGGCCTGACCACGGTTCTGCAACCTTGGCCATCGCAAATGTCAGCGGCTTGTGGTCAACGAACGCAGTGAAACGGCGTCCCTTCAGCCAGAACTGGAAGTGGCGAATGACCAAATGGAGAGCTAACAACTCCCTGTCGAATGAGCTGTATTTTCGTTCACTATTGCGCAAAGTCCTGCTGAAAAAGGCGAGCGGCTGCCAAGCCCCGGCTACATGCTGTTCCACGACCGCCCCTATGGCCACATCTGACGCGTCAGTAGTGAGCGCTATGTGGGCCGTTGGGTCTGGATGTGCTAACAACGCAGCGTTTGCCAGGGCTGTTTTGACCTCCGAGAATGATACATATGTGTCCCACAGGCCAACCATTATGTAGCATGACGTAACTTGCTGAGATGCATATCTTGCCAGAGTCTGGGAGCCGCAGACAGACCCATCTCCCAGAAAACAGCAAACAGCCCAGATGAGACATTTCAACAATTTGGGCTTAAAATAATATTAATTTTAAACTTTTTTACTCTTGATTTCATTTTAATTGTGACTTAATTAATATTTTATTGTACATATTGTATTGTTGTTTGTGCCTTTTGCATTTGTTTGTTTTGCTGCAAGAAAACAGTTTCTCTCAGGGGATCAATGAAGTATCTAAAAAGTAAAGATTTAAAAAGTTGGCCAGCTATATTGGGCTCCAATCAATAATTCCAGGGCTATACACCCTGTTAGGTTTACCTTTGGACAAGAACTTCTCCACCAATTTTGGGTTCAGACGTCGAGGTAGTCCAGGATGTCTGGATTAGTAAGCCATACAGGAAGGTCACTTCCTTGTGGTAACGTATCGTCACTTCCTGTTTTGCTGTCTGCCTGTGTGGTTTGCTCTCCAGCTCTCGAGCCACTAGCTATGGCTACTAGCTCTCTTTCCTCTCCTCCTCTGGTGTGCTCTCTCTGTCAGATGTTTAGCTACACCTCTGCCTCTTTTAGTGATAACGGTAAATGTAATAAATGTTGTCTTTTTGAGGCGCTCGAGGCGAGGTTGTCTGATTTGGAATCCCGGCTCCGCTGCATTGAAACACCGTCTGCGCCAGTTAATCTCGACGGACGCCCATTAGCTGCAGCGGAGCTAGCTAGCTTAGGTCCCACTGTCAGCGGTTCCCCGGCTCTCCTCTGCAGCGAGGAGACTGGGTGGGTGACGGTGAGAAGGAAGCCTAGTCGCAAAGCCCCGGTTCACCACCAACCTGTTCACGTTTCTAATCGTTTTTCCCCGCTCAGCGACACACCCGCTGAGGAAAAAACTCTGATCATTGGTGACTCTGTAGTCAGAAACGTGAACCTAGAGACTCCATCGGCCATAGTCACATGCATTCCTGGGGCCAGAGCAGGCGACATCGAGTCAAATTTGAAAATGCTGGCTAAAAGTAACTGTAAATATTCCACAATTGTTATTCACGCCGGCATTAATGACATCCGTCTCCGGCAGTCGGAAGTCACGAAACTTAATATAGAATCGGTGTGTGACTTTGCAAAAACGATGTCTGCCACTGTAGTATTCTCTGGGCCCCTCCCCAATCTGACCAGTGATGACATGTTTAGTCGCTCGTCATCCTTGAACCGCTGGCTGTCTGTGTGGTGTCCTAAAAATGACGTGGGCTACATTGACAATTGGAGCTCTTTTTGGGGAAAACCTGGTCTTATGAGACGAGACAGCATTCATCCCACTTTGGATGGTGCTTCTCATTTATCTAACAATCTGGCATCTTTTTTATCCAAATTTCCAAAACCATGACTACTCAGAGTTGGGACCAGGAAGCAGAGTCGCAGTCTTACACGCCTCTCTGCAGCTCCTCTTCATCCGCCACCCCTCAGCTTAGCCCCTGTCTTCCCCATCAGAGAATCGTTGTCTGCTCCCTCCAAAGTAAATAAGAATATAATGTATAAGCATCCCAAAGTGATAAAGCAAAATATTGGTAAAACTCAAATTAAACATAAAGCCTCTAAATTGAATGATTTGGCCTCTGTTCCTCCTCATAATTTAAAAATTAAATGTGGTTTATTAAATATTAGGTCTCTAACTCCCAAGTCTCTGTTAGTCCATGATCTGTTAATTGATCATCAGATTGATTTAATTTCCCTTACAGAGACTTGGTTAGGACAAGAGGATTATGTTGGTTTAAATGAATCAACTCCCTCTGGTTATTTAAACTGTCAAAATCCCAGAAGTTCTGGTCGTGGAGGAGGAGTAGCATCAATTTACCATTCCAAATTACTAGTTAATGTAAAGCAAAAAACATGTTATAATTCCTTTGAGGGCCTGGTCCTCAGTGTTGGGCACTTTAGCAATTCCAGGTTAAACCCAATTTTATTTGCCATAGTTTATCGTCCCCCATCAACCTATTCAGAATTTTTATCCGAATTTCCTGATTTCTTAGCTGATTTAGTGTTGAAATCTGATAGAATAATTATAGTAGGGGACTTTAATATACATGTGGATGTAGATAGTGACTGCCTTAATGTGGCTTTTAATTCAATATTGGACTCGATTGGGTTTTCTCAGAAAGTAGGAAATTCTACTCATAACCTCCACCATACATTGGACCTTGTTCTGACATATGGCATAGAAATAGAAAATCTTGTAGTGTCTCCTCATAACCCTGTACTGTCAGACCATTGTCTGTTAACCTCTGATTTTACTATTTCTGACTATTTGGCTCCTAAAGAAAAATATTATCACAGTAGATGCCTCTCAGATGATGCTGTTTCCAAATTTATGCAGATTGTTTCCTCTATGCCATGTGTCAACACAACGGAAATAAGCTATAGACAGCTTGCTCCTTCTGTAATTGATAACATGGTGGATAGTGTTTCAGCTTCTCTGCATCAGGCTCTAGACTTGGTGGCCCCCTTAAAAAAGAAAAAGTCTAATCAGAGATTTTTAACTCCTTGGTTCAACACAGAAACTCGTAGCTTAAAACAGAAGACTCGTCAATTAGAAAGAAAATGGCGCTCTACTAATTTAGATGAAATCTATTTAGCTTGGAGAAATCATCTTTTAATTTATAAAAAATCTCTTAGAAAAGCTAGAACGAGTTATTACTCTGCATTAATAGAAGAGAACAAGAATAATCCCAGGTTTCTTTTCAGTACTGTAGCCAGGTTGACAAAGAGTCAGGACTCTGTCAATCCTAGCATCCCCTTAGAGCTTACTAGTCAGGACTTTATGAACTTCTTCAATAATAAAATTTCATCCATCAGAGATAAAATCAATCAGATTCTTCCCACAGTTAACTTAAATACTGTAACTACTACAACTCCTTCTATTGATGTCTGTCTTGATGAGTTTACTCCAATCGACCTTTGTGAGTTAGACAAAATAGTTTCCTCATCCAAACCTTCAACTTGTCTTTTAGACCCTATTCCTACCAGGTTATTTAAAGAAGCCTTCCCACTTATTGGTAGCTTTATTCTTCATATAATCAATTCTTCATTAACTTTAGGCCATGTACCGCAGGCTTTTAAAACGGCTGTAATTAAACCCTTACTCAAAAAGCCAACGCTAGATCCAGAAGCTTTAGCTAACTATAGACCAATCTCTAATCTCCCTTTCATTTCAAAAATCTTAGAAAGAGTTGTTGCTACGCAATTATTTGACCACCTGCAGGGAAATGGTTTATTTGAGGAGTTTCAATCTGGGTTTAGAATCCATCATAGCACTGAAACAGCCTTAGCGAAGGTCACTAACGACCTCCTCATTGCATCTGATAATGGACTACTTTCTGTACTTGTCCTTTTAGATCTTAGTGCAGCTTTTGATACTATTGATCATAATATTCTACTTGATAGATTAGAACACTATGTTGGACTTAATGGAACTTTGTTGCAGTGGTTTAGATCTTATTTATCTGATAGATTCAAGTTTGTTCATGTAAATGATGAGTTTTCTCTCAGCTCAAAGCTTAGTCATGGAGTTCCACAGGGATCTGTGCTTGGCCCTACTCTTTTTAGTTTATATATGCTTCCGTTAGGCAACATTATTAGAAAGCACTGTATACATTTTCACTGTTATGCAGATGACACACAATTATACCTGTCAATGAAGCCAGATGATACTAATCAATTAGCCAAGTTAGAAGCCTGTCTTAAGGAAATCAAAGTTTGGATGACTTGTAATTTCCTGCTATTAAATTCAGATAAGACTGAAGTCATTCTTGTTGGTCCAAAAAACCTTAGAAATTCCTTTCCAAATCAAACTTTCAGTTTGGATGCAGTTACTCTTTCTCTTAATAGCTCTGTGAGGAACCTTGGAGTTATTTTTGATCAGGATTTGTCCTTCAATTCACATATTAAATTTGTTTCTAAGACTGCCTTCTATCATTTGCGTAATATTGCCAAGATTAGGAGCATCTTGTCTCAGAGTGATGCTGAGAAGCTGATCCACGCTTTTGTTAGCTCGAGATTAGATTATTGTAATTCTTTATTATCAGGCTGTCCTAAAACATCTTTAAAAAGTCTTCAGCTGATCCAAAATGCTGCAGCAAGAGTTTTAACAGGTACTAGAAAGAGAGATCATATCTCTCCGGTTCTGGCCTCCCTTCATTGGCTTCCCATAGAGTTTAGAATTAAGTTTAAAATCCTTCTTCTTACTTACAAAGCTCTAAACAATCAGGCTCCTTTTTATTTAAAAGATCTGATACTACCGTATCATCCTAACAGAGCACTACGCTCCCAAAATGCAGGTTTACTTGTAATACCTAGAATCTCCAAAAGTACAATGGGAGGCAGAGCCTTCAGTTATCAAGCTCCTCTCCTGTGGAATCAGCTGCCAATCTGAATTCGGGAGTCAGACTCGATCTCTGTTTTTAAGAATAGGGCTAAAACCTACCTTTTTGATATAGCCTACAATTAGGGAGGGATCATGTGTTTCTGAACCTTCCCTTAGTTATGCTGCTAATAGGTTTAATCAGCCAGGGGACCTCCAGTAATGCACTGGGCCTCACTCCTTTTCTCACTCTCAATGAAATATTTTTTTTGCTGGTCATTAACATTTGTTTGTTCTCTCCCATAGATTGAGTCCCCATCATGCTGTTTGCTCTCTACATGTCTGTTCTTTTCTTCTTCTCTATCCCCTCACCCCCCAGCCAGTCGCAGCAGATGACTGCCCCTCCCTGAGCCTGGTTCTGCTGGAGGTTTCTTCCTGTTAAAAGGGAGTTTTTCCTCCCCACCGTCGCCAAGTGCTTGCTCACAGGGGATCGCCTGATTGCTGGGGTCTTTCTGCAACTGTGGGGGTTCCCCCCTACAGTTGATAGTGCTATGAGATGACTGTTGTTGTGAAATGGCGCTATATAAATAAAGTTGAATTGAATTGAATTGAATCTTTAAAACTCTGCTCTGTTCTAAGACTTGGAATCTTCTCATGGTACTCACCTGCATGTGAGACACTGTGGCACACATATGCACATATGTATATCACTTCATGCTCCATATGTATACCACTTTAGGCTTCACATCTTAGATTGAACAAAGAACTGGGTCTCTTTGGAGATAACAGGAGGATGTGAAAGTTTTGTCTTTGGTATGCAAAGAGACGGCCTGGGGGGATTTTCCTGGCCGCCAGAAGCTTTGGGAGGAGGTGTTAAGATCTGAAAGAAGATGCATTGTGACTTGGGATTAAATACAATGTGACTGTGTGTTTTGACAATGTGACTGTGTGCTTTGAAGTCCTGAGGTATTTAAAGGACGAATGTCTGGGTTTCTTCCTCTTTCTGTTTTTGATGTTGGAAGATGTGAATAAACCTGACTCGTGAGATGAACTCTGCCTCGTCATTTTCACATTTTCCACACTGGTGACCCTAAGACGTATCATGAGTGAAAGAAATTCCCGGGTCAGGAGCTCCCAGCCATGCGTATGCCACTATCGTCCAGCTACCGGACTTTTGGCGAGACAACCCACTCTCCTGGTTCCACTTGGTCAAAGCACAGTTCGCCCTCCGGGGGATAACGGTAGATGACACGAAGTTCTACCATGTGATTGCCAAGCTCGACAACCGCACGGCGCAGCATGTGCAGAGCCTTGTGGAGCAGCCACCGGCCGACGACATATACGGCGGGTTGAAGGCTGTGCTCATCCAGCGCTTCATTCTCTCAGTCCAGGAGAGAGCGGAGAGGCTCCTGGCTCTGAACGACTTGGGAGATGGCACGCTCGTTGACCTGATGGAGAACATGCTGAGCTTGAGGGGCTCAGACAACGACAACTTCATCTTCACCCACATTTTCCTGAGAACCCTACCTTCGGCCATGAGAGTGACCCTGGCCAGTTTGCCGTTGTTGGCCCAGCGGGACTCCCGCGCGCTGGCCCAGGAGGCGCACCGGATTCTCAACGCCAGCAAACAGCGCGCGGCCACCGCGGATCATGGATCATGTTCTTTGACTTCTCCAGTGCTTTCAACACCATCCAACCGATGATCCTGAAGGACAAGCTGCTGTGTGCAGGGGTGGACCAGCACCTGTCATCATGGATCCTGGACTACCTCACGAACCGGCCACAGTTTGTGAGAACCTGGGACTGTGTGTCCGACATGATCATTGGTAGCACGGGGGCCCCCAGGGAACGGTTCTGGCTCCCTTCCTGTTCACCCTTTATACTGCGGACTTCTCACACAGCACAACACACTGCCATCTACAGAAGTTCTCTGACGACTCTGCGATCGTTGGCCTCATCTCCAACGGAGATGAAGCTGAGTACAGAGGGCTTATCCAGGACTTTGTGGACTGGTGCCACCGGAACTGCCTCCAGATCAACGCGAGGAAAACTAAGGAGCTGGTGGTGGACTACCGCAGGCAAGGACAACCCCTCAAAGCACCAGTAAATATACAGGGAACAGACATCGAGATGGTGACATCCTACAAATACCTGAGTGTTCATCTGAGCAATAAACTAGACTGGTCACACAATACTGACGGACTCTACAAGAAGGGACAGCGCAGGCTGTTCCTACTGAGGAGACTCAGGTCTTCTGGTGTACAAGGGGCGCTGCTGAAGACATTCTACAACACGGTGGTGGCATCAGCCATCACTTTTGGAGTGGTCTGCTGGGGAAGTGGCATTACAGCAGCCGATAGGAAGAGACTGAACAAACTGATCAAGAAAGCTAGCTCTGTCCTGGGGCAGCGCCTTGACCCAGTGGAGGAGATGGGAGAGAGAAGGATGGTGGCTAAACTGTCATCTCTGCTGGAGTCCGAGTTCCACCCTATGCAGGACACACTGAATGCACTAAGGAGCTCATTTAGCAGCAGACTACATCATCCTAGGTGCACAACCGATAGGTTTTGCAGGTCCTTCCTACCTACAGCTGTCAGACTGTACAACCTAAGCAGGGCTGCTCGCAGAGATAGCAAAAAGACGTGACAATCTAATAGTATTGAATGCAAAAGACGCAATAGACTTACACAATGGTCCCCTCCGATATACAACTAGGAAAATACCGGTAGCTGTGGAGGGTGACAATATGTATGGGTACATAATCATACCATGTAGGATAACTAAGTAGACGGTTATGCTGGTTCATTCCATCTAGCTACAATGCTCCGCACTGTGTGTGTTTATATATTTATATATTTATTCCATCTAGCAACAATGCTCCACACTGTGTGTTTATATATTTACATACTTATTCCATCTAGCTACAATGATCCGCACTGTGTGTTTATATATTTACATATTTATTCCATCTAGCTACAACGCTCCGCACCGTGTGTGTGACTATATATTTACATATTTAATCCATCTAGCAACAATGCTCCGCACTGTGTGTGTTTATATATTTACATATTTATTCCATCTAGCTACAACGCTCCACACCGTGTGTGTGACTATATATTCACATATTTATTCCATCTAGCTACAATGCTCTGCACTGTGTTTATATATTTATATATTTGTTCCATCTAGCTACAATGCTCCGCACTGTGTGTCTATATATTTATGTTTATATGTACATATGTATACTTGCTGCTCTTGTTTTTTCTTGCCTTCTGATTGTTGCTCTGAGTGTTGCTGTCCCTGTGCTGTTGCAATCCTGGAATTTCCCCATTGTGGGACTAGTAAATTCTTATCTTATCTTATCTTATCTTGTGGAGGATAAAATAAGGGTCACCAGTGTGGAGGCACGGAATAAGTGCAGGTGGACACGGCGAACTGAAGTTTAAAAGGGTGTTTTATTCATCCTCCATCACGAGGGTTCACCCCAGCGCTGTGGGAGCGCGCTGGAGCGAGCCCTGTGTCTCTAGTAGCAGCAAGTAATGCGTGTGATCAAAAAGAGAATAAGAGGGAGAGCAAGCGATATGCAGTTGACTTATATACCCAGCTAGACAATGCATACATGGCATATTAGCATCACAGTAAACAGCAGGAAGGCACTGACATTTGCTTTAGAATCACACATATCAATAGCAGGATTACTGGCGCCAGGATTAGACGCAGTGGTTTAGCACTGTGGCAGCACAGTTTACCCTCGGCCGGGGGATCGTGGGGATTATGAGATCGTGGATTCGATCCCAGCCCCCGACCAACAGTGAGCTGTGTAGAGTTTGCATGTTCTCCCCGTGTTGCGTGGGTTTACTCCGGGATTTCTCCGGTTTCCTCCCGCATACCAAAAACATGTAGGTTTAGGGCGCTCGCGCACGCAGTGACCAGCAGCCGGTGGCTTGTCACCAGACTGCAAACCAAATCTACCTACGGGTACAAATAAGTAACAAAACAAAAGAGAGGCTGCCTATTGATATCAGTCCATACATCTCACTGTTCTGCTAATTGCTCCAGCTGAGCGCTCTGCTTGTCCAGTAGGCTGTGGGGGTCACCCACAATCTTATCTTATCTTATCTTAATTGCTCTCAAATATTTTACCTGGTAAACTAAAGGTCAAATAAATAAAATGAAAAAGCTTTCCTAAACAATGAATTTGTATTGGTAAAATAGTACAGCCCTTCCTACCTGGAGTAGACAAAAGTAGCACAGATCCAGATACGTCCCCCGACATTGCAACATCGTAGTAACTCAATGACAGCAGTCTCTGCTGTGGCTGGCCAAGGAACAAGTGAAATTGTGTGTTTGATTTTATTATGTTCCAGACTTCAGAAAAGATAAAATGCACATACATTATGTATGAAAAGTCATGGACTGGGAGACCTGTAGATTTTGTTAAAACAAAGTTTTTCACATAATAAAACCCCAGAGTCTCCATCAGACCATCTTGACAGTTCTTGTGTTAATAAAATAAACACGTTAGTCAATAATCAATTTATTCATGAGTAGTCCTTAATTGATACATATTAAACAAAGGAGTCTGCTATGTGAAATGAAAATCAAAACTTTGATACATGATGAACAAAAATAATCTATTTTATTGGGGTTTGTGCTTAAACAAAAGCTTTAAAAAAGCTTAAAAAAAAAACTATATTATGCTCCTCTGAACTGGCTGTGCCTTTGTTGATGACCTGCTTCCTCATCAGGTGTGCCTGTGCACAATTTTGTGGTGCTCTTGGTGGATGGGTGGTCATTATTGAAATGAAGTGACTGCGTCTGTTTTCATAATTTTGTGTGTTCTTAGTAGATCACTGGCAAAAACTGGCCACTCCCTTAGGCACTCTTGTCTAATTTGTGCACTTGCTAATTTGCACTGCCTTAGTAAATCTGCCCCTAGATGATCAAACCGAGCTTGCAGGACTTCTAGATCCCTGTGGAACAAACAGAAGAGGACATGCCAGACTCCAGTGCTTTCAGGAAAACTCCTCAATACAAGACTATTTGCAGGAAATGAAATTAGTGATCAACTGTGGATCCCTAACTACCCCCACATTAGTCTGACAGAGCAACCCCTGGCACCCGAAATCCAAGAGAGCAAATAAAGGACTGTGGCTGGACTTACTTCAGCTGTAGAGCTTTATTTTGTTAGGTTATTATCCGGTCATCTACAAGACTGCACGCCCCCCACCCCCCCAACCAAGCCTGCCAGTGCTTGTCAGTGTTCTTGTCAGGGATAGAAAAGTTACATGGTGCTAGTTTAAGAAAATTGATTGTTGAATATTTACAAAGGTTTATTTCTTATTTCAACCTCACAGTTTGTCCTTTAAATACTCATTTAATATATGTGGACACTGGGTGTTATTGTTGAACCAGAAAAAATTTTGGCCAACTGATCTAATATCTAACTGTTATATATAGGACTGGACGATAAACTGGAAAGAACTGAAAACCAGTGTTTGGTGTGCAGAACAGACCTTTTTCAGAGCGCTTTTCATGTACTTCCTCTTTAAGATGTGCCTGCAGAATTACGTATGCAGGCATGCACCTCTGCACCTGGAAGCAGAGCAGAGCTGTTCAAATGCAGCAGAAAAAAGTGAAACTGCTTGTAATGAAAAGAAATTTGGTTTCTGTCAGGATGTGACGGCTAATTCTTCATTTGATCTGAAGATGGCAAGAAAAAGCGAGCAAAGTGCATGGAAACTAACATGTAGATCCTGGAAGCTAAGTTGCTGTTAGCCTCTGAGGGCTGTCCGCATCATCTCAACCATTTCTTCTGCCGGAATGGATGACCATAATGGACATGCTAAGGCCACTGTCGTGAACCACGTGACCCACACGGTATGTAAACACACTGACTTCTGCTAGTGATATAATACTGCAGTGTTGTGTAATACTGCTTAATTACAAGCCTGAGTAAACTATAAGGGAATAAAAAGCTGACCTGAAAGGGTCAATAAACTGTGATGCTGATTTAAGGTCAAATTGTCCAGCCCTAGATACATTTAATGGGATTTGGCTGTTTTTGAAAAGAATGTGTGATGTTGTGATTCGGCACCTTTACTGTGAAGTGCAGTGCAGTGGCGGGCAGTTCCTGTTCCGTCACTGCACCGCCCTATAAAAACCAGTGGGCATCCATATTGAAGCCTCTTCGACCGGTGCCCTCTACCTGGTGCCTACCATATAACCGCTGTTCCATCAACGTTCAATAAAGCTGTGTTCGTCCAGTCATCTGGCCTCATCTTTTACCAAGGTATTTTACCAAACATAACATTTGGCAATTAAGGATTAACCCATGGAGGCGTGTATCATACCACTTCGCCCCTTCCTCGAGCTATCAGGCAAGCTTTCGGTGCCTTGGCCGAGATGGTTTGAGGCTTTCCAGACATACATCACCGCGCTCGACCTGGGTAAGCTTGACAAGTTAAGAGCATGTGTGCTACTTGTTCACAACCTGAGTATTGAGGGCCAGCATGTCCTGCGCACACTTGGAGCTTCGGACTCTTTTGAGGATGTCGTTGAGCTGCTAGCAAACCACTTTCATACCCCGGATAGCATGACTGTCCGGAGGATTCGCTTTTGGCAGCGACGTCAACGAGTGGGTGAATCTATTCATCAGTTTGTTGTTGACTTAAGGCAGTTAGCTAGCGAGTGTCACTTTGGGCCTTTGGAAGATGAATTGGTATGTGACCAGTTTGTGTAGCACACGTGCAGCACCGCATTGCGGGCTAGGCTACTTACGGTGCTGAATGACTTGTTAGCCAGGGCTGTTGAGCTAGCTCTCCAAGTGGAGGCCGCAGACAAGCTAGCTTCAGAGTTAAATTGGCGCCAGTCACAACGGCTACCGGAGCCTCCTGCTGTGGCAAATGTTGCAGACTTGGATAGTGAGGATAGCTTGGACGACGACACTACAGAAGCCAATGCTTCCAGCCAAAGGTCTGCCCCGGGAAGACCCCTTTGCATGGGTTGTGGGTCCGCGACGCACCGCAACAAGGCTAAGGATTGCCCGACAAGAGGAAAGCGTTGTAGCAGATGTGGACATTTGAACCATTATGCTAGAGTGTGCCGGGTATCTGAGCCGGAGAGCCCACGGAAGAAATCACTCCACCCGCCCCCAACAACCATCCATACGGTGTCCCCCAATACCAACGGGTACACATTCTGCACAGTGGAACTAGATGGAGTGGAGTTGCCACTGCTGCTCCACACAGGGGCAAAGTGGTTGTTGCTGAATTGGGCCACGGTGAGGAAGTTTTTCCCCCATTACAGGGTAAGAGGTAACCCAGCGCCGCTTTATGATTATGGAGGTGGCAGGCTGTGCACAGTTGGGACTTTGGCGCTAACAGTTTAGTACAAGTCTGCGATGATGGTTGAATTCACGTTCCATGTGACGGCCTGAGGCGATAATGTCATGGGCTGTGACTTGTTCTACTGACTGGGTTTCGCCATTAAAGATGACGCTGGGGAAGAATGGTCAGGTTGTGGCCAGTGGAACCCTCCAGTTCCGGTGGTTGATGAGGACATTGTGTGGGACGAAGAGGTAACAGACACCACAGCAATCAAGCAGGACCAGTCTCACTCAGGTTTGGCGCAATAGGGTCTCAGTGTTGGCGCTCGGGAAATGGTAGAGGGGGGTACCGAGCAGCGCGGCTAGGTCCCTGCGCCAGCAAGTGACACCGATGTGCTAGCCCCAGATTCCTCCACAGCTTGGCTGCAGAGGGATGAAGGGTCTGCAGCTACGATGTTGACTGCTACGACGGCTTCAGAAGAGGTCGGGGCCAGACTGACGAGCATGGGAAAACCACGTGCTCAGCAGCACCATGTCAGGCCGAGCTGAGCCCCTCTGAGGGATATGGACTTGGTTCAGGTTTGAGGAGAGGAACATCCACGGTGAAGATGGGCCAGACGATGACCAGCGAAACATCATGAGTGTCTGCGCATAGTGGCTAAGCTAGGCGCAGGATACTTCAAGCTGTCTGATGGCTTGACAAGGCACGTCAATCAGCTTCGGCATGTCTGGGAAGAGGCTTCAGGTGGACGAAAGCAGGAGTCGGTGGTGAGGAAGAAAGGCGCTTTCATCTGGAAGATCAGCCATTGTTCCGAGGGCCTGCTGCTTCCAGGGGCGTGCTTTCTGAAGGGATCCCCTGGGCCCCTCATGCCGGTTCTGCTCCTTCTGTCCAAGGAACAGTGCTGTAAATTTACATGTTAATAGTTCTGATGTTCTTATGTATATGTACACTACCGTTCAAAAGTTTGGGGTCACCCAGACAATTTTTGTGTTTTCCATAAAAAGTCACACTTTTATTTACCACCATGAGTTGTAAAATGAATAGAAAATATAGTCAAGACATTGACAAGGTTAGAAATAATGATTTGTATTTGAAATAATTTTTTCCTTCAAACTTTGCTTTTGTCAAAGAATCCTCCATTTGCAGCAATTACAGCATTGCAGACCTAACATGATTGCACAAGGGTTTTCTAATCATCCATTAGCCTTCAGACGCAATGAGCAAACACATTGTACCATTAGAACACTGGAGTGATAGTTGCTGGAAATGGGCCTCTATACACCTATCTAGATATTGCACGAGCAAGAGTAGGCAGTGACCTAATTACAGAACTCTCACAGCTGAGATGATTAAAAGAGCAGGCAGGGAGTAATTAACCAAGTGGGAATTCCTGGGAGAGGAGGAATGATGGCTGTGTCACAGAAAAAGGTCAAATACTCAAAAGCTACATAAATAGACCACATAATAACAATACTGGAACATAAATAATAAATAGAACGATAAATCATCAGGAAACAAAACACAGAAAAACACCACAAGGCTGGAAAACATACAGAAAATATACATAAATGAATTGAGAGACTGAGCCCGGTCCCACCCGTGTTCAGTCATGTGACGGGTGTGGCTAGAGAGATTGAACTCAGCTTTCTAAAGATGTGATAAATCACAGTTAATTTATGTTTTAACTGGGAGGGAGAATCATTTTTTCACACAGGGCCATGTAGGTCTGGATTTTTTTTTTTACCCTAATTAATAAACACTTTCATTTAAAAACTGCATTTTGTGTTTACTTGTGTTATCATTTAAAATTCAAATTTGTTTGATGATCTGGAACATTTAAGTGTGACAAACATACAAAAAAATGATAAATCAGGAAGGGGGCAAACACTTTTTCACCTCACTGTAGATATTTCAGCGGCCAGGACTCACAGTGTGCTGTTTACAGGTAAAAAGGAATTTGCAGCATCCAGTAAATGTGCCATTACTGTACATCTGTAATGCTTGTCTGATGGTTTCAACCCCAACCCTCCCCTTCCCAAAATTTTGAAGTTGTTGTGCAGTCGTAGCTGACAAAATTACGATCCAGTGATAAAGGGAAGAAGATTGATTAAAAAGAGAGCACAAATCAGCTCTGTCTGCCATGCTTGGTGCATCCTCCACCGCAGAATTGTCAGGTCTGTCTCACTTCAATGAGGAAAAAGTCGGATGAAATGCGACATGACCTTTCAGACTGAGGTCGTTTTGAAAATATCAGACACGTATCTGAATTAGGACCACATATGAAAGTGACCTGGGTCTGGTGTGAAAAAAATGGATGTGTGCTGTCCAGACTGTCATTAAAAAATGAGATATGGGTCATGTGTGCAAAAAAGTCAGATCTGGGCCACTTTTGCCTGCAGTGTGACCGTAGCCTAAGTGTGCAAGCAGGGCTATGTTTGAGAAAGAGATCAGGATGGGGCTTATCCATGTAGTGCTCTTTATGTAAGTGTAAGAAGTTTAAAATGAATCCTAAGACAAATTAAAGTATACAATATGGGATAATATGATCTCACTTCATAGAAAGTGTAAGTAGTCTGGCTACAGCATTTTGCATAAACTGGAGATTGTCATGTGCGGAGCTGGTGTTTCGGCTCCGCCCGTGATTTGTGGCTGTAGATTCTGATTTGTTGTTAGTTGGTTCCAGCTGGCAGGTTGAGCCCTGTGCTTAGGCCCTTGCCAGTCTACAGCCACACCCCTCTCTGCCAGACACTCACCAGCTGTTAGTTATTTTCTCATTTGTTCCTGCCCACACACACATGCATGCACACTCACATACACTCATCCTGACACGCACTCATACACAGACTCCCGCCACACACCTGCGTCCACTTGTCACTCATTAGCCTGCTTGGTATTTATTGGGTAACAGTGGGGGTATTCAGTGTTGTGGCGTAAGTCAGCAAACACAGTCAACCTGTAGTCACCTGCCTTTGTTGATGTCCTGGAGCTGTTGGGTTACCTTTCCCTTTGGACTGCTACGGTGTTGTTTCTTCCCAGAGCCCGCTGAGCTCTGACGCCTATGTAAGTCTTCTTCCATTATTAACTGCCCTTCTTTCCCATTGCCCAGTTCCACCCTGGGAGCGAGTGGGGCTCCTTCCCATACCAACTGAGCTTGGACATCCATCGTTTGTGTGCCAGACTGTGCAACCATTAAACATTTTCTTTTATGTTGTGTATTTTTTGAGTTTCCCCTTTCTGTTAATAAACACGTTCACTTCACCTGCGTTTTGGGCTCGAACTAATTTAATTTTTTGTTGTGAAGTTATGCAGCGGACATGACAGAGATGAGAAAGAGAAGAAAGTGTTGATGATTGGATGAAGATCAAACAGAGCTACGACTTGTAAAGACATGCATTCATGGAATGAGCAACACAGATGAATGTGTGGGTAGTGCCCCCCAAAAAGTGCCAAAATCCCCTGCCATATTCTCCTGTTGGTACAGTGCACCCAAGAAGTATTCACAGCGCTTCACTTTTTCCACATTTTGTTATGTTACAGCCTTATTTCAAAATGGATTAAATTCACTTTTCCCCTCAAAATTCTACACACAACACCCCATAATGACGTGAAAAAAAGTTTTTTTTGAGATTTTTGCAAATTTATTAAAAATAAAAAAACTAAGAAATCACATATACATATGTAAGTATTCACAGCCTTTGTTCAATACTTTGTTGATGCACCTTTGGCAGCAATTACAGCCTCAAGTCTTTTTGAATATGATGCCACAAGCTTGGCACACCCATCTTTGGGCAGTTTGGCCCATTCCTCTTTGCAGCACCTCTCAAGCTCCATCAGGTTGGATGGGAAGTGTTGGTGCACAGCCATTTTCAGATCTCTCCAGAGATGTTCAATTGGATTCAAGTCTGGGCTCTAGCTGGGCCACTCAAGGACATTCACAGAGTTGTCCTGAAGCCACTCCTTTGATATCTTGGCTGCGTGCTCAGAGTCATTGTCCTGCTGAAAGATGAACTGTCATCCCAGTCTGAGATCAAGAGTGCTCTGGAGCAGGTTTTCATTCAGGATGTCTCTGTACATTGCTGCATTCATCTTTCCCTTGATCTTGACTAGTCTCCTAATTCTTGCCGCTGAAAAACATCCCCACAGCATGATGCTGCCACCACTATGCTTCACTGTAGGGATGGCATTGGCCTGGTGATGAGCGGTGCTTGGTTTCCTCCAAACATGATGCCAGGAATTCACGCCAAAGAGCTCAATCTTTGTCTTATCAGACCACAGAATTTGTTTCTCATGGTCTGAGAGTACTTCAGGTGCTTTTTGGCAAACTCCAGGTGGGCTGCCATGTGCCTTTTAGTAAGGAGTGGCTTCCGTCTGGCCACTCTACCATACAGGCCTGATTGGTTGATTGCTGCAGAGATGTTGTCCTTCTGGAAGGTTCTCCTCTCGCCACAGAGGAATGCTGGAGCTCTGACAGAGTGACCATAGGGTTCTTGGTCACATCCCTGACTAAGGCCCTTCTTCCCCGATCGCTCAGTTTAGACGGACGGCCAGCTCTAGGAAGAGTTCTGGTGGTTCTGAACTTCTTCCATTTATGGATGATGGAGGCCACTGTGCTCATTGGGACCTTCAAAGCAGCAGAAATTTTTCTGTACCCTTCATCACATTTGTGCCTCGAGACAATCTTGTCTCAGAGGTCTACAGGCAATTCCTTTGACTTCATGCTTGGTTTGTGCTCTGACATGCACTGTCAACTGTGGGACCTTATATAGACAGGTGTGTGCCTTTCCACATCATGTCCATTCAACTGAATTTACCACAGGTGGACTCCAATTAAGCTGTAGAAATATCTCAGGGATGATCAGTAGAAACAGGATGCACCTGAGCTCATTTTGAGCTTCATGGCAAAGGCTGTGAATACTTATGTACATGAGATTTTGTAGCTTTTTAATTTTTAATAAATTTGCAAAAATTTAAAAAAAAACTTTTTTCACATTGCCATTATATGGTATTGTGTGTAAAATTTTGAGGAAAAAAATGAACTTAATCCATTTTGGAATAAGGCTGTAACATAGCAAAATGTGGAAAAAGTGAAGCGCTGTGAATACTTTCCGGATGCACTGTATTCACTCTTGTTTTGAGCTTCAAGTGCTTCCAGGTGTGTGCCATTCACAGGTGCATGACTGGCACCTGATTCCACACGGTACTGAGGTCCCTGACCTTGTAAAATAAATAAAGTGTAAGAATGGCTGCATGTTGTTTTTTCCCCCCTTATTACTGTGGGGGAGTACAATCATCCAATCAACCAAGCAGTTCAAGAGTGAATGCCAGCAGGAGAATATGGCAGGGGGATTTTGGGACATTTTTGGGGTGAAGCACTACTCACACATTTAGCTGTGTTGCTTATTCCACATTCCTTACAAAATGTACCTTGTAAAGATGACTAGTCAGGCTTTCTAATGATTTAAAATAAAATGTCAGTTGGTATTATTAAAGGGGAGAAATAACTGACTAAAATAACATTTCCAGCGTTTGTATATCACATGTGACCACACCTGTACTAGGACAGCACAGAAGAGAGGCAGCTCCGGCCTGCAGCCGGTGTGTGGACATGACATGATATTGGGCTCAGGGAACACACACACAGGCTTGAGTTAGATTCAAAGCTTTATTCAACAACAGAGGTGTGTGTGGGTGCGTGTGTGAGAGATGTGGATGATTTGGTGGTGAACAAGAAGCGCCGAGAGCAGAACAGTTCGCCGTGCAGCCAGGCAACCCTACGGGCAGAGCAGAGATGCAGGTTAGGGACAGTCACACACCCCGTGGGGTTAACACTCGGTGTATTGCTTACGTGCAGGTGTTGTGGTGGCTGGCGTTGGCTGACGCAGGACTTCTGCCCGGGAGACAGTGCTCCGGTGCGCACTCGGCGAGGAGAAGGGAGAGCTGTGGAGATTAAGGCGAGGATGGGAAATCCGCCGCCTGGAGGATCCACCTGTGTACAGGGGAGAGACTGAAGGGCAGGTAAGGAAATAACAGCTTACGTGCTGGGTGAAGGATGGCGCAGGCCGGGGAGAGTCGGTCATGTGCTGGAGTTTGGGAGCGTAGACGAGCAGACGGCTCCAGACTGAGGCTGAAGGCAGAGCGGGTTAAATAGTCCGCGGCTGATGAGATGCAGGTGTGTGCACCGCTGGAGCTGATGACAGGCGAGAGCGAGTTGTGATACTACTCCTCCCCCAAGCAGCGCCTCCCGGCGCTGGCTTATCTGGGTGCACCCGGTGGAACTTCGTGATGAGATGTTTATCCAGCACCCAGGAAGGGTGCACCCAGGACCTCCACTCAGGGCCATATCCCTCCCAGTCCACCAGGTACTGGAGTCCGTGACCCCGGCAGCGAGAGTCCAGGATGGCCGTGACCCCCTACGCCGGGTCGCCACCGATCATCATGGGAGGAGGAGGAGTTCTGGGAGGAGGACAGAGAGGATCAGACACCACGGGTTTAATACGGGAGACGTGGAATGTAGGACAGACACGGGGGGGGGGGGGAGCCAAATGCACAGCCACCGGATTGATTACCTTCATCACAGCAAAAGGACCAATGAAGCGCTGAGCCAGCTTCTTCTTCTCTGCCTTTAAATTAATGTCCCGGGTCAACAACCAAACCTGCTGGCCCACCTGGTAGCAAGGACTGGCTCTCCTGTGGCGATTAGCGACCCTGGAGTTATGCGCCGCTATGCGTAAAAGCGCCTGGCGCGCCCTGATCCAAATGCACCAGCAGCACCTGAGATGAGCCTGGATCGAGGGAACTGCCACCTCCCCTTCTTCTTCGGGAAACAGCGGAGGGTCGTACCCCAGGGACGCCCGGAAAGGAAACATTCCCGTGGCCGATGATAAGGTGGAGTTGTGGGCATACTCCACCCAGGGTAGACAGATGCTCCAGGAAGAAGGACTTGAAGAGGTGACGCAGTGCAACGCTGCTTCCAGCTCCTGGTTGGTGCACTCGCACTGCCCGTTAGATTGTGGGTGGTGGCTGGAGGACAAACTCACCGTAGCCCCCAGTGCATTGCAAAAGCTCCTCCAGACCCTGGACACAAACTGAGGCCCTCGGTCAGAGATGACGTCCACCGGGATCCCATGCAGCCTGACCACATTTTGAATTAGCAAGTCAGCCATCTCTCACGCCGTAGGGAGGCTGCAAAGTGGCATGAAGTGGGCCGCTTTAGAGAACCAGTCCACTATGGTCAGGATGGTGTCGTAAGAGTTGGACTTGGGGAGGCCGGTGACAAAATCCAGGGCGACATGGGACCAGGGCCTCCCGGGGACTGGCAGTGGGTGGAGGAGACCAGTAGGAGGGGAGGTCGAGGTCTTACCCGTTGCGCACTGGGGACAGGCACGGACGTAATTGGTGATGTCACTCCGGAGTCCGGGCCACCAGAAGGATCGCTGGAGGAGCTCTACCAGCCGGGAGATACCAGGGTGACAGGCGAACTTTGACGTGTGTGCCCAGTGGATGACGTCACCCCGGACAGACGATGGCACGAACAGTTTCCCAGCTGGACCGCCGCCAGGATCGGGTTCAGCTTCTTGTGCCTTCTGGACCTTGTCCTTGATCGCCCATGAAACGGTGCCCACGACGCATGAGGCTGGCAGGATGGTGTGGTCACGGTCCTCAGGTTCGTCATGAGTGAACTGCCTGGACAGCGTGTCAGGTTTGCCGTTCTTGGAGCCAGGGCGATAGGTGATGGTAAATCTGAAGCGGCCAAAGAAGAGTGACCAACGCACCTGGCGGGCATTCAGACGCTTGGCCGACCTCAGATACTCCAGATTCTTGTGGTCGGTCCAGACCACAAAAGGCTGCGCTGCTCCCTCCAACCAATGACGCCACTCTTGTAGCGCGAGCTTCACAGCCAGGAGTTCCCTGTCACCGACATCATAGTTTCACTCCGCTGCAGACAGGCGCCGAGAGAAGAAGGCGCAGGGACGCACCACCCTGTCCACCGGAGATCGCTGGGATAACACTGCCCCTACCCCCATATCAGATGCGTCCACCTCTACCAGGCACTGGAGTGTCAGGTCAACCTGGGTCAGGACCCGGGAGGAGGAGAACTCCGTCTTCAGTCTCTCAAAGGCAGACGCCGCGTCCTCCGTCCACTGGAATGGCACCTTAGGAGAGGTGAGGTGGGTCAGGGGAGAGGCGATGGAACTGTACTTTGGCACAAAACGGCGGTAGAAGTTTGCGAATCCTAGGAATTGTTGCACCTGTTTCCTCGATGAAGGGATGGGCCACTCCACCACCACTTTGATCTTGGCAGGGTCGGGGAGAATCTTATTGTGGGAGACAACGAAACCCAGGAAAGAGGTCTTGTTGGCATAAAATTCACACTTCTCCGCCTTAACGTACAGCCTGTTCTCGAGGAGTCGCTGAAGGACCCGCCTCACATGAGCTTGATGCTCCTCCCGAGACCAGGAGAAGATCAGGATGTCGTCCAGGTAGACAAAGACGAAGACCCCCAGAAAATTGCGAAGAACATCATTAATGAGTCGCTGGAAGACGGCCGGAGCGTTGGTGAGCCCAAATGGCATGACCAGGTACTCAAAATGGCCGCTGGGCGTCCGGAACCCCGTCTTCCACTCATCGCCCTCCCGGATCCGAACGAGGTGGTACACACTGCGGAGGTCCAGCTTGGTGAACCAGGTGGCTCCCTGGAGGAAATTGAACGCTGAGTCCATAAGGGGCAGCACGTATTTATCCTTTATTGTGATGTCATTTAGGGCCCGGAAGTCAATACACGGCCGTTGGGACCCATCCTTTTTGGCCACGAAGAAAAACCCGGCTCCGACTGGGGATGAGGAGGGCCGGATGATGCCTGCGCTGAGCAACTTCTTGATGTAGGCGACCATAGATTCTCGCTCCAGGGCTGACAGGCTATAGAGGTGACCAGATGGTAAGAGCGCCCCCGGGCGGAGGTTTATAGCGCAGTCATACGGGCGGTGGGGGGGAAGGGACAGTGCCTTGGACTTGCTGAAAATGAGCCCCAGGTCGTGGAACTCTGGGGGCACCAAGGAGAGGTCTGGCAGGGGCGAGTCGGGAGCGGGGAGCGGCACCGACGGGGCACAGGCAGCGGACTGGAGGCAGGCACTCATACAAAAGGTACTCCAGGAGAGGATGCTGCCGGACTACCAATCAAACGTAGGGTTGTGAAGACGCAGCCAGGGGTAGCCCAGGATGACAGGAGAAGCTGAGGTGGGCAGGACAAAGAGGCTGAAATCTTCTCTGTGATTGCCTGAAATAATGACAGAGATTGGCTTGGTTCTGTGGGTGACCCTCTCGAGTGGGGTACGGGTGAGAGTGACCAAGTTGAGAGGGGCTGCCAGCGCTTGGCACAGAATGCCCAGACGGGTTGCCAGGCTTTGAGAAATAAAGTTTTGCTCCACCAGTGCGTGAGTGACATGGCCGACGGGTTTATGACAGAACCTGACCGGGAGGAGGCATTTGGTGAGGGGATTAGAAAGGGTTGCGTCCGCGAGGCCCCCTACAGCGACTCGCGGACTCCCCCTTTTTGGCCGGACCAGGCAGTCTTCCACGGAGTGCTGGTCATCCCTGCAATACATGCAGAGACCCAGCTCCCTGCGGCGCTGTTTCTCCGCTAGAGGAAGCTTGGTCTGCCCATTTAGCATTGCCTCGGATTCATCGGCGGACTCCGGAGCAGGTAACGCCAGGGGGCGAGGCCGAGGAGCGCGGGCGGAAGTCCCGCTCGAGCAGTTGTAAGCTTTCCTCTCGGCGGCCCACTCCCTCAGCCTGTTATCTAGGTTAATAGCGAGGGAAATTAGTTCGAGTAGCCGTTCAGGCAAATCCCAGCTGGCCGGCTCGTCCTGTAGACTGGAACTCAGACTAAGGGTGAAAATGCTGCAAAGTGCGGCATCGCCTCACCCAACTTCCGCCGCAACCACCCGGAAGTCGACAGCGTAGTCGGCGGCTGACCGACTACCCTGACGAAGATTAAGTAGCCGGGTGGTTAAAATGCTGTCCCAATCCGAGTGATCAAAAACCTCATTGAAATCATGCACAAACTGGGCGTAGGTTAGGTTCACGTAGCTGGGTCTCACCATAACGGCGTAGGCCCAAGCTAACGCTCGCCCTTCCAGGAGGTTAGCCACATACCCAATTCGGCTATGATCGGACGGGAAATCCCCGGGGACACGCTAAAACACCGACTATCACTGGAGGAGGAACCCGCGCGCTTCGCCGAGTTTCCCGCTGAAGCGCGTGGGCGTCGGGATGGGTATGAGCCGTGTTGGCGGTCCCCGGCTAGCTTGGCTAGCCAGGGAGGTGGCGGGAGCTGGCCGGCTATGCAGAGCCGGAGGAAACGCCTGTTGAGGATCCAGGCGATCCAACCGATGACAAATTTGGGTGAGTTGATTCAGTATCACCTGTTCTTGATGGGCAAATAAATCAACTCAAGACTCGAGAGTGGAAAGCCAGCATGCGAGCCTGCTGTCTGCTGAGCCACTTTGCTAGAGCCATACTGACATGATATTGGGCTCAGGGAACATGCACACAGGCTCGAGTTAGATTCAAAGCTTTATTCAACAACAGTGGTGTGTGTGGGTGCGTGTGTGAGAGATGTGGATGATTTGGTGGTGGACAGGAAGCGCCGAGAGCGGAACAGTTTGCCGTGCAGCCAGGCAACCCTACGGGCAGAGCAGAGATGCAGGTTAGGGACAGTCACACACCCCGTGGGGTTAACACTCGGTGTATTGCTTACGTGCAGGTGTTGTGGTGGCTGGCGTTGGCTGACGCAGGACTTCTGCCTGGGAGACAGTGCTCCGGTGCGCACTCGGTGAGGAGAAGGGAGAGCTGCGGTGATTAAGGCGAGGATGGGAAATCCACCGCCTGGAGGATCCACTTGTGCACAGGGGAGAGACTGAAGGGCAGGTAAGGAAATAACAGCTTACGTGCTGGGTGAAGGATGGTGCAGGCCGGGGAGAGTCGGTCATGCGCTGGAGTTTGGGAGCGTAGACGAGGAGACGGCTCCAGACTGAGGCTGAAGGTAGAGCGGGTTAAATAGTCCACGGCTGGTGAGATGCAGGTGTGCACGCCGCTGGAGCTGATGACGGGCGAGAGCGAGTTGTGACAGGACATGCACAGCTAGGGACAGAGCAGCTCTGGTCCCCGGTCCTCTCAGCCATCACCAAACAACACTATACATTCATTCCGTGCATCATCTCTGCTCGATCTTAACACACTCAAAAAGTATTTTACTTTGCTGTGCTGCCCCATGGCAAAACTGTCTGATGACCCCGTCTGATTACATCTCTTTTCTCCTCCTGTACATCGTGCAGCAACGTCTCTCCAAAAGTCTGAACAAACAAATTAACACATGTAGCATCTAAATATATCCAGACTTATCTGGATATTTGTGGATCATTTTCTCTCTAGCACGTTACCTATTTCAAACAAGGCTTTGACATTCACTCTAGGTAAAATCATACCGGTAGTAGGCTACCATATGAGGCACATTAAAAGACTAGCCGGCTAGCGCTACATTACACAAACAGAATAAATCCTGTGAAAAATACAGACTGGCCAGTTGAACGACTTGGCCAGTTGTATGCACAGTGGCCCTGGATAATGGTTAGAACTGCATCGGTCCTTAAAAGCAGTTTAATGGTAAAACCCATCTTAATTTTAATCAGTTTCAAAGTTCCTGTCCAAAAATGTTAACTAGCACTGGAGGCTAAGTTGACTGTTTAGTTTCACCCTCTTTTCAAGGCCATATCCAGTGGTTAGTCCTAATTGGTTCACTGTTATTGTGATGTCACAAAAACAGTCTTCTTCTTCTTCTTCTTTTAGATTCGATTGGTGGTTGACAACCAGCTTACAGGTGCATTACCAGCACGTACTTTACTCTATATCATCACTCTATATGGCGTCGACCTGCTCCATCTAAACTTGCCTTTTTAAAGCGGGAGGAGCTTAACTGCACTTTCACAGCAAAATAACACAGACATGACACATAAGAGTGATTTCACTACAGATATGTATTTTAAGTCATAAAAAACATGCTGGAGGCATGTTAACAAGAGAAAAAAAAAACCTTGACTTTCACTTTAAATGTTTAGTTATTATACAGCATGGCGACACAAGCACAGTGGGACCACGACCAGCAAGGACTCTGTCTCCCTTTGGCTGGCTGTGTAGGTTCGCATCACCGTAGTCGGCTCTGCTGTGCTCATGTGTCCCACTGTCGGTTATGCTGCATGGCTACATATGCCGAATAATCATTCAGATCATTCACAATCATGGCAGCATTAGATTTTAATTTTATCGGCATTCAATCCTCTTTATGCACTTTATCTAACTAACTAACCTACACTTATATAGCGCTTTTCTGACCAGATGTCAGAAAATCCCCTTTCGGGAATACTCCTTTTTTCCCAATCACGACACGCACCTGTTTCCAATTAACCTATTCACATGTGCAAGGCCGCTTTAATGAACTGACTAGGCTGGGCTGAAGCCCAAGGGCCTATGAAAATCAGGGGTCTGTCATGAGCCAATGAAAAAGACACATTGTTGTTAATTGGTCAGATTCTATGTCCATCTCTTGATATTCATGTGTGGCTGCTGATTGGTCTAATTTACAAGTGCCTCATGTGGGTACCAGTAACACTAGCCTATCAGAGGAATTGTTTTGACATGTGACTATGCAAACGCCAGTGAGAGTAAGAAGTAATTAGCTGAAAATGTCTGGAAAAAAGTTTGAAAGTGGCGCTCATAAAATTATTGAGAGGAAAAGAGTACATTCTCGGTGCCACACCAGTAGGCTGCCTTTTGCAACAGCGGCTCGATTCCGAGTTTTTTTCCCTTCCTCTCTCTTTTGATCACTTTTTTTTTCACCCCACTTATATCACGGACACACAGATCGTCCCAAATGTCTCCTGAGCCGGTGGACAGAGCCACTGTTTATAGCAGGATACGATACAACAGGGAAGAGCTGCTAGCATTTAACCGCCACCCGGTCCCACTGGAAAAACTCGACATACCGAGAGAATTGAGGCGAAAGCGTCGCGGCTGCCGGGCTGGAGTAAGGCGGAGGACAAAAAATATAAGGTACAGACCCTCCCTTCCATCTGTTGTCATGGGAAATGTACGGTCGATACTGGGAAAGTTAGATGAGCTAGCGGCTATCTCCCGTTATGATAGCACTTACCGGGAGTGCTCTCTTCTTTTGTTTACTGAGACGTGGCTAACTGAACTAGCAGCAGATGCTAACATTGAGCTGGAGGGTTTTCACATGATACGAGCTGACCGAACACCAGAGAGTGGCAAAGCGAGGGGCGGTGGAGTGATAATGTATGTTAACAACAACTGGTGCAGACCGGGACATATCACTGTTAAACAACGACACTGCAGCAAAGACATTGAGTTGCTAGCTGTTAGCATGAGGCCTACATATCTCCCGAGAGAACACTCACACGTGATCTGCATTGTTGTTTATGCAAATCTGACGGCGAACGCTGGGACAGCGCGTGACGTCATCCATTCAGTAACCAGCAGGCTGCAGACAGAACACCCAGATGCTCTTCTCCTCATCTCAGGCGATTTCAACCACGTTTCACTGTCTCCCATTCTGCCCACTTTCACCCAGTATGTCACATGCCACACTAGAGACAATAAAACACTGGATTTATTCTACGCAAACACTAAGGAGGCGTACACCTCATCACAACTCCCCCCACTTGGGAGATCGGCTCACAACTTGGTTCATCTCCGGCCGGTGTACAAACCCCTAGTGCACAGACAACCTCCGGCCATGCACACTGTGGAGTTATGGTCTGAGGAGACAATGGACACTCTAAAGGACTGTTTTGAAGCCACTGCCTGGAAGCAGCTCTGCGATCCACATGGTGAGGACATCGATGGCCTCATTCACACCTTCACGGGCTACCTCAGCTTCTGTGTGGACAAATCCGTTCCCACCAAGACCATACGGCGTCACTCAAACAACAAACCCTGGATCAACCCTGAGATAAAAACACTTCTGAGAGAGAAGAAGAGGATCTTCAGGTCGGGGAACAGGGAGATGCTGAAGTCTGTACAGAGGGAGATGAGGAGAAAGATCAGAGAAGGCAAGGAAAGCTTCAGGAAGAAGATGGAGGACAAGCTGCAACAGAGCGACATCAGCGGGGTCTGGAGAAACCTCAAAACCATCTCTGGGCTACAGAATACCTCCTCCCAGGCCACGAAGGCAGGGAGTGGGCGAACAATCTGAACCTGTTTTTTAATAGGTTTGACCAACCACCCTCCCCCCCGATTGCACAACAACCACTGCTGCCTCTAAAGTCATCGAGACCTGCTGTCCACACCCCACTCCACCAACACCCCCCCCTCCCAGCACACAGCCCCCCAATGTGACCCTCACTAAGACCCAGGTGAGGACGGAGCTGAGGAAGATCAAGGTGAGGAAGGCCTCAGGACCGGACAGCATCAGCGGGAAGCTCCTCAAGTCCTGTGTAGAACAGCTGTATGGGATTGTGGAGCACATCTTCAACCTGAGCCTGAAGCTGGGGAGGGACTGCCGCAGGCAAGGACCACCCCTCACAGCACCAGTAAACATACAGGGAACAGACATTGAGATGGTGACATCCTACAAGTACCTGGGTGTTCATCTGAACAATAAACTAGACTGGTCACATAATACCGACGCACTCTACAAGAAGGGACAGTGCAGGCTGTTCCTACTGAGGAGGCTCAGGTCTTTTGGTGTACAAGGGGTGCTGCTGAAGACATTCTACGACACGGTGGTGGCATCAGCCATCACTTTTGGAGTGGTCTGTTGGGGCAGTGGCATTACAGCAGCCGATAGGAAGAGACTGAACAAACTAATCAAGAAAGCTAGCTCTGTCCTGGGGCAACGCCTTGACCCAGTGGAGGGGATAGGAGAGAGAAGGATGGTGGCTAAACTGTCATCTCTGCTGGAGTCCGAGTCCCACCCTATGCAGGACATACTGAACGCACTGAGGAGCTCATTTAGCAGTAGACTACATCATCCTAGGTACGCAACCGAGAGGTTTCGCAGGTCCTTCCTACCTACGGCTGTCAGACTGTATAACCTAAGCAGGGCTGCTCGCAGAGATAGCAAAAAAATGTGACAACCTAATAGTATTGAATACAAAAGACACAATAGACTTACACAAATGGTCCCCTCCAGTATACAACTAGGACAATATCAGTTGCTACGGAGGGTGACAATATGTATGTGTATATTCATAGTATATTCATACTATGTAGGATAACTAAGTAGACGGTTATGCTGTTTATTCCATCTAGGTGCAATGCTCCGTACTGCGTATATATATATTTATATATTTATGTGTACATAGTCATCTACAGACATTGATAAAGAAAAATTGTTATAATTATCCAAAAATGTCAATCCATTTTGATTTTCTAGGCCAATCATGTTGTATAGTTTCTCTTTGGCATGTACAGCCGTGGACAAAATTGTTGGTACTCCTCTGTTAATGAAAGAAAAACCCACAATGGTCACAGAAATAACTTGAATCTGACAAAAGTGGTAATAAATAAAAATTCTATGAAAATTGACCAATGAAAATCAGACAATGCTTTTGAATTGTGGTTCAACAGAATTATTTTAAAAAAACAAACTCATGAAACAGGCCTGGACAAAAATGATGGTCCCCTTAACTTAATATTTTGTTGCACTGTAGCACCTTGGGGGAGTCAGATTATTTAGCATCTCCGACAAGAGACAGTGGATAAGCATGGGAGAACAATGCTCAGGAGGTTCCTGGCGAGATAGCAGGAAGGAGTCAAGGACGTAGGGGGTTGAATGCAGTGTAATCAAATGTCATGTTGTGTGTGGAGAAATGCCATGAAACTTGTGAGGAGTGATTTGGGTAAAAGAAGAGTGCCTGCTGAAATGTGTCATTCTGTTCTGTGCTTGAAAGATGTGAAGTGTGTAATAAACCGTCTGTTGTGAATATGTCTCTTATTTTACACACTCCACACTGGTGACCCAAGACGTATTATGGAACACGAGGCAAGAACCCCGGAGACAGCCCGGACTGGAACCCCCAGCCACGCATGTGCAGTTTCAGTCAAGCTACCAGACTTCTGGCAGCACAACCTGCGCTCTTGGTTCCACTACATCGAGGCCCAGTTTGCCCTCCAGGGAGTAATGGCAGACGACACCAGATTCTACCATGCGGTCGCAGTGCTGGACGCCCGCACAGCCCAGCAGGTAGTGAGCCTGCTCGATCAGCCGCCAGCCAGCAACAAATATGAGGCGCTCAAGACTGCGCTCATCCAGCGCTACACGCTCTCGGAATGTGAGAGAGCGGAGAGGCTCCTGAGACGGACCAAGTTAGGAGAGGGTTCGGCCGTCGACCTGATGGAGAAGATGCTGGCATTAATGGGCATGGACGACTGGCACTTTGTTTGCCCAACTTTTCCTCCGGAACCTTCCAACGGTGGCGAGAGCGGTTCTGGCCAATTCGCCGTTGCTGGCCGCGCGTGACTACCGTGCCCTAGCCCAGGAAGCAGACCAGATCATCCTCACCACCAGGGCGATCACAGTCAACGCGGCAGCGGCGGAGCTCAGCGAGACGATCAGAGGAGGCAAGGAGCCACCGACGGTAGCAGCAGCGGGGGCCAAGGAGCGCCAGAGAGACACGCTCTACTTCTACCACCGCCGTTTCGGAGAGATCGCACGCAGATGTGCGCCACCGTGCCAATTCAAGCGCTTGGGAAAACGCCGAGGCCGACGGTCGGTAGTAGCTGCGACCCTCGGTGAAGAGAACAAGCTGCTCTACATGACGGACGCGCGCTTGGGGAGGCGTTTCCTCGTGGACACCAGAGCCCAGATGAGCTTCATCCTGCCTACCTACGCCGACCGGCTGACAGGACCTAGCGGCTCCGTGATGTTGGCAGCAAACGGCTCGGAAATTAAGACCTTTGGTGAGAGGACACTGATCTTATCTCTACACGGCCGTACATACAAGTGGACTTTTGTCGTAGCAGCACTGAATTACCATATCCTGGGCGCTGATTTTCTGTGTGCGCATGGTTTACTTGTAGATGTTGCTAACAGACGCCTGGTTAATGCACTGTCCTTTGATTCTCTCCCCTGTATAGCTCGAGTGACTAGGCCAGCAGCACAAGCCAACGCCACAGCTACAGGCGGTAAGTTCCACACCCTGCTCACTCAGTTCCCAGCACTCACAGTCCTGACGTTTTCGGCAGCCATCGCTAAACACGGGGTGGAGCACTTTATCACCACCACCGGGCCGCCCGTTTTTGCAAGACCTCGGCGCTTGGACGCAGCTAAACTGGCCATAGCGTGTGAGGAGTTCGCCAACCTGGAAAGGTTGGGCATCATCAGGCATTCAAACAGCCCATGGGCATCCCCGCTACACATGATCCCTAAGGCTGAGGGATCGTGGCGACTGTGCGGTGATTTCCGCAGGTTGAACAGCGCCACAGCGCACGACCGCTACCCAATTCCCCACATACAGGATTTTTCAGTTCACCTCGCCGAAGCGCGCATTTTTTCCAAAACAGACCTGGTCCGCGGTTACCACCAAGTCCCAGTGCGCATGGAGGACATACCCAAAACAGCGGTAATAACTCCGTTCGGTCTTTTTGAGTTCCTGCGCATGCCATTTGGGTTAAAAGGAGCGGCACAGACATTCCAGCGCATGATGGATGCAGTGCTGCGCGATCTCCCATTCGTGTTCGTCTACCTGGACGATATCCTGGTAGCCAGTGCGTCCGAAGACGAACACGAAACCCACCTCACGACGGTTTTCCGGAGGTTGGAGGAGCACGAGTTAATAATCAACCTGGCGAAATGCCAGTTCGGCGTGACGGAGATTGACTTTTTGGGGCGCTGCGTCTCTCCGGAAGGAGCGATCCCGCTGCCCGACAAAGTGCGCGCCGTGGCAGATCTTCCCCAGCCTCAGACGGTCAGGGCGCTGCAGGAATTTTTGGGGATGGTGAACTTTTATAACCATTTCCTTCCCGGCGCGGCACAGCTCATGCAACCATTGTACGCCGCACTCAAGAGACAGAAACCCGCGGATAGGGTCGAATGGACCCCGGAGCGACAGCGGGCGTTCTCGGAGGTTAAAGCAGCCCTGGCAAACGCCGCACTGCTGGCGCATCTGGACCTGGCGGCCCAGATAGTGCTCACCACTGACACTTCAGACGTGGCCATAGGGGCTGTCGTAGAGCAGCGCGTCGCCGGGGCTTGGCAGCCGCTCGCTTTTTTCAGCAGAACTTTGCGCAACAGCGAACGTAAATACAACGCGTTTGACAGGGAGTTACTGGCTCTCCACCTGGCCATACGCCACTTCCAGTTCTGGCTGGAAGGGCACAGCTTCACTGCGTTTGTGGATCACAAGCCGCTAACATTTGCGATGGCCAAGGTTTCAGAACCGTGGTCGGGCCGGCAGCAGAGACAGCTGGCCACGATCTCCGAGTTTACTACCGATATTCAGCATGTGTCAGGTAAACTGAATGTGGTGGCGGATTGCCTCTCACGTTCCGTGGTGGCCCCGGTCTGAGTGGGGATAGATTACGCAGCCATGGCCGCGGAGCAGATTAGCGATGCAGACGTGCACGCGCTTCAGTCTGGACCAACAGGGTTAAGGCTGGAGAGCAGGGTGCTGCAAGATGCCCCCCCCCCAATCCGCGATGTCTCCAGGGGACGCCCACGTCCGGTGGTCCCGGTCTTGTGGCGCCGCCGCGTGTTTGAGTCGGTTCACACTCTGGCGCACCCAGGAGTGCGCGCGTCGGTCAAAATGGTGGGAGAGAAGTTTGTGTGGCCGAGCCTACGCAAACAAGTAAAAGAGTGGGCTGCAGCCTGCGTGGCATGCCAACGAGCCAAGGTACACAGACACACGAAGGTTCCCTTGGAGCCGTTTCGGGTACCGGCTAAGAGGTTCGACCATGTTCACGTGGACCTCGTGGGCCCCCTCCTGCCATCACAGGGGTGCACGCACCTCCTGACAGTGGCGCTGGCCAGAAGCAGTCCTGCTTGTGGCAACCACGTCTGCGGACGTAGCACGTGCTTTTTTCACAGCATGGGTGGCGCGTTTTGGAGTCTCGTCGGACATTACATCCAACAGGGGCCCTCAATTTGTTTCTGAACTCTGGTCCACGATGGCCCACAGCCTGGGTGTTTCAATTCACCACACAACCGCATACAACCCACAGGCCAATGGTTTATGCGAGCGTTTTCATAGATCACTGAAAGCAGCACTCAGGGCTTCACTGACGGATGCAAATTGGGTAGACAGGCTGCCCTCCACGCCAAAAGAGGATTTGGAAGCTTCCCCCACAGAGCTGGTTTTTGCGCAGCCCCTACGGCTGCCCGGGGAATTTCTACCAGATAATCCCGCGCCGGACAGCTGCCCGTCTCAGCTTTTGCAGCGTAGCGCAAACACAGGCATGCTGCTGGGCCCTGCCCACCACTGTTTTCTGTGTGTTTTCGTGCCTAAAACTTTGAAGAACGCAGAGTTCGTGTTCGTCAGACACGACGCCCACCACCCTCCATTGCACCCACCCTATGATGGACCGTTCAGAGTGTTGGAAACAGGGGATAAGCATTTTGTGCTAGACTCGGGGGGTAGGCAGGAAAAAATTGGCATAGACAGACTCAAACCCGCTTTCATTGTGGCGGACGAGCAAGTGCTGTTGGCTAGGGCCCCTCGGCGTGGAAGACCCCTACGGAGAGCTCCCCAGGGAAACGATTCACCAGAGCAGCCACACGGACAACCGAAGTGCCCCCCCCCTCGCCACGGCCCACCCGCAGTCAGACACACTCCCAGCAGCACCCCACCGGCACAGCAGCGCCACGGAGGCGGTAAATCCCAGTTACAGCAGATACGGGAGGAGACGGAAGCCCAAACGACGTGTGGACTGACGTTCAATTGTTCTATCTAAGATGCTGGGGGGGCAGTGTAGCACCTTGGGGGAGTCAGATTATTTAGCATCTCACACAAGAGGCAGTGGATAAGCATGGGAGAACAATGCTCGGAGGTTCCTGGCGAGATAGCAGGAAGGAGTCAAGGACGTAGGGGGTTGAATGCAGTGTAATGCAAATGTCATGTTGTGTGTGGAGAAATGCCATGAAACTTGTGAGGAGTGATTTGGGTAAAAGAAGAGTGCCTGCTGAAATGTGTCATTCTGTTCTGTGCTTGAAAGATGTGAAGTGTGTAATAAACCGTCTGTTGTGAATATGTCTCTTATTTTACACACTCCACAGCACAACCTTTTGAGGCAATCACTGCAATCAAACAATTTCTGTAACTGTCAATGAGACTTCTGCACCTCTCAGCAGGTATTTTGGCCCACTCCTCATGAGCAAACTGCTCCAGTTGTCTCAGGTTTGAAGGGTGCCTTCTCCAGACGGCATGTTTCAGCTCCTTCCACAGATGTTCTATAGGATTTAGATCAGGGCTCATAGAAGGCCACTTTAGAATAGTCCAATGTTTCGCTCTTAGCCATTCTTGGGTGTTTATAGCTGTATGTTTTGGGTCATTATCCTGTTGCAAGACCCATGACCTGCGACTGAGACCAAGCTGTCTGACACTGGGCAGCACATTTCTCTCTAGAAATGTGTTGCCCTAATAAATAAACCTTCCGGTTCCGGCGCCACACGAGTTGGCTGCCTTTTGCAACAGCGGCTCAATTCTGAGTCTTTTTATCTTCCTTCTTCTTTCTGATCCAGTGATAACTTTCTGATCCGGCACACCTTTCACTCTATATATATCACAGACACACAGATCGCCCCAAAGGTCTCCCGAGTCGGCGGACGGAGCCACTGTTTGCAGCAGGAGACGATACAGCAGGGAAGAGCTAGCTAGCACTCAACCGCCACCCGGTGCTAACGGAGAAACTCAACATACCGGGGAACTGAAGCGAAAACGACGCGGGTGCCGGGCTGGAGTTTAGGCGGCGTGCAAGAAATATAAGACAGAATAATAAAGAGCGATGGCAAGAACCAAGCAGACCGCCCGTAAATCTACTGGAGGAAAAGCCCCCCAGGAAGCAGCTGGCCACCAAGGCTGCTCGGAAAAGCGCCCCGGCCACCGGCGGAGTGAAGAAGCCTCACCGTTACAGGCCCGGTACCGTGGCTCTGGGAGAGATCCGTTGCTACCAGAAATCCACGGAGCTGCTCATCCGTAAGCTGCCCTTCCAGCGCCTGGTGAGGGAGATCGCTCAGGACTTCAAGACCAACCTGCGCTTCCAGAGCTCCGCCATCATGGCTCTGCAGGAGGCCAGCGAGGCCTACCTGGTGGGTCTCTTCGAGGACACCAACCTGTGCGCCATCCACGCCAAGAGGGTCACCATCATGGCCAAAGACATCCAGCTGGCCCGCTGCATCCGCGGAGAGAGAGCTTAGACATTCTGCTGCACATCCACCAACCACAATGCTCCGCACTGTGTGTCTATATATATATATATATATATATATATATACAGTATATATATATATATATATATATATATATATATATATATATATATATATATATACATATATATATATATATTTATAGTAATATGTACATATGTATACTAGCTGCTCTTGTTTTTTCTTGCCTTCTGATTGTTGCTCTGAGTGTTGCTATCCCTGTGCTGTTGCAATCCTGGAATTTTCCCATTGTGGGACTAATAAAGGCTTATCTTATCCTATCTTATCTAGAATACCTTGATAGTCTTGAGATTTCATTGTACCCTGCACAGATTCAAGACAACCTGTGCCAGATGCAGCAAAGCAGCCACAGAACATAACAGAACCTCCTCCATGTTTCACAGTAGGGACAGTGTTCTTTTCTTGGTATGCTTCATTTTTGTGTCTGTGAACATAGCGCTGATGTGCCTTGCCAAAAAGTTCCAGTTGTGTCTCGTCTGTCCATAGGACATTCTCCCAGAAGCTTTGTGGCTTGTCAACATGCAGTTTGGCAAATTCCAGTCTGGCTTTTTTATGATTTGTTTTCAACAGTGGTGTCCTCCTTGGTCATCTCCCATGAAGTCCACTTTGGCTCAAACAACGACGGATGGTGCGATCTGACACTGATGTACCTTGACCTTGGAGTTCGCCATGAATGTGTTTAGAGGTTGTTCTGGGCTCTTTTGTGACCATTCGTATTATCCGTCTCCTCCTGCAGCCACGTCCAGGGAGGTTGGCTACAGTCCCGTGGATCTTAAATTTCTGAATAATATGTGCAACTGTAGTCACAGGAACATCAAGCTGCTTGGAGATGGTCTTATAGCCTTTACCTTTAACATGCTTGTCTATAATTGTCTTTCTAATCTATTGAGACAACTCTCTCCTTTGCTTCCTCTGGTCCATGTTTAATGTGGTACACACCATGTCACCAAACAGCACAGTGACTGCTTGTCACCCTTTAAATAGGCCGACTGACTGATTACAAGTTTGTAGACACCTGTGATGTTAATTAGAGGACACATCTTGGTTGAACATGTCCCTATGGTCACATTATTTTCAATCTTTTCTAGGAGTACCATCATTTTTGTCCAGGCCTGTTTCATGAGTTTGTTCTTTAAAATAATTCTGTTCAACCACAGTTCAGAAGCATTGTCTGATTTTCATTAGTTAATTTTCTTAGAATTTTTATTTATTACCACTTTTGTCAGATTCAAGTTATGTCTGTGACCATTGTGGGTTTTTCTTTCATTAACAGAGGGGTACCAACAATTTTGTCCACGTCTGTACGTTGTTTTTTTTTTGAAGAACAAGACCTCCCTGACAAGAGTCAAACCTGGGACGTCCTGCTTTCCAAGCACTCACCATAACCATAAGACCACACAACTGCGTTAGTTTTCACTCTTTCTCAAATGATAAATGTTCAATTGAAAGGATTCCCATTAGTGCAGCATTTAAAAATTAATGTGCACTATATATTGTTTTAAAATGCACAGAAGAGGTATGTTGCACTTTAGCGGAATGACACATTAACTGAAGGATTTGAACCTAGGGATCCTGCATGACAGACAAGTATCTTAACCCCACACCACAAAACAGCTTTGGATTAAACACTCAAAAAAAAAAGGTTCCACTGACATGACTGACAGACATCTATTTATAAATGCACCAAATCTCTGTCTGTGTGTCTGTCCGTGTGTTCCTCAGATTTTATAAGTGCTTTGCTGAAGTTACGAGGGTGTGCATCCCGGAGTATGGAGTTGCTCAGTCAAAATATGTAATTTTTAATTAATAAAAGTTTAACCACTGCTCTGTTACCACTCTGTTTCCTCATGCCCTGGCTTCAGGAAGTGTGGACAGGGTTTTGGATCGACTCCCTGCTGACTGGATAATACGCGGCGTCACGTCCATGCTGATTGGATAATATGCGGCATCATGACCAGTCAGTCACCACAGCGCTCACTGAACAAAACAAGGAAGTGAAAAGCGACAAATTTGACTAGAAAAAGATAATACTGGAGATTAAATGCATAAAAAAATTATACCATAAAGTTGCCATGATTGCGTAGGTCTAAAGGATAATTCGGCATATGTGGAAAACAGGAGGTGTGCCAGCGGGGCCCCGGGGTCTTACAAAGAACACTGGTGTATCTAACATAGGACACACCGAGAGACCCAGTGGCCTGACCGTTGTTCTGTTGATTTGTGCTGCCCTATCAAAAAATGCTACCGGTAGTGCCGATCAACAGCACAGTCCATCAATTTTTGCTACTTTGTCAAAAACTGCTACCGTTGCATATCGATATGATTTGTGTATATTAATTAGTCCATAATATTCAGTTTAGTTATTTTACTTTCCTTAATTTCTTTACTCTGTCTGATTGTCAAATTTAAAAATTCCCATTTCTGTATGTGAAACATTATTTTCACTAACTACAAAAAATATCATTTATTTATTGTTTAATTTCCAATACCTACTTATCATAAATTACTTTTCCGTTGATTTGTTTCAAAAATGCACAAATTTTTACAAGTCATAAGAATTCAAAGACATTGTATTCTTCATATATATATCTACATGTGGGCAGGTCAGAACACACACACAAATAGTACTTTCTCCAGAATTAGGCTACAGACCGTTCATGAACTTGAGGTGCCTTTGTTTCAAAAAGTTTGACTAAATACACACACACAGTGGCAGGTCTTTGAGCATTTATGAGCTTTTCTCTAGCATTAGGCTACAGATCGTTCATGGGCATGAGGCTCCTTTGTTTCAAAAATGCACATAAATGTTTACGGTAGCATAAAAGTATATCCAGTATATCTGGAGTTAAACCCAAAACTACAGATGTGGTCAAAATTGTTGGTACCCCTCTGTTAATGAAAGAAAAACCCACAATGGTCACAGAAATAACTTGAATCTGACAAAAGTGGTAATAAATAAAAATTCTATGAAAATTAACCAGTGAAAGTCAGACAGTGCTTTTGAATTGTGGTTGAACAGAATTATTTTAAAAAACAAACTCATGAAAAAGGCCTGGACAAAAAAGATGGTACTCCTAGAAAAGATTGAAATTAATGTGACCATAGGGACATGTTCAACCAAGATGTGTCCTCTAATTAACAACACAGGTGTCTACAAACTTGTAATCCGTCTGTCAGCCTATTTTAAAGGGTGACAAGTAGTCACTGTGCTGTTTGGTGACATGGTGTGTACCACACTAAATATGGACCAGAGGAAGCAAAGGAGAGAGTTGTCTCAATAGATTAGAAAGACAATTATAGACAAGCATGTTAAAGGTAAAGGCTATAAGACCATCTCCAAGCAGCTTGATGTTCCTGTGACTACAGTTGCACATATTATTCAGAAATTTAAGATCCACGGAACTGTAGCCAACCTCCCTGGATGTGGCTGCAGGAGGAGACGGATAATACGAATGGTAACAAAAGAGCCCAGAATAACCTCTAAACACATTCATGGCGAACTCCAAGGTCAAGGTACATCAGTGTCAGATCGCACCATCCGTCGTTGTTTGAGCCAAAGTGGACTTCATGGGAGATGACCAAGGGGGACACCACTGTTGAAAACAAATCATAAAAAAAACAGACTGGAATTTGCCAAACTGCATGTTGACAAGCCACAAAGCTTCTGGGAGAATGTCCTATGGACAGACGAGACACAACTGGAACTTTTTGGCAAGGCACATCAGCGCTATGTTCACAGACACAAAAATGAAGCATACCAAGAAAAGAACACTGTCCCTACTGTAAAACATGGAGGAGGTTCTGTTATGTTCTGTGGCTGCTTTGCTGCATCTGGCACAGGTTGTCTTGAATCTGTGCAGGGTACAATGAAATCTCAAGACTATCAAGGTATTCTAGAGAGAAATGTGCTGCCCAGTGTCAGACAGCTTGGTCTCAGTCGCAGGTCATGGGTCTTGCAACAGGATAATGACCCAAAACATACAGCTCAAAACACCCTAGAATGGCTAAGAGCAAAACATTGGACTATTCTAAAGTGGCCTTCTATGAGCCCTGATCTAAATCCTATTGAACATCTGTGGAAGGAGCTGAAACATGTCGTCTGGAGAAGGCACCCTTTAAACCTGAGACAACTGGAGCAGTTTGCTCATGAGGAGTGGGCCAAAATACCTGCTGAGAGGTGCAGAAGTCTCATTGACAGTTACAGAAATCGTTTGATTGCAGTGATTACCTCAAAAGGTTGTGCAACAAAATATTAAGTTAAGGGTACCATCATTTTTGTCCAGACCTGTTTCATGAGTTTGTTTTTTTAAAATAATTCTGTTGAACCACAATTCAAAAGCATTGTCTGATTTTCATTGGTCAATTTTCATAGAATTTTTATTTATTACCACTTTTGTCAGATTCAAGTTATTTCTGTGACCATTGTGGGTTTTTCTTTCATTAACAGAGGGGTACCAACAATTTTGTCCACGGCTGTAAGTACAGCATGGCTCTTATACACATTTTAAAGCGGCACTATGTTTGATTTTCACCTCAAGATAATGTCTGTATTTTGATGGTACACCAAGATTTGACCGAGTGAATGTCATTTCATCAAGAGAGGTGCAGAGCTGTCAATTGATCACCACCTGGTGGTGAGTTGGATCTGATGGCAGGGAGGGAAAGATGCCATTCAGACCTGGTAGACCCAACCCTATAGTGAGGGTGTGCTGGGAACGTCTGGCTGAGGTCCCTGTCCGGGAGATCTTCAACTCTCTCCTCTGGAAGAACTTCGACCACATTCCGAGGGAGTCTGGAAACATGGAGACTGAATGGGCCATGTTCTCTACCTCCATTGTTGAAGAGGCTGTCCAGAGCTGTGGCCGCAAGGTTGTCGGTGCATCTTGTGGTGGCAACCCCCAAACCAAATGGTGGACACCAGTGGTGAGGAGGGCCATTAAGCTGAAGGAGTCCTATCAAGCTTGGTTGGCTTGTGAGACTCCCGAAGCAGCTGAGGTGTACGAGCAGGCCAAGCGGTTTGCAGCTCAGGTGGTTGTTAAAGCAAAAACTCGGGTGTAGCAGGAGTTCGGTGAGGCCATGGAACAAGACTTTTGGTCGGCCTCAAAGAGATTCTGGCAAACTGCCTGGCGATTCAGGAAGGGGAAGCAGCTCACTGTCCACACTGTGTATAGTGCGGATGGGGCGCTGCTGACTTCAACTGGGGAGAGCATCGGGCGGTAGAAGGAATACTTCAAGGATCTCCTCAATCCCACTGACATGCCTTCCACAGAGGAAGGAGGGCTTGTGGATGAGGGAGACAACTCGCCCATCACAGATGCTGAGGTTGCATAAGTGATTAAAAAACTCTTTGGTGGCCGGGCGCCGGGGGTGGATGAGATTTGCCCTGAGTACATCAAGGCCCTGAATGTTGTAGGGCTGTCATGGTTGACATGCCTCTGCAACCTTGCGTGGAGGTCAGGGACAGTGCCTTTGTCATGGCAAACCTGGGTGGTGGTTCCTCTCTTCAAGAAGGGGGACCGGAGGGTGTGTTCCAACTTTAGAGGGATCACACTCCTCAGCCTCCCTGGCAAGGTCTATGGCAAGGTGCTGGAGAGGAGAGTCCAGCCGCTGGTTGAACCTTGGATTTAGGAGGAGCAATGTGGTTTTTGGCCTGGCTGTGGCACATCGGATCAGCTCTTTACCCTCTACAGAATCCTCGAGAGTTCATGGGAATTTGCTCAACCAGTTTACATGTGTTTTGTGGACTTGGACAAGGCATTCATCATTCCCAGTGAAAGTTGGACCCCACCAGGACTGCCCTTTGTCACTGATCATGTTCATAATTTTTATGGACAGGATTAACCATGAGAACCATAACTGGGACAATCCGCTCAACACCACTCCCCTGGCTCCCTGTACTGTCAAACATAGCCCCCCCCACACATCCGGCGAGCAGCATTAACTCAAAGGATGCTTCAAAAAGCCAAAGACTCTCCTCACTTACCAATCCATGCAGATATCTACACCCCACCCACTGCCCGACTTCCATCCAGACGGCCAATTTGGAAAAACCCTCCCCCAGCTGATTTCACCATCCAGACACCTTGGCAAGAGAATGTGAGACCAAGGAGGTCCCAACCAAACACCTGGTGACAAACCCCAACCAACAGGTCCCGGGCACCAACCTCCCAAGGAGACAGTGGTCTACACTCAGTCGCTTCAGGACTGGACATGGCCCCTGCTTGGCCAGCCTTCACAGATGGGGCAGTAGCCCTATCCCACTGTGCGCATGTGGAGAGGAGCAAACAATGGAACACATCATAGAGGCTTGCCCGCTCCAAAGACTGGAAGGAGGATTACACATCCTCCATACAACAAACCAGGAGGCAACTGCTTGGCTTGAGGACTTTGCATTCACTAAATAAATAAATAAATAAATGGACAGGATTTCTAGGCGCAGCCATGGAACGGAGGGTGTCATGCTTGGTGACCACAGGATCTCATATCTGGTGTTTGCAGATGATGTTGACCTGGTGGCTTCATCCACCAATGACCTACAGGTCTTACTGGGACGGTTTGCCACTGAGTGTGAAGTGGCTGGGATGAAACTCAGTACCTCCAAGTCCGAGTCCATGGTCCTCAGCCAGAAAAAAGTGGATTGTCCTCTCTGGGTTGAGGACAAGCTCCTGCCCCAAATGGAGGAGTTTAAGTATCTCGGGGTCTCATTCATGACTGAGGGAAGAATGGAGCGAGAGACTGACAGACGGATCGGAGCAGCATCTGCAGTAATATGGACGTTGTACCAGTCTGTCGTGGTAAAGAGGGAGCTGAGCTCTAAGGCAAAGCTGTTGATTTACCAGACAATCTACGTTCCTACCCTCACCTATGGTCATGAGCTTTGAGTAATGACCAAAAGAATGAGATTGCGGATACAAGCGGCTGAAATGAGCTTTTGCTGTCGGATTGCTGGACTCAACCTTAGAGATAGGGTGAGGACCTCAGTCATCCGGGAGAGGCTCGGAGTAGAACCGCTATTCCTCCACATCGAAAGGAGCCAGCTGAAGTGGTTTGGGCATCTGATCAGGATGCCTCCTGGATGCCTCCCACTTGAGGTGTTTCGGGCACGTCCCACTGAGGGGAGACCCCGGGGCAGACCCAGGACTCGCTGGAGAGACTATGTCTCCCAGCTGGTCTGGGAACGCCTTGGTTCAGTGCATTTGGAAAGTATTTACAGTGTTTCACTTTTTCCACATTTTGTTATGTTACAGCCTTATTCCAAAAGGGATTCAATTATTTTTTTCCTCAGAATTCTACACACAATATCCCATAATGACAATGTGAAGTTTTTGTTTTTTTTGAGATTTCTCCAAATTTATTAAAGATGAAAACTAAGAAATCATATGTACATAAGTTTATTTATCTATTTGTATAGCACATTTTGTGTACAAGACAATTCATATACATACAGTGGGGCAAAAAAGTATTTAGTCAGCCACCAATTGTGCAAGTTCTCCCACATAAAAGATGAGAGAGGTCTCCAATTTTCATCATAGGTATACCTCAACTATGACAGACAAAATGAGAAAAAAAATCCAGAAAAATCACATTGAAGGATTTTTAATGAATTAATTGGTAAATTCCTTGGTAAAATAAGTATTTGGTCACCTATAAACAAGCAAGATTTCTGGCTCTCACAGACCTGTAACTTCTTCTTTAAGAGGCTCCTCTGTCCTCCACTCGTTACCTGTATTAATGGCACCTGTTTGAACTCATTATCAGTATAAAAGGCACCTGTCCACAACCTCAGTCAGACTCCAAACTCCATTATGGCCAAGACCAAAGAGCTGTCAAAGGACACCAGAAACAAAATTGTAGACCTGCACCAGGCTGGGAAGACTGACTCTGCAATAGGTAAGCAGCTTGGTGTGAAGAAATCAAATGTGGGAGCAATTATTAGAAAATGGAAGACATACAAGACCACTGATAATCTCCCTCGATCTGGGGCTCCACGCAAGATCTCACCCCGTGAGGTCAAAATGATCACGAGAACGGTGAGCAAAAATCCCAGAACCACACGGGGGGACCTAGTGAATGACCTGCAGAGAACTGGGACCAAAGTAACAAAGGCTACCATCAGTAACACACTACGCCGCCAGGGACTCAAATCCTGCAGTGCCAGACGTGTCCCCCTGCTTAAGCCAGTACATGTCCAGGCCCGTCTGAAGTTTGCTAGAGAGCATTTGGATGATCCAGAAGAGGACTGGGAAAATGTCATATGGTCAGATGAAACCAAAATAGAACTTTTTGGTAAAAACTCAACTTGTCATGTTTGGAGGAGAAAGAACACCATACCTACTGTGAAGCATGGGGGTGAAATCATTATACTTTGGGACTGTTTTTCTGCAAAGGGACCAGGACGACTGATCCGTGTAAAGGAAAGAATGAATGGGGCCATGTATCGTGAGATTTTGAGTGAAAACCTCCTTCCATCAGCAAGGGCATTTAAGATGAAACGTGGCTGGGTCTTTCAGCATGACAATGATCCCAAACACACTGCCCGGGCAATGAAGGAGTGGCTTTGTAAGAAGCATTTCAAGGTCCTGGAGTTGCCTAGCCAGTCTCCAGATCTCAACCCCATAGAAAATCTTTGGAGGGAGTTGAAAGTTCGTGTTGCCCAGCGACAGCCCCAAAACATCACTGCTCTAGAGGAGATCTGCATGGAGGAATGGGCCAAAATACCAGCAACAGTGTGTGAAAACCTTGTGAAAACCTACAGAAAATGTTTGACCTCTGTCATTGCCAACAAAGGGTATATAACAAAGTATTGAGATGAACTTTTGTTATTGACCAAATACTTATTTTACCGAGGAATTTACCAATTAATTCATTAAAAATCCTTCAATGTGATTTTCTGGATTTTTTTTTTCTCATTTTGTCTCTCATAGTTGAGGTATACCTATGATGAAAATTGGAGACCTCTCTCATCTTTTAAGTGGGAGAACTTGCACAATTGGTGGCTGACTAAATACTTTTTCCCCACTGTAAATATTCACAGCCTTTGCTCAATACTTTGTTGATGCACCTTTGACAGCAATTACAGCCTCAAGTCTTTTTGAATATGATGACACAAGCTTGGCACACCTATTTTGGGGCAGTTTCCTCCATTCCTCTTTGCTCCATCTAGCTTCTAGCTCCTAGCTCCCATCTCCATCAGGTTGGATGGGAAGCGTCGGTGCACAGCCATTTTCAGATCTCTCCAGAGATGGTCAATTGGATTCAAGTCTGGGCTTTGGCTGGACCACTCAGGGACATTCACAGAGTTGTCCTGAAGCCACTCCTTTGATATCTTGGCTGTGTGCTTAGGGTCGTTGTCCTGCTGAAAGATGAAGCGTCACCCCAGTCTGACGTCAAGAGCACTCTGGAGCAGGTTTTCATCCAGTATGTCTCTGTAGATTGCTGCATTCATCTTTCCCTCTATCCTCCCAGTTCCTGCTGCTGAAAAGCATCCCCACAGCATGATGCTGCCACCACCATGCTTCACTATAGGGATGGTATTGGCCTGGTGATGAGTGGTGCCTGGTTTCCTCCAAACATGACGCCTGGCATTAGCGCCAAAGAGTTCAATCTTTGTCTCATCAGACCAGAGAATTTGTTTCTCATGGTCTGAGAGTCCTTCAGGTGCCTTTTGGCAAACTCCAGGTGGGCTGCCATGTACCTTTTACTAAGGAGTGGCTTCCGTCTGGCCACTCTACCATACAGGCCTGAGTGTTGGATTGCTGCAGGGATGGTTGTCCTTCTGGAAAGTTCTCCTCTCTCCACAGAGGAACGCTGGAGCTCTGACAGAGTGACCATCAGGTTCTTGGTCACCTCCCTGACTAAGGCCCTTCTCCCCTGATCACTCAGTTTAGACAGCCGGCCAAGTCTAGGAAGAGACCTGGTTGTTCCGAACTTTTTCTATTTATGGATGATGGAGGCCAGTGTGCTCATTGGGACCTTCAAAGCAGCAGAAATTTTTTTTTGCATCCTTCCCCAGATTTGTGCCTCGAGACAATCCTGTCTTGGAGGTCTACAGACAATTCCTTTGACTTCATGCTTGGTTTGTGCTCTGACATACACTGTCAGCTGTGGGACCTTAAATGGTTGATATGATCTGTAGTGAGAGAAGGAAAGACACACACCTTAAAGATGTGTACCTTTCCACATCATGTCCAATCAACTGAATTTACCACAGGACTCTAATTAAGCTGTAGAAACATCTCAAGGATGATCAGTGGAAACAAGATGCACCGGAGCTCAATTTTGAGCTTTATGTCAAAGTCTCTGAATACTTAAGTACATGTGATTTTTTTTTTGTTTTTTTATTTTTAATAAATTTGCAAAAATCTAAAAAAAAAAAAAAAAAAAAAAAACTTTTTTCACATTGTCATTATGGGGTATTGTGTGTAGAATTTTGAGGTGAAAAAATGAATTTAATCCATTTTGGAAAATTCTGTAACAATAACAAAATGTGGAAAAAGGGAAGTGCTGTGAATACTTTCCGGATGCACTTATCCTCTTTAAAGAGCTGGAGCAGGTGGGTGGGGAGAGGGAAGTCTGGGCTTCCCTTCTTGAACTGCTGCCTCCATGACCCAGACCTCTGGAAAAGCGGTAGAAGATGGATGGATGGATGTCACTTCCTCCATTGCCTGAGTGTGCCCACATTGCTTTCAACAGCTCTTTTTTTGATGTCATTGCTGGGGGAACAGCAGATGTGGCCTCAGTCTGTGGCCTCGGTCCCAGCAACGAATCACAAGGCATGACTTTAGCCACCAACAGCAAAAAGCCCTGCGGCTGGCTGTTGGGACTGGGGTTGTGGTCACCGTAATTGTGACTTTTTCAGTGTTACAAGGAACAAGAAATTCACATAGTGCTCCTTTAAAAACTAACGTGTAGCAGACCTTAGGTATACTGTTGCTAATCATTCTGCTGCACATTCACCAACCAACCATAATGCTCTGCACTGTGTGTCTATATATATACATTTATAGTAATATGGACATATGTTTACTAGATGTTGTTTTTTCTTGCCTTCTGATTGTTGCTCTGAGTGTTGCTATCCCTGTGCTGTTGCAATCCTGGAATTTCCCCATTGTGGGACTAATAAAGGCTTATCTTATCTTATCTTATCTTATCTTATCAATACAAGACCTTGAAGTCCACATCTGCCAGTGATCGCTGCTTGCGGCTATATTTGTATTTTTATTTACATTTAACACAAAGCCCCAACTTCACTGGAACTGGGGTTGTACATTTTATAGCTCTACCATGAAAAATTAACTCAAGATTAGCAGTATTCGTGGTAATCAAAAAGACTATATTCAGCTTTTATAGTTTTACAAAGTTTCCAAGATGAAGGGAGTACATTTATATTCCAAGATTCACAGCACTGTTTTCTCCTAGACAGAACACTTACTCTGCAGGAATAAATTACTCACTTTAACTGAAGGAACTGGATATAGCTGTTTGTTGTTTGAAGTACAGCAGAGATAATTAAAGCACTGTGCTTGAAGGAAGGCACTGATGGAAAGGAGAAGATGAAGTTGATATTGCAGGCAATCGAATTCCTGAGCTGTATTTGCAGCTTAATACTGACACAATATGTCTCCCCAAATGCTGACTGTTTACTATTAAATCTCAATATCGTGTGGGGTTTGTCAGTATGTGGCAAGAGACTATTTTTATGCTCAAAATCTGCACTCAGAACTTTTGATTAGTGTGGAGCAGTTAAAGGACCCACCTGTTTTGTGACTGAGCAGATGGAGGAACTGATGCTGCACAGGGCGAAAACACCAGCAAGGTTTTGGTAGAAAAATTCCATATTATCCACATTATTATTATTATTATTATTATTATTATTATTATTATTATTATTATTATTATTATTTTGTACCATGCCTTTCCTATTTCATGTCTGATGTATATATGTGAATTAAGTCCATATATTCCTTTATATTATTGTTTCATATCTGTGAGCAATTATTGTCTAACTGTGGCCTTCAGAGGATGTGTGCGAGTACTGAGACTGAGGGTCAGTACAAGAACTAACTACTACTAACTAACCTGCACTTATATAGCGCTTTTCTAGTCACAAAGACCACTCAAAGCGCTTTCATTAATACTAACCCTCTATTCTAAGGGCCTATAGGATATCTAGGGAGCGTAAAAGATGACCTAAGCTGCATTGATAATCTCTTTGACATGCCCTGCTAAGTTTCTGTGACCAGGAATGTGCTAAAACTTTGAATGAATGAATGAATGAATGGATCTTTATGAATGAATCTTTATTTCGGATAGATTAAAAGTAAAGATTAAAAGAAACAGAATAATATAACAAAGGGGAAAAAAGAAAAAAAATCCAACAAGGTCAAATTAAACAATAACTCCTCTGATTATACAGTTCAACATAAGTTATCCAAAATGGGTGATGGCTGAAGCCGCAGCTTATATTGCCCACCCATATTCCATCCAAGAATTCAAAAGAAAAAGACAAAACAAGAGCGATTACAATTCGGAACAAAGCTAAGACAAAATGTGTCAAAAAAAAAACTAAGCAACAACACAACACAGACTGGATATGACAATCCTTATGTGATTTTACATGAATCTTGTATATATGTTTGGAGTATTTCTTCCTTTAGTTTTTGTTTAAATTGTCCAAGCGTTGTACATGATTTTAATTCAGGTCCAAAAGCGTTCCATAATCTGACTCCTTTCACTGAAACACAGTGTTGCGTGGTGGTAGTTCTCACTGAAGGTTTTTGAAATATACATGTTCCTCTGAAATGACATTGTTTCTCCCTTATTTGGAACAACTTTTGGATATTTGCGGGCAGTAATAGATTCTTCACTTTAAGATAAGATAAGATAAGATAAGATAAGCCTTTATTAGTCCCACAACGGGGAAATTCCAGGATTGCAACAGCACAGGGATAGCAACACTCAGAGCAACAATCAGAAGGCAAGAAAAAAAACAAGCAAGCAAGAGCAGCTAATATACATATGTACATATTACTATAAAATATATATATACACACACACACACACACAGACACACAGTGCAGAGCATTGTAGCTGGATGGAATAAATATATGAATATATGAACACACAGTGCAGAGCATTGTAGCTAGATGGAATAAATATGTAAATATATAAACACCCACAGTACGGAGCATTGCAGCTAGGTGGAATAAATATGCAAGTATATAAACACACACAGTGCGGAGCAATGTAGCTAGATGGAATAATATGTAGATATATAAAAAACACAGTGCGGAGCATTGTAGCTAGATGGAATAAATATATAGATATATAAATATAAACACACCCAGTGCTGAGCATTGTAGCTAGATGGAATAAATATATAGATATATAAATATAAACACACCCAGTGCAGAGCATTGTAGCTAGATGGAATAAATATGTAAATATATAAACACACACAGTGCAGAGCATTGTTGCTAGGTGGGATGAAACAGCATAACCGTCTATCTAGTTATCCTACATGGTATGATTATGTGCCCATACATATTCTCACCCTCCATAGCGACCGGTATGTTCCTAGTTGTATGCCGGAGAGGACCATTGTGTAAGTCTATTGCATCTTTTGCATTCAAAAAAAACAAAAAAAAACTATTAGTTTGTTACGTCTTTTTGCTATCTCTGCGAGCAGCCCTGCTTAGGTTGTACAGTCTGACAGCCGTTGGTAGGAAGGACCTACGAAACCTCTCGGTTGTGCACCTGGGATGATGTAGTCTGCTGCTAAATGAGCTCCTCAGTGCATCCAGTATGTCCTGCATAGGGTGGAACTCGGACTCCAGCAGAGATGACAGTTTAGCCACCGTCCTTCTCTCTCCTATCTCCTCCATTGGATCAAGGCGTTGCCCCAGGACAGAGCTAGCTTTCTTAATCATAATCTCTTAAACATTATTACTGCAGTTTTAAAGTCAACCAGATCTTTCAACTTGAGAGCTTTTAATTTAAGAAAAAGTGGGTTTGTTGGTTCCTTGTAAGCAGCTTTGTTTGCTTTGTTTGATTTGTTTTGCTTCTCTTCTGAAGCATAAATCAGAATCAGAATCAGATTTTATTGCCATTGTTCATGTAGTACACAAACTAGGAATTTGTCTCGGTGCAATGCTGCAACATTAAACATGGAGTAGCACTAAAGATAAAAATAAAAAACTATGCATGCAATAAAATGTAGAATATGAATGAGTAATACTAATCTATGCAATTTAAAATATATTAACAAGCAGCAGATATTGTGGAGTTCCACATAGTGCAGAATCAGAATCAGAATCAGAATCAGAATCAGAATCAGGTTTATTGCCATTGTTCATGTAGTACACAAACTAGGAATTTGTCTCGGTACAATGCTGCAACATTAAACATGATAAGATAAGAGAAATAAACTATACATGTAATAAAGTGTAGGATAAGATTAAGTGATACTGGTCAACAGTTAAAATATATATTAGCCAGCAGCAGATACTGTGGAGAACTATATAGTGCAGTCGGTAATGCAGGAAGAAAACAGTGATGATTGACATGAGTCTGGTTGAGCTGCTGTACATGGTGCACGAGAGTCACTTAGTGTTCAGCAGTCTAATGGCAGAGGGGAAGAAGCTGTTCATGTGACGGGAGGTTTTAGTCTGGATGGACCGAAGTCTTCTACCAGAGGGGAGGGGGGCAAACAGTACGTGACCAGGGTGTGAGGGATCGGCTATGATCCGGCCAGCACGCCTCCGGGTCTTGGAGATGTACAGATCCTGGAGAGATGGGAGCTTGCAGCCGATCACCTTCTCAGCAGTGCGCACGACGCGCTGCAGCCTTAGTCTGTCCCTGGCAGTGGCTCCTGCGTACCACACGGTTATGGAGGTGGTGAGGATGGACTCGATGATGGCTGTGTAGAACTGCACTAACATCTTGGTGGGTAGCTTGAGCTTCCTCAGCTGCCGCAGGAAGAACATCCTCTGCTGGGCTTTTTTGATGAGTGAGCTGATGGTCAGCTCCCATTTGAGGTCCCTGGTGATGGTAGTGCCTAGGAAGCGGAAGGAATCAGCAGTGGTGATGGGAGAGCCTGAGAGGGTGAGGGGGGGCAGAGGAGTAGTGACTTTCCTGAAGTCTACAATCATCTCCACTGTCTTCAGAGCGTTCAGCTGCAGGTTGTTATTGCTGCACCAGGACGCCAGCTGGGCCACCTCTCTCCTGTAGGCGGACTCGTCGCCGTTGGAGATGAGCCCGATGAGGGTGGTGTCGTCCGCAAACTTGATCAACTTGACAGACTGGTGGCTGGAGGTGCAGGAGTTGGTGTAAAGGGAGAAGAGTAGGGGGGAAAGTACACAGCCCTGGGGTGATCCGGTGCTGATGCTAGTATAGTCTGAGACAGTCTTTCCCAGCCGCACATGCTGCCTCCGGTCCGTCAGGAAGTCGATGATCCACCTGCAGAGGGAGTCAGGCACGTTGAGCAGGGACAGCTTGTCCCGGAGCAGAGCGGGGCGGATGGTGTTGAATGCGGAGCTGAAGTCCACAAACAGGATCCTGGCGTAGGTTCCCGGGGAGTCCAGGTGCTGCAGGATGGAGTGGAGGGCCAGGTTGACTGCATCGTCTACAGACCTGTTGGCTCGATGCAGTCAACGGTAGTGACTGCAGTCAACGGTGCAGACGGTAGTGCAAAAGAAAACAGTGATAATTATCATGAGTCCGGTTGAGCTGCTGTACGTAGTGCACGAGAGTCTAATAAGTCACTTAGTGTTCAGCAGTCTGATGGCGGAGGGGAAGAAGCTGTTCATGTAGCGGGAGGTTTTAGTCTGAATGGTTTTAGCAGATGTGTGAGCTGGCTCTGTCTGGCCCAAACACTGCTGTTGCTGCTGTACAATAAACAGAACTCTCCAAGGACAGCGTTCATGAGACTTACATGGAGTTTTTACCATCTGGCATGAAGAAGAGATTACTCTGGACATGACTGTGTAAACATGAAAATATAACATCCATCGTTGCCTGGGAGACTATCTTTGTTGTACTTCAGTAACTGATACATTCATCCACACAGCATACACACTGACATCATCATACTGATATTTGCACACACTGCCCTCTCTGTGTCTCTGTTTCTGTGAGGTTGATTGTTTCTGTGAGGTTGATTGTCTGCTCTGTGCCATTGAGAGGTTTTTTTCTCTGTAATCATAATTTGGCTTACAATTATAAGCTGTATTCTGATAATGAAGTTTTTTTCTCTGCGCCCATTGTGTCATTTTTCCCTTTCCTTATCTTCCCTTATCCCTCATCTTTTTGATTAGGCGCCTAGTTAACGGCTGCCGTGTCATTGTGATATGCTGACATAGCGTGCCAATGTCAAGTCAAATTCCTCGTGTGTTTTTTACATGCTTGGCAATAAAGCTTTTTCTGATTTCTGATTTTTTCTGATTTCTGAATGGACCGAAGTCTTCTACCTGAGGGGAGGGGGGCAAACAATGCGTGTCCAGGGTGTGAAGGGTCAGCTATGATCCGACCTGCACGCCTCCGGGTCCTGGAGATGTACAGGTCCTGGAGGGATGGGAGCTCGCAGCCGATCACCTTCTCAGCAGCGCGCACAACGCGCTGCAGTCTTAGTCTGTCCCTGGCGGTGGCTCCTGCGTACCACACGGTGATGGAGGTGGTGAGGATGGACTCGATGATGGCCGTGTAGAACTGCACCAACATCTTGGTGGGTAGCTTGAGCTTCCTCAGCTGCCGCAGGAAGAACATCCTCTGCTGGGCCTTTTTGATGAGGGAGCTGATAGTCAGCTCCCACTTGAGGTCCCGGGTGATGGTGGTGCCCAGGAAGCGGAAGGAATCCGCAGTGGGGATGGGAGAGCCTGTGAGGGTAAGGGGGGGCAGAGGGGCTGTGACTTTTCTGAAGTCCACGATCATCTCCACTGTCTTCAGAGCGTTCAGCTGCAGGTTGTTGTGGCTGCACCAGGACGCCAGCTGGGCCACCTCTCTCCTGTAGACGGACTCGTCGCCGTTGGAGATGAGCCCGATAAGGGTGGTGTCATCCGCAAACTTGATCAGCTTGACAGACTGGTGGCTGGAGGTGCAGGAGTTGGTGTACAGGAAGAAGAGCAGGGCGGAAAGTACACAGCCCTGGGGTGATCCGGTGCTGATGCTAACAGAGTCTGAGACAGTCTTTCTCAGCCGCACATGCTGCCTCCGGTCCATCAGGAAGTCGGTGATCCACCTGCAGAGGGAGTCAGGCACGTTGAGCAGGGACAGCTTGTCCTGGAGCAGAGCGGGGCGGATGGTATTGAATGCAGAGCTGAAGTCCACAAACAGGATCCTGGCGTAGGTTCCCGGGGAGTCCAGGTGCTGCAGGATGGAGTGGAGGGCCAGGTTGACTGCGTCCTCCACAGACCTGTTGGCTCTGTAGGCAAACTGCAGCGGGTCCAGGAGGGGAGTGGTGATGATCTTGAGGTGGGGCAGGACCAGGCGCTCAAAGGACTTCATGACTACAGAGGTGAGCGCTACAGGTCTGTAGTTGTTAAGTCCAGTGATCCGTGGCTTCTTGGGGACAGGGACGATGGTAGAGGTTTTGAGGCAGGCCGGCACGTGGCATGACTTCAGGGAGGTGTTAAAAATGTCTGTGAAGACAGGAGTCAGCTCCTCCGCACAGTGTCTCAGGGTGGAGGGAGACACGCCGTCCGGACCGGGGGCCTTGCGCGGGTTCAGTCTGGAGAACTGTCTGTGCACGTCCTGCTCACTGATGGCAAGGGCAGGGGGGGAGGAGGGGGGGGTGCCTTTGATGAAGTGGGGACCATGGAGGCAGTGGCGCTGGGGGGGGTGGGGGGGGTTGGACACAGCTGACGAGGTGTCAAAGCGGGCATAGTGTTGGGACAGACTTTGACAAAGGGCTTTGTCATCCTGACCCTTAGAAGCCTGAGGCCGATAGTTGGTGATTTGCCTCAGTCCTCTCCACACAGAAGCAGAGTCGTTAGCAGTGAGCTGTTGCTGGAGTCTCTCAGAATACACAGATTTAGCTCTCCTCAGCTCTCTGCTAAACCGGTATTTGACCTCCCTGTAGCAGTCCCTGTCTCCACTTTTCAACGCTGCTTCCTTCTCCTTCCTGATCTGTCTGAGCTTAGCTGTGAACCAGGGCTTGTCGTTGGAGTATCTCACCCTGGTGCGCGATGGAAGAATACTCTCCTCACAAAAGTGGATATATGAGGTCACAGTGTCCATGTATTCATCCAGATCATGCGTGGCTCCTTTAAACATGCCCCAGTCAGTTATTTCCAAGCACGTGCTCAGCTCCTCCCCAGCTTCACTGGTCCATTTCTTCGTAGTGCTCACAACAGGTTTTGTGAGCTTCAGTCTCTGTCTGTATGTGGGAATCAGATGGACCATCACGTGATCAGATAGTCCGAGCGCAGCGCGGGGAACAGCACGATACGCATCCTTAACTGTAGTGTAACAGTGATCCAACGTGTTCTCTCCTCTGGTGAGGCATTTAATAAACTGTTTGTATCGGGGGAGTTCGTGGCTCAGGTTGCTCTGGTTTAAGTCACCAACCACAATAACCAGAGAGTCCGGAAAAGTCCGCTCCACTTGTTGAATGTGATCCGCGAGCACGCGCTGAGCCTCACGCATGTCCGCGTCGGGCGGGACGTAAACAGTGGCCAGGATGAATGAAGCAAACTCACGCGGGGAATAAAATGGCTTGCAGTTGATGAATAAATATTCCAGAGCGGGAGAACAGTGTTGGGAGATCACAGTTACATCGGAGCACCAGCTGCTGTTGATGTAGAAGCAGACTCCTCTGCCTGTGGTCTTGCCGGAGAGCCCCGAGTCTTGATCAGCACGAAACAGCTGAAATCCCTCGAGGAGGAGCGCGCTGTCCAGTGTCCTCTCCTTGAGCCAGGTCTCAGTAAAGCAGAGGGCACACGAGGTGGAGAGGTCCTTAAATTGCATCAGCAGTCTCAGTTCATCTACCTTGTTATAGAGAGAATTGAGGTTGGACAGAAATATCCCAGGCAAAGCCGTGCGCGTGCCTCTCCTGCAAAGCCGCACGAGAGCGCCCGCTCGTCTTCCTCTCTTTCGCCGTCTCACTTTTTGGGCTTAAAGGTGAACCAGATTGGCGGCACGAGCCAAAAAAACTGGGAGTAGGTCCGTGGGAGTGAAAGTCCTGATATTTAGTAGCTCTTCACGGGTGTAAGAGCAGGCAGACACACAATTGACGAACAATTGAAAACAATTGATTAAAGACTGGATATATGTTTGTTTTATATGTATTTCCCCATACTTCAGTACAATATTCCATGTATGGGAGTATTAATGAATGATACAGACTATATAGTGTGGGTTGATTCAGCAAATATTTCACTCTGTGTAGTATTGCAATTGATTTAGATATTTTACCTTTAATATAATTAATATGTGACTTCCAACACAGTTTATTATCAATTATTACTCCAAGAAATTTATAGTTTCGGATACCCTTTCAATCTCCACACCATTTACACTGAGTTTAGATACTAAGTTGTTGTGATGGTTGTTAAAAGCTATAAATTTTGTCTTACTTAAATTGAGTGTTAATTTGTTTGAATCAAACCACAGTTTAAGCTTTCCTAATTCCTTTCCGAGTGTATCCAAAAGTTTTTCCAAATTGCTTCTACTGCATAATAGATTAGTGCCATCGGCAAACAATATTAAATCCATTTTTTCCGAAACTTTACACATATCATTTTTATACATATTGAATAACAGTGGCCCCAAAACTGAACCCTGTGGGACTCCGCAAGTAACCTTCAGTAACTGTGAGTTTTTGTTACCAACACATACATACTGATATCTATTCTTTAAGTAACTACATAAATTGTCCTTAGGTATGACTGTGAGAGTGAATGGTTGTGTGTCTCTCTGTGTTGGCCCTGCGATGGACTGGCGATCTGTCCAGGGTGTACCCTCCCTCTCGCCCAAAGATGCTGGGATAGGCTCCAGCCCTCCCGCGACCTGAAAACCACCGGAGTGGTGGCTCAGTTGGTAGAGCATCCGCCCCACACCCGGGAGGCAGGGGTTCAAATCCCGGCCGGGTCATGCCAAAGATCTTATAAAAGTGGAACTTCCTGCCGTCCAGCTTGGTGCTCAGCAATAAATGGAATGGAGGAGGGAACTCTGTGGCTGCGCCTTGCATGGCAGCGGCCCTCTAATTCTGCACTTGGGGTGTGTGTGATTAACACAGTAGATAGGAAAAACACAATCTCGTTCTGCTGTACATGATTGGTTGTACGGTTGAATGACAATAAGGGTGATTTGAAAAGGATTAAGCGAAAGAAGATGGATGGACAACCAGGACAGTGCTACCCCCCTAATACCATAATTTTGTAGTTTCTTTAATAATAAATTATGATCCACTGTATCAAATGCTTTTTTTAAGATCCAGGAATACCCCAACTGAGTACTCTTCATTTTCAATGGCAGTTGATATTTTTTCTATAAATTCCATTAGAGCAAATGCAGTTGTCCGCTTGTGTCTGAACCCATATTGCTGCTCACACAATAAATTATTCTTCATTATGAAGTTGTCAATTCTCTCACAGAATATTTTTCAAGTATCTTGGAAAACTGCGGCAATAGTTTATTTATTTATTTAGCGAATGCAAAGTCCTTAAGCCAAGCAGTTGCCTCCTGGTTTGCTGTATGGAGGGTGTGTAATCCTCCTTCCAGTCTTTGGAGTGGGCAAGCCTCTATGATGTGTTCCATTGTTTGCTCCTCTCCACATGCGCACAGTGGGATAGGGCTACTGCCCCATCTGTGAAGGCTGGCCAAGCAGGGGCCATGTCCAGTCCTGAAGCGATTGAGTGTAGACCACTGTCTCCTTGGAAGGTTGGTGCCCGGGACCTGTTGGTTGGGGTTTATCACCAGCTGTTTGTTTGGGACCTCCTTGGTCTCCCATTCCTCTTGCCAAGCTGTCTGGATGGTAAAGTCAGCTGGGGGAGGGTTTTTCCAAATCGGCCGTCTGGATGAAAGTCGGGCAGTGGGTGGGGTGTAGATATCTGCATGGATTGGTAAGTGAGGAAAATCTTTAACTTTTTGGAGCATCCTTTGAGTTAATGCTGCTCGCCGGATGTGTGGAGGGGCTATGTTTGACAGTACAGAGAGCCAGGGGAGTGGTGTTGAGCGGATTGTTCCAGTTATAGTTCTCATGGTTGAGTTGAGCTGGGTGTCTACATGGTGTGTGTAAGATGACCTGGACCAGACAGGGGCACAATATTCTGCTACAGAGTATGAAAGGGCCAGTGCTGAGGTGCGCAGGGTGGAGACTGCCGCCCCCCCATTTTGCGGCAATAGTGAAATTGGTCTATAGTTTGAAAGTTCCCCTCTGTCACCCGTCTTGTATATCGGAATTACTTTAGCTATTTTCATTGCATTGGGAAATATACCTGTTTGGAGAGACAGGTTACAGATATACGTCAGTGGTTTCACTAAGCATTCAATAATAGTTTTGACTAAGAGCATGTCAATATCATCACAGTCCGTAGATGTTTTACTTTTAAACGATTTGACAATTTCAATAACCTCTCTCTCGTCTGTGTTCTTTATGAAAATGGAGTCTTTTATAGCAGAGTTTTTGCTTATTGTATCACCCGTAGGTGCCGTAATGGGTATTTCTCAAGCCAAATTAGGACCAATGTTAACAAAAAAGTTATTAAATTCATCTGCAGGTGAAACTGCATTCACACTCTGAGTCATTTTATTGTTTATTGTTTGGGTAGCTTGTATTTCTGTTTTTATTTCCAAGAATATTGTTAAGTATTCTCCATGTATTTTTAATATTGTCTCTGTTTTTCTCCAGTTCTTTACTGTAATAGTTTCTTTTACTACATCTCATTATATATGTTAACTTGTTTTTGTATGTTTTATACTGCTGCTCTGCTTCTTTTGTCCTTTTCTTTAGGAAAGCTTTATATAATGAATTTTTCTTTTTACACGCCTTTTGTAATCCTTTGGTTAACCATGGCTTATCAACAAATTTATGTTTAAGCTTTTTCTTTACTAATGGACATTTTTTTTTCATAAAGAGTGGTTACAATGTTTATAAATGTGTCATAGGCTTCATTTACATCTGATACATAGACTTTTGTCCAGTCTTGCTTCAGCAAGTCTTCTTTAAAAGAACTGATTGCATTTTGTGATTTGTATCTGAATGATTTTAAAAATTTTTCTGTATTGGCCCCCATGTGGCCATGGATAAGTGCAAAGATTGGCAAATGGTCACTTATATCATTTATCAATAATCCACTTTCTATTTTCTTATCAATAATATTAACAAACAGGTTGTCAATAAGTGTAGCAGTGTGAACTGTGATTCTACTGGGATGTGTTACTGTGGGATATAGAGTCATACTGTACATAGAATTCATGAACTCTGTAATTACATTTTGTTGAAATGGATTTAGTAAATCAATATTGAAATTTCCACAAATTACAACCATTTTCTTACTAGTAATATTATTGTACAGCTCGACTAACTTATCTCTGAATGTCTCAATGCAAGTTCCCGACATTCTATATATCCAACTTATAATTAGATTTTTTGTTTTATCTTGGTCGATCTCAACAGTAACACATTCCAAAATCCCTGGTAGTGCAAAGGACATTCCATTTACAAGCTTACACCTATACAGATCATCAATATACAGTGCAACACCACCACCCTTTTTTTGAGATCTGTTAATATGAAACATCTGATATCTCTCTATTGCCATCAGGGGAGCCTGCTCTTCGTTAAGCCAAGTTTCAGGGACTGCGATAGCTGTAAATTTTCTGTCTAGCTGTTTTAAATAGTCCTGAATCTGTGGAAAGTTTTTGTTAAGACTTCTGCTGTTGAAGTGTATTATTGATAGTTTACCATCTAGTTGCACTTGACTTTTGAATTGCTTTTCAGTTCGTATAGATTAGATTTACAGACACTCTGTCTCCGAGATGTCTCTGGCATCTTCTCCTCTGTTTATCTATCCTGAAGAGCAGCTATAAATACCAAGCTTAGAAAATGTACGTTCAGAGATTCGGTATGTGGGTTCTGAAGGCCATGCTCTGTGATCTCTCCCCCAAAATGGCCATGGGAGTTTTCTTTTCTCTTTTATTTGTTAAAATAATAAATATACTTAAATCCAATACTCCGCCTGATCTTTGACTCAGTTTTATGCTTTGTTAAGGTAAGAAAATGAAAGTGGAAGATCAAAAATGGATGCTCAAACCTGTCCCAGGGCATCTGAGAGTTTGTCTCAGACCAAAAGTTTCTTCCTGCCATCAAATTAAAGCTTGAAATCCCACTCCTGGGATTGCGATGATGATGAGCCAGCATTTATTTATGTGTAAACCATATGCTATCCCTTTTTAAATAGATGAATAAAATAAAATATATTTCTATTACGCCTTTAAAAACAGACCATCAAATTATTAGCAATAAATATGGCTGAATGGAGTGGGGTTTGTTTGTAGTGTACTAGTGCGCTCACTGAACTGAGCGGCAGCTGGATGGTGTTGTCATTCAGCTGATGATCCTTGGCTACCAGAAGTGTTGTGCTTATACATGGTAGACACCTCTTACAAATTTTAACATTTTAGAAAAAAATTTTCTTGATGGATGTTGAACATTGGATTTTAAATGCTTTTTATGTCTTGATAAACTGTCAGCTTTTCATTGCTCTCAGCCTGATTCCAGCAGGTTACGCATGTGAGCTCATGTATACGTTTCCTCAGAAAGAAAAGGGCCAGAGACCATCTCATCCAGCCATTTTTTTAATTCCCTGCTGGTCGAAGCCCAAAGGGGTCAAAGAGCCCTTTGGGCGAAGACTGAAGGGGCATTATGTTATGGGTCAGTCCGTCCGTCCATCTGTCCACCTGTCCCACTTTTGAGAAATCAACTCCTCCTACAGCAGGGGTCACCAACTAAAACTGCAAAAGGTCCAATAAGTCAGTCCTCCTCCCCAGCCGAGGTCCGAACTAGGTGTGGGAATCTTTAGGCACCTCATGATTCCATTATGATTCAGAACTCCGACTTGATTCTAAAACAATTCTCAATGCATCTTGACACATTTTTTTTTCTATTCAAGATTTTTCCCTCCTATTGTGTGACAACTTGGCCCTTTTAAAGCAAAGTATTTGCAATGACCCATGTGTAACCCGGGTGAAAAAAACAGGTAAATTAAATTAAAAACATTAAATCTGTAAGAAAAGAGAGGAAACAAAAGCTTATCTGGAGTTGTTTCAAATATTAAACCTGTATGTTTCCATTACAATTGAAGGCATCATTAGTTTACAAGGAAGAGATGCAGTCATCTTATCAGCTAATCGGAAGCCGTATAAGCCACATTCAACCTATTGCTAGAGGGGTTAATGTGGGAAGGCTTTACTGCGCTACTTCCAGTTCGATATCCGTCATGAAGGAAAGAAACAGCGACCATAATGGAGAGTAAAAAGACATTCAACTATTTTGATAAAAAACTCAATTAAAGTTAGTTTGCTGTCAGCACCGAGCAGCATGAGTCAGCAGGAGTCTGGACGCCCGTCGGAACCGAACTTTAATACATTGGTAAGAGAAAGTCTTGCATCAGCCATAAAGCTAATTATGCTTAGCAGCTAATGCTAGTCTTTGTGTGTCGCAGGCAACCCCCCTTTCTTTTCATCTTGCCCGCACTCCAAGCCTCGTGGTGGCGTTCAGCCTCTGAGCATTGCTCAGTGGTGAGAATTGTGTTTTTGTTGCTCTTAGCAAGTTAGCTGCTGCTGCTATTAGCAGGCCAAAAATGGGCTGCACGGTGGCGCAGTGGTTTAGCACTGTGGCAGCACAGTTTTACCCTTGGCCGGGGGATCGCGGGGATCATGAGATCGTGGGTTCGATTCCAGCCCCCGACCAACAGTGAGCTATGTGGAGTTTGCATGTTCTCCCCGTGTTGCGTGGGTTTACTCCGGGATTTCTCCGGTTTCCTCCCGCATACCAAAAACATGTAGGTTTAGGGCGCTCGCGCACGCAGCGACCAGCAGCCGGTGGCTTGTCACCAGACTGCAAACCAAGTCTACCTACGGGTACAAATAAGTAACAAAAAAAAACAAAAAAAAAAACATGCTAGCTACACAGAAACCTACTGGAGTAAAAAATATAAAGTGTCTGGAGCATGTGGCTGCAGGTAGCACAAAGGTATTTTGTAGAAGTTTGCATGTTCTCTCCATGTCTGTGTGGGTTTACTCCGGGATTTCTCCGGTTTCCTCCCACATGCCAAAAACATGCAAGTTAGGTTAATTGGCATCAAACTGGGGATTCTAAATTGTCCTTAGGTATGACTGTGAGAGTGAATGATTGTCTGTCTCTCTGTGTTGGCTCTGCGATGGACTGGCGATCTGTCCAGGGTGTACCCTGCCTCTCGCCCAAAGATGGTGGGATAGGCTCCAGCCCCCCCACCCCCCCCCCGCGACCCGAAAAGGATTAAGCGGGAGAGAATGATTGAACGAATGATTAGTTGTATATGCAAATGCATTAGCGATTAAAGGAAGGCATTTTATTTTTCTAATGCCAATTTGAATGAGAAAATGATCTGATGGTGCATTCTGTGTTGCTAAAGTGAAAGAAGAAAATAATTTAGTGTGTTTTATAATGTCAGTTATTGTGAAGAGATGTGTTCCTTTCTCATTGTGAGTGAGGGGTGATAGAGAGGTAATTTTTAGTGCAGCTTCTTTATTGTGCTCGTAGGCCTATAGTGCAGGAGGAGTATTAAGCACATCAGTATAATATCCCTTATCAAAACGCACTTAATATGGAGATTTAATGTTATTTTTGACATGTTTAGGACCCAGGAGACAGACACTGACACGGGCACGGTCCTCAGAGGATGGTGCGTCAAACTGCCGCGAGAGGGCATCCAGCTTACCGTTCTTGCTTCCTGGCCAGTAAGTGATGGAAAAATTGAACCGGCCGAAGAAGAGGGACCAACGAGCCTGGCGTGCATTCAGGCGCTTCGCCGTCCTGAGGTACTCCAGGTTACGATGATCAGTCCATACCACGAACGGTTGAGCAGTCCCCTCCAGCCAGTGTCTCCATTCCTCCAAAGCGAGCTTCACTGCCAGCAGCTCCCTGTCTCCTATGCTGTAATTTCTCTCTGCTGGGGATAGACGATGAGAGAAGTAAGCACATGGGCAAATCTTACCATCCTCGGGAAAGCGTTGGGAGAGTACCACCCCTACCCCCGAGTCCGAGGCGTCCACCTCCACCAAGCACTGCAGCTTCGGGTCCACCTGAGTTAGGACCCGGGCCGAAGCGAACTCCCTCTTCAGTTTCTCAAACGCTCCGGCTGCCTCCTCACTCCAGCAAAACGGGGTCTTAGGGGAGGTGAGCGCAGTCAGAGGGCGAGCAATATTACCAAAGTTGGGCACAAACCTCCTATAGAAATTAGCAAAACCCAAGAATCCTTGAAGCTGCTTCCTGGAGGTGGGTGCAGGCCAATCCACTACTGCCTTGACCTTGGCCGGGACAGGGAGCACCTGGTTCCGGGCTATTATGAACCCTAGGAAGGAGGTTTGGTCAGTATGGAACTCACATTTCTCGGCCTTGACGAACAGTTGATTCTCCAGGAGGTGCTGTAGTACCTTACGGACATGCACCTGATGCTCTTCTAGTGTGCAAGAGAAGATCAGTATGTCGTCAAGATATACAAACACAAACGAGTTCAGGAAGTCCCGCAAAACGTCGTTTATTAAACGCTGGAAGATGGCCGGAGCGTTGGTTAACCCAAACGGCATTACAAGATACTCAAAATGCCCGCTTGGGGTCCGGAAAGCCGTCTTCCACTCGTCACCTTCTCTTATGCGCACTAGGTGGTAAGCATTCCTGAGGTCTAACTTAGTAAACCAGGGTGCCCCCTGGAGGGAGTCAAAGGCAGTGTTCATCAAGGGCAGGCTGTATTTGTCTTTTACCGTTATTTCGTTGAGACCCCGGAAGTCGATGCAGGGGCGTAATGAGCCGTCCTTCTTCCCGGTGAAGAAGAACCCGGCTCCCACAGCCGAAGACGACGGGCGGATGATTCCAGAGGCCAGGGACTCCTTGATGTATGTGTCCATAGCCTCGCGCTCCGGGGTTGATAGGCTGTATAGGCGGCTAGCAGGAAGAGGGGCCCCAGCCTTCAGATTAATTGCGCAGTCGTAAGGGCGATGGGGGGGTAGAGACAATGCCCGAGACTTGCTAAAAACTAACCCCAGGTCATGGTAAACCTCTGGTACCTTGGACAGGTCTGGTGGTGACGAATGGGGCGGAGGCACCTTGACCAACGGGGCACACGCCGCAGATTGGAGACAGGCACTCAGGCAGAATGTACACCACGCTGAAATGCTCCCTGCTTGCCAGTCAATGGTGGGGTTATGCAATCGAAGCCAGGGGTACCCCAGGATGACGGGCGAAGAAGAGACGGGCAGGACTAGGAACCTAATCTCCTCCCTGTGATTTCCTGACACAATTATCGAAACTGGGGCCGTCTGATGGGCGACAGTGGTCAGGGACGCCTTGGACAGGGTGATGAGTTTGACAGGGGGATCTAGAGTCTGACAGCTAAGGCCCATCCGGGTTGCCAGGTCTCTAGAAATAAAATTCTGCTCAGCTCCTGAGTCTATTAATGCCAGTGTGGAGTGTTCTGTATGTGCATGGATCAGTCTGATGGGTAGACGGCAACTAGTAAGGGGTTCTTCTAAATTCTTGCCCGTGAATCCCCCTACTGCGATCCACGGGCCTTCCCTTTTTAACTTACTGGGACACTCGACAACCCCGTGTGACTCTTTCCCACAGTAGAAACAAAGGCCCAGATCCCTGCGGCGCTGTCTCTCAGCTGCTGACACTTTAGACTGACCTATAACCATAGCCTCTTGATCCGGGGATTCCTCTGACGCTGGTAGAGCGAGAAGAGGAGAGTTAGTGACGCGAGGGCGGGGTCTAACCGAACGGGAAGTAGCTCGCCATTCGGCCGCCCGCTCCCTTATTCTGCTATCCAGGCTAACCGTTAGGGCAATCAAATCACGCAAGTTGTCTGGTTTATCCCGTGCCGCTAATTCATCCTTTAACTCATCATTTAGACTGCGCAGGAAAATACCACACAGTGATGGCTCCCCCCACCCAATCTCTGCGGCCAGGACCCGGAAGTCAATAGCGTAGTCAGCAGCTGATCTCTTTCCCTGCTGTAGGCTCAACAGCCGTTCTGTCAACACCTCACCCCTATCAGTATGATCAAACACGGACATGAATTCTGTCACAAACTCCTGGTAAGTCAGCATGGAGTAGCTTGGTTTACCCATGATGGAATATGCCCAATCTAAAGCTCTACCTGCCAACAAATTAATGACATAACCAATCCTGTTTGAGTCTAAGACGAAATCTCCCGGAACGCGGAGAAAAACTGATTCACATTGTAAGATGAATCCTCGGGCTTCCCCGAGTTTTCCGCTGAACCGGGCAGGAGTGAGAACACGGGTGAGGCGAGGGGTCGATGAGGTGTTAGCTTGACCTGACACTAAGCCTGCAGGGGCTGAAATATTTGCGGCCGGGGAGAATGTCTGGTGTCCTTCCAGACGATCCAGCCGACTGTTAATTAAGGTTAACTGATTAAGGATTACTGTCTGCTGGTGTGCTAACAAATCTACCCGAGCGCTAAGTGTGTTGAGTTTGCGTGACAGTGAACTGTCCGCTGGGTCAATGTGACGGAGTCGTACTGACATGTTTAGGACCCAGGAGACAGACACTGCCACGGGCAGATAGTGACAATAATCCTTTATTGTAGAGTCAGAGTGTGTAGTGCGTGAGTGAGTGCAAGTATAGAGTTCTGGTCGCTAGAACTGAGCAGTCCGGACGGAGACCTGGCAACCCTGTAACACACAAGCAGATACAATTACTGCTGTTCAACACTCGTGAGTAATTGTAGGTGAAGGGGCTTACTTGGGTGATCCACAGGTAGCGTCCTGCTGACTTCCAGCGGCCGTGCAGCGTGGAGGTGAATGTGCTCGTGGACGTGATAGTGAATCCACCTGTCGCTGTGATGATGGCCGTTCCTGTGATGGTGACGGCAGTGATTCCACTGACCATGACGATGACAGTTCTGACGGCAGTGTTGGCAGTGATTCCACTGACCGTGACGATGACAGTTCCGATGGTGGTGATGACAGAGATTCCACTGATCATGGTGATGACAGCTCCTGTAACTGAGACAGTAGCAGATCTTGCAGCTGAGGAGTAAGACATACCCGTAGCAGAGGTGGTAGCGAGGAGCTACGTGGCTGAAGTGGCAACGCCCCGTCGGCTGGGGAAGCTGGTCCGCCGCCTGGGAGGTCCACCTGTGCACAGGGGTAAAGGCAAGGAGTTGAGTAACACACAGTTCTCTTACGTGATAGTTCTTGACGAGGTGTTCTAGACGTAGCTTGAGAACGAAGCTCTGGTTCATGCTCCGATGAGGAGGACAGACGACTCCGTGACGGGCTGTCAGCAACACTGGCTTTTAACAGCCGCTGATTGGCACCTGTTGGTCTGTGCGCAGCTGGGACTGATGAAGCCAATGACGGCCCAGAGGCCGCCATGACAATTTTGTTACATTTAATCACACTTAATGATATTTTAATGTAATACCATGTATTAAATATTAATGCATTTCATGCTATTTGATTATCAGACAGTATGCATGTTATTGGTTACTTACCTGACATAATTATAAGCAGTACCGCTGAGACACTGGTGCTTAAATAGTTACAATCTGTTTGAGAGTTCCTGAGTGTTTACAGTTCCTTTGTGAGAACATTGAAATTTGAACACTTGAATATTGTTGTACAACTGAATTGGATATCTTGAATTATAAGGTTTAATGTAATGTTTTATACATTTGATTGACAGTGAAACCTTTAATGATTCTTTATTGAATAGTGAGTGATAGATGTATGTATGTGACCTTGTCTTTAGGTCAGTTTTTTTTTTTTTTTTTTTTTTTTGTGGAATGAGTTCAATGACCAGTCCAAGATCCCAGATTATCCCAGATGGCAAGCTAGACCCAGGACCTTGGAGAAGATGGACACACACGCACACACACCTACACACACACAACTACACATTCCCCCTTTTTTTTAAAAACTTTTGAGGTCACGTGACTAACTTTAAAGAGCCCCAACGAAAAGTTTTTTGGACAAAAAAACTATTTAGTTTGTGTGCACTTTTTTTATTTTTATTTTTTTTACAAATTGTTTATCTTTTATTTATCTTTTGTAACAGTATACGTGTGGCTACGCTACTGTTACTCTTGTGTCTGAGTCATTATTGCTGCTCAAAGTATTGGCTGTTATTGCATTGATATTAATCCTTTTGGCCTTAGTGAATATAGATTGTTATTATACTGTAATCCATTCATACATTTCTAAATTGGTTACAGAAGTGGCGAAAGCCAGCCAGGAGCCAATGAGATTTGAGCATCAATATTGAAATTAAAAGTAGTATGGAATTCATACAAAAACCTGGTGTTAAAATCCCAAATTCAGTTATTGTTAGTGGGATAACTCAGGTAGTCGAACAAGATGGGCAGATAGTTGACTATCTAAGGCAGAATGGTGAAATTGAGGGATTCCTTGTTGTTGATGACCCATTGTCCGAACTCCACCAAAATCTGATCGTTGAGTATACAAGTGGCTCTGCTTTAGAAGCTTTAGAGCCCCACTTGCTGCATACACACACAGTACAGGGCAAATCCCCCATAGCTTATGAAGTAAAAATGCTCAGTAACATGTAGTTGGTACCCCTCTGTAAATGAAAGAAAAACCCACAATGGTCACAGAAATAACTTGAATCTTTCAAAAGTGGTAATAAATAAAAATTATATGAAAATTAACCAATGAAAATCAGACAATGCTTTTGAATTGTGGTTCAACAGAATTATTTTAAAAAAACAAACTCATGAAAGAGGTCTGGACAAAAATGATGGTACCCTTAACTTAATATTTTGTTGCACAACCTTTTGAGGCAATCACTGCAATCAAACGACTTCTGTAACTGTCAATGAGACTTCTGCACCTCTCAGCAGGTATTTTGGCCCACTCCTCATGAGCAAACTGCTCCAGTTGTCTCAGGTTTGAAGGGTGCCTTCTCCAGATGGCATGTTTCAGCTCCTTCCACAGATGTTCAATAGGATTTAGATCAGGGCTCATAGAAGGCCACTTTAGAATAGTCCAATGTTTCGCTGTTAGCCATTCTTGGGTGTTTTTAGCTGTGTGTTTTTGGTCATTATCCTGTTGCAAGACCCATGACCTGCGACTGAGACCAAGCTGTCTGACACTGGGCAGCACATTTCGCTCTAGAATACCTTGTTAGTCTTGAGATTTCATTGTACCCTGCACAGATTCAAGACACCCTGTGCCAGATGCAGCAAAGCAGCCCCAGAGCATAACAGAACCTCCTCCATGTTTCACAGTAGGGACAGTGTTCTTTTCTTGGTATGCTTCATTTTTGTGTCTGTGAACATAGAGCTGATGTACCTTGCCAAAAAGTTGCAGTTTTGTCTCATCTGTCCATAGGACATTCTCCCAGAAGCTTTGTGACTTGTCAACATGCAGTTTGGCAAATTCCAGTCTGGCTTTTTTATGATTTGTTTTCAACAGTGGTGTCCTCCTTGGTCATCTCCCATGAAGTCCACTTTGGCTCAAACAGTGACGGATGGTGCGATCTGACACTGATGTACCTTGACCTTGGAGTTCACCATGAATGTGTTTAGAGGTTGTTCTGGGCTCTTGTGTTACCATTTGTATTATCTGTCTCCTCCTGCGGCCACGTCCAGGGAGGTTGGCTACAGTCCTGTGGGTCTTAAATTTTTTTAATAATATGTGCAACTGTAGTCACAGGAACATCAAGCTCCTTGGAGAGGGTCTTATAGTCTTTACCTTTAACATGCTTGTCCATAATTTTCTCTCTAATCTCCTGAGACAACTCTCTCCTTTTCTTCCTCTGGTCCATGTTTAATGTGGTACACACCATGTCACCAAACAGCACAGTGACTACTTGTCACCCTTTAAATAGGTCGACTGACTGATTACAAGTTTGTAGACACCTGTGATGTTAATTAGAGGACACATCTTGGTTGAACATATCCCTATGGTCACATTATTTTCAATCTTTTCTAGGGGTACCATCATTTTTGTCCAGGCCTGTTTCATGAGTTTGTTTTTTAAAATAATTATGTTGAACCACAATTCAAAAGCATCGTCTGATTTTCATTGGTTAATTTTCATAGAATTTTTATTTATTACCACTTTTGTCAGATTCAAGTTATTTCTGTGACCATTGTGGGTTTTTCTTTCATTAACAGAGGGGTACCAACAATTTTGTCCACGTCTGTAACAAGATTGGTAGTGTCACCAAGACATATCTAGCTGAGCTAAAATAACTAGCTAAACTTAGCGGTAAAGACTATAGTAAGGTGTTGAAAGAGATGATGAATCAGATTGAAGATGTTGAATCCCTGCTGTCCACAGCTGAGGAATCTTCCCCCATACAAGTCAGGGCCGCTGTCTTAGCATCTCCCACTGCTCTTAAAGAGCAACAGCCCATCACCTCACTCTTAGACACCTCCCCAAGCAACAATGGTTTTGGTGCTACTGATTCAGTCTTATTCAATCATCAAAAGAGGGCACCACCCCTTTCAGTGAGTGATATAACCCCACCTGAAGTTCAGAAGGTTGTGGTTGAGCATATTGTTCAGAGACAGGATGTTGCCTCATACACAGAATCTCCAATGAGACTTTGCTCCTTTTCAGGAAAGGTTCCCAGAGCTAATAATGAAACTAGTTATGACACTTGGTGCTCACACAGTGAGTTGCTGCAAAATGATCCAAGCATGTCTCTTCTGCAAATATCCAGAAAGATCCTTGAAAGCTTGCTTCCACCCGCAGCTGATGTCGTCAACGGGCTAAAGCCCGAATCTCCCACTGCAGGTTACCTTTAGCCCTCAGATTCAGCCTTTGGAACTGTGGAAGATGGAGAGGAGCTGTTTGCTTAATTCTTGAGCACCCTCCGGGATCGGGGTGAGAAACTCTCCACTTACCTGCATCGGCTGCGGCTACCATTAAACCTAGCCATAAGGTGAGGCGGAATTGCACCCAAAGAAATGGACAGGAATCCCCTTTAACAGTTCTGTCGAGGGTGTTGGGATAATGCCCTGCTCAGCATCCTGCAACTCGAGCAAAAGAAAAGCAGCCCACCCCCATTCTCAGACCTCTTGTTAATGATATGTTATGAAGAAGACAAACAACAGGCAAAAGCCAGTCATATGAAAAAAAAAAACCAACAACATATAGGCACCACAACGCAGAGAGCTCAACTTCAGTTCCATGATGCATATGCCTCTGGACCAGCAGAGAAACGAGAGTGCACTAAGTGCTATTGAGGACTTGAGGAAGCAGGTAGCTAGTTTACAGAGCCAACTAACCTCTTTAATGTCACAGAAGAAGACTAAGGAAGTTAGCAACAAGGGGACTGCAGGGAAATTTCAGAGCAAAGTAATGAAGCAAGATGACACCAACATAGACATGTAAAAACACACTGCAAAGAAACAGACAAGCCCTGGTACTGCTTTAGGTGTTGGGAAGATGGGCACATTGCCCCATTTTGCACCGGTGCTGCTAATCCCATTTTAGTGGCTGAGAAAAAGAAGCAGTTGCATGAAAAGCAGTACAAGTAGGAAGTACAAAATTATCCTACTTCATCTTTAAATGCCTAAAAGTTCCTGTTGTGAGACAAACAGGGACTGAGGAGAGGCAGCAGCGTCCCTCAGACGTCAACAGTATACCCAAAATTCCAGCCGAAAATAACGAAGTGAAGCCTACAACCAGAAAAGTCGAAGCTCAAACATTTTCCAGCTTAGAGCTTTCAAATCAGAACCAATCTCTTCAACTTCCTAAGTGATTCGTTGGCATTAAGAGTACAACTACAGTGACTGTAAGAGGTGAAGAAGTTAACTGCCTTGTTGACTCAAGTTCACAAGTCACCATAGTACCTGAGTCATTTTATAAACAGCACCTTTCAGAACAAGAGATCAAATCACTTCATGATCTCTTGGAGGTAGAGGGGGCAAATGGGCAGTTGGTGCCTTATTTGGGCAACACAGCAATGACAATAACTTTCTCAAGAGACTTCACAGGGGTGCCCATAGATGTAAACACATTTGGTTTAGTTGTCCCTGACACCTCAGAGTCCCTCATGCTAATAGGCACAAACACCTTAGATGTTTTATTCGATGTCTATGCTTAAGCTGTACTGCCATATTGCCAGCCCTTTCCACATGTCTACAGAGCTGTTTTCAAAATCATAGTGATAAGATGCAAGCAGGAAGCTGACAACCATCAGGGAGTGGTGAAAACGCAAGGAAAGGATCCCCAAGTCATCCCAGCTGGTGAGACTGTGGTGCTGGAGGGACTTGTTTTCGCCAGTAGCTGTCAGAGTGAGAAATCAGTTGTGGTTGAGGGCCCTTCCTCATCCCCCTTGCCAGGGGGTCTGCTGGTAAAAGCTACCCTAGTCAATTTCCATCAACTTCCACCCCATAAGCTACCAGTCGTTTTGAGTAACAAATTTGACCACAATATTGTCATTCCTGCAAAAGCCACAATTGCTGAAATCAGCACTTACCAGAGCATTTTAACAAGAGAACCCAAAGTAGCCAAACAATCAGAACCCCTCCAAAACCCCGTAGAGGCTCAGTCACCTCAAGAGCCCACCTTAACCTTAAATTTTGGTGACTCCCCTGTTCAACCTGAGTGGAAAGAATGCATCAATTGGCATTTCAATAATATGCCTGATGTGTTTGTGTGACATGACCTGGACTTTGATCGAATTGATAAAGTGAAGCATCGCGTAGCATCACTGTCAAACCTAGCATTCCCTTAGAGCTTACTAGTCAGGACTTTATGAACTTTTTCAATAATAAAATTTCATCTATCAGAGATAAAATCAGTCAGATTCTTCCCACCATTAACTTAAATACAGTAACTACTACAACTCCTTCAACTGATATCTGGATGAGTTTACTCCAACTGACCCTTTAGAGTTAGATAATTTACTCATCCAAGCCTACAGCTTGTCTTTTAAACCCTATTCCTACCAGGATATTTAAAGAAGTCTTCCCATTTATTGGTAGCGCTGTTCTTTAAATAATCAATTCTTCATTAACATTAGGCCATACCACAGGCTTTTAAAACTGCTGTAATTAAACCCTTACTTAAAAAGCCGACGCTGGATCCAGGAGTTGTAGCTAACTATAGACCAATCTCTAATCTGCCTTTCATTTCAAAAATCTTAGAAAGAGTTGTTGCTACGCAATTATTTGACCACTTGCAGGGAAGTGGATTAGTTAAAGAGTTTCAATCTGGGTTTAGAATCCATCATAGTACTGAAACAGCTTTAGTGAAGGTCACTAATGACATCCTTATTGCATCTAATAATGGACTTGTTTCTGTACTTGTCCATTTAGACCTTAGTCCAGCTTTTGATACTATCAATCATAATATTCTACTTGATAGATTAGAGCACCATGTTGGACTTAATGGAACTTCGTTGCAGTGGTTTAGATCTTATTTATCTGATAGGTTCCAGTTTGTTTATGTCAGTAATGAGTTTTCTTCCAACTCAAAGCTCAGTCACAGGGTTCCACAGGGATCTGTGGTAGGCCCTATTCTTTTGAGTTATATGTGTTTCCACTAGGCAACATTATTAGAACACACTGTATATATTTTCATTGTTACTACTGAAGTCAGTCATACATACTTATAACTGACTTGAGTAGACATCAATTATCCCCAGGTGGAAGAAGTCATTTGACACAGAGAGAGGAAATTCAAACTCTGAAAATATGCCATTATGCTGAGCATAAATTACAAGAGATTGAGAATGATGTTGATCCTTATAACCACTTTTTCAATAATATTCATAATCATTGTGAATATTACACTGAAAAGCAATTCAAAAGTCAAGTGCAACTAGATGGTAAACTATCAATAATACACTTCAACAGCAGAAGTCTTAACAAAAACTTTCCACAGATTCAGGACTATTTAAAACAGCTAGACAGAAAATTTACAGCTATCGCAGTCTCTGAAACTTGGCTTAATGAAGAGCAGGCTTCTCTGATGGCAATAGAGGGATATCAAATGTTTCATATTAACAGATCTCAAAAAAAGGGTGGTGGTGTTGCACTGTATATTGATGACCTGTATAGGCGTAAGCTTGTAAATGGAATGTCCTTTGCACTACCAGGGATTCTGGAATGTGTTACTGTTGAGATTGACCAAGATAAAACAAAAAATCTAATTATAAGTTGTATACAGTTAGGCCCAGAAATATTTGGACAGTGACACAAGTCTTGTTATTTTAGCTGTTTACGAAAACATATTCAGGATACAATTATATAATCTATATGAGCTTAAAGTGCAGACTCTCAGCTGTAATTTTATTACAGTATTCACATCCAAACTGGAGCAAGAATTTAGGAATTACAGCTCTTTAATATGTAGCCGCCTCTTTTTCAAGGGACCAAAAGTAATTGGACAATTGATTCAGAAGGCTGAAAAAAAAAATAACAAGGCTGCATGGGCTCTTCCCTCGTTAACCTGTCATCAGTTAAGCAGTTAAAAGGTCTGGAGTTGATTCCAGGTGTGGCGTTTGCATTTGGAAGCTGTTGCTGTGAGCACACAACATGCGGTCAAAGGAGCTCTCAATGGAGGTGAAACAGACCATCCTGAGGCTGAAAAAAAGAAGAAATCCATCAGAGAGATAGCAGAAATGTTAGGAGTGGCCAAATCAACAGTTTGGTACATTCTAAGAAAAAAAGAGTGCACTGGTGAGCTTGGGAACTCAAAAAGGCCTGGACGTCCACAGAAGACAACAGTGGTGGATGATCACAGAATCCTTTCCATGGTGAAGAACAACCCTTCACAACATCCACTCAAGTGAAGAATACTCTCCAGGAAGTAGGTGTATCAGTATCTAAGTCTACCATAAAGAGAGAAGACTTCATGAGAGTAAATACAAAGGATTCACCACAAGGTGCAAACCATGAATCAGCCTCAAAAATAGAAAGGCCAGAATTGACTTTGCCAAAAAACACCTGAAGAAGCCAGCCCAGTTCTGGAACAGCATTCTTTGGACAGATGAGACTAAGATCAACCTGTACCAGAATGATGGGAAGAAGAAAGTTTGGAGAAGAATTGGAACAGCTCATGATCCAAAGCACTACATCTTCTGTAAAACATGGTGGAGGCAGTGTGATGGCATGGGCATGCATGGTTTCCAATGGCACTGGGTCAGTTGTGTTTATTGATGATGTGACAAAAGACAGAAGCAGCCGGATGAATTCTGAAGTGTATAGGGATATATTTTCTGCTCAGATTCAGCCAAATGCAGCAAGGTTGATTGGACGGCACTTCACCAATGATCCAAAACATACTGCAAAAGCAACCCAGGAGTTTTTTAAAAGCAACAAAGTGGAATATTCTGCGATGGCCGAGTCAATCACCAGATCTCAACCCTATCGAGCATGCATTTCACTTGCTCAAGATAAAACTTAAGGCAGAAAGACCCACAAACAAGCAACAACTGAAGACAGCTGCAGTAAAGGCCTGGCAAAGCATCACAAAGGAGGAAACCCAGTGTTTGGTGATGTCCATGGGTTCCAGACTTCAGGCAGTCATTGCCTGCAAAGGATTCTCAACAAAATATTGAAAAGTAGCTTAGGGTTATGTTTATTTGTCCAATTACTTTTGAGCCCCAGAAATGAGGAGCATTTGTATAAAAATAGCTACAATTCCTACATGTTTAATCATATATTTTTGTTCAACCCCTTGAATTAAACCTTAAAGTCTGCACTTCAATTCCGTTGTAGTTGTTTCATTTCAAATCCAATGTGGTGGCATGCAGAGCCCAAATCATGAAGATTGTGTCACTGTCCAAATATTTCTGGGCCTAACTGTATATAGAATGCCGGGAACTTGCATTGAGACATTCAGAGATAAATTAGTTGAGCTGTACAATAATATTACTAGTAAGAAAATGGTTGTAATTTGTGGAGATTTTAATATTGATTTACTAAATCCATTTCAACAAAATGTAATTACAGAATTCATGAATTCTATGTACAGTATGAGTCTATATCCCACAATAACACATCCCAGTAGAATCACAGTTCACACTGCTACAATTATTGATAACCTGTTTGTTAATATCATTGGTAAGAAAATAGAAAGTGGATTATTGGTAAATGATATAAGTGACCATTTGCCAGTCTTTGCACTTATCCATGGCCACACGGGGGCCAATACAGAAAAAAACTTTAAAATCTTTCAGATACAAATCACAAATTGCAATCAGTTCTTTTAAAGAAGACTTGCTGAAGCAAGACTGGACAAAAGTCTATGTATCAGATGTAAATGAAGTCTATGACACATTTATGAACATTGTAACCACTCCTTATGAAAAAAATTGTCCATTAGTAAAGAAAAAGCTAAAACATAAATTTGTCGACAAGCCATGGTTAACCAAAGGATTACAAAAGGCGTGTAAAAAGAAAAATTTATTATATGAAGCTTTTCTAAAGAAAAGGACAAAAGAAGCAGAGCAGCAGTATAAAACATACAAATATAAGTTAACATATATAATGAGATGTAGTAAAAGAGACTATTACAGTAAAGAACTGAAGAAAAACAGAGACAATATTAAAAATACATGGACAATACTTAACAATATTCTTGGAAATAAAAATAGAAATACAAGCTACCCAACCAATTTTTCAAAAAAAAAAAAAAATAAAACGACTCAGAGTGTGAATGCAGTCTCACCTGCAGATGAATTTAATAACTTTTTTGTTGGCATTGGTCCTAATTTGGCTTGAGAAATACCCATTACGGCACCTACAGGTGATACAATAAGCAAAAACATTGCTATAAAAGACTCCATTTTTATAAAGAACACAGACGAGAGAGAGGTCATTGAAATTGTTAAATCGTTAAAAAGTAAAACATCTATGGACTGTGATGGTATTGACATGCTCTTAGTCAAAACTATAATTGAAAGCTTAGTGAAACCACTGACATATATTTGTAACCTGTCTCTCCAAACAGGTATATTTCCCAATGCAATGAAAATAGCTAAAGTAATTCCGATATACAAGACGGGTGACAGAGGAGAATTTTCAAACTATAGACCAATTTCACTATTGCCGCAATTTTCCAAGATACTTGAAAAAAATATTCTGTGAGAGAATTGACAACTTCATAATGAAGAATAATTTATTGTGTGAGCAGCAATATGGGTTCAGACACACGTGGACAACTGCATTTGCTCTAATGGAATTTACAGAAAAAATATCAACTGCCATTGAAAATAAAGAGTATTCAGTTGGGGTATTCCTGGATCTTAAAAAAGCATTTGATACAGTGGATCATAATTTATTATTAAAGAAACTACAAAATTGTGGTATTAGGGGGGTAGCACTGTCCTGGTTATGTAGTTACTTAATAGATATCAGTATGTATGTGTTGGTAACAAAAACTCAGTTACTGAAGGTTACTTGTGGAGTCCCACAGGGTTCAGTTTTGGGGCCACTGTTATTCAATATGTATATAAATGATATATGTAAAGTCTCGGAAAAAATGGATTTAATATTGTTTGCCAATGACACTAATTTATTATGCAATGGAAGCAATTTGGAACAACTTTTGGATACACTCGGAAAGGAATTAGGAAAGCTTAAACTGGTTTGATTCAAACAAATTAAAGCTCAATTTAAGTAAAACAAAATTTATAGTTTTTAACAACCATCACAACAACTTAGTATCTAAACTCAGTGTAAATGGTGTAGAGATTGAAAGGGTATCTTTTGTTAGCTCTAGATTAGATTATTGTAACTCTGTATTATCAGGTTGTCCTAAAACATCTTTAAAAAGTCTTCAGGTGATCCAAAATGCTGCAGCAAGAGTTTTAACAGGTACTAGAAAGAGGGATCATATCTCTTCGGTTCTGGCCTCCCTTCATTGGCTTCCCGTAGAGTTTACAATTAAGTTTAAAATCCTTCTTCTTACTTACAAAGCTCTAAATAATTGGGCCCCTTTTTATTTAACAGATCTGATACTACCCTATTATCCTAACAGAGCACTACGCTCCCAAAATGCAAGATTACTTGTAATACCTAGACTTTCCAAAAGTACAATGGAAGGCAGAGCCTTCAGTTATCAAGCTCCTCTCCTGTGGAACCAGCTGCCAGTCTGGATTTGGGAGTCAGACTCGATCTCTGTTTTTCAGAATAGGGTTAAAACTTTCCTTTTTGATATAACCTATAATTAGGGAGGGATCATGTGCCCCTGAACCCTCCCTTAGTTATGCTGCTAATAGGTTTAGACAGCCAAGGGACCTCCAACAATGCACTGGGCTTCACTCCTTTCTTCACTCTCAATTAAATCTGTTTGCTCGACATTTTAAAGTTAATATACATGATCATGACATCAGTTTAGCTACAGAATTCAAATACCTTGGCATTGTACTAGATCCTCAACTCAAATTTAATCTTCATATAAAGAAAATTTCAAAAACAGTAAAAAAAAATCTGAACTGCTTTAAATTAATTAGATATTACATACCTTACGAAGCAGCTGCACTGTATATGCATTCTATGGTTTTTTCTCATATATCATACTGTTTGACAGTCTGGGCTCAAGCAGCCCCTTCCACAATAAGACATATAGGTTCATTATATAATCAAACCCTAAAAATCTTGGACAAAAAGCCCATTAGGTGGCATCACTGTAATGTTTTAAAAAAATACAACCTATTGAGTTTTGAGAGCTTCATTGACCTCTGTCTTCTGAAATTAACGTTCAAATGTTTCCATAAATCAGCACCCGAGCCACTTGCTGGTTTTGTCCAAAGACAGGACAGCAGCAGAGCCACCAGGAGTTCTGTTAACAATAACTGTAAAATATTCCACCGCAGAACCACATTTGGACAAACAGCTTTCTCTATAAAGGGCAGTCACATCTGGAACACAATGCCAAATGAAATTAAAATAATAACGGACTTTAAAACATTCACTAAAAATGTTAAAAACTGGCTGAAAAATAAACAAGAATGTACTCATGTATGAATTAATTGTCTGCAAAGTGAGAGTGAATGAAGGGAAGGAATAAATGTGTTTGTTTATAGTGAGTGACGGAGGGAGGAAGGCCTGAAATAGGCAAATGTGAGTTATGTTATATGTGTTAAATGTGAGTCAGGCTGTTATATTTGTGTATTTATAATATTTATAATATTTATGTTAAATGTGAGTCAGGCTGTTATATTTGTGTATTTATAATATTTATAATATTTATAATTGTGTATTTATAATTTTTCTGCATTGATGTATGTGGTTATTGTGTATATTTTTTATCTTGATTCTTTTTTCTAAAGCCCATCCAGGGACAAGAGTTGCAAATTAGCTAATAGCTATACACTCTATGTGCAACACATCAGATTGATTGTCTTTGATTAATTGTCTATGTTTATTGCACTGTCCCTGTCAAATAAACTAATCTACTACTACTACTACATTAACATCTGTTTGTTTTCTCCCATAATTTGAGGCCCTGCCGTGCTGTTTGCTCTCTACATGTCTGTTCTTTTCTTCTTCTCTATCCCCTAACCCCCCAGCCAGTTGCAGCAGATGACTGCCCCTCCCTGAGCCTGGTTCTGCTGGAGGTTTCTTCCTGTTAAAAGGGAGTTTTTCCTCTCCACCGTTGCCAAGTGCTTGCTCACAGGGGATCGCCTGATTGCTGGGGACTTTCTGCAATTGTGGGAGTTTCTCCTACAGTTGAAAGTGCTATGAAATGACTGTTGTTGTGAAATGGCACTTTATCAATAAAGTTAAATTGAATTGAATTGAATTCAATAACTCTTTCAGATGAAACTCCCTTCAAACAGCGTGCTCGACCAATACACCCACAGGACATTGAAGCTGTCTGCAAACACATTGAAGAGCTTCTCGACACTGGAATTATCAGAGTCAGAATCATCCTTTTCGTCACCAATAGTGGTGGTCAGAAAAAAGAATGGCCAGGTCCGGTTGTGCATTGATCATAGGCGTTTGAATCTTCAGACCATAAAAGATGCATACTACCTTCCAAAGCTAGAGGACATGCTCTCAGCACTCATTGGTTCCCAGTGCATCTCTGTCCTCGATCTAAGGTCAGGGTACTACCAGATCAAAGTCAAAGAGGCAGACAAACCAAAAACAGCTTTTGTTTGTCCTCTCGGGTTCTGGGAATTCAACCGCATGCCTCAGGGAGTGACTCATGCACCCAGTACATTTCAAAGATTGATGGAAAGGTGTATGGGGGATATGCATTTGAAGGATGCGCTGGTCTTCCTTGATGATGTGCTGGTGTTTTCAACGACCCTTGAGGAGTGGCTTCTGAAGGTGCTTACTTGGCTCAGGGAGTTTGGGTTGAAACTATCCCCAGAGAAATGTGTCTTTTTCCAGACATCTGTTCGCTACTTGGGGCACATAGTCTCCAGGGATGGGACTGAGACTGATCCCAAGAAGATCTCTGCTCTGAAGACATGGCCTGTTCCCAAGACCCTTCAAGAATTATGATTTTTTTCTCAGCTTTGCTGGGTACTATAGGAGGTTTGTTAAGGGCTACTCCAGCATTGTGGAGCCTCTCCACCACCTAACTTCTTGCTACCCACCTCTCCATAAGAAATCACAACCAAGATCGATAAAAACAAAGCATGAAGCAGGTCAATACCATGACCCAGAAGAGCCCTTTGGGAGTTGCTGAACGACTGCTTGCCAACAAACTTTCAAAAACATCATCCAAAGCTTCACCACCGCCCCGTGCTAGTATTTGCTGACCCCCAGAAATCCTAGATACTCCACACTGACGCCAGTACCACCAGGCTCGGTGCTGTTTTGTATCAGGAACATGAGGGTCAACTTTGGATTGTAGGCAATGCAGGCAGATGTAGCATTATTTCATTATAATTGTGATAAGGTACAAAGATTATTTAATTTAGACTTAGAAGTGTATGTGGAAATGGGAGTTTGCCTCCAAGTCCACGCACACACCAGAAAACAATAGATAACACTCGTTTAGGGGCACCAGTTCACTCTTGTGAACGATTTATTAATAATTAATCTTTGTACCTTCAATTTATCAGTCTCAATATTTGTGAATTCTGCGGACTTTAGAACCAGGCACAGAAAAGAAATCCCAACTACTTCTCTCATTTAATTTGACAGATTTATTAATCAGTCTCTGATTAAATAGCATTACATTCAAATGATTCATAAGCATGTGAAATGATTAAGTATTGAGTATTACATTAAACTTGTAACTGATGATCAAACAACCGAGTGTAAACATATCTGTGGAACCAGGGTGAAAATGTAGGCTGAATTAACTGGGACGAGAATATGAATAAAATTGAACACAGGTTTATGGAGGAAAATTAAACTAATTATATGAAAAATTTTAAATTATTCTAAGGAAGTAAAAAGAATGGAATTTAATGAAAAGAGAATATTAATTTCTCTGTAATTCTGTAGCTCTGATCAGAATTATGAACTGATTTTAATATTAAACAAATTATGGAATACTTTTAAGGTGATAGGCACATCATTCAATATTCAGCAGATGAAGCAAAAGGAAGAGGGCTCACGTGAAGCGGGGTGTGATTCTATTGTTGAGGCTCCTTCTGAAGCTTTATTGAGATGATCCCAATAATATCTGCCAACATATATTAGGACAAAGTCCGCAGTCCCAAGCTGGGATATGACTGCGGCAAACAGTTGGAGCTGAGATCAGCCGACGTGAGGCTGCTTCTTCTTCTTCTTCTTCATTGGCCGCTAGAGATAGTATGCCAGGCGGGACAACACGAGGAGGGTTTTGTGGGGGAGTGGTGGCTCCCCTCCCGGGTCTGATTAAATTGGACAGTCCAAAGTCTGATCAAGCCACAGAATGGAAGAGACAAGATTAAAAATAACTAAATTCAAGCCACGAAATGACTGGAGTTTTTCTGGCGTCGTGGAGATTGGTGAACACATTTTCCAGTGTGAAAACGAACGGTCAGTCAATCTTCTAAAACACAAGCACGGTGGAGTTATGGAAAAAGGTTTAACAGAATAAAATAGGAAAATGTCTGGACACGAAGTCTGACTCCGTATATAAGATTTGAGCTCAAAGGAGGAAAAATTAATTCCCAGACATTTTAAGGAAAAAGGAATGACACATACGAACTTTGCGCAAGACAAACAATACAACTCTGTGTTCTAGACAGTACTGAGACAAGTATGGCCGTTCTTGCTTAAAAACTGATCAAGTTTCGCACCGAAACTCTGACTGATATGAAAATAAGCCAACTGTCTCCTGTCGTGGGTGGGTTTTATCAACTTTGGGCCAATAGGAGAACAGTCATTTGTAAACAACCAATAGAATGAAAGGGGGTTCTATCCTGAAGAGACTAGCTTCTGATATATATATATATATATATATACTACCGTTCAAAAGTTTGGGGTCACCCAGACAATTATTTTGTGTTTTCCATGAAAAGTCACACTTATTTACCACCATGAGTTGTAAAATGAATAGAAAATATAGTCAAGACATTGACAAGGTTAGAAATAATGATTTGTATTTGAAATAATAATTTTTTCCTTCAAACTTTGCTTTCGTCAAAGAATCCTCCATTTGCAGCAATTACAGCATTGCAGACCTAACATGATTGCACAAGGGTTTTCTAATCATCCATTAGCCTTCTGACGCAATGAGCAAACACACTGTACCATTAGAAGGCTGGAGTGATAGTTGCTGGAAATGGGCCTCTATACACCTCTCTAGATATTGCACCAAAAACCAAACATTTGCAGCTAGAACAGTTATTTACCACATTAGCAATGTATAGAGTGTATTTCTGATTAGTTTAAAGTTATCTTCATTGAAAAAAGTGCTTTTATTTCAAAAATAAGGAAATTTCTAAGTGACCCCAAACTTTTGAACGGTAGTGTGTGTATATATATATATATATATATATATATATATACAGTATGAGACTAGCTTATATACTGTATATATATACATACACACACACACACACACACACACACACACACATATATATATATAAGCTATGTGTGTGTATATACTGTATATATATATATATATTTAAACGTAGCTGAAATCAGTGATTCATTACTAATCTTTAGTGAGCATGTACCTTATAAACATAATTAACAGCATTGGAGTAAGATATATTTAAGCATTTAAGCATTTGTGCACACATTTAAAATCAACATTAATGAAATATTCTTGTCACGACTCGCCGCTCATCATCTGCCTCAGCTGCGCGGACACCTGCGCCTCGTCAGCCGCGAGCTATTTAGCCCACTCAGCCCTGTGCAGCTGTCTGGAGCCGTCTGTTCGCATCGGCACTTCTTCGCAGCTGCATCGTCTCCAAAACGACTGCAAGACTACGCTTCTACGTAAGCATTCTATTCCCTTACCTTTTGCAAGTCTTCTCCCCTGTGCACAGGTGGATTCCCTGGCGGCGGACACCCCGTCATCGCCATCCTACCCTCACCGTCATCACAGGCTCTGAAGGACGCTGTCTTCCGGGCTTCTCCCTTGGCCAACGCCAGCCACCTGTCATTCACAAGTAAGCGGCACACGACTCATAATTCCTGTCTTGGTGTGGTGCCCTTTACCTCTGTCCTCTGCTCTCTCCATACGGTTGCCCGGCTGTATGGCGCACCGCTCTGCTTCCTGTGCATTGGCGTTCACCCTCATCACATATACATATCTCACACATCCATCCATACATGCCTGCTTGTTGAATAAAGCTGTTAAATCTATCCTGAGCCTGCGTGCATGTTTCCTGAGCCGGACATTATGTCAGTACAGCTCCAGCAGAGCGGCTCAGCAGACAGCGGGCTCGCACGCCGTCTTTCCACCCTCGAGGCTCGGGTGGATTTAATAGCCCACCAACAGCAGGTGATATTGAATCAATTGGTTAACATCACTCACCGGTTAGACCGCTTGGACCCCCAGCAGGCGTTCCCCTCGGCTCGTCAGGGAGGGGTAGCTCCTGCCGCTCCGGTGGCTGGCCAGTCTACCACGGGAATGCCAACCCGACTCACACCTATCCCAACCCCCGCCCGCTTCAGCGGGAAGCTCGGCGGAGCGCGGGGGTTCATCATGCAGTGTGAGTCGGTGTTTCTGCGCGTTCCCGGGGATTTTCCCTCGGACCACAGCCGAATTGGCTATATTGGTAATCTCCTGGAGGGGCCAGTGTTAACTTGGGCTTACGCCGTTATGGCGAAGCCCAGTTACGCAAACCTCTCCTACAGCCAGTTCGTGCAGAGCTTTCTCGAGGTGTTTGATCATTCCCGGCATGATAGCGTCCTCACTGACTGTCTCCTTGGCCTCCAACAGGGAAGCCGGTCAGCGGCGGTTACGCTATCGACTTCCGGGTCGCAGCGGAGGAGGTTGGCTGGGGTGAGGCGTCACTCTGTGGTATCTTACTCCGCAGCCTCAGCACTGGTCTGAGGGATGAGCTGGCCGGTCGAGACCTTCCGGAGACGCTCTCGGAGCTAATCTCCTTAACTATTAGCTTGGATAACAGGCTGCGTGAACGATCCACCGAGTGGAAGTTAATAGGCCGCTCGCGTGGAGGCTCCGTCCGCACGCCTCAAGCTCGCCCCCTGGCATTTCCTCCTCCGGAGTCTTCCGAGGAATCGGAGGCAATGGTGGTCGGTCGTTCAAGGCTCCCCCTAGCGGAGAAACAGCGCCGCCGGAAGTTGGGCCTCTGCATGTATTGCGGAGGTAATCAACATACCGTGGAGCATTGCCCGGAGAAGCCAAACGGGGAGGTCCGCGAGTCACTGTAGGGGGCCTCGCGGACTCTAACCGGTCAAATCCCCTCACTAGTCTATCACTGCCCATTTGATTTTGTCACAATGCCACGGGGCACCTCACACACGCACTGGTGGACTCAGGAGCAGAGCAGAGCTTTATTTCAAAGAGCCTGGCAACCCAATTGGGCATCCCCTGCCACCCTCTGGCCGCTCCTCTCAGCCTGGTCACCCTCTCCCGTGCACCCCTTGGACAAGTGACTCATCACACCCAGCCGGTCCCTGTTATCATCTCAGGTAACCACCGGGAGGATCTCACCCTGTATGTCCTGTCCTCCTCTGTGTCGCCTGTCATCCTAGGTTACCCCTGGTTGCGCCTGCACAACCCTGTGCTGGATTGGCAGACAGGAAGAATCGCTGCCTGGAGCTCCTTCTGTATGGGTACCTGCCTACAGTCCGCAGCCTGCGCCCCGTCCTCTCCCCCTCCGGCCAAGGACGCCACGCCTCCAGATCTCACTCTGGTGCCCTCGGAGTTCCATGACCTGGGTCTCGTGTTTAGTAAGTCCAGGGCGATGTCTCTTCCTCCTCACCGGCCCTACGACTGCGCTATCAACATCCGCCCGGGGGGGCCCTTGCCATCCGGACACCTCTACAGCCTGTCAGCGCCGGAGCGAGAGGCTATGGATAGCTACATCAAGGAGTCACTCAACGCGGGAATCATCCGCCCCTCCTCGTCTCCGCTCGGTGCAGGGTTCTTCTTCGTCTCTAAGAAGGATTAGTCACTCCGCCCCTGTATCGATTTTCCGGCCCTGAATGACATCACGGAGAAGGACCGTTACACCCTGCCTTTAATGGACACTGCCTTCCACTCCCTCCAGGGGGCGACCTGGTTCACCAAGTTGGATCTCTGCAGCGCGTACCACCTCGTCCGGATCCGGGAGGGGGATGAGTGGAAGACGGCCTTTCGAACGCCTAGTGGTCACTTCGAGTATCTGGTGATGCCGTTTGGGCTGACCAACGCCCCCGCGGTGTTTCAACGCCTCATCAACGATGTCCTGCGTGATTTCCTCGGCCTCTTCATGTTCGTGTACCTGGATGACATCCTCATCTTCTCCAGGTCACGGGAGGAACACCAGGTCCATGTGAGGCAGGTCTTACAACGACTGCTGGAGAACAGGCTGTACGTCAAGGCCGAAAAGTGTGAATTTTACGCCAAGACCACCTCCTTCTTAGGATTCGTAATCTCACACAACCAAGTCCTTCCCGACCCTGCGAAGATCAAAGCGGTGGTTGAGTGGCCCACGCCGACCTCTAGGAAGCAGGTACAACAGTTTATTAGGTTTGCCAACTTCTACCGCCATTTTGTGCCCAATTTCGGTGCCATCGTTGCCCCGTTGACCCGTCTCACTTCTCCCAAAAACCCCTTCCGGTGGACCGAAGAGGTCGCAGCAGCGTTTCAGGCGTTGAAGACGGAGTTCTCCTCCTCCCGAGTCCTGACCCAGGTTGACCCCGCGCTGCAGTGTTTGGTGGAAGTCGGCGCGTCTGATACGGGAGTGGGGGCGGTGCTGTCCCAGCGATCACCCACCGACGGGGTCAAGCGACCCTGCGCCTTCTTCTCACGGCGTCTGTCTCCGGCCGAGCGTAACTACGACGTCGGGGACAGGGAGCTTCTCGCCATCAAGCTCACCCTGCAGGAGTGGCGCCACTGGCTGGAGGGGGCTGCGTTGCCGTTTGTGGTGCTGACGGACCACAAGAACCTGGAATATCTAAGATCTGCCAGACGTCTGAATGCCCGCCAGGCGCGCTGGTCCTTGTTCTTCGCCCGGTTCCGTTTTACCATCACCTACCGCCCTGGTTCTAAGAACGGCCTGCCCGATGCCCTGTCCAGGCAGTTTGCCCCCGAGACGTCAGAGGAGCCGGGTCATACCATTCTGCCCAGCTCGTGTGTTGTGGGAGCGATTTCCTGGTCCATCAGGGACAAGATCTGGAGGGCGCAGGAGACCAAACCGGACCCTGGCGGCGGACCAGAGGGGAAGCTGTTTGTTCCATCTACTGTCCAGGGGGAGGTCATCCATTGGGTTCACACCTCCAAACTCGCCTGTCACCCTGGTGTTTCCCAGCTAGTGGATCTCCTCCAGCGTTCCTTCTGGTGGCCAGGTCTTCAGAAGGACGCCACCAACTACATCCGGGCGTGCCCTGTGTGTGCCACCGGCAAGTCAGGAAACTCTCCCCCCGCGGGTCTGCTCCAGCCCCTGCCGATCCCTGGCAGGCCCTGGTCCCACATAGCCCTCGACTTCGTCACCGGTCTCCCGGTCTCCAACACCTATGAAGCTGTGCTGACCATCGTGGATCATTTCTCCAAGGCTGCCCACTTCGTGCCACTCCGGGGCCTCCCAACGGCACGGGAGACAGCGGACCTTCTGGTTCAACACGTGGTCAGGCTGCACGGTATACCGGTGGACGTTGTCTCTGATCAGGGGCCCCAATTTGTCTCAGAGGTATGGAAGTGTTTCTGCAACGCCCTGGGGGCCACGGTAAGCGTCTCCTCCGGTCACCACCCGCAGTCCAATGGGCTGTGTGAACGGGCCAACCAGGAGCTGGAAGCTGCCCTACGCTGCGTCACTTCCTCCAACCCGTCTTCCTGGAGCGCACACCTGGCCTGGGTAGACTATGCTCACAACTCGGCACGGTCTTCTGCCACAGGGATGTCCCCCTTCAAGGCGTCCTTGGGATACGACCCACCATTGTTCCCGGAGCAGGAGGGTGAGCTGGCCGTTCCATCCATCCAGGCGCACCTGAGACGTTGTCGGAGTCTGTGGACCAGGGCGCGCGATGCACTTTTACTCACGGCGACACACAACAGCACCACGGCGAATCGCCACAGGAGACCGGCCCCTGCCTACCAGGTGGGCCAACGAGTCTGGTTAGCCTGCCAGGACATTCACCTCAAGGCTGAGAAGAGGAAGCTGGCCCCACGCTTCATTGGCCCCTTCACCATCTCAAAGATTATTAACCCGGTGGCTATGCGTCTGGCCCTCCCCCCTCCCTCCGCATATGTCCCACCTTCCACGTGTCTAAAATAAAGCCCGTGGTCTCCGACCCCCTCTGTCCCCCGCCCACGGCCCCGCCCGCGCCTCTGATGATCGACCGCCACCCTGCCTGGAGAGTCGCTTCCATCATGGACTCCCGGCGCCGAGGTCGCGGGCTGTAGTACTTGGTGGACTGGGAGGGATTCGGTCCTGAGTGGAGGTCCTGGGTGCGCTCTTCCTTGGTGTTGGACAGGAGTCTCATCACGGAGTTCCACCGGGCGCATCCGGACGAACCAGCGCCTGGAGGCGCTGCTAGGTGGGGGAGTACTGTCACGACTCGCCGCTCATCATCTGCCTCAGCTGCGCGCACACCGGCGCCTCGTCAGCCGCAAGCTATTTAGCCCACTCAGCCCTGTGCAGCAGTCTGGAGCCGTCTGTTCGCATCGGCACTTCTTCGCAGCTGCATCGTCTCCAAAACGACTGCAAGACTACGCTTCTACGTAAGCATTCCATTCCCTTACCTTTTGCAAGTCTTCTCCCCTGTCCACAGGTGGATTCCCTGGCGGCGGACACCCCGTCATCGCCATCCTACCCTCACCGTCGTCACAGGCTCTGCAGGACGCTGTCTTCCGGGCCTCTCCATTGGCCAACGCCAGCCACCTGTCATTCACAAGTAAGCGGCACACGACTCATAATCCCTGTCTTGGTGTGGTGCCCTTTACCCCTGTCCTCTGCTCTCTCCATAGGGTTGCCCGGCTGTACGGCGCACCGCTCTGCTTTCTGTGCATCAGCGTTCACCCTCATCACATATACATATCTCACACATCCATCCATACACGCCTGCTTGTTGAATAAAGCTGTTAAATCTATCCTGAGCCTGCGTGCGTGTTTCCTGAGCCGGACATTATGTCAATTCTACTTCCGGCGCCACATGAGTAGGCTGCCATTTTGCAACAGCGGATCAATTTCTGCCTATTTCTATTTACTATCTGGCTCTCTTGCCAATCTTTATGATCCAGCGTCACCTTTATTCCATCCGAACACGTAGATCGCCCAAATGTCTCCTGAGCCAGTGGACGGAGCCACTGTTTCTCGCAGGAGGTAATACATTAGAGACCAGCTGTTAGCACTTAACTGGCCCACGATGCTAACGAAAAAGCTCGACATACCGGGAGAAATAAGACGGAAACGGCGGGGGTGTCGAGCTAGAGTAAGACGGCGGGCGAGGAATATAAGGTACAGACCCGTCCTCCCATCCGTTATTATTTTTTTTTATTTTTTATTTTTATTTATTTATTTATGCAGGGACATGCACAATATACATTGACCTTAAAGAGGAAAGATGCATTGTACCAGGTTATAGCACAAGTGCTAATTTCCACCTGTAGTCCCTGGGCAGGCTGGTGTTAGCATTAAAAAGCAGACATTTGCTAAAACTACAAGTAAGCATTGATAAAAAACTAAAACCAAACATTGATTAAAAAACTAAAACCAAGCATTGCTAAAAACTAAAAAAAACATTAATATCATTGATAAGAACCCAAAACATTGATAAGAACTAAAACATACAATAATACATTTTTATAACTCCATCCTTACAAACAATTTTTCACATCAAACCACTGACTGTTATTGGTCCCACTGTCAACATCACACACTCTAACATCTTTACATCACAGTACATTATGGACACAGGTTTGCTTAGAGATTAAATGTTTTTTCACCAAGCGTGAAAATGTGAGATAGTCTGTTACTGCAAGTAACTCCGTTGGTAACATGTTCCACTGTCGCATAGCCACACATGAAAATGTTGAATTTGCTAATGTTATCTTGTGTTTAGGAGTCCTGCACTCGCCGCGTGCTGTTGATCGAGTTGTCCGAGATGTATTTACAGAACTTAATGAAACAAACCTTTTTAAGGGAGGAGCAGCAGAGTTATGGATTATATTAAACAAAAGACACACATTTGTATACATAATTAGATTTTCAAAGCTCAACAGGTTATATTTGGACACGATTGGGCAGTGATGGAACGTTCGTCTTTTCTTGTCATGAATCTTGATAGAATACTTGTATAATGATTCCAGAGGCCTCAGGGCACATTTACACGCCTGTGACCAACTTGTCATACAGTAAAGAAAATGTGGAATTATCATAGCATTTAGATACATACTTGATGCTTCAGTAGACAGTGAATTTCTGATATGTTTGAAATTAGCACAATTAAATTTGACCGTGTTTGTCATCTTTTTAATGTGTTTTTTAAAGCTTAAATTTGAGTCAAGTGTAACACCTAAATTTTTAAATTCAGTCACATTCTTAATTTTTTGTCCTTCTATCAAGATATGACAAGAATTCTTGGATTTGTAGCGATTTGTAAAAAACATTGACACAGTTTTATCGACATTTAAGGTTAAACAAGAATTCCTCAATCAATGTGAGACTTTCTCCATTTCCTGTGTTAATTTTTCAGTCACCTCTTCAGTCGTTTTACCATGAGTATATACCACAGTGTCGTCAGCATACATAATTATATTTGCATTACACACAGACGGGAGATCATTAATATATAATGTAAACAGCAAAGGCCCTAAAATAGAGCCCTGCGGTACACCCATACTACATGCTTTTAAGGGAGATGTAACATTATTTACAATTACACACTGCTGTCTGTCACTGAGGTATGACCTTATCCAATTTTGTGTATTTTTATGAAGGGAGAATTGTGATAATTTTGTGAATATAATAGAATTGAATAGAATTGTGATAATTATTATGGGGAATGTTCGATCGCTACTCAGTAAGACTGATGAACTAGCGGCTATCTCCCACTACGAGAGCATGTTCAGAGAGAGTAGTTTGATGTTGTATACCGAGACGTGGCTAACAGAATTAGCGACGGATGCTAACATCGAACTGGAGGGTTTCCACGCAATACGGGCAGACCGAACACCAGACAGTGGGAAGACAAGGGGCGGAGGAGTGATAATGTATGTCAATAACAACTGGTGCAGACCGGGACATATCACGGTGAAGGAACAGCACTGTAGCAAAGACATCGAGTTGCTAGCTGTTAGCATGTTAGCATACCTATCTCCAGAGGGAATACTCACACGTGATCTGCATTGTTATTTATGCAAATCCGACGGCGAATGCTGGGACAGTGCGTGACGTCATCCACTCAATAACTGGAAGGCTGCAGACAGAACACCCAGATGCTCTTCTCCTCATCTCAGGTGATTTCAACCATATTTCACTGTCCCCCATTCTACCCACATTCACCCAGTATGTCATATGCCACACTAGAGACAATAGAACACTGGACTTATTCTATGCAAACACTAAGGAGGCATACACCTCATCACAACTCCCCCAACTCGAGAGATCGGATCACAACTTGGTTCATCTCCGGCCGGTGTACAAACCCCTAGTGCACAGACAACCCCCGGCCATGCGCACAGTGATGTTATGGTCTGAGGAGGCAATGGACACTCTAAAGGGCTGTTTTGAAGCCACCGCCTGGAAGCAGCTCTGCGATCCACATGGTGAGGACATCGATGGCCTCATTCACACCTTCACGGGCTACCTCCCGTTCCGTACCTCCGTTCCCACCAAGACCATACGTTGTTGCTCAAACAACAAACCCTGGATCAACCCTGAGATTAAAACACTTCTGAGAGAGAAGAAGAAGATCTTCAGGTCGGGGAACAGGGAGATGCTGAAGTCCGTACAGAGGGAGCTGAGGAGAAAGATCAGAGAAGGCAAGGACAGCTTCGGGAGGAAGATGGAGGACAAGCTGCAACAGAGCGACATCAGCGGGGTCTGGAGAAACCTCAAAACCATCTCTGGGCTCCAGAATACCTCCCCCCAAGCCACGGGGGGCAGGGAGTGGGCGAACAATCTGAATTTGTTTTTCAATAGGTTTGACCAACCGCCCTCCCACCTGACTGCACAACAACCACTGCTGCCTGTAAAGACATCAAGTCCTGCTGCCCACTCCCCACTCCACCAACACCCCCCACTCCCAACACACAGCCCCCCATCCTGACCCTGACCAGGACCCAGGTGAGGACGGAGCTGAGGAAGATCAAGGCAAGGAAGGCGTCGGGACCGGACGGCATCAGCGCAAAGCTCCTCAAGTCCTGTGCAGACCAGCTGTGTGGGATTGTGACGTACATCTTCAACCTGAGCCTGAAGCTGGGGAGGGTACCACAGCTGTGGAAAACATCTTGTGTGGTACCTGTACCAAAAACTTCCCACCCCAAAGACCTGAACAGCTACAGACCGGTGGCCTTGACGTCTCACATGATGAAGACCCTGGAGAGACTGCTCCTTTCTCACCTCCGCCCCCGGTGGGACCAGCGATGGATCCACTCCAGTTCACCTACCAGCATGGCATTGGGGTGGAGGATGCAGTGATCTTCCTCCTTCACCGTTCTCTGTCCCACCTGGAGAAGCCCGGGAATGCGGTGAGGATCATGTTCTTTGACTTCTCCAGTGCTCCCTTCCTGCTCACCCTTTATACTGCGGACTTCTCACACAACACAACACACTGCCATCTACAGAAGTTCTCTGATGACTCTGCGATCGTTGGCCTCATCTCCAATGGAGATGAAGCTGAGTACAGAGGGCTTATCCAGGACTTTGTGGACTGGTGCCATCGGAACTGCCTCCAGATCAACGCGAGGAAAACTAAGGAGCTGGTGGTGGACTGCCGCAGGCAAGGACAACCCCTCACAGCACCAGTAAATATACAGGGAACAGACATTGAGATGGTGACATCCTACAAGTACCTGGGTGTTCATCTGAACAATAAACTAGACTGGTCACACAATACTGATGCACTCTACAAGAAGGGACAGCGCAGGCTGTTCCTACTGAGGAGACTCAGGTCTTTTGGTGTACAAGGGGCGCTGCTGAAGACATTCTACGACATGGTGGTGGCATCAGCCATCACTTTTGGAGTGGTCTGCTGGGGCAGTGGCATTACTGCAGCCGATAGGAACAGACTGAACAAACTGATCAAGAAAGCTAGCTCTGTCCTGGGGCAGCGCCTTGATCTGGTGGAGGAGATAGGAGAGAGAAGGACGGTGGCTAAACTGTCATCTCTGCTGGAGTCCGAGTTCCACCTACTGAATGCACTGAGGAGCTCATTTAGCAGCAGACTACATCATCCCAGGTGCACAACCGAGAGGTTTCGCAGGTCCTTCCTACCAACGGCTGTCAGACTGTACAACCTAAGCAGGGCTGCTCGCAGAGATAGCAAAAAGACGTAACAACCTAATAGTTTTTTGAATGCAAAAGATGCAATAGACTTACACAATGGTCCCCTCCGGCATACAACTAGGAAAATACCGGTAGCTACGGAGGGTGAGAATATGTGTGGGCACATAATCATACCATGTAGGATAACTAAGTAGACGGTTGTGCTGTTTCATCCCATCTAGCAACAATGCTCTGCACTGTGTGTGTTTATACATTTACATATTTATTCCATCTAGCTACAATGCTCCGCACTGGGTGTGTTTATGTTTATGTTTATGTTTATATTTATATATCTATATATTCATTCCATCTAGCTACAGTGCTCCGCACTGTGTGTTTATATATCTACATATTATTCCATCTAGCTACATTGCTCCGCACTGTGTGTTTATATATTTACATATTTTTTTCCACCGAGCTGCAATGCTCCGTACTGTGTGTTTATATATCTACATATTATTCCATCTAGCTACATTGCTCCGCACTGTGTTTATATATTTACATATTTACTCCATCTAGCTGCAATGCTCCGTACTGTGTTTATATACTCATATATTTATCCCATCCAGCTACAATGCTCTACACTGTGTGTCTGTGTGTGTGTGTATATACATATATATATATATATATATATATATATATATATTTATAGTAATATGTACATATGTATATTAGCTGCTCTTGCTTGCTTGCTTTTTTTTTTTTTCTTGCCTTCTGATTGTTGCTCTGAGTGTTGCTATCCCTGTGCTGTTGCAATCCTGGAATTTCCCCGTTGTGGGACTAATAAAGGCTTATCTTATCTTATCTTATCTACCTTTCTTCTCTCTGTCATATCAGCCAGCTCTCTGCCTTTACCCATCAGAGTCCCTACATTTAATGTCCCTACTCTCAACTCCACACTTCTGCCTTTCCTTTTGTCTGTCCATTTGTGGATAGTGGTGGCCTAATGGTTAAGGATGTGGATTGGTGAGCAGAGCGTCATGGGTTTGATCCCTGGACCAGCAGGATTAGACCTGGGTGGAACAGATAACATAGCAGTGTTTGTCTCACCCTCCTTCACCTCACTGTGGTGCCCTTGAGCAAGACCCTGAACCCCAACTGCTCCAGTGGCCACAGGTCAGTCTGTGGTTGTACTGGGCAGCTTCCTGGTGTTTATGTGTGAGTGTGAACAGGGCGTTCTTGAAAAAGAGAGGTTTCCTCTCAGTGGAGCTACCCTGTATAAATAAAGTTTCAATAAAAAATAAAAAAAAAATGTCTCTCTCCCTTCTAAGGTGCCTTCCCCTCTCCTCCTCATCAAACTTCGACCAACAGTAGCCCAATTTCCACTGGCACCCTGTCAGTTAACAGGGCCGGTGGCGGTCGTTAACGCGGGCCTTAACCGATCTGGTATGAAAGTCTCATTCCTCATGATCCGCATGTTTGATTTGGCAAAGGTTTTACGACGGATGCCCTTCCTGACAAAATCCTTCCCTTTTACAGTGGTGTTAAAAAGTGTTTGCCCCCTTCCTGATTTGAATGAATGAATTTATTCAGTAATAATAATAATAATAAACACATACAATACAATAAGAACACACAAAAGAACAACCAAAAGGGTGTAGGCTGAAGCTAGTGCTTATATAGTGCCTACCCCGTTACAATTTTAAAATCAATAACATAAAAATTTAAGTCTTACCCAAAATCAACAAAGAAAATCAAATAGAACAAGCAGACAAAAAAAAAAAAACAACTTTAAGTTATTACAAATTTATCTCCCAGCATTTACAGTGAGATACTGGGAGATTTTCTCATCTTTGTACAATTTTTTGAATTGCTTCAGAGTTGAACATGCTTTAATATGTTCAGAGCAACAGTTCCACAGTTTAACTCCATTGACAGACATGCAATGATACTTTGTATTTGTTTTAACTTTTGCCTTATTAAAAGCAGAGTTACCTCTTAGCTCATATTTGCTTTCCCCTTTTTTTAAACAGTCTCTGAATATTTACAGGTAATTGGTTATTATTTGCTTTGTACATGATTTGAATGATATTATAATCTACCAGATCTCTAAATTTAAGAGTATGTAATTGAATGAATATTGGATTCATTGGTTCATGGTAAGGTTTCTTTGATACAATGCGTACGGCTTTTTTCTGTAGTAAAAAGATTAAGTTTGTGTTTGTTTTATATGTGTTTCCCCAGATCTCCACACAGTATGTCATAAAAGGAACTATCAGTGAATTATTTAAAAATGCAAAGAGATTTAATGAGTAATTAAATGAGTAATTAAAAGTAATTAAATGAGTAATTAAATGTCTGTGTACTCTTAATGAGTACACAGACACTGTGAACTCATATATCAACTTCTGTGAGGAGGACATTCTCCCATCGCGCACCAGGGTGAGATATTCTAATGACAAGCCCTGGTTCACAGCTAAGCTCAGACGGATCAGGAAGGAGAAGGAAGCAGCGTTGAAAAGTGGAGACAGGGACTGCTACAGAGAGGTCAAATATCGGTTTAACAGAGAGCTGAGGAGAGCTAAATCTGTGTATTCTGAGAAACTCCAGCAGCAGTTCACTGCTAATGACTCGGCTTCTGTGTGGAGAGGACTGAGGCAAATCACCAACTATCGGCCTCAGGCTTCTAAAGGTCAGGATGACAAAGCCCTTTGTCAAAAACTGTCCCAACATTACGCCCGTTTTGACACCTCGTCAGCTGTGTCCAACTCACCCACTCCACCCAGCTCCACTGCCTCCTCAGCCCCTAATTCATCAAAAGCGGTCCCCCCCTCCTCCTCCTCCTCCTCCCCCCTCCCCTTGTCATCAGTGAGCAGGACGTGCACAGACAGTTCTCCAGACTGAACCCGCGCAAGGCCCCCGGGCCGGACGGTGTGTCTCCCTCCACCCTGAGACACTGTGCGAAAGAGCTGGCTCCTGTCTTCACAGACATTTTTAACACCTCCCTTAAGCAATGTCACGTGCCGACCTGCCTCAAATCCTCCACCATCATCCCTGTCCCCAAGAAGCCACGGATTACTGGACTTAACGACTACAGACCTGTAGCACTCACCTCTGTAGTCATGAAGTCCTTTGAGCGCCTGGTCCTGTCTCACCTCAAGTCCATCACCACACCCCTCCTAGACCCGCTGCAGTTTGCCTACCGTGCTAACAGGTCTGTGGATGACGCAGTCAACCTGGCCCTCCACTCCATCCTGCAGCACCTGGACTCCCTGGGAACCTACGCCAGGATTCTGTTTGTGGACTTCAGCTCCACATTCAACACCATCCGCCCCGATCTGCTCCAGGACAAGCTGTCCCTGCTCAACGTGCCTGACTCCCTCTGCAGGTGGATCACCGACTTCCTGACGGACCGGAGACAGCATGTGCGGCTGGGGAAGTCTGTCTCAGACTCTGTTAGCATCAGCATTGGATCACCCCAGGGCTGTGTACTTTCCCCCCTACTCTTCTCCCTTTATACCAACTCCTGCACCTCCTCCCACCAGTCTGTTAAGCTGATTAAGTTTGCGGACGACACCACCCTCATCGGGCTCATCTCCAACGGCGACGAGTCCGCCTACAGGGAAGAGGTGGCCCAGCTGGTGTCCTGGTGCAGCCACAACAACCTGCAGCTGAATGCTCTGAAGACAGCGGAGATGATTGTGGACTTCAGGAAAGTCACAACCCCCCTGCCCCCCCTCACCATCACAGGCTCTCCCATCACCATTGCAGATTCCTTCCACTTCTTGGGCACCACCATCACCCGAGACCTCAAATGGGAGCCAACCATCAGCTCCCTCATCAAAAAGGCCCAGCAGAGGATGTTCTTCCTGCGGCAGCTGAGGAAGCTCAAGCTACCCACCAAGATGTTAGTGCAGTTCTACACGGCCATCATCAAGTCCATCCTCACCTCCTCCATAACTGTGTGGTATGCAGGAGCCACTGCCAGGGACAGACTAAGGCTGCAGCGCGTCGTGCGCACTGCTGAGAAGGTGATAGGCTGCGAGCTCCCATCTCTCCAGGACCTGTACATCTCCAGGACCCGGAGGCGTGCTGGCCGGATCATAGCCGATCCTTCACATCCTGGTCACGTACTGTTTGCTCCCCTCCCCTCAGGTAGAAGACTTCGGTCCATTCGGACTAAAACCTCCCGGCACATGAACAGCTTTTTCCCCTCTGCCATCAGACTGCTGAACATTAAGTGACTTTTTGACTCTCGTGCATTATGTACAGCAGCTCAACCAGACTCACGTCATTCATCACTGTTTTTCTGTTGCATTATCGACTGCACTATGTGGTACTTCACATTATCTGCTACTTGCTAATTTTTTAAAACTGCCTTGACTAGTACTACTCATTATTACTAGTATTATTATTATTATCATTATTACTTATTATTACTTATTTTTCTACACTTATTGCACGTTTTCAGTCCTTTAGTTTTTTAGTTTATCTCTTTTCTCATCATGTTTTTAATGTTGCAGCATGGCACCGAGACAAATTCCTAGTTTGTGTACTACATGAACAATGGCAATAAATCTGATTCTGATTCTGATTCTGATTTCTGACACAGGAGATCCTTAACTTTATACAGTACGGCAATGGATTTAGACATTTCAGTTTTGACATAATTTATGTGTGATTTCCAGTTTAGTTTGTTATCAACAATGACCCTTAGGAACTTGGTTTCGAAAACTGTGTCAATTTCAACATTGTTTATTTTAATTTTTCTGTGATTATATAATTTGCGGTTTCCAAATATTATACATTTTGTTTTTCCAAGGTGAATAGATAATTTCTTGGCAGTGAACCATTGATTGATTTGTTTAAGTTCATTTTCTACTGAATCCAGAAGCTGCTTAAGATTTTCTCCACTACAAAAAAAAGTTGTCATCTGCAAATAAAATACACTTGAGCAATTTAGAAACAGAACATAAATCATTAATATACAAAATAAACAGCAATGGACCAAGCACAGAACCCTGTGGTACCCCACACGTCATCTTCAGCAACTCAGAGTCTGTATTATTCACATTAACATATTGATATCTGTCTTCTAAATAGGTGTGTAACCAGTCAAAATCAATTCCTCTGATGCCATACTTATATAATTTACTGAGGAGTAATTTATGGTCAACTGTATCAAATGCCTTTTGTAAGTCCAGAAATATTCCAACTATGTATTCTCTTCTATCTGTTGCATCCGTAATCTGTTAGGCAAAGTCCATGAGTGCCAGTGAGGTGGTCCGGTTCTTCCTGAATCCATACTGTTGTTCACAGAGTATTGTAACGTCGGGGCTGTATTTGGACCTCCCCTCCTGCCTGTGCTCAGAGTGTGTGTGAATAAAGCCTGTTCGTCACCACCATCTGCTCCTCTTCTTTGTGTGAACCTTGCATACGTCACAGTATATTGTGCTTATCAATGAAATCATTTAGTCTCTTAACAAATATTTTTTCCAGTATTTTGGAGAACTGAGGTAACAGGGAGATGGGTCTGTAGTTTGACAATGAGTGTTTGTCACCAGTCTTATACAGAGGAATGACTCTTGCTATTTTCATTTTCTTTGGAAATTTACCAGCAGTAAGTGACATGTTGCATATGAAAGTGAAGTGTTTAACAATACAATCAATAATACATTTAACCAAGAACATACCGAAATCATTACAATCAATTGATTTTTTGTCTTTGAATTTGTTAACAATGTCAAGAATTTCTTTTTCATCTGTTTCTTTCATAAACATTGAGTAAGTGTTTATGTTGATGACATTGTCAGTGCCACTTGTATTTGCTGATGATACAGTGGAGTTGGCGATCTTTTTTCCTATATTAACAAAATATTCATTAAATGTGTTGGCGATCAAGCTATTTTCATTGATTATTCCATTATCTGAATTTAAATAAGAGATGTGGTTGGAATTTTGTTTTCCCCTCTTTGTTATGTTATTTAACACCTTCCATATATTACATGTATTAGTTTTGTTATTTTCCAATAATTTACTGTAATATGTTTTTTTTACTCGATCTTAAACTACTAATGAGTTTATTTTTGTAAGTCTTGTATTTCTTTTCTGCTTCCACAGTTCTTAATTTCAGAAACGTTTTGTATAACAAGTTTTTCTTTTTACAAGCATTTTGCAGGCCCTTGGTGATCCAAGGCGTATCTCTGTATTTAACTTTAGTTTCCTTTACCACTAGAGGGCAGTGTTTATTATATAGTTTTGATAAAATAGAGACAAATTCTCCATATGCTGTTGTGGAGTGTGTGAAATCACAGGCAGATTCATTTCAAATGATTTATTGCACACTCACATCTCACGAGCACAGAACAGAATGAACTTTTTCCCAGAGACTCTCCTCTTAAGTTTCATGGCTTACATCACACACAACAGGACATTTGCATCACACTGCATTCAACCCCCTACATCCTTGACTCCTTCCCACTCTCTCACCAGGAGCCTCCTGCTCTTTTATCTCCCATGCTTATTCACTGTCTCTTGTCTGAGATGCTAGAAATCTGACTCTCCCAAGGTGCTACAAATATCCCCCCCCCCCCCCGGCATCTTAGATAGGACAATAGAATAACAGTCCACATGCTGTGATAGAACAACAGAACATCAGTCCACATGCTAGTTGGGCTTCCGTCTCATCCCGTATCTGCTGTAACTGGGTTTTACCGCCCCCGCGGCGCTTTTGTGCCGGTGGGAGGTTGCTGGGAGGGGGGCCACTTCGGTCTGTCCGTGTGGCTGCTCTGGCGAATCGTTTCCCTGGGGAGCTCTCTGTGGGGGTCTTCCACGCCGAGGGGCCCTAGCCAACAGCACTTGCTCGTCCGCCACAACGAAAGCGGGTTTGAGTCTGTCTATGCCAATTTTTTCCCTCCTACCCCCCAAGTCTAACAAAAAATGCTTATCCCCTGTTTCCAACACTCTGAACGGTCCATCATAGGGTGGGCGCAATGGAGGGTGGTGGGCATCGTGTCTGATAAACACTAACTCCGCGCTCTTCAAAGTTTTAGGCACAAAAACACGCGGAAAACTGTGGTGGGCAGGGCCTGGCAGCGTGCCTGTGTTTGCGCTACGCTGCAAAAGCTGAGACGAGGAGCTGCCTGGAGCGGGATTATCTGGTAGAAATTCCCCGGGCTGCCGTAGTGGCTGCGTAAAAACGAGCTCTGCCGGGGAAGCTTCTAGACCCTCTTTCGGCGCGGAGCGCAACCCCAATGAAACCCACGGCAGCCTGTCTACCCAATTAGCATCCGTCAATGCAGCCCTGAGCGCTGCTTTCAGTGATCTATGAAAACGCTCGCATAACCCATTGGCCTGTGGGTTGTACGCAGTTGTGCAGTGAATTGTAACACCCAGGCTGCGGGCCATCGCAGACCAGAGTTTGGAAACAAATTGAGGGCTCCTGTCGGACGTAATGTCTGACGGGACTCCAAAACGCACCACCCATGCTCTTAAAAAAGCGCGTGCTACGTCTGCGGACGTGGTTGCCGCCAGCGGAACTGCTTCTGGCCAGCGCGTGGTGCGGTCCACCATTGTCAGGAGGTGCGTGCACCCCTGTGATGGCGGGAGGGGGCCCACGAGGTCCACGTGAACATGGTCGAACCTCTTAGCCGGAATACGAAACGGATCCAAAGGAGCCTTCGTGTGTCTGTGTACCTTGGCTCGTTGGCACGCCACGCAGGCTACAGCCCACTCTTTCACTTGTTTGCGTAGGCTCGGCCACACAAACTTCTCTCCTACCATTTTGACCGACGCGCGCACTCCTGAGTGCGCCAGAGTGTGAACTGACTCAAACACGCTGCGGTGCCACGCGGCCGGGACCACGGGACGCGGGCGACCTGTGGAGACATCGCAGATTAGAGGGGGCATGCCGTCTTGCAGCACCCTGCTCTCCAGCCTTAACCCTGTTGGTCCAGACTGAAGCGCGCGCACGTCTGCATCGCTAATCTGCTCCGCGGCCATGGCTGTGTAATCTATCCCCACGCAGACCGGGGCCACAACGGCGCGTGAGAGGCAGTCCGCCACTACATTCAGTTTATCCGACACATGCTGAATATCGGTAGTAAACTCTGAGATCATGGCCAGCTGTCTCTGCTGCCGACCCAACCATGGTTCTGAAACCTTGGCCATCGCGAATGTTAGCGGCTTGTGGTCCACGAACGCAGTGAAACTGCGCCCTTCCAGCCAGAACTGGAAGTGGCGAATGGCCAGGTGGAGAGCCAGCAACTCTCTGTCGAACGCGCTGTATTTACGTTCACTGTCGCGCAAAGTTCTGCTGAAAAAAGCGAGCGGCTGCCAAGCCCTGGCGACGCGCTGCTCCACGACAGCCCCTATGGCCACGTCTGAAGCGTCGCCACGGCGCACACTTTGTCAGGCACCGGGATCGCTCCTTCTGGAGAGACGCGGTGCCCCAAAAAATCAATCTCCATTACGCCAAACTGGCATTTCGCTGGGTTGATTATTAACCCGTGCACCTCCAACCTCCGGAAAACCGTTGTGAGGTGGGTTTCGTGTTCGTCTTCGGACGCGCTGGCTACCAGGATATCGTCCAGGTAGACGAACACGAACGGGAGATCGCGCAGCACTGCATCCATCAGGCGCTGGAACGTCTGTGCCGCTCCTTTTAACTCGAATGGCATGCGCAGGAACTCGAATAGACCGAACAGAGTTATTACCGTTGTTCTGGGTACGTCCTCAGCGCGCACTGGGACTTGGTGGTAACCGCGGACCAGGTCTATTTTGGAAAAAATGTGTGCCCCGGCGAGGTGAATGGAAAAATCCTGTATGTGGGGAATCGGGTAGCGGTCGTGTGCCGTGGCATTGTTCAACCTGCGGAAATCACCGCACGGTCGCCACGATCCCTCAGCCTTAGGGACCATGTGTAGCGCGGAAGCCCATGGGCTGTTCGAGCGCCTGATGATGCCCAACCTTTCTAGGTTGGCGAACTCCTCGCACGCTATTGCCAGTTTAGCTGCGTCCAAGTGCCGAGGTCTTGCAAAAACGGGTGGCCCGGTGGTGGTGATAAAGTGCTCCACCCCATGTTTAGAGATGGCCACGAAAAACGTTGGGACCGTGAGTGCTGGGAACTGAGTGAGCAGTGTGTGGAACTTACCGCCTGTAGCTGTGACGTTGGCTTGTGCTGTTGGCCGGGTCACTCGAGCTATACAAGGGAGAGAATCGAAGGACAGTGCATTAACCAGGCGCCTGTTAGCAACATCAACCAATAAACCATGTGCACACAGAAAATCAGCCCCCAGTATATGGTAATTCAATGCTGCTATGACAAAAGTCCACTCATATGTACAGCCATGTAGAGATAAGAGCAGAGTCCTCTCACCAAAGGTCTTAATATCCGAGCCATTTGCTGCCAACATCCCGGGGCCGCTAGATCCTGCCAGCCGGTCAGCGTAGGTCGGCCGGATGAAGCTCTTCTGGGCTTCGGTGTCCACGAGGAAATGCCTCCCCGAGTGTGCGTCCGTTAGGTAGAGCAGCTTGTTCTCTTCACCGAGGGTCGCTGCTGCTACCGACCCCCGGCCTTGGCGATTTCCCGAGCGATGGAATTGGCACGGTGGCGCACATCTGCGTGCGTTCTCTCCGAAGCGGCGGTGGTAGGAACAGAGCATGTCTCTCTGGCGCTCCTTGGTCCCCGCTGCTGCTATTGTCAGTGGCTCCTCGCCTCCTCTGGTCGTCTCGCTGGGCTCCGTTGCTGCCGCGTTGACTGTGGTCGCCCTGGTGGTGATAATGATCCGGTCTGCCTCCTGGGCTAGCGCGCGGTAGTCTCGCGTGGCCAGCCATGGCGAATTGGCCAGAACCGCTCTCGCTACTGTCGGAAGGTTCCGGAGGAAGAGGTGGGCAAACAGAAAGTGCTCGTCGTTCGTGCCCATTAACGCTAGCATCTTCTCCATCAGGTCTACGGCCGAGCCCTCTCCTAGCTTGGTCCGCGTCAGGAGCCTCTCCGCTCTCTCACAGTCCGAGAGCGTGTAGCGCTGGATGAGCGCAGCTTTGAGAGCCTCGTATCTGTTGCTGGCTGGTGGCTGATCGAGCAGGCTCGCTATCTGTTGAGCTGTGCGGGTGTCGAGCGCTGCGACCACATGGTAGAATCTGGTGTTATCTGCCGTTACTCCCCGGAGGGCGAACTGGGCCTTGGTGAGGTGGACCCAAGAGCGCGGGTTGTGCTGCCAGAAATCCGGTAGCTTGACTGAAACCGCACACGCGTGGCTGGAGGTTCCAGTCCGGGCTGTCTGTGGGATGGCTGCCGCCTCGCTGTAGCTTCCTGACCGTGCCGGCTCCGGGGATCTTGCCTCCTGTTCCATAATACGTCTTGGGTCACCAGTGTGGAGTGTGTGAAATCACAGGCAGATTCATTTCAAATGATTTATTGCACACTCACATCTCACGAGCACAGAACAGATTGAACTTTTTCCCAGAGACTCTCCTCTTAAGTTTCATGGCTTACATCACACACAACAGGACATTTGCATCACACTGCATTCAACCCCCTACATCCTTGACTCCTTCCCACTTTCTCACCAGGAGCCTCCTGCGCTTTTATCTCCCATGCTTATTCACTGTCTCTTGTCTGAGATGCTAGAAATCTGACTCTCCCAAGGTGCTACACTGTATCAATTTCGTCAACATAAACACCGCTCCAGTCTTGTATTTTTAGATCATTTCTAAGATTGTTGATTGCGGTTTCTGTTACAAGTTGTTTAAAAACCGTATCTATTTCAACGTTATGTGTTACACCAGTGTGTGAAGAAACAAAAACAGGCAGATGGTCTGTCACATCATTGATAATAAGACCAGCAGTTAAATTCCCCTCAGTGACATTTGTGAAAATGTTATCAATAAGCGTTGCTGAATGTGTTGTTATTCTAGTGGGGTATGTTATTGAAGGGTAGAAACCCATACAAAACATGGAATTTATGAATTCACTTATTTGGATATGGTCATTTGGATTTAATAAGTCAATATTGAAGTCTCCACAAATAAATACCAGCTTCTTATTACCTACTGCACTGAAAAGCTCAGACAATTTCTCTTTGAAAATGTCAATATCGGTACCCGGTGCTCTATAAGTACGACTTATTATGATGTTTTTTGTAGTTGTAATTAATTCCACAGTTACACACTCCACAATGTTTTCCATTTCAAAAGACATATTTTCTACAACTTGGCTTTGGTAGCAGGACCTGATATATAAAGCAACACCACCACCCCTTTTTTTTGACCTGCTTGTGGTATAGAGGTTTTTCAGTCACGTGACCCGCGCGCCCAGCGATGCAGCCGGCGGCCATACTGGCGGTCAAGCGCGACGCCCGCCAGGCTTGTTTACATAACAAAGATTGTGAGTGTTGCAAACTTCTGAGTCTTCTGGAAGTGTGGGACAGGTTAGCTGGTAGTTTATCACTATTTATCATGTCTGAACGTGAAGGAGGTCTGAGTGAACAGACCAAACACCTCTCTGGCATCGAATTGAAGCGGTATCAGGATAAAATAGCCATTCTAGGAGGCTGTGATCCTTACACTGCACCTGGCGTGTTGTTCTCCCCCATCACAGCTGAGGATGTCACACTGCCAGACTTTGAGTTCAGTGACTTGATGATTTACCTGATCGTGCACCCTTCACCATACAGTCTGGAGAATTTTGAGGCTCACAAGACCAAGCGAGACTCACAAGCGAGTGTACTCTGTGGGAGTCCAGCCTTTCCTGTCTATTGCAGCAATTTACATGTTTCTACGGTCAGGCTCTTGACTCAGTGCAGGAATCCTGTAGAAGTTCACATTCTCTGGGCTGCACGGTGGAGCAGTGGTTTAGCACTGCGGCAGCACAGTTTACCCTCGGCCGGGGGATCGCGGGGATCATGAGATCGTGGGTTCAATCCCGACCCCGACCAACAGTGAGCTGTGTGGAGTTTGCATGTTCTCCCCGTGTTGCGTGGGTTTACTCCGGGATTTCTCCGGCTTCCTCCTGCATACCAAAAACATGTAGGTTTAGGGCGCTCGCACACGCAGCAACCGGCAGCTGGTGGCTTGTCACCAGACTGCAAACCAAATCTACCTACGGGTACAAATAAGTAACAAAAAAAAAAAAAATTCTCCTTCTGGCCACGCCTATTATGGCAGTGAACAGCACAACACATCTCCGGCATGACAACGCCGACAAAAACGGCGATGACAGGGCTTAGAAAACGTGTGAAAGTGGTTTGTTTACACAAGCTTGTGTACTATGCCTGCCAGCGCTTGACCGCCAGCATGGCGGCGCCGGCCTGTTACCTAGATCCGTGACGTCACATGAAAATCCCCTATATAAATCATAGCCTCTCATTTGCACTGTGTGAAGTTAGTCATTTTTTAGCCAAGTCTCCGAAATTGCAACGGCAAGAAAAATTTGTGTTATATTGCAGCAAACTGTCCTGGATTTTGGAAAAATTCATGTTGAGACTTCTACTATTAAAGTGTATTATTGACAATGATTGGTCAGAAATTGTATTTTTTAGTTGGTCTGAGCTAAAGTATTTACACTGATGTTTTATACCGTTGAAAATGTGATTTTCAGGATCGGTTTCATATTCAACACTGTGTGGCTTATGTTCAGTATATTTGTACCCTTTAAAAATGAGGTTGTTTCCTATAAAAGTTTGCATCTTAATTATTCCAGTCAATGGAAACAAATGTACAGTTTATATCTCTAAGTTGATAATGAAATGCCAATCATTTCTGGTTGATTTTTGGCTCCACTGATTTTGGTGTACTGTTACGGGGATGGCGTGGGTGAATAATGAGTGTGTCATACCTTAATCAGAATCAGAATCAGAATCAGAATCAGATTTATTGCCATTGTTCATGTAGTACACAAACTAGGAATTTGTCTCGGTGCCATGCTGCAACATTAAAAACATGATGAGATAAAGAGATAAACTAAAAAACTAAAGGACTAAAAACGTGCAATAAGTGTAGAAAAATAAGTAATAATAATAATAATAATAATAATAGTAATAATGAGTAGTACTAGTCAAGGCAGTTTTAAAAAAATTAGCAAGTAGCAGATAATATGGGGTACCACAGTGCAGTTGATAATGCAACAGAAAAAACAGTGATGAATGACATGAGTCTGGTTGAGCTGCTGTATATAGTGCACGAGAGTCAATAAGTCACTTAATGTTCAGCAGTCTGATGGCAGAGGGGAAAAAGCTGTTCATGTGCCAGGAGGTTTTAGTCCGAATGGACCGAAGTCTTCTACCTGAGGGGAGGGGGGCAAACAGTACGTGTCCAGGGTGTGAAGGATCGGCTGTGATCCGGCCAGCACGCCTCCGGGTCCTGGAGATGTACAGGTCCTGGAGAGATGGGAGCTTGCAGCCGATCACCTTCTCAGCAGTGCGCACGACGCGCTGCAGCCTTAGTCTGTCCCTGGCAGTGGCTCCTGCATACCACACAGTTATGGAGGAGGTGAGGATGGACTCGATGATGGCCGTGTAGAACTGCACTAACATCTTGGTGGGTAGCTTGAGCTTCCTCAGCTGCCGCAGAAAGAACATCCTCTGCTGGGCCTTTTTGATGAGGGAGCTGATGGTTGGCTCCCATTTGAGGTCCCGGGTGATGGTGGTGCCCAAGAAGCGGAAGGAATCTGCAATGGTGATGGGAGAGCCTGTGATGGTGAGGGGGGGCAGGGGGGTTGTGACTTTCCTTAAGTCCACAATCATCTCCGCTGTCTTCAGAGCGTTCAGCTGCAGGTTGTTATGGCTGCACCAGGACACCAGCTGGGCCACCTCTTTCCTGTAGACGGACTTGTCACCGTTGGAGATGAGCCCGATGAAGGTGGTGTCATCCGCAAACTTAATCAGCTTAACAGACTGGTGGGAGGAGGTGCAGGAGTTGGTATAAAGGGAGAAGAGTAGGGGGGGAAGTACACAGCCCTGGGGTGATCCAATGCTGATGCTAACAGAGTCCGAGACAGACTTCCCCAGCCGCACATGCTGCCTCCGGTCCGTCAGGAAGTCGGTGATCCACCTGCAGAGGGAGTCAGGCACGTTGAGCAGGGACAGCTTGTCCTGGAGCAGATCGGGGCGGATGGTGTTGAATGCGGAGCTGAAGTCCACAAACAGAATCCTGGCGTAGGTTTCCGGGGAGTCCAGGTGCTGCAGGATGGAGTGGAGGGCCAGGTTGACTGCGTCGTCCACAGACCTGTTAGCACGGTAGGCAAACTGCAGCGGGTCTAGGAGGGGTGTGGTGATGGACTTGAGGTGAGACAGGACCAGGCGCTCAAAGGACTTCATGACTACAGAGGTGAGCGCTACAGGTCTGTAGTCATTAAGTCCAGTAATCCGTGGCTTCTTGGGGACAGGGATGATGGTGGAGGATTTGAGGCAGGTCGGCACGTGACATTGCTTAAGGGAGGTGTTAAAAATGTCTGTGAAGACAGGAGCCAGCTCTTTCGCACAGTGTCTCAGGGTGGAGGGAGACACACCGTCCGGCCCGGGGGCCTTGCGCGGGTTCAGTCTGGAGAACTGTCTGTGCACGTCCTGCTCACTGATGACAAGGGCAGGGGGGGAGGAGGGGGGGGCGGTTTTGATGAATTAGGGGCTGAGGAGGCAGTGGAGCTGGGTGGAGTGGATGAGTTGGACACAGCTGACAAGGTGTCAAAACGGGCGTAATGTTGGGACAGTTTTTGACAAAGGGCTTTGTCATCCTGACCTTTAGAAGCCTGAGGCCGATAGTTGGTGATTTGCCTCAGTCCTCTCCACACAGAAGCCGAGTCATTAGCAGTGAACTGCTGCTGGAGTCTCTCAGAATACACAGATTTAGCTCTCCTCAGCTCTCTGTTAAACCGATATTTGACCTCTCTGTAGCAGTCCCTGTCTCCACTTTTCAACGCTGCTTCCTTCTCCTTCCTGATCTGTCTGAGCTTGGCCGTGAACCAGGGCTTATCATTAGAGTATCTCACCCTGGTGCGCGATGGAAGAATGTTATCCTCACAGAAGTTGATATATGAGTTCACAGTGTATGTGTACTCATTAAGATCATGTGTGGCTCCTTTAAACATGCCCCAGTCAGTTATTTCCATGCATGTGTTCAGTTTCTCTCCAGCTTCACTGGTCAATTTCTTCGTGGTGGTCACAACAGGTTTAGTGAGTTTCAGTCTCTGTCTGTATGTGGGGATGAGGTGGACCATCACGTGATCAGATAGTCCCAGTGCAGCGCGGGGAACAGCGCGATATGCGTCCTTCACTGTAGTGTAACAGTGATCCAGCGTGTTATTTCCTCTGGCTGGACATTTAATAAACTGTTTGTAGCGGGGGAGCTCGTGACTCAGATTGCTCTGGTTAAAGTCGCCCACCACAATAACCAGGGAGTCTGGAAAGTTCCGCTCCGTGAGTTGGATGTGACCCGCGAGCACGCGCTGAGCTTCGCGCGTGTCCGCGTCGGGAGGGACGTACACAGCAACGAGGATGAATGAGGCGAACTCCCGCGGGGAATAAAATGGCTTGCAGTTAATAAAAAGAAATTCCAGGGTGGGAGAACAGTGTTTGGAAATCACCGTTACATCAGAGCACCAGCTGTTGTTAATATAGAAGCACACTCCTCCTCCAATAGACTTACCGGAGAGCTCTGTGACGCGATCAGCACGAAACAGCTGAAATCCCTCGAGGCTGATCGCGCTATCTGGAATGTTCCATTTAAGCCAGGTCTCAGAGAAACAGATGACAGACGAGGAAGCGAGGTCCTTAAATCGCATCAGCAGTCTTAATTCTTCTACCTTGTTCAAGAGAGAATTGGCATTGGATAGAAATATGCCAGGCAAGGCTGTTCGCGTGCCTCTCCTTCGCAGCCGAGCGAGAATCCCCCCTCGCTTTCCCCTTTTACGCCGTCTTACTCTTTGAGCCAAACAATGAATCAGATCGGCGGCAGGAGCTAAAAAAACTGGGAGAAGGTCCATGGGAGTAAGAGTCCTGATATTTAATAATTCTTCACGGGTGTATGAACCGGCAGATGCACAATCAATGAACAAAAACAAACAAATTATAAAAATTAAAGGGCAGCGAAGCACCATGGCGACCGCTGTGGGTGCCATCTTGGAATGCTAAGTAGGCTATGTCCCCCCATGCTCTTGCAGCTTTCAGCTCTGACATTAATTCTTTTCTCGATTTCTCATTTTTTTGTATGTTTGTCACACTTAAATGTTTCAGATCATCAAACAAATTTAAATATTAGACAAAGATAACACAAGTAAACGCAAAATGCAGTTATCAAATGAAGGTGTTTGTCATTGAGGGTAAAAACAAAATCCAAACTTACATGGCCCTGTGTGAAAAAGTGATTGCCTCCTAAACCTAATAACTGGTTGGGCCACCCTTAGCAGCAACAACTGCAATCAAGCATTTGCGATAACTGGCAATGAGTCTTTTACAGTGCTGTGGAGGAATTTTGGCCCACTCATCTTTGCAGAATTGTTGTAATTCAGCCACACTGGAGGGTTTTCGACCATGAACCACCTTTTAAAGGTCATGCCACAGCATTTCAGTCAGATTCAGGTCAGGACATTGACTAGGCCACTCCAAAGTCTTCATTTTGTTTTTCTTAAGCCATTCTGGGGTGGACTTGCTGGTGTGTTTTGGATCATTGTCCTGCTGCAGAACCTAAGTGTGCTTCAGCTTTGAGGTCACAAACAGATGGCCGGACATTCTCCTTCTGCCATGGTCTGAGCTCAGATTTCCTCTGCGCTCAGACCCTTACTTTATGTTTCAGTATTATTACCTCCGCCAAGGAGGTTATGTTTTCATCGGCGTTGGTTTGTCTGTCTGTCTGTTTGTTTGTTTGTTAGCAAGATAACTCAAAAAGTTAAGGACGGATTTTCATGAAATTTTCACAGATTGTCAGAAATGGGGTACCCTACAGATGATTACATTTTGGTGGTGATCCGGATCACCGTCCAGAAGAAAACCGCCATTACAGAAAATGCAATTTTCCTCAATAACTACTGAACCACTAATCCTATCATTGTGAATCCAATTGCTAGTCATATGTTTTCATGGTCAAGGAATCTGAAAACGTACACACAAACACTGTATGGGGGGAACTGTGGCGCTTGGCGGAGGTCTACGGTCTCCAAGTGCTTTTCTAGTTTATCTGTAAAGTCTGTTTTTGGTTATGTTCTGCACGTCCACACACCTTCCAAAAAGTTCAACCTTTGTCTCGTTAGTCCACAGAGTATCTTTCCAAAAGTCTTGAGGATCATTAAGATGTTTTCTGGCAAAACTAAGACAAGCCTTTATGTTGTTTTTGCTTAGCAGTGGTTTTCGTCTTGGAAGTCTGCCATGCAGGCCATTTTTGCTCAGTGTCTTTCTTAAGGTACAGTCGTGAACACTTACCTTAACTGAGGTCTGCAGTTCTTTGGATGTTGTTGTGGGGTCTTTTGTGACCTCTTGAATAAATCGTTGCTGCGTTCTTGGGGTAATTTTGGTCAGCCGGCCACTCCTGGGAAGGTTCACCACTGTTCCATGTTTTCGCCATTTGTGGATAATGGCTCTCACTGTGGTTCGCTAGAGTCCCAAAGCTTTAGAAATAGCTAGAAAATTGAACTTAGCTTTCCAAATATGAGATAAACCGCAGTTAATTTTTTTCACACAAGGCCATGCAGGTTTGGATTTTTATTTACCCTTAATAATAATTACTTTCATTTAAAAACTCCCTTTTGTGTTTACTTGTGTTATCTTTGTCTAATATTTAAATTTGTTTGATGATCTGAAACATTTAAGTGTGACAAACATACAAAAAATGAGAAATCAGGAAGGGGGCAAACACTTTTTCACACCACTGTGTCCGGACTTGGGACCGGCACTAGGAGTACACTGGCTTGTGCACCCCCCTGCAGCTTTTACCATGCAATGTAAAATAGGAATGGTGGCAAGATCAGAGAGTGCAGTACTTTGAAAAACTTTAAATGCTGCATTGAATAATGCATGAAAGAAAACCAGTATTTCTGTCATTAGACTTTCACTCAGTCTTTATTTAATGTTGTGCTGTGTACTGCATTGTATTTTACAGATTGTTTTGTATTTTAATGTAATTTTACAGTAATTCTGAGACCTTCGATGGCGCTATATGCAAGTAATGTTTTTTTTTGTTTGTTTGTTTTTTGATTTTGTATACTTTATTGATCCCCAGAGGGGAAATTGAGGGCATCAACCTGGATGGATGAAGCAGCCACGGTACGGCGCTATCCCTTTACCATTCACACACACATTCACACCTAGGGCCACTTTAGAGTCTCCAGTTAACCTAACCTGCATGTTTTTGGCCTGTGGGAGGAAACCGGAGAACTCCTGGAGTAAACCCACACAGATACGGGGAGAACATGCAAACTCCACACAGATCACTGTTGGTCAGGGGCTGGGATTGAACCAGGGATCCCATGGCCAAGGGTGAGTTGCTGTGCTGCTGCAGTGCTAACCACTGCTCCACCGCACCACCCATTTTCTCTGTCAAGTTAAAGGTGTATGCAGCTACAAGATCGTTAAAGGGGTAATTGACTGAAAAATGATGTGTTTATAGGCTTTAACGATCTGAAATGTGTCTATTGGTCACATGATTACTGAAAAAATCTCAAAACACTGACTTCTCTTTAAAAAAAAACAAAAACACAGCCTTTATCTCATTTTTCTCTTAAAGAAATCACTGATTCTTCAGAGGATTTTCTTGTATGTCAGGAAATGATAAACCCATGCATGGTCCTTGCTACCCGCCCACTGCTCTATTATTGGCCAGCATAGTTGTCTGTCATGTAGATGAGCTACAGGCAGCTCACACCAAGTCTGATTTGTTTGGTTATTTTCTTCAGATTTCAGTCACCCTAATAGACATCCCTGTTTCCACCTGGTTCATGAATCCACAGTCAATAATACAGGTGCTTCTCATTAAATTAGAATATTGTGGCGAAAGGAAGCAGGCGAGGCAACGAGCTAGACGACACACAAACTTTATTCTTTCTCCAACATAACTTACAGCAAAAAAAAAAAGAGCCCAGGTCTCTGTGCATTCCTCTTTTATATCTTTAATACCATGCATCAAGATCCAGAACTTCCAACCATCATACATTATGTTTAGAACAAAGCCTGTGTGGCACATTAACATGACATAATGCTGGCACCGCTCTCACACCTTTCTTCTCCCAGTGGCTCCAGCACTTACTCCTCTCCCCGGGGGGCACATAGTCCTTACTGTCCCATCTGATACCCCCCGGTGACACCTCTCTTTCGGTCCATTGTTCCCTGGGTGGAGGAGTCCAACACCATGCCCCCACAATATCAACAAAACGTTAATTTATTTCAGAAATTCAATTCAAAAATGAAACTCCTACATTAAATAGGTTCATTACACACTGATATATTTCAAGTGTTTCTTTTAATTTTGATGATTATGTATTATTCTCACTGCTCTGATTGTACACTTTCCTCTTTGAATTTCCACACTTCCTGCCTGTGTTCCCTGCAGATGAATGATGATGGAGAGCCTGAGGGGCGAAGCAGTCTTGTGGTCTGCATGACTGATGTGATAAGCGTTAATTGTATCTCTAATTATGGCATTTATAATGTGATGCTAATGAGCAAAAATACACCCAGGTTAAATGAGTTCTGCTCATGGGGAATCTGCCCATACCCCCTGTGTTTTAAGAGTTGTTACAGGATGTGAGGTGCACTAATAAAAGCAACCTGGTCTGATGAAATCCTGTGAAACGAGCACGGTGTGTTCAAATGCACATCATGCACAAAAGGGTGAGAAATGTGTTTGAATTGGAGATTAGAGAGGAGTACGTGGGAAGGAGTTTGAATTAGAAGAGCTACTACTTGGAAACACAGTGAAGTATGATTTGAGTCAGCCACAGCAATCACCGTCAATATATGTAATGGCATTTTTAAACCAAACTAAGTAGTATGTGCGATAAACAACACATACACACAATTTTTTTTAAAAAAAATGGGTAAACGTAGTGCCTGAGATGTTTTGTGCAAATTTCATTCAAGTGGTACTTTAGGAAATGACAAAAATATAGGGGAAAAAAATGTTGCTTCTGAGAGAATTCTAGATACCTGAAATTACCATCTACTTGCCAGAATGTAATTTTCTCTTGTTTTCAGCCTGTACCCCTGCCAACATTTGTCACAACTGTTTGCAGCCAACAGTCATTACGCTTCACACAATAAGTGAGGTCCAGCTGCACTTTTGATAAATGTGCATTTAACCATTACAGTGTCAGTTCACAGTGACCATTAGACAGGATGACTGAAACAGCAAATTGCTGTTTCATGACGTTTGTTATCAGAATACAGAACATATTTTCTTTCCTAGTGGTGACCAAATTATAATGATATTACAGCAATTTGGAAAACATACAAAATAAGGAAAGCGTGCATCCATACAAACCATGTTAGAACAGGAAAACATGTTAAGTTTCCATTTTCATGCACTCTAAGGCCTTTAGAGTCTTAGCGTTATATTACAATGATACAGTCCACTGCCAATTGTCTGAGGCGCGAGGTGTGTTTATGGGTGTTGCCAAGTTCATGTCACTATTACAGCAGCGCAAAAACTAATTTTGCACCAGGCGCAAAGTGTGAAGAGATACTCTTAATTATTCAGAGGTGTGTTTGGGGAGTAACTTGAAATAAACCAATCGCTGTCTTTGTTCTCATTCCCTTTAACAAACAGGGGCACAGCATTCAAGGCTTAAATTTAATATGACAGTGTTTAAATTCGAGGACAAATCAATTTTGCACTGAGAACAATGTGGGCTCATTCACAAAGTGAAAGCGCTTTTAAGGGCATTCACTCCGGAGTGGTGGATTAGAGGTAGGGCATGTGCCCCACAACTGGGAGGTCAGGGTTCAAGTCCCGGCTGGGTCAAGCCAAAGACCATATAAAAATGGAACTTTCTGCAGTCCACTTTGGTGCGCAGCAAAAATGGAATGAAGGAGGGAAATGTGGGCAACAGCGGCTCAGGAGGTGCAGCAGGTTGTCCAATAACCAGAGGGTTGGTAGTTCGAATCCCGCTCTCCCTAGCCATCGAATTGGCAGCCATGTTTCTGTCAGTCTGCCCCAGGGCAACTGTGGCTGTAGCTTACCACTATCAATGTCTGTCTGGAGTGAATGAATAATGGACTCTTTGAGATGTCACTTGACATGTAAAGCACCATATAAATCTAATCTATTATTATTATTATAGCTGTTTAACCTTCAACCCAGCCCTGCTTGCACTGGGGAGACTGGATCATAATTATGCACAATTCAGAGATTAGCCTAGTCTTTCTCTTTGTCCATGATTTTGACAGAGTTGTAAAAATTTCTCATGATCTTCATCTGAACTTCACTTTCAAACTGAGAAAGAGTGAGCCGTTCATCTCAACCTGAGGTCCATTAATCTCTGCTGAATGCAAAATTGTTGTGTTTTAATTCAAAACAACTGCTGGGATACTTTCATTTTTAATCATTCTGCTAAAACAATGACAGTGAATGAGGTTAAAAAGTTGTAAAAAAAGTGTCATAATAAGATAATGAGGAATGTCATTTTCGTGCACACCTGCCAGTTTTTCTGTGGGCCATAATAAAAGCACTCTTGTAGTATTTAACTGTTCTCATTTAAAGGGCCTGTATCATGCTATTTTGAGCCTTTCAGAGTAAACTATATGCATGTATGTGATAGTATATTACTTTTGGTACTCTGGAGAATGAATTTCTTATGAAATATGAGTTATTTTCGCGAGCTACTTTTCCAACCCAGAAGTAAGATGCCTCGATCTCTGAGGCTCTGCCTCTCCCTCTTGTGGCTGCCACCCATTTCATGACGTAACCCCTGAGCCGGCTGCTGCAGCGTGTCGCTGGGTTCCGCCCACGAAAACAACATCTACAGTAAACTTTAGAAAAGATGGATGAGCATGTTGTGGAGCCTTACACTCTTGACCCAGAGTCCGATCGGGAATTTGAGGTGCACGAGATACCACAGCGACCTTGAAGACGCTGTTGTCACTGAGCAGATTAGGTGTGAGAGGAACTACTTCTTCACAGCGTCAATGCTAAAGTGAAAGAGTTTTGCCGATCACCGCTCCGTTAGCTGCGCGGAGAAAGTCTGTGTGTGTGTTAGCCTGGGGGCGGTGCTGGCAGCACAGGCACTTCCTGGAGTGGGTGGCTCACCCACGTTCATACGTATGAACATGGGGACCCAATCATTATCAGGGACAGGGCGGAGCAGCAGCTCAGAGAGCAGGGTTGAGGAGGAATACTCAGAGATGCGTGAATGGAGCAAAATACCACTTTGGGGGTGTTTTTGGTGAGGAATTAACATTATAACATGCTTAAAAGCTCAAATAAGTCGATTTTGCATGATATAGGCCCTTTAACAGAAACCAACCGTTGAGTGAATGTTTTTCATTAACTGGGACAGAACACGTGCGCAAAAATAGACAAGAGATATGATGATGTGATATGACAGAAATGATAGATTAGTATGTGGATAGAACAGAGCTTTGTAGTTTAAGATCTTCAGACAGACAGCATCCTACCATGCCTCCTCCGTGCACCTCATTTACATACTCTGTTCCTTCATCCATTCCCTTAGATAATTAATGCATTAATTCCTAATCTCTAGGCTATATTCCAACTGTAAGACCATGATTAAAATGAAAATGTGGATAGAATAAAGTATTAAGTGTATCGCCATATTATAATTAAAATTACGAGTGATTTTATTTAAATTGTTACAACTCTTTCCATGAAAATAACAGAAAATTGCTTGCTGTGTTTCCTCATGTGTTAATATCAGTAGGACACCGTAGAAATAGCATTAACAATGCACTTCTGATGAGAGACCCTTTTCCTGATCAAAAGCGTGTTGTTATAAAATGCACCAAAATACCGATGTGCATTAGATTGCACACTGCTCTATGAAGGACATTTCTACCAGCTGATTTTCAGGTTCATATTCAGGTTCAGGTTACTTTATTTTGTGCAAAGCTAAGCATTCCTACCATTACAGGCATTACAAACATCATAACCTATTATTACAGAGGATAATAAATTGGCGAATAATAATAAAAATATGCCTTTTACTGCCATGTGCTTCTTCACATTCGACTCAGAGTTCTTAAACCTCAGCAGTTCATTTTTTTTTTTCAATAGGCATAGCCCACACCACATTCTCCAGGAGTAATTTTTGCTGCTAACAATTTCAAACATCTCCTACAGGTAAATCCACAGTTGATTTGACACATCTTGCCACCCTCACCCTCTGTCTGCTGACTCTTCATCATTGAAGTCTGTGTTTCATCATGACGTCGCTAACGATACTATTCCCTGTCACAGGCATGTCTTAGCTTTACACTCGTTTTTTGGAAGTTCATCCCTGCGTTGTGAACGTCACTCACACGTGAACCAATGATGGACCATTAGAATTGTTGTTTGTGTTTTTCCCTCTGGTTCAGATCTGCTTGATGTTTTGAAAACACACAGTGACACAAAATAATTAATAAATTTCCTCACATGTCTTAAACCAAAAGTAACTAGTGTGTTTTGGAAATTTAAGAAGTAGGAAGTAAATCAATCAATGCATCAGATTTATATAGCGCTTTATCATAGACACTCAAAGACGCTTTACAGAAATTAAGGGTCATCCACCACCAAGATGGATGAAGCAGCCACAATACGGCGCCATCCCTTTTAACTAATCACACACACACACATTCACACAAAGGGCCACTTTTAGAGTCTCCAATTAACCTAACCTGCATGTTTTTGGGATGTGGGAGGAAACCGGAGAAATCCCGGGGTAAACCCACGCATACACGGGGAGAACATGCAAACTCCACACAGATCACTGTTGGTCGGGGGCTGGGATCGAACCCACGATCCCACGACCAAGGGTAAACTGTGCTGCTGCAGTGCTAACCACTGCTCCACCGTGACAAAGATACCTATGTAAAAATGTAGGTACTGTAGGTAAAAATGTAGGTTTACTTTTTAAAAGTAAAAATACTGGCAGCTGCCTGTGGTACCCCTCAGCCACTTTGTTTGTTATTGAGATGAAGTTCATATGGCATTTTGACCTTGATCTTTGCAATCCCAAAACAACAGTCTGAGGTCAGAGTCACAGGGTGAACCTGTGTACTAAGTTTGGTGACCCTGGCTTTACTCAATAGTAAAAGGGCACAGGAATACTAACCGTGACCTTTAACCTTTTGACTCCAAACCCTGTGTCATGAATCTGGGTTTGGCTGTTCCAAACCCAGTTCTGACTTATTGGGATGTTTTGCCCCATTTTCCACCTGGCACTTCAGGGAGGGCCAAATTGGGCCTCCGCTCCCTGACAGCTTGGGCACACCCCCTCCTCCTGTCAAGTGCCATCAGCTGTACTTCATCACGGGTGTTTACACACACATACACACACACTCCATGCATCCCCATTCACATGCTCATACACCCACTCATGCACACCAGTGTTTCTGCCCACGCTTCCTCGCACCGGCAATCTCTTCCCTCGTTAGCGCAGAAGTATTTATTCGCTTCGTTTGTGGAGAGAGATTGTCGGAGCATTCACCTCCATATGTGGCAGCGAGTCTTCACATATTAGTGTTCACCCCCGTCTTGTAATCCAGCCCGTCACTTTACTTTCGGTAAATCCCTTGGTGTTACAGCTGGCCCAGCTTCTCTACTTCATCCACCAGACCGCACGGATTAGCCCTTGGATCACTCCAGTTCTGTAAGTTGTCATTGCCTTTCTCCCCATGTCTTCAGTTGTTCTGTGGCACCAGGCATTTCCGTGTTTGGGCTGTAGAGCTTCCAGGCGGCACCTGTATGTCTGGTGGCCCAAGTTCATCATCTTCAACTTCCTGTACTTGTGTGGTTAAGCTGAACTGTTTATTGTGTGGTTTAATTTAATAAAATGGCACTTCCTACTTCCACAATTGGGTTTTTATTCTCTCCCTTGTGCGCCGTACAATGGTGCACGGGGATTTGTGACACAGAGTCTATACACTGTCCACGATTTGCCTTAGATACGATGATATCAGTTTGAAAAGACTACACCGTATAGAATAGAATAGAATAGGCTTTAATGTCATTGTACAGTTGTACAGCACAACGAAATTGTGGGTGCTCCACCAGGCTACTGCACAATAAAGTAAGAGAGAAGGATTTGAATAAAAACAGTTTCAGAACACAGGATTACAGTGATCCCTCGCTACTTCGCGCCTCACCTTTCGCGCCCTCAGTGCATCGCGGATTTTTCAAAAATATTCATCAAAAATTCAAAATTGAGAAAAAAGTTGCCCGGGCGCTAGCAGAAGGCAGGGAGACTACACGGAGAGCCGGCACAACTCAAAATCCACCTCTCTGATTCGATGGCCAGCATCCCCCCCCCTAAGAGATTTTGTTCACATGTTGGCTCGGCTCAGGAATCTCGCAAGCTGATTGGCCGAGACGTCGCTGCTGCCTTTACGCCTCCTCCTGCTGCCTCTATGCCTTCCCGTCGAGAGAGAGAGTGAGAGAATGAACGTACGTATTATTTATATTATTTATACATTATTTTATGTATATTATTTATATTATTAATATTTTATTTACATGTTTCAAACTATTCTTTAATGTTCTAATGATAACATATGCATTTATAGGGTTAATATACACTTATTGATATTATATATACGCAAAAAAATGTATGTAAAAAATGGGGGGGGGGTGACGCTACTTCGCGGTTTTTCACTTTTCGCGGTTGGTTCTGGACCCCATTAACCACGATAAGTGAGGGATCACTGTAAACATATGACTGAAATAAAAATAAAAGTAAAAATTTTAAAAAAGCCCATGGGTATATACAGTGGAGATATACGTATATATATATATATATATATATATATATATATATATATATATATATATATATATATATATATATATATGTACAGTGGGGCAAAAAAGTATTTAGTCAGCCACCAATTGTGCAAGTTTTCCCACTTAAAAGATGAGAGAGGTCTCCAATTTTCATCATAGGTATACCTCAACTATGAGAGACAAAATTAGAAAAAAAAAAATCCAGAAAATCACATTGAAGGATTTTTAATGAATTAATTGGTAAATTTCTCAGTAAAATAAGTATTTGGTCACCTACAAACAAGCAAGATTTCTGGCTCTCACAGACCTGTAACTTCTTCTTTAAGAGGCTCCTCTGTCCTCCACTCATTACCTGTATTAATGGCACCTGTTTGAACTTGTTATGAGTATAAAAGACACCTGTCCACAACCTCAAACAGTCAGACTCCAAACTCCACTATGGCCAAGACCAAAGAGCTGTCAAAGGACACCAGAAACAAAATTGTAGACCTGCACCAGGCTGGGAAGACTGAATCTGCAATAGGTAAGCAGCTTGGTGTGAAGAAATCAACTGTGGGAGCAATTATTAGAAAATGGTAGACATACAAGACCACTGATAATCTCCCTCGATCTGGGGCTCCACACAAGATCTCAGCCTGTGGGGTCAAAATTATCACGAGGACGGTGAGCAAAAATCCCAGAACCACATGGGGGGACCTAGTGAATGACCTGCAGAGATCTGGGACCAAAGTAACAAAGGCTACATCAGAAACACATTATGCCGCCAGTATGCCTGCAGTGCCAGACGTGTCCCCCTGCTTAAGCCAGTACATGCCCAGGCCCATCTGAAGTTTGCTAGAGAGCATTTGGATGATCCAGAAGAGGACTGGGAGAATGTCATATGGTCAGATGAAACCAAAATAGAACTTTTTGGTAAAAACTCAACTTGTCGTGTTTGGAGGAGAAAGAACACCATACCTACTGTGAAGCATGGGGTAGAAACATCATACTTTGGGGCTGTTTCTCTGCATAGGGACCAGGATGACTGATCCGTGTAAAGGAAAGAATGAATGGGGCCATGTATTGTGAGATTTTGAGTGAAAACCTCCTTCCACCAGCAAGGGCATTGAAGATGAAACGTGGCTGGGTCTTTCAGCATGACAATGATCCCAAACACACTGCCCGGGCGACGAAGGAGTGGCTTCGTAAGAAGCATTTCAAGGTCCTGGAGTGGCCTAGCCAGCCTCCAGATCTCAACCCCATAGAAAATCTTTGGAGGGAGTTGAAAGTCTGTGTTGCCCAGCGACAGCCCCAAAACATCACTGCTCTAGAGATCTGCATGGAGGAATGGGCCAAAATACCAGCAACAGTGTGTGAAAACCTTGTGAAAACTTACAGAAAACGTTTGACCTCTGTCATTGCCAACAAAGGGTATATAACAAAGTATTGAGATGAACTTTTGTTATTGACCAAATACATATTTTACCGAGGAATTTACCAATGAATTCATTAAAAATCCTTCTATGTAATTTTCTGGATTTTTTTTTTCTTATTTTGTCTCTCATAGTTGAGGTATACCTATGATGAAAATTGGAGACCTCTCTCATCTTTTAAGTGGGAGAACTTGCACAATTGGTGGCTGACTAAATACTTTTTTACCCCACTGTATATATATACGTATATATATATATATATATATATATATATATATATATATATATATATATATATATATATATATATATATATATATTTTGTTCCTCCACACTGGCGACCCTTGACGAAGAATGGAACACAAGGCGAACACCCCGGAGATGTCCCGGACGGGAAGCCTCAGAACGCGTCACGATGTGTCCCTCGCCTGATCTTTTACCTCCACACTGGAACCGCGCTGTGGATCCCAGAGGACCAGAGATTGCCTACATCCTTTGCACCCACACGGGAGCGCGCGCGCCTTGTCCTCTTTCCACGATGGTGACCTCCAGGGCCGAGAGCACAGCGCTGGGACCAAGACGCATGAAGAGGATCAGTGACACGAGCAACGCGCAGAAACAGCCTGAACGGGGACAATCATCGACGCCGACTGCGCTGATTTCCATCAGGCTCCCTGACCCTGACTCACCTCTCGACAATGGACCTTCCGCCCACAGAAGCCACGCGCGCACATCGCGGGGTTACGAGGACAGCGCAACTCCCAGCTATGTGGTCACTGCACCAGGCGCGCGCCATGCACCAGGGACAAACCGACTCCACAGACTGATTCAGCGTCCGCCGCCGCTGCACATGCCCGAGTTAAATGGCTGATCGCCACCCTCGGAATCTTCAGGGCTGCTCGTGCACCTGGAGCAGACGTGCAGCCAGCACAAGGGGAATTTATCCGATTGCTTTCCCTGATGACTTTAGGGCTGTTTCCCACACCTAAAGCCAAACTGCCGAGTCCCTGACACAACTTCAGTTTATTACAGCCGCTACGCATCCTCGGGGAATTAAGCCGTTCGCCTTCCCCACATCCTTGCAGGACTGGGCCCGCACGAGGAGTCAGAGACTAATTTTTTTTTCCCCCGCAACCACCGGCTTTTTCAACTCTCCTCACCAGCAGACAGTTCGACCGGAGCGGCACCCCCACCCCCCGCTACAGCCTCCACTGGCGCCAACTTGAGCCCAAACGACAGGGGGGGATGTCACAGCCCTTTCTGGGTGTTCGGGGGGGGGGGGGGCTGGTGTGGTGACACTAAACACAGCAGGGAGACATTCCTCTGGGATTTTCTTCTGGAGCTTTCCTCATACCCAGCAGCGAACTTGGAGGAAGCAGAGGACAAGTGACACACGACCAGAAGAACCAGAGGAGACAGTCAGACGGGACTGAATGCATGCATCTTTGTGCCAACCAATGTCATGCTAATCATGTGTATTGACCAATGGTAGTAAATGACTATTGTTATACATCCCCGGTGCAAGCAGAGGAAGTCTGGTGCCAGTTAATCACGTGATTGATATGTATTGTCTGATATGTATATCAATATGTAAATGTGCCATGCATTCTCTCTTGTCTGTATAAAAGAGTTGGCTTTACATGCCTCACGGGCGCACTGACAACAGCTCACACACAGCACATGGTGCTGCAGTGTGTCTCATGATGATGGAGGAATAAAACTCTTAAACCTTCAGCTCGCCGTGTCTCGCCTGAACTTATTTTGTTCCTCCACAATATATATATATATATATATATATCCGAACTGTGTATATATATATTGTGACGTTTGCAGGGTTCACACAAAGACAATGGAGCAGATGGCTGTGATCAACCTGATTTATTTTTCACACACACTCTGGGCACAGGCAGGAGGGGAGGTCATTCTCCCAGACCTCTGTTTACATCACGGTTACACACACATAACGTTTTCATCTGGCAAAGCATGCTGGGAAATTCACTTAACATGGCCCCAACGTTACACTGCCCCCCCCCCCCGGACTGGTTTCTGTCCCCAGAAAAATTAAAATCCAATTTAAAAGTCCAATACAAACTCATCCAGGTGTCGGGGCGGTCTTCGGCACCGGCGGCCAACACGTACAGGCCCCCTAGTGTCCATCTGGGTCTCGGTCGGGGTATCGGGCCGGGATGGAAGCTCCGGTTCGTCCACCAGCGGTGCAGATGGCCGATACGGGGCGAGACGGTCACGATGAAGGACCACAACCCGGTCCCTTTTTCTAAGCCTCACCTTGTACACCACATCTGACAGTCTCTCCAGGACCACGCATGGCCCCGACCACTGGCTCGCCAGCTTCGGTGATCGTCCTCTCTTCCTCTCAGGGCAGAAAACCCAGACTCGATCTCCCGGTGCAAAGTCCCTCCCCTGACAGTGGGAGTTGTACGCTCGCTTCTGCCGACCCCCTGCCGCCGCCAGGGCCTCTCGAGCCAGCTCGTGCACCGTGTGGAGACGTTCTTTCAAACAAAAAAAATAATCCAATCCGGGTTTTCCCTCCACCTCCGGCTCAGGGGGGCAACCGAATACCAAATCCACCGGTGTGCGCAGCTCGCGTCCAAACATGAGCGCCGCAGGGGTGCACCGGGTAGATTCCTGAGCTGCCGTCCGGTACGCCCACAAAACAAAAGGCAGATGCAGGTCCCAGTCTCGCTGTCGCTGGTCCACTAGGATAGCGAGCTGGGTGGTGAGGGTCCGGTTGAATCGTTCGACCAGGCCGTCGCTCTGTGGATGCAGTGGGGTGGTCCGGGTCTTCCGGATGCCCAGCCGTTTGCAGACCTCTCCGAAGACCTCCGCCTCGAAGTTCCGACCCTGATCGCTGTGCAGCTCCTCCGGTGCGCCAAACCGACAGAACATTTCATCCACCAGCTTTGATGCCGTCGTAGCGGCGCTCTGATCCGGGACCGCGTACGCCTCTGGCCACTTAGTGAAATAATCCATCGCAACCAGCACGTAGCGGTTCCCCCGGTCCGTGGTCGGGAAAGGGCCCAGGATGTCCACTCCCACTCGCTCCATCGGTGCTCCTACCCGGTACTGCTGCAGGGGAGCGTGGGATCGCTGAGTTGGTCCCTTCTGAGCTGTGCATGTGTCGCAGCGATGAACGTGGAGCTCCACGTCCTGATGACAACCGGGCCAGTAGAACCGGGCCCGAAGGCGCTGCAGCGTCTTTGTCACTCCGAAGTGGCCTGCTCCTACCACCCCATGAACCAGCTGGAGTACTTTGGGCTGGAGTCGACGAGGAACCAGCAGTTGCCAGACGTGCCGCTGCCCAGCTGGAGTCTGCCACTGCCGATACACCACGCCCTCGTAGCAGCGGAGGTTGGCCCACTGGGAGTGCAGGGCCTTAGTCTCTGGGTCCAGCGGTGACACAACCTCCCAGGCGGGCCGCTGTCCTGCGTCCAGCCACTGCCGAACCCGCGAAATGACCGGGTCTCTGTCCTGCTCGCTCTGCAGCTGCTGCGTGCCAAGAACCTCTGTGACGTCATCGCTGGGGAGAACTGCCTGATAATCTGAGGAGGGGCTGTGCATTGCTGCGTGATTCCTGCTCGCAGCGGCTCGGAGAGCGGCAGCCCGTGGGGCGGCTTGGTCCCGATCTTCAGCCCGTTGACAGTGACGACACTCCTCTGTCGCGCAGGGGCACCGAGACAGCGCATCAGCATTGGCATGGAGGCGGCCTGCCCGATGCACAATCTGGAAATTATAATCCTGCAGTGCCTCCAGCCACCTCGCCAACTGTCCATCCGGTTCTTTGAAATTTAACAACCAGGTCAGGGAAGCGTGGTCCGTCCTGAGCTGGAACCTTCCCCCGTACACATACGGGCGGAAGTGACGCAGTCCTTGAATGACAGCCAGCAGCTCTCTGCGAGTCACACAGTAATTTCTCTCGGCTCTGCTGAGAGTGCGGCTGAAGTAAGCGACTGCCTGCTCTCCATGCTCTCCCTCCTGGGATAGCACCGCCCCGATGCCCTGGTTGCTGGCGTCCGTGTCCACGATGAAAGGGCGGTTCGGGTCGGGATACTGCAGGATGGGGGCTCTGATGAGCGCTGCACGAAGCTGGGAGAAAGCAGCAGCACAGCTGTCACTCCACTGGAACGTGCGTCCTTTCTGCGTCAGCTGATGCAGCGGGCTGGCGATGGTGGCGAAGTCTTTCACAAACCTCCTATAATAGGAGGCCAATCCAAGAAAACTCCTCAGTTCTCCAACGTTCCGCGGCACTGGCCAGTCTCTCACTGTTGCCACTTTTTCCGGGTCGGTGGCGACCCCCGCTGCGCTGATGACGTGGCCCAAAAAGGTGGTCTCCCTCCGGAACAGGTGGCATTTCTTAGGGTGTAACCGTAGCCCCGCCTGCTGGATGGCTCCCAGCACCTCTCGGAGATTTGACAGGGCGCTGTCAAAATCAGCTGCATGCACCAGCAGGTCATCCAGGTAAACAACGCAGCGACTCCGGGGCACGTGAGCCAGCACTTGCTCCATCAAGCGCTCAAAGGTGGCCGGAGCGTTGCAGAGTCCAAACGGCATCACTTTAAACTGGTACAGTCCCTGCCCGATGGAGAAGGCTGTTTTTTGGCGGGCCTCGGGTGACAGCTCTACCTGCCAATAGCCGCTGCGTAGATCCAGCGAGCTGAACCAGCTGGAGCCGGCGATGTGGTCCAGTGCGTCATCGATGCGGGGCAGGGGGTAGGAATCTTTCCTGGTGGCGTCGTTCAGGCGTCGGTAATCCACACAGAATCGCCACGACCCGTCCTTCTTCTTGACCAGCACCACAGGCGCCGCCCAGGGGCTGCTGGAGGGCTCAATAACATCTGCCTCCAGCATTTCTCGCACTTTTTGTTCCGCCGCTGCCCGCCTTGAAAAGGGCAGCCGGCGTGGGTGGAGTCGAATCGGCCTGGCCTCACCGGTGTCGATCTCGTGCTGCACCAACCCGGTCCGGCCGCATTCCTCATCCTTCGCGGCGAAAACACCCACATAATAGTCCAATAGCTCCCGCAGCTGGCGTCTCTGTTCCGGGTCCAGCCCGCTGCAGCTCCGCTGAAATAATTCCTCCACCGCCTGCTGCGTCTCTGCTGACACGTTGACCCCTCCCCTTGCTGTCCCTGTGTGTGCTTGTGCTCCCTCTGTCCGCGCTGGTGACGTCATCGTGTCCAGTCCTCGCAGTGGCCTGCCTGGTCCGGTCTGTCTTGGCGATCCCTCGATTGTGCGTGCCCCCATGTCCCTTCCCTGGGTTCTGCTGTGGAGCGTGATGGTCCGGTTTCCCAGCTGGAGGGAAGGTCCGGCGGTGTCGATCTTGGCACGCCAGGCTGTGAGCAGGTCTAGTCCAATAATACAGGGGTCTTGGATGTCAGCCAGCCAGAACGGGTGTCTTATGTTCTGACCGGCCACCCCCACCACCAGCACTCTCCGCCCCTTCAGTCGGGCGCGCTCACCGGTAGCTGTGGTGACGCAGCGCTCGGTGGGTTCCCACCCCCGCGGAGCCATCTTGCTCGTGCCCGGCAGCACACCGGGTCGAACCAAGGAGATTGTAGAGCCGGTGTCAATCAGGGCCCGGATCGACGTCTTCCCCAAGCTGCACTGTAGATAGATCCCTGGAGAGTGTCCAACTCGGCCCACGCGCGGTGCCGGCTCCTCGGGGGAAACATCTGCTGGAGGTGGCCTGTCCCCGTTCACGCCACCTCGCTCTAGTTTAACGCCGGCGAGGGGCCGGTTTGTCGTGGGGTGGGTGCGGGGCAGTATCGCGTGATGTGTCCCATCTCTCCGCAGCGGAAGCACCCTTCCTCGCGCCGCCGAGGCCATCTTCTCCGTGGACGCGCCGCCGTGGTCTGCCGTAATTCCTCCTCCCCCTCGCTCTCCATCGTAGCCTGGTAGGTTCTTCGGCTGTGCGTTGCTGCTTCAGCGGTGCGATTTATTAGCGGCTCTGCCCGCTCTGCTTCTGCCACTGCAGTCCTCCAGTCGCTCGCGGCGTGGAGCCGTACGTGGCTCTGGAGCTGGGCCGGGCGGAGACCTTGGATGAAACTCCGGAGGGCGAGCTTCTCTACTGCCTCCGGCGCGAAATCCGGGTAGCTGCGCCGGGTTAACAGCCATATGTCTGCAGCATAGGCTCCTAGTTTTTCCTGGTGGTTCCGGCGGTGGCGACTCAGTTGTTCTTGGGCATGCTCAGCATCCGCTATTCTCCCAAATCGTCTCTGGAGCGCCCCTTGTAGTGTTGGCCAGCTGTGGTGCTCCTCGGGCCGGAGATCAGAGACCGTGCAGAGGGCTTTCCCTTCCAAGGCCAGCGCGACCTGTACGGCGGTTTCCTCTGGCGACCAGCCGTTCAGCGCCGCAGTCAGCTCGACCTGTGTCAGGTAGTCATCCAGTGTGGCTTCGCCGTTGAAACGGGGAATCTTGGCCCGCTGTCGAACAGGTGGGGTGGTCGTTTCCTGATCGATCGCCACCCTTGATCGCCGTGGGGTCGCCAGCCCGTGCTGTCCTGAGAAGGGTGGGGCGTTTGCTCTGTTCTGCCCGCTCTGTCTTGAAAAAGACAGGAGGCGGGGTGCGCTGGCCCCGTCAGGTCCGCCGCTTCGTTCGTCCCGGCGGTGGTGTCTCGGTCTCATCGTCCATCATCAGCTGAGCAATGGCCTGCTCCAGCTGCTGGATCTCCATTCTGATCCTAGCTTCCATTTGCTCCATGCCCACTTCTGACACCAGTGTGACGTTTGCAGGGTTCACACAAAGACAATGGAGCAGATGGCTGTGATCAACCTGATTTATTTTTCACACACACTCTGGGCACAGGCAGGAGGGGAGGTCATTCTCCCAGACCTCTGTTTACATCACGGTTACACACACATAACGTTTTCATCTGGCAAAGCATGCTGGGAAATTCACTTAACATGGCCCCAACGTTACACTATAGTTATATAAAACTGTATATATATATATATATATATATATATTTTTTTTTTTTTTTTTTTTTTTTTTGTTACTTATTTGTACCCGTAGGTAGACTTGGTTTGCAGTCTGGTGACAAGCCACCGGCTGCTGGTCGCTGCGTGCGCGAGCGCCCTAAACCTACATGTTTTTGGTATGCGGGAGGAAACCGGAGAAATCCCGGAGTAAACCCGCGCAACACGGGGAGAACATGCAAACTCCACACAGCTCACTGTTGGTCGGGGGCTGGGATCGAACCCACGATCTCATGATCCCCGCGATCCCCCGGCCGAGGGTAAAACTGTGCTGCCACAGTGCTAAACCACTGCGCCACCGTGCAGCCCACGGTGGGCTATATATATATAGTATATACAGTATATATATATATAACTATATATATAACTATATATATATATATATATATATATATATATATATATATATATATATATATATATATATATATATATAACTATATATATATATATATATATATATATATATATATATATATATATATATATATATATATATATACTGTATATATATAGTTATACACATAGTACATAAGAGTGCGGAGTGCAGAACACATAATACAGTAAAATGGCCCAAGGATAATGGAAAATATGTACAGTAGTGATTTTATGGATGGGTCAATATACATGAAAGTCAGGAGTACATAGACAGGTGAGTTATAATGATAATTAATCGGTCCTCAGTCTTGTGCATGTGTGCATTCGGCGGGGGGGTGCTCTGACTGTTTGCAGTTCGGATGGCCCAGGGGAAGTAACTGTTTGTCTGTTTGGAGGTAAGCAGGTCAAACAGGTGGTGGGTGGGATCTGAGGGGTCTCCTTTGATGACCTTGATCCTTCTGAGACAGGAGGATCTGGAGATGTCTTCCAGAGAGGGCAGAGGGCTGCTGATAATTTTTTGGGTGGTGTTGATGACCCTCTGCACAACCTTCTTGTTCTCGGCCGTGGAGCCGGTGTACCACATACCCAGACAGTAGGTGAGCACGCTCTCCACTGAGCAGCGATAGAAGGCCAGCAGCAGCTTCTGCTCCAGTTGTGCTTCCTCAGGACATGGAGGAAGCGCAGCTACTGCTGGGCTTTCTTCACCAGGGCCTTGGTGTTGACAGTCCAGGAGAGGTCAGAGGAGATGTGGGTGCCCAGGAACCTGAAGGTGGGGACATTTTCCACACGGTCGCCATTTATGGGGGGAGGGGGCTGTCTGTTCTTCCTGAAGTCCAGTATGAGTTCTTTGTTTTTTTGGACATTCAGTTTCAGGTTGTTTGCTTGGCACCACAGCAGCAGATTCTCTACCTCCGCCATGTACGCTTTCTCATCGTCGTCGGTGATGAGCCCAACCAAGACGGTGTCGTCCGCGTATTTCATGATGACAGTGGTTTCTTTCTGAAGTTACCATGTTAAAAGGTTTACAGAAAAAAAAAATTACCCCTCATCTTGACCTCAAGGTCAGAGGTCACCCAAATTCCAACTCATCTTAGATTTTTCATAGATACACCTATGGTATCAATTTGAAACTACTACAGGTGCATCTCACAAAATTAGAATATCATCAAATGTTGATTTATTTCAGTAATTCAATTCATAATACTGCATCAGTGTGACATGGCATGAAGGTGATCAGCCTGTGTTACTGCTGAGGTGTTATGAAGGCTCAGTTTGCTTTGATAGTGGCCTTCAGCTCATCTGCATTGTTGGGTCTGGTGTCTCTCATCTCCTTGCTGATGATACTTCATAGATTCTGTATGGGGCTTAGGTCAGGCGAGTTTGCTGGCCAGTAAAATATGGTGATACCATGGCCATTAAACCAGGCTTTGGTACTTTTGGCAGCAGTGTGGGCAGGTGCCAAGTCCTGCTGGAAAATGAAATCAGCATCTCCATAAATCTTGTCAGCTGAGGGAAGCATGAAGTGCTCTAAAATGTCCTGGTACACAGCTGCATTGACTTTGGACTTGATAAAACACAGTTGACTAACACCAGCAGATGACATGGCTCCCCAAATCAGGTGCCAAGTCCTGTCACTTGGAAATCAAGGTCCCAGAGTCTGGAGGAAGAGTGAACAGGCACAGAATCCAAGTTGCTTGAGGTCCAGTGCGAAGTTTCCACAGTCAATGATGATATGTGGAGCCATGCCATCTGCTGGTGTTTTTCTACTATGTTTAATCAAGTCCAATGTCAGTAACACCTCATAACACCTCAGCAGTAACACAGGCTGATCACCTCCATGCCGTGCTGCATTGGTGCAGTAATTATGCAAAAGGAGCCCCGGCCAAGTATTGAGTATGTATATGGACAAACATTTCAATCGGCCAACATTTCTATTAGAAAACTTTTTTTTAAATTAATTTTATATAATATTCTAAATTTTTGAGAAACTGAATTTTGGGTTTTCATGAGCTATAAGCCAAAAATTAAAAGAAATAAACACTTGAAATATATCACTCTGTGTGTAATGAATCTATATAATATATGAGTTTCACTTTCTGAATTGAATTATTGAAATAAATCAACTTTTCGATGACATTCTAATTTACTGAGATGCACCAGTACATCATTCCTTTCTCTAGTTATAATTTACTCAAGTAAATTTTTCAATTTAAAAGGCAATTTTCCCACATAAATACTGTAGGTTGTTATCTGTTAAAGCATAAAAACCTTGTTTGCCGAGATGGTGGGCCAGAAGTGCTCGTCTTCGTACTCCGTCGAGCCTACTTAAGCCCAGCGCAGGGATGTAATCCTCGAATCATGGCCAGCCAGTTTGGCCACAGGATCGCTGGCTCTCCTGGATATTCCAAAAATGGTAATAATGGTGGAGGTAGCCTATACGCCCCCATAGTTTCTCCTCGTCGCCAAAATGTTATGTCTGTATAATGATGGTCGGAGTCAGAGTTATGCCATGCAGCCAAATGACTTTTTATTGAAGAACACAGAACAATATACACTCTGGCCATAGCCCGCCTGACGTCACACCCAGGGCAGGTACAGCAAGACACACACTACACACTGACTACACATCAACATATATGCTCACACATTTTAAATCCACTGCTTAAATTGTGATTAATAATGTACCACTGACTTTGGATGTGCTTTTTTTATCAAAAGTGCATTACCAGAAAATGTAAGATAAGAGCAACACCTTGACTTTGCACATAGCCACATCCCTTTTAAATGAGAACGCTTTTTCAAGCATAAACTATACAACGTCCTAACCAAAACTAACAAAAACACCTTGTAATAGGGCTGAATATGTTGCAATTCTCCAGGAATTTCTCCATTTTAGGACTGATGTGGAGGTCTTTTGCTGCTGAAAGTCAAGCCCTCAGCTGTTGCATTGTTAATGCATTAGAGAGATGTCATATCAAAAGTGTGTGATGTGACAAGGCACGCTTATAGCTATAAGTAATCCCTTATTTTTTTCTAATTCATAACCATGGATGAAAAAGAAATTTAAGACAGAATGCAGAAGTGAAAAAATGAGACATGAAGCAAACTCAGGTCTGCTGTGTCAGAGAATACTGTTATGGGGCAAATAAGAAGTGTCACTGGACATAAACCATGGAAGCCATAAGCTCTACATTTGAAATCATGGCATGACATTAAATAATGAGACAAAAGCCATAGCTGAGCCTGTGAGGAAATAAAATATATCTGATGTACCTGATCCTATAGCATTTCATCAATAGGGCTTCTTGAATGTCTATCAGTCTGTGTTAACATGCTGACAGTCGAGCCCAGGTTGAGTGATGGTCACAGTTCTGCAGCAAACAAAAAGATCATTTCAAAATAGCTGCCCGACTCATTTTGTCTATTCCACACAAAGGCAGTCCAAACAATAATTTGCCTCCTCCCTCATACAAACATGGCAAGGATTAATTTTACTTTGGAGAAACAGAATGTATGGAGACATTTTGGTTAATGAATTTAAAAAAAACATCAGTAAAAAAGTCTGGCATTAAATATCTATTAGTGCTGGGCAAATTATTTATGTTTTTTTATATTATTTTTATTTAGAATCCTTTATTAGTCCCACAAGGGGGAAATTACAGGGCATCCATTACAGGCATCCATTACAGGGCATCCACATGAGTGGATGAGGCAGCCACTGGTGTGGCACCCAACCCTTTCACCATTCACACACATTCACACCTGGGGCCACTTTAGCGTCTCCACTTAATCTAACTTACATGTTTTTGGCATGTGGGAGGAAACCGGAGTAAACCCATGCAGACACAGGGAAAACATGCCAACGCCACGCAGATCACTGTTGGTCAGTACTGGGATCGAACCCAGGATCTCCCGGCCAAGGGTAAGTTGCTGTGGTAACCACTCCGCCACCACGCCACCAATTAACATGGTGTCATGCAATACAATGCCTCCTTTAACAGCGGCATTTTTACCTCCGCCAGGCCGCAGGCCAGGAGGTTATGTTTTTGCCAGCGTTTGTCTGTTTGTCTGTCTGTCTGTTTGTTTGTCTGTCTGTTGGTTAGCAAGATAACTCAAAAAGTTTTGGACGGATTTCGATGAAACTTTCAGGCGTTGTTGGAAATGGTACAAGGAAGAACTGATTAAATTTTGGGGATGATCCGGATCACCGTCTGGATACAGGAATTTTTTAAAGGATTCTTTAACATTGTGACATACGGCCATTTTCAACATATGTGCAGGGCCAATGGAGGGCGCTGGTCGTCGTGTCTGATGAACACAAACTCCGCCTTCTACAAAGTTTTAGGCACAAAAGCACGAGGAAAACAGTGGTGGGCAGGGCCCGGCAGCGTGCCTGTGTTTGCGCTATGCTGCAAAAGCTGAGACGGGCAGCTGTCCGGCGCAGGATTATTTGGCAGAAACTCCCCGGGCAGCCATAGTGGCTGCGCAAAAAAAAAAGCTCTCTGCCGGGGAAGCTTCCAAATCCTCTTTTGCCGCGGAGCGCAACCCCAATATAAAACCCACCGCAACCTGTCTACCCAATTTGCATCCATCAGTGAAGCCCTCAGTGCTGCTTTCAGTGATCTATGAAAACGCTCGCAGCCTGGCACTTTGCAGATGGAGGAGATGGACACAACACCAACACTTCGGTTTATTACCTCCGCCAAGGAGGTAATGCTTTTACTACTGAACCACTAATCCTATCATTGTGAATCCAATTGCTAGTCATATGTTTTCATGGTCAAGGAATCTGAAAACGTACACACAAACACTGTATGGGGGGGGGGGGGAACTGTGGCGCTTGGCAGAGGTCTGCGCTGTCCGAGTGCTTTTCTAGTTTTTTATTGTGGTTATTCGTGGGGGAAGAAAACAATGGGGCAGAAAGAAAAAACATAACAAAAGCGTAACTTTCAAAACATGGGTACTGTTTCCAGTCGGACAGTCTATGGCTTGCCTGAAAATAAGCAATAAAGAAGGAATAAACTCATTTTATTTAATTCAGGGTGTTGGAATCAGTTTGCTGGAGTATCGCTGTCATACTATGCGTACATATGGACCGTATCAATGCATAGTCTCGACCTGAACACTGGCAAGAAGAGGCTAACAGCTAAACTAAAAAGTAAGCTAACAACTTCTGTAGTAAGTGCTCACTAGTTGCTTGAAGTCTTCCTTCTTGCCTTGAGAGAGAGCAGTCACATTTTTCTTCCCTCCTCTCCTGCCTTCCTGATCTATTCCCAGCTTTTGCAATGTTGCGTTTTTGTCTGTGTTTAGTCGCTCTTCTTCTGCTGAATCTTAATCTAAACGGAAATTATGGATTTGGAAGTGGCTTAAATGTGCTATTGTCACTATTTTTCAACAAGAATTGGGCCAAGGGGGAGCCCAAGAATTGCAACCTACGAGGAGACTCATGGACATTGGAATTCATGCGTCTGTGGAAACATTATTGGTTATGATCTCAGGACTTCTATTTTTGGCTGTGGAGTTCCCTGATGCATCAGAAATTGAAGGAAGGTGAGAGAGCTGATCAAAGCGGACCCGGCAAGCTCCTTCATCAAATTCGACCAGTTGGGGAGGGCACAAGTAGCGGCAAACGGTGAACTGAATGACGATTCAGTGGAGGAATACATCTGGAGCCCTGTGCTCTCCATGGAAAAACAGTTTAAGCCTGCACATATAATGGAAGCACAGAATTACACGGGTGAGAACAAATTCTATTCTCTGAGTGCACTGTGCTGATTTGATTTGATTTGACCTTGTTTGCCCCGTGTTTACATTCCTCCTGATTGAGATAAGCGGAAGGACCGGCTCTTATGTCTACCCAAACAATCGACAATCAGTTGTTGTCGTATCAGCGGATTGGACCCTCAAGGACAATGCCCATGTGCCTTCTGCAAGCAAGAGAGAGAGCAAGAGAGATAGACTCTGGACTCTGGACTTGTTTATAAGTCACATGATTATAACATCTATCCACTGCCAGGAGGCGCCCTCTGCTGCTCACTAACAACTGTTACATTTACACTACACAATGCATACAACATTACATGCATACAATACACTGCCTCTCAACTTTTGTGTGTGATCTCCTGCTAAATGTGCATTGAGGGTTTTTTTGCCTGCAATCAAAATTTCGCTCACTTGCCAAGCGTCATTCTGATAAAACATTTTTTTTCTCTCGCCTACTGTGTCATATCCATTTTCTTTTTCTTTTTTTTCCTTTCTTCTTTATGACTGGCGCCTAGCGGCTGCCCCGGCCTTGGATGCACTCTGCAGAGCGTGCCCAAATGCCAAGTCATGTTTCGTTACCTTGTATTCATACATGTGTAATGACAATAAAGTTGAATCTCATCTCATCTCAAGTGTTTCTGCAGTACTTTTTTTTTTGAGAATATTCTGAACAGTTGCCATTTTTGTTTACTTTTGTCTTTATTGACATTCATTGATAGACAGACTTAAACCTTCATTTCATTTAATAATTACATCTGAATGTCCTTTTTTGTTAGAGGGTGAAAAAGAAAAGGAGTGGGGGGGGGAGTCAACATGAAGCTGCATATAGGGAGTGGTTGCTGGCAACGACGGCATACCCCCCAACCTGATCAAGCACTGCAAGACCGCCGTACTGCTGCCATTGCATGACGTCCTCTGCCAGTGGTGGAAAGAAGGTGCCGTACCACAGGACATGAGGGATGCCAAGATCATCACCCTCTACAAAAACAAAGGGGAGAGAAGCGACTGCAACAACTACAGGGGCATCTCCCTCCTCAACGTTGTTGGTAAAGTCTACGCACGAGTTGTTCTCGTTCGTCTACAGAAGCTTGCCGGACGTGTCTACCCCGAGTCTCAGTGTGGATTCCACGCTGAGCGATCGACGGTAGACATGATATTCTCCATCCACCAACTCCATTAGAAATGCAGAGAACAGAACATGCCCCTGAACGTCGCCTTCATCGACCTCACCAAAGCGTTTGATCTGGTCAGCAGAGAGGGCCTTTTCAAGATCCTGCCAAAGATAGGATGCCCACCAAAGTTGCAAATCCTCATCGAATTGTTTCACACCAACATGCATGGGATAGTGCAGCACGACGGCAACGTCTCAGAGCCATTCAACATACGCAGCGGAGTGAAACAGGGCTGTGTACTTGCGCCAACCCTCTTTGGGATTTTCTTTGCTATGCTCCTGAGGCATGCCTTCAGCACAGCAACAGAGGGAATCTACCTGCACACAAGATCTGATGGCAGGCTTTTCAACCTCGCCCGCCTGAAAGCCAGAGCCAAAGCACACAAGGCTCTAATCAGAGACATGCTGTTCGCAGACAACGCTGCAGTTGCAACCCACACACAGCAGGAGCTTTAGACCCTGATGGACCGCTTCTCCCAGGCATGCAAGGACTTCAGGCTTACCATTAGCCTGAAGAAGACTAACGTCTTGGCGCAAGGCACGGAAGCACCACCAACCATCACCATCGACAACTACGAGCTGGAGGTCGTGAATCAGTTCACGTACCTGGGGTCCACGATCAGCAACAACCTCTCCCTTGATACAGAGATCGACAAGAGGATTGGAAAATCAGCCTTCACACTCGCTCGCCTCACCACACGAGTGTGGGAGAATCCCAAACTCTCTGTCAAGACGAAGATGGCAGTGTAGAGTGCCTGCGTCATCAGCACACTGCTCTATGGGAGTGAGACGTGGACGACATACGCCCGGCAGGAAAAGAGACTGAACTCCTTCCACTTGCGCTGCATTTGCCACATCCTGGACATATCCTGGCAGGACAAAGTGCCCAACACAGAAGTTCTGTCCCGCGCCGGCCTTCCCTCCATGTTCACTCTACTCAGGCAGCGCAGGCTCCGCTGGCTAGGCCACGTTCACCGTATGGAGGATGGCAGAATCCCCGAAGACATCCTCTACGGAGAACTGGCGACTGGCAGGAGAGACGTTGGCCGCCCACAACTGCGCTTTAGAGACGTCTGCAAGAGAGACATGAAGGCCCTGGAGATCAACACAGAGTGCTGGGAGGACCTTGCAACGGACCGCTCCAAATGGAGAGGCACCCTGACCAGACAGCTCAAGGCGGGTGAAGAGAGACTGACTGCTGCAGCAGATGAAAAAAGCACCCGCAGGAAGATCCGCCACAGACCCAGCAGCACGAAGACCACCCACAAGTGCGACCTGTGTGACAGGGACTGCCATTCGTGCATCGGCCTGTTCTGCCGCAGGCGGTGCTGTTCCAGCAGAGTAGACGTTTAGGATTCTCTTCCATGGTCATCATAGACCGACGGAGGCCGACGACGATAGGAGTTGGGGTCATTCCCTCTTCAATACTCTTCCACTGGGCATTATATGATGGATTACACCAGCCAAGAATGTGCCGCTAGTCCAGCAAAAGCTAGTGGTACTCAAATACTTTGCAAGCAGTTTCATGAAATGGTCAGTCAGAAAGCAACTCATACTGGCTCGGATGTCGCCTGGGTTAACAAGGTTAGGAGTTCCTGGCAGCGGAAGGCGAAGGACAGAGCTGCGTGGAAGAATCTGATCAGACCTAAATGAAACAGTCATTGTCGCCCCCAACAGACTGCTATGATGATGATGATGACACCAGCAAATTATGGGTCTTAATTGTGCTGCCCAATAGTAGTCTTTCAGGGAAGGAAGGCCCCACCCCCTTTTTCTTTTGACAATTGTACGGTTTTAAATCGGATTCTATGTTTCTTACCTTGTCATATGTATCTGGATAGCATTTTGTCCCATTCATTAAATTGTTTTCCACTTATCTCTATTGACAAAGTTTGAAATAAGTATAATAATTTGTGGGGGGGTGTATAGTCATTTCAATTGAACCAATTCTTGAGTTTAAGTTTAGGTATGGAATTAGGTTCCATCTTGCGATGTCCTCTTTGATTTTTCTTTGTATTGGTGAATAATTGTGTTCTAGTAGTTCAGAGAGGTCTTTTGGCATTATGACTGCCAAGTACTTTAAAAATTCTGTTTGCCAAGCTAGTTGATACTTATTTTTGATTTCTTCTGGCGGGCTGTAATTGTATTTAAGCAATTGTGTTTTACTTATGTTAATTTTGTATCCTCATAATTGACCAAAATAGTTGAATGATTCCATAAGATAAGATAAGATAAGATAAGATAAGCCTTTATTAGTCCCACAATGGGGAAATTCCAGGATTGTAACAGCACAGGGATAGCAATAGACAGTGTCCAATTACAGTAGTACAAATAATATCTGTTGGCATGGTGGAGAGTTGATCTTATTATTCCATCTTGTATTAATTAGCAAAATTAATTAAGGGCTTTGAAGCAGTTCCTTTCTTGACTCAAGGTTGGAAATCTAGATAAGAAGGGAAAAGAAAATTTGGAGAAAAAAACTGAACTTATTTATGGAATGGCTGACACAAGGGCAGCCTGAGGATCCCCATGAAGATAAGATAAGATAAGATAAGATAAGATAAGATAAGATAAGATAAGCCTTTATTAGTCCCACAATGGGGAAATTCCAGGATTGCAACAGCACAGGGATAGCAATGGACAGCGTTCAATTACAGTAGTACAAATAATATCTGTTGGCATGGTGGAGAGAAGTTTAGGTAGGGAATCTGTTGGCTGCCCCAGTTAGATCAAAATATCATCTGCGTAGCAGACCAATTTATGCTCCTTCCCATTTATATTGATGCCTTGTATTTCTTTGTTTTGTCTGATATACTGGGCAAATGGTTCCAAATATAGTGCAAACAATAGTGGTGAGCATGCACAACCCTATCTAGACCCTCTTTCTAGGTTGAAACTATTTGACAAACAGCCATTAACTTTAATTCTTGCAGTGGGTTTATTATATAATGCCTGTATAGTTTTGATCATTTTTTCATATAGGGCAAATCTGTGTAAGACTTGATTAAGAAAGCACTAGTCCACAGAATCAAAGGCTTTTTCTGCATCAATACTAATTACCATTGCTGCAGTGTTATTTCTTTGTATATGACTGATAATATGAAGAGTTCGACATATATTGTGTTGTGTTTGACGCGCTGGGAAAAAGCTTGTCTGGTCATTGTGTATCAAGTTTGGTAAGGACTTTTCTAATCTTCTAGCCATAATGGCAGTAAATAGCCTATAGTCAATATTAAGAACTGATATTGGCCTATAGGATCCACATTCTAATTTATCCTTGTTTTCTTTTGATATGGCAGAGATTACTGCTTCATTCCAGCTAGGTGGTATTTGTGCCTTCTTTAGAACCCAATTGAATGTGGATAGTATCACTGGCATCAGTTCTTCTTTAAGCTCCTTATACCACTCTGCAGTGTAGCCATCTGGTCCTGGTGATTTGTTTAATTTAAGTTTACTTATTGCTAATTGTAATTCCTTTTCTGTGATATTGTGGGACACATGTGTATCACTTTAAGCTTCACATCTCAGAGAGAACAAAGAACTGGGTCTCCTTGGAGATAACAGGAGGATGTGAAAATTTAGTCTTTGGTATGCAAGAGACGGCCTTGGGGGATTTCCTGGTCTGCCAGAGACTATGAGGAGGATGTTATAGGATTTAAGAGAAGATGCATTGTTACTTGTGATTAAATGCAATGTGACTGTGAGCTTTGGAGGTCCTGGATATATAAAGGACGAATGTCTGTGTTTTTCCTCTTTCTGCTTTGCTGATGTTGGAAGATGTGAATAAACCTGACTCGTGAGATAAACTCTGCCTCGTCATTTTCACATTTCCACACTGGTGACCCTAAGACGTATCATGGATGAAAGAAATTCCCCCGGGACAGCCGAGTCAGGAGCTCCCAGCCAAGCGTATGCCGCTATCGTCCAGCTACCGGACTTTTGGCAAGACAACCCGTGCTCCTGGTTCCACTTGGTCGAAGCACAGTTCGCCCTCCGGGGGATAACGGTAGATGACACGAAGTTCTACCATGTGATTGCAAAGCTTGACAACCGCACGGCTAGGCATGTGCAGAGCCTATTGGAGCGGCCACCGGCCAACGACAAATACGACGGGTTGAAGGCTGCGCTTATCCAGCGTTTCACTCTCTCAGTCGAGGAGAAAGTGGAGAGGCTCCTGGCTCTGAACGACTTGGGAGATGGCACGCCCATTGACCTGATGGAGAACATGCTGAGGTTGAGGGGCTCAGACAACGACGACTTCATCTTCACCCACATTTTCCTCAGGACCCTACCGTCGGCCACGAGAGCGACCCTGGCCAGTTCGCCGTTGTTGGCCCAGCAGGACTTCTGTGCGCTGGCCCAGGAGGCGCACCGGATTCTCAACGCCAGCAAACAGTGTGCGGCCACCGCAGCAGCGACGGAGTTTGGCACGACGGCCGGAGATGGCGGGGGGCCAGAGATGGCGGTAGCAGAACCACCGACGATGGCGGGGGCGGGGGCCAAGGATCGCGGAGGAGACATCCTCTGTTTCTACCATCGCCGCTTTGCAGAGAAGGCACGCAAATGTATACCACCGTGCCAGTTCAAGCGCTTGGAAAACACCAAGACAGGGGGTCGGTAGCAGCTGCAGCCCTCGGGGAGGAGAACAAGCTGCTCTACTTGAAGGATGCGCGCTCGGGGAGGCATTTCCTCGTGGACACAGGCTCCCAGTTGAGTTTCATCACACCTTCCTCCGCTGACCGGCTGGCGGTTTCCAGAGGTCCCGGGGTGTCAGCAGCGAACGGCTTGGAGATTAAGACCTTTGGTGAGAGGACTCTGCTTCTGTCCCTACACGGCCGTACATTTGAGTGGACTTTTGTCATAGCTGCAGTGAATTTCAATATGTTGGGGGCTGATTTTCTGTGCTCACATGGTTTGTTGGTTGATCTTGCTAACAGGCGCCTGGTTAATGCACTTTCTTTTTATTCTATTCCCTGTACAGCCAGAGTGGCCCCGCCAACAGCACAAGCCAACGTCACAGCTGCAAGCGGTAAGTTCCACACACTGCTCACTCAGTTCCCAGCACTCACGGTTCCCACATTTTCAGCAGCCGTCGCTAAACACGGGGTGGAACATTTTATTACTACCACCGGACCGCCCGTTTTTGCAAAAGCTCGGCGCTTGGATTCAGCTAAACTGACCATAGCGCGCGAGGAGTTCGTCAACCTGGAAAGGTTGGGCATCATCAGGCGTTCGAACAGCCCATGGGCTTCCCCGCTTCACATGGTCCCGAAAGCTGACGGCTCGTGGCGACCTTGCGGAGATTTCCGCAGGTTGAACAACGCCACAGCGCACGACCGCTACCCAATCCCGCATATCCAAGATTTTTCCGTTCATTTGACGGGGGCGCGCGTTTTTTCTAAGATAGACTTGGTCCGTGGTTACCACCAAGTCCCAGTGCGCGCTGAGGACATACCCAAAACAGCGGTAATAACTCCGTTTGGTCTATTCGAGTTTTTGCATATGCCATTTGGGCTTAAAGGCGCTGCGCAGACGTTCCAACGCATGATGGATGCGGTGTTGCGCGATCTCCCCTTCGTATTCGTCTACCTGGACTACATCTTAGTAGCCAGCGCGTCCAAAGACGAACACGAAAACCGCCTCACGGCAGTTTTCCGGAGGTTGGGAGAGCACGGTTTAATAATCAACCCAGCGAAGTGTCAGTTCAGGGTGACGCAGATTGATTTTTTGGGGCATCGCGTCTCTCCACAAGGAGCGGTTCCGCTGCCTGACAAAGTGCGCGCGGTAGCAAATTTTCCCCAGCCACAAACGGTCAAGGCGTTACAGGAGTTTTTGGGAATGGTGAATTTTTATAACCGTTTCCTCCCCCGCGCAGCGCAGCTCATGCAACCATTGTATGCCGCACTCAAAAAACAAAAACCCACAAATAAGATCGAATGGTCTCCGGAGCGAGAGCGAGCATTGTCGGAGGTCAAAACAGCCCTGGCAAACGCTGCGTTGTTAGCACATCCAGACCCAACGGCCCACATAGCACTCACTACTGACACGTCAGATGTGGCCATAGGGGCGGTCGTGGAGCAGCATGTAGCCAGGGCTTGGCAGCCGCTCGCCTTTTTCAGCAGGACTTTGCGCGATAGTGAACGAAAATACAGCGCATTCGACAGGGAGTTGTTAGCTCTCCACTTGGCCATTCGCCACTTCCAGTTCTGGCTGGAGGGACGCCGTTTCACCGCGTTCGTTGACCACAAGCCGCTGACATTCACGATGGCCAGGGTTTCAGAACCGTGGTCAGGCCGGCAGCAAAGACAGCTGGCCGCTACCTCAGAGTTTACTACCGATATTCAGCATGTGGCGGGTAAACTGAATGTAGTGGCAGACTGTCTCTCGCACACCGTGGCGGCCCCAGTCCGCGTAGGGATAGATTATGCAGCCATGGCCGTGGATCAGGTTAGCGACGTGGACGTGCGCGCGCTCCAGTCTGGACCAACAGGGTTAAGGCTGGAGAACAGGGTGCTGCAGGATGGTATACCCCCCCTAATCTGCGATGTCTCCACTGGGCGACCGCGTCCTGTGGTACCGGCCGCGTGGCGCCGCCGCGTTTTTGACTCGATTCATTCTCTGGCGCACCCGGGAGTGCGCGCGTCGGTCAAAATGGTAGGAGAGAAATTTGTATGGCCAAGCCTGCGCAAACAAGTTAAGGAGTGGGCAGCAGCCTGCATGGCTTGTCAACAAGCCAAGGTACACAAACACACGAGAGCTCCCTTGGAGCCGTTTCACATCCCGGCTAAGAGGTTTGATCATGTTCACGTGGACCTCGTAGGCCCCCTCCCGCCGTCACAGGGGTGCACACACCTTCTGACAATGGTGGACCACACCACGCGCTGGCCGGAAGTGGTCGCGCTGGCCGGAAGTGGTCCCACTGGCGTCAACCACAGCCGAGGAGGTGGCGCGCGCGTTTTTAACAGCATGGGTGGCGCGCTTTGGAGTCCCGTCGGACATTACGTCCGACAGAGACCCTCAATTTGTTTCCGAACTTTGGTCAGCAATGGCCCGCAGCCTGGGGGTAACGATCCACCGCACAACCGCGTACAATCCGCAGGCTAATGGGTTATGCGAACGTTTTCATAGGTCATTGAAAGCGGCTCTCAGAGCGTCGCTGACGGATGCAAATTGGGTGGACAGGCTACCGTGGGTTTTATTTGGGTTGCGTTCTGCACCTAAAGAGGACTTAGAAGCCTCCCCGGCTGAGCTAGTTTTTGCGCAACCACTTCGGCTGCCCGGGGAGTTTCTCCCAGATAATCCTGCGCCAGATAGCTCCCCGTCTCAGCGGTTGCAGCATGGCACGGAATCGGGCACGCTGCCTGGCCCCGTTCACCACAGTTTTCCGCACGTTTTTGTGCCTAGGGCTTTGAAAAACGCGGAATTTGTTTTTGTCAGACACGATGCCCATCGCCCACCGCTGCGACCACCTTATGATGGACCATTTAGAGTGCTGGAAACAGGGGACAAACATTTTTTGCTAGATTTGGGGGGCAGGAAGGAAAAGATTGGCATAAACAGGCTCAAACCCGCATTTGTGGTGGCGGACAAGGAAGTGCTGTTGGCCAGGGCTCCTCGGCGCGGCAGACCCCCCCGGGGACATTCCCCAGAACACTCACAGGGAGTGACAAACAGTTCTCACCCCAAGACAGCAGCGCCCCAGCGGGATGGTGCCGCAGAAGTGGCGAAGCCCGCTTACAGCAGATACAGGAGGAGACTGAGGCCCAAGCAGCACGTGGGTTAATGTGTAATGATTTTATCATGACATGCAGACTGTTATTCTGTTGTTCCATCTTAGATGTTCGGGGGGGGGGGGTTCATGTGGGACACATGTGTATCACTTTAAGCTTCACATCTCAGAGAGAACAAAGAACTGGGTCTCCTTGGAGATAACAGGAGGATGTGAAAATTTAGTCTTTGGTATGCAAGAGACGGCCTTGGGGGATTTCCTGGTCTGCCAGAGACTATGAGGAGGATATTATAGGATTTAAGAGAAGACGCATTGTTACTTGTGATTAAATGCAATGTGACTGTGAGCTTTGAAGGTCCTGGATATATAAAGGACGAATGTCTGTGTTTTTCCTCTTTCTGCTTTGCTGATGTTGGAAGATGTGAATAAACCTGACTTGTGAGATAAACTCTGCCTCGTCATTTTCACATTTCCACAATATCCTCAATCATTATTTTGCTTTGTTCCTCATTTAATACTGGTAAGTCCAAAGAGTTCAAGAAAAAGTATATGTCAGTAGTACTACATATTGCAGTTTTAGAATACAAAGTCATAAAATACCTCAAAGGCCCCCTGAATTTCATTTAATTTACTTTTTATTATTTTAGTATTTGGCTCTTTAATTTTATTAACTGTGTTCTGTGCTATTTTCTTTTTAAGTTTCCAAACTATAACTTTCATTGATTTAGATCCACTTTCATAGTATCTCTGTTTAAGAAACATTATTTTTTTTTAACTTCGTTAGTAGTCAAATCATTAATTTCATTTCTATTTTTTTATTACTTCCAATTTATCCTGATCCATTGTTATTTTATGTTTTTTTTTCTCTGATCCTTTTAATTTATTTTGTAGTTCCTCTAGTTTTTTATTTCTCATTTTCTTCTTATAGGAGGATGTTGCTGTAATATTTGCTCTTAAGACAGCCTTTAAAGCATCTCACAGAATTGGAGGCGACACAGTACCATTATCATTACTCTCTAGATAAAAATGCATCTCTTTTTTAACTTCCTCTTTAAAGTGAGGATCATTGAGCAGGCTTGAATTTAGCTTCCAATTTATAATTTTTGGTTGTAGTTGGAGATTTACAGATAGGTGTATAGGAGCATGATCACTTAAATCTATTGTTCCAATTTCACAGGTATTTATTTTGTCTTTGTCTTTTCTGAATGTTATAAAATAGTCTATTCTTGTGTATAGCGAGTGGGGTGAGGAATAATGACTGTAATCTCTTCTGTTTGGATGCTGGTCTCTCCAAATATCAATTAGACCCACCTCTTCTAAGAGGTGGGTCTAATTGATAATTGGGTCTATTTTGGGTCTATTTTGGATAATTGGGTCTATTCTAATTGGGTCTATTTTGAGAGACGGACACAGCGGTGAAAAAAGAAGCGGCAGGAGGAAGCGTGGAAGACGTGGAGGTGTGAAATTGTGCCTTAGGAGACGTCAGTTTGGTAACATTCCTCTTCCTTCGATCATTTTTGGGAATGCACAGTCTGTGAGAAACAAGGTGGAGGAAATTCAAGGCAACGTACGTTACCAGAAGGATTTTAAGAACTGCTGCGTCATGGCTTTCACTGAATCTTGGCTTACTGCGCATGATCGAGACGCAGACCTGTGGATTGACGGCTTTGGAGCTCCGCTGCGCTCGGATCGGCAGGAAGAGGTAACGGGGAAACGTCAGGGGGGCGGAGTATGTTTATACATTAATAAGCAGTACTGCACATCTGTCACGGTCAGAGAGCGCATCTGTACACCCCATGTGGAGCTGCTGTCTGTGTCGCTTCGCCCCTTTTATTTGCCTCGAGAGTTTCCCCAACTTTTCATCACAGTTGTGTACATTCATCCGAGGGCAGACGCTGACTCCGCCTCCAGCACCATCTCTGATGTGATCCAGCGGCTGCAATCAATTTCTCCAGAGGCGCCAAACTTCATTCTTGGGGATTTTAACCATGTTTCTTTAAAGAAGACACTTAAAAACTTTCATCAGTATGTCTCCTGCCCAACCAGGCGAAAAAAGACATTGGACCTGTGCTATGGATCCATAGAGAGGGCCTATAAATCACTCCCCCTTCCTCCTTTAGGATCATCAGATCACAACTGTGTTCATTTGCTGCCCACATATAAAACTGCTCTCAGAAGAGGCAAGGTGGAGATGAGAGACATTGATGTGTGGACAGAAGATTCAGAGCACAGCCTCCAGGAATGCTTTGACTGTACAGACTGGAAGATGTTCATAATGGCCTGCGGGGATGATTTGGACTCTCTGGCTGAGCTCACATGCTCATACATGGCTCACTGTCAAAATAAGTTTGTTCCACGTAAACGTGCCAAAATATATCCCAACAACAAACCATGGGTAACTAAATCAGTTAAATCCTGCTTACAGAGGAAAGCTCTTGTCTTTAAACAAGGGTCTGTTTCTGCGCTACAGGTTGCCACTAAGGAGCTGAAGGCCGAAATTTTAAGAGCAAAACAGAATTATAAATCAGAATTGGAAAGCAAGATGGCAGCAAATAAACTTGGTTCGGCCTGGGCCAGTATGAAAAAAATTGCAGGCCTTCAGAGCACAGAGCGCAGTAATCGTGTGTTTTTAGATGGTTTTAGTTCAGACACAGAGCTGGCTAATGCTCTTAATTGTTTTTATGGTCGTTTTGACTCCTTTGATTTTAGCACAGAAATCCAAGATTTGAAACAGAAACTCAAAGACAATCAGCACTTTAATACTGAGATGCAGGATGTTGAAAGGGAGTTCCGCGCTGTAAAAGTGAACAAAAGTCAGGGCCCTGATAATATATGTGGACGCCTGGTAAAGTCCTGTGCACATGAACTGAGTCCTATATTTCACTACATTTTCAATAAGTCCTTACAGACACAACATGTGCCTAAGATCTGGAAAGAAGCCGTGGTTGTTCCCGTTCCAAAATCCAGCTGTCCTAAAACGGTAAATGACTTTAGACCAGTTGCTTTGACTTCAATTTTAATGAAAATTTTTGAAAAACTGGTCAGATGTGAGGTCCTAAAGCAGACTGAACATGCATTGGATCCTCTGCAGTTTGCCTATAGGCCTCACAGAGGAGTGGAGGATGCCACTGTCACTCTGTTTAACATGCTTTTTAAACATCTGGATTTTAATGGGACACACGCCAGGCTTTTATTTGTGGACTTTTCTTCTGCCTTTAATACAATCCAACCTCATATTTTAGTTGAAAGGCTCCTGCAACAATTTGATTTAAGCAATAATCTGGTGGGTTGGATTCTGGATTTCTTAACCAACAGGACGCAGAGAGTAAGGGTCAATGGCACATTGTCTGACCTAAAGTGCTCTTCTACTGGCTCTCCTCAGGGGTGTGTGTTGTCACCACTACTCTTCATCCTGTACACAAACATGTGTCGGAGCAGACATGACAACAGACACATTATAAAGTATGCTGATGACTCAGTCATTGTCAGTCTCCTCCAGGATGGTGAGAGTGGCCACAGCCCAGTAGTTGATGACTTTGTTCACTGGTGTGAGGATTCCTACCTGCAGCTGAATACAACAAAAACGAAAGATATGATTATTGACTTTAGGAGGAAAACTCCCAGGCACAAAGTCACCATACTAAAAGGCCAGACCACCGAATGTGTACAATCGTACAAATATCTTGGGACGATTATTGATAGTGGATTGAACTTTGAGGTGAACTGTGAAAGGGTGTGCAAAAAGGGTCAGCAAAATTTGCATTGTTTGCGGAAACTTGCACGCTTCCAAATTGACCGAACCATAATGACTATGTTCTGTCGGGCTTTTATTGAATCTGTTTTATCCTTTTCTTTAATGTCATAGTTTGGTCAGATAAAACTGAAACAGAGGAAATCCTTGGATCAGGTAGTCAGATGGTCCAGTCGTTTGCTTGGTGAGTCACAGCTGAGCCTGACATCCCTGTACACCAGACAAGTACAGAGGATGGCCGACTCGATTTTAAATGATGACTCCCACCCTTTGCACTGCAACTTTCAGCTTCTTCCCTCCAGACGGAGGTTTGCTGTCCCAAAAAGTAGAACCCAGCGCTACAAAAACAGCTTTGTCCCTGCTGCTGTCAAAGAGTTGAACAAGCTATAAAAATTATATTGTACATATTTTATATTTACCTATTTTGTAAGATGTGTGCCTGTGTTTGTGTCTATGTTGAATGTAATTGTGGCTTGTAAATATGGATGTCACCAACTGCAAAACAAATCTACCTACGGGTACAAATAAAGTAACCTGAACCTGAACCTGAACCTGAACCTCTTCAAATAGTGTAATAATTTTCTTAATTAAGGGCTGTTTGTTGGATGTTTTACCATTGGAGGTATCTAGTTTTGACTGAAGATGTACAGTATATTGAGATACCCCCCACAAATTAGAAGGCCTATGTCTTGGTTGTTATTATATCAATGATTCTTCTGAAGAAGTGAAAGTCACTTCCTGCAGGTGCATATATATTTAGTAACGTAATTGGATTTGCCGCTATCTTTCCCCTTACTAAAATAAAACAGCCCTCCTTATCACTTATCTCAAATTATTTTTCAAAGTGTAGTTTACCTGAGATAAGGATAGCAACTCCTCTCCTTCGTCCCACTTTGTATGAGGAGAAAAAAAACATTGGTAAAGCCCATTCTTTTTAATTTGTCATGTTCCTTACAGTCCAAGTGGGTTTCCTGTAAGTATATTATTTGTGCTTGTTCTTTCTTCATTTTGGTTAAAATTCTACTACGTTTAATTGGGCTCAACAGGCCATTAACTTTAAAAGAAATCATTTTTATCTTGCTACTACCCATTTTTCAACTGTTCTGGTATCATTAAAATCATCATCATCATCATCATCATAGCAGTTTGTCGTGGGTCACAATGACTGTTTCATTTAGGTCTGATCAGATTCCTCCACACAGCTCTGTCCTTAGCCTTCCGCTGCCAGGAACTCCTGTCTATGTTCAACTTCTTCAATAGCAGAACCCATATATATATAAAATAGAACTCTCCCTAAATATGCATAAACATGAACAATAGGGCTGCCCAGAACCGCAGTAGAAGAACTCCAAACAAAAAACCATCCAGCAGAAAGAGAAAAAATAAAAAATATATACAACTGAGCTGTTGACTTCCATCCGTGGGGTCTTAAGTATGACCCTAATTCGGCCCCTACAATTAGGGAACCTCGAAAGGGAGCATCTGTCATCTGTTTGTGAGAGAGGGCCGCCTTCTGCCAGTTGGCCGATGTCCATCTTCTTACAGCACAGGAAAAGCATCCGACTATGTAAGCTCTACATTGCCAAAGTGTATGTATAGTTTAGCACGGGATTTTTAATCTACTTCTTACATAGTTTATTCTGTGCTGGTGACCTATAAATAATAAGCTCACCATCTGTGTTTCCATTCAGTCTCTGTATTGCTCCTAGAGCCATTTTTGCTCTTGACATCTGAATGCTTGTAATTTTTCTTTATAATCCCGGGTGTGTTCTCCAGTCGCCCGACCTCTCGTCTTCCTTTCTGTGCGCCATGTTAGCCACTGGATCTGTTCCAGGAGAGTCTCTGGCGCCTGACGATAGTCACCGGGAATCCCCTCTTCTCCATGTCAGTGGTCGCCTCCTCAGCCGAGCCATATAGCATGGTTCCATCTGGATAAAAAACCTCTCATTTTCGCTGGGAACGGGGTTTGAAACCGGATTTTCTTCTCTTTGAGTACAGACTTTGCTTCAGCGTATTCCCTCCACCTCTTCATAATCTCAGGTGCATAATCATGATCCAAATTAACCTTATTCCCAAGGTATTCAAATCCACGTTTCTGCCAGGTCAATTTCAGAGTTTCTTCTTTCATCCTATAGCTAGCCATTTTGATGATGATTGATCGTGGCAGTGCGTTTGGTGGAGATTTCGGCACCACTGCGTGATGCGCTCTTTCCACTCGTAGCTCTGCAGGGTTGGAGAATTCCAGATTTTCCCTTAATAAACTTTCCACAAAAGCAACCACTGATGGAGAATCGTCTTTGGATCCCTCTTTCACTCCATATAATCTGATATTGTCTCTCCGAGATCATCCCTCTAGGTCTGTGAGCTTAGCCTCCATTTGGATATGAAGTTTGAGCATCTCAGCCAGGGCCTCCTCATTAGTCTGTAGTCGAGTTTCTGCTTCCATAATACTTTCTTCCGCTTCTTCTAGTCTCTTGTTTGTTTTATTCAATTCTTCTTTGATAGCTGCTAGCTGGGTTTTACTGTCTTTTCTGAAGTCATGCAGTTCTTTCAGTATCAGGTCCAGGCTCGCGCTGCTAGCTTGTTCTGATACACCTGTTAGCATGTCATTATCCTCCATGGCACTGCTAGCGGCTGAGGTCTGCTCGTCTCCCTCTTCCATGTGTGATTTGTGCTGTGTAGATTTTCTAATATTTTTCACTTTTGGCATCTTGAAGCCCTTACTCTTATAACTCCGTGTGGTGAATTTTTAGCAAATTTGCATTTCTTTAGGCTGTCTATAACCAAAATGTCGGGAGCATGTTTCCCTATGTTGCCTCCTCCTACCCTGCCATACCCGGAAGTCCCGAACAGTTGTCATTTTTATGTGTAGAAAATGTTAAATGGACCCACAGTTGCAGAAAGTGGGCACAATTGTTAGGTATGTGCACAGATTGACATGAAGTGATGTTCTAATTCTGGATTTAATGTAATGTAATGTAATGTACTTTATTTATATAGCCCTTTAAAACAACCCGTAGGTGACCAAAGTGCTTTACAAAAAATTAAACAGCATTAAAAACACACACAGCATTGAAAACAAATAACATAAACAAAGAAATAAGAATAAATACCTAAAAATCAGAATAAAATAAAAACAAATGCCAAGACAAATATCACCACTACTGGGTATTAAAAGCCATCCTAAATAAATATGTTTTAAGTTCTGATTTAAAAAGGGCCAGGTCATAGATAGCATGTAGGTCGGGGGGGGGGGGATTATTCCAGAGCCTGGGGGCAATAACATCAAAGGCTTGATCACCCCAATGTTTATACCTTGACCTAGGCACATCCAGCAAAAGCTGATTGGATGACCTCAAAGCCCTGCCTTGGTCATGGACAGTCAAAATCTCAGACATATAAACCGGAGCAAGGTCATTAAGAGGTTTAAAAACAAAAAGCAAAAGTTTAAAATTAATTCTAAAATGGACTGGAAGCCAATGAAGTGAAAAAAGGATCAGAGTAATGTGCTCTCACCTAGGTGTGTTGGTCAAAAGACGGGCCGCTGCATTTTGCACAAGTTAAATTAAATTAAATCACCCTTATTGTCATTCAACCAATCATGTACAGTAGAACGAGATTGTGCTTTACCTATCTACTGTGTTAATCACACACACCCCAGTGTAGAATCAGAGGGCCGCTGCCATGCAAGGCGCCGCCACAGATTTCCCTCCTCCATTCCATTATTGCTGAGCACCAAGCTGGATGGCGGGAAGTTCCACTTTTATATGGTCTTCGGCATGACCCGGCCGGGATTTGAACCCCTGCCTCCCGGGTGTGGGGCGGGTGCTCTACCAACTGAGCCACCACTCTGGTAGGTTGAAGACGGCCGAGAGAAGACAGAGAGATGCCAACATAAAGTGCATTGCAGTAATCAAGTCGAGACGTGACTAAAGCATGGATGGCTATCTCAAGATCATGACGGCTCAGGAAAGGTTTGGCTTTTGATAACAGACGTAATTGATAAAAGCTCATTTTGACTACATTGTCAATCTGTTTATCAAATTTTAAATGGCTGTCAAAAATCACCCCAAAATTTCTGACAGCTGAACTGAGCCTTAAAGAGAGGGTACCAAAGCCAGCCGTTACAGTATCCCCAAACGGATTTACACTGACTACAGTACGTTACGACTGTGATCCGGCCTCCGCAGCGGGAGCATTTTTAGAGCCTAAAAATCCAGGTTTAGAGCCACTACATCACACTTCTTTGTTGTTATCCCGTGATTGCGATTGGTTCATCTCGGTCACTCTTGGGTCTTTCTCTAGATCTTCCATTATTTTGTATAATTCTTGCATGATCTTGTATTTCAAACTCTGTTCTCATGCATGTCACTGCAAAACACAAATGGACCTGGTAGGGACAAACGCAAGGGGCCAGCTGCACTGCATCTGCAGCAGACTGCATACGGAGTTAGTGAAAATCATGGGTAAGCCTGCCCCTGTAGGGCCATGTAGGTTTGGATTTTTTTTTACCCCTTAATAATAAACATCTTCATTTAAAAACTGCATTTTGTATTTACTTGTGATATCTTTGTCTAATATTTAAATTTGTTTGATGATCTGAAACATTTAAGTGTGACAAACATACAAAAAACTGAGAAATCAGGAAGGGGGCAAACACTTTTTCACACCACTGTAGATAGATGTACTTTATTGTTCCCAAACTGGGAAATTACAGCTACCCACTGAAATGCCCTTTTGGGAAGCTTTTTTTTTTTTTTTTTAAGATATTGTCGATTTTCTTTTTCCCCAACGGAGGCACCAATTGCCCATCAAATGTGTTTTAATGTCTGTTAACTACATTTTGATGTCCAAATAATTCTGTGTGAGCTGCTGCCTTAGTGCCGAATGCCCCTCCTCCTCTCCTCCATCCGCTGTGTGCACACTTGACATTTCAAAAAGAAAAGGATTGTGATGGGCTTTGTGGAATGGATATGCATCCTTTTTTCAGTGCCCTTATTGGTATCAGTCTGTGCTACAAAGAGCATAACTGCACAAAACAATGCATTACCCTAATAGTTTAAAGTATATTGAGAGGTCCCTAAGTCTAGGAAAGTTGTGTGTTAGACCAGGGTGATCAAACCTATTTGAAACTCAAATTCAATTGATTTTTTTAAATTTCTGGCAGAAGAATTATTATTAGTTAATCCCCTTCCACAGCATGTGGGGCACCGTGTGGTGTATGAGGCGGCGTCTATTTCCATTTCACTGACCCTAGGCCACACAGCTACTGTGAGTAGTGAAAGCTACAGTGGGGGGGGGGGGGGGGGGGTCAGTCCTCTGGTAGCGCTGTGCGTTAACTTTCCTTTCCCCATTCTATTATGCTGAGCACCAAGCTAAAAGGTGGAAAGTATCATTTTTATATGGTCTTTGGTATGACCTGGCCGGGATTTGAACCCACGACCTCCCAGTTGTGGAGTGGATGCTCTACCAACTAGGCCACCACTCCGGTGAAGAATTATTATAATAAAGCTTAAAAAATTGTGAAAATCAACAAATCTATTACCAGAGTTACTGCTGTCCAGTGTCACCAAAATTCATACAAGGTCATTGTAATCAAGGGAAGTACTGTAGCGCAAACTGTGAAAAACAGTGAGAAAGCACCTTCTAGTGATTTAGTTTTAAAAATGTTTTAAAATGAATCACTCTGTCTACCACTTCCCTATCCATTACGCAGGGGTGTCAAACTCATTCCATGGAGGGCCAAGACCCTGCATGTTTTACTTCCATCCAGTGTCTTCAGCAGGTGTTTTCACTGATCAGCAATCAGTGCATAGAAATTCAGTGAAATCACCGGTTGAAGACACTAGGTGGACGTAAAACCTGCAGGGTCTTGGCCCCCCATGGAATGAGTTTGACACCCGTGCATTAGAGTAAAAGCAGTGCCCCACTCTGGATACAGACAGGTTAGCCTCCCATCCTCTGTACTCAGTGCTGAGCACATCTGAAGCTGTGAAGTAGCAGTCTCACCACTGGTGACAAAAGTGAAACGCCACTGTGTGATGGCAATCCACTGGAGGGGGAAACTGAGAGGTACATGATGTCCTATAGTGGACAGTGTGTCAGTTATATGAATGGCTAACTGGTCATGATGCCAGTTAGTAAGTGAAAGAATAATTGTTTTATCCAGTTTTGTTTTATGTAACTTTCTTTCTTTGTACTTGTCACTCAAGTTCTGTAATGCAGTTATGCTGAATCATGCTGATCCAAGTGATATTCACTTAACTCATGTTCTAATTTCAAAGAAACAAAACAACCATTCTCTATGTGTCCTATATGATAAAAAAATATCTAAGAAGTTATGCATGAGTCAGGCTGTAGCCTTGTGATCTTGTAATTTGTTCCCAATGATAATACTGTCTTTATGCCAAATCAATTGCTGAAGATCGACCCGATGAGCTGCCATGTGCCATATGAAGACAATGTTATCCTCTGTGCTGAATAAACCATCACGACATGTATAAAAGGATATGCCTCTGTGCCTTCTTTCCTGGCCAGAAAGAATAAATGCTTTCTTGTCGCTCGCTGGTTCTCTGTTCTGAGTTATTTTACCTCACTGTTAACTTCAATATTTTTTTCTGAGTTAGACTTAGTAATTTTTCTTAGAGTAAGATAATGTACTGATGGTGCTGTGCTGTGTCAATACCAAGGCTCAAAAGTCAGATTTTGGCCCACTAATATATTTTATCTGACCTGTTAATATATTTTAACAGTAAATACATTGTGGTCTGTACTTTTTAAAATACATATGTATAATCTGTGATGATACAGAGGAACCTTATTTCACAGACTGTTACAGCTATTATAACTGTCACGAATTTCTTTAGAATGTTTGAGAATTATAGTTTGTGTACCTTAATTTTCAGAACGAGGTGCTGTTTGAAAAGAGACAGACCTCCCTACACAGTAATTGTTCTAGTGTTTAGGGTTCATTCTCAGAGTTAGAGTAGTCCTGTTAGCTGTTTGTTCACTTATACAAAACCTAATGGCACCTTCTCCTAAAACTTCATAACATAATTCTTGCTGCTGACTCATTATATCATCTAAAAATGCAGTAAGAACATTGCCATCCACTGTGGCACTAATGACATCTAATGTTTAAAAAAATTAGAATGCAATGCTGCCATGACTACAGAGGGTCCAAATAAGCAGTTGGCAATTGCGAAGCACACGGGCACCACAGCAAAGTGGCACAGCATGCAGACCGGCCGTCACTGCCTCCTCTACCGGAATGTGAGCTACATACAGCCACCCAAAAGCAGAACGCCATGTCAACACCACCATGACCGTTTAGAGGAATGACCGCAGGCCTGTATTATGAAGCAGGCTCAATATAACCAGGATATCTTTCACTAACTCAGAAATTCTGGATCAGGATTATCTATACTACAAATACAGTTATCAACTCAGTAACAAAGACTGTCTTCAAACTGTATGGTCTGAAGACAGTATTGAGGCACTGAAAGGTCCATTCCTCTGCACAGACTGGGATATATTTTATGGTTTGTGTATTGATGAGGCTGCAGACACTATTACACAGTATATACAATTTTGTGTGGATTCTGTGGTGGCCAAAAAAGTAATTAATGTGTATCCCAACAACAAACCATATATCACCAAAGAAATAAAGAACTGTATTAACTGGGAAAAAATGGCCTTTAGGAACCAGGGCAGATTGGGTTCAAATATGGTGCAAAAGGAGGTCAGTCAGATGTTAAGAAATGCACGAAGGACACACAGAGATGTCACAGAACAGAATTTTATCTCTAAGGATTCAAAAAACTTTGGGACTCCATTAAAGCTGCAACCAACATGAACGCTGAAAGAAAGGCCCTGATATCAAATGATGAACTGGGTAACACAAATGAACTCTATGACTTTTTTCTCAGATTTAATAAATATGATTTTTCCTCAGAATGCAATAATGCACTGCAGAAAGTCCCTGCAGCTGATCCCTGTTACTTCGTACCAGGTACTTTTTTCGGACTGACTTTGGTGAGGTTCCAACCGTGCTTAGTCAATTGGAAAATGTGACATCAACAGACTGCAGGCCGCTGATCTGTCAGGGCGTAATGTCATGAGAGCGACGTATTCACCAGAATCTTCACCCGCCATTTGCAAATTCTTCACAACAACGCTGAGCATGCGAGAAATAATGACAGAAATGGCTTTGCAGAAATCAACATCATGGTTTAAGGAGGAGGTGCAGACTTTTCTGTGCTTAGACTTTTCTGTGCTTAGTGGCCGACAATAAAATCCAAAGAGCATTACGGAGTGACCCGCAATGAAAAAGTGCATCAGGAAATCTCCGAACTGATGGCCACCCACGGATACAACTGGACATTAAAACAATGTAGGAAGAGCAATTACCGGGCCATCAAGGAAAACAACGGTCAAAGTGGGGTGAACAGAAAGCACTGGAAGTGGTTCAACCAAATGGACATCATTTACGGCCATCGACCAGCCAGCAATGTCAGGGAGATTGGGGTCAACCCCGCCACGGCCACGTTATTGTTGCAAACCATGGATGGTGTGTTTTCAGTCAATCAATCAAACTTTATTTGTATAGCACTTTTTAAACATTAGATGCTGTGCAAAGTGCTTTACATAGATAAAAACAGTAGAGACATTTAGTTACATATTTTACACGATACATCCCCACCCCTTAAAAACCCTCCCATAAACATACCCACAAACGCACACACACAGAGGCACATACATCACCCCCTACTTCTCTTACACACACATAGAATAAAAGAGACATTACTGTGATATTATGTATCTTTTTGCTTATTTATCCTATTGGTGGCAAGCTCACTTTTTTGAACAATAACAACGCCAATCTCTTCTGGCTAATGAGCTAGCTTGCTAATAGCTAACACTGCTGATTCACACTTGCTGTGTCTGAAGTATTCACTTCTGAGAGCTAAACAACGAAATAAGGTAACCCTGATTAAAAAGTTTTGTTCACGTGTTGCACTTTCATGCTGTGCTTAAAGTTGTGTGTGTATTTTCTTTCTAGAATCTGTTTTCACATGCGAAGGGTCCGCCTCCCTCAGCATGAATCCCCTGGGCTCTCCTGCGTCTGTTGCAGCACCAGCATTGGATCCAAGACCAGTACCAGCCCCATCACCAGCTCCAGTTCTGTCAACGTATGGCAGGACGCGTGCAACTGCTGGTAAGGCACAATAAACAAGATTAACACGCCGCTGTTTTCATGGCTACAGGTCAAGTGGACCCCAGGATCCAAAATCTCTCCTTATACAAGTGCATTTTCAAACCAGTGATTTATAAAATGATTCATATAATTTCCTAAAGCCTCATAGTCCCACATATTTTGTGGATTTTCCAACAATAGTGTTGGAACAGTGTTGTCATGCTGTTTCTTTTCCACCGTAAATCACTGGATTGAAAATGTACTTGTACATGTACAGATTGGATCCCAGGGTGCTCACTTTTCAGGGGTCCACGACCTGATCCCGTTTTTAGCTGTGGTGGAGGAAGTACTCACAAAATTCTTGTTTTTGAAAAACTGATGTAGCACAAGAACTCACTTTCAAATGCACGTACTTGCAAATGTAATTGCAGTTCACTGTTGTGAACATACTTCATTCAAATGATTCAAGTCAACTGACTGTATTACTCATTCTGATTTCTGAGGCCACAATAAAAACAAATTATTTTAAACATAACCTGACACTTGTAAAATCTGCTTTACTGAAGCGCAGCAACATGAAAATTGTGCTTAAATACAACAACGAAGCATTTTTTGTCACATCCCACCACTGGCTTTAACAAGTGTATTTCCCAAATACAGTGGGGTAAAAAAGTATTTAGTCAGCCACCAATTGTGCAAGTTCTCCCACTTAAAAGATGAGAGAGGGCTCCAATTTTCATCATAGGTATACCTCAACTATGAGAGACAAAATGAGAAAAAAAAAATCCAGAAAATCACATTGAAGGATTTTTAATGAATTAATTGGTAAATTCCTCGGTAAAATAAGTATTTGGTCAATAACAAAAGTTCATCTCAATACTTTGTTATATACCCTTTGTTGGCAATGACAGAGGTCAGACGTTTTCTGTAAGTTTTCACAAGGTTTTCACACACTGTTGCTGGTATTTTGGTCCATTCCTCCATGCAGATCTCCTCTAGAGCAATGATGTTTTGGGGCTGTCGCTGGGCAACACAGACTTTCAACTCCCTCCAAAGATTTTCTATGGGGTTGAGATCTGGAGACTGGCTAGGCCACTCCAGGGCCTTGAAATGCTTCTTACGAAACCACACCTTCGTTGCCCGGGCGGTGTGTTTGGGATCATTGTCATGCTGAAAGACCCAGCCACGTTTCATCTTCAATGCCCTTGCTGGTGGAAGGAGGTTTTCACTCAAAATCTAAAGATACATGGCCCTATTCATTTTTTTCCTTTACACGGATCAGTTGTCCTGGTCCCTTTGCAGAAAAACAGCCCCAAAGTATGATGTTTCCACCCCCATGCTTCACAGTAGGTATGGTGTTCTTTCTCCTCCAAACACGACAAGTTGAGTTTTTACCAAAAAGTTCTATTTTGGTTTCATCTGACCATATGACATTCTCCCAGTCCTCTTCTGGATCATCCAAATGCTCTCTAGCAAACTTCAGACAGGCCTGGACATGTACTGGCTTAAGCAGGGGGACACGTCTGGCACTGCAGGATTTGAGTCCCTGGCGGCATAGTTTGTTTCTGATGTAGCCTTTGTTACTTTGGTCCCAGCTCTCTGCAGGTCATTCACTAGGTCCCCCTGTGTGGTTCTGGGATTTTTGCTCACTGTTCTCGTGATAATTTTGACCCCGCGGGGTGAGATCTTGCGTGGAGCCCCAGATCGAGGGAGATTATCAGTGGTCTTGTATGTCTTCCATTTTCTAATAATTGCTCCCACAGTTGATTTCTTCACACCAAGCTGCTTACCTATTGCAGATTCAGTCGTCCCAGCATGGTGCAGGACTACAATTTTGTTTCTGGTGTCCTTTGACAGCTCTTTGGTCTTGGCCATAGTGGAGTTTGGAGTCTGACTGTTTGAGGTTGTGGACAGGTGTCTTTTATACTGATAACGAGTTCAAACAGGTGCCATTAATACAGGTAATGAGTGGAGGACAGAGGAGCCTCTTAAAGAAGAAGTTACAGGTGTGTGAGAGCCATAAATCTTGCTTGTTTGTAGGTGACCAAATAATTATTTTACTGAGGAATTTACCAATTAATTCATTAAAAATCCTTCAATGTGATTTTCTGGATTTTTTTTTCTCATTTTGTCTCTCATAGTTGAGGTATACCTATGATGAAAATTGGAGACCTCTCTCATCTTTTAAGTGGGAGAATTTGCACAATTGGTGGCTGACTAAATACTTTTTTGCCCCACTGTATAAATTTTGAACCTGCTTCAACTAAACACCACCCATTTCTGTCTTTTGTTTAGGCAAGAGGAAAAAGAGCCGCTCCACAACAGACTTTGCCACTGTGTTTGCCCAGATGCAGGCTGACGAGGTGCGGCACCATGAACAGCGTGAGTGGCAACTTGACCAGCGTGAGCGGCACATCTACCTGATTCTAAATGGCACATGTAAATCAAGGGAGCAAGAAGCCGCCTTGCAAAAGGAAGAGATGGCTCAAACTGCTGCTTTCAATCAGACTTTCCTGCGTGTATGGGGCGACTTTGTGAAGGCAATGAGTGGCTGGCGTGTGTGACGCAGTCTCCCGACCCCAAGTGTCTTTTTTTACTTTTGCACATGAGAAGCAATAATCTGAAATTGGGCTGCTACTTTTAATAAACCATAGTGACTAATGTGTTTGCATCATGATTGCGTTTTGTCTGTTATGACACTGGTGGGAAAAGAGTCAGCAGTACAAACCATACATTTGTCAGTGACATGGACAACAGTGACTAATTTACCTCCTAGCATTCCGGCTGAAATGGTAAGGGATTTAAATCTCGAGCTGTAAATTAGGTTAAGTGTCTGCTATATATTACCAATTTTCTCCAAAGTTTTAGAAAAAAAGTTGCTACACAATTACTGGAATATATTATGGAGTCTAATGATTACTTAAACATCCTCTCTTCTGACCAAATTCAGCTGACAGTGTACACTCCTACTTGATTGAACAAATTAAAAACTATAAAAGTCAATAGATCATGGTCAGGTTGTAGGTTGTAGGAGCAGTTTTGGACCAAAAAAATCTTGTGACCCAGTGAATCATTACTTTGTGGTTTAAAAAATATTTAGATACATTTTGGTAATCCAGCCATGCAGTGTTTTCATGTTATCTGTGTAATGAAGGCCTCCCTGGGAAGGTCTATTCCAAGGTACTGGAGAGGAGAGTCCGGCCGTTGGTCGAACCTCGGATTCAGGAGGAGCAATGTGTTTTTCGTCCTGGCCATACATCGGACTAGCTCTTTACCCTCTTGAGAATCCTCAAGGATTCGTGGGAGTTTGCCCAACCAGTTTATATGTGTTTTGTGGACTTGGAGAAGGCATTCAACCGCGTCCCTCGTGGTTTTTTGTGGTGGTGGTGGGGTGCTTCGGGAATATGGAGTATCGGGCTTGTTGTTATGAGCTATTCAGTCTCTGTACAACTGTTGTGAGAGTTTGGTTCATATTGCCAACACTCGGTCGGACTCATTACCAGTGATAAGATAAGCCTTTATTAGTCCCACAACGGGGAAATTCCAGGATTGCAACAGCACAGGGATAGCAACACTCAGAGCAACAATCAGAAGGCAAGAAAAAAAAAAAAGTGTAGAGTTGGACTCCGCCAGGGCTGCCCTTTGTCACCGATCTTGTTCATAATTTTTATGGACAGGATTTCTAGGCGCAGCCAGGGAATGGAGGGTGTCATGCTTGGTGACCGCATGATCTCATCTCTGTTGTTTGCAGATGATGTTGTCCTGCTGGCTTCATCCAGCAATGAACTACTGGTCTTACTGGGACGGTTTGCACTGAGTGTGAAGCGGCTGGGATGAGGATCAGTACCTCCAAGTCCGAATCCATGGTCCTCAGCCAGAAAAAGGTGGATTATCCTTTCCAGGTTGGGGACGAGCTCCTGCCCAAAGTGGAGGAGTTTAAGTATCTTGGGGTCTTATTCAAAAGTGAGGGGAGAATGGAGCAAGAGATTGACAGATGGATTGGAGCAGCATCTGCAGTGATGCGGACGTTGTACCATTCTGTTGTGGTGAAGAGGGAGCTAAGCTCTAAGGCAAAGCTGTCGATTTACCAGTCAATCTATGTTCCAACCTCACCTATGGTCATGTGCTTTGGGTAATGACTGAAAGAACGAGATTGCGGATTCAAGCGGCTGAAATGAGCTTTCTTCATAGGATTGATGGACTCACCCTCAGAAATAGGGTGAGGGGCTCAAAGTAGAACCGCTGCTCCTCCACATTGAAAGGAGCCAATTGAGGTGGTATGGGCATCTGATCAGGATGCCTCCTGGACGCCTCCCACTTGAGGTGTTTCAGGCACGTCCCTCTGGGAGGAGACCCCGGGGCAGACCCTGGTCTGGGAACGCCTTGGTATCCTCTCTGAAGAGCTGGAGCAGATGGCTGGGGAGAGGGAAGTCTGGGCTTCTCTGCTTGAACTGCTGCCTCCGCAACCTGGACCTCTGGAAAAGCGGTAGAAGATGGATGGATTGATGTGTGTAATGGTGAATAATGAAAGATCTTCTTCCTTAGCCAAAATTCTAGTTTTCCACCCACAGAATGTTTCATATTGGCTGGAAATTGGCAGGAATACTAAGGGTTAAGAAAAAGTAACCAAACTATTTAAGTATTTCATAATAATGGGTTAGGGTTAAATGAGATTTAACATGTTTTAACACATGATTCATAATTGTGTTAACAGACTTACAAAAGTGATTTATCTAACTGCTGGATTATTCGTAGACAGCTTCCCCTGTCTTTTAGCACTTAATTTGTCACTCTTGGTAACCTTCACAAATAACCCTTATAAACAAAAGAGGAGACATATCTGAAAAGGGTACAACATTTTATTTTCAAAATACAAAAGTTGTACATGTGTAGGCACATGAATGGGAAGGCAATCACATTGTTTAGTCATTATTGCTACACAAGTACTGCATCAGAGCATCTCGTATATCTCTGCCCTCCTCCTCTATACCCTGTGCCGCTGCCACTACCGGTTCAAGTGCTGCAGCTGCTGGATCATCCCATGAAGTGTCAAAAGTCTCTCCATGATTTTCACACAAATTATGAAGAGCACAAGAAGTCAGCACTGTAGCTTTCATGAGTTGGATGTCACAGTCATTTCTTTTCCGTTTGTGAAGCCAGGAACAATGAGATCCTACCACTGCGAGGCGCGGTTGAATGTCCAGACTGACAGTTTGCAGCGATTATTTCACCATAAAGCAGCCATCTGAAACATACACACACAGCATACATATTTTAATACCTTTAATAGCAATAACCTGCCGCCACCAGAACACAATATGTGGGATTGTAATGACTGTAGCAAGGATTAGCAATCATTAGCTTACCCTCATCTGTCTTCTAGTTTGTATCCTCACATTTTCTGCTTCATAGTCCTCTATGGCATGCAAAACTGTCCTGTACTTTTCCTCTGTGTTTCATCTCGTCACATGTAGCCTTCTCTGGCTCTCCTTTTTTGCCTTTACTGTGACAAAAAGCCACAGAGCGAGCAGTACATATACCATCCCCTCGTAATCCTCCATCTTGTGTTTTACTTGTGTTGCATATATTACGTCACGAGAGTGTTGAGCCATTTTGCTGTAAAAAAATCCCACCCACCTCAGGTAGTACTCAGCTGTAATGGAAAACAAACCATACCGTGTAGAGCTGAGTTGAGTAAAGTCAAGGGGAGGCAGGTAGGGCTAAGTAGGTACTAGTGGAAAAGGGGCTTTAAATTGCACAAAAATTGCGTAACGACACAGATTTGTGAAATGTCCTTTTCAGAGGAGTCGTCTTTGGCTTTTAGTTGGACTGCCAGAACAGCGTTGGACTGTGTTTGGCCCTTTGTTTTGTCTCCATTTGTAGGAGGAGTTTTCTTTTTGTCTTTTCTTCATGATTTAGAGTGTTTATTCTGGGTTGGCACAGCTGTGATAGCTAGAATGTGAGCTGTCTTATTTTCTTTTTTTGTTTTGGATTTCAGCTACGAGGTATTTGATAGCTTTTGTATCTTCTCTACCAAGAGTAGGAGTTTCTTTCTTCTTCCAAGGTTTCAGATTGGTCTCTAATTCTGAGCTTCTACGACAAAGTGGAGAAGAACATTTACCGTAGTTACGCGCGTCTTGGGATCGGTATCTGTCATCCCAAGGGTCTGTACCTTATTCTCGTGATCTATCTGGTGGACTTGGCCTACAATAGTAGTCGGGCTTTGGCGGAGTTGGTCCTGAGTGGGATCCAGAGGACCTAGTCTGGTTTTGACTTTGATGAGGCTGGTTGGAGAAACGTCTCGGACTTCCATGTGATCAAGGTGCAGGAGATGGAGAAAGGCGAGGGGCTCCTTCCAACTCCAGGGTGTCAAAAGCAGTGCTGATAGCTAGTACAGTGGTAGGCTTGGTGTGCTTGTTGCTGCTTTGTCACTGTTTTTGAAAAGCATAATGTGCGAACTCTCTCAGCTGGCCTATTGTGCATGACCTTGGGTGTTCGAGTATCCCACGACATGAGAGCCTTCAGTTATCAAGCTCCTCTCCTGTGGAATCAGCTGCCAATCTGGATTCGGGAGTCAGACTCGATCTCTGTTTTTAAGAATAGGGCTAAAACCTACCTTTTTGATATAGCCTACAATTAGGGAGGGATCATGTGTTTCTGAACCCTCCCTTAGTTATGCTGCTAATAGGTTTAGTCAGCCGGGGGACCTCCAGTAATGCACTGGGCCTCACTCCTTTTCTCACTCTCAATGAAATATTTTTTTTGCTGGTCATTAACATTTGTTTGTTCTCTCCCATAGATTGAGTCCCTATCGTGCTGTTTGCTCTCTACATGTCTGTTCTTTTCTTCTTCTCTATCCCCTCACCCCCCAGCCAGTCGCAGCAGATGACTGCCCCTCCCTGAGCCTGGTTCTGCTGGAGGTTTCTTCCTGTTAAAAGGGAGTTTTTCCTCTCCACCGTCGCCAAGTGCTTGCTCACAGGGGATCGCCTGATTGCTGGGGTCTTTCTGCAACTGTGGGGATTCCCCCTACAGTTGATAGTGCTATGAGATGACTGTTGTTGTGAAATGGCGCTATATAAATAAAGTTGAATTGAATTGAATTGAACCCCAATTACCGCAGAAGGGCTGAAAGTGGTTGGCCTTCCCAATCTTCCCGATATACCCCCTATGGAAAGAAAATGGGCAATTCTGCTGCTGATCATAACAGGCTTCAAAGATCCACTCAGGGTAACCAACAAAATGAGAAGAATTATCAGAAGGCCCAGAATCCAGCATTCAGAAAAGATGGGAACAGCAGCAGACAACACTGGTGAAACATATGAGACTGAATGCAAGTTATATTAAATGCATATGCTATTGGAATGTGTTCTCTGTAATCAGTAAAACAAAAAGTATACTCATTGAGTAAGAAATACATGTAACGTATGTAATCACCTGAAGAGTGTAATCAAACTGTATGATTGTATGTATCTTTTAACTGCACAAAAGAAGGTTTTATGTGAAACAGATTGTGAAATGTTGGAAAGAACCCTGTTTACTGGAAATGTATAAGAAATGAGGAAATGGGCGTTGGATGTCCAGCAAACTGGGGTATTTTGGTAATGGAAAATGCTGAGAGGCTAGCGGGAAAGTCCCGAGATGAGCCATGAGTCATGAGCGCCTGATCAGTCACATGGTTTACGAGAATTGACTAGCCCGAACATGTGCAGAATGAAGTAATGGTTATATAAAATGTAGCTTTAAGCCAATCATAAGAGGCCAAGAAGCCTAGGGTGAGTTTGGGACCAATCAGAGAACTCGGGCGAACGTATATAAACCAAGCCTTATTTCCCCAAAATGTTCATTTTTCGGTGGATCTCTAAGAGGCAACACCCCACCAGAGCAGCGGGCTGAAGTCGAGGAACGCCAGAAGAAAAATGAACCAGTTTTCACCTCAATTCTTCAGCCTTTATCAACTTTTACATCTGCTGCCCTTAAGTGCTAAAATAGCACTTTGAAGAGGAAGTAGTTGGGGAACTGAAGATTACAGCAGCTGGCCTCGCTCTCAGGCAGGAGGCTGTGAGTCATCTTCGTCGCGGAGCAACAGCGAGGGAAAGCAGAAGCAGTGAAGTCTTCCCGGGCTGAAGACACCGCTTCGGGGACTCGACTCATCGCTCTTCCCCAGCCAAGACGGCCACCGCCCAGCCTGAAGAGGAACATCGGGCCACAGCTGCTTGTCCCCTCCTTGCCTCCTCACCTACTCCCCTGAAGAGAAGCCTCAACAGGGAAGATCAGCTATCATGCATATCCTTTTTTCCCCAAATCTCACCATTTAGGCTTTTTAGACATATATCCACAAATTAATTAGATGTTTTTATCAGGTTATATTCAAATGGTTTGTTTTATTTTGAATGATTTTTGGACTGTTTGATGATTTTTGGAAATCATTGGGTTATCTGAAACTTTTGATTTTTAATATTTTTGATCAAATGACTGATTTTACAACTTTTGACTTTTGAATCAAGGTTTTATAATCAGGGTTTTGGGTTTGATTTTTATTTTTTTATCCTTTTGATTTTATTGACTGTTCAGTGCAAATTTATCCTGTTTTGGCTGAGCTTTGCTGATTTTTAATAAATACCACAGCATATTAAAAGACAATATGGGACTCTGTGGGCTCATTGATTCAGCGTCCATTTTTCTTGGGTGATTTTTGAAAGGTATTTTTCTACAAGAGGTGTTACAAATTTTTGAGCTTTTAAAAGGTCACTCTTTTTCAATGGTGTTTAAAACAGATCCCCTATAAACCAATTTTCCTGGTTTTAAACATTTACCCAGATTACCAAGAGCAATGTAAGACCATGAGAGGCTGTCGTTAATATTGGAGGTGTATTCCAGGTGTCTGACTGGACAGGTCACTCAGTCGGAGATCTGGTATACAGGAAGTGGGGATCCTCCAATATATGGAGACAGTGCAGCTGGGTTAACTCTCAAAGTCACCAAGCACACCTACACAGGTAACATAATTTCCTATGAGGAAAATTCATCTAGGAACTGCAAGCTGGTGAACCTAAACCTCAATCCTGAGGTTCAAGGTCAAAGGGTCTTTGACATGGTGGCGTCCCTGGGTGGGCCCTGAAGGAGCACCGGGGTCCTCAAGCTGTTGGGTTCGAGACGCCTGAGCAGCTAAGAAGAGTCCAGCAGTCAAGAGCGGCTGCTGTGCTGTTCAAGAGATCCTGATCTGAGGCGCGGGCAGGCGGCGTCCTGCCTGGGTATTGCTACAGTGGTAGCCTATGAGGGAGCACCACAACAGGTAACAACCTATCAAGAAATTGGTAGGCAACGTGGGTGCTTCAGACTGCAGAGTTCTGTCAAAGAAGCTGACAGAGCTAGGAGCATCTACTCAGCCGGGCCTGACGAGGTCCGGGAGGAGGTGCAGTGACCTGGGTCTCTCCCCTCATCCCTGTGCCCCGATGCGCTAAGGGGAGGCTTTGAAGGGAAGACACAAGGTGACCTACAAGGAAGATGGCAGAAGGGTTCAGCGCAACAGAGGCCAGGGGAAACCCTGACCTCAACACACAGCAAGAAAAGAATGAGAGAGACAACGCTCCTGGGAGCTCTGTGCCAGCAGAGCTCTATGGGGGGTCAGGAGGCGAAGAAGTTTCTGAAGCAAGTCAACAGCCACCGCCCCGAGGGGGCACATTGAAGGTAAGCGAAGAATCGGCTGAGAGAAGAAGTGGAGTTCCAAAAGTCCACTTCAAAGTGGGGGTTATGCTGCATACGGGTGACCCCCTCACCTGGAGCAGCAAAGTCCTGCAAGAAATGAGTCAAGAATATAAGCAACACGGCATCACCTGTACCCCTGAGGTTTTAGGGGAAAACCTCTGTGCTGAGGTAACAAGTCAAGGTCAGAGTCTCCTGCTAACAAATTATCGCAACATCCCACTGCTGGTAGTGAAGTGCCCTCCAGCTACTGGCCGCAAAAAGGAAGTCGGGCAGTGGCTGGAGTGGTGGGTGCGGCGGCTAAGGCAGCTGAAGGAAGAACAGTATGAAGTGGTGAAGCTCTACAGCTCCAATCAAGATCTTGACCCCCTGGTCAAAATGGTGGCCAGGGCAATGCAAGTCTCTTCAAGTCGCATCAAGGATGAAACTCCAGCGGCGAAAAGGTATGACGACTACGCTGACCATCTGCAAGAACTCCAGCAATATGAAGAGATGTGTAAGAAGCGCCAACAGGTAATTGTTGAAGACAGCAACAGTGACAGCACTCACTATACAAGTTCGGCCAGGCTAGGTTCGAACTACTTCACACAGCAACAAGAAGAGCGAGGTGAGCAGTCAGAACATCGACCTCCCTCCTCAGACAGCGATGAAGAGATGCAAATGGGGTCTAGAGTGGCCTCTGAGGAAGAAGAGGGCGTGGTGGCTACGTTGAAAAGAACAACAGACCAGCTGGCTGCCTCGCTGGAAGAACTGCAGAGGCATCTGACTCCAGGGCGTAGCCAGATAGGCAAAGAAGAAGAAAGACAACACAGCACAGGAGCAGCCTGGCAGGGGGATCGAGACCCCCCAGCTACAACAGTGAAGAAAAGATTGGCAGTTCACCCAGAGCTGCTAGAGAGACTCAGGGCGATCGTGAAGGACAAAGAAGAGCAGCGGCGCCATCCTGTAAGTCCAGTGAGGTATCCAGCAGAGACACCTAGTACACCAGCAACAATGGTGAGAGGTAAGGAAAGTGCACAAGCACGAGGTGGGGGTCAGTCATCAAGAATCTACGACAGGGCTGCACGGTAGCGCAGTGGTTTAGCACTGTGGCAGCACAGTTTACCCTCGGCCGGGGGATCGCGGGGATCATGAGATGGTGGGTTCGATCCCAGCCCCCGACCAACAGTGAGCTGTGTGGAGTTTGCATGTTCTCCCCGTGTTGCGTGGGTTTTCTCCGGGATTTCTCCGTTTTCCTCCCACATACCAAAAACATGTAGGTTTAGGGCGCTCGCGCACGCAGCGACCGGCAGCCGGTGGCTTGTCACCAGACTGCAAACCAAATCTACCTACGGGTACAAATAAGTAACAAAAAAAAAAAAAAGGCCTCACCCCCTTCAAGATCAAAATCCTCCCCCCTACAACAAAGCGGGCAGGGGGTGTGAGAGAAATCCCCACACAGCAGTTGCCCCTGTCTTTGAAGATGAGAAGAAATCACTCTCCCCTCTCCCTGAAAAAGCTCAATTGTTCCTGTCAGCAGGGAGGATCAGGGCTTTCCGGTTAGTGGCAAGACCCTGGCTGCTGGAGGCAGATGGGTTGGTGGTGTTCACTGACCATGAATTGAAGATAAGAATTGCCTCCTTCAGAAAAGAGCTGCATGGAAGAATTGGTAGAAGGTATCAAGAAGAGATCCAAGTCGTCAGGAAATACCGGCATGATCAAAGAAAAGAAGAGTCAACAATATGGGTGGTAAGTGGAGGTGATCTCCCTTACTATATGATCCTGCTGGTGCCTATGCAAGTATACAAGAAAGGAGATGCAGTTGGGCTTCATCGATTGCTCATGGCCTCAAACATACTTAGAGCCCTCAACCGAGCTGCAGATTTCCAGCTAAGAAGAGTAGTGCTGCCACTACGTGGGTTGATCTCCGGCGCTCACCATTGGAGTGAAACAGAAAAGGCAGTGAGAGCAGCAATAGACAAGTACATGGAGTGGCAGGGAGACTGGCACTCACTGAGCGAAATAGTCATGGTGGTTTCGCCAGAACAAGACACAGAACAACAACTCAGAGAAGAAGCCGCCAAAAAGTTGAAGGAAGCAAAGAGTTCTGGCAGCAAAAAGGTACAACAAACTCAGACCCCTAAAGGTGAAGGCATGGGAGCTGAGTGGAAAGGCAGGGCAGAGAGTCAACGAAGAAGCTCATCACATCAAAGAGCTGCCACCAGCTCACAGCAAGAAAAGCCATCAACTTCAAGAGGAAGAGAGCGGCAAACAACAACAGACCACATCGACAGAGCAAAGTTGGGGTATGGGTAGAGCACAATCCAGAAAGCGACTCTGAAGAATCTCAAGCCAGTCCCGACAGGTATTATGAAGGTGAGGCATGCAAAAGGGGCTGGAGGCAGAAATATGAAGAGTCAGAAGAAAAACCCGAATCCCTGGAAAGGGAGCAAGAACAAATTGAGCACCATAACCCTAAAAGTGACACAGAGAGTGCTCTATCCGAAGAGATACCCCTGCGACAAATGCAACAGCTAAGAATTGGTAGCCGCAGGTGTGACAAGAAAGAAGATCCAAGGGTAGACATTGAAAAAGTCTCAAGGAGCTTAGCCCGTGACTCCAACATAGGCCCCATAGCAACAAAAGACCAGCGCAAGACATACATGCCCGAAGACGACCAAGCTGATTTTGAAATTCCAGAAAGTTGGAGTCAGAATTGGAACACCTTCAAAACCCTGCCAGTAACAGCTACATATGGTGAGTGGGCTAATCTGTTAATAATGCCATCCTCTGCTAAAATAGACAAAGCGAAGGCCCTCACCAAGCCATTTAAAAAGGCCTTCTTTGAAATAACACATGATGTCATGCTAAGAAGAATGAAGAAAGCTGCAAGAAAACACTCAAAAGAAGTGCTGGCAGAAGAAGAAATCTCTGCAGATGATGAGGAGGACAAGTCCCCTCAAAGGCAAAAAAGACAGGTAAAACAAAAGTTGCAAAGCACAAATCCTACCGTTATCAGAATCAGAATGAGATTTATTGCCATTGTTCATGTAGTACACAAACTAGGAATTTGTCTCGGTGCAATGCTGCAACATTAAACATGGAGTAGCACTAAAGATAAAAATAAAAAACTATGCATGCAATAAAATGCAATAAATGACTGTATGGCAGTATCCCCTCTGCAAGATGGGGCCTACAAATACTTCAAGATTTTAAACACTCTAGTCCCCCCGCCAAAAACCAATCAAGCAGTAGCAGACTACCTTAAAGGTGTTTGGGAGATGGTGGAAGGTAGTACCACAAATGAATTTGCCAAAAAACTCTGGTTAAGCCATGTCACCAACAGTAGGGTGCCCTTAGATGACTCAGAACCAGCCAAAACTTATTATTTGAGAATGGTGCTGGAAGATGATAAAGATGAAGACAGCATGGTGGTGAAGATGCGGCAACAGCTAGACTCAGGTAGCACCCTCACACTTGTCTGGCACCTGATCAAGAAAGATATACCACCGACGAGATGGGTACTGGTTTTGAGGAAGCTCACCGAAGGCAGGAGAGGAGAGGTAACATTCCACAAGCTCCTGCCCTCAGCTGTCACAGAGAAACAACTTGATGAGAAGGTGTCACAATGGGACTTGGAAAGCAAGTTCTATGAGAAGAAAAGAAAACATGGTGAACAACAGCAAAAACCCAAAAATAAACCACCTGAAAGAACTCCCCCGCCGCAACAATCCCCCGGGCCAAGGCCCAAGCTGCTGTCTGCAACTGCACAAACCCCCTCAGCTACGAATTCTAAAGGTGAAGTAAAGAAGAAAAGTAATTATTTGCCACCAGAAGAGTATCAAAAACTGACTCCAGAACAGAAAAGGGCCCACCGAGAGGAACATCAGAAGAGCCTCTCGGGGGCTAAAAAGTAATGGCAGCTAGGGGGCAGGTCATTTTAAATGATATCTACCAAGATGAAGAAATGTTTTACACCAACATCAATGGGGTCCGCTACTTGGTAGATACAGGAGCAGAGGTGTCAATGACCTGCCAACCCCTACAAATAGAGGGACACCTAACAGTGATACTCGCAGATGGGCGGACTACAAAAATGCCATATGGGATATGGAATGACATTGTGTTTCTAAGAGGGCCCCACAATTTGATCTCGTACAGAGACCTAAAGGACCTGCAAGATCCTAAGGGTCGGAAGAAAAGACTGAGAGCAAGAATACAGCACCTGCAGTCCATCAAGGTAAAGATAGATTTTAGTAATCTTTTGCTGTATTTGAGTAATCTGACCGACAAAAAGTGGTACAAGCCCGTAAACGTGCCTGCAGTAAGAGAGCAAAAAGTGGAAGAGAGTGACCTCTCCCCACAAGGTAAAGAAGAACTAAAGCGAATTCTTCAAACTGCAAATGTGGCCTATTTCAAAAATGACTGTGGGGACATGGGCCCAAAATATACCCACACAATAGAAGGGGGGATTCATCCTGCAGTAAAACAATATCCCTTGAACCCTGCAGCTGTCAAAGAAATGGACAAAATAGTGAGGAAATTAAATGCTTTAGGCATAATTAGGAAAGAGTCGAATCCCCCAACCAACAGTCCCATTCAAGCAGTAAGAAAGCCAGAGTCAGCTGGAGGAGGTTGGCGTCCAGTGATCAACTTCAAAGCCCTCAACAGAAGAACAATAGCCAATAAAGCAAGTTTGATAAATCCACAAGGCACTCTGAAAACTTTACAGGTGAGAAAATACAAATCCTGCATCAATCTGGCGAATGGGTTCTTCTCACTGAGATTGGCTAAAGAGTCACAAGGTAAAACAGCATTCACCCACAAAGGCCAATCTTATGTATGGCAGCGTCTCCCACAGGGATACAAGAATTCACCAAATGTGTTCCAAGCAGCAGTAATGGATATAATGCGAGGTTTAGAGGCCACAATCTACATTGACGACGTGTTCATTGCAGATGACACTGAAGAAGAACACCTGAAAAAACTGCAAACAGTCATTGACAGACTCACAACAGCAGGGTTAAAACTTAACCTTCCAAAATGTCAGTTTGCTCGCTTCCAAGTAGATTACCTAGGGTTCCAAATCTCATCTGAACTGGGGCTCTCGGGTGGTTACAGAGAGAAGTTGGAAAAAATCAGGCCCCCCACAACAGAAAACGAGTTGCAGAAGATTTTGGGGCTTTGTAACTACGTCAGAGATCACGTTCCTGGCTATCAGAAATATGCTAGGCCTCTCTATGCAAAGCTCAGGAAGACTGACAAATCTCCAAATGCAAAGAACAAATGGGAATGGTCGGCATCAGATCAACAGCATCTGGAAGGTTTGAAGAAAGCCATTCAAAATGCAGTTACCCTAGAGCCCCGAAGCCTCACCACCCGCTTAGTGGCCGAAGTAAGTTGTGATGAAGATGATGTGATTGTCACTGTGGCTAATGAAAATGGTGGGCTGGTGGCCCTTTGGAGCTACACCCTGTCATCAGTGGAGAAGAAATATCCACTAGAAGAGAAGGAGTTAGCTGTGGTAGCTAAATACTGGAGTCACCTTAAAGAGTTAGCTCAAGGGCAAGGTATTGTTTCAGGGCCAGGGATGCATGCATCATAGCCCTGACTGTAGGCAGTCATTGGAGAATTCCTTTTCGATGGCTTCGCAGAGTCGTATGTAGTCTCTCCTGATATCCGATGGCTGGCTGTCTATAAATTTTGACACTGATCTGTTAGATATTAGTTTAATCAAATAGATGCGATTGCCAGCTGTAGCATCAGGGTACTTACACAGATAGTAGTCAATGTCTTGTAAATAGGCCCTGGTATCAGGTGAACCAGTAGGGCCTGGATCAAATTTTGTGAGATGTCACGCAATCTTGTCAAGGTTGCAGTCCGAAGGGGCACACACATGGTTTTCACACGATTGTTCATGCTTGAAACAATAAATAAATAATCAGGCCCCTTGTTATTTAAAAGATCTGATAGTACCTTATCATCCTAACAGAGCACTACACCCCCAAAATGCAGGATTACTTGTAGTACCTAGAATCTCGAAAAGTACAATGGAAGGCAGCGCATTGAGCTATCAGGTTCCTCTCCTTTCGAACCAGCTGCCAACCAGCTGAAAACCTTACTTTTTGACATAGCCAGTAGTTAGGGTGGGATCAGGTGACCCTGAACCCTCTCTTAGTTATGCTGCTAATAGGTTTAGACAGCCGGGGACCTCCAACAATGCACTGGGCTTCACTCCTTTCTTCACTCTCAATGAAATATTTTTGCTGGTCATTAACATCTGTTTGTTCTCTCCCGTAGACTGAGTCCCAGTCATGCTATTTGCTGTCTACATGTTTGTTATTCTCTTCTTCTCTACCCCCTCATCCCCCAGCCAGTCACAGCAGATGACTGCTCCTCCCTGAACCTGGTTCTGCTGAAGGTTTCTTCCTATTAAAAGGGAGTTTTTCCTTTCCACCATTGGCAAGTGTTTGCTCACGGGGGATTGCCTGATTGCTGGGGCCTTTCGCCAACTGTGAGGTTTAATCCTACAGTTGAAAGTGCCATGAGATGACTGTTGTTGTGAAATGGCGCTATATAAAAAAAGCTGAATTGAATTGAAATGCAGATCAGGTGACAGAGCGTGGTGGAAGTCCCAGTCTGATGAGATGCGTTCTTCTTTCGGCCTAATTGACCCATTCACGGCCTCGGTCGGGAGTTTCTGGAGATCGTGGAAGCGATCGTGGTCCTGCTTCCTTTTGTTGTCAGTATTCCTCCACTTCTTATTTTAAATCTTTTAGACCTTGGTATGCTTCCTGTAGGAGCAGTTGACATTTCTTGTCATCAGACTTCAGGTTGTGTAGTTCACCTTCAATTCTTCTGAGTTCCTTCTTCATGTCCTGGAGGGCATCTTCAAGTTCAGTGTTCTCTTGGTGAAGTGAGTCATTGTCATGGGCCAACTGCCACCTCTCTGGCTTTGCCTGGTTCAAATCTCATAATGCCTTATCAAGTTGATCTTGAGTATCATTGCTTTGTGCTTGAGATTGTTCCATTTGTGACTTTTAGATCCAGTGTGCATCAAAATAGTGCTATTATCATTGATGTCACACTCCCACTTATTGTATGTTATTGCTTAATTATTCACTGAATTATTAGTTATAAGGAATATCAAGTAGCGATGTAGTCCCAAATACAGTGTTGAGCACTCAGAGTATCCACCTCGGATCATTACAAAAAGTAAACATCAGTCCAGTCCCATTAAAAAAACTCACTAAAGCTGCTCACTGAATTAATCCTGCATGAAAGCTGAACTTGCACGCTTCAGAACATTTCTGTTGAATCCTTGCATTCTTGCAACCTCATAATATAGGTGTATCAGATCTAGAAAACCTTAGCTTATGAAACAGTGTAACAATATTCTATTGCTCCCTGTCAGAGTGAGCCCCGTTTCTACTGTGTGATGGGTAATGAGACAGGTAAACTTCCACTCCCCATATTTACCACACATTTCAAAGGGGGGAGGGGGCTGAAAGTAGGGAGAAGATCCAATTTTCAATCAGCCAGGTTTGCTACCACTCCACCACCTCTCTTCTCTCCCGGATCTGAGGAGCAGAGGTTTTAAAATGCTAATCCCGTCGACCTTGAAGCCCTGAGGCGCCGGCTGAAGTAGCAAAGCACATCTCTCCTGAGCTCCCTGTCACTCAATAATCAAACAGGCACAACCTCCCCAAACACCTCTGCAAACCTCACCAGCAACGATCCCAAAGTGCATACACCACACTGACATGAATAAAGCAACAGAAATGAACGTTACATCAACCCTTAGCCATCTGCCTCTGGAAAAACACAGGCGTGGAAAATTTGCAAACATACTGGCGGCAGTGTGCTGTTTATTTACATTCAGTTTGTGTGATCTTTTCCGATCTGAACTAAGGAAACCATTTTTGGCCTGTCTAAAAGAGAGGGAGCAGTCTACCAAGAGAGCAGTTTGAATTCATGCCTGTATGCTTCATGCCATTCTTAGGTGACAAACCTATATGCTTGAGTACCTCTATCCAGCAGCAATGGAGGTGGGTAGTGGTGGTAATGCATAAATGCAAGTATGTCAAAGTGTAGCAAATGCAGGCCTATGTTTTATACAGGTGTGGGAAGGTGGAAAAATTTGAAACTTTTAAAATACAGTACAGGTCAAAAGTCTTAGGAGTCCCCTCACTTTTTATATTTTGCATCCAATGAACCACACTTTCTGGATTTTTTTTTTTAAAATACTCTTGTTTTTCTTCTGACAATGACTGTTCTTTGACTCATTTTCAGTTTTCTCCTTGTACCTGGACATTGTCCAGTCACCTCAGTTTTTTGAGGAAACTAGACAAAACTGACATGAACTCCTGTTCAAGCACATTCTTCATGCTGCTCTGAATCTGTAAAATGTAACAAAAAAAAAAGAAAGAAGAAAGAAATGCTGTGATAATGTTGGACCTCTGGAGGATTTGGAAGTGATGTCACTGGTCACACAGACTGCCACACTGGTAGGTAAGCTATGTGAAAGGAACAACCGAAATGGTTTATCATGGCATGTGGCATCATTATTTTAATTGGAATATGCAAAATCAATCACTAAAATCATCTGGAGTGTTACAGAAAGAAAACAGGTGATTAAGGGCAGCTCTCACTGCCTTGTTCCACAGAGGCTTGAAGCAAGATTCAAGATCCAAAGATTTTATTTGTCAATACTACTACACGTACAGGACATACAGGAGAATTGAAATGCTGATTCTCTCGCTTCAGTGATATGTGCAATATAAAAAAATAAACAAAAAAGAAAAAGGAATAAGGCTAGAAAAACAACATAAGCAGTCTATGTACAGTAATGCTACCCATAGTGCAAATAAAGATAAACGATAAAACCCTGCAATCTCATAAACAGAAAAGGTAGAGCAGTAATACTCATAGTAGGTAGTGGTAGTGTAGGTGCAGACAGTGACAGATTGGACTGCCCATGATCAATATTGCAATAACAGACAGCAGCAGGTTTGGCATTTGTGTAAATGGTTGTAGTAAGGTGCAGAGACATATAGCAGCAAGGTGGAAGCTGCCATTCAGCTGAGCAGGCTGCATGCATTTTAAAAATTGGTAATTAACCATTAAAGAGTGGCAACATAATATGTATAAAACTAGATAGTAAATTAAATTGAGAATATTTTCCTACTGAATAGCTGAAACTGCTTAACACACACTCTACGATGACGGGGCTCCAGGGCAGACCTTGTTATTCAGAGTCCCGGTGTTGTACAACTTTTTATTTTTTTCATCTTCCCAAGATTATATTGTATTTATATTGTACTGCTAGAATTTTTTTTTTTTTTATTATGTGAGCAGAAACAGTCATGGATCACATGAACACAAGCTTTTCCCAGCACAGCCACCAGTGATGAGACCCTCTGCTGACTAATATGGCCACCAGAACTTAGCGGCTCATGTTATACTTAGAAGTAGACAGCTCCTCTGCCCCATTTCCTTGCAACGGAACCCCTTCTTTCAACTATTCAGTAGGAAAATATGCCAATCTTAATGAACAGACACAAGCAACCTCAGCCAGCCGGAGGTGGAGAATGGTCGAAAAAAAATCCTGCTAACTTTTTTAGTTGATAATTTATTTAAAATATCGGCACGCATATATAACCCGGTCTCAAAGTGGAAAGATTTCTCCCCTCTGGCCTAAATAATTACCCCTACCACAGTTCCAAAACAACAACGTAACTTGCCTAATGTTCTTTATTTGCTGATGTGCCTGTATGAAAAATATCCAGAGCCAATCTTGGTTTTCTTTTTTGAGGTGAATATGTATGTTTAAACAAGGGAATGTAGTCTATCCATGGGTTCCCTGCATAATAAGACACCAGATATAAATCTCAGACCCACTATCACTATCCCTGGGTCATCATTTGCACATGTACTTACCCTTGATGAAATTATCGCCGCAGATCCAACCTGTGGTGGAAGGTTAGCAACCCCTCATCTGCATACACACTTGGCTCTCCAAATTACTGTAGATCCAATGGAAAGCAAAAAAATAATAATAATAATAATAATTTCCTGTGGTTTTATCTTGCCTATTATGACAATCTTCCACCATGCATGAAGTGACCATGGTCATAGTTAAAATTTATGCCACTCTAATCCATAGACTATATAAAAACATTGGTCAAAGTATAAAAAAGATGCTCTAATCTAGCACAAACACATGGGCAGTAATACATTGCTGCCTACTATTAAGGGACATAGACAGAATGTCACATGATTTGGTGACATTGCTGCAAATGCTCTATTGCAGGGCTATTCAATTACAAAATCAGTTGGGCCACAGTTTGAAATCAAGACATGTAACTGGGATGCACATGTTCACCGATCTGCTGAATATGATAAATTTCAAACCAACACAGATCAATATGATGAAAAACATGCACTTTTTTTTCATTGTCTTGGTTTTAAATATGCTCTTGGCACATGACAAAGGCACATCAAAAGTGCATAAAAACACAATATCAGTGCTGGGGTTGAGTAGTACAAATATTTTTCCTCTTGAACAACAATTAAATAAATAAAATGAAAAAAAAATCTGTAAATAACCATTTTGGTCACATCTTACTCAGGCATATCTCGAAGTGCATAAAAACTCAGTGTGCACTGTTCATAGCATTAACATTTGTTTCCCTTTTGAAATAAAATATACTACATCCTGGTCATAACTGACCTTGGCACATCACAAAGTGCATTTAGCTGATAAAAAAAAAAAGAGCTGTCAAACACTTCAGTGCACAAGCCCCCCAAGAAAAGATTTATAACATTTTTTTTTTTGTTGTTACTTATTTGTACCCGTAGGTAGATTTGGTTTGCAGTCTGGTGACAAGCCACCGGCTGCCGGTCGCTGCGTGCGCGAGCGCCCTAAACCTACATGTTTTGGTATGCGGAAGGAAACCAGAGAAAACCCACGCAACACGGGGAGAACATGCAAACTCCACACAGCTCACTGTTGGTCGGGGGCTGGGATCGAACCCACGATCTCACGATCCCCGCGATCCCCCGGCCGAGGGTAAACTGTGCTGCCACAGTGCTAAACCACTGCGCCACCGTGCAGCCCGCACGTACCGCACCGTGCAACCCACATTAACAAACATTGCACATCCACTGTTGTGGTTTGTTTTGTTTTAAATCATCACGTGTGAGTAGAAACCTCTTTTTATAACTACACATTCTACACACACATATCAGTCAACCAAAATTTTGTAGTGGAGTTAAGGATGCAAAAAGCACCCACTTAAAAACTTGAGTACAGTGATCCCTCACTTATCGCGGTTAATGGGTTCCAGAACCGACCACGAAAAGTGAAAAACCGCGAAGTAGCGTCATCCCTAATGACGTCACCCATAAATAATACAATCAATCAATCAATGCATCAGATTTATATAGCGCTTTATCATAGACACTCAAAGACGCTTTACAGAAATTAAGGGTCATCCACCACCTGGATGGATGAAGCAGCCACAATACGGCGCCATCCCTTTAACCATTCACACCAAGGGCCACTTTAGAGTCTCCAATTAACCTAACCTGCATGTTTTTGGCATGTGGGAGGAAACCGGAGAAATCCCGGGGTAAACCCACGCATACACGGGGAGAACATGCAAACTCCACACAGATCACTGTTGGTCGGGGGCTGGGATCGAACCCACGATCCCCACGATCCCCCGGCCAAGGGTAAACTGTGCTGCCGCAGTGCTAACCACTGCGCCACCGTGCAGCTCAATACGTACGTTCATTCTCTCACTCTCTCTCTCATATGATACGTGTGTGTGTGTGTGTGTGTGTGTAAGTGTACATACATACGTAGATGTAAATAAAGTGTACATAAATATGTTTTTAGAACTCTTTTATTCTTATAACAAGATACGTAACTCAAGATGAAGATGATTTACTGCACAGGTTAATGAGAGCTTTACTGCTCCTCAGGTGACGCCTCATCGTCAGGTGCTAGAGGCGCAGGATCGTCGAGGGCAGCTTCCGATAGAGCTGGAGAAGCTGCAGGAGGCGGCGTAGTGGCTCGACGGGAAGACTATTTCGCACAAAAAGGCACAAGAGAACAGCGAAAAGTTCCACGCGGCGAGACTAAGCAACACGAGCGATAAAGAACAATGAATGCGGTCTTCCTTCGCTGGGTATGGGCGCTCGGCAGGGAGAGAAGCTGGGTAAAACGTCTCGGCCAATCAGCTTGCGAGATTCCCGAGCCGAGCCAACACGAGAACAGCGAACAGAGAGGTGGATTTTGAGTTGTGCGGGCTCTCCGTGTTGATACCTGATGTTCTAATGTAGTCTCCCTGCCTTCTGCTAGCGCCCGCCCATTTTTTCTCAATTTTGAATTTTTGATGAATATTTTTGAAAAATCCGCGATGCACTGAGGGCGCGAAAGGTGAGGCGCGGAGTGGCGAGGGATCACTGTAATGACTTCAGTCTTGAATGTTTGAGGTTTTTCTCCAAAATTTATAACAATTTTCTAACACTTTCCTACTTTTCTCTGTAAATTTATCTAAATTTGAAACCATTTTCCTCAAATTTATAATTTTCTCTTGTAAAATTAACTTTTTCTTGTACATTTGAGACTTTATTATAAATTTGTGTATTATTTTATGGCAAATTTTTGTCTTTTTTTAAATAAAATTACTGGTTTTTATTTATAAATTTGAAACAGATTGTGGTAAAATTACTTTCCTCACCAACCAGACAGCAGGAAAAATCTCCCTTATTTTGAAATTCAAATGTTGGCACGTTTAGTTTGTCTGAAGGCTGTTGACGGATTAAAATCATTGACTTCGTGAATTTCGGTCATCTTAACTTGACAGGTACATAATTATGGACATAATTATGTACCTGTTAATTAAAATCCAAGATGGCGCCGCGGATGGCAGCCACTGGCTTCTGCTCTCTGATGTTTTTGATAATTTTGTGTGTTTTTTTGGACTTCTGCTCTTCTGTCCGAATCACCTATTCAAGGGAGGAACTACTTTCACTCAGACTACCTCCCAATGCAAGTTCTCCGCCAGTTTCTGCTGCTGATCTGAAGTTTTTTCAGTCGATCTTAGCTGTGGGAGCAGCGGCTATTGGCGCTGGCCGGAAACGAAGCCGGCGTGGTAAACGTGCCGGTGCGCTAGTCAGGTTGAAGAAACGAGGATTTCGCACGCCGCTCCCATCAATCAATCTGGCAAATATCCGCTCTTTGGCGAACAAAACGGATCAACTGCTGCTCCTGACTCACAAAAACCGGGATTTTAGCAGATCTGGCGCCCTTTGTTTCACAGAGTCCTGGCTGAGTTAACACATCCCGGACAGCGCGGTGCGCCTGGACGGATTCCAACTGTTTCGCGCTGATCGCAGCCGAGAATTCTCTGGAAAGACTAAGGGTGGTGGAATCTGCTTCTACATAAACGAAGGTTGGTGTACTGATGTCACAGTGTTGAAGAAGTTTTGTAGCCCTAACATAGAGTCACTGTTCATAAACTGTAAACCCTTTTATTCACCGCGAGAGTTCTCCTCGTTTATTCTGGTCGGAATTTATATCCCGCCTGCTGCTTGTACAACGGAGGCACTGCAGCACCTCGCTGACCAGATAGCAGACGTGGAGGAAAAACATCCAGACTCTCTGCTTATCATTCTGGGTGATTTCAATAGAGCTAATCTCACAAATGAGCTTCCTAAATACAGACAGCATATTAAATGTCCCAGTAGGGACACAAATACACTTGGCCACTGTTACACAGTTTTAAGAAACGCCTATCATGCCGTCCCCCGTGCAGCTCTGGGTTTTTCTGACCACTGTCTGCTCCATCTTATTCCAACATACAGACAGAAACTAAAAACTTCCAAGTCTGTTGTAAGGACTGTGAAGAAATGGACTGAGGAATCAAAGCTGGAGTACAAGCCTGCTTTGACTGTACAGATTGGAGTGTTTTTGAAGCTGCAGCCATTAACCCAAATGAACTCACTGACACTGTGACGTCATACATCTGTTTCTGCGAGGACATGTGTGTGCAGACCAAGACCTTCTGCACATACAACAACAATAAACCCTGGTTCATTCCTAAACTGAAGCAGCTACGTCAGACCAAGGAGGAGGCCTACAGGACTGGTGACTGGACTCTGTACAAGCGGGCCAGAAACATGCTGACGAAGGAGATCAGGCTTGCTAAGAGGAGCTACAGTGTGAAGTTACAAAAAAACTTCTCAGCCAACAACTCTGCTTCTGTCTGGAGAGGCCTACGGAATATCACCAACTACAGGAGACCATCCCCCCACCCTGTGGAAAACCTCCAGCTGGCTAACGACCTAAACAGCTTTTACTGCAGGTTTGAAAAGAACCTACAGTTCTCACCTCCCACCCACACAAAAGGATTATCTGCAGCCCCAGGAACTCCATCCCTCCTCCACTCTGACCTCCCACCAGCACTAACGATCTGTGAAGAGGAGGTGCGCCGGGTCTTTCTGAGACAAAAGATCAAGAAGGCTGCAGGACCTGATGATGTGTCTCCATCCTGCCTGAGAGTCTGCTCCAATGAGTTGGCCCCCATCTTCACCCGGATCTTTAACAGATCACTGGAGCTGCGTGAAGTGCCTTCCTGCTTCAAACGCTCCATCATCATTCCAGTTCCCAAGAAACCCTCTGTTACAGGATTAAACGACTACAGACCTGTTGCCCTGACCTCTGTGGTCATGAAATCCTTGGAGAGATTGGTGCTGAACCACCTGAAGGTCATCACAGGCCCCCTGATGGACCCACTGCAGTTTGCCTACCGGTCAAACAGGTCAGTGGATGATGCAGTGAATATGGGACTACACTACATCCTGCAACACCTCGACTCCCCAGGGACGTATGCCAGGATCCTGTTTGTCGACTTCAGCTCGGCGTTCAACACCATCATCCCAGGCATTCTTCATCAGAAACTCCTCCAGCTCAAGGTGCCCCCCTCCACCTGCCAGTGGATCTCCAGCTTTCTGACTGACAGGTGGCAACAGGTGAAGCTAGGGAGATTTACATCCAGCTCCCGAAAAATTAGTACTGGCTCCCCCCAAGGATGTGTCCTTTCCCCGCTGCTCTTCTCCCTCTACTCCAACGACTGCACCTCAGAGGACCCTTCGGTGAAGCTCCTGAAGTTTGCGGACGACACCACAGTCATCGGTTTGATCCGGGATGATGATGAGTCTGCATACAGGCAGGAGGTGGAGCAGCTGATCCTCTGGTGCGGCCAGAACCATCTTGAACTTAACCCAGCCAAAACGGTGGAGATGACTGTGGATTTCAGGCGACACCCCCCTTCATTCCCCCCACTCACCATCCTCAACAGCACAGTGTCCACTGTGGACTCCTTCAAGTTTCCGGGTACCACAATCTCCCGGAACCTGAAGTGGTCCTCCCATATAGACACTGTCCGGAAAAAGGCCCAGCAGAGGTTGTTTTTTCTGCGTCAGCTCAAGAAGTTTGATTTGCCTCAGGAGCTGCTGGTTGTCTTCTACACCGCCATCATCCAATCTGTCCTCTGCTTTTCCATCACTGTCTGGTTTGGATCTGCCACTAAACAGGACAAGACCAGACTGCAGCGGATCGTTAAGTCTGCGGAGAGGATCATTGGTACCGACCTACCCTCCATTGAGAACTTATATCGGTCCATAACCAGGAAACGGGCGGGAAACATCTGTGCTGACCCATCACACCCCGGCCACAAACTGTTTGAACTTCTATCTTCTGGTCGTCGTTACAGATCACTGAAGGTCAAAACCACCCGTCACAGGAACAGTTTCTTTCCTCAAGCCATCACTCTGATGAACTCCTAACATTCACCTAGTCCTACCTGTTGCTGTACTCATGACTTTTCATCCATTATTACATTGCACATAACTGTCACACTGCCTTTTACTTCATTCACATTATATCACTGAATCTGAGTTCACATTGAAATACTGTGTGACTGTATATTTTTTCATATATTTCTGCAAAGTGTGGTTAGTCTGAGTAAATAACTGCATATATTCCTGTATATATTTGCATCCTTTTATAGAAACGTGGACAGACTGTAATTTACTGTACATACTCTGTTGTCATTGAATCCTTATTTAAATCCTCCACCTGAACAACGAGAGCAAGTTTTTAGCCAAAGTCAAATTCCTTGTATGTGTTGTGCATACTTGGCCAATAAAGCTGATTCTGATTCTGATAAATTATTAATTAATGTTGTAGTGGCTGGTGAAGTAAATCCTCAACGATTCAGTCACTCTTGCCTTTCCCTGTATATGAAGCCTAACCACACCTGTTTGCAAAGCCACTCTTCATTATTGTTGTCGTTACCAGCAGGTTAAAACTAGGGATGAGCTGATCCGGTCCGTCATATCAGTATTGAGTTCGATCCAGACAAAATGGCCGGATCGGTATCGGTAAGGAACAAAAGTAATTTAGTGATCCTACATTAATAATAATAAAACGAAGGTGCAATCCTGTTCTCAGCCGCGCTGCGCATGGCTTCTGTAAACAGAGGCAACGAGCGTCACGTCACTGGAGCCTGACTGTGGGACTCGTCTCAGTATGTTGCTGTGTGGTACCAGCATTTACAATTTTATACCACCAACTTGATAAAACACTTGCAAAAGTATCACGGCAGCAAAAAAGTATGCTAAATTCTCTCAAGAACCAAGCAGAACCAAGTGTGTCATGCAGCAGGAGCCGCTGTTTTACTGCTGGAATACGCTAAAAGTGAAACTAAAAGAAGGAAACTTAAAGTAAAAACCAGAGCAGGAATGAAGGCATAACATGGGCCTACCTTTAGATGGACAGTTACAGCTGATGAGAGGTAGGTGACAGAAACATAAAAAGCAAATTATAACTGGTGAACTGGACGCAAGACCATACCTGGACTAAGATAAGATAAGCTTTTATTAGTCCCACAATGGGGGAATTCCAGGATTGCAACAGCACAGGGATAGCAACACTCAGCGCAATAATTTAGAAGATAAGAAAATAAGAGCAGTGAATATACAGACGTGGACAAAATTGTTGGTATCCCTCTGTTAATGAAAGAAAAACCCACAATGGTCACAGAAATAACTGGAATCTGACAAAAATGGTAATAAATAAAAATTCTATGAAAATTACCCAGTGAAAATCAGACATTGCTTTTGAATTGTGGTTCAACATAATTATTTTAAAGAACAAACTCATGAAACAGGCCTGGACAAAAACAATGGTACTCCTAGAAAAGATTGAAAAAAAATGTGACCATAGGGACATGTTCAACCAAGATGTGTCCTCTAATTAACATCACAGGTGTCTACAAACTTGTAATCAGTCAGTCGGCCTATTTTAAAGGGTGACAAGTAGTCACTGTGCTGTTTGATGTCATGGTGTGTACCACACTAAACATGGACCAGAGGAAGCAAAGGAGAGAGTTGTCTCAGGAGATTAGAAAGAAAATTATAGACAAGTATGTTAAAGGTAAAGGCTATAAGACCATCTCCAAGCAGCTTGATGTTCCTGTGACTACAGTTGCACATATTATTCAGAAATTTAAGATCCATGGGACTGTAGCCAACCTCCCTGGACGTGGCCGCAGGAGGAGACGGATAATACGAATTGGTAACAAAAGAGCCCAGAACAACCTCTAAACACATTCATGGTGAACTCCAAGGTCAAGGTACATCAGTGTCAGATCGCACCATCCGTCGTTGTTTGAGCCAAAGTGGATTTCCTGGGAGACGACCAAGGAGGACACCACTGTTGAAAACAAATCATAAAAAAGGCGTGAAAGTTCATTACAAATGGGTTCTAAAACTGACTGCCATACCTACGGTTTTCAAACGAAAACCCACAGCTCAAGACGATATCAACATATCAAAACAGCGCAGAGAAGCAACAGTGTCAAAACTCGCCTGGAAATGAGTTTGTGTAATTGATTGTTTTTTTCCACATAAGGCAATCGTTATTTAATCGTTTGGTTTACAGAAATTTTGGCTTCAATTTTTTTTTATTTCTCCGATCGGGTGGTTGGGGAATTACAAAAAAATGCTCAGATGTTCAGTTTTGGTAGGCAATGAGATTTATAAAAATGAAAACTGAAAAAAGTCATATAACGTTTTTTAACACAAAGTCATTCCATTTGGAGTAAAGTCAACACTTGGCTTCAAAATTCATAGGGGAGGATTTTACTTTCGGCAGAAAAAATGTAATAAAATCACGATTGCCTTATGTGGGGAAAAAAAAAATCAATTACACAAACTTTTCCGGGCGAGTTTTGACACTGTTGCTTCTCTGCGCTGTTTTGATATGTTGATATCGTCTTGAGCTGTGGGTTTTTGTTTGAGAACCGTAGGTATGGCAGTCGGTTTTAGAACCCGTTTGTAACAAACTTTCAAGCCTAAAGATTCCTGTATAGCAGGCACCTCCTCAAAACTGTCTGCAGTGAAATGATCGCTACAGAGTACAAAACGTGGTGTTGGTTGCCATTTGTCCCTTGTGCTCTGTACTTGCTTCACCCATTTTTTAAGAAAATCTGGATCTTTTGGGAATGAGAACAGGGTTATATGTTTACTGGAGCAATTAGAACACCCAGCCGCCACGCAACGTTTCGGCATTTCTTTGCTGATATAGAAGCTAAACAGCTTGTTTACACTGACAGCACACGGATCAGCCGAGAGAAAACTCTCCTCATGACACCATATCCGGAAACGGGGCGCGTCTCAGGATATTGCGTTACTGCAACACAGCGCTAAATTCAAATTCAGTTAGACATATTTTTCCACTTATTTAGCATTCAGAGTCAACAGAACCAACTATGTGCACGAATGAAGATAAATTCATACTGAATATTGACCCATAGTTCCTACATTGTGTCACAGACACTTTAACGCTTCCTAGCGAAGAGATGCTGAATTGTCCAAAGTAGAATTAGTTTCAAGAAATGAATCAATTGTCTGTTAAATAAGATACAAAATTAGGGTCTGAAAGAAAAAGAGGATTGAAGCGCCAGGGTCTAGGTGACATATTTTCCTATATAGCAAGCTGAAGTTTATGGGGTGCATGGTCTGAGATAACAATACCTTCATAGTCACAGGCTTTCATTGACCCAAGTAAAAGGGCATCAATAAAAAAAAAACAATCTATTCGGGAAAAAGAATTATGTACAGGTGAAAAGAAAGAACAGGATTTTGAAGATGGGAATTTAAAACGCCAAGGATCAACATATTCATGATCATTCATAAATAATTTAATTGCTTTGGATGATTTTGAGATGGGACAGGGTTTATTAGAAGAACAGTCAAGACTAGGATCTAAAACTAGGTTAAAGTCACCACCAAGAATTAGGCGACGTCTGTCTAAATTTGGAATGGAGCTGAAAAGATGGTTAAAAAAAATGACATCATCCCTGTTCGGAGCATAAATGTTAACAAGTGCCAGGGCAGTATTATAAAGAGTACCAAAGACCACAATGTAACGACCATTAGGGTCTAAAACAGCGTTGGAAACAAGAAAGGAGTGGAAGTTTGGAGTGGAAGTTTGAATGGAAGAGCTGCCCCACCCATTCTTTCCTGATCCTTAAGAGGTCAAGAGTGCAAAGGTGCGTCTCCTGCAAAACGGCAGTGCCTACATTCAGATGATGAAGATGGTCAAGAACTCTTTTTCTTTTCACAGGATTATTTAGACCATTAACATTCCAGCTGATAAAATTTGTATACAAGTTACTTATGGGGTTGCTAATTGACATTTTTGCCTCTCACCAGGGAAAAGCAGGAATAACAACTGGGGATTGGGGATTTTTTTTTTTTGGGGGGGGGGGACATACATGCGCAGGCACACACACACACACACACACACACACACACACACACACACACACATTCAAAGAAGTGAGAAAAAAAACAACAAAAATAAAACCTCCAAGCCATTCATCTCCTTCACTGAAGTGAAGGTGAACAACCCTGTAAAACACAGTAGTTGTATGCTTGTGCATAGTAGGACGTTTCAGAGAGTGCATAATGGTGTAGCATCTTAGACTAGAACAAGAGCAGAGTTTCCCAGAGTTTCCCCTGGAGATAACAGGGAGGTGTGAAGGACGAATGCAGAGTGATCTTTTGTGTATCAGAAGAATGCAGTGTGATCTTTTGTGTATCAGAGATTGCTAGGAGGATGTTAAAGGATTAAGGAAGTGAATGCAATGTGACCTTTGATGTGTAGAAGCGGCTGAAGGAAGGCCTGAGTATTTAAGAGAAGAGTCTTGTCTGAGATGCCCTCTTTTCTGACTATGCTTCTGTATGAGAATGTGTAATAAACTGTCTGAGTCAAATCCGCCTCGTCATTTACACACTCCACAACGTATGTTTAACAGCATCCTGCTGAATAATATTTTTTGTTTTAAAAAAAAGGATGCAAACTCATGCAACTCTATGAACAGTAACAGAAAGTACAGACAATTATAAAGAAATTAAAAATAAAAGAATCAGGAAAGAAAACTTGACTGATTAGATTACAAGTCATTCCGGTGATCAAACAAAATAATTATACAAGAAGCACAATGAGGGGGAAAAAAACGATTAAGAACAATGGGGAGTGGAAAACTAAAAATGAAGCCAGGACACCCTCAAAGACAATCCTGTAATAGTTATGAACTAGAGAAAGAGAAGGGATGAAAAATCTCTAAATAATCCAAACCCCAAATAACTCGGGATAAGTGGCAGCACATTAACAATACTCCAGTTAGTGTAATTATCGAGGGACACCATTACAATAAAATATGCAATAAAATCACACGAACAATCAGAGCACTGAAGCTTAACACATTCAGCGTTTAACAATAACTCTAGGCTCAAAACACTTTGAACTTATGGTGTAAAAAGTATCTGCAGTATCTGAGAGTCAATTATCTGCAGTATCGGCAGAGTGCCCCGTGGTTGTCAAAGTCGGTGTATGTTTGTTAATGAACACAACTGCTTCTGAAGGGCTTGTAAAGCTGACCTTGGTACAAAATCAGTTCATCATGGCGGCTGGCGAGATGCAGTATTAGCTCTTGGACCCTGTAGCTGTGCATCCGGACCAGAAGTGGCCTTGGCCTGTCTCCCGCTGCTGAAGGTCTGGGTGCAGCAGTCCGGTGGACCCGGCCAATGATAATTGGTATCTCAAAAGCAGTTGGACCAAAAACTTCACGAAAGCGACCACTGATAAAGTTAGCTGGATCAGGCAACTCCACAGACTCCGGTAAGCCAATAATGCGGCTATTCTCTCTTCGTCTGTAGTTGCTCAAGTAGTCCAGTTGTTTCTTAATTGCCTCATTTTTATTCGTAAGCCGAGTCACCATCTTGTCTAGCCCCGTGAGACTGTCACAGGTGTCAGTGAGGGATTCCTCCATGTCTCAAATTTTTCTCCCTTGTTCATCAACAACTTGCTACAGAGCTGAAATAGCTGCCCCACATTCTTTCTGAAAATTTGCCAGCAACTCAAGATTTTCCTTCCTTAGTTTGTCAATAGCGGCCTGAAAGTCAGGAGCAGCTGACTCTGCTAATGAAGGAGAGGAGAGAAGCTGTGCAGCTTGGCTAGCTGACTTAGCCGCAGAGTTAGCCATCAAAAAAAGATGACATATCCTTCATTTTTTGACCTGTCTTTGGCATGGTAGCAGTCCCTGGAGTCTTTAGTGGTGGAGGAATGAAAACAATTGTTGAAGGAGTTCGCAAAAGTACTTTTAAATATCAAATTGTGCAGGAACTGAGAGGAGGATGTCTAGCGTGCGCGCATGCTCAACCGGAAGTCTATTCTATTTTTTTGAGAAATTGAATTTAGGTTTTTCATTAGTTGTAAGACATAACCATCGAAATGAAAAGAAATAAACACTTGAAATATATCACTCTGTGTGTAATGAATCTAGTTTTATTTTTTTTTAATTGAATTACTGAAATAAATCATCTTTTTGATGACATTCTAATTTATTGAGATGTACCTATCAGTGAGAGGATAGGTGCAAATGTACAAGAAAATCATGAAAATATCAGGGAAAAAAGGAAGAAAAAACTAATTGTTGAGAAAATTGAATATTTGGACATTTAAGAGTAAAATAAAAATAAAAAAATATTTAAAAAATGTGTGTGTGGGGGGGGGGGGGGAGTGGCAGTCAGCCCAGCGTGTCATACAAGCCAAGACCTCCCCTGGCTGTGATTTATGTCATTTGAGGAGGTGATTTCCTTCCATTCAATTTCATTTATTGCCATTGTTATATTTTGTAGTTGGTTTTTTTGGGATTATATAATCTACTGTGTTACCTGATGATTTCTTAAATGGATATGAAAGCTATTTCAGTGGACTTCTTGTTGCTGTCATAAACTGCCCTTTAAGGGCTGTTGAAGGACACCAAACGCTCACTGTGTGTTTCGCACATTTATTAAAGACAAATTACACACTACATATACAGTGGTGTGAAAAAAAGTGTTTGCCCCCTTCCTGATTTCTCATTTTTTTTTTGTATGTTAGTCGCACTTAAATGTTTCAGATCATTAAACAAATTTAAATATTAGATGAAGATAACACAAGTAAACAGAAAATGCAGTTTTAAATTGAAGATTTTTACTATTAAGGGTAAAAAAAATCCAAATCTACATAGCCCTGTGTGAATAAGTGATTACCCCCCCCCCCCATTAAAACATAAATAAACTGTGGTTTATCACATCTTTGAAAGCTGAGTTCAATTTTCTAGCCATTTCTAAAGCCCTGGGACTCCAGCGAACCACTGTGAGAGCCATTATCCACAAATGGCAAAAACATAGAACAGTGGTGAACCTTCCCAGGAGTGGCCAACTGACCAAAATTACTCCAAGAACACAGCGACGACTCATCCAGGAGGTCACAAAAGACCCCACAACAACATCCAAAGAACTGCATGCCTCACTTGCCTCAGTTAAGGTCAGTGTTCATGACTCCACCATAAGAAAGAGACCTGGCAAAAATGGCCTGCATGGCAGAGTTCCAAGACGAAAACCACTGATGAGCAAAAACAACATAAAGTCTTGTCTCAGTTTTGGCAGAAAACATCTTGATGATCCCCAAGACTTTTGGGAAAATACTCTGTGGACTGACAAGACAAAAGTTGAACTTTTTGGAAGGTGTGTGTGTGTGTGTGTGTATGTGTCTCCCATTACATTTGGTGTAAAAGTAACACAGCATTTCAGAAAAGGAACATCATACCAACAATCGAATATGGTGGTTGTAGTGTGATGGTCTGGGGCTGTTTTGCTGCTTCAGGACCTGGAAGACTTGCTGTGGTAAATGGAACCATGAATTCAGCTGTCTACCAAAAATTCCTAAAGGAAAATGTCCAGCCATCTGTTCATGACCTCAAGCTGAAGCACATTTTGGTTCTGCAGCAGGACAATGATCCAAAACACACCAGCAAGTCCACCTCTGAATGGCTTAAGAAAAACAAAATGAAGACTTTGAAGTGGCCTAGTCAAAGTCCTGACCTGAATCTGGTTGAAATGCTGTGGCATGACCTTAAAAAGGTGGTTCATGCTCGAAAACCCTCCATTGTGGCTGAATTACAACAATTCTGCAAAGATGAGTGAATCAAAATTTCTCTACAGCGCTGTAAAAGAGTTGTTGCTGCTAAGGGTTGTCAAACCAGTTGTTTATGGATTTTTTGCCCCCTTAATCATAAACACATTCATTTAAAAACTGCATTTTGTGCTTGTGTTATCTTTGTCTAATATTTTAATTTGTTTGATGATTTGAAACATTTAATTGTGACAACGATACAAAAAAAATGAGAAATCAGGAAGGGGGCAAACACTTTCTCACACCAATGTACAACTAATGGATAGCTAGGGTGCTGGAGGAGAGCGGGGGCTCGACATTGACAAGCAGAAGCCTGGGAACACCGGGCAAAAAGCGGAAACACTGACCTGGACGGACCTCTCCCGTTCTCCTCGACAGCAGCCCAAAACACTAAGAGATGATTCAACTGAGGACATCCAACAATATGGAAGGACACAACAACCGGAACGGTTAGTCGTGCCCTTAAATACTGTTACCTAACAGGCAGCAGGTGTGGAACATGGGTGGCGAAAGCAATTACAATTAATGACAGCGACGCAGCCTGTGAGCCAGTTTGACAGCTGGGAGCTGCACAGCACTGTCAAAATAAAACACTAACCAGAAACCAAAATGACACAACCAATACAGAATGGCAATAATGAAACGGGAACCAAATACAGCCAACAGGGAAAATAATTAAACAAACAAACAGAAAAAGACTAAGACTAACTAAAACTGGAGACTAGGCACGGTACCCACCCATGCCCTGGATCATGACAGAGCCCCCCCCCCCCCCCAAGGGTTGGACCCAGACACCCCAGGGCAAAAAGAAAAAGAACCCCCCACAAAGCAGATCCCCCACCCCACTAAAAAGAAAAACAACCCACCCTGGGGGGAAGGAGGGGGAAACCAGGCATGGAGGGACCAAGACACAACAAAAAGACAAAAGAAACCCCCAAAAAACCCACTCATGATCCACAACCTGAGCCAATGTGGTTGCGCAGGACCCACGGACCCCTGGCTAACCGCTGTGGCAGCCCAGGCGGCCCTATGACGCAGTTCATCAGGTGGTCTTCTGAGGTCCCAGAGCCCACCACACAGACTGTATAGCCCGTTGGGTGGCCTCCCCAAGTCCATGAGCCACCCGACCCCATGGTGCAGTCCGTCTGGAGGTCTTCCCGAGTTCATAGGCCACTGACCCCAATGTGCCCCGCCCCACCCCCCGAGGCAGCAGGTTAGCCCCCAACCACGACTGCTGGCCAACGGCAGTGCCCAGCGATGATGGTGGTTAATCAGCAGGGGAACCAGATGGGGGAAGAGGCTGTTTAGCAAGGACCTTTGACGAGAGATGAGAATCCACAATGACCTGGGACGAAGGTGTGGCACCCGTGGCGGCCTCAGGCAGGGATGCAGCACCCGCAGGGACCTCAGGCGGGAATGCAGCACCCACGGCGGCCTCGGACTGGAGTATAGCACCCACAATGAATAGGCTGATCCACGAGAGCGCCAGGCCGAGGAGGCGATCAACCAGTGGAGCACCAGCTGAGGGCGAGGACAGAGGGCCCATGGCAGCCTTGGGCCGAGGTGTAGCACCCGTGGAGGCCTCGGACTGGCACGCAGCACCCATGGGGTCCTCGGACGGAGGGGGAGCAGCACCCACGGGGTCCTCGGACAGAGGGGGAGCAGCACTCACGGCAACTGCCCGGAGACCTTGGGAGAAGAGCTGGAGAAAGCACAGACGGACAACGGTTTAGAGTCACCAGCAGCAGTGGAGCCCGGCGGGGGAAGCTCAAGTGCAGATTACGGCAGCACTTGGTTCCCCCAGCTAAGAGCCAGGTAAGATTTCTCTAGGCTAATCAAGGAACCTTGCCTGAGCTAGAGCTCCACTGCCATCCAGGACTCTGATGACTCCACTGCAATGGCCCACGCCTCCGGCTGGAAGGTAGGCGGAACCCCCAATGGGGTGGCTGACGCAAGTGTACTTCCAGACACGGTGGCTGCAGCAGGAGCTCCTCTGACCTCCGATGCCACCTCCCATACTAGCAGGGCCAGGGGATACTCCTCCGTTGGCTCAAGCTCCAGAGCAACAGTGGCATTCTCCTCCCATCCTGAATGTGGCTGCAGGGCTGGGGCTGGACTCTCCAGTGCTGCAGGCCTCTCCATCACATGCCGGCTCCCTCCCAGAACCAGCGGACCCTCAGGGGATATAGGAGGAGGAACGGGAGAAACGGGTGAAGACAGAATTACAGCTGCTGCTGCTAAGCTTCACCATCAGGAATAAAGCAAGGCACTTCATCATACGGTGTTGAAAATGAAGAGACACTTGTCTTAACTCCCGGGACTTGGTGGTGGCTGCTGTAACGCCAGAGGATGTCTCCCCGGGGGCTGCAAAGGTCATCTGGTGTGATGGGAGGAGCACCGGTGTCGGGGAACGCTCCGCCGTCAGCTCTGACTCTGTTCTGGCTTGTGGTGCTCCCTCCCGTAGCAGCAGAAACTCAGGGAGGAGCCACGGCTTGTAGTCCAAGATGAGCTCTATCTTGTTGCAGCCACCCGTTGGCGCTCCTCCAGCTCCTCTGTGCTTGGCCCATCTGGGGACACGAAGGCTGCTTACTCGACACAGCCGGCTGCAGGACACTGCTCAACGGAGGGGACCACAGCTGGATAGTGGTCCCAAGCTCGGGGGTTCCATCCCTGGGAGTATCTCCTCCATGGCACAGGTTCAGGTGGCAGAAGGGCTCTCCCCAGCCTGCGGAGCCGGTGTTGAGTGTGGTAAACGGAGGTGAGGTGGTCTGTCAGTTCCGGGACATTCCACAGGCTGCGGAACGCCTTGATCAACTGTGCTACACTGTACCAAACCTGAAGCTCCTCCTCAGGAGTGTGGGTTAGGTGAACGTCCGATTCAACATCCTGTAACAGTTTCACCGTCCAACACTCCTCCTCGTCCAGCCCAACTTTTCCCCAGTCCGTACGGGCAGGCATGCTGAAAAAACCTCAGGCTTAATAGGGGAGAAGAGAAAAGGGAGAGGGAGAAAGAGAGAGGCAAAAACACGCAGTGGCTGGTGTTGAAGCTCTGTCATGTCCTTCTGTAATAAACTGCCCTTTAAGGCTGTTGAAGGACACCAGATGCTTACTGTGTGTTTTGTACATTTATTAAAGAAAGACATATTATCCACTACACATACAACAAATGGATTGCCAGGGCACTGGAGGAGAGCGGGGGCTCGACGTCAACAGGCATGCAGAAGCCTGGGAACGTCGAGCAAAAAGAGGAAACACTGACCTAGACGGAACTCCCCCGTTCACCTCGACGGCAGCCCAAAACACTCAGACATGATTCAGCTGAGGACATCCAGCGATATGGAAGGACATAACAACTGGAACGGTTAGTCGTGCCCTTAAATACCGTTACCTGGAAACAGCACAGCGCCCACCTGTGCACCAGAGCATGACAGTTGCTAGTATTATATTGTGGTCAGACACTCCTGTTAAAAGGTTATAAGTCTGGGAGATTCTTTCAGGTTTATTTGTAAAAAGTAAATCAATTTTAGCTTTTGACTAGCTTGTTACTCTGATTGGTTTGTCAATTAAGTTATAGTGATCAGTCTTTTTTTGTCATCCCATTTTATATTAAAATCACCCAATAACATTAATTCATTTTTAGGATTGCATTGATTAAGAAGCACTTTGGTCATAGAAATCTGCTTTAGAGGAGGATTTGTGGTATAAACAAACAACAGGGAAGGTCATACTGGCTGACAACTTAATGTTAACTCCTACACATTCTACATTCATATCTTTTGACCATTCAATCTGATTACATTTTAAGGTGCGGCGGCATGAAATAAAGCGGGGTTGTTGGAGGTTTTAAGTAGTTTTATTATCATACCGCCATCACAAGCTCCGCTCCCGGCGCCGTGCATGCGCGCCGAGAGCGAGCCCACGGCTCTCAGAGAAGGAGGACACAATGTCTGTGTCCAGCAGCAGCAGATGCAGAAGTGAGATTGAGAGGCAGATTTACAGCACAGTGCAGCTTATATACTCAACTCAAACAATAGATCAAAGACATTCACAGCAGTCAATCTGGGCATTTGCATATCAGAGGTACAGACAGGATGCATGAACACAATGCATGGATGACACTTTAACCTCACGGCTGTAAACGCAGCATGCAGCGGAAAAAACCCAGGAGTGCGAGCTGACTGTCTCTGTGTTCTGTCTGTGTGTTGTGGGGGTTGAATCAAACCGCTACAAAGGTGTCTTTAACATAGAGTAAAACTCCACCACCTTTTCCTTGTTCCCTGTCTTTCCTATATACATTATATCCAGGCATGGTAACAATAGTTTCAGGTGACGAGGATGATAACCAGGTTTCAGACAGACCCATAAAATCAATATTGGAGCTTATCAGCTGATGTTCTAGTTGTTCACGTTTGGAGATCATACTCCATACATTTAAATGCCCTCCAAGCAGACTTTTGTTTTACTTTGAGGGTCCCAAATTAATTTTGCCTGGTTCAGGGTTTGAAAAACTTTTAGCAAGCCATTTTTTTAACACAGGATTTCTCTGACGAGTTTTACACTCACTGCCGGCTGGTTGTTGTATTGCCGCTGAGGTGGAGTCCGTGCGCAGGGCTGCTGCTACAGCAGGGACCGACCCAGCAGCAGAGACCGGCCATTGGGCCGTGTTGGATGGCGGCCTGGTGATGTGGGTTCTCCGCTGCACCATGGTGAGGAAGGCGCGTTGCTGTGCTACAGGGGCGAGGGTTGGTTGCCAGTCCATCCCGGCTCTGTTCCACTGTTGGTCCGTAAATACAAAGAGTATTGAAAAAGTCATAAAATAAAATGTGTTATGTGTATATTTTAAATTTACTTTATATTGGTTTAAATTTTAATTGTTTAACATCAGCCAGGAAATGAGCACAGTGACTGATCCCACGAATTTGGAATCTGAAAGGCTTGAAGCTATTATTTGAAAGACTGAAGCCACTCTGTTATGTGCTTGAACTGCCTCTGACATCTCAGGTTATTTCATCGACCTGAGGCCCCATAGAGGTGGAAGAACCCTCATGATTACCCTCATTGTGATTGGTTGAATGAGCCCTATTGTGTCAGCAGAGAGCACATCCTTTTTTTCCATGCACTTTTGAGCTGCTTCAGTAAATGATGCAACCCAGAGGGATTCAGCTCATAAGAGGAAGAGCTGGTGTTGTGTTCAAAAATATCCCAACAGTCTTTTCCCCTTCTGGGACTCTGTGAACCTTGTCCTTTTGTGCAGCTTAGTTCTCATGTGTGCCAGCTACACGCCAGAGTCCCTGGGGAGATGGAGTACTCTGCCTAGTGCCAGCCTCAGTAAGTCCTCCTGAGCTGGGTGTTCCCACGAAGACACAATAATAAATTACACCTCAACTGAGCGCTCCCTACAAAGAGGGGTGGGTGGGTGAGGGTAATCCATCTGCTGAGTGAGTAGATATAAAGAGAGAATCAAGTGTTGAGTTGTGGCCAAAATAAACGCAAGGTCTGGTAAAAATGGCCCAGCTCGCACAAAAACAGAGCAGAATGCCACATGATTGATGGCTGTAACCTTCACTGTCCCAGATCAATAGCCTACAGCCTTCCCTCCAGCAACTTTATTGAGCTGTCAGATACAGATGAATCCCCAACGTCATAATTATCCTGTCGATTATGGAAATCCTTTCAAACAATAAGCAATTGCTCTCTGGAGCACCTGTTTTTTTTTTTTTTCGTTTTTTTTTTTTTCTCTAGCATCATCAACACCCAAGCCTGAATTTTAAACCAGTGTTAATCTCAGCTGCATAAGTTTCCTTCTCCTCTAGCTTTCTTTCTTTTACTGACACACAGCACATTGAAACAAATGGGCTCACACTGCGTTCTCAATCACCGTGGCTGGGATTCACCACTGGGGTTAGAAAATGTGTTTTCATATGCCCTGTAGCTACTGAGTGTTCAATCATGGCCTGTGTAGAAATTGCAAAGGTTTTCTCAGATTCTTCTGTGTAGGGTGTGCATGTTCACCCTGTTCCTGTGTGGGCTTCTTCTGCGTGATCTGGTTGCATCTGTTGGTGCAAAAACATGTTTGATCAGTTAATTATTTAATTCTGTATTGACTTTTGGTGAAGATGCAAGATTATTTGCAGTTTTTTCTCGCCTTTCTATCTAGGTTGTACCCTATGAGAACTAGACTAGGTTTCAGCCTGAAAAAGAAGTTAAAGGGTCCCAATACATGCGATTTTTCTGAGTTATCAACATCATTAAGATGAAGTGTCATCAAAGTTCTCAAAAGTGTCATGTAGCCATGCACGTGAGCCTTTTTTTGTGTGAGAAAACTATGTCCTGGGAGCCGATTTATTATGTCTCGGTGCAATGGGGGCATATGGCAATCACTCAATGTGTCTGTGTGTGGTTGTATGTGTGTATATGTCTGTTACCAATTTTTCAGTTTGCCCGGTTAAAATCAAGTGGAACTAATGGCTTGTATCATATAGATAGATGTACTTTATTGATCCCAAACTGGGAAATTACAGCAATATTACAGAAAATATGGGAATATTGCCATATTTTCTAAACTTTTAATTTGACAGAATTTTAAGATAAGCCTGTTTTCAAAATAAACACAAATTTAACTCACCATTTTACCCTCAATGGAGTCGTGAAAAAAGGTATTGTAATAACTAGGCCGGGCCAGTAGAGGTCATACCGAGGCAGCTGCACCTTGGTGCTTTCATTTGATTCGTGGTATTTCTCAGCAAGTGCACGTATACCAGATGAAAGGAGTATCCAGCTGTGAGCATTTAAACCCACCTACTGACTTCTAGCAGTTTATGTAAAATCTAGTCATTCTACTAGACATCCATTTTTTTCCAGGTGGTTCATTAAATCACAGTCAATAATACATCTTTCATCATTCTGGCAATTTTTTATTTGTTTGTTCTGGCTTGGATAGCCTGGGAAATGCGTCATTAATGTAAGTTTGCTCAGCAGTGTAAGTCAGTGAAACCACGGCTGTTTTCATTCCAACTAGGTATCCAAATGGTTGGGTTGGCTTAGCCTGGCAGATCAGACCACTAGCCTTAGCTTAGCTGACCAACAGTGGTCTGTCTTTTTGGAAATTTTCTACATAATCTGTCCATCCCACTGGACATCTGCAATCCCAACCAGATCATCTACCAGTACTTGACCAATGCTTCCTAGATGTTATTTTTGCTTATTTTATATACCCATGCACCATTTTTCAGAGCTAGCCATTCAGTTATTCAGGGTTATTTCTATAATAATACATCAGATTTATATAGCGCTTTATCATAGACACTCAAAGACGCTTTACGAGTAGATACATTATTCATTCACTCCAGACAGAAAATGGTAGTGGCAAGCTACTACAGTAGCCACAGCTGCCCTGGGGCAGGCTGACAGAAACGTGGCTGCCAATCTGCGCCAATGGTCTCTCCGGCCACCACCAAATATTTATACACATTCATACCCAGTGTTATGGACACTGGAGGCAAGGTGGGTAAAGTGTCTTGCCCAGGGGCACAACGGCAGGATATCTGGGGAGAGCGGGATTCGAACTGCCAACCATACGGTTATTGGATGACCTGCTCTACCTCCTGAGCCACTGCCGTCCCTGCGTTTCTGTTTATTACATCCCAGCAACTGTCACATAGCTAACATTAGCCACACAGTAGCATTGTCAGTAGTGACAGCAGAGGGAGGATTGAGATGTAGTGTGCTCTAGGTGGGGTGAACTAGAGTCCATTACCATTTTAAGAAAAACAAAACAACCAATTATGAGGAGGGCTCCTTTAAAACCTCTTAATGTTCCAAATCCCCCTTTCATGGGATTTTAAATGCCCTTTTAAATGTCTCAGCTGTGACACAGTGAATTGTGTTAAATATGCTTACAGTAGACAGTCATGTCTTACATCATTTGAAAGCTTAGAATTTCATCTATTTGGTTATTAACCCCTTGCACTCTGGTCAATTTCCCTAAAAACGCCAAAAAATAACGTACCCAAAGTAAATCAAAAGCTGTTCTTCAACCCTTTGCAGCATCTTCATGGGGTTGGTCTCATTTAAAAGAAAACACTTTGAATTTTTTGGCAAAACAGTCATAATCTAAGTGCTCCTGCCACTGAGTAACAGTCATCTAAACATACTGAACTTGAAGAAAATAAATTTCGCCTGGGTGTTTTTTTTGGATACAAATGCTGCAAATAACACACAGCTTCAGATCCGGGCTGGAAAATGCAACAGAAATGTAGAACCAAGTGTTATCCAACTGAGGTCAAAATTTTGTAACAATGCCAAAAAAATGAATATATTACACAGCTTTTTTCTTAGGTTGTTCCCAGGCGTTTCTGAAGTGTGCCAAATGGCACAGTTTGGAAAAATGTCTGTAACTTTTGAATGATTCAATATAGAAGCTTCATCTTGGGCTCTAATGAAAGGTGAAGGGCTGTGTGTGTGTGTGTGTGTGTGGGGGGGGGGGTTGTTTATTCATTCATGAATGAATGAATGAACAAAAAAGCCCCCACACACAAAGAAGCATGCCACGTAATAAAATGTGTGGCTTTTTTTTTTACAACAAAAAATAACCTACAGTGCACTAAAAATTATACGAAAATATTTGTAATGTAGAAGATAACAACTCCCACCCCCCACCTCCGCTACAGAGGACGGACATCGCCCATCGCTACATGACGGAAAGCGGTGACGGTGCGCCGCGGTCTACTACACACAGTTGGACTAAAATATCTGCAATAATATCTGCAATCCGCTCCAGAACAGTAGCGGGGGGGGGGGGGCTTTACAGTCCGGACGCGGCACACGAACCGTGTCCAGTCCGTGCACCGCGGTACACGCTCCGTGCGCCACGGTCTACTACGCACAGTTGGACTAAAATATCTGCAATAATATCGTTAATCAGAATCAGAATCAGAATCAGAATCAGCTTTATTGGCCAAGTATGCACAACACATACAAGGAATTTGACTTTGGCTAAAAACTTGCTCTCATTGTTCAGGTGGAGGATTTAAATAAGGATTCAATGACAACAGAATATGTACAGTAAATTACAGTCTGTCCACGTTTCTATAAAAGGATGCAAATATATACAGGAAAATATGCAGTTATTTACTCAGACTAACCACACTTTGCAGAAATATATGAAAAAATATACAGTCACACAGGATTTCAATGTGAACTCAGATTCAGTGATATAATGTGAATGGAGTAAAAAGCAGTGTGAGAGTTATGTGCAATGTAATAATGGATGAAAAGTCATGAGTACAGCAACAGGTAGGACTAGGTGAATGTTAGGAGTTCATCAGAGTGATGGCTTGAGGAAAGAAACTGTTCCTGTGACGGGTGGTTTTGACCTTCAGTGATCTGTAACGACGACCAGAAGATAGAAGTTCAAACAGTTTGTGTCCGGGGTGTGATGGGTCAGCACAGATGTTTCCCGCCCGTTTCCTGGTTATGGACCGATATAAGTTCTCAATGGAGGGTAGGTCAGTACCAATGATCCTCTCCGCAGACTTAATGATCCGCTGCAGTCTGGTCTTGTCCTGTTTAGTGACAGATCCAAACCAGACAGTGATGGAAAAGCAGAGGACAGATTGGATGATGGCGGTGTAGAAGACAACCAGCAGCTCCTGAGGCAAATCAAACTTCTTGAGCTGATGCAGAAAAAACAACCTCTGCTGGGCCTTTTTCCGGACAGTGTCTATATGGGAGGACCACTTCAGGTTCCGGGAGATTGTGGTACCCAGAAACTTGAAGGAGTCCACAGTGGACACTGTGCTGTTGAGGATGGTGAGTGGGGGGAATGAAGGGGGGTGTCGCCTGAAATCCACAGTCATCTCCACCGTTTTGACTGGGTTAAGTTCAAGATGGTTCTGGCTGCACCAGAGGATCAGCTGCTCCACCTCCCGCCTGTATGCAGACTCATCATCATCCCGGATCAAACCGATGACTGTGGTGTCGTCCGCAAACTTCAGGAGCTTCACCGAAGGGTCCTCTGAGGTGCAGTCATTGGAGTAGAGGGAGGAGAGCAGTGGGGAAAGGACACATCTTTGGGGGCGCCAGTACTAATTTTTCGGGAGCTGGATGTAAATCTCCCTAGCTTCACCTGTTGCCACCTGTCAGTCAGAAAGCTGGAGATCCACTGGCAGGTGGAGGGGGGCACCTTGAGCTGGAGGAGTTTCTGATGAAGAATGCCTGGGATGATGGTGTTGAACGCTGAGCTGAAGTCGACAAACAGGATCCTGGCATACGTCCCTGGGGAGTCGAGGTGTTGCAGGATGTAATGTAGTCCCATATTCACTGCATCATCCACTGACCTGTTTGACCGGTAGGCAAACTGCAGTGGGTCCATCAGGGGGCCTGTGATGACCTTCAGGTGGTTCAGCACCAATCTCTCCAAGGATTTCATGACCACAGAGGTCAGGGCAACAGGTCTGTAGTCGTTTAATCCTGTAACAGAGGGTTTCTTGGGAACTGGAATGATGATGGAGCGTTTGAAGCAGGAAGGCACTTCACGCAGCTCCAGTGATCTGTTAAAGATCCGGGTGAAGATGGGGGCCAACTCGTTGGAGCAGACTCTCAGGCAGGACGGAAACACACCATCAGGTCCTGCAGCCTTCTTGATCTTTTGTCTCTGAAAGACCCGGCGCACCTCCTCTTCACAGATCGTTAGTGCTGGTGGGAGGTCAGAGTGGAGGAGGGATGGAGTTCCTGGGGCTGCAGATAATCCTTTTGTGTGGGTGGGAGGTGAGAACTGTAGGTTCTTTTCAAACCTGCAGTAAAAGCTGTTTAGGTCGTTAGCCAGCTGGAGGTTTTCCACAGGGTGGGGGGATGGTCTCCTGTAGTTGGTGATATTCTGCAGGCCTCTCCAGACAGAAGCAGAGTTGTTGGCTGAGAAGTTTTTTTGTAACTTCACACTGTAGCTCCTCTTAGCAAGCCTGATCTCCTTCGTCAGCATGTTTCTGGCCCGCTTGTACAGAGTCCAGTCACCAGTCCTGTAGGCCTCCTCCTTGGTCTGACGTAGCTGCTTCAGTTTAGGAATGAACCAGGGTTTATTGTTGTTGTATGTGCAGAAGGTCTTGGTCTGCACACACATGTCCTCGCAGAAACAGATGTATGACGTCACAGTGTCAGTGAGTTCATTTAAGTTAATGGCTGCAGCTTCAAAAACACTCCAATCTGTGCAGTCAAAGCAGGCTTGTAACTTCAGCTTTGATTCCTCAGTCCATTTCTTCACAGTCCTTACAACAGACTTGGAAGTTTTTAGTTTCTGTCTGTATGTTGGAATAAGATGTAGCAGACAGTGGTCAGAAAAACCCAGAGCTGCACGGGGGACGGCATGATAGGCATTTCTTATAACTGTGCAACAGTGGTCGAGTGTATTTGTGTCCCTGGTGGGACATTTAATATGCTGTCTGTATTTAGGAAGCTCATTTGTGAGATTAGCTCTATTGAAATCACCCAGAATGATAAGCAGAGAGTCTGGATGTTTTTCCTCCACGTCTGCAATTTTTTTTAAAATAATAATATCATTAATAAATAATAGCGTTCACAACATGACGGGGGGGCCGGTCTGGGTCTGTCACGTTGCGATAACGCACAGTTGTAATTTACCGATCGGTCAAAAGTCATTTGGATTACAATTTTCAGGGATAAAGAATAATTTAGCTTAAAACACTTACCTGTCCACAACAGCAGCGTAGCTGGCGAACTTCTCTTCCTCATTGTCAGACGAACATGAAGCTGGTCCGCTTGTTACGGACTCGTGGTTCTGGTCACGCGACCCGGTCAAACCATAATTCCATTATTGCAGTTTTGCGCTTCCATGATTGCGGTTTTGGCGAACGATTTTTCAAAACAAATAAGAACAGTAGTAATAAAAAAAAGACTGGTGAACGCCTGTGTGTCACCCAGCCTTACACAAAACAGCTTTCGAACTTCTGTGCTTCAATTGGCTGGCTGTATTCGCAGCCGTTGGTAGGTGGGTCCTTCTTGCTAGGTTTTCAGTCATTGGTTCTTCAAGGTTTCAGAAACCCAATTCAAGGCTCTTGTTAGTCGAATGAGAGGTCAATCACATCTAAACCAATAAAAGCACTCCTTTGGCTTTCTGTTTGCGGCTGTGTCTGTAGTGGAAGAACGGGAATGCAGCTTTTTTTTTTTTTTTTCAGTGCCTCCGCACAGTGTGCGCCCTAGGACGCCCTCGTGCGCCCTAGGACGCAGAGACATGCCCGCCCGCGGTACACCAGAGTGCAAGAGGTTAAAACAGATTTCAGAAAAAAATCATAACACTGTATTTAAATAGGAGTTTAAACAAGCTAGCATAGCATAGCAACATAGCACTGACTTACTAAAGAAGCTTATTTGCCGTCCCTGAATGAATGATCGTTCAGCAAATACGGTCCATTTGCATTGCAAAAGGTCCAATAGATCCATTTGAGTAAGATTTATTGTCCATCTTAATGATGACAGGGGAAACTGCCCATAAAATAGGAGCATTTGTTTGAAAATCATCCTGCAAACGCCAGCTGATTGTGATTCCAAGACTACATTTCCAGAAGATGGAAGTGGAAACAGAAACTCAAGACGGGGGTGGGTCCCTAAATTTGATTGACAACTCATTTGACACAACAGAGTCTCCATTTTGTGACTGAAGGCTGTGGAAACTCAGTGAGTGGTAAAGGTCCATGAAGGTTCAGCCTCATGGCTAACGGGAACACAACGAGCCAGTTATATCAGAGTAAGCAAATGATGGATGTGTGGCTCCGCCAATTAATTTCTGAATTTGGGGATACCTTACATGGGGGGATTCAGCCCACTTTCCACCTTTAAAGCCCTCGTGTAAGCCATGTGCATAAAGCTAGCGTAAACCAGTCTGTGAATCCAAGGCAGAAGCGTTGTAACATCACTCACCTTTGGACTCCTTCAAGTTTCTGGGTACCACAATCTCCCGGAACCTGAAGTGGTCCTCCCATATAGACACTGTCCGGAAAAAGGCCCAGCAGAGGTTGTTTTTTCTGCGTCAGCTCAAGAAGTTTGATTTGCCTCAGGAGCTGCTGGTTGTCTTCTACACCGCCATCATCCAATCTGTCCTCTGCTTTTCCATCACTGTCTGGTTTGGATCTGCCACTAAACAGGACAAGACCAGACTGCAGCGGATCGTTAAGTCTGCGGAGAGGATCATTGGTACCGACCTACCCTCCATTGAGAACTTATATCGGTCCATAACCAGGAAACGGGCGGGAAACATCTGTGCTGACCCATCACACCCCGGCCACAAACTGTTTGAACTTCTATCTTCTGGTCGTCGTTACAGATCACTGAAGGTCAAAACCACCCATCACAGGAACAGTTTCTTTCCTCAAGCCATCACTCTGATGAACTCCTAACATTCACCTAGTCCTACCTGTTGCTGTACTCATGACTTTTCATCCATTATTACATTGCACATAACTGTCACACTGCTTTTTACTTCATTCACATTATATCACTGAATCTGAGTTCACATTGAAATACTGTGTGACTGTATATTTTTTCATATATTTCTGCAAAGTGTGGTTAGTCTGAGTAAATAACTGCATATATTCCTGTATATATTTGCATCCTTTTATAGAAACGTGGACAGACTGTAATTTACTGTACATACTCTGTTGTCATTGAATCCTTATTTAAATCCTCCACCTGAACAACGAGAGCAAGTTTTTAGCCAAAGTCAAATTCCTTGTATGTGTTGTGCATACTTGGCCAATAAAGCTGATTCTGATTCTGATTTTTGAAAAATGGCTAAAATTAACACTGAACATCAAAGAAATCATTAATTACTTGACCCAATCAAGTGATGAGTCGTTAGCTGTAGAATCACAGGGGGGCGACCGTGATTCCATTTGGCACAGTTTGAAGATGCCTGGTTACAGCCTGAGAAAAAAGGTGTGTAATTATTCAATTTGTGTCCGATTGTTACCAAATTTTTACCTGAACTTCATAATACTTGGTTCTACATTCCTATTTTGTTTTCCAGCCAGTATCTAACAGCTGTATGTTATTTTCAGGCATTTGTATCTAAAAAAAAAACAAAAAAAACACCCAGGCGAACTTTATTTTCTTCAAATTAGTATGTTTAAGGCCTTTTTCCACGAGGGTCAGTAGGGTTTGGGTCTGTACGGGACAGGACGGTACAGTTCGGCCCGCTTTGTGTTTCCACTTCACTAGGTCCCACTTGAAGTGGGTGGGAAAAGTTATAGGGAGGCAGAACAACACTCTCCCTCCCGTTACGTAAAACAAACGTAACTGGCGTAAAACAAGCGTAACGTTACGCAAAACACAAGCTGGCAGGATACGAGGCATCTGCGTTCTCTGGCTTTTTTTTGCCAGAATAAAGGCAAAAAAGGAGAACAGTGTCATGATCCGAGTGCCGATTTTGTCCGCGCTCGGGCCATACATCATCTCCACCAGGTTTGACAGCAGTGGTTACCTTCTGGCTCCCCGAGCTCTTATTGTGACAGCGCTCGGAGGGGCTTCCTGCTGTCAAAGCCTAACACCTGTGCTGCATTTATGGCTCGTCAGCAGCCCGGCATTTAAGCGGGCGCTGGGAGCAGTATTATGCAGCAGTCTTGTCAATTATCGTCAATTATTCCTTGTCAGACGTTGAGCGAGTGTTTCTCGCCTCAGACGTCCAACATGTGTTCCATGGTCCTTGTTCATGATCTGAATCGTAAGTAAGCTGGGTGTCAGCGCCTTACGATCTCCTGTGTCTAATCTTGTGTGTTTTAGCCCACCAAGGCTCATTACTTTGTGTGTTATCTTGTGTTCATGAATAAAACATCAATGCAAACCTCACCGGCGACTTTTGGCGTCTTATGGTGGCTTGCGAGGGCCACCGCATGACAGTAGACTGCTGCCAAGGCGCCTAAATGGAGACGCCAAAGCGAGACGCTGTTCCCGGTGAGTTTGCTTTAATTGGACAATTGTTCTTTCCTGTCTGGGTAACTGCGTGCTGGGAGAATGCTGTCACAGAGGGGCCACACTCGGAGTCGGGACTACGAGCTGGAGGAGGCTTTGGACTATGTGGACGAAACGCTCATCGTTGCCTCCCTCCTCAACTATCACAGCGACATACGCTGGTATCTGGACTGCGCTGAGGATGTCCTAAATCATCTCCCCCGCTACGCCGACCACCCTGAAGTCGGCACGAGGAGGGATGACATTGCCGCACGGCGCGAGATACTCCGTATGGTGGAGGAGGACTACGGCAGGAAGCCGAGGAGGAGGCATCCTCTCTCCCCGCTTTGGAATCTCGTTCCTGTCCTCGATCCAGTCCAGGAGTTCGCGCCATCCGGGGGCTGTCGAAGACGTCGGCGCCATGGCCAAGGTAAACCTCAGCAGGATCCCCGTCTGAACTCGCTTCCGGTGAAGCCCGTCAGTGAACCTTCGCGAGCAGCTCCTCCTCATCCTTCCAGGGGGCCCTCGGTCACCATCCAGTGGGGAAAGGGAGGAACAACGTCCCCTACAACAGACACCATCCTTCCTCCAGGAAACAGGCAAATGCAAGTTCCTCCTTCTCATCATAGTTGTGATTTGCCTTGACTGACTCCTGGTGGGAGTTCGGGGTTCGCAGTCCCCCGAGCTCCCACCACCTGATGTAGCTCTAATTACTAAACCTGCTGCCTCTGTGTCTCCCTCCGCTGAGTGGTCCACGATGCCAGGCCTACGTCGCTGGACGAGGAGGGGGCCTGTGGTTCTGGAAAGCCTGGTTCCGGCCCCGCAGCCACGTCGTGGGCAGAGGAGAGAAGCGGACTGCAGCCTGGAGCCTGTGCCGACAATAAAGCGTCCCCGGGTCTCCACGCTAGAACAGTTCGAGCCATCGGGTCAAGGGTCCCCTGCTACCACGCCGTGCGGGTTATCGGCGTGGACGTCAGGGCCCGAGGATCCACAGACTGCAGTGACCATCATGCCGGCTGCGGAACCCACCGTAGCCGAGTGGGAGCCTGAGGATGAACTTCTCCGCCCTGAACCCGGATCGACGAAGTCCTGGACGGCGACAGAACCCGAGTGCAAGCAAGTGCTCTACCTTGTGTTTTTTCTTTTCTCTCTTGGAGCATTTCTGCCTGCCTCTCGGGGAGGCGAGTCAGGGGCAGCCGCCTGCTGCGCCTGAGCTTGTCTCGCTGGGCTCTGTCGCTACCGGTGATTCTGATCCCAGTTCTTTCTTGTCTTCTGAGCCTTCTTGCAGAGTCACCGGTACGGAGCCAGTCGTGGTCGCTGTGTTGGAGGTTCCAGGTTCGGGGTCGGAGGTCGTCACCGGTGCTGCGCCGACCCAATCAGGGTCCGATGCGGGTGCAGCCGAGACCCAGTGGGGGTCCGTCGCGGGTGCAGCCGAGATCCAGTCGGGGTCCGACGAGACCCAATCGGGGTCCGACGCGGGTGCAGCCGAGACCCAGTGGGGGTCCGACGTGGGTGCAGCTGAGACCCAGTGGGGGTCCAACGCGGGTGCAGCCACGACTGCAGCATCGGTATGGGTCAAGGTCGGTGGAGGAGCTGCAGACCCTTTGCCGCCTGACACGGTGCGGGCTCGTCATCACCATCATTCCCCTCGTCTGAGTCACCAACCCTGCTCACCATCACCAGGGGCCATTGGGGGGCCTCTATGCTCGGCCCGGCTTTCCCACGTCTTTCCCCAGCCAGGGAGGCCGCCGCAGGCTGTCTTCCCATGGTTCTGGTGGCTGAGGGATGCGGGTCGGCCACCCGAGGAGCTGTTTCGCTGTTTCGGCGCCCTGGGTCGGCCACCCGATGCGCTGTGTTTACTGCTGGGCGACCTGGTTCAGCCGCCGGAGGGTTGGACTTTCCGGGCCTGGGACTGGGGCAGGCCGCCCGATTGTGTACTGATCCTCGTGACCACCCATCGGCCATTGGACACAGGGAGACCGCTGGAACCATCTCCGTGGTTTTTGGTCTCTGCCTGTCGTCATTTTCCTGAACTGTGTGGGGTAAAGGTCATTCGGGGTGATAATCTGGCTCTGTGTTTTTGCCTTGGTTAGCATGTGGTTTTTTTTTTCTTTTTTCCCCTCTTCTGTTAAAGGGACGTGTGTGTGTTTCTGGTTGGTTTTTTTTTTTTTCTCCCTTGCTGTGTGTTAATGTGCATTATGGGGTATGGTATTTTCCGTAAATCGTGCTCTGTAATTGTTTCATTTATGCCCTGTACTCATTGTGATTAGTGTATTTGAGAGTCTTGTATGTTCTGTTATCGTGCCCTGTGATTGTTTCATTTGTACCCTGTCTTATTTGTGATCTGTGTGGTAGTGAGTATTGTATTTTTTTTTCTGGCTTTCTATGTGTCTCTGCTATGATCTTGGTTTTTGGTCTGTGGTTGATCCTCTCCCTCCGGGCCCACTCCCCCATCCGCCCGCCCTGGGGGGGGGGGGGGGTGCCTTGGGTGTCATGGGGCATTCGGAGCCCGCCCTTGGGGGGGAGGTACTGTCATGGTCCGAGCGCTGATTTCGTCCGCGCTCGGGCCATACATCATCTCCGCCAAGTTTGACAGCAGTGGTTACCTTCTGGCTCCCCGAGCTCTTATTGTGACAGCGCTCGGAGGGGCTTCCTGCTGTCAAAGCCTAACAGCTGTGCTGCATTTACGGCTCATCAGCAGCCCGGCATTTGAGCGGGCGCTGGGAGCAGTATTATGCAGCAGTCTCGTCAATTATCGTCAATTATTCCTTGTCAGACGTTGAGCGAGCGTTTCTCACCTCAGACATCCAACATGTGTTCCATGGTCCTTGTTCATGATCTGAATCGTAAGTAAGCTGGGTGTTAGCGCCTTACGATCTCCTGTGTCTAGTCTTGTGTGTTTTAGCCCACCGAGGCTCATTACTTTGTGTGTTATCTTGTGTTCATGAATAAAACATCAATGCAAACCTCACTGGCGACTTTTGGCGTCTTATGGTGGCTCGCGAGGGCCACCGCATGACAAACAGAAGGCAAAGGCGGCGATACGACACACCCTGGAAAAGTACTGGAGCGTTTAGGAAACCATAGAGCAGTATAAAGGGGAAGACATGAGAATACAAACTACATCACATATGAAGCTAAGCTAATGATTGCTAATGCTACTTTGCTTTTAAGTCTGCCGTACGACATTGTAATGTCGGCAAGTTATAGGTATTAGGTACTAAAATATGTATTCTCTGTGTGTGTGTTTCAGATGGCTCTCTTGTGGCAAAAATATCACTTCAAACCGTCGGTCTGAACGTTCAGCATAGTGATGTCACCCCAGCTTCATGAACGCAAAGTGGTTACAGAACTGCAGAATGTCTGTAGAAATGTTTAGCTTCCTGTGCAACAAATTACTCTGATCTGTGTCAAAATCATGGAGAGACTGTTGAGACGTCATGGGATTTACCTGCTCCAGCCAGTGGTGTTGTGGCAAAACATGGATCAGCTAGGTGCCATACTGTAGTATATGAGCCATAAAATATATATTTCAACAGGTAAACAGTACTGAGTTAGGCATAATAAGATATATTTAACAATTATGATGCATTTTAAGCCAAAACAAATGGATCTAGGATTAAAAGTAATTAAAATAATGCAGTCACAAGGTTACATGGAGAAATACATGGATTAACTGGAATTATATCATATTGAGTATTGCTGACTACATGTACTGTTTAAATATATATTCTCTGCATCAACAGTGAACTACACATGTATTCATGTAGTACTGCCCTGGGAATTTTGACAATAAACCTTTGTACTTTTGCAGATGCGTCTCTACTTTTGTTTTATGTGTGAAGGTTACCACCAAGTGACATAAATACTAAAAGATTGGAAAACCTGTGTAAGAACAATCCAGCAGTTTGGGAAATCACTTTTGGTTTGGTGTAAGTCTGCCAACAGAATTATGAACCATAAAGCAGTTTGTGTTAAAATGTTAAATCCCATTAAACCCAAACTCAGGGGTGTCTAATCATGTGCCATGGAGGGCCAAGACCCTGCAGGATCTCTCTTCTATCCCATTATTAGGAAATACAGATGCTAATATGGCCCACAATTCCTCCATATACTGGGACTATCACTAAAGTGTGCAGTGTCTTCTGCACTGGCACATCCAACAATACAGTCTTCAGCAAATAATTGTTTTGGTTACTTTTTCTTAAAAAATGAGCCATTATTTTCAAAGTCACTGATACAGTAAATAGTTTGTACTGTTGACTCTTTTCACACCAGTGTCTTAACAGACAAAATAGAAAATCATGATGCAAACACATAAATCACTAAATTGTTTATTACAATCAGCAACAAATTCCAGATTATTTAGAATGTGCAAAATTCAAACTGTAAAAAAAAAGAAATTGGAATGGGTCACACACGCCGGCCACGCTGCCTCACTGAGCAGCAACTGGATCTGCCCTTCGTACTGGTCCCAGTTCAGCAGATCTTCAGCCTGCATCTCTGTAAATAGTGAGGCAAGGTCCGATTTGGGTGGATTATTTTCCTCTTGCCTAGATGAAAGACAGAAATGGGTGGTGGATAATTAAAGCAAGTTTAAAACATATTTGAGGAATGAATGAATCTTTATTTTGGATAGATTAGATTAAAAGATTAAAAGAAAGGAACAGAATAATTTAGCAAAGGGGAAAGAAAATCCAACAAAGTCAAATTAAACAGCAACTCCTCGGACTATACAATTCAACATAAGTTACCCGAAATGGGTGATAGCTGAAGCCACAGCTTATATTGCCCACCCATGTTCCATCTAAGAATTCAAAAATAAAATAAATAAAAGTGATTACAGATCAGAACAAAGCCAAGACAAAGCGTGACAAAAAAAACTAAGCAACAGCACAACACAGACTGGATATGATAATTCTTATGTGATTTTACATAGCGTTTTGTATATATGTTTGGAGTATTTCTTCCTTTAGTTTTTGTTTAAATTGTTCAAGCGTTGTACATGGTTTTAATTCAGGTCCAAAAGCATTCCACAGTCTGACTCCTTGCACTGAGACACAGTGTTGCTTGGTGGTAGTTCTCACTGAAGGTTTTTGAAATATACATGTTCCTCTGAAATGATTTTGTTTCTCCCTTATTTGGAACAACTTTTGGATATTTGTGGGCAGTGATAGATTCTTCGCTTTAAACATTATTACTGCAGGTTTAAAATCAACCAGATCTTTCAACTTGAGAGCTTTTAATTTAAGAAAAAGTGGGTTTGTTGTTTCCCTGTGAGCAGCTTTGTTTATTATTCTAATAGCTCTCTTCTGAAGCATAAAGACTGGATATATGTTTGATATGTATTTCCCCATACTTCAGTACAATATGTCATGTATGGGAGTACTAATGAATGATACAAAGTATAGCCACCGCTGTGTCGCCCTGGTTTCAAGTGTGGGTGGTGTTTTGTGCTTGTATTGCTAAAATATAAAAGGACGCACTACAGTGGGTCTCAAATATTTGTAATGTGTTCTTTTACTGGATGAGTTTAAAGACGAAATACTGTAAACTACACATATAAACTAAATTCTAATGGTGACTGAACAACTCCCATTCCATTCCCATTTTGCAAGATACATTATTATGACTATAACTCATAAAGGATCACAGAAGTGATCTGATAAAAAAAAATAAATAAACAAGCGGTTTATTTTACGGTGGGTATTATTGGATGTGCCATTCATTTTCAATTACTCTGTAATTAATATTCACACAATCAAATAAATTCAGTCTCTTTCATATTAAGTGAAAATTGTGCTGCTTTAAATTTGGCACATTACCTATACTTTAACTTAAAAAGCAAAAGATTTGACTATAAATAACAAAATGTGCAATTTACCAGTCATGTTGTGTGGTGCCAAACGTAGCCATTCAGAGCAGATCCTGTTTGGACTCTACAACGAAAATACACACAACTTAAGTACATGCACAGCACAAAAGTGCAGCATGTAAAAAAACACCTTTTTTACCAGGATTACAACTAGCTTATTTCATCAGGTATTGTCAACACAAAGGCAACATACAAAGATGGACGTAGCATTGATGGCTAACTAGCTAAGTCATCGTTTAAAAACGAGCAAGTTTTCGTCTGTCCAAAGTGAACTTTCCACTGCTGGGATAAATAACGTAAAATATGCACATCACATCACTCACCGTGCTCTATATCCTAATATCACAGCTTCAACTGCTGAAGTCGGGTGCTCCCGCAGCCGTACATTCAATTCAGTTTGGGCAGCTCCGTATACTTCCCAGGGCGTCTCCGTCTACTTTCCAAGGCGGTTCCGTCTGCTTCCCTCTGGATTCTCTCATCAGCCGAAATGCACAGAAAACTCTGCTGGACTGCGGTGTTGATTTCTGTGAAGCCATTCTATCATTGTTGCTTATATTATATCACTTGTTGGCTGGCTCATGGACAAATCTTTGCAAATGGCGGCTCGCTAGCAATTCTGGAAAGTCAGTGTTAAGCCCACTCTCATGACGTTACGCCCTGACCAATCAGTGGCCTGCAGTGTTTTTATGTCACCGGGACGGTACCCATGGAACCTCAATCGAGAGGTTCTGAAAAAAAGGAACAGTTCTGAAAAAACAGAACTGAAAGCAGTTACGGTCCCTAATGGAAAAGCGGACATATCATATCACCCACATGCTCCCATGCACACCCATATGCACTAACTCCCTCTCACTCACCCGGCCCAACCCATTCTCTCTCACTCCTGTACCCATTCAAACTCACTCCTCATCCACCCTTGTTTCATAAGGCGGCTGCGAAGCAGATGCAGCGAGCCTGAACACGTACCAGTGCCCGGCAGTGACCAGGGAGACCACCGGCGCAGGCCACAGAAGCAGACCCCCACCCCCAGTGTCCATCTGAGCAACCAATCAGCAGACCACCGCAGGCGCCCCGAGATGCCACCCGACATACAGAGTGCCGCACAAAACCGACCCACCACCAGTACCTCCATTCATCACCCCCTCACTCTCACTTACGCTCATATTCAGTCCCCCTCTCACTCCCTTGGTTGTATCTATACATTCAGGAGCGCCAGGGATTTTGACAACATGATTGGTCCCAGGCTCCCCACAGGGCCCCCACACTCCCAGCAGGAGCAGGGCAACAGGGGTGGGGGAAAACATGGTGGGTGTATGTCGGTTATATGATGTAATTGTGTGTAAATGTGTGGATTACCAAAGTGCAATTAAAATTGGGGGGATAGTGATTGGAACACCGCTAGCCACTGCAATGGGCAGCAGGGCCCCCATCCCCCCAAGCCCTCAGTGTCTAAAATGCAATTAAAATTGAGGTGAGTGCAGCCCCACCGCACAGCAAAGGTATTCCCTTCGCCGACACAGTGCGGCACACCCCCACCCCAAAGCCCTAAATGTATCAAAGAAGATGTATATTCCACCCAGAGTCAGGGGGAGGGGGAGGGCGGGAAATAAGACTGGGAGGTAGGCGGTCTAAAAGCAAGGCCGTCCCCGCCCCCAGAAGCCAGCTTGCAAACTGGTTCATGAGGCCACCCACTGCTCCCAAATCCCAACCCAGGGCGAGGGCCGCCAGTGGAAGCAGCCCAGGACCCACCAGCATCGCGCCCCGGTGCTCCCAGCACCACAAACATGATGGGGCAGCAATAGCAATTCCCACTCATCTTACACACACATACATGGACAACAATAGTCACAATAGTGAACAATGGGCCGGACCCACACGGCGCCCAACATGCCAAGTGACACCCCCGAGCACCCACGCAGGCCCACGACCGCCCACCCCAGACGCACACTGACAGCCACAGGCTGCCCTGCAACTACAGCCACCCCGGAGCAACCCGACGGAAACACGGCCACCAACCCACGCCAATGGCCCCCCAAGCACCAACACACACCCGCCGCCAATGACACCAGGGGCAATGCGACAAAGCGCCTCACCCCGCGACACAACAGTAGGGCGGCTGGGACAAGCAGGCTCCGAAACGCCAACCCCCATGCCACTAGATGGACTGCCCAACCCCTACCACCCAACAAAGTTCTCCTACCCATACACACATCCTCCACCCCCAGACATCCACCCACAGGTAACCGCACCCATACACACACGTACCCCCACCCACCATCACATATGCCCACCTACACCCACATACAGCCCCACCTGCCCACTCACAACACACACATACACTTGCGCATCTGCTCATACACAAGCCCCCACTCACACCCACTCTCACTCACATACACACATGCACACCCACACCCGCAGACCCCAGTGTACGGGGAGGGCGTCCCAGGATGCAGGCACCTACCCCAGGGTGCCACCAGGTCCCCAGGGAAAACACGACCCAGCGGCACAAGGACGCACTGGGGCCAACCCAAACCACTGGTGCATACCCGACACCGGCCCGGGGGAGGCAGCACCAGGGGTCCAGGGCAAGACCTAGACCCCCCCCCCCCCCGAGAGGTGAGGCCAGCAGGCCGGGGGCCACAGCCCAACCCCCCCGGCCCACCCCGCAATGAGATGAGTAGAGGTTTTCATAAAACTTTCTGAAGGAGTTATTTATTTCTTCAGGCTTATGGGTAATATTTCCAGTCATATCTTTGATAGAGTAGATAGTTGTTTTTTCTTTATTCAATCTAAGCTGGTTCGCAGGATATCACCCCGATTTATTACTGTTCAAACTTCTCAAGACGCAGTCTTTGTATTAAAAACTGTGTCTTTTGTTTGTAATTTCTTTTAATTCCAGCTTTAATTTTCTCAGGTCGTTAAGTGTCTGTTCCTGTGGGGAAACGTCATAGGTTGTCTCCAGTGATTTAATTTTCTGTTCTAAGTCCAGTACCAGTGCTTTTTCTTTTTTATTCTTATATGAATAGTAAGAGATTTTACCTCGCATGACCGCTTTTGCTGCTTCCCAAAGAACACCTGGAGAAACTCCTGGCACATCATATTCCAGATATGATTCCCACTCTTTATTAAAGTAGTTTTTAAAGTCTTTGTCTTTCAGTAGTGATATATTAAATGTCCAGCTCCTAGTTTCCCTTGTAGCTTTCCTATTTACTAGTGTAAGAGATACTGGATGGTGATCACTAATAGCTTGAATTGAACATATTTCAGTGTTCAATAAAGTTTACCTCAACACGTGGACCTGCCTGCAGACCCATTATTTCCAGACATAACATTGGCGATGAGGAGAAACTTGGAAAATATCAAGATGGAAATGTTGCTTACATCCTTCCTCCTTTTGCCCGATGAGCCGCCTATTCCTTGGTCACGTTGGCATAAGTCGTTTGAGACGTTTGTATCTGCGATGGACCTAGCTAAGATTAGCAAGCTAGGGCTATGCTAATCCACTGCTTAGGCAGCGAGGGACAGCATGTCTTCAAAATGCTCGGACCTGCAGAAAGCTACGAAGAATGTGTTGCTGTGTTAGCTGGACATTTCGCCACTCCAGAGAGCGTGCTAGTCAGGAGGATTAGATTTGGCCAATGCCGACAGTGTGTAGGTGAGTCAGTTCAACAGTACGTCACTGACCTCCGCTATCTGGCCAGCATGGGTAGGTTTGCACAACTGGAAGACGAGACGGTGCGGGACCAGTTAGCGGAGCACACCACCAACTTGAAGCTACAGAAGAAGCTGCTAATGGCACTGGACGACTTGCCGCTCTCCAGGGCAGTGGAGTTAGCATCCCAACTAGAGGCTGCGGCTTGACTAAACACCCAGCTAGGAGGCTCCAGCCCGCACTCTCCACACTTCTCGCTGCTAGCAGAAACTGTTGTCCCAGCTGCTGAGCCTGACGACCCTGCATCCTGCCAGGTAGATCCTGAAGTTAACATCGCGGGTTGACAGGAAAACAAAGCTGGCTGGCCATGTGGTAACTGTGGCTCTCCTTCGCTCCAAACACATGCACCCGCCTGCCCCGCGAAAGGACACAAGTGCCAACACTGAAGTAAGTTGAACCACTTCTCCAAAATCAGCATGGTAGGAACCATCACTCTACAGATTTGCTACTGGTCAAGAGTCCTTCCAGCGTTCACATTTCAAGTGATGTGCCTTGTTGACAACATCCTGCGTTGTGATCTTTTCCATGAGCTGGGCTTTTCTATCACAGATCACATGGGACTTACTTTGACGGCTGATGTCCCGAGCCTGCTTTGCCCAGAAATAGGCGTAGCCGCTCCTTATTTTACACCGTACGTTGACCGGAGCACTGAAGACTGGGGACTGATCCTCACACGACATAAGCCTCCCAGAGCCGCCGCCTCACTGCAGGAGTTCCAATCTGTGTTAACGCAAGAATCGGAAGATCATGGGGTTTGTCCGGTCACCATCGAGTCCACTTCATTTCTGCAATCATCGACAACCAAACTATGTCCTCCATTAAACGGCACCCCAATTACAACGCCATTCACCAGCCACATGATGGGAGAGCAGCAGCACACCCCAAAACAGAAACCACCTTTGCTCATGGTGCTCAACTGGGTTCACATTAGCCATTCCAACTGCCCATGTCAGCTGTAGATGATCTAATCATCAGCATCGCCACCATCACTGATGCAAATCACAGCACAGCTTGGACCAGCCAGGTTTCAGATGGCAGATGGGTCCTGATGACATGTCAATTATCTGAGAAAAGTACCACCACCTGCCCCGGACCAGGTAACAGCAAACGAGCTGACCCAGCCTGCATGGGATCCGGATTGAGACTTTGCTGTTGAGCAAGCTCCAACTCCACCAAGATGGCCCCCAGATTTGCCTGAGACAGTGCCGCCAGGGCCATGTCCATCCCGGAGCTTTGAATGGTCACTTACTCTAAAGTTCTTTATTTTCATGTTCAGTTGGTGTATGGTCCGTTTAAAGCGGCAGAATAACCCACACAGCCATGCGGGTTTAACGGGTACTCTACCCGGTCACCCAGGTTGTAACAGATTGAAATAATTTTTCTTCTCATTGTCATGTTCAGAAATAAGTCTGGTGGTTCTCACAACAGGTCCAGTTAAGTATGTACGTTTTGGGTTTTTTTTGACATTATGCAATGTACTAACAGTATTATCAGCCAAACCATATGTGTGCATTTCCTTGATCACTGGCTTTAAGTTACCCACATGTGTGTGCATATAACCAACTGTGCGTTAGCCAATATGCTAGTCTTCCTTATTGTTTGCTTGCCACCCTTGCTAAGGCTAACCACTGATATAGTTCTTGGCTTTTTCAAAGGGATAAATGTGATGTATGAGAAACAGCACCATGCACCACGCTGCGGTTGTATGTACGTATGCATGACGTCATCACGCCACAAGGTAGAATAGTCGGCTGCCCAGGGCTAGCCGGTCTCTTTTTGTGCTATCCACCTTTGGTGCAGCCCAGTTACCTCACTGGGTGCTCCCTCCTAGCATGTTATGCTAACTGTTCAGTAATGTTAACCTGAACATGTGGACCTGCCTGTAGACCCATTTCCTGACATAACCCCTGGCATTTTAAGAAAGTCATAATGAGCCAAATAAGTCACATGTCAAAATGAAGAATGTCCGTGGGATGAAGAGAAAGCTTAAGAAAATTCATCTTGAGCATAAAATCCCACACGTTCTATATAATTACTAATGCTGCTAGCCTAAGGGCTCATTCATACCATGTTTGCCCCAACCTAAGCCAAAGTTTTGGACAGTATGATAGCTCCACAATTCATTTAACCACAGACTAGTCTCTTGGCTTTTGCCTACATAAAGAGGTGCACTTAAGTGTGGAGTGGTTGTGTACAAACGCAAGCATGTGCTACCTAAAGAATTAGTAGCCCTTAGGACTGGCTGCCCTGAAACAATGGGAGTGAGAGGCAGCCAGGAAAGTCAAAGAGAGGACATTACACGGGCCATGTGGCACAAGTTACAGTGTGCCCAGAGCGTAAAGAATGATTGCAGTGTCAAGTAGCATATGCTAACTCTAGCACTCCAGGAACAGAGGGGTGGTGGCTGCATTTTAAACCATTTCATAAATCCTCTAATGCAGCTGCCAACTTGACAACAATAGACATCTAAACAGACTGATGTAATTGGCCATTGAATATGAATTGTTTGCATCAAAGGGGTGTACTGAATTATTTTTTTTTTCAATTTTTAATTTAAAGGGTTTCTGACTCCATTAAACACAGAAAACACACAGCATAAATTTATACATCAAAGCATCAAGATCAATTCAAATTAAAAGTTATTTTGTAGTATGTTTACTTTTAATAAAAGTTATTATAGGGGAGCTTCTTGCTGTGCGGCTGTTCTTTTTGACTTCTTTGATCATCTGTTTTGCTGAACAGATGATCAAAACCCACTTGGTGGATTGTTTGATGTGCGCATCTTTCTATTTCTTTTTCACCACATGTGAACTATGCATGTTAGGGAAATGCAGTGCCTTGCCATTTGATTGTGTTCTTAGGGGTCCAATCTAAGTCCCATCCATCCATCCATCCATTTCCTACCACTTTTCCGGAGGTCCGGGTAAAGAGGCAGCAGCTCAAGCAAAGAAGCCCAGACTTCCATCTCCCCGGCCACCTGCTCCAACTCTTCAGAGAGGATACCAAGATGTTCCGAGGCCAACTGGGAGACGTAGTCTCTCCAGCATGTCCTGGGTCTGCCCCGGGCTCTCCTCCCAGTGGGACGTGCCTGAAACACCTCAAGTGGGAGGCGTCCAGGAGGCATCCTGATCAGATGCCCAAACCACCTCAACTGGCTCCTTTCGATATGGAGGAGCAGCAGTTTTACTCTGAGCCTCTCCCGGATGACTTAGCTCCTCACCCTATCTCTAGAGGTGAGTCCAGCAATCCTGCGGAGAAAGATCATTTCAGCCGTTTGTATCCACAATCTCATTCTTTTGGTCACTACCCAAAGCTCATGACCACAGGTGAGAGTAGGAATGTAGATTGACCAGTAAATCGACAACTTCCTACCATTGAAGTTAGCAGTCATAATAATCTGACCATGCAGGAGCCCTGCTTTGACTGTGTAATCTCCTCTGCCTTTTGGATATGCAATTTTGTTAAACATGCACCTAAACCAGGAACAGGACAGAACTTCAGTTTCTTTTATCGTAAAGCTGTAGGTACCTTGCATAAAACTTAAGACATATTTGGTTTCCATCTGGCTTATTAACATTTAAGGCACTATAATTTGCCTAAAGATGTGTCTGGGTTTTGTCATGAGAGACTCAAACGCAGATCTGCCAAAACGAACACTCAGACTCAGATGTAAAAAGTTCACCAGTTTATTGCAAAAACAAAACCTAACACACAAATCTAAATAAAAGTGCACAACTAAGGAAAAGAGCTAAACAAAAACACACACTTAAATTTACACACAAACTGGTGCTGCTGGAGCACACACTGCCTATGGGAGGAGAGCAGAAAGAGATGATTAGGGACAGAATCTCCAGAAGAGCAGAATAAGATTAGGAGAATACTCTTACTGCTGAGAGCACAGGAGCCCAGCAGGGAACTCCTGCGTGGACCAGGGAAACAAGGGGAAGATGGTAACCTGGGTGGACGTTCAGGTCTCTACTTGGTCAGGCGAGCGTGATCAGCCCCGGAGTACACACCGCTAAGGTGGCAGCAAACCTGAGGAGAGAGGAAGACACGGAGAGTGAAACACGGATTAACCCGTGGAAAACAATATAACATGGCTCAGACTTCAGGTAGCAAATCTAACGATCCAGCGGTGAGCTCTTCACATGCTGGCTCTTAAATACGCTGAGCAATTAGGAAGCAGCAGGTGTGTAATCATGCAGGTGTAGGTAATACTCCAGAGCCGGGAAGACAGGAACAGGAGGGGAGGGGGAGTACGCTCACCTGATCATCACAGTTTTAATCAACTTCATTAAGTAAAATATACAGGAGGTTATCTACATTGTAGCAATACATACTTAAATGTTGAAGGAAAATACAAAATGAAGAGCTTACAATATATGAAAACATAAATGAAATTCTATAACTTCTCACTAAGACTGCCTGTTGTGATCCACCAGGGGGCATGCATCCCATGGGTGACTAAGGTCTGAGAAAAAAAAAAAAACAGTATAAACCGTGCTTGGCAAATCTCCTGGTACCAGTGTTAGCTGGGAGACTAATAACTCAGGGGCTAATAGGCTACCTTTCGTACCCCTTCCATCTACATGACAGACAGCTAGGAGGGCTAAAAATAGAGCAGTGGGTGGGTCTCAAGGATGGTGGTGGGTTGGCTTTGTCAAATCATGATGTATGTGATTTACCCAGAGGAGTCAAAAACGTTTCCGGGAGAGAAAAACGAGATAAAGGCTGTGCGTTTTTTTTTTTAGAGAATTGACTGTTTTGATATTTTTTGGATAATTGTGTGACCAATACACACATTTCAAATAGTTAAAACCTACAAACACACCATTTTTTAGTCAATGACCCCTTTAATAGAACGTACTGGCCAATCAGATTTGAGTCGTTTCTATAGCAAGAATTCTATGGGTACAGGACCCTGCCATCAGATATTGCCTCTCCACTGAGACCATATCACTATATTTTTTCACTTGAACAAATGTTCCATTTTCTTTCTGCTAATATGAATACTTTTAATCAAATGTTCAAATGATATTTTTTTAAGAGAATCCATGGTTGGTGTGAATTGACATAACGTTCGTCTCAGGAGACGCACACACACAGGTTCAGAGTAGTTCAAACTGTTTATTAACAGCAGGGGTGTATGGGTGTGTGTCAGTGGAATGTTAATGTATTGGTGGTGGCGTCTGCTTCGGGCACAGAGGCAGGAGACCGTTCAGCCGGCAACCCTATGGGAGAGGGTTGCTTCCTCTTCGGTCCACCGGAACGGGACCTTCGGGGACGTGAGGCGGGTCAGTGGTCCAACGATGGCACTGAAGTTGGGGACAAAGCGGCGGTAGAAATTGGCGAAGCCAACAAATTGCTGCACCTGTTTCCGGGATGCAGGTGTGGGCCATTCCACCACCGCCTTTACCTTCTCTGGGTCGGGGAGCACCTTATCGTGGGCGATGATGAACCCCAGGAAGGACGTACTCCTGGCGTAAAATTCACACTTTTCTGCCTTAACGTACAGACGATTCTTCAGCAGCCTTTGGAGGACCCGCCTCACGTGGACCTGGTGCTCATCCCTGGACTTGGAGAAAATGAGAATATCGTCCAGGTAGACGAACACAAAAAGGCCAATGAAGTCCCGGAGGACGTCATTAATGAGGCGCTGGAAGACTGCAGGAGCGTTGGTCAACCCGAACGGCATCACCAGGTATTCAAAGTGGCCGTTCGGGGTACGGAAGGCCGTTTTCCACTCATCTCCCTCCCGGATCCGGACGAGGTGGTAAGCGCTGCGTAGGTCCAGCTTGGTGAACCAGGTCGCCCCCTGGAGGGAGTGGAAAGCAGTGTCCATGAGAGGCAGGGTGTAACGGTCCTTCTCCGTGATATTATTGAGGGCCCGGTAGTCGATACATGGGCGGAGGGACCCATCCTTCTTTCCCACGAAGAAGAACCCTGCCCCCACGGGTGACGATGATGGGCGGATAATCCCAGCACTTAATGACTCCTTCAGGTAGGCGTTCATCGTCTCCTTCTCCGGCGCAGACAGGCTGTAAAGGCGACCAGAAGGTAAGGGAGCCCCCTGGCGGAGGTTGATGGCGCAGTCATAGGGCCGATGAGGGGGGAGAGACATAGCTTTCGCTTTGCTGAACACCATACCCAGGTCGTGAAATTCTGGGGGCACCAGAGACAGGTCCGGGGGTGCAGCGTCCGTCGCAGGGGGAGGAGCGGACGGAGAGCAGGCAGCGGACTGAAGGCAGGTGCCCATACAGAACGTACTCCATGCCGATATCCCAACTGATTTCCAATCCAGGACCGGGTTGTGAAGGCGAAGCCAGGGATACCCCAGGATGACGGGCGACACAGAGTTGGGAAGGACGTAGAAGGTCATCTCCTCCCGGTGATTTCCCGAGATGATGACCGGAACGGGGATGGTTTGGTGTGACACTCTCCCAAGGGAGGCACGGGAGAGATTAACAAGGGAGATGGGATTCTTCAGTGCCTGACAGCGAATGCCCAAACGGGTTGCCAGGCTTTGTGAAATAAAGCTGCCTTCTGCACCCGAATCCACCAGTGCGTGGGTGAGATGCCCAGTGGGATTGTGGCAAAAACGGATGGGCAGCTTCAATTGGGTGAGGGGACTTAACCGATTGACGTCCGCGAGGCCCCCTACAGTGACTCGCGGACCCCGCCGTTTGGCTTATGTGGACAAAGCTCCACCGTGTGTTGATTATCCCCGCAATACATGCAGAGATTCAACTCACGGCGGCGTTGTCTCTCTGCCGGGGAGAGCTTTGTCCAGCCCGTCACCATCGGCTCCGACTCCTCGGAGTGCGATGGCGGCGGCGTCGCCAGGGGGCGAGCTTGGGGCAGGCGCGACGAGGCTCCCCGAGGGCGAGAAGAAGACGACTTCCGCCCAGAGGAGCGCTCACGCAGCCTGTTATCCAAGCTGATGGCGAGAGAAGTTAGCTCAGCTAGCGTCCCAGGGATATCCCGACCAGCCAGTTCATCCCTCAGATCATCATTCAGGCTGCGGAGGAACAGGCCACAGAGGGAGCGTTCGTCCCAGCCCAGTTCCTCCGCCGCTACCCGGTAGTCAACCGCATAGTCCGCTGCCGACCGGCTTCCCTGCTGGAGAGCGAGAAGCCGATCGACTTGGACCATCTCGGTTCGGGAATGGTCAAAGACCTCCAGGAAGCGTGCCACGAACTGGTCATAGGTGAGGGTGGCGTAACTGGGCTTCGCCATAATGGCGTAGGTCCAAGTTAACGCGCGCCCCTCCAGGAGATTCCCTATGTAGCCAATTCGGCTGTGATCCGAGGGGAAGTCTCCGGGCACACGGTGGAATACGGACTCACACTGCATAATGAACCCCCGCGCTCCGCCGAGCTTTCCGCTAAAGCGGGCGGGGGTTGGAATCGGCGTGAGCCGAACCGGTGCCGCAGGAGCCGGCTGGACGGCCGCTGGGACAGCAGGAGCTGCGCCACCCTGGTGAGCCGGGGGGAACGGCTGTTGGGGGTCCAGGCGGTCCAATCGGTTAGTGATGGTAATAAGTTGATTTAAAATCACCTGCTGCTGATAAGCAATTTGATCCACCCGAACCTCGAGAGTGGTAAGCCGGTGCGCGAGCCCGCCGTCTGCCGAGCCGCTCTGCTGAAGCCGTACTGACATAACGTTCGGCTCAGGAGACGCACACACACAGGTTCAGAGTAGTTCAAACTGTTTATTAACAGCAGGGGTGTATGGGTGTGTGTCAGTGGAATGTTAATGTATTGGTGGTGGCGTCTGCTTCGGGCACAGAGGCAGGAGACCGTTCAGCCGGCAACCCTATGGGAGAGAACAGACACAGGGTGACAGGCACACACCAATACAGGAGGAGAATAGGCGAGGGAGAGAAGCTTACTTGAGTTTGACAGATGGCAGGCACTACAAGGACGGAACCCCGGGAGACAGTCACCTGCAGGACTCGGTGCAGCAGCGAGGAAGGACGAGGGACGGAGTTGTCCGCCGCCGAGGAATCCACCTGTGCACAGGGGAGCAGACTGGGAGAGGTAAGGAAAGGAATCTTCTTACCACTAGCTTGATGCTGAAGAGAGGGTTGACGCTTCGCATTGAAGGCGATGAAGTCTAACGGCTTCAGGCCGAAGCTCAGGGCGAGGCGGCTTTTATCCCTCGCCGCTGACGAGTAGCAGGTGCGTGAGCAGGTGGCGCCACTGATGAATGGCGCAGCGTGACATGAATGTATTGTCCAAGTTATGACATAACGTTCGGCTCAGGAGACGCACACACACAGGCTCAGAGTAGTTCAAACTGTTTATTAACAACAGGGATGTTTGGGTGCGTGTCTGCAGAATGTTAATGTGTTGGTGGGGGCGTCTGCTTCGGACCCAGAGGCAGGAGACCGTTCAGCCGGCAACCCTATGGGAGAAATCAGACAGGGTGATGAGCACACACCAACACGGGAGGAGAATAGGCGAGGGGGAGAAGCTTACTTGTTTGGGCAGATGACTGGCGCTTCAAGGATGGAAGCCCGGGAGACAGCCACCTGCAGGGCTCGGTGCAGCAGCGAGGAGAGACGAGGGACGGGATTGTCCGCCGCCGAGGAATCCACCTGTGCACAGGGGAGCAGACTGGAGAGATGAGGTAAGTGAACTTCTTACCGGTAAAGAGGATGCTGAAGAGAATGTGGTAGAAGTCCATGCAAAGGAAACGAAGTCTACGGCTTCAGGCCGACGCTCAGGGCGAGGCGGCTTTTATCCTTCGCCGCTGACGAGTAGCAGGTGCGTGAGCAGGTGGCGCCGCTGATGAATGGCGCGGCGTGACAGTACTCCCCCCTCTAGCAGCGCCTCCTGGCGATGGCTTATCCGGGTGCGCTCGGTGGAAGTCCGCGATGAGCGATGGGTCCAACACAAACGACGGGGGCACCCACTGTCGATGCTCGGGCCCATAGCCCTCCCAGTCCACCAAGTATTGCAACCCACGACCCCGGCGCCGGGAGTCCAGGATGGAGGAAGCGGACCAGGCCGGATGGCCACCAATCATCCGGGGCGCGGGTTGCGCTGCAGGAGGAGGGCAAAGGGGGTCAGAAACCGCCAGTTTCACCTTCGACACGTGGAAAGTAGGATGAATGCGGAGGGAGGGGGGAATAGCCACGCGCACAGCCACCGGGTTGATGATCCGGGTGATGGGGTAGGGACCCATGAAGCGCTGTGCCAGCTTTCTCCTCTCGCCTTTTAGAGTGACGTCCTGGGTGGAAATGTAAACAAGCTGCCCAACTCTGTACGCCGGGGCAGGTCTCCTACGCCGGTCCGCCACAGTCCTGTTGCGCTCCGCTGTGCGTAATAGCGCATGGCGCGCGGCAGCCCAGGTGGAGCGGAACTGCCTGAGATGGGCCCTAACTGACGGGACAGTTACCTCACTCTCCTGCTCCGGAAACAGCGGGGGGTCGTAACCCAGGGACGCTTTGAAGGGGGACATCCCTGTAGCAGAAGAGCGAGCGGTGTTGTGGGCATATTCAACCCAGGCAAGATGGTTGCTCCAGGACGCGGGTTTGGATCTGGACACACAGCGGAGCGCAGCCTCCAGCTCCTGGTTGGTCCTCTCACACTGCCCGTTGGATTGGGGGTGATGGCCGGAGGAGAGGCTCACCTTGGCTCCGATGGCGTTGCAGAATGACCTCCAAACCTCAGATGAAAACTGGGGGCCCCGGTCCGAGACCACGTCCACCGGAATCCCATGCAGCCTGACCACGTGTTGGACGAGGAGGTCCGCCGTCTCCAGGGCAGTAGGGAGGCCTCGCAGGGGGATGAAGTGCACGGCCTTGGAGAAGCGGTCCACGATGGTCAGGATGGTGTCATAGGAGTTGGAGATGGGGAGTCCGGTGACGAAATCCAGAGCGATGTGCGACCAGGGCCTGCCAGGGACGGGCAGGGGCTGGAGCAGACCCGCTGGAGGGGCATTTCCCGATTTGCAGGTGGCACAGATTGGGCAAGCCCGGGCGTAGCGGGCTGCATCCCTCCGCAGGCCTGGCCACCAAAAGGACCGTTGGAGGAGATCTATCATCCGGGAGGTGCCAGGGTGACAGGTGAGCTTGGAGGTGTGGAGCCAGTGGATGACCTCTCCTCGGACCGCGGATGGCACGAACAGCCTCCCCTCCGGTCCGCCGCCAGGGTCAGGTTCCACCTGCTGTGCCTTCCGGATCTTGCTCTCAATGTCCCACGAGATGGCTCCCACGACGCACGACCTGGGCAGGATGGAGTGGGGCGCCTCCTCCGACTCCACGGGGGCGAACTGCCTGGAGAGGGCGTCAGGCAGGACGTTCTTAGAGCCAGGCCTGAAGGTGATGGAAAATTGGAACCTGGCGAAGAACAGGGACCAGCGCGCCTGGCGGGCGTTCAGGCGCTTGGCAGATCGTAAGTATTCCAAGTTCTTGTGGTCCGTGAGGACCACAAACGGCAGGCTTGCCCCCTCCAACCAGTGGCGCCACTCCTGCAGGGCGAGCTTGATGGCCAAGAGCTCTCTGTCCCCCACATCGTAGTTTCTCTCCGCCGGGGACAAGCGCCGGGAGAAGAAGGCGCACGGTCGCTTGGCGCCATCGTCCGGTGACCGCTGGGACAGCACTGCTCCCACTCCCGTGTCCGAGGCGTCTACCTCTACAATGCACTGCAGCGCGGGGTCGACCTGGCGAAGGACCCGGGAGGAGGAGAATTCCGCCTTCAGCGCCTCAAAGGCGGCAGCGACCTCTTCGGTCCACCGGAACGGGACCTTCGGGGACGTGAGGCGGGTCAGTGGTCCCACGATGGCACTGAAGTTGGGGACAAAGCGGCGGTAGAAATTGGCGAAGCCAACAAATTGCTGCACCTGTTTCCGGGATGCAGGTGTGGGCCATTCCACCACCGCCTTTACCTTCTCTGGGTCGGGGAGCACCCTATCGTGGGCGATGATGAACCCCAGGAAGGACGTGCTCCTGGCGTAAAATTCACACTTTTCTGCCTTAACGTACAGACGGTTCTCCAGCAGCCTTTGGAGGACCCGCCTCACGTGGACCTGGTGCTCATCCCTGGACTTGGAGAAGATGAGAATATCGTCCAGGTAGACGAACACAAAAAGGCCAATGAAGTCCCGGAGGACGTCATTTATGAGGCGCTGGAAGACTGCAGGAGCGTTGGTCAACCCGAACGGCATCACCAGATATTCAAAGTGGCCGTTCGGGGTACGGAAGGCCGTTTTCCACTCATCTCCCTCCCGGATCCGGACGAGGTGGTAAGCGCTGCGTAGGTCCAGCTTGGTGAACCAGGTCGCCCCCTGGAGGGAGTGGAAAGCAGTGTCCATGAGAGGCAGGGTGTAACGGTCCTTCTCCGTGATATTATTGAGGGCCCGGTAGTCGATACAAGGGCGGAGGGACCCATCCTTTTTCCCCACGAAGAAGAACCCTGCCCCCACGGGTGACGATGATGGGCGGATAATCCCAGCACTTAAAGATTCCTTCAGGTAGGCGTTCATCGTCTCCTTCTCCGGCGCAGACAGGCTATAAAGGCGACCAGAAGGTAAGGGAGCCCCCTGGCGGAGGTTGATGGCGCAGTCATAGGGCCGATGAGGGGGAAGAGACATAGCTTTCGCTTTGCTGAACACCATACCCAGGTCGTGAAATTCTGGGGGCACCAGAGACAGGTCCGGGGGTGCAGCGTCCGTAGCAGGGGGAGGAGCGGACGGAGAGCAGGCAGCGGACTGAAGGCAGGTGCCCATACAGAACGTACTCCATGCCGAGATCCCAGCTGATTTCCAATCCAGGACCGGATTGTGAAGGCGGAGCCAGGGATACCCCAGGATGACGGGCGACACAGAGTTGGGAAGGACGTAAAAGGTCATTTCCTCCCGGTGGTTTCCCGAGATGATGACCGGTAGGGGAACAGTTTGATGTGTCACTCTCCCGAGGGTGGCACGGGAGAGGTGGATTAGGGAGATGGGAGTATTGAGTGCCTGGCAGCGGATGCCCAATCGGGTTGCCAGGCTTTGTGAAATGAAGCTGCCTTCTGCGCCCGAATCCACCAGTGCGTGGGTGAGGTGCCCAGTAGGGTTATGGCAGAAACGGATGGGCAGCTTCAATTGAGTCAGTGATCCTAACCGATTGACATCCGCGAGGCTTCCAACAGTGACTCGCGGACCCCACCGACTGGCTTTCCGTGGGCAACACTCCACGGTGTGTTGGTCGCCTCCGCAATACATGCAGAGGCCCAACTCACGGCGGCGTTGTTTCTCCACAGGGGAAAGTTTAGTCCAGCCCGTCACCATCGGCTCCGACTCCTCGGGGCGCGATGCTGGCGGCGCCGCCAGGGGGCGAGCTTGGAACAGGTGCGGCGAGGCTCCACGAGGGCGAGAAGAAGAAGACCTCCGCCCCGAGGAGCGCTCGCGCAGCCTGTTATCCAAACTTATCGCTAAGGACGTCAGCTCCGCTAGCGTCCCAGGGATATCCCGACCAGCCAGTTCATCCCTCAGATCACTATTGAGGCTGCGGAGGAACAGGCCACAGAGGGAGCGTTCCTCCCAGCCCAATTCCTCCGCCGCTACCCGGAAGTCGACCGCGTAGTCCGCTGCCGACCGGCTTCCCTGCTGGAGAGCGAGAAGCCGATCGACCTGGACCGTTTCGGTTTGTGAGTGGTCAAAGACCTCCAGAAAGCGCCTCACGAATTGGTCATAGGTGAGGGTGGCATAACTGGGCCTCGCCATTACGGCGTAGGTCCAAGTTAACGCACGCCCCTCCAGAAGATTCCCTATGTAACCAATTCGGCTGTGATCCGAGGGAAAATCTCCGGGCACACGGTGGAACACGGACTCACACTGCATAATAAACCCCCGCGCTCCGCCGAGCTTACCGCTAAAGCGGGCGGGGGTCGGAATCGGCGTGAGCCGAACCGGTGCCACTGGAGCCGGCTGGACGGCCGCTGGAACAGCAGGAGCCGCGCCACCCTGGCGAGTCGGGAGGAACGGCTGTTGGGGGTCCAAGCGGTTCAATCGGTTAGTCAGTTCTAATAATTGGTTAAGAACCACCTGTTGCTGATAAACAATCTGATCCACCCGAGCCTCGAGGATGGTAAACCGGTGTGCGAGCCCGCCGTCCGCCGAGCCGCTCTGCTGAAGCCGTACTGACATAACGTTCGGCTCAGGAGACGCACACACACAGGCTCAGAGTAGTTCAAACTGTTTATTAACAACAGGGATGTTTGGGTGCGTGTCTGCAGAATGTTAATGTGTTGGTGGGGGCGTCTGCTTCGGACCCAGAGGCAGGAGACCGTTCAGCCGGCAACCCTATGGGAGAAATCAGACAGGGTGATGAGCACACACCAACACGGGAGGAGAATAGGCGAGGGGGAGAAGCTTACTTGTTTGGGCAGATGACTGGCGCTTCAAGGATGGAAGCCCGGGAGACAGCCACCTGCAGGGCTCGGTGCAGCAGCGAGGAGAGACGAGGGACGGGATTGTCCGCCGCCGAGGAATCCACCTGTGCACAGGGGAGCAGACTGGAGAGATGAGGTAAGTGAACTTCTTACCGGTAAAGAGGATGCTGAAGAGAATGTGGTAGAAGTCCATGCAAAGGAAACGAAGTCTACGGCTTCAGGCCGACGCTCAGGGCGAGGCGGCTTTTATCCTTCGCCGCTGACGAGTAGCAGGTGCGTGAGCAGGTGGCGCCGCTGATGAATGGCGCGGCGTGACAAGTTACTTATTCTATCAGAGAAACAATGTGACATAAATGATAAAGGGGTGTTTTTGGAATACAGCCCCTCACGCTTAGGAGTACAAGATTGTGTATCACCGCAAACAGGTACATCAGGTTGTAGCACTGCCACATATTTTAGTGCATCATCCCTTTTATGGATAAAATGGTAAATACATAAAGGGAAAGCCTAGTTATTGTAAATGATAAGATGCAATATTTAAATACTCCATTCGTTGTTTGTGCCTCTATCATAGCTAAGTTTCACTGTCGAGTTGCATTTATTTACTGTATGTTGAAAAAATAATCTGTCACAACGTCAGCTGTTAAGATGATAGGTAAGCAGCTGATTTCCAGCAGCTGGCAGCAGGTTAAGAGGAAGGCGCAAGACGCCATGAGACACACACAGAGGAGAGAGGAGAGACGGGCTGTTTCTGAGATGACTGGAGCAACCAAAGGAGCATCTGAACGCAGGAAGGCTACGAGATACCTGCTGGTGTCGGCACATCCACTCCCAGGAACAGGGAGTTGGTTTGGCCCAGGAAGTAGGACGCCGGGTCTTGCGGGAATCCACAGCGCACCCAGAGTGAGGGGCGACGGGACCTTAGGCTGGTGAGAGCGTTCCTACATGACTTCTCCTCATTTTTCCAACTGCACTTTGACTGAGGGGTTTTTGGTGTGACTAAAAACCAGTGATGTCCTGTTATTTTTTGGGTGACATTATTTGAATTCTTCATTTTTTCTTCTTGTTTGGTGCCGGCGAAGATTTGGACTTTGACACGGACAGGGTAATGCAGAGGTTTGGGTTATTAAAAAAAAGGACTATATGTTGTAAATGAAACATGTGTTTGGTGTAAACAGTGTGGGTGTGGATAAGTTATAAGGAAATTATTTGTTGTGCAATGATTATTTCGTTCACCTTGAGTTTCAATAATAACCCACAAAACCATATTAGCTTGTCTAGAGTGAAATCATTTTAACCCATGTTTTTGGTAATATTCTGTATTTAATAGCAGAGTGTTACAAGGTATGCAGTTCACTTAATGAACACATGATTCTGTAAGTATAAATATTTTGGAATATTATGTACATCGCCTGTAACAGTTGTTGTAGATTTTCTTTATATTAATAAATTTCCCTTGTTGATCTGGTGAATAAATAAAGTGCAGAGTCAAAGATACCTTTTTTTGGGTATTTATTTACAGCTTGGCCAAGAAGGGGAAATGTCACACAGCACTGCATGCAGGCAGTGCAGCGGAAATTGTTCAAAGTCTCAGAACAGACAAGAGAGTTTTAATACAATAGTCCAAACAGATAAGCATCGTTCTGGGAATGCCGAGTCAGCAGTGTTCCAAGGTTGGGCTGGATCCTTACTGTCTCATGGGAAAAGTACTGAATGTAGTTTCATTTATGATTACAGGAGCCAAAATGACTGGACAATAAATAAAAACATCCATAACACAGTGTCGAGTTGGCTGTTTGTGCTCATTGTGAGGGAAGTTGCAAACAGCAGCTTATAAAACAAAAAAACTGCATATGTATTGAAGTGAAACATTTATTTAAATTGGAGAAAAGGAGGCTGACATTTTTTTTATATTTCTGACAAAATGGGCCTCAAACTGAAGAGAAAAAAAAAAACTTATTTCAGTCATGTTTACTCTGCTCATAGCTTATTAGCCTGCAGCACAAAGACCACACCAACATGATCCTTTGTTCCATGCTGCTACACCCGAACGGCCCTTATTTTGTTGACAAGGCTCCCCTGTAACAAGAAGAGACAGAAGATTTTCAAAGCTGCGGTTGATTTTTTTTTTCCTGTCATAATAAGAAATGTGAATATGTATTAAAACAGCCTCTCCACAATACCCAGTGGTGTGGAAGAAAGTCAGACAGAAGGAAGTGAAGAATAATAAAGGTAGCAGTGAGTAAAGGTTGAGAAAAGACTGCAGAGAAAGAGAGTGAAAACAGATAGGGATGTGTATAAAAATCACAGTACGTTATAGAATGGAGCCTTTTTTATCTCTTGGTAGCCAGACACAAAGGAATGACTATGCTTAACAAAATGTGTAAAATATAAAAATCTTACCTGGATAATGGTGAGGGGAAAAACAAATTGATGAGTAAATTCTATTTAGATAATTCATATTTCAACTTTAAAGCACTCAATCATAGCAAGTCATCAAAGAGTACTAAATACAGGTACATCTCCAGAAATTAGAGTATTTTTATAATTTAATAATTCCAAAAGTAAACTTAATGTGTTAGTCTTTACAAGTAAAGGGAAATATTGCAAATAATTTGACATTGCTGTGCATGGGCTCTGCAGACAGCAACAGCAAATTATTTTCATTTTTTTGTGGACCAATTAAGAAGTGAAATTAGAAAATTTCCCACGGAAACCTGAACATTCCAGGGAGCCCTGATTGAAAACCACTGTTTTAGGGGAAAGAATGAATGAACAGGGAGTGTGTGCACTTTGCTTCTCACCACAAACTGCATGTTCAGGAGATGCCTGAAGGCAGGAGATGCCTCGGCTGGTGTGGCCTCTGTGATCGGGGCCTCATTCATAAAAGGATTACGTAGCTTTCATACTGAAAGATGATGTTCTCAAAAAAAAAGAGAAATTTTCAGACGTATAAAGCTGTTGGCACACCACATTCTCCACTCCTTTCCTTTACACATCCCAATTCACCGTGAAAACCAGAGCATCTCTTTTCTCCGCCTTGGTTCTTCCCACAAATGACGATGTAAATACAGTAACTGTACATGCCCTCTCTGTCACTCTTCTGTCATACAGTGATCGGCCATCCTGGGAGAAACTGCAACATAAAAAAATAACTTCACAGAGTGTGGTACTGAGATGTTGATAACAGAAGTGGAGGTCTGACTAGTGATGTTACGCTCGACACCACCTACTTCTTCTTTTAGATTTGATTGGCGGTTGGCCACCAGCTTACAGATGCATTACCGCCACACACTCCATATGTCTGTCTTTCTGCGTGTCTGTTTTTCCACCTACTTGACCCTGATTCGAGCAATATGAAATGGAAGTGTCATGAGCTGTGTATCGAGTGCTGTGTCAGCACGCCCACAGTCACGTGACCGTAGCGAGTGAGGCCTCGTTATGTCACATCACATGACTCGAGGGCTCATGGGAAGTTTTAGAGGGTTGTGTTATGTATCACTCTATCATCATCACTCTAAACTTAAGAAATCTGTGTGTCTGTCACAATCATAGGACATCACAGGACGGCCTGTGATGTCTGGCTGATGTCCTATGATGTTACTATGATGTCGGCGATAATAGGACCATCTACATGATGTCTATATGACGTCACATAAACCGTAGTCTATATGACGTCAGATACACCGTGAGGCTGCTGTTCCTATGATCTCAGAATGATGTCTATATGACGTCATACTGACCGCAGGACTTGCTAAAAGACATACACATAGACAAAGGTAAGCAACATAACACAGAACAGTAACAAGCAGGAGAAGAAGTAACAAGCAGGGACAAACAGAGACGGCAGGGCATGGTTATAGAAAACGGCATGGCCGGGGCTGCACAGATAATCACACACAGGGGACCAGAGGGCAGACAACACCAAGGCAATAATGATAATGATGATGATGATAATAATATGGACTGGGACCCATGCCCTAGAGACAAGGAATATCACTCTATATATAATTCAAGAAATCTCTGTCACGATGTCATGGGGAGACAAGACCAAGGCAATAATGAGAATGATAATGACAATGATAACTAGAAAAGCACTCGGAGAGCGCAGACCTCCGCCAAGCGCCACAGTTCCCCCCATACAGTGTTTGTGTGTACGTTTTCAGATTCCTTGACCATGAAAACATATGACTAGCAATTGGATTCACAATGATAGGATTAGTGGTTCAGTAGTTATTGACGAAAATGGCATTTTCCGTAATGGCGGTTTAGCGCCACAGTTCCCCCCATACAGTGTTTGTGTGTACGTTTTCAGATTCCTTGACCATGAAAACATATGACTAGCAATTGGATTCACAATGATAGGATTAGTGGTTCAGTAGTTATTGACGAAAATTGCATTTTGCGTAATGGCGGTTTTCTTGTGGACGGTGATCCAGATGACCACCAAAATGTAATCATCTGTAGGATACCCCATTTTTGACAATCTGTGAAAATTTCATGAAAATCCGTCCATAACTTTTTGAGTTATCTTGCTAACAAACAGACAAACAGACAGACAAACCAACGCCGATGATCACATAACCTCCTTGGTGGAGGTAATAATAATAATAATAATAATAATAATAATAATAATGCTTATAAACAAAAAGGAAGACCAATGAAGAAATAAATATGCAAGACAGTCACTGTATAAATTCAAGAAATCTGTCAGTTTGTGTGTGTGTCTGTCAGAAATCTCTGTCTGTGTGTCACAATCATAGGACGGCCTATGATGTCTGTTTGATGACCTATGATGTTCGTACGATGTTGGTGATCATAGGACTGTATACAGGATGTCTATATGACGTCAGATAAACCGTAAGGCTGCTGTTGCTATGATCTCAGAAGGATGTCTATATGACATCATACAAACTGCAGGACTTGCTAAAAGACATACACATACTAAGCAACATAACACAGAACAGTAACAAGCAGGAGAAGAAGTAACAAGCATTGACAAACATACAGTAGATGGCAGGGCATGGTTACAGAAAATGGCATGGCCGGGGCTGCACAGATAATCACACATGGGACCAGAGAACAGACAAGACCAAGACAATAATAACTAGAAATGCACTCGGAGAGCGCAGACCTCCGCCAAGCGCCACAGTTCCCCCCATACAGTGTTTGTGTGTACGTTTTCAGATTCCTTGACCATGAAAACATATGACTAGCAATTGGATTCACAATGATAGGATTAGTGGTTCAGTAGTTATTCACGAAAATCGCATTTTCCGTAATGGCGGTTTTCTTCTGGACGGTGATCCAGATCACCACTAAAATCTAATCATCTGTAGGATACCCCATTTCTGACAATCTGTGAAAATTTCATGAAAATCCGTCCATAACTTTTTGAGTTATGTTGCTAACAAACAGACAGACAGGCAGACAGACAAACCAACGCCGATGAAAACATAACCTCCTTGGCGGAGGTAATGATAATGATGATAATGATAATAATATCGGCTGGGACCCATGCCCTGGAGGAAAGGAATATCACTTTACATATAATTCAAGAAATCTCTGTCACAATGTCATGGGGAGACAAGACCAAGGCAATGATGAGAATGATAATGATGATAAGAATAGTAATAACGCTGATAAATGAAGACGAAGACCAATGAAAAAATAAATATGCAAGACAGAATCACTCTATAAATTCAAGAAATCTGTCAGTTTGTGTGTGTGTCTGTGTGTCACGATCATAGGACATCAGAGGACGGCATATGGTGTCTGCATGATGTCCTATGATGATCCTATGATATCAGCCAACATAGGACTCGCCATGTCATCATATAGACAATAGGACTGGCTACCTATGATGTCATATAGACAATAGGACTGCCGACCTATGATGTAGGCATGATGTCCTGTGATGCCTGCCTTGATGTCTTTATGATGTCATAAAGACCATCACTCACCAAAGAAGAGATACTCATCACCCGATTACGAATAGGACACAACACTTTAAACCACACCCATTCGAAGCAGTAAATCGGGAAATCTTACTCATCACCTGATTAACAAGAGGAGACACTACGTTAAACCACACCCATTCGAAGGAGTACATTTGACCAACAAAACGGACAATGCAATGGCTCAAGATACATCATTGAAAACATACAGCACCACCTGTTGGTTGCAACATCTGTGATTGGTGTCAATGCTGGATGCACTCTCCTGATTCCACGAATCACACTCACACCATCTGACAACATGTTTCCATTCACCTTGCAATGTAAACAGTTTCCAGTAACACCCTGCTTTGCCATGACTGTGAATAAGTCACAGGGCCAGTCTTTACAGTGTGTTGGGGTTTTCTGCACAAGAGATTTCTTCAGCCATGGCCAATTCTACGTTGCCGCGAGTAGAGTTGGCAGATCAAGCAGTTTTCCGTTTCCAAGAGACATGGTATAGTTATCCCTTTGTCTGCACAGTCATTCCCTTTCAACCCTTCATGTGCAGGAACCCAACAAAACTGAACTTCTCCACCACCCCTGTGAACCCTAAATAAACTGTGATGTAGCTCAATCACCAAGTCTTCCCTTGTAGATTTTAGTGTCTGTATGGTTTTTAGCGCTGCGAGTCCGTGCACACCACCACCCGGTCCGGTCTGACCTCCTCCACTCACTGCAAAGCAATAATTATTACCACCATCGTCGTCGTCAGCCTCCGTCAGTCTATGATGACCATGGAAGAAAATCCTAAACGTCTACTCTGCTGGAACAGCACTGCCTGTGGCTGAACAGGCCGATGCACACCGGTGTTCTACCTTCCAGCGTTGGGCGTTGGTAGGTTTCAAGCCTGGGCAGGAAGATATGGAGGACAAGATGTTACCCATGCAGCATGTCCCCCCTCTCCACGTCACTGATGAATCCAAAAGAACAGCAGGGCTGCTATAGTTTGGCACAAGCGCCATAGCAGGAGCTGCCAGAACAATGTTGAGCACAACAGAGAACTGCCTTAGGGGCTCCGACTCCGGATTTTTCCTCAGGGTTGACTCCTGAAGCCTTTCCCATGACCGGGTGTGCCGCAAGGCAGCGGAGGTTTGAAATCAGGGTTTACCTTCCCCTAAATGGGCTACCTTCCCAGGTTGACGAGCCACCATCTACCTGAAGCGTCTGGTTTTAAGGCGCCAGAGATCCGCCCTCGCCCCTTCTCCTATTAGTAAAAGCAGTTCCACCGGGCTTAGAGACTAAACCACACGGGCAGGCTAGGAGTTGGACTTAGTTGTCAGAGGCTTTTCGAGACGCACGCCGTAAGGAGAATTTTATGAGCACTGGGAGCTTAACCCCAGTGCCACTCCTGGCTATGACAACCTTGGAACCTTATTATTATTACCACCATCTCTGCTGTAAACATGGATGTATTGTTGGAGAGTCTTTTTGCGATGTCCCTGGAAATTAGAGTATTCCCAGCAGTCTTGTAGTGTTGTTTCTGAAATATTCACTTCGTCACTTCCTTTCAACTTGACCCAGTATGATAATAGAACAGAATAGACTTTATTTGTCATTATAACAAGTACAACAAAATTAAAATGCAAACTAATCAGTGAATTAAAAGTAAAAAGAAGCTTAAGAAAGATTATATACATTACTAACTTTTAAAAATCACACACATTCAATTTCACAGTTACAAACCTCATGTTCTGCTAGAATTCAGACAGGTAATTGCGGTAGGATAAAAACTGTTTTTAAATCTGTTTGTCCTTGTTTTGATTGTTCTAAACCGCCTTCCTGATGGTAGTAGTTGGAAGAGAGAGTGACCGGGATGAAAGGGGTCCTTCAAGATTTTTTGTGCCTTTTTAAGGCAGCTGGCGTGGTGCAGTTCTTCAAGGCTGAGGAGAGGGCAACCAACAATTTTTTGGGCTGTGTTGATGACAGTCTGAAGAGCTTTCTTCTGAGCTACCGTGCAGCTGCTGAACCAAATACAAATACAATAAGTTAAAATGCTCTCAATAGAGCAACGATAAAAAGACAACAGCAGTCTCTGACAGATGTTGTTTCCTCTCAACACCCTGAGGAAATGTAGTCTCTGCTGGGCCTTTTTCAGTAACTCAGTTGTGTCCCCCATGTCATGTCTTCCTGAATATGGACCCCCAGGAAGCGGAAAACCTCGACCCTCTCCACACCCGTACCACTAATAGTCAGAGGTTGAACGTCTGTTTTATTTCTTCAGAAGTCTATGATGACCTCCTTTGTTTTTGTGACATTTAAAAGAAGGTTGTTGTCTCCACACCACTCTATCAACTGCTGCACCTCGTCCCTAAAACCGGTCTCATCTCCCCCGGAGATGAGCCCCACCACTGTGGTGTCGTTGGCAAACTTGATGATGCTGTTGCTGTGGTGTATGGGGGTGCAGTCATAGGTGTAAAGGCTGTACAGTAGGGGGCTCAGCACACAGCCTTGTGGGGAGCCGGTACTGAGACTAATGGTGGTGGACATGTGAGGTCCCACTTTGACATGTGAGGTCCCACTTTGACCCTCTGGCTGCGATCCGAGAGGAAACTTTGGATCCAAGTACAAATGGAATATGAAAGTCCTAATTCCCTAAGTTTGGACACCAGTCTGCCAGGGAGGATTGTGTTAAAGGCGAAGCTATAGTCCACAAATAGCATCCGCACATAGCTCCCCGGCTGCTCCAGGTGGAACAGGGCAGCGTGGAGGGCCGTGGCTACAGCATCCTCAGTGGATCTGTTGGCCCTATAAGCGAACTGGTGGGGGTCCAAACACTGTGGGAGAAGTGATATAATGTGGGCTCTGACAAGCTTCTCAAAACACTTCATCACCACTGGAGTCAGAGCCACTAGCCGGTAATCATTAAGACTGGTAACACTGTGTTTTTTGAGTATAGGAATTATGGTGGAAGATTTTTATCAGTGTGGGACAGTGGACTGTGACAGGGACCGGTTAAAAATCCTAGTAAAAATTCCAGCCAGCTGGTACGCACAGTCCTTCAGCACACGCCTGGAGACACCGTCAGGTCCAGTGGCCTTCCTCGGATTGACCGCTCTCAGAACTCTCCTCACCTCATACTCCTTGACAAGGAGGCTTGGGCTACTGGGAGCTGTGGGCTCCGTTGTTGTTTCTATCTCTGGAGGCTCCACCTCAAAACGAGCAAAGAAAATATTCAGGTCCTCTGCCAGCGAGGGGCTCCCTACAGCCGCTCTAAGGTTGGCTCTAAAATTAGTGAGCTGCTGCACCCCCTCCCATACCTGTCTGCTGTTATTACTATCCAGGTGGTTCTCAATCCTCCTCCTGTATTCCCTCTTGGCCTTCCTGATGCCTCTTTTCAGGTTGGCCCGGGCTGAGCTATAATGAGCCATGTCGCCTGACCTGAAGGCAGCTCTCCTCTCCCTCAACAGTTTCTGGACCTCCCGGGTCATCTAGGGCTTTCTGTTAGGATAAATCCTGATGTCTTTCTCAACTGTAACAGCGTCCATGCAGGTTTTAATATAACACAGCACACTATCCGTAAATATATCCAGGTCTGGGTGTTCAAAAACGTCCCAATTTGTCCTACTGAAACAGTCCTGCAGCTGCTGAGTTGCACCATCGGGCCATGTTTTAACTGTTTTTGTAATAATAGGAGCAGTTTTCCTGAGCAGTACATATGCTGGGATTACACGCAGGGACATGTGGTCAGACTGGTCCAGATGTGGAAGTGGGATGACCCTAAAGCCCTGCTTGACATTGGAATACAGTTTATCAAGTGTATTTGCTCCCCTAGTAGCACAATTAACATGCTGATGGAACTTGGGGAGCACCTTTTTCAAGTCCACATGGTTAAAATCCCCTGCTACAATATGCACAGCCTCAAGATATAAACTCTGCTGTTTGCTCAGACTGTCATATAAATATCCGTTAGCCGCATTAGCACTAGCATCAGGTGGAATATATACAGCGGTTACCGTGACTACGGTGAATTCTCTCGGTAAATAGTAGGGTCTGCATTTTACAGTCACATATTCCAAGTCTGAGGAGCAGTGACTGTCCACAATCGCTATGTCTGTGCACCAGCTGTTGTTGATGTACATGGAGAGCCCACCTCCTCTGGTCTTCCTGGAGTCCCTCGTTCTGTCATGCCGCTGTACGGTATAGCCTGCTAGCTCGATAACATTGTTTGGGATGGATGGTTGAAGCCAAGTCTTGATAATCAGCAGAATGCAGCTATCCCTTATCGGTTTCGTTGTTATCTGCAGCCTCAGCTCATCCATCTTGTTCAAGAGTGCTCTGACGTTTGAGATGAAGAGACTCGGTAGCGGTGGTCTGTGTGGCTGCTGCCGTAGTCTAGCTAGCGCTCCGACCCAGCAGCCCCGCTTCTGTCTCCTCTCTCCCCGCCGCCGCCGCCACCTCCTCTCTGGGATGGTAATCCACGGAGCGTCCGGTCCTCTCGCTATATACGCCGGGATGTCATGCAATCGAACAAACTCGGCTGTAACATTCTGCTTGCATGAAACTCCAATCATAAGGAGCTCATGCCGGCTGTAGTTGTTTATAGCCCATGAGGGTGTACACTGGTCCAACAGAAACACGCATACAAACACACATCCATAACACCAACTGAGAGAGCGTACAGCTGCTGCAACTGTGTGTGCCGCCATGATCCTCATTAGATGATCCTCATGATCACCATGATCCTCATTAGTGAATGCAAGTTTATCTCTTCTCAAATCCATTGGCATTTCTCCTGCTTCTATTAAAACTGCATTGTTTGGTGTTGAGACAGACAACCATTCACTCTCACAGTCTGTGTTGGCCCTGTGATGGACTGGCGATCTGTCCAGGGTGTACCCTGCCTCTCACCCAAAGATGCTGGGATAGGCTCCAGCGCCCCCGCGACCCGAAAAGGATTAAGCGGAAGAAGATGTATGTATGTATGTTTGGTGTTGTTTTGACAGCTCCAATGCACAGGCAAAGCACTCTATGCTGCATTCTGTCTATTTTTTCCAGAGTCGTCTTTGCCGCTGCTCCATAAATCATGCATCTGTAGTCTATTGTCGATTGCATCAGTGGTCTGTAAATGTCAATTAATATCTGTTTATCTGCACCCCATTCATGTACAGCTACAGCTTTTATGAGATTAATGACTTTTTTGCACTTTATCTCCAGATTTTCAACATGAACTCTCCATGTGTATCCACGATCAAACCACAATCCTAGATATTTGAACTCACTGACTTTCTCTTTTGGTTGATTATATAATGTTAATGGTTCTGTACCAGTTCTGCGTTGTTGTTGTTGTTTTTTTTTGTGAAAGTCATCTAGCAGCTTTTACTGTTTGAAAATTTAAATCCCCAGTCATATGACCACTTTTCCACTTTCTCCACTGCTTTCCTTATGTTTTTGAACACAAATTTCTCATTTCTTCTCCTCGTCCATATGGCTCCATCATCTGCATATAGTGCTGTTTTGATGGATCCCTCTTGATCCTGAAACATGTCATTAATCATTATATTTGTCACCGCCGCCGTTTTTTACTGGCGCTCAGGCCATATTCCTCCTCAGCCCAGCTCTTATTGTGACAGCGTCTCAGCGGGCTCCCAGCTGTCAAGCTCTACGGGACGGCTGGAGCCCAATTACCTCTCATCAGCTGAGGCGCTGTCAACCATTATAAAAGGGAGCAGCTCCGATCACTCCGGGCTGTGACCTCGCACGATTATCCACACTCTTCTCCGGCATGGGTAGGGCTGGAACCCCTTCGTCCGGCGCCAGCCACCCTTCTGTCATTCAGCATTGTGTGTAAGTGTATACCCTTGTATGATCGTTTATGTTTTGGCCCCACGAGGCCCTGTTCCTTTGTTCCTTTCCCTTTATTGCAATAAACAACGCAAACTCACTGGTCAGCCCTTGGCTCTCATTTATGGCTCGTAGAGCCATACGTAACAGTAGGTCACAGCCCAGCGAGTTGCCGGCGGCCGTGAGTTTGCAGTATTGGACTTTGTTCTTCCCAGTCTGGGTGTCACTTTGGGATCATGCCGTCTCCCAGGAGCCGCGCTCGGCGCCTGGGTAATGAGCTAGCCAGCGCCCTGGAGTACGTCGATGGGACGCTCTTCACCGCTAGTCTCTACGACGACCCAAACCAAATTCGCTGGCACCTAGACTACGCTGAGGTTCTCCTTGACAATCTTCCTCGCTACGCCGACCACCCTGAAGTCAGCGCAAGGAGAAAGGACATCACCGCACAGCGTGAGACACTCTGTGGGTTGGAGGGAAATCCCGGCAGGAAGCCGAAGAGGAGGAGACGTCACCCCTCGCTTCGGGATCCCGCTCCTGCCTCCGTTCTGGCCCAGGAGTTCGCACCATCCAGAGGTCTTTTCCCATCGGGCACGACGTCACTCAGGAATCCCCCGGAGAAGGTGCAGCTGGCAGCTGTCAAGATCCGAGACCGGGTGGCTGCTGCTCGCTCTGTGGTTCATCCATCCGCCATCATTAAACATGTGACGGCGGCAGTTAGACTGGTGGAGAGGAATCCAGAGTTGCGTGAGTACCCAGAGTTTGCCAACCTGCTCGCTTCTGTCTCTGCACAGGAACGGCGATTCTCGGGTCTCACCTTCGCCTCGCCCCCTGCAAGTAGCCGTCGTCACACCGGTCGTCAACCTCAGCACGAATCCCGTCCGGATCCAGTTCCGGGTCGCCGCAAGGACTCAATTCCCCACACAGCTGTCACTCTCGCGCCTCATCAGAGGGGAAACCCCGCAGCCTCGTCCCCCGAGTCATCTTCCTAAGCTGTTACATCAGCGGTCCGGGCCCGGCTCATCTCGGCTGACGCCCCCTCCTCCTCGACGCATTCCCCGGCTGCTGTGTGCACTCAGAGCCCTGACTTGGCGAGCTCTGTCCCGGAACCATAACGAGCGGCTCCCCGACGTCCTCCCAGGGGGTCCTCCGTTACCGTCCGGCGGGGAAAGGGAGGAGCAACGTCCGCCACAGCGGTCACCATCCAGCCACCAGGAGACAGGCAAGTCCCAGTTCATTCATCCACTCATTGTGATTTGCTCTGTCAGACTCCTGGAGATGGAGTTCGGGGTCCGCAGCACCCCGAGCTCCCACCATCTGCTGTGGCTGTAATTGTTAATCCCGCATCCTCTGTGTCTCCCTCCGCTGAGTGGTCCTCGAAACCAGGCAAACGTCGCAGGATGAGGAGGGGGCCTGCAGTTCTGGAGAGCCTGGTTCCGGTTCCGCAGCCACGCCGTGGGCGGAGGAGGAGAGCGGACAGCAGCGTGGAACCTGCGCCGACGATGAAGCATCCCCGGGTCTCCACAGAGGAGCGGTCCGGTCCAGCGGGTCGAGGTTTTCCTGCCACCACGCCGTGTGGGCCATCGGCGTGGGCACCGGTGCCGGAGGACTCGCAAGCTGCGCGTACCATCATGCCAGCTGCGGAGCCCAACACAGCCGAGTGGGAGCCTGAAGACGACCTCCTGCCGTCTGAACCTGGATCTTCGCAGTCCTGGACGGCGTCAGAACCCGAGATCAGGCAAGTGCTCTGCTTTGTCTTTCTCCTTCATATATTAGAGCATTTTAGCCTGTCTCTAGGGGAGATGAGCCGGGCGCAGCCACCCGCTGCGTCCGAGCTTATCTCGCCGGGTTCTGGTGCTGCCGGTGATCCTGATCCCGGTTCTTCTCTCTCTCCTGAGCCTTCTCCCAGGGTCACCGGTGAACTCAGAACTCAGAAAAGGATTTATTGCCAAGTACATTAACAGTAAACAACTGATAACATACGAGGGATTTGACTTGACACTGAAAACAACATGGATTTCCGGTGACACGGCAGCATCGATAACGCGCCTGCCAGCAGACTAGGAACAGGAAGCATAGGGAAGAAAAGGATAAACACAATAGGAGCGGGCGAGGAGCTGCTATTGCCCGCTGTGCCAGAGGTTCCAGGTTCGGGATTGGAGGTCGGTTCTGGTGCGGCACCAACCCAATCGGGGTCCGACGCGGGTGCTACTGAGACCCAATCGGGGTCCGTCGCGGGAGCAGCCGCGACCCAATCAGGGTCCAACGAGGGTGCAGCACCAGTGGTATCCAGGTCCAGTGAGGGAGCTGCAGATCCCCTGCCATTGGACACTGGACCGGCTCATCATCATCTTCATTCCCCTCTTCACCATCGTCACATGAGTCGCTCTCATCTTCCCCCCAAGCCTTCTCCACCAAGGCCCATATGGACCTCTCACTGTAGGCCCGGCTCGCCCTCACTATCTCTCTCCACAGGGAAGCCATTGCCCCTCTCTCCCCTACGGGCCTGGTGGCTGGGCGATGCGGGTCGGCCGCCAGAGGAACTGCCGTGCCCATTCGGCTCTTTGGTTTGGCCGCCCGACCTATTGGACTTTCTGTTCGGCGATCTGGTCCGGCCGCCCGAGATACTGTTTTTTCTGGCCTGGGATTCGGGTAGGCCGCCTGAACATTTCCCGTCACCCCTGTTGGCGGTTTGGACGCTGGGTGCGGGGAGACCCCCCAAACTGAATTATCTCTGCTGTGCCTAGTCTTTTGTGTTGTTTTTGTGTGGGTGCAGCCATGTCATTTCTTGTAATTGTTTCACGTTTAGCGTGCCTTTTTTTCCCTTCCCCTCCTGTTTGAGGGATGCCCTGTATCTGGTAGATTTCGCCTTAGGAGCCTCTGCTCTCGTTTCAAGGTCTCCTGGATTGTTTTTCTTTGAGTCTGTCTATACATCTTTATTGGCATTTCATGGAGTATTGTGGTTTTCCTTTTTTTTTGTGTCCTCTTTCCCATGCTCTGATTACTTCATTTGTTCCCAGCCTAAGTAGTGTTTTTTTTTCCTTCCGCCCGCATATGGTTGCCTGTTATGGAGTATTGTGGTTTTCCTTTTTTTTTGCCCTCTTTCCCATGCTCTGATTTCTTCATTTGTTCCCAGCCTAAGTAGTGTTTTTTTTTTTTTCGTTCGTCCGCATGTTGTTGTCTTATGGAGTATTGTGTGTTCTTCTTTCCCATACCCTGTAGTTACTTCATTTTTAGCATTTTATGGAGTACAGTGATCCCTCGCTACTTCGCGCCTCACCTTTCGCGCCCTCAGTGCATCGCGGATTTTTCAAAAATATTCATCAAAAATTCAAAATTGAGAAAAAATGGGCGGGCGCTAGCAGAAGGCAGGGAGACTACATTAGAACATCAGGTATCAACGCGGAGAGCCCGCACAACTCAAAATCCACCTCTCTGATGCTCTCTGATGCTCGGCTCGGGAATCTCGCAAGCTGATTGGCCGAGACGTTTTACCCAGCTTCTCTCCCTGCCGAGCGCCCATACCCAGCGAAGGAGGACCGCATTCATTGTTCTTTATCGCTCGTGTTGCTTAGTCTCGCCGCGTGGAACTTTTTGCTGTTCTCTTGTGCCTTTTTGTGCGAAATAGTGCTTGTGACGCCCTTGAAAATGGCTCCTAAACGTCCTCCACCCTCTAAATCCTCTAGTGAACCCAAGAGGAAGAGAAAAATGATGACGGTGGACGAGAAAGTTAAATTATTGGACATGCTTAATGCAGGCCGTAGTTATGCGTCTGTCGCACACCATGTTTATATTATTAATATTTTATTTACATGTTTCAAACTATTCTTTAATGTTCTAATGATAACATATTCATTTATAGGGTTAATATACACTTATTGATATTATATATACACAAAAAAATGTATGTAAAAAATGGGGGGGGGTGACGCTACTTCGCAGTTTTTCACTTTTCGCGGTCGGTTCTGGAACCCATTAACCGCGATAAGTGAGGGATCACTGTATTGTGTTTCTTTTCTCGTACTCTGTAATTGCTTCATTTGTCTCCTGCCAAGGTTGTGGGGTTTTTTTTTTTCTTTCTGGCTACACATTATTAGCATTTTGTGGAGTATTGTGCCTTTTTTTCATGCTCTGTAATTGCTTCATTTGTTCCCTGCTATGTTGGGTTTTTTTTTCCTTTTTCCCCATTCACTCCCTCCTGGCCTACGCCCCATCTGCCCACCCTGGGTGGTGGTGGGGGGGGCTTGGGTGTTACTGGCCGTTCTGAGCCCGGCCTGGAGGGGGAGGTACTGTCACCTCCGCCGTTTTTTACCGGCGCTCAGGCCATATTCCTCCTCAGCCCAGCTCTTATTGTGACAGCGTCTCAGTGGGCTTCCAGCTGTCAAGCTCTACGGGACGGCTGGAGCCCAATTACCTCTCATCAGCTGAGGCGCTGTCAACCATTATAAAAGGGAGCAGCTCCGATCACTCCGGGCTGTGACCTCGCACGATTATCCACACTCTTCTCCGGCGTGGGTAGGGCTGGAACCCCTTTGTCCGGCGCCAGCCACCCTTCTGTCATTCAGCATCGTGTGTAAGTGTACAGTGATCCCTCACTTATCGCGTTTAATGGGGACCAGAACCGACCGCGAAAAGTGAAAAACCGCGAAGTAGTGTCACCCCCCCCCCAAGGGCGTCACAAGCGCTATTTTGCACAAAAAGGCACAAGAGAACAGCGAAAAGTGCCACTAAGCAACACGAGCGATAAAGAACAATGAATGCGGTCTTCCTTCGCTGGGTATGGGCGCTCTGCAGGGAGAGAAGCTGGGTCAAACATCTCGGCCAATCAGCTTGCGAGGTAAAACATCTCGGCCAATCAGCTTGCGAGATTCCCGAGCGGTGAAGAGGTGGGCGGAAAGGAGTGGAGCGGTGGTCAGAGAGGTGGATTTTGAGTTGTGCGGGCTCTCCGTGTTGATACCTGATGTTCTAATGTAGTCTCCCTGCCTTCTGCTAGCGCCCGGGCAACTTTCGTGCCATTTTTTCTCAATTTTGAATTTTTGATGAATATTTTTGAAAAATCCGCGATGCATTGAGGGCGTGGAAGGTGAAATGCGAAGTAGCGAGGGATCACTGTATACCCTTGTATGATCGTTTGTGTTTTGGCCCCACGAGGCCCTGTTCCTTTGTTCCTTTCCCTTTATTGCAATAAACAACGCAAACTCACTGGTCAGCCCTTGGCTTTCATTTATGGCTCGTAGAGCCATACGTAACAATATTGAATAAAACAGGGCTTATCACACTCTCCTGAGAACACCATTTTCTATTTTAAAGTCATTAGAAACTTCTGATCCTACTTTAACCCTAATTGTCCTGTTTGTTAAAAAAAAAATACATTATCCAATTATGCATCCTACCACCAATGCCCATTTTATTCAGTTTCAAAAGATGTCCATCACTCCACAGTGAGTCATAAGCCTTTTCAGCATCCAGATAAACTATAACCATTACTTCTTTCATTTTGAGAGTCTTTTCAATATCATTACTTACCCTAACTAGAGCATCCACTATGGATCTTCCTCTTTGAAAACCATTCTAATAGTCATTTATTAATTGTTTTTGCTCTAATACATATGAGAGTCTGTAAACTAACACCTTCTCCATCCATTTCGCTAAATGTGATGTTAATGCTATTTGGCCTGTAGTTGCCTGGATGAGCTGGATTTTTCTCTGGCTTATTAAATGGTAAAATTACAGCCTTTTTCCACCCACTTGGGATAACCCCCTCCTTCCACATTCTGTTAAACAATTTCCGCACCAAGTTGCACTGATTGCATAGGCAACTGCTAGAACATATCATAGCTTAACTGATCATATCCTGGAGCAGTGTATCCACTATCTTGCAAAGCTCTCTTAAGCTCTGACATTGTGAGCTCGAGGTCTAACACAGTCATGTCCTCTTTCACTTAATTTTTTAAGTTTGCATTTTCTCTGAGTTTATGCTGCCTTTGCTGTCTATGACTCTCACCAAGATGGTCTCCTCTATGCACTGCTGCAAATGCTCTACCTAGGACTTCTGCCTTTTCTTTGTCTGATACAGCCATCTTGTCCCCATCCACTAAAGCTGGAATTTTAACTGATACCCTTTTCCCACTCATTTTTTTAAACATACACCAGACATCACCTAGTTCTGTTTGGGTGGAACAAAATTCTCTCCATGTTGACCTTTACCTGTTTTTAATAATACTTCGAGCTACTGCCCTTTTCTTTTTATACTCTATTAAATTTTCACTAGTCATATTCTTCCTCAGCTCTCTGAATGCCTTGTTTCACTCTTTTATTGCAATACTACATTTGTCATTCCACCAGGGTACAACCTTCTTCCTACTCTGTGTTGTTTTCTTTGGTATACTTGCTATTGTCGTGTCTGCTGCATAATCATGCAGCAAACCAATGAGTAAACACAAGCCCAATTGCAAGTGCAGTATGTGGTTTATTGAACAGAAATAATGTCATTCAAGTCCATGAAAAACAGTCATAGGGTTGGGTAACAGATGTACAGGAAGCATAAATCTGTAGGCGAGAGGAAGGGTTACACCATGCCTCAGGGAAAAATCAGCCGCAGAGGGAAGGAAAACGTAACTCCATAAGGGAAAGACTTACACTGAGTGTTGGCGCGCAGCTAGGCTCTGGGAAACAACATCGTGAAAAGTCCAAGGCGAAAAAGCCAAAGGGAGCAGAGCCTGGACATCAGTAGTAGACACTAACCCGATAGACTGGAGAAGACTCTTGTGGACAAAGCTGACTTGTTGCCGTTGCACTGAGCAATCACACCGCTATGCATAAATACCCTCATAAACTAATAAGTGGCAAATGGATGCAGGTGCGGCGGCAACTGATGAATGAAGGTGAAAGTGTGTGGAAGCATGTATGTGTGTGTGTGTGTGTGTGTGTGTGTGCCGGAACAGATGAGAGAATAACTAATAACTGGTGAGTGTCTGGTAGAGAGAGGGGTGTGGTTGTAGACTGGCCAGAGCCAAAGCACAGGGCTCAACCTGCCAGCTGGAATCAATTAACAAAATCAGAAGCTGCAGCCACCAGTCATGGGCTGAGCTGAAACACCAGCTCCACACATGACAGCTATTGCAGCATTCAGAATATGATTGGTTACCTGACTCGAGCACTCTTCTATGCCACCTTGTAATGTCACCAAATGACACGACTGAACACAGTATTGCCTAAATTTTCCCCAATCTGCCTTGTCAAAACACCATCTTGTAAAACATCTTCCCTCTTGTATACATGGAGAGTCTTTTTGGCAGGCAGGTTCTATTTAAGTGATTTCTTGATTGGGAACAGGTGTGGGAGTAATCACGCCTGGGTGTGGCTAGAGAAATTGAACTCAGCTTTCCAAAGATGTGATAAACCACTGTTAATTTATGTTTTAACGGGGGGGGGGGGGTCAGTTTTTCACTCAGGGCCATGTAGGTTTGGATTTTTTCCCTTAATAATAAACACCTTCATTTAAAAACTGCATTTTGTGTTTACTTGTGTTGTCTATGTCAAATATTTACATTTGTTTGATGATCTGAAACATTTAAGTGTGACAAATGTACAAAAAAATGAGAAATCAGGAAGGGGCAAACACTTTTTCACATCACTGTAGATAGATAGATAGATAGATAGATAGATAGATAGATAGTATCTATCTAAGAGTTGTTTGTGTGGTTGAGAGTGCCATTTTTTTGAGAGTGTAAAGTGTGTTTTGGTGAGTGAGTGTGTGCGTGTAAGTGTAGTAAATGGTAAATGGCATTCACTTTTTTAGTGCTTTTACTCATCTCTGGATGACCAAAATGCTTTAGAGATCCTGCTACCCAACCATTCACACACATTCACACACGCACCGGCGCTGGCCTGACCCACCAGGAGCAGCTGGGGGTTCAGTGAATATCTCAAGGATACTTCGACATGCAGACTGCAGACAGAGCGGGAATCGAACCCCTAACCCTCCGATCAGAAGTTGGCCACACTACACTGTTATGTCTGGAAATAGAAGAGCGGAGGAAGGAGTTGTGCAGAACTGGAACTTTATTACAGAGCGCTATAAAGGTACATGTGTCGCAGTGTAAGACATACACACGAATCCTATCAGTACCTCCAGGATTTTGTGGGATGTTTTTATGATTGTTGCGGCCCAAAAAGCCTGAATTTGCGGGAACTTTTTTTAAAAGTTGCGATAAAAGTTGCGATGTTTTGAGAGGTTTTTTGCACAAAAAGTTGTGGGAAGAATTTCAAATTTTAAAGCAGAAGGTTTTAACCAGTTTACTGCAGTGATATTCTATATAACAATACAAGAAAATCACAGGATTGTCAAACATTTCCTATTATAGTGGTTTGTAAATTAAGCAGAAACTTCTGGTATACAGAAAAACTGTTGTGCAACAGCCAGTACAGACTTTAACACAATATTCATTACAACAGCTAAATTGCATTGAATGCATATTAAAGAGCAGAGATTTGGAAATTATTTGCAGCACCTTCATTTGAAAACTGCCTCCAGTCCCCAACCACTCGGTACCAAGCGGAGAGGAAAAAAACAATAATTTATTCTGTTAGTCTGTATTGTCTGTTGGAGTCTGTGTTTTTCTGAAAAAAACCCCCACAATATTCTCTCTCTTTATGTGCTTAACTCCTACATGTCTGTCTGCTGCGGGTCTTGACACACACATACCCACCCGTCTCATCAGACACATGTCTTTCATTTGGGGGGGGGGGGGGTGTCCATGTCCAGATCAGAGATTCACAGGTTTAAAGCTCATGACAAGATGTAGTAATTATTTTACCTCTAAAGATGTATGAAATGATCAAACACTGGCTGTAGTGTTAGATTTGCTCGTTTGTTTGTGGTTTTATGGAGTCTCTCGTCATGTGCGCTCCAGCAACGGGGTAGTTTTGGGGCAGGCGGACGTTTTTCAATACAAACCCAGCACTTCGTACATGCGGTCAGGATGGAGACGTCCATCGGCAGGCTGAGGGAGACGGAGGAAGGGTCGGTGTTGGAAACCTCATGGGTGAGTGTTATTTAAATCACACACTTTTTTGCCGGTGTTCCGTTAATACTTACTGTGAACATGGAAGTGAACACAATGCAGCAATGCATTTAATTGGTTAGACTGAGCGTTTCAGCGTCATTCAGAGACAAATTTGATTTGTGAAATTGGCAGAAGTTGATGAGGATTGGTCAAAATTGAAGGAAAGTTGCGACAATTGGACAAAGTTGCACAATAGTTGTGCTGATTGCCTGATTTTGCGTGAATTGACATGATCACAACATTGCAAAATCCTGGAGAGATTGTCCTATGGTTAGACAGGTTGTGGCTGTACAGAGGCGGAGCGCCAAAGAGGACGGCTCCCGCCAAGAGTCCCTTCAAATAGGCACGGCGTGCTGATGTCACCCATACATTCTACATCACGTCCAAGCTGCCTATCTGTTTGTATTCAATACTTAACATATACCTATGCCACAGCCGCCCCTAGGGAAGTAAGGGAGGGACATAGAGGAGCAACCTCATTTTTTGGACCCATGATTTAAAACATTGGGTTTTGACAATGAAACATGTGCACAAGAGGCCATGTCAAAGTTGACTGCTGAATGCGCTGCAATCATGAGGATGGAGAGAACAATGCCATCAACATAACAGATAACCATTTATTATTCCATATTATTATTGCGCTTTCCAAATCTCTCTAGCAACATGTATTAAAATGTTATCAACTCCATCAGTCAGCAGCAGAGGAAGAACCTGGGCCTTCAGCAGAACACAACTTGTGGGACCTTTTGGATAGTAGGGCTGGTTTGTATTATGTCATTACTTTAAGCATCATTTTCTTATTATAAAAAATTGCTCATTACATTTGTTTTTCTTTTTGTTTAGGTGAAACACAGCACTCTCAAAGTGCAACAGCAGATGCCACAGTGGAAGTTCAACGATATTTGTCTGAGTTAGTTAGGTAGTTAAATTTATTTTCTAAAACTCTTTTTATTGCTTTTAAATGTCACCACATCTTACAGTGCAAATTTAGTTTCAGGGATTTTTACAATACATTACATATTAGGGATTAGATACTGTCAGCCCAAACATAAACAACAATGTGTTGTTGCAAACAAAACATGACAAAAAAACCCACATGGTTCCTGTGATAAAACAACATAAAGATCAGTAGCACCATAAAGCAGCATTAGATATTCAAAACAGGAAAAACACAGATAAATAAGAGTGAGGGGCAGCCAGCCTCCCTGCAATATATCGACGAACTGTAATGTCTTTAGAAATTGTCCTTAGGTATGACTGTGAGAGTGAGTGGTTGTCTGTCTTTCTGTGTTGGCCCTGTGATGGACTGGCGATCTGTCCAGGGTGTACCCTGCCTCTCGCCCAAAAAGATGCTGGGATAGGCTCCAGCCCCCCCGCGACCCGAAAAGGATTAAGCGGAAGAAGATGAATGAATGAATGAATGAATGAATGAATGTAATGTCTTTATGTAATTAAGGTGAGGTTTCCATGTCATGGATAATTTTACAGTTGAACCATAAAGGGTGTATTTTATCTTCTCCATCTTATTAAAGTGAAGGACATCTCTAACCCAGGACTCATATGAGGGAGGAGAGGGTGATTTCCACCTCAACAGAATCAATCGTCTGGCGAACAAAGTTAAAATGGCAAAAAAATCTGCCTTGAATTTTGGCAAAGTTATTTCAGCAGGTGAAACCCCAAATAAAGCAACTATAACCCCTTTTCCATTAGTACCTACTTAGCTCTACTCGCCTCATCTCGGGTTTTCCATTAGTACCTTGATACCTTGTACTAGGTACTTTTTTGGGATCTACTTCACTGAGGTTCCAACCGTACTGAGTCGAGTTGAAAATGTGACATCAATAGACTTCAGCCCACTGATTGGTCAGAGCATGACATCATGAGAGCAATGTCTTGCCCAGAATCTTCAGCCGCCATTTGCAAAAATTCGTCAGTGAACGAGCGAGCGTCAGTGTAAACACAACAACGATATTAATGGCTTTACAGAAATCAACCTAGTGGTCCAACAGACTTTTCTGTGCCTTTTGGCTGATGAGAGAATCCAGAGGGAACTAGACAGAGCAACCCAAAATGAATTTACAGCCACCAACTGGCAAATAATGTGAGGTACACTGGCGTCGACCCGACCACGGCAGTTGAAAACCGGGATGGTGAGTGATGTGATGTGATGTGATATTATGCATCTTTTATTTTATTTATCCCAGTGGTGGAAAGCTCACTTTGAACAAACCACACCGTTTTCTCCTGTATGCAGACAATGAGCTAGCTAGTTAGCCATCAATGTTAACTCCGTGCAATGCTTGTATTTTGCCCTTGTGTCGACAACATCTGATGAAATAAGCTAGTGTTAAAAAGTTGGTTTTTTACATGTTGCACTTTCATGCTGTGCATGTACTTAAGTTGTGTGTATTTCCGTTCTAGAGTCCAACCAGCGTCTGCTTTGACACTGGCAACGTAGCATGGCACAGCATGTGTTATGACTGGTAAGTAAAGTTACACACCCCGTTGTTTTTAGTAGGTTCAGGTTCAGGTTACTTTATTTGTACCCGTAGGTAGATTTGTTTTGCAGTCTGGTGACATCCATATTTACAAGCCACAATTACACTCAACATAGACACAAACACAGGCACACATGAAGCTGACTATAAACATGATAAAATACTCAAGGCTCCATCAATCAGGGTACAAAGACAAAGAGATCCATCCATCCATCCATCCATCCATCTTCTACCGCTTAATCCTTTCGGGTCGCGGGGGGGCTGGAGCCTATCCCAGCATCTTTGGGCGAGAGGCAGGGTACACCCCGGACAGATCGCCAGTCCATCACAGGGCCAACACAGAGAGACAGACAACCATTCACTCTCACATCCATACCTAAGGACAATTTAGAATCCCCAGTTTTGATGCCAATTAACCTAACTTGCATGTTTTTGGCATGTGGGAGGAAACCGGAGTGCCCGGAGTAAACAGAGGTAAGAGAGAAGGGTCATATTAAAAAGTTAAAAACTAGTAAAAGAGGTTACAAACTCAAAGGTCTAAAACCCAATAAAATATTTAGAACCCAAATAACATCCTACAAAAATAAGTAAATATAAAATGGAGTTAATAAATAGGTACCTAAATTATGTGCAATATATTGTTACAACTTGTTCAACTCTTTGACAGCAGCAGGAACAAAGCTGTTTTTGTAGCGCTGGGTTTTACTTTTTGGGACAGCAAACCTCCGTCTTGAGGGAAGAAGCTGAAAGTTGCAGTGCAAAGGGTGGGAGTCATCATTTAAAATGGAGGTAGCCATCCTCTGTACTTGTCTGGTGTACAGGGATGTCAGGCTCAGCTGTGACTCACCAAGCAAACGACTGGACCATCTAACTACCTGATCCAAGGATTTCCTCTGTTCCAGTTTTATCTGACCAAACCATGACACTAAAGAAAAGGATAAAACAGATTCAATAAAAGCCCAATAAAACATTGTCATTATGGTTCGGTCAGTTTGGAAGCGTGCAAGTTTTCTCAAGCAATGCAAATGTTGCTGACCCTTTTTGCACACCCTTTCACAGTTCTCTTCAAAGTTTAAATTACTATCAATAATCGTCCCAAGATATTTGTAGGATTGTACACATTCGGTGGTCTGGCCTTTTAGTACGGTGACTTTGTGCCTGGGAGTTTTCCTCCTAAAGTCAATAATCATGTCCTTAGTTTTTGTCGTATTCAGCTGCAGGTAGGAATCCTCACACCAGTGAACAAAATCATCAACTACTGGGCCGTGGCCACTCTCACCATCCTGGAGGAGACTGACAATAACTGAGTCATCAGCATACTTTATAATGTGTCATGTCTGCTCCGACACATGTTTGTGTACAGGATGAAGAGTAGTGGTGACAACACACACCCCTGAGGAGAGCCAGTAGAAGAGCACTTTAGGTCAGACAATGTACCATTGACAACAATGTAGACAAATTGTAGTGGTGTACAAAGTACTCTAATCCTTTGCTTTTTAAGTTAAAGTGTAAACGTGCCAAAACTAAAGTAGTGTGTAGAAAGGAAACAAGCGAGGCAGCGAGCTGAACAACACACAAACTTATTCCTTCTCCAACATACAGAACAATAAAAAGAACTCCCGGGTCTCTGTGCATTCTCCTTTTGTACCTTTAATTCCATGCATTGAGTCCCGGCACTGCCGACCATAATACATTGTTTGGAACAAAGACCTGTGTGGCACATTAACATAACATCACGCCGGCACCGCTGCTCACACCCTTCTTCTTCCAGCGGCTCCAGTATTCTCTCCTCTCCCTGGGGGCCAAATAGTCCTTACTGTCCCGACTGAGACCCCCCGGTGACACTTCTTCTTTCAGTCCATTGTTCCCCATTGTTCCCCCTTTTCCCAGCTGCCTTCTCTGGGTGGAGAATCCCCCACTGGTACCACCACAGTAGCACAATTTCCACTTAAGTAAAAATATTGAAGAACTCACTTTTCAGTGCATGCCTATAGAAAGCAAGCATTCCTGTCTGAAACAGGTAGCCCAATCAGGCTTTACCCAAATGTAGGCTATGTTTGAAAGTGGAATCCAGAGGTGTAGCCTATATGTAGGCAAGCACACGTTAGACTTTAACAAATGTGAAAGGGACTAAACTGAGATTTATTTGATTGCGTGAATATTAATTATAGAATAATTGAAAATGAATGGGATATCCAATATTAGCCACTGTTTAAGAACCGCTTTTTTAGTCAGCTCACTTATTTGTGTGATCTTTTATGAGTTATATTCATAATAGTGTACCTTGCCCTTTGGGGAATGGGAGTTGTTCACTCACCATTATAATTTAGTTTATATGTGTAGTTTATAGTATATCATCATTAAACTCATGCAGTACTATAACAGGACACATTACAAATATTTGAGACCCATTGTAGTGCATCCTTTTATATTTTAGCAATATTATAAGTACAAAACACCACCCACACTTCATGAAGTCAGGGCATGAAGAGATACAGCGGTGAGAGAGCTGTGGCTCAACTTTTATTGATAAAAATTACATATTTTGACTAAGCGACTCCATACTCGGTAATGCACACCCTTGTAACCTCAGCAAAGCACATGTAAAACCTTAGGTCAGTCTGACAAACAGTTCAAGAGATAGGCATGGAACAAACACACAGATAGACATACGGATGCTGCATTTATAGTTAGAGTACTAGATTCCATTCAACTGAATGTATTAACTCATCCTGATTGCTGACGCCACAATAAAAAAAATCATTGTAAACTTAACATAGCCCATGTAAAATCTACTTTACTGAAGCACAGCTACATGAAAATTGTGGTTAAATACAACAACAAAGTACTTTTTTTGTCACATTCCATCACTGGCTTTTGGCAGCAAGTGTATTTCCCAAATATATGTTTTAAACTTGGTTTGATCACCACCCATTTCTGTCTTTCATCTAGGCAAGAGGAAAACAATCCACCCCAAAACGGACCTTACATCATTTACAGAGATGCAGTCTTAAGATCTGCTGAACCGGGACCAGCGTGAGTGGCACATCCAGTTGCTTTTCAGTGAGGCAAGGGAGCATGAGACTACCTTGTGAAGGGAGGAGATGGCTCAGAATGCTGCCTTCAATCAAGTGTTCCTTGTTGTGCTGGGCCACCCTGTGACGGCAATGAGTGGCCAGCGTGTGTGACCTATTCTAAGTTTTTCTTTCACAGTTTAGAGTTTTGCACATTCTAAATAATCTGGATTTTGCTGCTGATTGTAATAAACAATTTAGCTACTTATGTGTTTGCATCATGATTTTCTATTTTGTCTGTTCAGACACTGGTTGGAAAAGAGTCAACAGTACAAACCATTTATCAGTGACGTTGAAAATGATAGCTTATTTTTAAGAAAAAGTAACCAAGAACAATTATTTTATTTACTAAAGACTGTATTGTTTGGATGTGCCAGTGCAGAAGACACTGCACACTTTAGTAATAGTACCAGTATATCGAGGAATTCTGTGCCATATCTGTATTTCCTAATAATGGGTTAGGACAGGGGTGTCCAATCATGTGCCATGGAGGGCCAAGACCCTGCAGGCTTTACCTCCAACCATTGTCTTCAACAATACCGGAGTGGTGGCTTAGTTGGTAGAGTATTTGGCCCACAACCGGGAGGTCGTGGATTCAAATCCCGGCCAGGTCATACCAAAGACCATATGAAAATGGTACTTTCCACCTTCTAGCTTGGTGCTCAGCATAATGGAATGGGGAAAGGAAAGTTAATGCATAGAGCTACCAGAGGACTGACCCCTACACCCACTGTAGCTTTCACTACTCAGCTGTGTGGCACAGCTTAGCTGTGTGGCCTAGGGTCAGAGAAACAGAGATAGGTGCTGCCCCATACACCACATGGTGTGGAAGGGATTAACTTGACTTAAGGCCGAATCTCATTCTCCTCCCTTGCAGACTCGTTGACTTTTGGCATGTTCACTTGAAGGGCTGTCCCAGTCTGAAATCAGGAAGGGGCTGACTCCATGAGCCCTTAAATTACCCACAGTTCAGAGCGCCATGCCAGGATTTCTCAAGAAAAAGCTCCTGATTCGTCACCTGTTCACTGACCACCCCTTCACCCCTGCTCCACCCCACAAAAAAAAAACAACAAAAAACACGCAAACACAGAAGCATGGAAGGAACAACACCGAACATCACTAAAAAGAAGATGTTTACATGTAAGTATAATGTAGCTAACTGGTCTGCAGTGTGTCTGTAGTTGCATAATAGAACTTTTCTTTTTTTTATATTTACAAACAGGGAGCAATGTGTAATGTTGTTATAAGACATATTATTGTGTGTAGCATCATCTTGCTTTGGCTCATCAATAAAATTATTCTTCATTTTAAAGACATTGCCTCACCCAGGAAAAGGCCAGTCAAGAACTGCTTTTTCATCACAGGACCACAGCTGAACCAACATTCCTTTGTTGAGCAAAGCTAAGGAATGCTCTCAATCTATTAACTCACATCATAAATAACTTGGTGACTTCCTCAACTAAGACAGGTTTGTATTCAACAGGCATACCATAAAATCTTAAAGGCATTCACTAAGGCAGGGGTCTCCAATCATGTGCCATGGAGGGCCAAGACCCTGCAGGTTTTCTCTTCTACCCAGTCTCTTCAGCAGGTGTTTTCACTTATCAGCAATCAGTGGGAAGAGGTTCAGTGAAATCTGCAGTTGAAGACACTGGCTGGAGGGAAAATCTGCAGGGTCTTGGCCCTCCATGGCACATGATTGGAGACACCTGCACTAAGGTCTTGGATTGGCCACAGGTCGACACTACCTCTGGTGGATGTCTATGGAGTAGACGCTCACTTTGACTGTACAAGTTTTGAACTGAAATTAACTCTCCAAGTTTCATTTCTCAGGACAATTCTAAGGACACCATTTGTTGACGATCACTGCCTCGGTGGGACTTTGATATTCTGTGGACAATCAAGGGGTTTGAAATATATATTAATCCTTGATTTTAAATATGTGCATGTTAAAATGTTTCAATGAATGCTTATCCTTGCATGTTAATTTAAAAACACTAGTTATAAAGTTGCATGAATCACTAAAGCTAGCTTAGACTTTTTACATAAGAAGGTTAAGGAATCCCCAGTATATTAAAATTATGTCATTTTGTGAGGACTAGTATCAGCCAGTCATCACCCAGCATATACTGGGCTCCAGCTCTTTCATTCCATTGGTTCCTTACAAACAAAAGCCTGTTCATTGGACTAAAGTTCATAAAACCCGCCCACAAAGGAAGACTATTGGCTGGGGCTCCTGCCAATCCCTGGAAGCCCGCGAAAGTTGTCCGCAGATAAAGGGGAGAAACACTCTCTTTTCAGCCCTCTTTTTTTTTCTTCTCCTCCTCTTTACTTCACAGCAGCACCACAGGAGAACAAAGAGATCACTTCACTGCCACAGAACAAAGGAGATTTCTAGCACATGCTTTTTCTATTATCACCTCAGAGCAGAGAACATGAAATATTGTGTTTGTGTAAACTTTTGTAAATTTTAATGTTTTCTTTAAACATCTAGGAATTAATTCTTTTCTTTCCTGAGCTCAAATCCAAATTCGGAGTCAAACTCCCGCTCCTAGATGTCTATTTTTATAACTTCCTCCTGTTAAACTTTCTTTAAACTCACCATTTTTAGTTTTTGCTTTAATTTTAATTATATATATTTTCTTTAAAAGGACTGAGTGACCATCTCCATAGTAGAAGCTAATTTCAACTCCACGAAGTCGGAAAAATCTTTTAATTTTATTATTGGATCATATTTTGCAATTATTCTCACATTCCCTTGGGAAGCAGCTGACTCATGAAAGCTTCAACATCGCCAGGGAGAAGAGGATACACTGCCGCCATCTTGGTTGGACCTCAGCTCAACTGATCGATACAATCAAAATCTCATCTTGTGACAATAGACTGGAAAGCTGCCGTACCTTGTCCGAATATCTGCTGGCAAGATATTCAGGTTTTGGTGCTGTCTACAAACTAACGCTTCAAGAAAAAAGGATCTCCACCACGCCATGGGTCACGTGAGCTGCATTCTTTATTCATCTGCTGAATAAACTGTTTGAGATTTGAGAATAATTCAGCATCTGATCAGATACAATATTAAAGAGCAATTAATATAATTCCTTTTTTCATTAAAATTCTGTTTTCATTTTCTTAAGAGTAATCCAGAATTTTATATATAATTCGTTTAATTTTCCCCATAAATTTGCGTTCAGTTTTCCATAATCTGTTAACTTCAGACTGATCTAAATTCAGCTTACATTTTCACCCTGGTTCTGCAAATGTTCACACTGTTACTCTATCATTTACAGGTTTAATTTAATGGTTAATGCAAATCATTTCAATGTCCTTTAATCATCATTTCCATTTAATAAATACGTGAAAATGAGAGAAGTTGTTGGGAATTTATTTCATTCTGAGTCTGGTTTGAAAGCCCAAGTATCGAATTCACTAAACTTTTGAGACTGATTATTAATTAATTTATTGAGTGATTAAACTGGTATAAAGTGAAATTAATGACTAAAAGTGCTCCCTAAAGAGGTGAGCTGGTGCCCCGACGAGTGTTTACTATAAACTTTTCCTGCATGTGGACCCGGAGTAAATCTCAGGTTCCGATACTTTAATACAAATTAAATAATCTTTATACATGATCATAGTTAAAAATCACTTATCGCTAGATGTGTGATGTGGGTGGTGGCTCCATCTTTCCGGTTCCGCCGCCACCCTGGGTATAAAGGGCTGATGCGGAAGAGGCATGGTCTTTTTTGACCTTCGCCTCTGCCTATACAGGAGCACCTTGTGTCACTGTGAGTCACTCAAAGTCACGTTCTGTTGCACCTCCGGCCTCATTATTGAAGTACTGGTTATAGACATAACATTTGGCGACAAGGATAAAAACATGTATAAAGGTATTCCAGAAACGGCATTCGGCCGTTTCTGGAGCTTCCCGGCGAGCCACCGGTACCGTGGGAGAGGTGGTTTGCTGCATTTGAGAATTATCTTGTGGCACTGAACCTCAGTAAACTAGAGAAATTGCGTGCACGAGCGATACTGGTCCATAAACTTGGCAAGGAGGGGCATCGCATTCTCAGCACATTGGGTGTGAGCGACAGTGTTGAGGACGTGGTTGGGCTACTTTCGCGCTCCTGAGAACGTCATCTTCCAGAGGATTCAGTTCCGACAGCGCTGCCAGTGGACTGGAGAGTCGGTGCAGCGGTATGATGCAGACCTGCGCCAGCTGGCTGGGTGTTGCCAGTTTGGGACCTTAGAAGAGGAAATGGTCCGCAATCAGTTGGCGGAGCACACGCTGTGTGCAGCAGCACAGTCAAGACTCTTTATACAGTCCGGTGAACTGACGTTGGCCAAGGCTGTGGAGATAGCCCAACAGTTTGAAGCAACGGATAAACTGTCACGGGACTTCGGTGAGAGAACAACATTGGGCAACCCGACTCACAATCAGCAGCAGAGGCTGTAGACCTGGATAACCATGACAGCGTGGGAGACAGAGAAGAATACGCTACTGCTATCAAAAAAAGGTCCGCCCCAGGATCGCCAAAATGTTTTGGCTGTTGGTCTACCAAGCACCAGTACAAGGCATGAGAGTGTCCGGCAAAAGGCAAATGCTGTGGCAAGTGCAGACTCCTATATCAGTTCGCCAGGATCTGTAAAAAATCTGAGTGAAGGGAACGGCGACATGAAGTGGATTCCCCCTCCACGACTCCTACGGCTATCGACACCGTCTCCCCGAGCACAGAAGGCCGTATGTATTTAACGGTTATGTTGGACGACAAGGAAGTGACGTTATTGGTGGACATGGGCGCAGTGAGGTCCATGTTGAACTGGCCTACTGTGAGGAGTTTTTTTTCCCTACCATTGTGTGAGAGGTCTGGTGATACCATTATGTGGGAATGGCGGTAATAGGCTGTCCATCGTGGGTTTGCTGGAGCTGACAGTGAGGTACAAGTCAGCGGTAGTGTCCAGTCTGCAGTTGGTGGTGACCGCGAGTGGGTCGAATGTGATGGGCTGCAACCTTTTTTATGGACTGGGCTTCTCAATTATGAGCAGCGGCGGAGAGGAGTGGTCGGGCTGTGGTTTATGGGACCAACCGGTTCCACAAGTGGTGGACGATGCGGTTTGGGATGATACATGGCCTAGTATTCTGGGAGATGGACAGGAACAGTACCACCCAGGGCCATCATGGGAGGGTTCCGGTGCCAGGACCCAAGTTACTCTAGGTGAGGGATCTGGGCGGCATGGTGGAACACCTGTGACGGCAGGTGGAGCCGACTGGATGGCTCCCGCTGCTTCCGGAGTTTGGCCGGGAGGTACTGAGAAGTATGGAGCCACATCAGCTTTGCTGGCATTGCAAATGAAAGTGAACGGGGCAGGACCAGCTGACATGGGAAACAGACGTGCCACACAGAAACACTGGAGGCTGAGTCAGGCCTCGCAGAGGGTCGCCAGTGTGGCGCGACCCAGTGAGGAGGCCCAGTGGAAACATCATGGACATTGAAAGCCGAGTTGAGCTCCTTTGGGAGTCGGTGATGTGGTTTGGCCCAGAGAAGAGGCTTGGCTGAGAGGGGTCTATGGAAAACGGAAACAATGGGAGGACCAGGACGGCTGAAGGTAGTAGCTGTTCGGGGGGATGGTTACCTTTAGCTGACAGATGACTCATGGAGACAACCCAATGAACTGCGGCGTGCCAACGAGGAAAAGGAGGTGTCGGGGCTCTGACGGGGCTTATCTCCTGGGGTGAAGAGACGGAGAAGCTCTGGATGGGACCTGCCAGACGGTCTCCGGGGGGGTGGCCTCTCCACTGAGACTTTACGATAGCAAGGGGCGATAGGTTAGGTTGAATACTAATTGCCCGAGCTCCACAGAAAAAAAGGTGAGTGAAAACCAAAAAAACCCCTAAAAATCCACAAACTCACAGCAGGTGGGTCTCTATGTGCCGCAGTCTTCTGTCATGAGTTGCCCTTCAGGGCAGAATGGTGAGACCCATGAGCTGAACAGTGAGCTTGTGAGATTTATTGAAAAAAAAACAACAAACATAAAGTCCAACACAGTACTCTAACACAAAATACAAACAATGAAAAAACTTACTGAGGAAGTGCACCACAGCGAGACAGGGCTCTGGTGGAGACGAGGAGAAACTCAACATGACTGCGGCCATCGGGATATGAAAATGAAAGTCCTTAAATAAGGCTAGACACAAATGAAACAAGTGACTGCAGGTGTGGGTCACGTGAGCAGGCAGGAGAAAACAAAGATACAATTTAGACCAGCTGGGAGTAATGAGAAGGGAGAACGACCGGAGCTGGAAGCTGACAGGGCCATGCCCACGCAGAGCAAGAAACCCGAAAAAGCTAATGACAGCTGTCAACCACGAGAGATAATCACAACAGAATACAAATATAATGAAATAGCAAAAATAGAGACAAGTAACCTCAAACATGTAAACAAACTATAATAAATGAAAACGGAAAATAAATCATACTAGGATGCAATACAGAACAAATGAAAAATCGGCCAAGGATAAAATAACAGGAATTGCAACTCAAAATGACAACACAGTACAAATATGAAAAAAAGGCAGAAAGGCTGAGCCCGGTGGAATCCCCCCGCGCTTAGATTGTGACAGTAGCAGGGTATGAATGTGCATGTTAACTGGCCGTTTGTTGGATTAATATTTTACCTGTGTATGTATATATGTTTGTGGGGTTATTTTGTGTTGTAAAAGGAACACAGCAGCATTTTATTTTATGGACTTTATGTTATCAAAGACGGCAGAATAATCCGTGTAGCTGTGTGGAGGTGGGACAGTAGTCCACCTGTCCCCCTCTAGTTTTAGTTGTTTGTGTGCATGGATAGGCCAAATTTATTTGTTTATTATTAGAGTATGACTTGGGTACTAAATTTGGGAAGGTCTAATTGGTGTGCATGCATTTTGGATTTTTTTTAAAGGGGGGGAGGAATGTAATGTTGTTATAAGACGTATTATTGTGTGGTTCCAAGGTTGTCATAGCCAGGAGCAGCACTGGGGTTAAGCTCCCAATGCTCATAAAATGCTCCTTACGGCGTGTCTCGAAAAGCCTCTGACAACTAAGTCCAACTCCTAGCCTGCCCATGTGGTTTAGTCTCTAAGCCCGGTGGAACTGCTTTTACTAATAGGAGAAGGGGCGAGGGCGGATCTCTGGCGCCTTAAAACCAGATGCTTCGGGTAGATGGTGGCTCATCAACCTGGGAAGGTAGCCCATCTAGGGGAAGGTAAACCCTGATTTCAAACCTCCGCTGCCTTGCGGCACACCCGGTCACGGGAAAGGCTTCGGGAGTCAACCCTGAGGAAAAATCTGGAGTCGGAGCCCCTAAGGCAGTTCTCTGTTGTGCTCAACATCGTTCTGGCAGCTCCTGCGACGGCGCTGGTGCCAAACTATAGCAGCCCTGCTGTTCCTTTGGATTCATCAGTGACGTGGAGAGGGGGGACATGCTGCATGGGTAACATCTTGTCCTCCATATCTTCCTGCCCAGGCTTGAATCCTACCAACGCCCAACGCTGGAAGGTAGAACACCAGTGCGCACCGGCCTGTTCAGCCACAGGCGGTGCTGTTCCAGCAGAGTAGACGTTTAGGATTTTCTTCCATGGTCATCATAGACCGACGGAGGCCGACGAAAAAAATTGTGTGATTTGGGTGGTGGCTCCACCTTTCCGGTTCCGCCGCCACCCTTGGTATAAAGGGCTGATACAGAAGAGGCACGGTCTCTTTTGACCTTCACCTCTGCCTATACGGAAGCGCCTTGTGTCACTGTGTCGTCGGCCTCCGTCGGTCTATGATGACCATGGAAGAGAATCCTAAACGTCTACTCTGCTGGAACAGCACCACCTGTGGCTGAACAGGCCAATGCGCGAATGGCAGTCCCTGTCACACAGGTCGCACTTGTGGGTGGTCTCCGTGCTGCTGAAGCTGTGGCAGTTCTTTCTGCGGGTCCTTTTTTCATCTGCTGCAGCAGTCAGTCTCTCTTCACCCGCCTTGAGCTGTCTGGTCAGGGTGCCTCTCCATTTGAAGCGGTCCGTTGCAAGGTCCTCCCAGCGCTCTGTGTTGATCTCCAGGGCCTTCATGTCTCTCTTGCAGACATCTCTAAAGTGCAGCTGTGGGTGGCCAACGTCTCTCCTGCCAGTCGCCAGTTCTCCGTAGAGGACGTCTTTGGGGATTCTGCCATCCTCCATACAGTGAACGTGGCCTTGCCAGCGAAGCCTGCGCTGCCTGAGTAGAGTGAACATGGAGGGAAGGCCGGCGTGGGACAGAACTTCTGTGTTGGGCACTTTGTCCTGCCAGGATATGTCCAGGATGTGGCGAATGCACCGCAAGTCGAAGGAGTTCAGTCTCTTTTCCTGCCGGGCGTATGTTGTCCACGTCTCACTCCCATAGAGCAGTGTGCTGATGATGCAGACATTGTACACTGCCATCTTCGTCTTGACAGAGAGTTTGGGATTCTCCCACACTCGTGTGGTGAGGCGAGCGAGTGTGGAGGCTGATTTTCCAATCCTCTTGTCGATCTCTGTATCAAGGGAGAGGTTGCTGCTGATCATGGACCCCAGGTAAGTGAACTGATTCACGACCTCCAGCTCGTAGTCGTCGATGGTGATGGTTGGTGGTGCTTCTGTGCCTTGCGCCAAGACGTTAGTCTTCTTCAGGCTGATGGTAAGCCCGAAGTCCTTGCATGCCTGGGAGAAGCAGTCCATCAGGGTCTGAAGCTTCTGCTGTGTGTGGGTCGCGACTGCAGCGTCATCTGCGAACAGCATGTCTCTGATTAGAGCCTTGCGTACTTTGGTTCTGGCTTTCAGGCGGGCGAGGTTGAAAAGTCTGCCGTCACATCTTGTATGCAGGTAGATTCCCTCTGTTGCTGTGCTGAAGGCATGCCTCAGGAGCATAGCAAAGAAAATCCCAAAGAGGGTTGGCGCAAGTACACAGCCCTGTTTCACTCCGCTGCGTATGTTGAATGGCTCTGAGACATTGCCGTCGTGCTACACTATCCCCTGCATGTTGGTGTGAAACGATTCGATGAGGCTTTGCAACTTTGGTGGGCATCCTATCTTTGGCAGGATCTTGAAAAGGCCCTCTCTGCTGACCAGATCGAACGCTTTGGTGAGGTCGATGAAGGCGATGTACAGGGGCATGTTCTGTTCTCTGCATTTCTCCTGGAGTTGGCGGATGGAGAATATCATGTCTACCGTCGATCGCTCAGCGCGGAAGCCACACTGAGACTCGGGGTAGACACATTCGGCAAGCTTCTGTAGACGAACGAGAACAACTCGTGCGTAGACTTTGAGGAGGGAGATGCCCCTGTAGTTGTTGCAGTCGCTTCTCTCCCCTTTGTTTTTGTAGAGGGTGATGATCTTGGCGTCCCTCATGTCCTGTGGTACGGCACCTTCCTTCCAGCACTGGCAGAGGACGTCATGCAATGGCAGCAGTAGGGCGGTCTTGCAGTGCTTGATCAGGTCGGAGGGTATGCCGTCGTTGCTGGGTGCCTTGCCAGTGGCCAAGGTATCAATGGCCTTGCAGAGTTTGTCGATGGTTGGCTCGGCGTCAAGTTCGTCCATGGATGGCAGGCAATCGATGGCATCAAGGGCTGATAGTGTCACGGTGTTCTGTCTGGAGTAGAGGTCGGAGTAGTGCGCCACCCATCTCTCCATCTGCTTGTTCTTTTCTGTGATCATCTCCCCAGTGGAGGATGTGAGGGGGGCCGTCTTGCTCTGAGCCGGACCAAGTGCTTTCTTGATGCCATCATATATACTACGGATGTTCCCTTTTATGGCAGCGGTTTGAATGTCTTGGCTGAGCTGAGTCCAGTACTCGTTGGCACAGCGCCGAGCAGTCTGCTGAACTTTGCTTCTCGCAGCCCTGAGAATCTGGAGATTCTTCTCGTAAGTGCAGAACTCGAGCAGCCGCTGTCCGTTGTCGTTCATTCTGCCAACGCCAAATGGTCCAAGACTAGTCCAAGTCCACGGTCCAAGTCACTATGAGCCACTCAATAAAGTCATGTTCTGTTGCACCGCCGGCCTCGTTAATGAAGTACTGGTTATGGACGTAACACAATGAACAAATGGTAAATGATAAATGGCGTTCACTTATATAGCGCTTTTTCTCATTTTTAGATGACCAAAGTGCTTTACAGATCCTGTTATCCACCCATTCACACACACATTCACACAGTGATAGCGGCAGAGCTGCCATGCACAGGTGTTGGCCTCACCCACTAAGAGCAATTGGGGGTTCCCTGTCTTGCTCAAGGACACTTGGACATGCAGACTGCAGACAGAGCGGGAATTGAACCCTTGACCTTCCAATCAGTAGTCAGCCACACTACACCTGTGCCACAGTCGCCAAAGGTGGCGACAAAGGCCGGCAAAGGTGAAGCAATAATTCTGCATATGCAGGTGGATGTTTACCTTTTAGTGCCAGCTGTAGCTCCTTTAGCAGATTATCATCCCAACAGCCTCTGTTAAACTGCTTGAGAAGCTGTTTGTTCACTTCCTGTGGCTCTAGACCGCCTCTACGCACTGTGAAATTGAGCGCCACCTGCAAACGATGCAGATATGCAGAAGGTTTTTCTCCATAATCTTGGAAGGTGTTCATGAATTGCACAAGCAGTTCCTCACCGTCTTCAACAGTCCCGAAAGCTGATTCCAAAAGCTTAAGATAGTCGGCAGAGGTGGCTTCAGACCCAAGAGAGCGAATAACATCAGCTGCAGGAAGACTTTCAAAGATCTTGCAAGATTTTTCCAAGTCAGACAAAGAAGTATCTTCCATCATCAGGTCAACATGTGAACGCCATGTTTCATAGTCAGCTTCAGTATACGGTCTTGGTGTTTTGCCAGAGAAAGCTCTGATTCTCAAAGAGGAATGGGCGTTTGACGGCTTCTCTGCATGTTTAATGACATGCTCGACTACGATTTTCTGAACCTCGGGTGGGTTAAAATCAGCTGGACTCAACATTTGAGGTGTTAAGTTTGGTCTAAGAGGGCTCTGGAAGAGTGCTTGAGTGGTTTTAGAGGTGCGAGGCACTTCAACTTGGAGTGGAGGAGAGACTCCACTTTGTGTGGGTTCTACAGTAAGGGAAGCAGGATCAATGTCAGCAGAGACCATTTCAGCTGTCTCAGTAGCTTCAATAGACTTCCCTATTTTGGACATAACCTCCTGCAACACCTCTTCAAAACCTTTTCCACTTCCATCCATCCATCTATCTTCTACTGCTTTTCCGGAGGTCCGGGTCGCGGAGGCAGCAGTTCAAGCAGAGAAGCCCAGACTTCCCTCTCCCCAGCAACCTGCTCCAGCTCTTCAGAGGGGATACCAAGGCGTTCCCAGACCAGCTGGGAGACATAGTCTCTCCACCGAGTCCTGGGTCTGCCCCGGGGTCTCCTCCCAGTGGGACGTGCCTGAAACACCTCAAGTGGGAGGCGTCCAGGAGGCATCCTAATCAGATGCCCATACCACCTCAACTGACTCCTTTTCCACTTAGCTTAGCTAAACCCCTCAGGTTGTTAAGATAAGCCTCAGTAACACTGCCCCCTACAGTTTTAGTGTAGACATTGGTTAGAGTTTGAATGCAGTATTTAATCTCAGGATTGTCAGTGGATGGAAAGGAGCACGGCAACGTAGGAGCTAATGCTTCAATGCTTAATCCAGACTCGAACTCTACAATGTGACTTTTGTCAAATTCAGACGGGTTATCATCAATGCTAAGCACCCTGCGAATAGTGCCACGTTGCTCTAGGAACTCAAAAACGTCTGTGTCTTTCTCTTTATCAACAACACCACTGACAATGACTGCATTAGGGATTTTAACACCATGTTTTTCCACAAAATCCATTTTGGCCGTATATCAACTGTTTAGTCAGGGGTCAAAACAGAATCCTCATCTGTTGTGCAACGCTCCAGGCTCCTGGCTGCGCTCGCCAAATTTTCTAACAGTAACACAGTATACCACTGTAATATCACTCTACACACTACACACAGGGTATAATACTACTGGGTAATAACAGGGTGTATGGGGAAAACAGGGTAACACCCACTAACACCTGCGCTCGCCAGATTTTTGTGTGTAACCCTTACTAACACCCACTCACCCTACTCACTTTAGGTGTAGTGCCCTTTTTGGTAGTGTTGTGTTATGGCAGTGTAGCTACCTTAACTTTACTACCTGAGGGAGAAGGGATAATTGGGCCAGGTCAGACCGACTCTGGGTTCGTAGGAGCCTGGGAGGTGCAACAACAGATGACACAATCACAGCCCTATATGGAACTTGCAACTATGTATATTATTTTAACAAATGTGTATTATTTACAAATATGTACAATCAAAAAACACACACACACACTTGTCACAATAATAAAAAGAAAATAACAATAAAGGTCTCCAAAATATAGTCACAATATTCACCGTTCTTGGTGTATCAGTTCCAAGTGACCAGTGGGGTCACCTCTAGCAGTTTCTAGGACTCGGGTGTAACATCATCTCACTTTGGCTCAGCAACAATTATTCTTCTGCTTAAAGACAGTTTTGTTTCATCCAGGAATAACGCAAAGAAATGGATTTTCTTCCCCCCAGGCCACAGCTGAAATCCCCTTCTTTTGTTAAAACCAGCCTAAGGAATTTCCCCAATGTCCGGCTTCACTTTTATTGCCCCCATAAAACCTACACAGATCCACAACTCAGCTAATTTCCTTAAACTGTGGACATGCTGGATTTAAATGGTGAACTTTAAAGTACATTATTACAAACTCAATTCTAAACCTTCATTCTTTTCAGAACTATGAAAATGCAGATGGACTCTGATGTTTTTGATGTGGAAAATATGTGTGAAATGCATTAATCTGTGATTTTATATATATGCATGCTAATGTTTATAAGAATGTTTATTCCTGCATGTTGATTTAGAAGCACTGCTTATAATTTATGCTAATCACTAAAGTTATCTTAGTTTAATACATAAAGGGAAATATTAACTTCCAGTATGTATCAAAGTTTTGCCTCGATATCACATGTGACTCCAACAGCCAATCTCTGCATGACAACTCTTCATTCCAAAGCGCTCCCAAACAATAGACTGTTTGTTCATTGGACTAAAAGTTCATCGAGCCCGCCCACGAAGGACGCTCATTGGCTGAGATTCCGGCCAGGCCGGAAGCCCGCGAAACTCAACAGAGCTTATATAAAGGAGAGAGACTCTTTTCATCCCTTTTTCTGCTCCGGACTCTCTTTTCGCCTGCTCTTTTCGTCATCCCTTTTTTCTGATCTCCTCCATTGTCTACACACAGCAAGGAAGAACAAAGGACCGTCTGACCACACGTCGCTTTTCTGAACACAGAGCAGATAACTCGTAATTTGTTTATGTCACTTTGTATTTTTCTTTTTCTCTTAAATACCTAGGAATTCCTATTTCTTTGAGCTCAATTCTTAATCGGAGTTAAACTCCAATTTTTATTCATCACTTTTTCTTTGTTAAACTTTCTGTAAAACCACCGTTTGTTTGATTTTAATGTAAACTTAATCTTGACTTTATTTTATAATATTTTTCTTGACCAAGCACCCACCAGAAGCTACTATTTTTATCTAAAGTCCGAAGCCTTTTTAATTTGAGATCGGATTAGATATCTTTTAATTATTATCGAAGACCTCTTGAGAAGAAGCAGCTTCCACGTCACGTGCAGCTGAGGAATCAACGCGCAGCTGTCCCACATCGCGCTGAAGAAGCATCGGCACCATCTGGCTAGAACCCGTTTCAACTGTGGGTCATACGGCCAAGATCCAGCCCCCCTCGACCGCTTGAATCTAAAGGTCGAACTGTGGACCCTGAAATATCTGCGGGCAGATATTTCCCCTAACATCCACGAAATCTTGGGCTGAGGACGGACGACAGAACTATCATCGACCGAGGAACACGTGAGCTGCAAACTTTAATTCCACTGCTGAATTAACGTCTGAGGTTCGGTAATAATTTGTATATCTAATCAGATGCAAATTAAGAAGCCCTTAACATAACTCTTCTTTTCATTAAAATTCCGTTTTTATTTTCTTAAGATTAATTTAGGACCTTTTCATAATTAGTAAACTTTCTCCATAAATTTGCGGGGTTTTTTTTATAATCTGTTAACTCAAACTGATAGAAATTCATTTCTCAGTTTAACCCTGGTTCCGAAAATATTGACATTGTTAATCTATCATTTACAAGATTGATTTTATGATTAAGGAAATTACAATGTCTGTTAATCATTTTATTTAATAAATATTTAAAAATGAGAGAAGTTGTTGGGAATTTATTTCATTCTGAGTCTGTTTCAAGCCCAGGTATCGAATTCACGGAAAATTTTTGAGACTGATTATTGATTAATTTATTGAGTGATTAAACAGGTATAAAGTGAAATTAAAGATCAAATTGCTTCTTAAAGACAGAAGCTGGTGCCCCTTACGAGTGTTATTAACTTTTCTGATGTATATGAAATGAGATTTGAGCTCAGATTCCAATACATCAATATAAATTAAATAATTCATACCTGATCATATTTATTATTTATTAATATTCCCATTTTCCCTTACACGGGCTCTGGCTCGCCATCCAGATCTGGAGATCCACGCTCTGGTCAAACCAGTCCAAAGGAAAAAAAAAAAAAAGAACCTGACCATGCTAAGTGGCTCGTGCGTCAATGGGTTCCTGCGCTCAACGTGAGTTCACAGCCTTTGGATCCCAATCAATCTCAGGTTTTATCCAAGTAAAGGCTGCTATTAGCACGTTAGCGTCGCCATATCACCAAGGACCGTCTCTCTCTCTGGTCTGTGTCTTTCGGCGTCTGGCGTGACTGAGCCAAAAATGCAAGTCATCCCAGACCCAGGGAGAGAGCGCTTAACCCATTGGGTGGCGTGACCCAGCAACGGCGCAGCCATTGGTTACTCGAAATATCAACACACAATACTAGGAACTTTATCAGAACCTTCTAGAAAATGTTCCTACTATTTATGAATATATATTTATTTAAATATTCATATTTGAATTATGTATTCCCATTGTGAAATGGGTGTTTTTCTTTTCTAAAAGCGGTATCAATATTTATAATTTAATTCACATTAAACTATCTACTCCCATTGTGAAATGAATGTCCCCTCTTCTTCTTAAAGCGGTATCGACATTCATAATTTTAATCACGTTTTTAACACTGGGTTACACAGTGACTGTGCGCCTAGCTCTCCCCCCTTCCATGCGCATCTGCCCCTCTTTTCATGTCTCCCAGGTGAAGCCCTACATCTCCGACCCCCTGTGCCCGCCCCCCCAAGGATGATCGACAACCACCCGGCTTGGGGGGTTACTGCCATCTTGGATGTCCTCCGGCGGGGTCGAGGTCTTCAGTATTTGGTGGACTGGGGGAGATTCGGTCCTGAACACCATTCCTGGATTCGCCCCGCGTTGATTCTTGACAAACAGCTCATCCGCGATTTCCATCAGGCGCATCCAGGTAGGATGGGGCAGGTGCCTGGAGGCACCTCTAGAGGGGGGAGTACTGTCATGGCGGCCGCTGGGCCATCATCAGCCCCGGCTGACATAATGCACGGCTCAGGAGACACACACGCAGGCTCAGAGTAGCTCAAATAGCTTTATTAACAACAAGGGTGTATGAATGTGTGTCTGCGAGATGTAAATGTATTGGTGGTGGCGTCTGCTTCGGGCACGGAGGCAGGAGACCGTACAGCCGGACAACCCTATGGAAAAAGCACAGGGAGAAGGGTGACGGGCACACACCAACACAGAAGAAGTAAAAGTGGAGATGAACTTACTTGGAGTGAACAGGTGGCTGGCACAGCAAGGACGAGGTCCGGTAGACAGCAACCTGGAGAGCCCGGTGCAGCAGCGAGGGGATGGAGACGGAGAGGAATGGTCCGCCACCGGGAAATCCACCTGTGCACAGGGGAGCAGACTAGGAGAGGGAAAAAGGTAAGGGCTTCTTACCGCGATGCTTTGCTGAAGTGTTGAGGTTGCTCGCAGCAATCCTAGGAGTGAAGTCTGACGGCTTCAGGCCGAAGCCCAGGGCGAGGCGGCTTAAATCCCTCACCGCTGATGATGTGCAGGTGTGCGTGCAGCTGGCGCCGCTGATAAGCGTCGAGGTGTGACAGTACTCCCCCCTCTAGCAGCGCCTCCTAGCGATGGTTTCTCCGGGTGCGCTCGGTGGAACTCAGTAATGAGGGATGGGTCCAACACAAACGATGAGGGTACCCACTGCCGATGTTCAGGCCCATAGCCCTCCCAGTCCACCAAGTACTGCAACCCACGACCCCGGCGCCGGGAGTCCAGGATGGAGGAGACAGGCCAGGCCGGATGGCCATCAATCATCCGGGGCGCGGGTTGCGCAGCAGGAGGAGGGCAAAGGGGGTCGGAGACTGCCAGCTTCACCTTGGATACGTGGAAGGTGGGATGGATGCGGAGGAAGGGGGGAATAGCTACACGCACAGCCACCGGGTTGATAATCCTGGTGATGGGGTATGGGCCCATAAAGCGCTGTGCCAGCTTCCTCCTCTCGCCCTTTAAAATTACGTCCTGGGTCGACACATAGACACGCTGACCAACTCGGTACGCTGGGGCAGGTCTTCTGTGCCGGTCCGCCACGGCTCTGTTGCGCTCCGCCGTGCGTAAAAGCGCATTGCGCGCTGACGCCCAGATGGATCGGAACTGCCTGAGATGCGCCCCAACTGAGGGAACAGTTACCTCACTCTCCTGTGCTGGGAACAGCGGGGGGTCGTAGCCCAGGGACGCCTTAAAGGGGGACATCCCTGTAGCAGAAGAGCGAGCGGTGTTGTGGGCGTATTCAACCCAGGTGAGGTGGTTACTCCAGGACGTAGGTTTGGACGCCGTGACGCAGCGGAGCGCAGCCTCCAGCTCCTTGTTGGTCCGCTCACACTGCCCGTTGGTTTGGGGGTGATGGCTGGAGGAGAGGCTCACCTTGGCTCCCAGGGCGTTGCAGAATGACCTCCAAACCTCTGAGGAAAATTGGGGCCCCCGGTCCGAGACCACGTCCACCGGAATCCCGTGCAGCCTGACCACGTGCTGGATTAGGAGGTCCGCCGTCTCCAGGGCGGATGGAAGACCCCGTAGCGGGACGAAGTGTGCCGCCTTGGAGAAGCAGTCTACGATGGTCAGGACGGTGTCGAAGGTGTTTGAGGCTGGGAGTCCGGTGACGAAATCCAGGGCGATATGCGACCAGGGCCTGCCAGGGACGGGCAGAGGCTGGAGCAAACCCGCTGGAGGGGCATTACCTGACTTGCTGGTGGCACATACTGGGCAGGCCCGGGCGTAGCGGGCAGCGTCCCTCTGCAGGCCCGGCCACCAGAAGGACCGTTGAAGGAGGTCGATCATCCGGGAGGAACCAGAGTGGCAAGTGAGCTTGGACGTATGCAACCAGTGGATGACCTCCCCCCGAACCGTGGATGGGACGAATAGCCTCCCCTCCGGTCCACCGCCAGGGTCAGGTTCCACTTCCTGCGCCTTCCGGATCTTGCTTTCTATGTCCCAGGTGACGGCTCCCACGACGCACGACCTGGGTAGGATGGTGTGGACCGTGTCCTCAGACTCCTCAGGGGCAAATTGCCTAGAGAGGGTGTCGGGCAGGCCGTTCTTGGAGCCAGGCCTGAAGGTGATGTTAAAGCAGAACCTGGCAAAGAACAAGGACCAGCGCGCCTGGCGGGCGTTCAGACACTTGGCAGATCTCAGGTACTCCAAGTTCTTGTGGTCAGTCAGGACCACGAACGGCAGGTCCGCCCCCTCTAGCCAGTGACGCCACTCCTGCAGCGCAAGCTTGATGGCGAGGAGCTCTCTGTCCCCCACGTCGTAATTCCGTTCCGCCGGGGACAAGCGCCGAGAGAAGAAGGCGCAGGGCCGTTTGACTCCATCATCTGGCAACCGCTGGGATAGAACCGCCCCCACTCCTGTGTCCGAAGCGTCCACTTCCACGATGCACTGCAGCGCTGGGTTGACTTGGCTAAGGACCCGGGAGGAGGAGAACTCCGCCTTCAGCGCCTGAAAAGCAGCCGCGGCCTCTTCAGTCCACCGGAACGGGACCTTAGGGGACGTGAGGCGGGTCAGCGGGCCGACGATGGTGCCAAAATTAGGGACGAAGCGGTGGTAGAAATTTGCAAACCCGATGAATTGTTGTACCTGTTTTCTTGATGCAGGTGTGGGCCATTCCACCACCGCCTTCACCTTCACTGGGTCCAGAAGCACCTGGCCATGAGAGATGATGAACCCAAGGAAGGGTGTTGTCTTAGCGTAGAATTCGCATTTTTCGGCCTTCACATACAACTGGTTCTCCAGCAGTCTTTGGAGGACCCGCCTCACATGGACCCGGTGCTCGTCCCTGGATTTGGAGAAGATGAGGATGTCATCCAGGTAGACGAACACAAAAAGGCCAATGAAATCCCGGAGGACGTCATTAATTAGGCGCTGAAAGACGGCTGGAGCGTTGGTCAACCCGAACGGCATCACCAGGTACTCGAAGTGGCCGTTCGGGGTACGGAAGGCTGTCTTCCACTCATCTCCCTCCCGGATCCGGACGAGGTGGTATGCGCTGCGTAGATCCAGCTTGGTGAACCAAGTCGCCCCCTGGAGGGAGTGGAAGGCGGTGTCCATGAGGGGCAGGGTGTAGCGATTCTTCTCCGTAATGTCATTTAGGGCGCGATAGTCGATGCAAGGACGGAGGGAACCGTCCTTCTTGCCCACGAAGAAGAATCCTGCCCCCAATGGTGATGACGAGGGACGGATAATTCCAGCACTCAGCGACTCCTTGAGATAGGCGTTCATGGTCTCCTTCTCCGGCGCCAACAGGCTGTAGAGTCGCCCAGAGGGTAAGGGTGCCCCCTGGCGGATGTTTATTGCACAGTCATAGGGTCTGTGTGGAGGAAGAGACATCGCCTTGGACTTGCTGAATACCATACCCAGGTCGTGAAATTCCGATGGCACCAGGGATAGGTCCGGGGGCGCAGCGTCCGTAGGTGTTGGGGAAGAGGACGGAGAACAGGCAGCGGACTGTAAACAGGTGCTCATACAAAATGTGCTCCATGCCGACACCCTGGCGGACTTCCAATCCAAGACGGGGTTGTGGAGACGTAGCCAGGGGTACCCCAGGATGACGGGCGACACAGAATTGGGGAGGACGTAGAAAGTCATCTCCTCCCGGTGGTTCCCAGAGATAATAACAGGAATGGGGACGGTCTGATGAGTTACTCTCCCCAGGGAGACACGGGAGAGGTTGACCAGGGAGAGAGGAGTTCTTAGTGCCTGGCAGCGGATGCCCAATCGGGTTGCCAGGCTTTGTGAAATAAAACTGCCCTCCGCGCCCGAATCCACCAGTGCATGAGTGAGATGCCCAGTGGAGTTGTGGCAAAATCGGACGGGCAGCTTCAATTGGGTGAGGGGACTTAACCAATTGATGTCCGCGAGGCCCCCTACAGTGACTCGCGGACCCCGCCGTTTGGCTTTCCGTGGGCAAAGCTCCACCGTGTGTTGACTATCTCCGCAATACATGCAGAGATCCAACTCACGGCGGCGTTGTCTCTCCGCAGGGGGGAGCTTTGTCCAGCCCGTCACCATCGGCTCCGACTCCTCGGGGCGCGATGGTGGCGGCGTCGCCAGGGGGCGAGCTTGGAACAGGCGCGGCGAGGCACCACAAGAGCGAGAAGAAGACGACTTCCGCCCCGAGGAGCGCTCGCGCAGCCTGTTATCCAAACTGATGGCTAGGGACGTTAGCTCCGCTAGAGTCTCCGGGATGTCCCGCCCAGCCAGTTCATCCTTCAGATCATCGTTGAGACTGCGGAGGAAAAGGCCGCAGAATGAACGTTCATCCCAGCCCAATTCCTCCACCGCTACCCGGAAGTCGATCGCATAGTCCGCTGCCGACCGGTTTCCCTGCTGGAGACTGAGAAGCCGGTCGACCTGGACGGTCTCGGTACGAGAGTGATCAAAGACCTCCAGGAATTGTCTCACGAATTGGCCATAGGTGAGGGTGGTGTAACTGGGCCTCGCCATTACGGCGTAAGCCCAAGTTAGTGCTAGCCCCTCTAGGAGATTCCCTATGTAGCCAATTCGGCTGTGATCTGAAGGAAAATTCCCGGGCACATGGTGGAACACAGACTCACACTGCATTATGAACCCCCGCGCTCCGCTGAGCTTGCCGCTAAAGCGGGCGGGGGTCGGAATGGGCATGAGCCGAACCGGTGCTACCGGAGCCGGCTGGACGGCCGCTGGAGCAGCAGGAGCCGTGCCACCCTGACGAGCCGGGGGGAACGGCTGTTGGGGGTCCAAGCGGTCCAATCGGTTATTTATAATGATCAACTGGTTAAAAATCACCTGTTGCTGGTGAGCTATTTGGTCCACTCGAGCCTCGAGGGTGGTAAGTCGGCGTGTGAGCCCGCCGTCTGCCGAGCCGCTCTGCTGAAGCCGTACTGACATAATGCACGGCTCAGGAGACACACACGCAGGCTCAGAGTAGCTCAAATAGCTTTATTAACAACAAGGGTGTATGAATGTGTGTCTGCGAGATGTAAATGTATTGGTGGTGGCGTCTGCTTCGGGCACAGAGGCAGGAGACCGTACAGCCGGACAACCCTATGGGAAAAGCACAGGGAGAAGGGTGACGGGCACACACCAACACAGAAGAAGTAAAAGTGGAGATGAGCTTACTTGGAGTGAACAGGTGGCTGGCACAGCAAGGACGAGGTCCGGTAGACAGCAACCTGGAGAGCCCGGTGCAGCAGCGAGGGGATGGAGACGGAGAGGAATGGTCCGCCGCCGGGAAATCCACCTGTACACAGGGGAGCAGACTAGGAGAGGGAAAAAGGTAAGGGCTTCTTACCGCGATGATTTGCTGAAGTGATGAGGTTGCTCACAGCAATCCTAGGAGTGAAGTCTGACGGCTTCAGGCCGAAGCCCAGGGCGAGGTGGCTTAAATCCCTTGCCGCTGATGATGTGCAGGTGTGCGTGCAGCTGGCGCCGCTGATGAGCGGCGAGGCGTGACACCGGCTGCGCACACACCTGCCGCCAATAACCAGCAGACCTTAAAAGCCGGTGTCACTGACTGCTCAGCACGGAGTCGCCTGTCTATTTTGCCACGCAACGCGTCACGGACTCGACTTCTAGCCAGAGCATCCACGACGCATCATCACCAAGCCTCGTCACGTAAGCCACAGAATAACTGACCTTGTCAGAGTGTTCTCCCCTGTACACAGGTGGACCTCCCTGGCCGCGGACCTGTCCCCCCTAGCAGCACGGCTTCTCCTCCTCCTCCTCGGATCTCCTCCTCATCGTCACAGCACCAAGCCCCACGCTCACCTAGCCACACCAAGCCACAGAGCCAGCAAGAGTCTCCCAGCGCAACCTGCAAGTAAGCAGCGCACTTTGTTACATCTCCTTACTACGAGCTGCATTAATCCCCATGTACTTGTGTGTTCCAGGGTTGCCAAGTCGCAGCGGGACTCGCTCAGCTCCAGCTGTATTCCAGCATCACACTCACCCACACATCCACACTCATAACACACTTGATTTAATAAATAATTGTCAAACGGTCTTACTCGTGTCAGTGTCTGTCTCCTGGGTCAAGCAATCATGTCAGAAAGACTGCCATCGGCCTCGCTGCCACTCCCGAGCGCCGCTGGAATGTTTCATTTCCTGGGGAGCATGTGAGGATAATACCTTTTATTTCAAAAAAGAAATCAATCATCTAAGTAAGTCATAAAAGAGAAAAATTGAACCAGTGATGGTGATTAACCATAAATTGAGATGAAATAGTGTATGTATTTGTCGTTCTATGTGTCAGTAGATGAGCAGTGATTTAATAAAAAGTTAATACTTATATGTAAATGTAACTTCAATGAAGAACAGTAAAAACGACCAAAAACGATTATATGTGTAAGAGACTTATGTGTATGTTTGTATTAGAGCTCTATGTGTGCTAGCATCCTAACCTATGTGTATTAGTACCTCAATGTGAAACTGCAACAAGGTATCAACGATCAAACAACAATCTATACAGTAAAACTGTAAACTGGCTAAATAGTGATTAGTAACATAATGGTTTCAAATACGACATAAATTAAAATGGAACATAAACAGGATAAAGTGAAAAATCTCAAATAAGGATAACAACTTCTCTGAACTTCAAGACATATTTGATTACTCTTGCAGCTCAGTACATTTCAAATTCACATCATGAACATACATCTCCTTTCGATTTTCTGCATGTCAATCATACTCTGTACTCATAAAACATTAAGTTGGTGTTGTTTCCCCATCATCTCCAGTGGTGGCCTCCTGATATAACACTAAATTCACCTGAACAAGTTTCAACATCATATCACGGATACAAGGAATGAAACATGAAAAGATCAAAAGTATCACTACAATAATCACCACCAAGTTTATGACAAGACTCCTCCATGAGGAAAACAACCAGTTTATCCAGTATGATGAGTCATCAACATTATCCTTAGCCCCAGCAGTCTGCAACGCAGTCAGATTACGTATGGCTGAAGCAATGACACCTCCATCTGCATCATGTGCAGGTATAAAGGTGCAACAGTACTGACCTACAATTGCGCACACACCCCCACGGGCGGCAGTCAACTGATCAAGTACCATTCTATTCTGTGTTGCTACAAGTCTTATAGCAGTCATTTCCTCCCTTTCACCTTTCCAGGCAGCTAAGAAAGAAAAAAGACGATATATGCAATTACCGCCCAATCTCTATTTTACCAGTCCTGTCTAAGGTTCTTGAAAAAGTTGTAGCTACACAGCTGATTGAATATTTACAAGACAGTCAACTTCTTCATCCACATCAATTTGGTTTTAGACCAGGATACTCAACAGAAACAGCAAATTGTTGCCTTAGTGAAAACGTCAAACAGTCCTTGGACAGGGGTAATGTGGTAGGAGCTGTTTTTCTAGATCTCAAAAAGGCTTTCGATACTGTAAACCACAGTTTGCTTTTATCCAAAATGGTATCTTTTAACTTCTCCCCAGATACATTAGAATGGTTTGCATCTTATCTCCAGAATAGAGAACAGTGTGTAAAAGTTCACCAGGATAAATCCTCATTTTTAAACAACCGCATGGGTATCCCACAAGGGTCCATTCTTGGTCCTTTACTTTTCAGCATTTTTATTAATGACTTGCCGTTACACTGCTCAGCTGCAACATGCCAACTTTATGCAGATGATGCAGTTATTTACACAGCTGCCAAGACTCCAGCACAGGCTGCAGATGTACTGTCTACAAGTATGGTTGATGTCCAAGAGTGGCCCCTCCAGAACCATCTATTGCTGAACCTTCAGAAAACAGTCTCAATGTGCTTTTCAATCAAAAAATGTAACCTGCAACGTTTTAAAGTTAATATACATGATCATGACATCAGTTTAGCTACAGAATTCAAATACCTTGGCATTGTACTAGATCCTCAACTCAAATTTAATCTTCATATAAAGAAAATTTCAAAAACAGTAAAAAAAAATCTGAACTGCTTTAAATTAATTAGATATTACATACCTTACGAAGCAGCTGTACTGTATATGCATTCTATGGGTTTTTTTTCATATATCATACTGTTTGACAGTCTGGGCTCAAGCAGCCCCTTCCACAATAAGACATATAGGTTCATTATATAATCAAACCCTAAAAATCTTGGACAAAAAGCCCATTAGGTGGCATCACTGTAATGTTTTAAAAAAATACAACCTATTGAGTTTTGAGAGTTTCATTGACCTCTGTTTTCTGAAATTAACGTTCAAATGTTTCCATAAATCAGCACCCGAGCCACTTGCTGGTTTCGTCCAAAGACAGGACAGCAGCAGAGCCACCAGGAGTTCTGTTAACAATAACTGTAAAATATTCCACCGCAGAACCACATTTGGACAAACAGCTTTCTCTATAAAGAGCAGTCACATCTGGAACACAATGCCAAATGTAATTAAAATAATAACGGACTTTAAAACATTCACTAAAAAGGTTAAAAACTGGCTGAAAAATAAACAAGAATGTACTCATGTATGAACTAATTGTCTGCAAGGTGAGAGTGAATGAAGGGAAGGAATGAATGTGTTTGTTTATAGTGAGTGACGAAGGGAGGGAGGCCTGAAATAGGCAAATGTGAGTCAGGTTGTTATATTTGTATATTTATAATATTTATAATTGTGTATTTATAATCTTTTTTGCATTGATGTATGTGGTTATTGTGTATTTTTTTTCTTTACTTGATTCTCTTTTCTAAAGCCCATCCAGGGACAAGAGTTGCAAATTAGCTAATAGCTATACACTCTATGTGTAACACATCAGATTGATTGTCATTGATTAATTGTCTATGTTTATTGCACTGTCCCTGTCAAATAAACTAATCTATCTAAGGAAAAATTCACAAAAGACTGTAGTCTATAATTAAGAATCTCAATCTACAAGGTATTTTTTGCCACTCCCGCCCAAGGGAATAGCGACTGAACTACCTTTTGACTTGTAGTAAGTATCTTAAACTGCTCTGGCACGTCCCTACCCCAGATGGAATCATGTGGTGTGAAAATGGCATCCTGTGATAGGTCTCTCTTCCCTCTGCTCGTCTGACCTGCTGACATAATCAGGGTGTTGTCAGTCACAAAGACGGGGGCACAGGTTCCTGCCCAATTCATAGGCAGATGGGAATACACCTTATGAACACACAGCCACCAACCACCCGTCACCATATGTGCGCCATACATATGGAAGTTGCAGATAGCAGCACTGCAGAGCCCCAGCATGATGATAGATCCATAATGACAACGGTCAGCCCGTGGACACCACCTGCCCATCCAATTGGTCAGGGTACTAGCATCACAGATGCGGTGTATACTGTACACTGCCTCACACCGAGAAAGGGGTAGGTTGCCCGGAGGGTTGTTACCACTTCCCTTCAGACAAAAAGAAAAAGTTCCTGATGAAACTAACCTTGCCCTTACAGAGTAAGGGGTACCATAAGTTCTCTGATTGGTAGAGTGATGAAAGATTTCACAAGAGTGATTCAAAATAATCTTTTTTGTATAGTCCCTTTTCATAGCCTTCTGTAAAAAACACAGAGCTTTTGCTGGTTCCATCATTTTAGCTACAACAGCAGTCTGTCCAGCTGACGTTGGCACTAAGGAGCAAACATAACAATTGGAACGATTAGCTGCCCTGGCCGTATAATTAGCATACCTCCACCACGTATTGGCAACATATTCATGATTGTGATGCTCATGTAGCTCTAGCCAGTTATGCTGAATATGTGCAAGGTCCCTAGCACTATGATGTATGGTTTGTGGTGCAGCTAAAAGAAACCAAAGTAGTAATGTCACCCCTAGGATGATGATGTAAAGGAAACAACAACTACACCCTTTAATGATCAAACGTCTTTTTTGCGCTTCTTGTCTCTCCATGATGGTCAACCACTTGCTTCCCTATCCCAAGCCGGTACTGGACACCACGTAGGGCGTCGTCAGTCGACACTTGTATAGGGAAACAATTAAGAAAATGTCTCTTGCTGAGAGTCTTTAATGGAATGAAGCTGAAAATATTTATTCAGTAGTCCCTAGATGTGAGTTCAGAGTGGGGTAAAGTCTACAGTGTGTTAAATGCAACCAAGAGTCCCGTCCTTGAACTTTCACCGCTGTTGGCGTTGACAAAACAACTTTATGTGGCCCTTGCCAGGGTGAATCAGTCCAATTCTTCTTTTTGATGGCTTTGATGAGGACGAGGTCTCCTGGCTTGGCCAAGATCGGTGCAGTTTCCTCCTGAACCCTCCTGGGGAGAGTAGCAGAAATAATATCTCTGTTAGTCAACGTCCTTCTCGTGTAATCTGCTAAACAAACTTCTTCATCACTAGGATTGAATAGTCTCAAAGGTGGCAACAAGTATGGTCTGCCATACATGATTTCAAATGGAGACAACCCCCCTTTGGTTGGGATTATCCTCATGTAAAACAAAACTAATGGAAGGCAATAAATCCAATTTTGCCTTGTTTCTGCCATTGTTTTTCAGAGTCTTTCTTTAATAGTTGTTTGTGCGTTCCACCAATCCTGCAGATTGTGGGCAATATTTCTTGCCTTCACATTTATTCAGTTCAATAAAATCCATGCAAATGTTCTGAAATGGATAAGTAGAGGCTGGAAAAGTGCCTCTCTCAGGTTTGAAATTTCCCTGTGCATTGTTTTTTGCACAGATCAGACATTTTTTTACAAAACTGTGTGGCAAACTGGCTAAACCCATAAGCAGTAATGGTTTTATTCAATGTAGATACCATCCCCCCTCTTGCTACATGCGAAACGCTATGGAACAAGGTAGATACTTGCAGTTTGCGTGGTAGAATAGGCTTGTTTGCCTTGTATTTGTAGAGCTTTGAGGTGTCATCAAGAATAGCTCCCTTCTTTATCCATTTGTAAATTTCAGCCTGTGGTGCTGCTTTTTGAGCCTCAACAAGAACATCATGTGATAGCTCTTCAGTCAGTGTCAGAACAAAATGAAATGTGCTTTGTCTAGGTTGCAAGCCTTGTGCAACCACCTTTGCAGTTCGATCCACAAAATGATTACCTTTAGAAACCAGATCACTGCCATTTGTATGAACAGCACATTTGCATATGGCCAGTTGTGATGGCAGTTTGACACTTTCAAGCAGCTCCAAAATTAGGTGTTTGCACTTTTTGTACAAAGTGGTGAATAGTGTAAAATGCATACTGGCTATCAATGTAAACTGTGAATTTTTTATTTTGTCCCAATTTGCATGCTTCAATTAGAGCGATCGACTCTGCTGCAGGTGTCCACTCAATCTTGTCCACCTGTGCCATTGTTTTTTGGGGTTTTTTGTAAATGAGGTCAGACAATGGTTGCACTTCAAATGAATAATTTGCAATCCAGGAGCGACATTAGTTTAATGTCCCCAAGAATGACATCATGTCTCTTTTTGTGATTGGTTTAGGCGCAGCCAAAATAGCCTCTGCGAACAGGATCAACATGTCTCCCTTCTGCTGACAAAAATGTGGCCTAAGTATCTCACTTCTGGCTTCCACAACTTCAGCTTTGCTTTGTTAACTTTGTGACCCTGCTCAGCTAAAAATTTCAACAAGGCAATGGTGTCTCTTTTGCAAGTGATTTCATCAGGGGATGCCAGCAAAATATCATCAACATACAGGAGTAATTGACTCCCATGAGGTGGAACGAACTGGGCCAAATTTGCTGACATTGCCTGGGAAAAAATGGTGTGATTCACAATAGCCCTGTGGTAGCCTCGTCAATGTGTACCTCTTGCCTTCAAATGTGAATGCAAACCAAAACTGATGATCTGGGTGGATGGGAATGCTGAAAAAAGAATTACTGATGTCAATCACTGTGAAAAATTTTATTTGTGATTGTAGATCATTTAACAAAGTGTATTGCACAGTGTTTTTGGACCTAATACTATAACCCCTGCATCTATCAATCCCTGTATACCAGGTTTAATGCCTTCTTGAATTCAATTCAATTCAACTTTATTTATATAGCACTATATCTCAACAACAGTCATCTCATGGCTCCTGGGCATAAAAGATATTGTCTCTCATAAGGCCTAAAATGAGATTTTACATTTATTATTACCAATTCTGTATTATTTATTAAGCCTATGTCCTTCCATTACATGTGTTTAGGCTTGCTCAGTGCAATGTGTGGTGACTCTCAGTGTTTAAAGTGACCTTTATTTTTATCTGATAACCTCACAGATGCTTCTGCATAGTCCTTTGGTGACCAGTACAAATTTGCAATAATTGTTCTGGAGGATGAGTTTGCAAAACATGTTTTCTCAAATTTGTCATCTGAGCCACTTTGATATTTGCCATACATGTTGCAACGATATCGATTTGTGGCCTGCACAGTTGTAGGAACCTGTGTTTTGAAATATTGCATTATTTTGGCTTCCAAGCTCTCAGTCACTCAGGTTGGTCCTGCCAGTACCAAACGAAGCGACCATGAGCTGGTACTGCAAAATCTTGCAAAATATGAATTTCTGATGCATGTAGGAAATGTGATGCCCTCATACCACCTTCTGTTGGAATTAGGGCGATATTGAGAGTTGTGAGCAGATCCATTCCTGATAAGGTAACTAGACACACTTGTGACAAAATGAATAAACCTTCTGCACTGTCCCCTGTAACATCTTTTACTGTTACAATTTCAGAAAGACATTTCTTTTTTAGCTTCCCATTTGCTGATTTAATGATAACTGTGTGTTCTGATTTTGTGAGCCCCACCCCACCCCACACACACACACACACCAGCATCTAGGCTTGAAATGACAGATCTGCAAGCCACCAGTATCATGAAGAGATTTCAAAGAAGCTCCCTGAACTTCTAGAGTAACCTCTGGTAAATCCTTTAGTGTCATTTTTAGGTCAAAGTCAGGCAAATGAAATACGTCAACTGTCATTGTCAGTAGCTGTACTTAGCTTTGGTTCGATCAGTCACATGTTGGAATGTGATGAGTCCGGTTGTTGTTGTTGTTGTCGTTGTTGTGGCCGCTGAGCAGGGAGTAGCCCCCTCCCCTCCCTCTGGCCTCCTGGACGTGGTTTGCAGACCCAGCACCGAGGCCTCTCCTCCCTCCTCCACGCTGGGTACCCTGGGAAAATACAGAAGTGGGGGAAGCAAAGGCCTCCCCTAGAGGGTCAGCTCAGTTGTTCTGCATGTTTCGCATATATCAACACATCAGCAAATGAACATGTACGATATGTTACAAGGTGTTTACGTACATGCTGTGCTAAATTTGGATGCATGTTCTGTAGGAATACATTTTTCAAATGTTGTCAATAAGGTTCCGAACCTGTATCTGCAGTAGGATTTTCCAAACCTGAATGATAAAAACAAAAAACAAAAACGAAACATCCTGTAGCCTACATCTATAGGCTTCAACACTTTATGTTTTATGTTAAGTGGCATTCTGAATAGCTGTCAAATCATGTTTTAATCTCCACTTGTTTCTAATATGTTCATTTAATTCTTTCACCTGCTGAGCTAATACTGCATCAGTTGGTGGTTAACTAGCACAGTGGGAATATTTTAAAGAATGTTTTGGCTATTGACTTCAGCACCTTCAGCCGCTGGACCAATATAAGCCAGGTTGTATAATTTAACTATAGGAAATTGTCCTAATTCTATCGCATGTTCCTCTTCCTTAATGTGTTTATCTAAGGGTGAGGATGTATGTGCTGTTGAAATGGCATAATTTGAAGGGGCATAATCACTTGGACTGGACAGCTGGACTCTAGGTTTGATGTCCGGCCTGCGTTGAAAGGAAGGAGGAGGAGGGCGGGGAGGCGGGTGCCCAGCCGTGGAGGAGGGGTGAGCCAGGTCTGCAGTTGGTGCCATGGGGGTGGTCACCGTCTTAAGGTCTGGATGCAGAGAGGGAGGGGTCAGGTTTTCTCCACGCCACCTGCTCTGGCCGTTGTCTCCTTCGTCACCTCGGAATTTTGAGGAAAAAATGTGCATTAGTCAAACCTTTCTTATTACAAACATCCGAGTCTTTTAAGGTCTGGTCTTTCCTGTTCAAATCAGCTTGTCATTGCCTGGCAATCTGAAGCCACTGTTCAGCCTCAAAAAGTCCATATTTTAACTCTTTTTGCCTACTGCCATCTGCTGCTAATCTAATGGCGGAAATTAAAATCTCACAATCTTTAACCTCAAGTTCCCCACTGAAATTAAATTTCTTTCTCCATTTCGCCAGAAACCTTGTGTTATTTCTGTCCTTTTTGTTCATAAATTTACCTTCTCCTGCCAAAACATAAATTTCATTCTCATCTCGCTGTGTTCTGCAGCCCTTACAGCAAAATGAGGCATTATTTCTTCCTGTCTGGATGCTTTGTGGCTGTTTTATCTCTTTGCTATAACAGCAACCCATGTTTGAAAGTTTTTTTTCTTTTTTTCCTCTTTTTACCAAGTTTCCACACACAAATCAGTGGCTACACAGCTTTTCTATTTTTTTTTTACCAAGCTCTCTCTTTTTCTTTTTCCCCTTCTCTCAAGGACACACATACACAGAATCACAAACAGATATTACACATAGATTTTCAGACATTACACACAGAGGCAGACAGACAGGCAGACAGGGCCCAACACGTTTTCTTTTGCGTTATCTCTACAAGGTCATACAATAAAGACTTTTAGGTTCATGCCAAAACCCAAAACAGCATGAGAATTACTTCAATTAATCTCCAGATCTGGCAACCTCAGCGGAAAAAATCAAATATGGCAACCCTCACACCCTTGCAGCGTGAAACTCATTTTTTTTCTCTCTTTCTCTTTTTCTTACACTGTCATAAAGCACAACTCCAGTCCACTGTTTCTGCTCAAGGCTACTATTTTCAAATACCTATAATTTTAAACACTTCCCAAAAGATAATTAACTAACCAACCCTTTTATGCTCCACAAATGTTAGGGAGAAAAAAAAAACACAGACATCAATTTCACACCCTATTCACTCCGCCTCCGTGGGAACTCAGCCTCTCTGTGTTTCACACCGGAGCGGATTTCATGTAACACAGACAAAACAAACTCAGACCGCAGTAACTCTTTTTTTTTTCATCTAGCGCTTCAACAAACTCACAAAATAAAATATCTCAACAGTCACGTTAACCCCCCTGCTTTGTGCCTAAAGCCCAAAGTTAAACCTCCCTCGGCATCTTGCAATAGCTCACCGTAGCGGGGGCAATGGGCAATAAAGCAGACATAACGATAAGGGCACGAATCTTCTGTGAAAACAAACCTTTTCCTTTTAGGGGTTCACGTAGCCTCCCCACTAATGCTGAAAGTCCAAAACTGGATCATAAGCAGGAGCAGTCCCAAGAGGCACGAATCTTACCCCGAAAAATTAACTTATCTGGGATCACGTGACTCTTCCGGACAGGAATGAGACCACGAATCTTTCCCGTTTTATACCCAGATCTGGCTTCTAAACCTCCATCTAGAACTTACTCAAGCGTTAGAAAACAGCGAATTTCTAAGAATTACCCCGGATCATGAAATATCGATCACCACTTGGAAAGGAAAAACTCCTTCTTCCCAAGGGATTACTGCGATACCCACACCGTGAGTAAAATAACTCATCAATTAGGCTGTAGGTCTCATTTTTTCAGTCTTTCACCTAGTGTACAATTGGTTTAGGCAATCACTCGCTGGCCATAACAACAATAACAAAAACTGGAATAAATTACTCACACCTGGAATCCGCCTCTGAGTTCCGGTAGACCCGTCAGAGCTTCACGTCACTCCCCGACGTCACCAGGGCTTTTGAAAAGAGGGAAATTCAGTGTTTTTTTAGCGCTTCCCACAAGTGTGGGACTCTCCTCTCCTTTAGACTGTGCACTGTCCAAGTCCGGGTCGGTCGGAAAACGCCATGGACCACTTTATATGGGTCCCAGGTCGGGTGCCAATAATGTTAGATCAAAAATGAATTGACTGAGGCTGAATCAATAATCAATAGGCGGTTTTCCAAGTTCTAAGTCATTTATTCTCTTTCTGATCAGAAAGGAGGTAATCAGTAACAGCAAAACTTGCCTCAGAGCTTCACAGCACCAACTCCCTAACATGTGTTCAAGGATGTTAATTTTTTATACCTCTGTCCCTTATCTAAGCTAGACTGGCTGGAGCCAACTCTCCAAGTGACTGCTTCTTTATCTATGGTCAGCAATGAACATTCGGCTATGATCTTTACATGACCTGGTCATCCTAAGTCACTGTAACTTACAGTACAGTACAGCTTGGTATGATAAAACAATAAAACCTTTGTCATTATTTACAATCTTGCTCAACCTAATTTTACACTGAAAAACAGACAGTCTTTTCAAGCTCTGAGACAATGAAAAAACATCACAGTGACTCAGACGGCTCATTATATGCACCAGATACAATTATAATATAAAATAGAATAATACAGCATTAAAATCATATAGAATAATCAATGAAACCTGAAAATATCCTATCACTAATATTTTGGACTTGCTTCAACTACTGATGGCTAATTGCTAAAATTGTATATTGGTGCTGAAGTGCAGGGTATCCTCCCTGTCTGAATGGCGTTACTGATTTGTACAGTGAACTGTGAACCTAGAGTTAAGTCAGCTAACTTGGATTTTAAGGGTGCTTTCACACCTAAATTTGTTTAATTTCGTCCGAATCAGTTGACAAGTTTGTTACTTTGCATCATTTCCTCTTCGGTTTGGTCCCCTTTCCCACAGGCAAAAATTGAGGCAGACCATAAGCAGACCAAACTGCGTCACGTTAAATCCCACGAGACTTACGTCAGAATGTTCTCTGTTCTTATTGTTCAGATTTTTTTGCCACAAGAACAAGAATATAGGTGATGATAGGTTCCAGTTTGTTCATGTCAATAATGAGTTTTCTTTCAACTCAAAGCTCAGTCATGGAGTTCCACAGGGATCTGTGCTAGGCCCTACTCTTTTTAGTTTATATATGCTTCCGTTAGGCAACATTATTAGAAAGCACTTTATACATTTTCATTGTTATGCAGATGACACACAATTATACCTGTCAATGAAGCCAGATGATAGTAATCAATTAGCCAAGTTGGAAGCCTGTCTTAAGGAAATCAAAGCTTGGATGACTTGTAATTTCCTGCTATTAAATTCAGGTAAGACTGAAGTCATCCTTGTTGGTCCAAAAAACCTTAGAAATACCTTTCCAAATCAAACTTCAGTTTGGATGCGGTTACTCTTTCTCTTAATAGCTCTGTGAGGAACCTTGGAATTATTTTTGATCAAGATCTGTCTTTCAATTCACATATTAAATTTGTTTCTAAGACTGCCTTCTATCATTTGCGTAATATTGCCAAGAGCATCTTGTCACAGAGTGATGCTGAGAAACTGATCCACGCTTTTGTTAGCTCGAGATTAGATTATTGTAATTCTTTATTATCAGGTTGTCCTAAAACATCTTATAAAAGTCTTCAGTTGATCCAAAATGCTGCAGCAAGAGTTTTAACAGGTACTAGAAAGAGAGATCATATCTCCCCGGTTCTGGCCTCCCTTCATTGGCTTCCCATAGAGTTTAGAATTAAGTTTAAAATCCTTCTCCTTACTTACAAAGCTCTAAACAATCAGGCCCCTTTTTATTTAAAAGATCTGATACTACCCTATTATCCTAACAGAGCACTACGCTCCCAAAATGCAGGGTTACTTGTAATACCTAGAATCTCCAAAAGTACAATGGGAGGCATCGTCGGCCTCCGTTGGTCTGTGATGACCATGGAAGAGAATCCTAAACGTCTACTCTGCTGGAACAGCACCGCCTGCGGCTGAACAGGCCGATGCGCGAATGGCAGTCCCTGTCACACAGGTCGCACTTGTGGGTGGTCTCCGTGCTGCTGGGTCTGTGGCGGTTCTTCCTGCGGGTCCTTTTTTCATCTGCTGCAGCAGTCAGTCTCTCTTCACCTGCCTTGAGCTGTCTGGTCAGGGTGCCTCTCCGTTTGGAGCGGTCCGTTGCAAGGTCCTCCCAGCGCTCTGTTTTGATCTCCAGGGTCTTCATGTTTCTCTTGCAGACGTCTCTAAAGTGCAGCTGTGGGCAGCCAACGTCTCTCCTGCCAGTCACCAGTTCTCCGTAGAGGATGTCTTTGGGGATTCTGCCATCCTCCATACGGTGAACGTGACCTAGCCAGCGGAGCCTGCGCTGCCTGAGTAGAGTGAACATGGAGGGAAGGCCGGCGCGGGACAGAACTTGTGTGTTGGGCACTTTGTCCTGCCAGGATATGTCCAGGATGTGGCGAATGCAGCGCCAAGTGGAAGGAGTTCAGTCTCTTTTTCTGCTGGGCGTATGTTGTCCACGTCTCACTCCCATAGAGCAGTGTGCTGATTATGCAGGTGTTGTACACTGCCATCTTCGTCTTGACAGAGAGTTTGGGATTCTTCCACACTCGTGTGGTGAGGCAAGCGAGTGTGAAGGCTGATTTTCCAATATTCTTGTCGATCTCTGTATCAAGGGAGAGGTTGTTGCTCATCGTGGACCCCAGGTATGTGAACTGATTCACGACCTCCAGCTCGTAGTCATGATGGTGATGGTTGGTGGTGCTTCCGTGCCTTGCGCCAAGACGTTAGTCTTCTTCAGGCTGATGGTAAGCCCGAAGTCCTTGCATGCCTGGGAGAAGCGGTCCATTAGGGTCTGAAGCTCCTGTTGTGCGTGGGTTGCGACTGCAGCATCATCTGGTTTTGGCTTTCAGGCGGGCGAGGTTGAAAAGCCTGCCGTCAGATCTTGTGTGCAGGTAGATTCCCTCTGTTGCTGTGCTGAAGGCATGCCTCAGGAGCATAGCAAAGAAAATCCCAAAGAGGGTTGGCGCAAGTACACAGCCCTGTTTCACTCCGCTGCGTATGTTGAATGGCTCTGAGACGTGGCTGTCGTGCTGCACTATCCCCTGCATGTTGGTGTGAAACGATTCGATGAGGCTTTGCAACTTTGGTGGGCATCCTATCTTTGGCAGGATCTTGAAAAGGCCCTCTCTGCTGACCAGATCAAACGCTTTGGTGAGGTCGATGAAGGCAACGTACAGGGGCATGTTCTGTTCTCTGCATTTCTCCTGGAGTTGGCGGATGAAGAATATCATGTCTACCATTGATCGTTCAGCGCGGAAGCCACACTGAGACTTGGGGTAGACACCTTCGGCAAGCTTCTGTAGACGAACGAGAACAACTTGTGCGTAGACTTTGCCAACAACGCTGAGGAGGGAGATGCCCCTGTAGTTATTGCAGTTGCTTCTCTCCCCTTTGTTTTTGTAGAGGGTGATGATCTTGGCGTCCCTCATGTCCTGTGGTACTGCACCTTCCTTCCAGCACTGGCAGAGGACGTCATGCAATGGCAGCAGTAGGGTGGTCTTGCAGTGTTTGATCAGGTCGGGGGGTATGTCGTCGTTGCCGGGTGCCTTGCCAGCGGCCAAGCTATCAATGGCCTTGCTGAGTTCGTCGATGGTTGGCTCGGCGTCAAGTTCGCCCATGGATGGCAGGCAATTGATGGCATCAAGGGCTGACGGTGTCACGGTGTTCTGTCTGGAGTAGAGGTCGGAGTAGTGTTCCACCCATCTCTCCATCTGCTTGTTCTTTTCTGTGATCATCTCCCCAGTGGAGGATTTGAGGGTGGCCGTCTTGTTCTGAGCCGGACCAAGTGCTTTCTTGATGCCATCGTACATACCATGGATGTTCCCTGTTATGGCAGGGAACAACAACAAAAGTACAATGGGAGGCAAAGCCTTCAGTTATCAAGCTCCTCTCCTGTGGAACCAGCTGCCAATCTGGATTCAGGAGTCAGACTCGATCTCTGTTTTTAAGAATAGGGTTAAAACCTTCCTTTTTGATATAGCCTACAATTAGGGAGGGATCATGTGCTTCTGAACCCTTCTGAACCCTCCCTTAGTTATGCTGCTAATAGGTTTAGTCAGCCGGGGGACCTCCAATAATGCACTGGGCCTCACTCCTTTCTTCACTCTCAATGAAATATTTTTTTTTTTTTGCTGGTCATTAACATCTGTTTGTTCTCTCCCATAGATTGAGTTCCCATCTTGCGGTTTGCTGTCTACATGTCTGTTCTTTTCATCTTCTCTGTCCCCTCACCCCCCAGCCAGTTGCAGCAGATGAATGCCCCTCCCTGAGCCTGGTTCTGCTGGAGGTTTCTTCCTGTTAAAAGGGAGTTTTTCCTCTCCATCGTCGCCAAGTGCTTGCTCACAGGGGATCGCCTGATTGCTGGGGTCTTTCTGCAACTGTGGGGGTTCCCCCTACAGTTGAAAGTGCTATGAGATGACTGTTGTTGTGAAATGGCGCTATATAAATAAAGTTGAATTGAATTGAATTAAATTGAAAGAAAGGTGAATATACGAAGTAGGATGACTGCCGTGTATTTAAGCATTTCGGGGAGAAAATACAAATCGTAGCATCATCTACGGGGGGTTTTCATTGCCCTGGTTATCGTTTATTACATACGTGCATATACCACTTTTGGCAAATGGTACAGTTTGAAAATGAAGCGCTGCTACGGATGGGAAATAACATGTTAGCGTTCATTAATCCTCCAGAACCATGATGTGCTCAGCCACAGATGTTTTCAAAGATCTATCAGGTATGTACAGTGACATAACATGTTTTACCATTTGCCACTGGTCCCGTTTTAATGTGGTCGCTTTCTCACCTGCAGGATTACACCAGAGTTGCCATTTAATTCGAACCGTATGGTCGTTTTGGTACGCACTTGAGTGCGATTACAGAGTTCTCACCAGACAAAACAAACCACAATAATGGAGAAAATGAGCTTGAGTTCGACTGAAACGGACTAAAGCTTGCAGGTGTGAAAGCACCCTAAGTTACACTCCAAATTGAGGTAACAAGGGTGCACCCAAAATCAAATTTGACTCAGATGAGATTGAACTATCTTTTGTTTGGGTTTTGAACATTCACTAAGTGGATGTTACATCCATTCCTATTTTGCGTTGTTAAATGTCTTTTTATTTTATTTCGCATTATTTGCTAAAGCCAGCAATTATTCAACGTTATATTGTTGCCTCTGAGTCTCATTTAAATGCTCCACTTTGCTCCAGCAGCCGAACCTACTGGTAACTGAGTAACTTGTATTGGCTAATCACTTATTTATTTTGAGTGACACAAATTATACACACAAGTTACATACACGTGGTGGTTAATATATGCTACAGGTGTTATTACAGAATATTGGTTTCACTTGGCCTTGAAGAAAAAAATCATTCTTAAAATAAAAAGTCCGAATCCCACAATACTAAGCAGCATGTTTGTCATACACTGTTGCCAAGGTAAGGTGATATGTCAAAAAGTGTCTCACTCCTTTTATACCATTTCAACACACACTACTACATTTACACACTACTAATGGCTGCCGCTTAAGTCTACAAGGGCTCAGGGATTAGGGAGGAGCTTGAGATTCAGCCTAAGTGTCTTCAACAGCAGATTTCACTGAATTTCTTCCCACTGATTACTGATAAGTGAAGAGACCTGCTGATGAGACTGGGTAGAAGAGAAAACCTGCAGGGTCTTGGCCCTCCATGGCACACGATTGGACACCCCTGGGTTAGGGTTCAATGGGATTTAACATTTTAACATAGACTGCTTTATGGTTCATAATTCTGTTGTCAGACTTACACCAAACCAAAAGTGATTTCTCAAACTGCTGGATTATTCTTAGGCAGCTTTTCCAATATTTTAGTATTTGATTTATGTGACTTGTTGGTAACCTTCACAAATAATACAAACAAAAGTGGAGACACACCTGCAAAAAGTACAAAAATTTATTGTCAAAATTCCTGGTGCAATACTAAATGAATACATGTGTAGCAATATGTGATTTATAATTATGATCAGGTATAAAGGTTATTTAATTTGTATTAATGTATCGTGACTTGAGATTTACTCCGGGTCCACACAGAAAAAGTTGATAGTAAACACTCATAGGGGCACCAGCTCACCTCTTTCTCAGTGAACAATTCATCAATTGATTTCACTTTATACCTGTTTAATCACTCAATAAATTAATTAAAAATCAGTCTCAAAATATTAGTGAATTCGATACTGGGGCTTCAAGACCAGACTCAGAACGGAATAAATTCCCAACAACTTCTCTCATTTTACAAATTTATTAAATAAACTCTGATTAAATGATCTTGCATTCAAATAACTTGTAGACAGGTGAAATGACCAACGTTAACCATTAACAGTTAACGTTAACTTTGTAACTAAGGATAAAGTAACTGTGAGCACATCTATAAAACCATGGACTTTAGCATGAATTTAAGAGAGTTGAAATGGAAGACTGAGAATAAAATTGGACGCAAATTTATGGAGAAAATTTACTAATTATGTGAAAAATTCTGCGCTACTCTTAAGAATGTAAAAACGGAATTTTAATAAAAAGTATATTATTTCTCTTATAATTTTATGTCTGATCAGATGCTGAATTCTCAAATCTCAGACGTTTTATTCAGCAGATGAACGAAGAATACAGCTCACGTGATTCCTTGCGTGGCGGTCCAGTTGTTGAGGCTCCTTCTGAAGTTTTATTTGAACATGGCACCAAAACCAGAATATCTTTCCATCAGATATTCGGACAAGGTACAGCAGCTTTCGAGGTCTACAGTCACAAGATGAAATTTTGACTGCAGTAGCAGTTGGAGCTTAGATCAAGTGTAATGGCGATGTTGGTTTCTTCAGTGGTGCGTAATGGCGAGCTGCACCAAGGTTTTCATGGATCAGTGGCTTCTCCCAAGGGATTTCGAGAATAATTACAAAATCTGATCCCAATAGCAAAATTAAAAACATTTTTCTGACTTCATGGAGTTGAAAATAGCTTCCAGTATGGAGATGGTCAGTCCTTGTAAAACACATGGTGGATTTAAAGTTTAACAATGGCTGGGTGATGATTGGCTGATACCAGTCCTCACAGAATGACACACATTCTAATACTGAAGATTCATCAATATATTTATGTATAAAATCTAACCTACTTCAGTGATTCATACAACTTTATAACTAGTGCTTTTAAATTAACATGCAAGAATAAACATTCACTTAAACATTTTAACATGCGCATATTTAAAATCAAGGAATAATAGCCATTTCAAACCCATGATTGATTGTCCACAGAATATCAAAGTCCCACAGAGGCATTGATCTTCAACAAATAGAGTCCTTAGAATTGTCCTGAGAAATGAAACTTGAAGAAAGAGTTCATTTCAGTTCAGAACGTGTACAGTCAAAAGCTTTCTCTGCTCCAGAGATGTCCACCAGGGGTAGTGTCAAGCTGTGGCAAATCCTAGGCCTTAGGGAATGCCTTTAAAGTTTATGATGCCTGTTCTTTGTCCACGTTTTATTACCCATAAAATGGTCAGGCAAAAGAGCGTTTTGTGGTGATGTGAAAATGACGAGGCAGAGTTCTCTCTCAAAGTCAGTTTTATTCACAACACCATCATCTCAAAGCAGAGAAAGAGAATGACACAGTAAACTCTCGTCCTTAAATATCAAGAACTTCACACTTCACAGATCACATGTCACACAGACCACCTTGCATTATAAAGACAGTCACAATGCATTTCTCTCCATGATATCACTTCCACTGTCTCCAATGCATCCCTTCCGTAATCCTTTAATTGAACCCCCCACAGTCTCAAGCCTTGCACACCAAGGCTAAGATTCCTGAAGCTTCCTGCCTTTGTTCTGACCTAAAATGTGAGCCACAAAACAGGTCCCGTGTGTGTCCACCACACAAAGCCCCCCCCCCAACATTTTAGACAAACAGAACAACAAGAGAATAACCACATGCATGCCGTGATAGTATCAATACACATCAGTCCACATGCTGTATAGGCTTCAGCCTCCTGCCGTATCTGCTGTAGCTGGGATTCAACGTCTCTGCGGGGTTGTCCTGGGGGTTTGCCGTCTGGGTGTGGAAACCTTTTGTCAGCACCTGTGGGTGTTCTGGGGAAACATTACTCTGTGAAGCCCCCCGCGGTGGTCTACCTCGCCGTGGAGCCTTCGCCAACAGCACCTGCTCATCTGCCACCACAAAAGCGGGTTTGAGTCTGTTTATGGCAATTCTCTCTTTCCTACCCCCCAAATCTATCAAAAACTGCTTGTCCCCTGTTTCTAGCACTCTGAATGGTCCATCATAAGGCGGTCGCAGCGGTGTTCGATGCGCATCGTGTCTAACAAAAACAAACTCTGCGTTCTTCAAAGTTTTAGGCACAAAAACGCGCGGAAAACTGTGGTGCGCGGGGCCGGGCAGCGTGCTTGATTCTATGTTACTCCGCAACAGCTGAGACGGGGAGGCGTTTGGCGCAGGTTTATCTGGGAGAAACTCCCCAGGCAGCCGGAGTGGCTGCGCAAACACGAGCTCCACTGGGGAGGCTTCTAGATCCTCTTTAGGCGCAGAACGCAACCCCAATAACACCCACAGTAACTTGTCAACCCAATTTGTATCCGTCAGTGACGCTCTGAGAGCCGCTTTCAATGACCTATGAAAACGTTCGCATAACCCGTTAGCCTGCAGATTGTACGCAGTTGTGCGGTGAATTGTGACACCCAGGCTGCGGGCCATTGTCGACCAAAGCTCGGACACAAATTGAGGGCCTCTGTCGCCTCTGTGGCCTCTGTGGCCTCTGACAAATTGAGGGCCTCTGATGCCGAAGCGCGCCACCCAAGCTGTTAAAAACGCGCGCGCCACCTCCTCGGCTGTGGTTGATGCCAGCGGGACCACTTCAGGCCAGCACATGGTGCGGTCCACCATTATCAGAAGGTGTGTGCATCCCTGTGACTGTGGGAGGGGGCCCACGAGGTCCACATAAACGTGATCAAACCTCTTGGCCGGAATGTGAAACGGTTCCAAAGGAGCCCTCGTGTGCCTGTGTACTTTGGCTCGTTGACACGCCGTGCAGGCTGCCGCCCACTCTTTGACTTGTTTGCGGAGGCTCGGCCACACAAATTTCTCTCCCACCATTTTGACCGACGCGCGGACTCCAGGGTGCGCCAAAGAATGAACCGAGTCAAAGATGCGGCGGCCCCACGTGGCCGGTACTACTGGACGCGGCCGTCCAGTGGAGACATCGCAGATTAGGGGGGGCATACCGTCTTGCAGCACCCTGCTCTCCAGCCTTAACCCTGTTGGTCCAGACTGGAGCGCGCGCACGTCCGCGTCATTAACCTGCCCCGCGGCCATGGCTGCATAATCTACCCCTACGCTGACTGGGGCTGCCATGGCGCGCGAGAGGCAATCTGCCACTACATTGAGTTTGCCCGCCACGTGCTGAATATCAGTGGTAAACTCTGATATTGCGGCCAGCTGTCTCTTCTGCCGGCCTGACCATGGTTCAGAGACCTTGGCCATTGCGAATGTTAGCGATTTGTGGTCAACGAACGCGGTGAAAGCGCGTCCTTCCAGCCAGAACTGAAAGTGGCGGATGGCCAAATGGAGAGCGAGCAGCTCCCTGTCGAACGCGCTGTATTTACGTTCGCTATCGCGCAAGGTCCTGCTGAAAAATGCGAGGGGCTGCCAAACCCCGGCTACATGTTGCTCCACGACCGCCCCTATGGCCACCTCTGATGCGTCAGTGGTGAGCGCTATGCAGGCCGTTGGGTCTGGGTGTGCCAACAACGCAGCCTTTGCCAAGGCTGCTTTCACCTCCGAGAACGCTTGGTCCCGCTCCGGAGGCCACTCGATCTTATCCGCGGGTTTTGTTTTTTTGAGCGCGGCATACAACGGCTGTATGAGTTGCGCCGCGCGGGGGAGAAAACGGTTATAAAAATTCAGCATTCCCAAAAACTCCTGCAACGCCCTGACCGTCTGCGGCCGGGGAAAATCTGCCACCGCGCGCACCTTGTCAGGCAACAGAACTGCTCCTTCGGGGGAGACGCGGTGTCCCAAAAAATCGATCTGCGCCACCCCGAACTGACACTTCGCTGGGTTGATTATTAACCTGTGATCTCCCAACCTTCGGAAAACTGTGGCCAGGTGTTTTTCGTGTTCGTCTTCGGACGCGCTGGCTACTAAAATATCGTCCAGGTAGACGAACACGAAAGGGAGATCGCGAAGCACCGCGTCCATCATGCGTTGGAACGTCTGAGCAGCCCCTTTAAGTCCGAATGGCATGCGTAAAAACTCGAATAGGCCAAATGGAGTTATTACCGCTGTTTTGGGTATGTCTTCAGCGTGCACTGGGACTTGGTGGTAACCGTGGACCAAGTCTATTTTAGAAAAAATGCGCACCCCTGCCAAATGAACGAAAAAATCTTGGATATGTGGGATTGGGTAGCCGTCGTGTGCTGTAGCGTTGTTTAACCTGCGGAAATCCCCGCAAGGGCGCCATGATCCATCAGCATTCAGGACCATGTGTAGGGGGGAAGCCCACGGACTGTTTGAACATCGGCTAATGCCCAACCTCTCCAGGTTGGCGAACTCCTCGCGCGCTATGGCCAGTTTAACTGCGTCCAAGCGCCGAGCTTTTGCAAAAACGGGCGGTCCGGTAGTGGTAATAAAATGCTCCACCCCGTGCTTAGCGACTGTTGCCAAAAAAGTGGGGACCGTGAGTGCTGGGAACTGAGTGAGTAGTGTGTGGAACTTACCGCGTGCTGCTGTGACGTTGGCTTGTGCTGTTGGCGGGGTCACTCGCGCTGTACAGGGGATAGAATCAAAAGAAAGTGCATTAACCAGGCGCCTGTTAGCGAGATCAACCAACAAACCATGTGAGCACAAAAAATCAGCCCCCAACATATTGAAATTTACTGCTGCTACAACAAAAGTCCACTCAAATGTACGGCCGTGTAGAGACAGGAGCAGAGTCTTCTCACCAAAGGTCGTAATCTCCGAGCCGTTCGCTGCGTCACCCAGGGACCTCCGGAACCAGCCAGTCTGTCCGCGTAGGAAGGTGTGATGAAACTCAACTGGGAGCCTGAGTCGACGAGGAACTGCCTCCCCGAGCGTGCGTCTGACAAGTAGAGCAGCTTGTTCTCCTCCCCGAGGGCCGCGGCTGCTACCGACCCCCGGTCTTGGCATTTCCCGAACGCCTGAACTGGAACGGCGGTACACACTTGCGTGACCTCTCTGCGAAGTGGCGATGGAAGAAACAAAGGATGTCCGGTCCACGTTCCCTGGCCCCTGCCGCCGCCGCCGTCGGTGAGTCTGGCACCGCTGCCTCTGGCCCCCTGTCGTCTCCGGTCGTCGCGCCGAGTTCCGCTGCAGCGGCTGTGGCTGTGTGCCACTTGGTGGCATTGACAATCTGCTGCGCCTCTCGGCCCAGCGCGCGGTAGTCTCGTAGGGCCAACAGTGGCGAACTGGCCAGGGTCGCTCTCGCTGCTGACGGTAGAGTTCTGAGGAAGAGGTGGGTGAAAATGAAGTGATCGTCGTCAGAGTCTTTCAACCTCAACAACTTCTCCATCAGGCTCGCGGGAATGTCGTTTTCCCCCTCCATCAGCGTCAGGAGCCTCTCTGTTCGCTCCTCCACCGAGGGGGTGAATTGCTGGATGAGTGCAGCCTTCAACGTGCTGTATTTGTCGCTATCCGGCGGCTGGTCGATCAGGCTCTCCACATGCTGGGCCGTGTTGTTGTCCAGCTTTGCAACTACGTGGTAGAATTTCGTGGCATCTACCGATATCCCCCGGAAGTTGAACTGCGCCTCAACCGCGTTGAACCAGGAGCGCGGATTGTTCTGCCAGAAGTCCAGTAGCTGGATTGTAGCGACATTCACTTGGCTGGGGGCTCCTGACGCGGCTGGCCTGGGGGGATTTTCTTCTTGCATTATACGTCTCGGGTCACCAGTGTGGTGATGTGAAAATGACGAGGCAGAGTTCTCTCTCAAAGTCAGTTTTATTCACAAACACCATCATCTCAAAGCAGAGAAAGAGAATGACACAGTAAACTCTCGTCCTTAAATATCAGGAACTTCACACTTCACAGATCACGTTACACAGACCACCTTGCATTATAAAGACAGTCACAATGCATTTCTCTCCATGATATCATTTCCACTGTCTCCAATGCATCCCTTCCGTAATCCTTTAATTGAACCCCCCACAGTCTCAAGCCTTGCATACCAAGGCTAAGATTCCCGCAGCTTCCTGCCTTTGTTCTGACCTAAAATGTGAGCCACAAAACAGGTCCCATGTGTGTGTCCACCACAGTTTCCAGGTTTTTTTTATGATGTGAGTTAATATGTTGAGAGCATTCCTTAAAGGCCAAATGTCACGTAACAGGGTACTTTAAATGTCTTGAAACTAGATATAAAAGGGAACCGATCCGTTCGGGTCTTGGTGCATATGCTTCAGTTACGCCGGAATATTCGTTAATTTAAAACTGCCGCGCTTGGCCTGACGTTCCTACTCACGGCCCCTGGAATCGCCTGGGGAAGAAGGCGGAAGTGACGGAATTGATTGTACCTTAGTTTGATGCTTGGGATATCCCGATTTATTGTTTATATGGCGACTGGAAGATTGAAGTGAGCAACAAGAAAGAAAAAATTGGATATTTCACCCATACCTTAAAACGGGGCTATAAGGGACAGCTGGGTAATAAGGGACACTTTTCTGGGAAATGTTTTCATACCTGTCAAGTGATACGTTTTCGCCGTATTTTAATACCGTAAAACGGGGCTATAAGGGACGGCGGGGTAATAAGGGACACTTTTCTGCGAAATGTTTTCATACCTGTCAAGTGAGACGTTTTCGCCGTATTTTAATACCGTAAAACGCGGCTATAAGGGACGGCGGGGTAATAAGGGACACTTTTCTGGGAAATGTTTTAAATGTAATTCGTGTTGTTATTGTCAAATATTTTAAGGATTCATGGATATTTGACAATAACAACACAACTCAGCGTCCGGCTCAAAATAAAAAAAGCAGAATTCTGTATTTGTAAGGCGATTCCTCTCTGTTCCGCAGCCGCAGGACAGCTGAAAGTGTTAAGCCATCAGCCTAATGACTTCTCATTGTAGTGATAATAGCTCCCGCTGAGCGATCTGCCCGCCCCGGCCATAAGCCTAATGATTGAGTCAACACTTCTAACAGTAGTGATAATAGCTCCCGCTGAGCCATCTGCCAGCACCCTAGCTGTGGGTCTCACACACACGACGTGTTCCTCAACACACTCAATAATTTTTTTTCCCGTATATTTTTCTTTTGGGCGTACAGAAATGGCAATACGGCCGTATTTGCTAAAATTGCATTTTCCTCATATTAAAATACGGCGAAAACGTCTCACTTGACAGGTATGCGCCTCCATTTTCATATTGATCTGGTCAATTTCTTGACAGCAGCGGCTCTCCTCCACTGTAATAATAATGGCTTCCGAAAAATCAATATTTATGGGTCGCCCTCGACAGACCCCCTTCGGCTTCCCAATTCTGGAGGCGATTAATGTCCAATTCAATGACATTTTCCGCTGGTTCTGCTCTCTGGTCATCGTCGGAACTGTTGTCATCAGACAAAGCATCTGATTCCGTCGCGGATGGCTCGAACCTGTAAGGTTCTATGCCTCTGTCACTGTCTGAACCACTGACAAAAAAAAGACAAAAAAAAAGACAAAACTAAACTAATTTGTTCACAATCGCTGTCACTTTCCGTCATGATTGTCCAATGTTGATAAGTGTGAATGTGGATAGGCAGGGCAGCCAGGGTGAAATTTGTGACGTCAAAAACATGGGCGTGGTCTGGATTGGCTGTCACAAGCCAGTGAGCAAGGCGGGGACTTCGACTGGTGTATTTTGTGCAATTATGTAAATACGGGTGGGTGATATGGTCTCCGGTATGAATATTTGGTTTAAGCTATGTGTATTTTATCAAAATTCGTTGTCATTTAGAAAAAAAAAATTACGTGACATTTGGCCTTTAAGTTTGCTTAAAGGAATGTTGGTTCAGCTGTGGTCCTGGGATGAAAAAGCAGTTCTTGACTGGCCTTTTCCTGGGTGAAACAATGTCTTTAAGATGAAGAATAATTTTATTGATGAGCCAAAGCAAGATGATGCTACACATGTATAGTACACTATTGATGCAGAGAACATACTGTATCTATTTAAAAAAAAAAAAAAAACACAAATCAAAATGACCACCTGTTATGTATGGAATTACTTTGTAATGACAATGCCATGTGCACGATAGAACTCAGCTTTATTAATGATAGTTGTAACCCTCACCTTATGTTAATTAGGTAAGGGAAATTATTAAGTGTAGACCAGTTGCTAGGTTCCTAAGGGTTACAATAGGAAATTAAAATGAGTGTGGAATGAAATAGCTGGAGGCAAGAAAAGAGCAATAATGGTTGTTATTTGTAGGGATAGATTGAACAATATATACAGACAATTTACAACTATACAAATATAACAACGGCCGGTATGAAATAAAACCCCAAAGATGTCCTACTGAGCTCAGTGTTTGTTTGCCCTTTCGGTTTAGTTGTTTGACCAGTCAAGATATCTTGTATCTCCAGACTGAGGTTTCTTTTCCTCTTTAAAAGCAGCGACTTGGGTTGTTACCACTTTGAATCTTGGGCACTGGAGAGAGGAAGGATGCTCTTCAATCGAGATCTTGGTTAGATCTCGGTTCAATCTCGGTTCAGTCTCCTCTCATATTACTATTATTACAATCCAGCAATATAGTAATATCTTACATTTCACATCTTACATCTTACATGCATGTGTTCTTTTCTCACAATCTCTCTGGTAGCACTTGAAATACCCTTTTTCATGTAACCAATTAAATGAATTCCTCTGTTTATCTCTACATCATTTAACCATGAAATTGTGATTAATCCTCTCTAGCCTTGTCTTTGTAAATCATGAAATGAAATACAATTAATTTATCACATAACCAGGGAATATACTGTCCCATTACTTCCAATATTCCCTTTTAAAATCAGTAAAACCCGGTCTGAGCTACTGGGTTTAGCATAACCTATGCTTTTACATAGGAGACCACCACCATGTGCTTTTAGCATCACACTACACATTACATTCGACAGAAATAGTGCATAAGAACTAAAAGTACTTCAGCATACTGATGGGAACTGAAATCACATTTAGGAAAACCATACAGACACAAAAGTAGCCTTTCCCATTGCTTTTAAACAGAAAAAATCCACTCGCGATTAGCATTAGCATAACACTAACATTAGCATGTATTTCACTCACCAAGATGAGGTATCACTGTGAACACAGTAAAAGGACACAGCCACAATGCCTCTCAAGCTCGTGCTCCCGTCAACTTAGGATAATAAAGGTTGCAAATTAGCGTTTGGAGAGTGTTTAGATCCATTTATAGCATATTTCTGAATTAAACTCACCAAGAAGAGGTATCAGTGTGAACCAGACCGCCCACAGCCTCTCTCGTCCGCTCTCAGATCGTGAAAGACCGACAACCAGCAGAGCGCCTTGGCACTCTGCTTGGAAGGCGGGGCTAATATCGTTCTTAACAAATGAAAAGACCCAGATCACCCAACGTGACCATGAAATGGGAATTTAAAAGTTGGATAACGAGGATCACACTTCCTCTTCCCAAAATAATTGGTTTTCAAAATAAAATCACACAATTGTATTAATACAATTGACATCTGAGAAAAAAAAAGGGTCATTTTCTCAGCTGGGTCACACTCTCCCGCGCTAAATATCATGCACGTCCTGTTGCATTTGCAACCAAGACTGTCCATCGTCAGTATTGGTTGAGTTGTAATGTGATCATTTTCAGTATTGTCTCCATCCGGTATCATTTATGGTCGGAACTACGACGGTATCTGGTTGTCTTCGAACCTCCGACTTTCGTTTCTCTTTTGGCTTTGTACTGAGTGTACTTTTTGAGTTTTGAGCTTTTGGTTCTGCAGTTAGTTTTACTTGTTGCGTTTGAATTTCTGCAACTTGTTTTGAGAGTTCTTGGAGTGAGTTTAGCGTGATATTGTCCTCATCTTCATCTGAACTGCATTGCACAGTGTGCACATGGGAGGTCACTTTTTGTTTTGAACTGCTCAAATGTTGTCTCATCCTTAAGTTTTTGGCAGCAATATGGTCTTCGTCAGTGCGTAGCAAGAGAAGCAAATCAGGAAAAGTTGGGGGACTTGTTCATTTTTATTTATAACTGGAGTGCAGTTAAAAGGGAATCATCCCAACAACCTCGTCAAAACTGTGTGACAAGCACCCTGTCAAAATCCTGGCTTGAAGCGCCACCATGCTTCACAGTGTGAGTCAAAGCTACGTGAAGACGTTGTAGATATGACGAGGGTTTCTCACCTGTGTTTTGGAAGGTGTCAATAAACCTGACGTAAAGCTCTCCACCATCTTGAATTGTACCATAAGCAGAATCTAACAGCTGAAGGTATTCTGATGGTGAGCTGTTGGGGTTCAAGTACTTAACTACATCAGCTGCTGGGGGTAAAAGAAACTCAATGATCTTTCGGGATTGCTGCAATATGGACATAGCAGGATCAGTCAAGATTAATTCTACACTGGAGCGCCAAGTATCATAATCTAGCTTATAAGTTGGTCGGAGGTCTTTGTCAGAAAAAGCTCCGAGCTTTTGTGAAAACGGCTGCACGGAAAAATCTTCCCTTTTTACGATGTGCTCAACTACCACACGTTGCACTTCTGGGGGATTTAAATCATGTGCAGAAATGGTGGGCATACTTCAAGCTGGGGTGCTTGTAATTTGATTTAACTGGTTAGTTGGTTGTGCACCTTGAATACTGGACTCAGCTGCAGAAGGCTGAGGTTGAGGTTCATCCAAGAAAGCTTCAGGTAAGTTATCAGGTAACTTAACTTGCTGTGATTGATCATTTTCAGATTCTTTGATTGACTCAGAAATCTGTGACATCATGTCTTTCAGGACATCTGCAAAATCTCTGCCACTCATCTTCGCTAGGTTTTTAATGTTAGTGAGATATGACTTAGTCTTATCATTCCCTACACGGTGCGTGTAAACACTGGCAAGAGATTGTATCATATAGCTGGCTCCACTATCAGATACATGAGTACATGGCAATGGGTCAAGAGCTTCAAAAGCAATACCCGAGTGATACTCAAAAATAGCATTCTGGGAAAACTCAGACTTACCATCTGCTACTTTTATGACTCTTGAAATCGATCCATACCGTTTTAGAAACTCAGTCACTTCATCAAGTTGCTCATTTCCAGTGATTTCACTCACTATCACTGCATTTGGAATTTTCACAGATTCACGTTCAACAAAATCCATTTTGGGTATGTTATAGGCTTGAAATAACGTAAGGGGGAGAAGAAAAAGGCTCCTGGCTGGGCTCGCCACTTCTTATTGTAACCCTTGCCTTATGTTAATTAGGTAAGGGAAATTATTAAGTGTAGACCAGTTGCTAGGTTCGTAAGGGTTACAATAGGGAATTAAAATGAGTGTGGAATGAAATAGCTGGAGGCAAGAAATGAGCAATAATGGTTGTTATTTGTAGGGATAAAGTGAACAATATATACAGACAATTTACAACTATACAAATATAACAACGGCCGGTATGAAATAAAACCCCAAAGATGTCCTACTGAGCTCAATGTTTGTTTGTCCTTTCGGTTTAGTCGTTTGACCAGTCACGATATCTTGTATCTCCAGACTCAGGTTTCTTTTCCTCTTTTAAAGCGGTGATTTGGGTTGTTACCACTTTGAATCTTGGGCACTGGAGAGAGGCAGGATGCTCTTCAATCGAGATCTTGGTTAGATCTCAGTTCAGTCTCGGGTCAGGCTCGCCATCTCCATTCGGAGAGAATCCAGGATCCAGAAGGTTCTTGATCGGCAACCAAAAAAACCTAGCCTGCACAACAATAATGGTATTATTGTTTTCAGCTAGAGTAATTCGTTTTCCAATCCCTTCTTATATAACACCATAGCTTAGTGTTTAAATTCTTCTCTCATATTACTATTATTACAATCCAGCAATATAGTAATATCTTACATTTCACATCTTACATGTATGTGTTCTTTTCTCACAATCTCTCTGGTAGCACTTGAAATACCCTTTTTCATGTAACCAATTAAATGAATTCCTCTGTTTATCTCTACATCATTTAACCATGAAATTGTGATTAATCCTCTCTAACCTTGTCTTTGTAAATCATGAAATGAAATACAATTAATTTATCACATAAACAGGGAATATACTGTCCAATTACTTTCAATATTCCCTTTTAAAATCAGTAAAACCCGGTCTGAGCTACTGGGTTTAGCATAACCTATGCTTTTACATAGGAGACCACCACCATGTGCTTTTAGCATCACACTACACATTACATTTGACAGAAATAGTGCATAAGAACTAAAAGTACTTCAGCATACTGTTGGGAACTGAAATCACATTTAGGAAAACCATACAGACACAAAAATAGCCTTTCCCATTGCTTTTAAACAGAAAAAAACCACTCGCGATTAGCATTAGCATAACGCTAACATTAGCATGTATTTCACTCACCAAGATATCACTGTGAACACAGTAAAAGGACACAGCCACAATGCCTCTCAAGCTCGTGCTCCCGTCAACTTAGGATAATAAAGGTTGCAAATTAGCGTTTGGAGAGTGTTTATATCCACTTATAGCATCTTTCTGAATTAAACTCACCAAGAAGAGGTATCAGTGTGAACCAGACCGCCCACAGCCTCTCTCGTCCGCTCTCGGATCGTGAAAGAACGACAACCAGCAGACCGCCTCGGCACTCTGCTCGGAAGGCGGGGCTAATATTGCTCTTAACGAATAAAAAGACCCAGATCACCCAACGTGACCATGAAACGGGAATTTAAAAGTTGGATAACGAGGATCACACTTCCTCTTCCCAAAATAATCGGTTTTCAAAATAAAATCACACAATTGTATTAATACAATTGACATCTGAGAAAAGAAAGGGTCATTTTCTCAGCTGGGTTACAAAGTGTTCACACAACACAGCCACCAGGCAGGGGCATCGGCAAAGAGGCCGGATGGAGATGCCCGCCTGGTATTTATGGGGCCGTGCAGTGGCGGAAGAGGAAGTGGCCGCCACTACACTACACTTCACAAATAAAGGCATGAATTACAATATACCACCCCCACCCCCGGTAGAAAAGTCCAAAAGCACACGCACAGTTAAGACCCTCCCCAATTTAGGACCCGAATCATGCACTAATAAAACGAAAACTGAAATCACTAAATGGCCTAACACATTCACACGAAAAAAAAACAAAAAACAAACTAAAATGGGGGGACGTGTGGACTACCATCCTACCCAACTGGCAAGATGGATTATTCTTCTACCTGTAAACTAAAGAAAGTCCATTAGTAAACTAAAAGTACTGCCGTGATCCTAAACTAAACAAAAACCCCAAGACCATAACATTTCTGTTTTTTTAACATGCACAAACATATGAACATAGAACATTGGAACTCTTTTTGTTATTTTTTCAAATCCACACTATCGTCTGTTTGGTAGAAAGGAGTAGAACTAGCTTGTGGGGGGCCCAGGGCAACCCCTCAGTAGACCTGCCCTTGGAAGTTGCATGCTTCCAGGATTGCAGCTGAACTCATAGACGAGTCTTCTCTTCGCCATCGACCACCTCTCTCGTCTGGACCTGCCATCTGAAGCCTCCTCCAGAGCATGCCGCAGCTCATTGGCGTGTCTCCACGATCTGTTTGACAGCTGGAAGTAGGCTGCACCCCGCTTAGCCACAATGCACAGCCGCTCCTGGTGACCCTCTGACTGTCGTTTGGCCCACATCTGCCATGGACGTCTCTCCCCACGAACCCGGACCGGGTCCGTAACTTAGAGGAACTCTGCTTGGCCTGCAGTGTTGCTGATCAGCACTCAGCCCTTCAGTGCCTATTGGTCTGGCCTCGACTCTTTGTAAAGCTGCTGCAGCGGTCACTGTTGAAGCTTCAGATCCTCCAGCCCACTGTGGCTGAGCTCCGGAGGAAACTGAGGCTCGCTCGTCGGCATCACTCGTTGACGCAGGCACCTCACCGCCATGCTCGGTACCTTCTCCTACCACACCCCAAGCGCCAGCACTGAGACCCTCCTGTGTCAAACCTGAGTGAGGCTGGTCCTGCTTGACTGCTGTGGTGCCCGATTAATCTCCCTCCCACACCTTGGTTTAGCACTGTGACAGCACAGTTTTACCCTCGGCCGGGGGACCGCGGGGATCATGAGATCGTGGGTTCGATCCCAGCCCCCGACCAACAGTGAGCTGTGTGGAGTTTGCATGTTCTCCCCGTGTTGCGTGGGTTTACTCCGGGATTTCTCCGGTTTCCTCCCGCATACCAAAAACATGTAGGTTTAGGGCGCTCGCGCACGCAGCGACCAGCAGCCAGTGGCTTGTCACCAGACTGCAAACCAAGTCTACCTACGGGTACAAATAAGTAACAAAAAAAAAAAAAAAACAAAAAAACACCTTGTTGTCCTCCACCACTAGAACCAGACAGTTCCGCCGGCCACAACCAGTCCATTCTTCCCCCAGCACCATCTCTAATGGTTAACCCCAGTCCATAACAGGTCACAGCCATGATGTTGTTGCCTTGGGCCGTCATGTGGAACTTGCAGTCAGTCATCACCACTAACCTGTACCAAGCCGTTAACTCCAGTGTTCCAACCGTGTGCAGTCTGCCACCTCCATAACCGTGGAGTGGTGGTGGGTTACCTCTTATTCTGTAGTAGGGGAAAAATTTCCTCACCGTGGCCAAATTCAGTAACAATCCCGTCGCCCCTGTGTCAATCAGCAGTGGCACTTCCTCATCATCCAGCGTCACCTTGCAGTACTTGAACCTGCTGGTACTCGGGGACACCGCGGGGACAGTTATCAGAGCGGGTAAAGTTGTTTTTCTCCGTAGGGTCTCTGGCTCGGACACACGACACACCCTGGCATAATGGTTCAAGCATCCACACTTGCCACAGCACTTCCCTCTAGCCGGGGATTTCCTAGCCTTGTATTGGTGCTTCATGGACCCACAACCCATACACACGGGTTTTCTCAGGACAGAGCTCAGGTTGATAGCCTTGGTTTCTGCGTTGTCATCGGCCATGCTATCCTTGCTGTCTGGGTCCAATACTAATGCTGTGGCAGCAGGACCCCTCTGCTGTTGTGATTGGCGCCACTTTAGCTCTGAAGCTAGCTTGCCTGCGGTCTCCACCTGGAGCTCTAGCTCGACAGCCTTGGCTAATGTCAGTCCACTCAGCACCAAAAGCAGCCTAGATCGTAAAGCATTGCTAGTTGTGTGTTCCGCCAGCTTGTCACATACTATTCCCTCTTCCAATGGCCTGAAACAACATTCGCTAGCCAGCTGCCGCAGGTCGGCAACAAACTAGCGGACAGGCTCACCCACTTGGTGGTGTCGTTGTCGGAACCGAATCCTCAGGACGGTGACGTTGTCCGGGGTGTGGATATAGCGTGCTCGTAACTCGACCACATACGCTCGACCACATACGCTGACCCTCGAACCCCAAAATTATGCATCAGCAGCACATGTGCCCTCTGTTTATCAAGCTCACCCAGGTTGAGTGCCACAATGCAGTTTTGAAAGGCAGTAAACCATCTTGACCAGGGTACAGGTGGCTCGCTCGGGAGGTCCAGGAAAGGCCGAAACGGTGAAACACATGCCTCCATTTTTATTCTCGTCGCCAAAATGTTATGTATGAAATTATCTTGTAATGATGAGGCCAAGTACACGATAGAACTCAGCTTTATTAATGATGGTGTTTTCAGTGTTTCTGACCTTCTGCTGTGCTCAATATCAGTAAGAGAAGTAAATTCAGTTTCTGTGCTTTGCTGCTTCCATTGTGTGACATGCTGATGATGGATGCTGACAAGTGGATTTTCCTTTTAGTCTTGTGCTTCATGAGTGTGTCTTCAAATGGCATGTATGTCTCGTAACCAGAGGGTTGGTGGTTCGAATTACGTTTTTCTTCAGTTTGAGTCTTTTCATTTGTAAAGGACATTTCAAGGTAAGACAGCTGTGTTTTATATTAAACTATTTTCCTTCTTGCAATACTCTTAACTTTAGTGTTAGGTGTTTTAAACTTGCTCATTTGCAATAACTCGAGCCATCCGTTTCAAAGTGAAATGCCGGTTCCACATTGTCGACGCCATGAAGGGCTTAAATGACATTAACAGCCGGTTTAACCTCTGGATTATCTTAGCGACTTTGAGCCTTTTGTGGTATACTGACTTGGCCGTTTTATACAAAGCTGGACTCTCCAACACTTGAGACTTTTTAACTGGAACAGCAACCCCTTAAAGACGAAGCCAAAGTAAAATTTTTAACATTTTGTATGGAATCTGGTCCGTCTCATGAGTGGTAATTGGAATGTTTGAGTGCAGGCGATCTGCAAGCAGAACTTCATTAAGGAATCCGAAGATTTTTATTCTTAAACGCTCCCAGTTGTATTCAGATTGATTGTTTTTGTTCAAGTCTTAATTAAGTTGGTTGCAAATACTCTGCTTGTTTGAATTAAGATCTAAATGCGATCAAATGAAATTGTATGTCAAATGGCATATTGTATGATATAGTGTAGTTAGAAATGTACTTCAAGTCAGTTAACATTATTCTGAAAATGATGTTTTAAAAACTCAAAGCGATCAGAAAGTGGCCATAAGGACTGGAAGAGAAGTGGAAAAAAAAATCAGCAAAATTTAAAACAATGTGTCATGGGTTTAAGTTTCCCCTGAAGTTTATGTTTCCTGAAATTGTGACTTAGATTAACCATTATAATTCAGTAAGTGACTCCGTGAAACACTCATGGCTGCTCTGTTCATTCACAGACCAGAAAATTCATGCTGTTATCCTGTTAAATCAAAGGGAATCTTTGTTCTTTTGCATTTTCTTTTGTTGTTAAAATTGTGTTAACAGGCCTGAGGAGTTGTTAGTTCCTGTCCAGCAGGTCAGTTGGGGTGGGGTGGGGGATCAGTGCTGCTGATAAAGCCACGTCACCCTTTATCCCTTTGGTTTCCATCTCAGCAGAAGCTCTGTTTGAATTGTCCTCAAAAGGGAACATGTAAATCGACAGAGGTGTGAAGTTTGGCCCAGCTGTTCCCATTGATGTCATGGGGGGTGATCTGCTGGGTGTCATGGGGTGTCATGTCTTTACTCTTCCTGGGTTAACTGGATTATTTCTGCTGCTGGGGATCACCTGTTCCTCTTCTTCTCCTTTTCCCTGCTGATTAATGCAGATTTGCAGAATTTAACACCTCTGAACACCACCGTTGAGTTCCTCCTCATGGCAGTCTTCAAAAAATGGCTAACACACGCCAATTTATCACATCCTTTTTCATGTAAATTAGAAGCATTCTTTTGTAAATGTGAGGATTTTTCTCATAAATTTGCAGGATTTTCCTGCAGAGTTAGAGCCATTTTACTCAGAAACGTGCAGCTTCTTACTTGAAAATTTACAGCTTTTTATTATTCATAATTTTGCAGCTTTTGCCTCATGAATTTAGAACTTTTCTTACTCTTGAATTTGAAGTTTAAAAAAAAAAGCTTAAACTTGAAGCATTTTACTCAAATCTTAGATCTGCAGCATTTTTAGGTTGTAAACAGTTGGAAATTTACACCCTTTTTTGTCTTTTTGCTAAAATTGCAGCTTTTTACCCGTAAAATTCCACTTTTTTGGTCAGAAATTGGCAGCTTTTAACTGAGACTTACATTCCTCCCCCCCTTTTTTTGTGTCAGGTCAGGCATTGGCTGGCTTGCTACTGGATAAACATGAAAACCGGTACTATCTGTCTCATGGGTCGGGCCGTCGGTGACTCAACCGGCATCCCCGCCCTTCCGAGGGCGTGGAGGGTGAAACAGGGCATCCTGGCAGAACTAAAAACAATATCTGTCACAGGTCTGTGGTGGACCACTCCCGGTTACACAGGGTGAGACTGGACATCCTGGCAGATAAACACATCTGTCACAAGGTCTGTGGTGGACTGTGCCAGTCGGTGCATTGTGACATGCACTACACAAAGAGCAGAGATAAACAAACCTATCATCTGGTCAGTCACTGCAACAGATACTGGAGTCAGTTTGTCTTGGCTTGTCCTTGCCACTGATAATACCTTTATCTGCCAAGAATGTGCTGCTAGTCCAGCAAAAGCTAGCAGTACTCAAATACTTTGCAAGCAGTTTCATGAAATGGTCAATCAGAAATCAACCCATACCGGCTCGGCCGTCACCCGGGCTTACAACGTCCGCGCTGATCTGTTCACACTCCGACAGGCAGCGAAAAGTAAGCTAGGAGCAGGAAGACAAAAGAAGAGGAAAACAGCAACCTTGTGTGTAGCAGAATGGAATGTACGCACTCTGTTGGACAGAACAACATCACAGCGCCCAGAAAGACAGACCACGCTTGTGGCCCTGGAAATGAACAGGTACAATGTAGACATAGCTGCACTTACTGAAACAAGATTGCCTGGATATGACAGCTTGGGAGACCATGGGTACATCTTCTTTTGGAGTGGGAGATCAACTCAAGAAAGGAGAGAAGCAGGAGTGGGCTTTGCAGTTAGAAAGGAGATAGCAGCAATGCTTGATGAGGAACCGGTGCCAATCAACGACAGGATAATGACTATAAGACTCCCACTACAGCAGAAGATGTATGCCACACTCATCAGTGCATATGCCCCAACAATGACCAACACAGAGGAGGTGAAGGAAGAGTTCTACTGTGATTTACGTGAGACTATCAGGTGTGTACCGACTGATGACAGACTCATACTCGTTGGAGATTTTAATGCCAGAGTTGTTTCGGACACCGAGAAATGGAAAAGAGTGTTAGGCAGTCATGGAGTAAGCAAGTGCAATGCTAATGGAGAACTTCTACTTGCACTATGTTCAGAATACAACCTTGTGATAACCAACACTCTATTTAAGCACAAGGACACACACAAGAAGACATGGATGCACCCAAGATCCAAGCACTGGCACTTATTAGACTACACCATAGTCAGGCAGAGAGACAGAAGGGATGTATTGGACACCTGAGCAATGAGAGGCACGGACTGTGGCACTGATCATGTTATGCTGAGATCTAGATTAAGGATTTGGAGACGAAAACAGCACTGCAGGACGGGTGCGAAGCCACCACGGAAGCTAAACACTAGTGCACTGAAAGGCCAAAAGAAGCAGGAAGAAAGACTGGGACAGCAACAACTCAGAGAATGACATAGAAGAGAAATGGGCAACACTGAAGGATACGGTGTATCAGACTGTGAGTGATGTGTTCGGCTACCCTGAGAGGAAACTAACTAACCTGCACTTATATAGCGCTTTTCTAGTCACAAAGACCACTCAAAGCGCTTTCATTAATACTAACCCTCTATTCTATGGGCCTATAGGAAACAAATATCTAGGGACAATTTAGAACAGCCAATTAACCTAACATCAAGATTGAAACATCAAGATTGGTTTGATGAGCATGATGAACACCTGAAGAAACTACTAGAAGCGAGGAATACAGCTAGGCAGGAAAACCTACAGTGTAACACAAGGTTGAAGAAGAAGAAATACCCAAAGGCTCAGAGTGAGCTACAGAAGTACACCAGAGAGATAAAGTCCAACTGGTGGGATGAAAAAGCGGAGAAACTTCAAACTGCAGCAGACAGGAAGGACATGAAAACATTCTTCACAGGTTTGAGAGAACTCTATGGCCCTAAACCAAGAGGATTGATCCAACTAAAGGCTATGGATGGTGAAACGGTTTTGCAGGAGAAAGACAAGATCCTGGACAGATTTGCAGACCACTTTGACCAACTACTAAACAACCCTGGAGATCTCACTGAAGAGGCTAAAGAAGCTCTAGTGCAGAGACCAGCTGTATCAAGTCTGGATGAACCACCAAATTTTGATGAACTAATGGCAGCTATCAGGACAACACAGGATGGTAAAGCTCCAGGAAGGGGTGGAATTCCAGCAGAAGTGTGGAAATTTGGTGGTGTTCAGCTGACCAACTGCCTGCACAAGCTCATCCAAGAGATATGGGATGCCCAGAAAGTACCTCATGACTGGAAGGATGCAAGTATTGTGCCTTTGTTCAAGAAAGGTGACAGGAAGGATTGTGGAAATTACCGAGGTATATCACTGCTAGCCACTGTTGGTAAGATTCTCTCACATGTATTACTTAACAGACTCAGTGAACACATCTCACAGAATGTACTACTGGAAATCCAGTGCGGCTTTAGAAGTGGAAGAAGCACAATGGACATGATTTTCTGCTTGAAACAGGTTCAAGAAAAGTGTATTGGACAGAACATGCCGCTTTATGTAGTCTTCATAGACTTCAGTAAAGCCTTGGATACTGTTTCATGACAAGGACTTTGACAGGTACTCAAGAAGTTGTCAGAGAAGTTTGTTAGCCTGATCGAGGTACTCCATACAGGTATGAAAGCAAACGTGGCAATGAGTGGTTCAGTATCTAAAGACTTTTCAGTAAGCAACGGGGTGAAACAAGGGTGTGTGCTGGCACCTACACTCTTCTCGCTATATCTGGTAGCCATGCTTGAGGTGGCCTTCAAAGACACTTCAGAAGGAGTATACATTCAAACAAGGAAAGAAGCAGACTTGTTCAATGTGGCACAGTTTAAAGCCAAGAGTAAGACATCAATAAAAGTAGTAAGAGAAATGCTCTTTGCCGACGACAGTGCTCTAGTTGCACAGTGTGGAAGATATCCAATCTTTAGTGGAGAAATTTGCAAGAGCAGCTAGCCAATTCAGCCTCCAAATCAACATCAAGAAGACAGAGTGCCTTCATCAACCACCAAAGTTCTAATTATCAACATCACTACCAGAAGAGATCAGCACTGGTACAGAGCCACTAGTCAAGTGCAAGACTTTCAAGTACCTAGGGAGTACTGTTTCAGAGAATGCTAGGCTGGAGGATGAACTATCTCTCAGAATGGGAAGAGTGAGCGCTGTTTGGAAACTTGAGGGAGAGACTGTGGAACAATCGACATGTGTCTATCCGTGTGAAATGCAAAGTGTACAGAACAGTACTGGCTACTTTATTGTACGGTGTTGAAACTTGGACTGTCTACAGAATGCAGGTGAAGAAACTCCACGCGTATGTGATGAGACACCTTCGAGCCATAATGAACATCTCATGGAAAGACAAGATAACCAACATAGAAGTGTTGAAACGAGCTGGTCTACCATCAATGGAGGACATGCTAATACAGATGAACCTGAGATGGCTCAGACATGTTGAGAGGATGGACCACCAGCGTCTCCCTCGGCTGTTACTCTATTCACAGTTATGCGAGGGCAAACGCAATCAGGGTAGACCAAGGCTCAGATATAAAGACACTGTAAAAAGAAACTTGAAGAAGTTGGACATAGACAGGAGTTCCTGAGAGCGGAAGGCTAAGGACAGAGCTGTGTGGAGGAATCTGATCAGACCTAAATGAAACAGTCATTGTCGCCCACGACAGACTGCAATGATGATGATGATGATGATGATGATGTTCACACAACACAGCCACCAGGCAGGGGCATCGGTAAAGAGGCCGGATGGAGATGCCTGCCTGGTATTTATGGAGCAGTGCAGTGGTGGAAGAGGAAGAGGAAGTGCCTGATCTAACACCACCCAAACAAATAACTGTCCTTTTTTAAAAGTCTATTCTCCAATCAAACAAAGTTTTCGCCAACTAACAACTCAAAATTCCTCTCCAGATTTTCTTTCTCAGTTGAAACAAAAATTCAGTTCTCTCAAAAGTCTAAAACAAAAAGTTATTTTCCAAACAAAAAAGACTTGAAGGAAAGGGAAAACAATCAGAAAAGTTAAAAGAAAAGAGAAATTCTGGCTGTAGAAAACTCCAGACCAGGTTTTATTTCTGGGGAACGAGTGGACTTGAGTATAATGAGGAAGTGGCTGTAAGTGGAGTGAAATAATTAACCAGAATACCACAGCATTTTGTCTGGTGCCAAAAGGAGGCTATGCTGCAGATGGGGAGTTCTGTGTTGGAGATTTACAACCCAGCCTGACAACTTTTTTGAGCTTTGTAACCCCCGTGCACAAAACTCTATTTCTCTCTCTCTTTCTTTTCTCTCCATCCTTGCTCTCCCACCAAAAATCTTCTTCTTCTTTTAAATTTGATTGGCGGATGGCAAGCAGCTTACAGGTGCATTACCACCACTGACTTGATTATCATCACTCTATATCTTTGAATAAGGAGTTCTTATAAGGAGTTCTGAACAACGCCTTATGTTTGAAAAAAAATATCTTCTTGTTCTCTCGGTTACTGGCAGAGAGCAAACAACTGAAAGGTGCATACCGCTACCTACTGTACAAGAATGTGTAACATTATGTCATCTGAACCCGACCCCTAAATTCTACGACTTAATCCTGTGTTATTTAATAAAAGAGAAAAGAGCCCTTCTCGTGATTCTTATTGCCTCTCCACCTCCATCTGTTCCCAGAATCCCAGTTAAGCCCTACCGGCCTCTCGAACTTCATTTTCCATTATCTGTCTTTCATTTCCGTATTTGTGACAGTGTAATAAGATGTGCTCGACATTTTCTTTTACTCCACATTCTCTACATTTGTCACTTTTGCTTTTCCCCATGGTGAATAAAGTGCCGTTTAAACTTGTATGATCCAGTCTGAGTCTTGCCATAATGATGTCTTCCCTCCTTTTGGTTGTTATGTAATTCTTTATTGCAATAGATTTTTGTATTCTGTAATATGACGTAACAGTATATGAATTAATAATTATGATCAGGTATAAAAATTTATTAATTTATTTTAATGTATTGGAACCAGAGATGAATTCTCAGCTCATATACACCGGAAAAGTTAAAAACACTCGTGGGGCACCGGCTTCTATCTCTAAGAAGCAATTTAGTCTTTAATTTCACTTTATACCAGTTTAATCACTCAATAAATTAATTAAAAATCAGTCTCAAAATTTTAGTGAATTCGATACTGGGGACTTGAACCAGACTCAGAATGAAATAAATTCCCAACAACTTCTCTCATTTTCACATATTTATTAAATGAAATGATAATTCAAAGACATTGCAATGATTTTGTTAACCATGAAATTAAACTTGTAAATGATACATTAACAATGTCAACATTTGCAGAACCACGGTTAACTGTGAAATGACTTTAGATCAGTTTGAAGTTAACAGATTGTGGAAAACAATGCAAATTTATGGGGAAAGTTTTACTAATTATATGAAAAGTTCTGGATTACTCTTAAGAAAATAAAAACAGAATTTTAATGAAAAGAGGAGTTATGTTAATGGCTCCTTAATTTTGCATTTGATCAAATATTGAATTATCCTCAAATCTCAGACGTTTGATTCAGCAGATGGTTATAAAGAAAGTGCAGCTCACGTGCTTCCTTGTTGAAGATTTGAAGTTGCGTTCTTTCATCGTCCTCGTGGAGCTTTCGATCTGGAAAAGTGCCAAAACCCAGAATATTTGTCCAGCAAATATTTGGTTGTCACAAGATGAGATTTTGATGTGTTGATCACCTGGGCTGCGATCTGGCCCAGGGCGTCTCCTCCTCGTGGTGTGGTGATTTCTTCACCTGTGGCGAGCTGTGTCAAGAATCTGTGGCTTCTCATGAGGAGTTTAAGGATAATTAAAAATCTGATCTGATAGCAAAATCAACAGACCTTCGGACTGGGGGAGAAGAAAATAGTTTCTAGTGTGTAAGTTGGTCAATATAAAATAAAAAAAGTCAAGATTAAAACTTAAATTAAAATTAAAACGGTGGTTTTACAAAAAGTTTAACAGGAAAAAGTGATAGAAATAAACGTGAGGGATTAGAGTTTTAAACTCTTAATTAGAATTTGAGCTCAAAGAAAAAAGAATCAATTCCCAGACGTTTAAGAGAAAAGAAAAAAACATTAAAATTACAAAGAGGTTACAAACAAAACATGATACCTCAGGCTCTGTGATCGTAGAAAAGAAACACGTGGGAGAAGTCCTTTGTTCTCTGGTAGTTCTCTGCTGTGGCAGACAAAGTGAACAGAACAATGGGCAAGAGAAAAAAGAAACAAGACAGAGATGGAAGCGAGGGTGTCATTTCCTTTTATAACTTCAGTCGAGCTTTCGCGGGCTTCCGGGTTGACAGGAACTCAGACCAATAGCCTTCCTTCGTGGGCGGGCTTTAAGAACTTTAGTCCAATAAACAAACAGTCTTTTGTCTGGAACTTTGAGAGAGCTCTTGTCAAGCAGAGATTGGCTGAGATCGGTCACATGATTTGAGAGATATTTTGGCAAATCTTTAACACTTAATATTCATCTATACATTTATGTATATAAACTAAGCTAACCTTAGTGATTAATGTAACTTATACCCAGTGCTTATAAATTAACATCCAGGATTAAACATTCATTTAAACATTTTTAGCATGCACATACTATATATATAATCACAGATTAATATATTTCAAATCCATTATTGATTTTCACATTAAAACATCAGAGTCCATTTACTTTTCCTGGTGTCCTGGAAAAGAAGAGAATTGAATTAACACAGATGTGATGAAAAACTTCACTGGTTAGATCGGCATGTCCCAGAGTTGCCAGAAGGGGGCAATGTTGAGCTATGGATCTTTGTAGTGACCATATGACGTACTCCAGGGTTCTGTTCCATGTCTCCACGTTTATGGGGCCATAAAGTCAAAACAGGAAATGCATTAGGGTGAATTCCTTAGACTAGTTTTAACAAAGGAATGTGAGTTCAATTGTGGCCTGGGGGATGCAAGAGCAGTTTCCTGGCTGTTTTTTTTTTTCCCTGGGTGAAACAATGTCTTTAAGCTGAAGAATAATTTTATTGAAGAGCCAAAATGAGATGATGCTACAACGATCTACCTTTATGATCTTCATCCCATCTTTTTTGCCATAGCTCAGTTCCTTTTTTCTTGATTACTGCTTTCCCTTTACCTTTTCCAAGAGACAATGGTATAATTATCTCTTTTCCAAGAACGCTTTTTGCTAACTTGTCTGCACAGTCATTCCCTTTCATCCCTTCATGTGCAGGAACCCAGCAAAACTGAACTTCTCCACCACCCCTGTGTACCCTAAATAAACTGTGATATAGCTCAATCACCAAGTCTTTCCTTGTAGATTTTAGTGTCTGTATGGTTTTTAACGCTGCAAGTGAATCCGTGCACACCACCACCTGGTCTGGTCTGACCTCCTCCACCCACTGCAAAGCAATGATTATTGCCATAAACTCTGCTGTAAACACGGATGTATTGTTGGAGAGTCTTTTTGCAATAGTCACTTTAAACTCTGGAATGAATACTGCAACTCCAACAGTGCCCTCTTTATTCTTTGAACTGTCAGTATAGAGCTGTAAGAAGTTATAGTAATTATTCCTGAGGTAAATGCTTGTTTTAACACCAACTTCACTTTTTACTCATTAGCAGACTAGCGTCTACTTCTATTCCCGGAAACAGCCAAGGGGGGACATTACACACTGGACTGTTAGCTATATCAATAGTGTGTAGCTCATACATTCTGGCTTTTCTTTCAATTGTCCACCCAAACCTGTGTCCCTGGAAATGAGAGTATTCCCAGCAGTCTTGTAGTGTTGTTTTTGAAATATTTGCTTTGTAACTTCCTTTCAGCTTGACCCAGTATGATAATGCAAGTTTATCTCTTCTCAAATCCATTGACATTTCTCCTGCTTCTATTAAAACTGCATTGTTTGGTGTTGTTTTGATGGCTCCAATGCACAGGCGAAGCGCTATATGCTGCATTCTATTTTTTCCAGAGTCGTCTTTGCCGCTGCTCCATAAAGCATGCATCCATAGTCGATTGTCGATCGCATTAGTGCTCTGTAAATGTCAATTAATGCCTGTTTATCTGCACCCGATTCAAGTCCAGCTACAGCTTTTATGAGATTAATGACTTTTTTGCACTTTGTCTACAGATTTTCAACATGAACTCTCCATGTGTATGCACTATCAAACCACAATCCTAGATATTTGAACTCACTGACTTTCTCTTTTCGTTGATTATATAATGTTAATGGTTCTGTGCCATTTCTGTTTTTTTTTTTTTGTGAAAGTCATATAGCAGGTTTTACTGTTTGAAAATTTAAATCCCCAGTCTTGTGACCACTTTTCCACTTTCTCCATTGCTTTCCTGATGTTTTTGAACACAAATTTCTCATTTCTTCCCCTTGTCCATATGGCTCCATCATCTGCATATAGTGCTGTTTTGATGGATCGCCCTTGATCCACAAACATGTCATTAATCATTATATTGAATAAAACAGGGCTTATCACACTCCCCTGAGGAGCACCATTTTCTATTTCAAAGTCATTAGAAACTTCTGATCCTACTTTAACCCTAATTGTCCAGTGTTAAAAAAATCCATTATCCAATTATACATCCTACCACCAATGCCCATTTTATTCAATTTGATAAGAAGTCCATCCCTCCACACTGAGTCATAAGCCTTTTCAATATCCAGATAAACTATAACCATTACTTCTTTCATTTTGAGAGTCTTTTCAATATCATTGCTTACCCTAACTAGAGCATCCACTGTGGATCTTCCTCTTCTAAAACCATTCTGATAGTCATTTATTAATTGTTTTTGCTCTAGTACATACGAGACTCTATAAACTAACACCTTCTCCATCCATTTCCCTAAGTGTGACGTTAATGCTATTGGCCTGTAGTTGCCTGGATGAGCTGGATTTTCCCCTGGCTTATTAAATGGTAAAATTACAGCCTTTTTCCACCCGCTTGGGATAACCCCCTCCTTCCATATTCTGTTAAACAATTTCAGCACCAGTTGCATTGATTGCATAGGCAACTGCCGGAACATAGCATAGTTTGACTGATCATATGCTGGAGCTGTGGATCCACTGTCTTGCAAAGCTCTCTTAAGCTCTGACATTTTGAGCTCGAAGTCTAATGCAGTCACGTCCTCTTTCACTTCATTTTTTAAGTTTGCATTTTCTCTGACTTTATGCTGCCTTTGCCGTCTATGACTCTCACCACGATGGTCTCCTCTATGCATTGCTGCAAATGCTCTACCTAGGACTTCTGCCTTTTCTTTGTCTGCTAGAGCCATCTTGTCCCCATCCACTAAAGCTGGAATTTTAACTGATACCCTTTTCCCACTCATTTTTTTTTAAACATACCCCAGACATCACCTAGTTCTGTTTTCCTACCAAGGGTGGAACAAAATTCTCTCCATGTTGACATTTTCCTGTTTTTAATAATCCTTCAAGCTACTGCCCTTTTTGCTTTGTACTCGATTAAGTTTTCACTAGTCATATTCTTCCTCAGCTCTCTGAATGCCTTGTTTCACTCTTTTACTGCAATACTACATTTGTCATTCCACCAGGGTACAACCTTCTTCCTACCCTGTGTTGTTTTCTTAGGTATACTTGCTATTGCAGCATTCAGAATATGATCAGTTACCTGACTTGAACACTCTTCTATGCCACCTTGTAATGTTACCAACTGACACGATTGAACACAGTATTGCCTAAATTTTCCCCAATCTGCCCTGTCAAAACACCATCTTGTAAAACATCTTCCCTCTTGTATACATACTTCAGTTTTAATGACTGTGAGTATTGGGAAGTGATCACTTCCCATAGTTGTCCTGTTCATAACCGTCCATTCACAGGTGCTCACTAAAGAATCAGATACCAGAGTCAGGTCAATACATGAAAATCTGCCCCTATGCACATCCACGCTGGTACCTTCGCCACTGTTTAGACAAATTAACGATCTTTCATCTAACATGTCTTCCACAACATTTCCATTGTTATCTGTATGTGTGCTTCCCCATAAGCTATTATGGGCATTAAAGTCTCCACACCATACCTCTTTCATATGCCCTTCCCCTGCCATAACACTGAAAATATCTGCTGTTAACTTCCTACATGGGTTGTAATAATTAATCAGCTTAATATTTCCTTGTCCATTCGGCCTACATATTTCAATAATATTACATTCTATATCCTCAAGGGAGGGAATCGGCCTATACGCCTATAATTCTATCCTGTCTGATTGAACTGTATCCTGAAATAACAAAACCTAAGTGAGGATGAAGCTATGTCTCTTGTAGACACACTACCTGTGGAACAACTTGTAGTTCGTAAATATACTTCTTGAGTTCTTGTCCGTTTGCTATAAGACTCCTCGCATTCCACTGTAGTATGTGTAGTTCCATAATTAAGGTCTTGTTTCAGCATGTGCAGTCTCCCCAGTTTCAGCTTTCAATAAAGCATGAATCTGGTCAGCTGTGATATACAGTGGTACCTCTACTTACGAACGTCTCTACATACGGAATTTTCAGGTTACGAGACGCCTCAACAGGAAAATATTGCCTCTAGTTACAAACGAAATTTCAGGATACAAAAGGCAAAAAAGTACGCGCTCCTCGCAGCTTCCGTAGTTTACCGAACGTAAACATACCTGTAGCTGCTCTGCCATTGGCTATCGCCTAGCATCTTCCTGGTATCCCATTGGCCACAAAGTTGTTTTTTTTTTCCAAAACTTTATGCGTTTGGTTGATCTCGCCAAAGAATATGGCCGTAATACATCAACGATCAGCACGGTATTAAAACAAAACGAAGCACTTACAAGCCGACAAAAGCAAACGTCCTTGGATCAGAACATGAACCAAAGAAGGCAAAAGGTGACGTCGACGACGATAGCAGTTAAAGGGTAAATGAACATAATTTTTATTATTCTTTCTCTTTTATTATTCTCTTTTATTATTCTTTCTCTCATTTTAAACTCTCATTTTATGTTTATTGTGCAGTAATCTAATTGTAACATGTATTTGTTACATGTTTTGATGCGTTTTTACGATTTATAAAAAATTTATGCCCGAATTTTGGGGGCTTGGAACGGATTACGGCATTTACATGTAAAACGCGCCTCTACTTACGAATTTTTCACGTTACGAGAATTCTTCCGGAACGAATTAAATTTGTAAGTAGAGGTACCACTGTATTTCACATCTAGGAAGCTTCCGGCTGCTTCCACAATGGTTTTGATTCTTTCACTTTTCTTCTTTTGCTGTGCAGCAACATTCATGGTGCGGCAGATAAAAGCTATAAAGTTTGTCCTCTTAACTATCAATATGTCATCATCCATTTTGCATTTGTGAACACAAACATTCCTTGCAGCTGCACGATCCTGTGCTTGCGTAGGACCCATTGATTGCTGGGCTTCCATTTGAACTGAACTTCTTTGAGGAAGGCCTGCTGTGTTTCTGACTATTCCTGCCTCTTTAACTGTCTTTAGAGCTTCCACTTACGAGATTTTCTTAGTTATTCTGATTTCCTGGGCTTGTCTTGCTTCCCTCTGCACAACACATCCTCCATATGCAGCACTGTGCTCACCCCCGCAGTTGCAACACTTTACTTTGACGTCCTTGTCACATTTACCATATTCATCCTCCCCTCCACATATAGCACATCTTAGCTTTCCCTTACGTTGCTGAGCAGTGTGACCCATCCTTTGACATTTGTAGCACCTGAGTGGCTTTGGGACATATTCTCTGACACTGAAATACATGTATCCTATTAGGACTGATTTAGGGAGTGCTTTCTCATACTGAGTCATGACAGACTGTGCAGTGAACCTTCTTTTTTTACTCTTTAGCCTTTTCACATCCTTCATCTTTCCTCTTTGGATCTTGTTTTTCACTTCTTCCATAGACATGCACAAAGCGACACCTGATAACTGATAACTCCCCTCAAGTTAGCTGTTGCGCTAGGAACAGGCGCCTTCATTTGTTCTCCATTTAGATATGTAATTGTCAGTATTTTCTGTTGCTGTTGTTTACCTGTGTCATGAATTAACAGCCCGTTATTATTCAAGAAATTTGCAAACTTAACTCTCCCAATTTCTTTCTCAATTGCTTTTGTTAGCTTAACCGGGTGATAGTGCCCCCCCACCATGATTGAACTCAATGACAACCTTCCAGTCATTCCCTACATCCTCAAACTGCCATCCATTTTGGCCAGTTTGTGTTTTCTTCGCATTGTTACTTCCTCCCGCATCACTCTCATCTGACCCGCTTCTAGGTCTTGTTGCCCCCCTAGCTGCACTTTTCCGGCCCCCAGGCCTGGCTAGTGTCCAGCCCACCACATCTTTATCATACCCGTCAGAGCTAGATGCCATAATATTACAGACAACGTACAGTTTTTGCTATCCACCACAAACAAATCAATCCTACTCCCAGCCAAACACAGACATAAATGCGGTCCCAATCTTATTCTTCTTCTCTTCGACACCTTCCAGTCCTCCAAGGCTCTCTACCCTTTATTCGGCTGGCGGTACCAGGTAACATGGGAGCCAATTGTAGAGCAGTATTCAGTTGGAGGTGGAGGTGGAGATGAAGGTGGGGACTATGGAAAGGTTCAGGTTCAGGTTCAGGTTACTTTATTTGTACCCGTAGGTAGATTTGTTTTGCAGTCTGGTGACATCCATATTTACAAGCCACAATTACATTCAACATAGACACAAACACAGGCACACATGAAGCTGACTATAAACATGATAAAAATACTCAAGGCTCCATCAATCAGGGTATAAAAAGACAAAGAGATGAGGGAGAAACCAGAGGTAAGAGAGAAGGGTCATATAAAAGTTAAAAACTAGTCAGAGGTTAAAAAAACTCAAAGGTCTAAAACCCAATAAAATATTTAGAACCCAAGTGACATCATACAAAAATAAGTAAATATAAAATGAAGTTAGTAAATAGGTACCTAAATTATGTACAATATATTTTTATAGCTTGTTCAACTCTTTGACAGCAGAAGGGACAAAGCTGTTTTTGTAGGGCTGGGTTCTACTTTTTGGGACAGCAAACCTCCGTCTTGAGGGAAGAAGCTGAAAATGGCAGTGCAAAGGGTGGGAGTCATCATTTAAAATGGAGTTAGCCATCCTCTGTACTTGTCTGGTGTATAGGGATGTCAGGCTCAGCTGTGACTCACCAAGCAAACGACTGGACCATCTAACTACCTGATCCAAGGATTTCCTCTGTTTCAGTTTCATCTGACCAAACCATGACACTAAAGAAAAAGATAAAACAGATTCAATAAAAGCCCGATAAAACATTGTCATTATGGTTCGGTCAATTTGGAAGCGTGTAAGTTTCCTCAAACAATGCAAATTTTGCTGACCCTTTTTGCACACCCTTTCACAGTTCACTTCAAAGTTTAAATTACTATCAATAATCGTCCCAAGATATTTGTACGATTGTACACATTCGGTGGTCTGGCCTTTTAGTATGGTGACTTTGTGCCTGGGAGTTTTCCTCCTAAAGTCAATAATCATATCTTTCGTTTTTGTTGTATTCAGCTGCAGGTAGGAATCCTCACACCAGTGAACAAAATCATCAACTACTGGGCCATGGCCACTCTCACCATCCTGGAGGAGACTGACAATGACTGAGTCATCAGCATACTTTATAATGTGTCTGTTGTCATGTCTGCTCCGACACATGTTTGTGTACAGGATGAAGTGTAGTGGTGACAACACACACCCCTGAGGAGAGCCAGTAGAAGAGCACTTGAGGTCAGACAATGTACCATTGACCCTTACTCTCTGCGTCCTGTTGGTTAAGAAATCCAGAATCCAACCCACCAGATTATTGCTCAAATCAAATTGTTGCAGGAGCCTTTCAACTAAAATTTGAGGTTGGATTGTATTAAAGGCGGAAGAAAAGTCCACAAATAAAAGCCTGACATGTGTCCCATTAAAATCCAGATGTTTAAAAAGCATGTTAAACATAGTGACAGTGGCATCCTCCACTCCTCTGTGAGGCCTATAGGCAAACTGCAGAGGATCCAATGCATGTTCAGTCTGCCTTAGGACCTCACATCTGACCAGTTTTTCAAAAATTTTCATTAAAATTGAAGTCAAAGCAACTGGTCTAAAGTCGCTTACCATTTTAGGACAGCTGGATTTTGGAACGGGAACAACCACGGCTTCTTTCCAGATCTTAGGCGCATGTTGTGTCTGTAAGGACTTATTGAAAATGTAATGAAATATAGGACTCAGTTCATGTGCACAGGACTTTACCAAGCGCCCACATATATTATCAGGGCCCTGACTTTTGCTCACTTTTACAGCGCAGAACTCCCTTTTAACATCCTGCACCTCAATATTAAAGTGCTGATTGTCTTTGAGTTTCTGTTTCAAATCTTGGATTTCTGTGCTGAAATCAAAGGAGTCAAAACGACCATAAAAACAATTAAGAGCATTAGCCAGCTCTGTGTCTGAATTAAAACCATCTAAAAACACACAATTACTGCGCTCTGTGCTCTGAAGGCCTGCAATAGTTTTCATACTGGCCCAGGCTGAACCAAGTTTCTTTGTTGCCATTTGCTTTCCAACTCTGATTTATAATTCTGTTTCACTCTTAAAATTTCGGCCTTCAGCTCCTTTGTGGCAACCTGTAGCTCAGAAACAGACCCCTGTTTAAAGGCAAGTGCTTTCCTCTGTAAGCAGGATTTAACTGATTTTGTAACCCATGGTTTGTTGTTGGGATATATTTTGACACATTTACGTGGAACAATTTTATTTTGACAGAAAGACATGTATGAGCATGTGAGGTCAACCAGAGAGTCCAAATCATCCCCGCAGGCCAGTCTGAACATCTCCCAGTCTGTACAGTCAAAGCATTCCTGGAGGCTGTGCTCTGAATCTTCTGTGCACACATCGATGTCTCTCGTCTCCACCTTGCCTCTTCTGAGAGCAGTTTTATATGTGGGCAGCAAATGTACACAGTTGTGATCTGAGGATCTCAAAGGAGGAAGGGGGAGTGATTTATAGGCCCTCTCTATGGATCCATAGCACAGGTCCAATGTCTTTTTTCGCCTGGTTGGGCAGGAGACATACTGATAAAAGTTTTTAAGTGTCTTCTTTAAAGAAACATGATTAAAATCCCCAAGAATGAAGTTTGGCGCCTCTGGAGAAATTGATTGCAGCTGCTGGATCACATCAAAGATGGTTCTGGAAGCGGAGTCAGCGTCTGCCCTCGGATGAATGTACACAGTCGTGATGAAAAGTTGGGGAAACTCACGAGGCAAACAAAAGGGGCGTAGTGACACAGACAGCAGCTCCACATCGGAAGTACAGATGCACTCTCTGACCGCGACAGATGTGCAGTACTGCTTATTAATGTATAAACATACGCCGCCCGCCTGACGTTTCCCCGTTACCTCTTCCTGCCAATCCGAGCGCAGCGGGGCTCCAAAGCCGTCAATCCACAGGTCTGCATCTCGGTCATGCGCAGTAAGCCAAGATTCGGTGAAAGCCATGACGCTTAAAGTCCTTCTGGTAGCGTACATTCCCTTGAATTTCATCCACCTTGTTTCTCACAGACTGTTCGTCGGCCTCCGTCGGTCTATGATGACCATGGAAGAGAATCCTAAACGTCTACTCTGCTGGAACAGCACCGCCTGTGGCTGAACAGGGCGATGCGCGAATGGCAGTCCCTGTCACACAGGTCGCACTTGTGGGTGGTCTCCATGCTGCTGGGTCTGTGGCGGTTCTTCCTGCGGGTCCTTTTTTCATCTGCTGCAGCAGTCAGTCTCTCTTCACCCGCCTTGAGCTGTCTGGTCAGGGTGCCTCTCCATTTGGAGCGGTCCGTTGCAAGGTCCTCCCAGCGCTCTGTGTTGATCTCCAGGGCCTTCACGTCTCTCTTGCAGATGTCTCTAAAACGCAGCTGTGGGCGGCCAACGTCTCTCCTGCCAGTTGCCAGTTCTCCGTAGAGGACGTCTTTGGGGATTCTGCTATCCTCCATACGGTGAACGTGGCCTAGCCAGCGGAGCCTGCGCTGCCTGAGTAGAGTGAACATGGAGGGAAGGCCGGCGCGGGACAGAACTTCTGTGTTGGGCACTTTGTCCTGCCAGGATATGTCCAGGATGTGGCGAATGCAGCACAAGTGGAAGGAGTTCAGTCTCTTTTCCTGCCGGGCGTATGTTGTCCACGTCTCACTCCCATAGAGCAGTGTGCTGATGACACATGTGTTGTACACTGCCATCTTCGTCTTGACAGAGAGTTTGGGATTCTCCCACACTCGTGTGGTGAGGCGAGCGAGTGTGAAGGCTGATTTTCCAATCCTCTTGTTGATCTCTGTATCAAGGGAGAGGTTGTTGCTGATCGTGGACCCCAGGTACGTGAACTGATTCACGACCTCCAGCTCGTAGTCGTCGATGGTGATGGTTGGTGGTGCTTCCGTGCCTTGCGCCAAGACGTTAGTCTTCTTCAGGCTGATGGTAAGCCCGAAGTCCTTGCATGCCTGGGAGAAGCGGTCCATCAGGGTCTGAAGCTCCTGCTGTGTGTGGGTTGCGACTGCAGCGTCGTCTGCGAACAGCATGTCTCTGATTAGAGCCTCGCGTACTTTGGTTCTGGCTTTCAGGCGGGCGAGGTTGAAAAGCCTGCCGTCAGATCTTGTGTGCAGGTAGATTCCCTCTGTTGCTGTGCTGAAGGCATGCCTCAGGAGCATAGCAAAGAAAATCCCAAAGAGGGTTGGCGCAAGTACACAGCCCTGTTTCACTCCGCTGCGTATGTTGAATGGCTCTGAGACGTTGCCATCGCGCTGCACTATCCCCTGCATGTTGGTGTGAAACTATTCGATGAGGCTTTGCAACTTTGGTGGGCATCCTATCTTTGGCAGGATCTTGAAAAGGCCCTCTTTGCTGACCAAATCGAACGCTTTGGTGAGGTCGATGAAGGCGACGTACAGGGGCATGTTAGGTTCTCTGCATTTCTCCTGGAGTTGGCGGATGGAGAATATCATGCCTACCGTCGATTGTGCAGCGCGGAAGCCACACTGAGACTCGGGGTAGACACATTCGGCAAGCTTCTGTAGATGAACAAGAACAACTCGTGCGTAGACTTTGCCAACAACGCTGAGGAAGGAGATGCACTGCAAAAATGGGGTAGCTTAAAACAAGTTAAAAATACTGCATTTCAAGATAAAAATACTAAAAACTAGTCAAATTATCTGTCCATGCAGCAAGATACTTTTACTTGGCTAGAAATCTTAAAACAAGACAATTTAATCTTGAAACAAGCAAGCACTCAAAGGGTCATTTTAAGCTCAAAATTCTTATTTTAAGATTGAACTGTTAGAAAAAATTACTTAATATAAGCAAATAAGACTTGATTTAGCAATGAAGTTCTCTTGTTATTAGTGAATAATACAAAAAATAGGTGGAAAGTGAACAGTGAGGGTAGCTTAAAACAAGTTAAAAATACTGCATTTCACGATAAAAATACTAAAAACTAGTCAAATTATCTGTCCATGCAGCAAGATAATTTTACTTGTCTAGAAATCTTAAAACAAGACAATTTAATCTTGAAACAAGCAAACACTCAAAGGGTCATTTTAAGCTCAAAATTCTTATTTTAAGATTGAACTGTTAGAAAAAATTACTTAATATAAGCAAATAAGACTTGATTTAGCAATGAAGTTCTCTTGTTATTAGTGAATAATACTAAAAATAGGTGGAAAGTGAACAGTGAGCTATATCTTGAATCAAGTTAATACATCTTGAAATGAACCCCCAAAACTAGCTACAAAAAATTGAAATTAGAGCTTGTTTTAAGAACCAATATCTGGACCAGTGAAACAAAAATCACAAATGGAAAATTGAAATATAACAGCATTTATTTAATTTCAACCCATCAGTCAATATGGACTGTATTTACCTGTACAATTCAAAAATATGACTCTTGACAACTTTCCAAAAGTGAGTATCACATCTTTTAGGCCTTCAAAGAAACACATCCAAGCCTCTTTAACCATTATTAAATAGCCTTAGCAGAAACAAGGGTATCACAAGCACAGCTATTCAAAATAGAACAGACATTCAAAACTCGTGGACACTTATTTTTCAATTAACCATTTCCATTCAGGTAATGCTTTCTTATATGCACTAGTGGCATCTTGCTTATCAATAACATCACTTACAGAGAGAGGCCTTCAGGAACCCACTTTGGTTGGTGTAGTAACACACCATTCCACCACAAACGTTTTAACAGTATGAACAGTATGAAACATTACGAATTATATAAAATATTTTTGAATGTTCTTAGATGCAACAAAAGTGCTTTCACAAGAACTGCTATTAAAGATAAGCAAAACAAACATTACGAAATGTGTGGTAGGGCTAGATGATGATGGAAAAAATGACAGGACTAAGCCTGGATTAAATAGTTACTAAAATAAGAAGTAAACCAGACTAAAGGAGATTAAAAATTAAGGTATAAACCAGAAGTAAAAAGGACTAAACCAGGGGCTGACTGAGATGGAACTCTAATACAAACCCAGAAGAACGTGATAATTTCCCAGGACTAAATGAAAGGACTCTTGCAGGCATAAACTGAGAGAAAACTGCCTAAATCAGGTCTAAAAATCAGACAATATGACAAACTGAACCAGAATTAAACCAGCACTAAACCATGGAGGGAATAATGTCCACATCATGCAAGTACTGAAGCTCAGAGTAAAGCAGATTTTAATTAAGACTATACCAGATCTAAACCCAAAAAGAAGCAGATAGCTTCAGTTGCTTCTAAAAGAATAATTCACAGGGAATGTAACAAAATGAAAATCGTGATTTTGATAGGATCCTGTACCATATTGCCCAGCCCTACTGTGTGGTCACTTACTTTGAAAAGAATGATTTCCATTCAGCTAATGCTTTCTTATATGCACTAGTGGCATCCTGATCATGAATAACATCACTTATTACCTCAGTCTGGATGACAGAGAGGACTGTTGCAACACACTTCGGGTAAGTCAGGTGTAATGTGTAATAATACGCCATTAGCACCAACATTCCATCACAAAAGTCCTCCTTTGGTAGAGTGCTCACAGGCATGTCTCCTACTGCTAATATGCAGGTTGTACCATCAAACAGAAGCACTGGGGAAAACAGAGTACGCTTCTTCAAGTACAATGCAGGGTCCTCCCCTGGCTAGAATAAAGCAAAAAGGGCAAGGGTGAAACCAAAGTTTAAGAGTACATCGTACATGAAAATTTGCAGCAAAAGTTTGCTGCAAGCCACACACAGTTAAGTCTTACTTTGAGGATGCGAAGAAGTGCCTCGCTTGCACTTCCAAGTCACTTTGGAGGTAGTGCTGGTGATGGGAAGAGTGACGGCAGTGCACTGAACAGGGTGATGGTGAAATCCACTGTAATAAAAAAAAAACATAACTTAAGTGGTTTAGCCATATAATCTAAATTGGATGACAAAAAAACAACTTACCTCCTCGTACATCCAAGGGTACAGGTGGTTTCAGAACCTTTTTCCAGATCCCATAAAACTGCACATTGGCACAGAACGCTGACCATCTTGCTCGAGTTTCTTCAATAAATTTACGGTTGGTGCCACCAACAATTCGGCTCAGTTCATCCATTGCCTAAGACAAATGTTATTCAGTTAAACTACTAAACCTTTGCAATGGAAGCACTAAATCCACAAAACACTTCCTTACATGTCTAATTTCTTTTGAAGCATGGATATGCTGCAAAAAATTTTGCTGGCCTCTCTTCCTCCCTTGTAATATCTGCATCAATAAAAGCCCGTCTAGTTTTGAATTCAAGATTCAAAACTTGGACAACATCAGTTGGGTTGGGTTTTGCATTGGGCTTTTTGTACATGTTGCTGAGAGTCTTGTAGTATCTGGCCTGGATCTTTAGACTGTCTTGGTTTGCTAAAAAAAAAAAAATGTTTAAACACAACACAGTCAGAATAGACAAAAACAGCTTCTATAATACAACATTGATTCTTTGTGTCTAAACTACAACCTCTAGTAAATAACAGTGCGCAAACTGCAAGAAAATCAAAATCTACAATGACCAGTGTTAATTTTGATATTTTTATTAAATTTTAGTCCTAGTCTTTTGAATGAATATAATTTAGTTTTAATCAAGATTTTATCTTTTTATAAATTAAGTTTTAGCCAATTAAAATATGTTAATTTAGCAAACTAACATTAAGTCAGCTTTAAATAACAACTTCAAACTGATTTATTCATATTGTAGGACTTCACAGAACTTCTCAAACACAGAGTTGTTCCTTTGACTTTCAACAAAATGAGGCTCTTAAAAACAGAAAGTTCAAGTACTTCTGTCTGTTTTTTTTCCATTTGTATTCAATTTTAATTAATCAATGAAATGATCTTGAAAGTTTAGTCACAATTTTTGTCTCATGCACTGCTTTAATTTTACTTTGTCTAAATTTAGTCAGCATAAATGCTTCCTTGACTAAAATTGTGGCAAGATATTTTAATTTTTGAAATAATGATTGTAAATGACACTAGGCTTCGAGAATGTGGAAAGCGCAAATGACTGCCTTACCAGTAGCATTATCTGGAGACGCTTGTAGCGTTGTGTCTACTCTCTTTAGGGCCTTTTCCACTAGCACGCTTTAGCGCAACACGGGACGGCTCAGCACGCTTTGTACGCTTTTCCACAAGCCCCAACACGGTTTAACAGCCGTGATTCTCAGCCCCGCTGAAGGGCAGGGTACAGCAGTGCTGAGCTGTGCCGTGTTGTGACGTTAACAGACTGGTCGCCGCTGATTGGTCAGGTCGTAACTGGCGCTGATTGGTCAGGTTGTAACCGCCCCTCTCCTCCTCCTCTTCTACCAAATCTTCACGACCTTCTCAATAAAGTTTTTGAAAAAAAAAAAAAAAAGAATCTTCATGACCTACTCAGCACGCAACCACTGTTGGCGGTTCCTTTTCAGTGTATTGCTGTGCTATTTTTCATTTATTCTCTATCAAAAATGGCTTCGCGTAATAAGGGTGTTCCATGGAGCAATAAGGGGGTGCAGTGTCTGCTCACTGCATTGTCAGACGAACGTAATCAGCGCGAGTTAGACGGAGCCGCCCGGAATGAAAAAATATACCGGGAGGTCTCGACATCGGAGTCCTTTAACGGTGAGTTTTAATTTTTTTTTATTGTGCGTTTTTTCGCAAATATATTCGGTAAGACGCTCAGTTTATTTATGCAATAAAAAAGCTGTTCATTTGTGGATGATGATCGCTGCTTTATTGCAGCACAATGCGGACTAAAGCTTTTATTGTAATTATTCATGTGAACAATACGCTGAAATAAGCTTATGTATTCTTGTTAAAAACTATTGTCTTTTCTGTATATATTTCGTGCTGTATTTTATTGTGTGCATTTTCCTTGTAGAATCATCCCACGCGTCCGCCGCGACAGCCCGTCCGGATTATTCAACCGAGCCTTCCTGAACCACAGCTGGCAGAGACGGATTAATTCTACCGAGCCTCAGCACTCAGTGGTCGGCGTGCATAAAATGTCGATTAACCTTCATGTTGTGTTGCAAAGTTTTTTTTTATTTTAATATTTTGTATATAATAAAATGGAATTGTTTTGGAAAGTGTGGTTTGTCTGTTATAACACTGAATTATAAAACAGTATAATTACATAGAAATTCCATTGCCTAGTCTGATCAAAATGATACTGAGGGTCAACCATTGTAAAGGTAATGTAATTTTTAACTAGACCAAAAAAGAAATCTTTTTGTACGCTTTCTGTTCTTTTTATTGAAATATCATAAAAAATTAGCACCAAGTCAAAGGTACAAGTATATGTAAATTGAATGTTCTATCGGCATTCCAAATTCAGAGATTTACAATACTTTAGAAGGAGTGTAGCATCATCTAAACGGAAAATAATAATACTGTTGTTCCAAACGTTGACCTGAAGGTGAAAAACATGAATTTTTTTAATTCAGTACATCCAAAATGCCCTAGGATGTGGTGTAGTCCAGTGTGCCACAGTCTCATTATTTAATACGAATAAAAACAAGTTTCAGCTCATTATTTCTAGGTCATTTGGCAGTTAATTCAAAACAAAAGTCACTTGTGTTGTTGCAGCTTAATTATGAGATAAAATTAATTGTGAGATAAAACCACAGAGCGTGCAAGGCAATAATCCTTGGATCCTCCATTTTTTGTCTGGTGTAAATAAAGACTCAGTCCAGTGCATGACATCAAGGGAGTGTGGCCCCGCCTCGCTGAGAATCTGCTGCTGCCCCGCAACACTGTGCTAATGGAAACAGAAGCGTTCCGAGCTGTACTGAAGTGAATCGAGCCGTACCGAGGTGTGCTGGGCTAGTGGAAAACAGGCTTTTGAGGAGCCAGGGGGTGATGAGGATGATGGTCTGTTTGAGGAGCCAGGGGGTGATGAGGATGATGGTCTGTTTGAGGAGCCAGGGGGTGATGAGGATGATGGTCTGTTAGAAGAGCCAGGGGGTGATGAGGATGATGGTCTGTTTGAGGAGCCAGAAGCAGATGAGGATGACGATCTCGCACTGCGGGATGTCTGGTGAGAAACCCTTCTCTGAAGGAAAAAAACAAAACAATCATACCATTACCATACTAAGAGATTGGAAATTGACGTAATGATTCAGATAACATCTTAATGAATGCAAAGTGTGTACCAGGAATTTGGCTGTCCTCACTGAGGTCATCATGGCTTTCAAGAGGTATAGTGCTATCACTGAAACCAGCAGTGTCACCGCTCACGTCACTACTAGTCTCACCGCTGATGTCACTTTCTGCTCCATCTTCAGTGTAGTTTGAGCGAAACAGTGTCTTTTTTGCTTTGCCTCGTTGTGGCATAGAACCTTGCATCTTCTTTGGAGATCTCATATTTTGTAGTCGCTTGAACAACTTGGTGTAGATAGTCAACTGTGATTGTAAAAATCAAGATAAGACAAAGACTGATAGTTTCAAGTTTTCCCTTATATGGAAAATAAATACTCATATGTGGCACATGCTGGTCAGCATCTCGCAACATTGGGCAATAGTCAACAATTTTCTGTGCCATTGTCCGAATTTCAAGTTTGGAAGGGTATTTCACTTCTTTCCCCATTGGACTGGCACGCAGAATGGCAACCATGCTGGTGACAGTGTTGCGGACAAGTCTGCAGCAGAGCTCCTTAGACATCTTAAAGTCTTTAACATTTCCATTGCGGAGCAATGAAAAGTACTGGCTGCGCACCATTTCCAACTCTGAATCGGTGTACAATACATATTCAGGTGGGTCTGGCAGTTTTATGGTTTCATCATTTTCAGGCATGGGAGAGGAACTTTTTAGCTGGCATGGTGGCACAGGACTGTTTTTTTTTTTTTTTGTTACTTATTTGTACCCGTAGGTAGATTTGGTTTGCAGTCTGGTGACAAGCCACCGGCTGCCGGTCGCTGCGTGCGCGAGCGCCCTAAACCTACATGTTTTTGGTATGCGGGAGGAAACCGGAGAAATCCCGGAGTAAACCCACGCAACACGGGGAGAACATGCAAACTCCACACAGCTCACTGTTGGTCGGGGGCTGGGATCGAACCCACGATCTCATGATCCCTGCGATCCCCCGGCCGAGGGTAAAACTGTGCTGCCACAGTGCTAAACCACTGCGCCACCGTGGTTGACGGTAAAACTTCACCTGACGTAGTGTTGGGACTCCCAGCAGTGTTGGCAATCTGCTCAACAGGTCTTTGCTGTAGTAGTATTGGAGGAGGCAAAAAAGGATTAAGCATGGGCAACAAATTATGCAGTACAAAATGTTGAAATGGTTAAAAATTTTACTACACCATTTTACTGATGCAATCCCAAAGCTTCTTGCGTTGAAAGAAATTTTCAGCACCAGGGAACACATTGTACATTGTTGTACACATTGGCCTACAACTTCCAGTCATATACAGCCCAAGGAAGATGCGCTGGAACTTCCGCAAAGCCAACTGGAAGAAATTCAGTGAAACTCTGGACCGGAGCATTGTTACCATCCCACTCCACACCATCACTGTAGATGAAGCATACAACCGCTTCTGCAGCGCAATCTTCAAGGCTGCCCATACTGCAATCCCACGAGGCTACCGACCCCTCTATGTCCCATGTTTGGACGGAGAAAGTGCTGCCCTCCTACAATCCTATCAAACATCAGGGGACCCAGAGATAGCAGACCATCTCATTGAATCGCTAAATACAGCCCGGCGAAAGAAATGGGAGGAGACAGTTGCTGACCGGAGCTTTACCCACTCTAGCAGGAAATGTTGGAGCCTCATCCGTCGCCTAGGAGCTGCACAGAAGCCCCCTAGCCAAAGCCGAGCATCCGTCACACCCAACCAAGTTGCATCCCACCTACTGACTATCGCCAAAGCACCCCAAGACAAAGACACCAGAAGAGCAGTTACAACTGAGCTAAAAAAACACCAAAAAATGCCTGTAGAGGAAACGAACCCTGAACCCTTCGAGGCTGCTGAACTGGAGAAAGTCCTACAGGGCCTGAAATGTGGAAAGGCAGCAGGATACGATAACATCTTCCCAGAATTCATGAAAAATCTTGGCCCCCGAGCCCTAACCTGGTTGACACAATTCTACACAAGGATCACACAAACGAACTCGATCCCAAAGAAATGGCGGACAGCAAAGGTCATTGCCATCCCAAAACCTGGCAAAGACCACAAACTACCAGCAAGCTACCGTCCAATCTCCCTACTCAGCGTTCCTTACAAAATCATGGAGCGCCTAATACTGCAACGCATTTCCCCAGAAATAGAGGATATTCTAAGTGTGGATCAAGCAGGTTTCCGCAAGGACCGCAGTACAGGAGAACAAGTACTGGCCCTAACCACCTTCATTGAAAATGGCTTCGAGAGCAGACTGAAGACAGGGGCTGTGTTTCTCGATCTTACAGCCGCCTATGATACGGTCTGGCACAAAGGCCTCCTCCTGAAACTTATAAAGGCGATCCCTGCTTGGGCAACAGCAATTATAAAAACCCTGCTGACCAACCGAAGGTTCAGAGTCCACCTCAGTCAGAACACAAGTGCATGGAGAATGCAGAAAAACGGACTCCCACAAGGCTCAGTTCTAGCTCCAACTCTGTTCAACCTCTACATAAACGACCTGCCTACTACAAAATCCCACAAATTCATCTATGCAGACGACATCTGTTTGGCATTCCAAGCACCAGACTTTGAACCACTGGAACGGGTGCTCACGGAAGATCTTGCTAAACTGGACCAGTTCTGCAAAATCTGGCGCCTAAAACCAAGCCCAGCAAAAACCGTCTCCAGTGTATTTCATCTCCACAATGCAAAAGCTGCCAGAGAACTAAACATCCACCTGAGCGGACTCAAGCTTAAGCATGCCCCAAATCCAACTTATCTTGGAGTGACCCTTGATAGGACCTTATCCTTCAAGGAACATCTAAAGGGGACGGCTGCTAAGGTGAAAGTACGAAACAACCTGCTCTGCAAGCTCGCTGGTGCAAAATGGGGGGCGGCAGTCTCCACCCTGCGCACCTCAGCACTGGCCCTTTCATACTCTGTAGCAGAATATTGTGCCCCTGTCTGGTCCAGGTCATCTTACACACACCATGTAGACACCCAGCTCAACTCAACCATGAGAACTATAACTGGAACAATCCGCTCAACACCACTCCCCTGGCTCTCTGTACTGTCAAACATAGCCCCTCCACACATCCGGCGAGCAGCATTAACTCAAAGGATGCTCCAAAAAGTTAAAGATTTTCCTCACTTACCAATCCATGCAGATATCTACACCCCACCCACTGCCCGACTTTCATCCAGACGGCCGATTTGGAAAAACCCTCCCCCAGCTGACTTTACCATCCAGACAGCTTGGCAAGAGGAATGGGAAACCAAGGAGGTCCCAAACAAACAGCTGGTGATAAACCCCAACCAACAGGTCCCGGGCACCAACCTCCCAAGGAGACAGTGGTCTACACTCAATCGCTTCAGGACTGGACATGGCCCCTGCTTGGCCAGCCTTCACAGATGGGGCAGTAGCCCTAGCCCACTGTGCGCATGTGGAGAGGAGCAAACTATGGAACACATCATAGAGGCTTGCCCGCTCCAAAGACTGGAAGGAGGATTACACACCCTCCATACAGCAAACCAGGAGGCAACTGCTTGGCTTAAGGACTTTGCATTCACTAAATAAATAAAAGCACCAGGGAATAAGTCCCTCAGTTCGTCACGATTGATAGCTGCCAGAGACTCCTCATCAATGTTGGCAGCTGTTAAGCAAAAGAACAAAACATGTATATAATACCATGTTTTAAATGTATGATGTTAATAAGGGGCGCCAACCCAAGCACATTCAATGCATATTTTTCTTCTAATATACAAATAAGGGTTAAATGTCACAAAGAGTTGAAAAGCTTGCACGTAGATAAATAAGGAACGCTCATAATTTTACTGTTTGATTGATATTTAGTAGGTATGTGGACAAATCAAAACACTGCGGCCATCATATTGCCCCAGAGCGCTGTGACCAGTGTTTCACCTGATAGCTTTGAGTGGGATCGGTAAATTAGCTGTATTCAACGGCTGACCCTAGGAATCTCAGCTTTTTTTCAGCTAGTCTTTTTTACCTTCAGGCCCGTGTTCATAAAATGCCAATCAAGCACCATATATTCCGCAACTGTGGTTTTTACGAAATGGTAGGTTTAGCGTCAACAAACCGGTGTTTAAACACTTTGGCCACTTCTGAAAGGTAGATGGACACAAAGAATATCTATTAGTTGTGTGTTGTAAGACGTTTCATGGCTGTCTGTACTCTGCAGAAATTTGTATAACTCCCGGAAATCACCCCAGTACAAGTGCAGACAACCGCGTAGGATGCATTTGCAAGGGATTGAAACACACCCTCAGCTCCGCTTTTTTGTTTCGTCTTTCTGTCCTCCAACATGAGTATTATTTACTCTATCCACTTGCATAGCTGGCAACATAATAATTAAACTCAAACTCCATACTTTAAATGAACAAAATAATAATAATAATTATTATTGTTATGAGTATTATTACTGTGCACTTGTAAATTTGGTTTAGATACGTGAACTCAAATGACCTCTGTTAAATCTATATACACGGAAAATTTCATTAAGATATCTATTACAAAAGTTATGGGCATTTTTGTGAAAACACTCGTTTTTGGTCACACTCATTTCTATTGTTTTCATGGAAATAATGGGACAAAAGAAGGTGCCCATTTCAGACACAAAAAACACCATCACTCTCTTCATACTGAACATAATCACATAATTCTTTTTTTTTACTTTTAAAGGGGGGTCCAAGGTCTTTCCACCTAGCATGTCTATTAATGCATTTGTTGTATTTGAAATTTGTGTCCACATACTTATATATAGTAGATGGTGCTTACTGAATGTAAATTTTCATTACGTAGTGAGCATTTAGGAAAAAATACATATTATTGTTGCACAGAAAGAACAAAACTTCAGTCTTTACCAAGTCTTTAAAACCCAGAGTGAACTGTTTTATTGTGGCTGACCACTACATACATTTTTATCTTAAAATACTACAGAAAATTACTGTAGAAAAAAATGTCACATGTTTGGAATAAAAAAAACATTCAAGCCTTAATAATAAAACAGACATTTGTTGGCTAAGAAGTTAAAACAACCAAAAATTATCCCTGGCTTTGAATCACATTTCTTCTGAAAGGCGACGTCGAGAATCATGGTGTGTTTTTGCTGCTAACACGAGTCGGCTAATGCTAAGCTAACTGCTAAAATATAAGTTAAACAACCACTTACCCTCCAACACTGAGCGTATACTGGCATCCAGCCCATCCATTCTGATCTTCTACGCGACTCAAAGTGTTAAAGAGAACCTAGAGAAATGACCAGAGTTAAAATATGCAGGTAAAAAAAATAATGTTAGCTAACTAAGCTAGCGTGAGCTAGCGCATGTTAGCGCGAGCTAGCACGAACCATAAATAGCATTATGCGTTTGATAGCACTGTCTCTGTACCAATGCAAATTGCAGATATATCTATGTTTGCAGAAATATTATGATACTGACCTTCACACTTTGTGCTGAAGAGAGAAATTCAAATCAAAGTCAGTCCTCTCTGTAGTCAAACAAGGCTCGACTTCGAAGTGACTTGCACACCACTGCGCGCTCATTCTGGTGGCATCGCGCATGCGCAAACAAAAGAAAATAACAAAAAAATTCGGAGCCATGGCGGTGTGGAGATGCATGATTTGTCTATTATTTGTTGCTTTGTCGCTCAAGGTACTACTCAGCCACATCAATGCAGTACATGGGCATAGTTCAGAGTTTTGGATTTATTGTGGTATTGATGATTATTATTGGCCAGAGAAATCATCCTGTGGTCTAGCCAGGTGCTGGCTTGTTGCTGGTCCTAAAAAATGGTAACTTTTTCTCACTGCAAGTAGTTTTATTTGTTGAAAATTTACTATAAAACTTTTATAAAGCTTTGTTTTTTTTAAAGCTGTATGTTCCTTTACTGTTATTGACATTGTTAGTGTTCTAATTCAAAATAGCCTGAAGTTACTCACCTTCCTGGATTGAAATTGGAATATGTATGGTAATGATGGAAATAGCCAAATTAGTAAGACATATAATTTGCCATGCATTATGTTGAAGTCACACTGTATGGCCTGTGTTGTATGACCAAAATATTGTTTAAGGTGCCTTATGTTTTGACTTGAATGGCCAATACAATGTCTTGCTTATATAAGCTTATATATTTTCAACAAGAATTGGGCCAAGGGGGAGCCCAAGAATTGGAACCTACGAGAGACTCATGAACATTGGAATCCATGCGTCTATGGAAATATTATTGGCTATGATCTCAGGACTTCTATTTTTGGCTGTGGAGTTCCCTGATGCATCAGAAATTGAAGGAAGGTGAGAGAGCGGATCAAGCGGACCCAGCCAGCTCCTTCATCAAATTCGATCAGTTGGGGAGGGCACGAGTAGCGGCAAACGGTGAACTGAATGACAGTGTTTCAGTGAAGGATTACATCTGAAGCCCTGTGCTCTCTATGGAAAAACAGTTTAAGCCTGCATATATAATGGAAGCACAGAATTACACGGGTGAGGACAAAATTCTACTCTCTGAGTGCACTGTGCTGATTTGATTTGATTTGACCTTGTTTGCCCCGTGTTTACATTCCTCCTGACTGAGATTAGCGGAAGAACCGGCACTTATGTCTACCCATACAATCAACAATCAGTTGTTGTCGTCAGCGGATTGGACTCTCAAGGACAATGCCCATGTGCCGTCTGCAAGCAAGAGAAAAAGAGAGATAGACTCTGAACTCTGGACTTGTTTATAAGTCACATGATTATAACATCTATCCACTGCCAGGAGGCGCCCTCTGCTGCTCACTAACAACTGTTACATTTACACTACACAATGACATGCAAATATACACACACTGCTCTCCCTCCCTCTGCTGTGTGATTGTATCTATTGTCTGCTAATGTGCATAGAGGGTTTTTTTCTGTGTAATCAAAATTTGGCTCATTGAGCTTATATGAGCTTATACGAGCGTTATTCTGATAACTATGTTTTTTCTCTCTGCCTATTGTGTTCCCCCCCCCCTTCCCCTCTTTACCCTCACTGCATGACAGGCGCCTTCATGGCTGCCGCGTCATTGGATGCGCCTAACGTGCGCGCCCAATGTCAAGTCAAATTCCTTGTGTGTTTACTTGTAAATATACTTGGCAATAAAGCTGATTCTGATTCTGATTCTGATTCTGAGCTCATGTCTCTGTCTCATACTATGCTGGTAAATAAACTTCTCCTGCATAAGACAGTTGGTCTCTAGCTATTTTCTTCCAAAATTAAGTATTATGTAAGCCAAGACACTGACACAATGAAAATGACACTAATATTGACATAATGCACGGCTCAAGAGACACACACGCAGACTCAGGGTAGATCTAATAGCTTTATTTAGCAACAAGTGTGTATGAATGTGTGTCTGCGGGATGTGAATGTATTGGTGGTGGCGTCTGCGTCGGGCACGGAGGCAGGAGGCCATACAGCCGGACAACCCTATGGGAGAAGCAGAGGGAGAAGGGTGACAGACAACACACCAACACAGGGGATATGAGAATGGTGACAGGCTTACTTGGAATTAGAAGGTGGCTGGCACAGCAAGGGTGATGCCCGGTAGACAGCGACCTGAAGAGCCCGGTGCAGCAGCGAGGAAATGGAGACGGAGAGGAATGGTCCGCCGCCGGGAAATCCACCTGTGCACAGGGGAGCAGACTGGGAGAGGAATGAGGTAAGGGCTTCTTACCGAAATGTTTGCTGAGTGGTTGAGGTTCCTCACAGCAATCGTGGCGAGTGAAGTCTGACGGCTTCAGGCCGAAGCCCAGGGCGAGGCGGCTTAAATCCCTCGCCGCTGATGAGGTGCAGGTGTGCGTGCTGCTGGCGCCGCAGATGAGCGGCGAGGCGTGACAAATATACTGCAAATATTCTCATAAATTGCTTTTTGTTACCCTTTAAGTCAGCCAACCTATTGAGTATAATTATTTATTTCTTAAATCAAGAGTTTTTAGATGTTCCATAATCTTAAATTAAGCAATTCAATGTTGACATCAACAATATCTTATTTTAAGTCTTATATATACTGTTTTAAGATTTCTGAACTAGATAAGTCAAATGATAATGGCTTTATCTAATAATAAGACTATACTACAAAGTAAAGGGCTTAAAATAAGTAACAAAATCTTAAAATTAGAGGAATTATCTTGCATGTCTAAAAACAAGATTTTAAATCTTACCAAGTATTGGAAAATTTGCAGTGTGCCCCTGTAGTTGTTGCAGTCGCTTCTCTCCCCTTTGTTTTTGTAGAGGGTGATGATCTTGGCGTCCCTCATGTCCTGTGGTACGGCACCTTCCTTCCAACACTGGCAGAGGACGTCATGCAATGGCAGCAGTAGGGCGGTCTTGCAGTGCTTGATCAGGTCAGTGGGTATGCCGTCGTTGCTGGGTGCCTTGCCAGCGGCCAAGCTATCAATGGCCTTGCTGAGTTCGTTGATGGTTGGCTCGGCGTCAAGTTCGTCCATGGATGGCAGGCAGTCGATGGCATCAAGGGCTGACGGTGTCATGGTGTTCTCTCTGGAGTAGAGGTCGGAGTAGTGTTCCACCCATCTCTCCATCTGCTTGTTCTTTTCTGTGATCATCACCCCAGTGGAGGATTTGAGGGGGGCCGTCTTGCTCTGAGCCGGACCAAGTGTTTTCTTGATGCCATCGTACATACCACGGATGTTCCCTGTTATGGCAGCGGTTTGAATGTCTTGGCTGAGCTGAGTCCAGTACTCGTTGGCACAGCGCCGAGCAGTCTGCTGAACTTTGCTTCTCGCAGCCCTGAGAATCTGGAGATTCTTCTCGTTTGGGTACTTCTTGTACTCAGCAAGTGCTGAGCGCTTGGCTTCAATGACGGGGGTCATCTCAGTCAACTTGGCATCAAACCAGTCCTGTGACTTCGAGGTCTTCGTCCCAAAGGTAGCCAAGGCTGTGTGGTGGATGGTGTTTTGCAGCACTTCCCACTTCTGCTTTGCAGATTCTCCTTCTTGTGGTACACCAAGTTCCTTCTCAAAGGTGGAGGCAAACTGCTCAGCAAGTTCTGGTTGAGCCATCTTGCTGGTGTCAATCCGTGCCTTTCCAGGCTGTCTAGCATGATGGAATTTCTTCAGCTGCAGCTTGACCTTGCAACACACCAATGAATGGTCTGTGTCGCAATCTGCACTCTGGAACGAACGGGTGATTAGCACGTTCTTCAGTGAGGTGCGCCTGGTCAGGATCAAGTCCAGCTGGTGCCAGTGCTTTGAGCGTGGATGTTGCCAGGAAACCTTGTGTTGGGGCTTGGTCTTGAAGAACGAGTTTGTGATGCACAGATCGTGATATGTGCAAAACTCGAGCAGCCGCTGTCCATTGTCGTTCATTCTGCCCACGCCAAAAGGTCCAAGACAGGAGGGCCAGGAGTCGTGGTCAGCACCCACTCTGGCATTGAAGTCTCCAAGGAGAATGAGTTGTTCAGAGTTGGGGATGGTCCTGACAGTTGTTGCGAGATTCTCGTAGAACTCGTCTTTTGCCTCTGGTGTGGCTGTCAGTGTTGGGGCATACACACTGACGAGGGTGACTGGGCCTTGAGTGGTGTTCAGGCGGAGGGTGAGGAGTTGTGTAGAGCCAGTGCTGCCCAGTTCCACCCTCTTCAGCAAGGTGTTCTTCACTGCGAAGCCCACTCCGTGTCCCCTGTGTTCGTCGCTGCCCTTTCCCTGCCAGTAGAACGTGTAGTCCTTCTCTCTCAGTGTGTCTGCGTCAGCCAACCGTGTTTCCTGGAGAGTGACGATATCCACTCCCAGTCTTTTCAGCTCATTATTGATGATGGCAGTCTTCCTGGTTCGTTGATGTCCTTGAGGTTAGCAGCGAGTCCTGTCATCATAGTGTGGACGTTCCAAGTTCCCAGTTTTAGAGTTGGTCTCTTTTGTTTTATTGTCTTGCCTGGTGCAAAGGTTCTCAGCCTGCTGTTCGGACTTCTCCTCATCCCCATGCACCCAATGAGGAAAGCAAGCTGTGGCGGGACAACACCTTATTGGCTGGGGGCTGCCCAGCTTGAGGCGGGCGGTAGCTGTCCAGTGAGATCCGATGATCCCTCCCACCGTCGGGAACAACCCCTGGCGCTGCGCTCTATGCCAATTGAGCGGTGGCTTATAACCGGTAACTGTCATTCCCCGTGTTTTTTCTACGCCAGAGGCGAAGCTGGAGTGTCCTCTCCAGTGATCCGGTGTTCTACCTTCCAGCGTTGGCGTTGGTAGGATTCAAGCCTGGGCAGGATGATATGGAGGACAAGATGTTGCCCATGCAGCATGTCCCCCCTCTCCACGTCACTGATGAATCCAAAGGAACAGCAGGGCTGCTACAGTTTGGCACCAGCGCCATTGCAGGAGCTGCCAGAACGATGTTGAGCACAACATAGAACTGCCTTAGGGGCTCCGACTCTGGATTTTTCCTCAGGGTTGACTCCCAAAGCCTTTCCCATGACCGGGTATGCCGCAAGGCAGCGGAGGTTTGAAATCAGGGTTTACCTTCCCCTAGATGAGCTACCTTCCCAGGTTGATGAGCCACCATCTACCCGAAGCATCTGGTTTTAAGGCCCCAGAGATCCGCCCTCGCCCCTTCTCCTATTAGTAAAAGCAGTTCCGCCGGGCTTAGAGACTAAACCACACGGGCAGGCTAGGAGTTGGACTTAGTTGTCAGAGGCTTTTCGAGACGCATGCCATAAGGAGCGTTTTATGAGCACTGGGAGCTTAACCCCAGTGCCGCTCCTGGCTATGACAACCTTGGAACCTCACAGACTGTACATTCCCAAAAATTATTGAAGGAAGAGGAATGTTACCAAACTGCCGTCTCCTGAGGCGCAATTTCACACCTCCACGCCTTCCGCGCTTCCTTCTGCCGTCTCTCCCGACTCTCTTCACCGCTGTGTCCGTCTCTCAAAATAAAGTCCGGCAGTTGCAGCTTAGGCTCAATCACAGCCGCTGCATCAGCCGTGCCCAAATGCAGCAACATGTTCCTGGAATACTGTATTCTGCCCGCGATTCTGCCCGCCATGGAGCCGAACGCGTTTACTTCAGAGACAAGGAGCCAGAGGACAGAAAGCAGCAGTGCGAGAAAGGAGAGGAAATCCACGTTGTAGATACCAGAGAGCTCTTTGCCATATATTTCACAACCACTCCAAGGCAGAAACGACACAGAGGATTTTATAAAAACATATAAAAGTACATAAAACACACACACACGCACTATTTCACCAGCTGCTGGTCGCTGCGTGCGCATGCGCCCAAATCAAAGGTATGGTATGTTTTCGTGCAAAATGGAGGATTCCAGTTTGTCACAAACTGACAATTTGTCTATTGTAAAATGATGTTAACATTGACAATGCAGTCTCATGTCTTGTGATGTGGATAAAACCTTTTCCCATTTTTTCAGATGTTGTCAGCAGGTGTTTTGGAAGCATGTTGTCATCCTTTCATCACCATAGAGACTTTACCATCACTGGTTTGGTCTCCAGTGAAGGAGCAGAAAGGCCATGGTTGTGATACCCCACTGAAGCTCTGCGTGTGGGAACTGTACTCAGGCATATTTTCACTCTGCTTCCTCTTCACACAACAGCAGGGCAGTGCAGCCCTCACAGCCACAGAAATGTCAGAGCATCTTCTCTGCATGTGTGGGTGAGCCAAGGTGGGATATGTGTGAAGACGACAGAGGATTCAGTAGCGCTGAAGACAAAACCACAGACCAGAGCCAGTAACAGAAAAATACACTCTTGTCTATCTCTACCAGGGAGGAAATATTTTGGTTTTTTTGTGCCTTTGTGCTGTGTGATCAATGGCAAGACACCCTTTAAATGATATTAATTTCTAAAAAAAATGAACATGCAACCTTTTCATTAACCTTTTTTTTTAATATGGCTCTTCCCCCCAGGTCCTTGTACTTTGTGTACTTTCCTTTCTTGGTAACAGCATCTACTGGTGAAATACAGCAACATCATATTGCAACAGCTCAGCTGGAATCACTAGAAGCCTAAACAGATTACCTTTGAGGCAAATGGAAGAACAAACTAATTGAAATGAAGCAATTTGGACTGGTGCACAAATAAATCTATTTTTACAAAGCTGTTTTTTACCTTTCCACTTCACTCTATAAAAGCAAGAAATCTCTGTGTGTGTGTCACGCTTCATAGGACATCATAGGACGGCAAATGTGTCTTTATGTCACATCGACCACAGAGATCATACAACGATTTGTCTTTACGATATCACACATAAATTTGTCTATGTGTCGACAAATGTGTCTTTATGATGTCACATAGACCACAGAGATCATAGGACGATTTGTCTTTATGATATCGCACATAGATTTGTCTATGAGTCTATGTGCATAGGACACATAGACAAATGTGTCTTTACGATATCACATAGACCACAGAGATCATAGGATGTCCTATGACGCATGGACAAATGTGTCTTTATGATGTCATGATCTCTGCCTGAACATCATAGGACGTCCTATAAGACACATAATGTGTCTTTATGATGTCATAGACCATGTGTCTTTGAACTCAGGCATTATGGGACACATAGACAAATGTATCTTTATGATGTCATATAGACCATGTATCTTTGAACTCAGGCATCATAGGACACGTAGTCAAATATGTCTTTATGATGTCATATAGACCATGTCTTTATGATTTTCATGATCCTGTCCATGAACTGGAATTACGACGCACCTATCCCTCAACTAGTGATCTCAATGAAGAAGAAGAAGACCCACCAGATGGAGGACAATAGAATGACAACTGCTGTACATCAGAAAAGATGCCATGAAGATGAAACACCTGAGGTTCCAGCAGTACATCGCACCTGTCTGAGACAGGACACCCTTCACCAGCATAGGGTATGACAGACTTTAAAGCACGTTTCTCGGACATCATAGGACGGCCTATGATCTCTGCCTCATCATCATTGTGCGTCCTATGAACTCAGGCATCATAGGACGACTCACCATGCGTACATGACGGAAAATGTGTAACATCATAGGACAACTCGCCATGCCTACATGACGGCAAATGTTTAACCTTGACGAATGCCAGTCAACACTACAAATGTGTAAAATGCCAAGCAAAGCGCTGATTTTCTCCGGGTACTCCAGTTTCTTGGTTTCTATGGGCATGCATGGGCCTTCCTGAACAGGGTTGAAAGCCACTTTTTCAGGATCGTGCCCATGAACTGGAATTATGACGCACCTATCCCTCAACCAGTGGTATGAATGAAGAAGAAGAAGACCCACCAGATGGAGAGCAATAGAATGAGAACTGCTGCACGTCAGAAAGGATGCCGTGAACATGAAACACCTCAGGTTCCACCAGTACGCCGCAGTCATGACTGTGAACAACACAGCTGTCTGAGACAGGAGGAGACCCTTCAGTGGTCTGAACAAAGAAGACCCACCAGATGATGTCTATATGACGGCACATAGACAGAGCACATGACTCCCTACAAGACAGATATACAGTATATAGACACAGGTAAGCCAGAACAGTGACAGGCAGGAGAAGAAGTAACAAGCAAGAGCAAACAAACCCAGATGGCAGGACATTTTTTGTGTGATTTTTATGTTTGGCTGCATACAAAAGCCGTCACATGTGATTGCCACTTAGTGCTGTGTTGCTATACCAACTGTCCTGCAACTGGCAAAAATTCTGTTCCAATGCATCCCCTCTACGGGCATGCACGGGTTTCTACAGGCATGCATGGGTATGCACTAGTTTACTAAAAATAAAGGACTGTAACAAATTCATGAGGGTTAATCATGAGGTAATGAGACATAGGCTGGTTGGCATGGGGATGTCAGACTCTGCTGTGGCCTGGTTTAGTAATTACCTTTTGGACAAGACTTAGTGTGTCAGAGTTGATGATTGTTCCTCTGATATTCTGACTGTTAATAAGGGGGTTCCTCAAGGCTCTGTTTTAGGTCCATTAAGGAGAAAGGAAGCGGCGAGGCAACGAGCTGAACGACACAAGGCTTTATTCTTTCTCCAACAACATAACAGCAAACAGCGCTACAGTCTACTTTGTCTCTGTGCATTCCTCCTTTTATATCTTTAATCCCATGCATCGAAACCAGGAGCTTCCGATCATCATACATTGTTGTTTAACAAAGGAATGTGTGGCACATTAACATAACATACACCGGCGCCGCTATCACACCTTTCTTCTCTCCGCGGCTCCGGTCATTCTTACTCTCCCCAGGGGGGCGCACAGAATCACAGTCCCATCCGATGCCCCCTGGTGACACCTCTTCATTCGGTCCATTGTCCTTCTCTTTCTTCCTGCCTCTCTGGGTGGAGAAAATCCCCACACTGTGCCTCCACACCATTATTATTTACAATATACATAAATGGCTTGGGTAAAAGTGTACAAAATCCCAATTTTCATTTTTATTCAGATGACACTGTCATTTATTGCTACAGGGGTACTTTGTCAAAGGCTGTGGAATACTTGCAACTTGCTTATAAAGAAATTGAAGTCCAACTCCTGCACTTGAGACTTAAATGATTATTTTTACTAAATCAAAAGAAAAAGCCCATTGTCCTGCTGTGTGTACATCTCAGGGAGTTCCATTTGAGACTAGGCTTTATTTTAGATGACAGTTTAACTTTTAAACCTCACCTTGACAATCTGGTTAAGAAACTAAAAGTGAAGTTGGGCTTCTATTTCCAACACAAATCTTGTTTTTCTTTTATTTCCAAAAGAAGGCTTGTTGCTGCAATTTTCTTACCATTACATGGTGACCTACTATACATGAATGCCTGTGCTACCCCATTGCATATATTGGGGCAGATTTACTAAGGCAGTGCAAATTAGCGAGTGCACAAGATTAGACAGAGTGCCTCAGGGAGTTGCGAATTTTTGCCAGTGATCTACTAACAACATGCAAAATCATGAACTCAGATGCAGTCACTTCATTTCAATAATGTCCACCCAGCTGCCAAGAGCACCGCAAAATTGCACACAGGCACAGCCAGTTTGGAGGAGCATAATATATAAAGCTTTTTTTAAAAAGTTTTTGTTGAAGCGTAAACCCCACTAAAATAGTTTATTTTTGTTCACTGCATTTCAAAATTTAGATTTTCATTTAACATAGCAGACTTTTTTAATTTAATATGTATAAATGAAGCATTTGTATCATTAAACTGTGATTCCATGTGCCCCTAGTGGCAGAGCACGGCACTGCGCTTGTCAACAGCCAGATGATACTAATCAATTAGCCAAGTTAGAAGCCTGTCTTAAGGAAATCAAAGTTTGGATGACTTGTAATTTCCTGCTATTAAATTCAGATAAGACTGAAGTCATTCTTGTTGGTCCAAAAAACCTTAGAAATTCCTTTCCAAATCAAACTTTCAGTTTGGATGCAGTTACTCTTTCTCTTAATAGCTCTGTGAGGAACCTTGGAGTTATTTTTGATCAGGATTTGTCCTTCAATTCACATATTAAATTTGTTTCTAAGACTGCCTTCTATCATTTGCGTAATATTGCCAAGATTAGGAGCATCTTGTCTCAGAGTGATGCTGAGAAGCTGATCCACGCTTTTGTTAGCTCGAGATTAGATTATTGTAATTCTTTATTATCAGGTTGTCCTAAAACATCTTTAAAAAGTCTTCAGCTGATCCAAAATGCTGCAGCAAGAGTTTTAACAGGTACTAGAAAGAGAGATCATATCTCTCCGGTTCTGGCCTCCCTTCATTGGCTTCCCATAGAGTTTAGAATTAAGTTTAAAATCCTTCTTCTTACTTACAAAGCTCTAAACAATCAGGCTCCTTTTTATTTAAAAGATCTGATACTACCGTATCATCCTAACAGAGCACTACGCTCCCAAAATGCAGGTTTACTTGTAATACCTAGAATCTCCAAAAGTACAATGGGAGGCAGAGCCTTCAGTTATCAAGCTCCTCTCCTGTGGAATCAGCTGCCAATCTGGATTCGGGAGTCAGACTCGATCTCTGTTTTTAAGAATAGGGCTAAAACCTACCTTTTTGATATAGCCTACAATTAGGGAGGGATCATGTGTTTTCTGAACCCTCCCTTAGTTATGCTGCTAATAGGTTTAGTCAGCCGGGGGACCTCCAGTAATGCACTGGGCCTCACTCCTTTCCTCACTCTCTATGAAATTTTTTTTTTTTTGCTGGTCATTAACATTTGTTTGTTCTCTCCCATAGATTGAGTCCCCATCGTGCTGTTTGCTCTCTACATGTCTGTTCTTTTCTTCTTCTCTATCCCCTCACCCCCCAGCCAGTCGCAGCAGATGACTGCCCCTCCCTGAGCCTGGTTCTGCTGGAGGTTTCTTCCTGTTAAAAGGGAGTTTTTCCTCTCCACCGTCACCAAGTGCTTGCTCACAGGGGATCGCCTGATTGCTGGGGTCTTTCTGCAACTGTGGGGGTCCTCCCTACAGTTGATAGTGCTATGAGATGACTGTTGTTGTGAAATGGCGCTATATAAATAAAGTTGAATTGAATTGAATTGAACTGACATAACATGCCAAACACTCCCCAGCTGGACTGAGGATTTGTACTGATCATGCCAGTTCAAAAGGTGGCAGGAACACGTTGGAGGACTCATGGATGACACATAATACACCAAAGAGGAAGAAATCCTTCTTCTTCTTTGAGATTACAAAACAAAATGGACGGTACCCATCATTGTGGACATATGCGATCGCAGATGGAGGAGCAAATTCAGAGGATTTGGTCCCAAATTTGCCAACTATGATTCTAAAAAGCGATTATTTAGCTAATGAAGGTAGCTGTTTACATGTTCTTATAACACAGGGAGTGCGAATCTCGTTGATTTCACCTGCCGGCATCCGGAGCACCATGTGACTGTTGAGCAATCACCGGTTACATGTCATCAAATAAGATAAATTGCAGTGGAATAAAAGTGAAATTAAGGTAAAGGACGCCGCCTTGCCAGCAGTAAGTGATGGATGTCTTTGTTTGTTTGTATGCAAATTAGATGCATAAATTTACTCCTTTCTGAAACTTTGGATCATATTCTACATCTTTCTAATTGACAGTAAGCCATTATCTCTTACCACTTTCAAGTGACAGCCTTGGAAAGTTCTGACATCTGATCTAAATATTTTCTTGAAAAAAATCTTTACCACTGTTGACCACTAGGGGTTATGTCACACTTTGGTGACAGACACAGTCAGGAGTTTAATAAATGACTACTCATGAATAAACTGATTATTTAACCAGCGTGTTTATTTTATTAACACTCTAACCACCAAGATGGTCTGATGGGGACTCAGGGGTTTTATTATGTGGATAACTTTGTTTTAACAAAATCTACAGGTCTCCCAGTTCACAACTTTTTATAAATGCCATTGAGTTACTATGTTGCAATTTCAGGGGACATTTCCATGTGCCATATTGATAGAAGGAACAGCTCACGTGCAGGGAGCAACACCAGAGAAAACACCCAACACACAGAGAAGCAAGCTTCAATGGTTTACTGACAAATTTCAAAAGAGAAGCTCTTGTAGAAAAAACGTCACTTGCCAGAGAACGACGTGGCCTGTGGGGAGAACAAGAGTGATTAATGAAAGCAGGGATATGATGATCTGGGAAACCAAATATGCAACTTACATGAACCAAACAGAGAACCTGACAGAGCACCAACAGGAATAGACGAACCAGTGGGATGAAGATGGTTGGGAGTAGATTGATAGTGGTCTGACCAGGTGGAGTGAGGAAGCTGAGGCGGGGTGAGGCTGATGGAGCAAGTGAGCGCACAACAATCCCCAGAAGCACACCGCACATATGGCAGCAACCTGAAAAGGAGAAGAGGAGAGGAAACGTGAGTATTATTTCTCTCTCAACAAAACCAAAACACTTACTCGCTGAAGCAGGCAGTTTACCAAACGAGCCAGCGCTGAAGCTTTCACTTGATGGTCCTTATAAGCGATGGCAAGGAAGAGGCGGCAGGTGTGTCCAATCCTGCAGCTGAGTTGATTGCCTGCAGAGCTAGGGGAAAGTTCAACAGGACGGGAGGGGCGAGTGCTCACTTGCATATGACAGTGAACCCCCTCAAGGAACGCCTCCTGGCGGTCCACTGGGCTTGTCCGGATGGGCTCAGTGGAAGGCCCAGACCATCCCTTTGTCATGAAAATGGGATTTAGGGGTCCAGGACCTGTCTTCAGGGCTGTAGCCCTCTCAGTGGACTAGGTATTGTAACCCTCGGACCTGGCGACGAACGTCCAGAATCCTCCAAGGTTCAAGGTTCAAGGTGACTTTATTAATACCCGTAGGTAGATTCTTTTTACAGTCTGGAGAGGGCATCTCAAACACACAACTTTGAACATCAAAACATTAAAAACACAGGACACATACATCAGACAATTTAAAAACAGCACAGACTAAAGACATGGACATGTACTCCAGAAACTTACTGAACATGGATAAAAAGACTAAAAATAGATAGATAAAAAACCCAACTAAAATAAATAAAAGAACCCGTAGCAAACCAGATAAAAGCATTATACAACACCAGGGACCAGTAAAAAAGTAGATAAGATAAGACCACATAAAAAAGGCCAGACCCAAGAGTTTAAATAAAATGCATTAAGGCCTGTTTAAAAGAACGATAGCAGCAAGAACAAAGCTGTTCCTGTACCGTGTGGTTCTGCATCTGGGGACTTTGAACCTCCGTCCAGCGGGTAAAAGCTGGAACTCACTGGCCAAGGGATGGGAGTCATCAGCTGTGATAGAGGTGGCCAGCCGCTGTACCTGCCTGGTGTACAGGGCCTCCAGACTCAGCTGTGACTCCCCCCCCAATGACACGACTGGACCATTTAATGATCTGGGCCAGTGAATTTCTATCTTTGAGGGGCAGGTTTCTAAACCATGACACTAACGAGAAAGATAAAACTGATTCAATAAAAGCACGATAAAAAAAAAGTGTCATGATAGTCCTATCTACATGGAAATGGGACAACCTCCTCAAACAAAACAGGCGCTGGTGTCCCTTCCTGTTTATGGCCTCACAATTCAATTTAAAATTCAAAGTATTATCAATAATTGTACCCAGATATTTATAAAATGTGACTTGTTCCACTATTTGTCCCTTAATCTTAGTCGGTTCAGGTGTGTTGGCATTTCGCCTAAAATCAATGAAGTCTTGCCTATATTCAGTTGTAGGTGCGAGTCCTCACACCATTGGACAAAGTCCTCTGTGATCGGGCCATGACTGTTTTCAGTCCCTTGGAGCAGGCTCACGATCACAGAGTCATCTGCATATTTTAAAATAAGTCTATTTTTAAAAGCACTCTGACACATAGTGTACAGAATAAATAACAAGGGTGAAAGCACACACCCTTGTGGTGACCCAGTGGAGGAACACACCTTGTCTGATAAAAAGCCATTAACTTTAACCCTCTGTGTCCTGTCTGTTAAAAAGTTTGAAATCCAGCCCACAAGATTATTACTTAGATTAAAATGCTCTAAAAGTCTCTAAGTTAAAATGTGTGGCTGAATTGTATTAAAAGCAGACGAAAAGTCAATGAATAAAAGCCGTGCATGAGCCCTACTCCCCTCCAGATGTTTAAAAAGCAGGTCAAGGAGAGTAAGAGTCGGCTTATAGGCAAACTGCAAAGGATCAAGTACATTCTCTGTATTTTTAAGAATTTCTGAAAGAATCAGTTTTTCCAAGATTTTCATAATTATAGAAGTCAGAGCCACTAATCTAAAATCATTTAGTGTTGTGGGGTGACTAGATTTAGGAACCGGGACCACGACAGCTTCCTTCCAAATCCTGGGGACATGCTGCGTTTTAAGGATCTGATGAATATCTTATGAAAGACTGAACTCAGTTCTTTTGCACAGGTTTTGATTAACCGACCACAAATGTTGTCAGTTCGTGGACTTTTGTTGACTTTTGTGGAATGAAAGGATCTTTCAACATCCTCCTGTGTCATAGAGAAATGCCTGCTGTCACACAATTCAAGGCTTAGCGCCTGTATTTCTCTGCTAAAATCAAACATGTTAAAACAATTATAAAAACCATTAAGAGCATTAGCAAATTCAGTATCTGAGCCCAAACCATTTAAAGTGACGCTAGAGCTACTGGTTCTAGTGTTCTGGAGACCAGTGATCATTTTCATACTGGACCAGGCTGAATCCAAATTATTGGAAACCATTTTGTTCTCCAGTAAGGTTTTATAGCTCTGTTTTGCCCTTAAAATCTCTATTTTCAGTTCTTTAGTGGCTATATGTAAGTCCAGTGCCCCCCTTGTTGAAAAGCTTGTTTCTTTTTCTTTATGGAGGACTTAACAGACTTGTTAACCCAAGGTTTATTATTAGGGTAAATTCTGACCCTCTTACTAAGTATAAACATATCCCTGCAGATTGCTGAATATGAGCAGACGACCGCCGTCAGCTCATCCAAGTCTTTACATGATTCCTCAAACACTCCCCAGTCCGTGCAGTCAAAACACTCCTGCAGAGAACACACACCGTTGTCTGTCCACACTTTCACCTCCTTGGTTTAGACTTTCTCCCTCTTACAGTCTTATAAGTGGGGAGAAGATGCACGTAGTTGTGATCTGCAGAGCCCGGGGGGGGGGGGGGGGATTTAAATGCGTCTTTAATAGACCCATAACACCGGTCAAGTGTCTTGCCACATCTAGTTGGACAAGAGACATATTGATAAATGTTGGTTAGGGTCTTTTCCAGTGACACATGGTTAAAATCACCCAGTACAAAATTGGGAGCCTCTGGTGAGATGGTCTGCAGTTTCTGTATAACCTCATATATAGTACGGGAGGCGGAGGCGGTATCTGCCTTGGGGTGAATATATACAACTGTTATAAAAATCTGAGGAAACTCGCAGGGAAAATAAAATGGGCGCAGAGACACAGACAGGAGTTCAACGTCTGGCACACATATCTGTTCTCTGACAGTGACAGAGCTGCAGTATCGTCTGTTCACATAGACACCCCCCCCCCCGTGTTTTCCCTATCACCTCAGCGTTGCAGTCCAATCGATACGGGGTCCCAAAACCATCCAAGAACAGATCCGAGTCCTGGTCTTGCTCACTAAGCCACGTTTCAGTAAACGCCAGGACACAGCACTCCTTAAAATCCTTTTGGAAACAAATGTTCCCCTGAAGCTCATCACTCTTGTTCCTGAGGGACTGGACGTTGGCCATGATGACGGAGGGCAGAGGAGTCCTGCTGAGCCGCTGTCTCCTTAGGCACAGTTTAACACCTCCTCGTCTCCCCCTTTTCCTTCTCTTCCTCACGCCACTGGTGGAGAAGCCATGGTCCCTCTGGATACATGCTGGCACTCATAGTGTAGTGTCCATAATTCGGGTGTTCATTTGCAACAACATGTCACGAGTGTAAACATGACGTGTTCTCTGTGGGATGACAGCTCCGCTGACATCAGCCACCAACAGAGAATGCATTAAAAATCCCAACAGGGCCAGATAAAAAAGATCCATGTCAGAAAAGCATCGGATGAGTACTCTCGCTCACAAAATGGTCACTGGATTAACATAAAAACATTTAAGAACATTAAAAACCGACATAAAAGACTCGGACAGAGACGCCAACTTTCTGCTGCTGGTCGCTGTGTGCGCATGCACCCCGATCAGACTCCGCCAAATGGTGTAGGTGGTTTGGCCATCCAGAATCGGGGGGGGGGGGCTTTGGGGGGGACAGAGTGCACTGGTGAAAAGGGGTTTGATCTGTGAAACGTGGAAAGTCCGGTGGACACGGAGGGCCCTTGGGAGCTGCAGGTGGACCGTAGCATTGTTGATGATCTGAGTAATGAGGAATGGTCCCAAGAAGTGGGGTGATAGCTTTCTAGACTCAGCTTTCAGAGGTATCTGGTCCACTGATAACCATACGCGCTGCCCGATCTTGCACTCCGGAGCTGGGGTCCGCTTCCAGTCCACATACTTGTGGTTGCGTTCAGTAGATCAAAGAAGAGCGGCCTGGGTGGCCCTCCAGATCCGGCGACAGCGGCGTGCGTGGGCCCCCACGGATGGCACCACGACTTCCCTCTCCACCATGGGCAACAAGGGTGGGGTGTAACTCATGGGTGCTTCAAACGGAGTGAGCCAAGTAGCAAAGGAAACAGCAGAGTTATAAGCGTACTCCACCCAGGTCAGATGTGTGCTCTAAGTAGCAGGGTTTTCGGCTGCTACACATCTGAGGGCGGCCTCCAGGGATTGATTGGTATGCTCAGCCTGCCCGTTGCTCTGGGGGTGATAACCAGACGTCAGGCTTACAGATGTTCCCAGGGATTGGCAGAATGATTTCCAAACTTTAGAAGTGATTTGAGAGCCCCGGTCAGACACAATGTCCATGGGAATACCATGAGGATGGATAACATGAGTGGTGAGGAGATTGGCAGTTTCGGAGGCAGAGGGTAGTTTGGGGAGGGGAACCAGGTGAATGGACTTGGAGAAATGGTCAATAATGGTGAGGATAACAGTTTTGCCATGGGATGGGAGAAGTCCAGTGATGAAATCAAGGGCAATATGGGACCAGGGTCGACCGGGAACAAGTAGGGGGTGGAGCAGACCAGAAGGGGGTGAAGAGCTGGACTTATTCCGGGCAGTATGACATGCTTTAACAAACTCCTGCACGTCCCTCCACAGGGAGGGCCACCAGAATACTCGCTGGACCAGGTCGATCATCCGAGTCACTCCCGGGAGACAGGCGAAGTGGCTGGTGTGACCCCATTGGATGACATCACTGCCGAGGGCGGCAGGGACAAACAAGCGATCCTTGGGGCACCCCGCTGGTTCACACTCCAGGGACTGGGCCTGTCAAACCCTCCACTCCATTTCCCATGTACGAGCTCCTAGGATACAAGATGGTGGAACAATCGGCTGGGGGAGGGGCGGGGGGCTGCTGACTGGTCGTCACAGAATTGCCTGGAGAGAACATCCGCTTTGATGTTACTTGAGCCAGGCCTATAAATGATGATAAAGTTAAATCTAAGGAAGAATAAGGCCCAGCGGGCCTGCCTGGTGTTAAGTCGGATTAATGGCAAGGAGCTCTTGATCCCCTACGTCGTAATTTCTCTCGGCTGGGGTGAGCCACAGAGAGAAAAACGTGCACGGGTGGAGCTTCTGGCTGGAGGTTGAGTGCTGTGAAAGGGCAGCGCCCACCCCCAAATCAGACGCATCCACCTCAAGGGTAAATTGGAGCTGAGGGTTGACCTGCGCCAAGATGGGTGTATTAGAGAACAGGCCTTTTAATTTAGAAAAGTCCTGTTCAGCTGCCTTGGACCATAAAAATGGCACCTTAATGGAGGTCAGCTGTGTGAGACGCTGTGCTACCCCACTGTAGTTCCTGATAAACTGGCAATAAAAGTTCATAAACCCCAAGAAGTGTTGGAGCTCCCTGCGGGAGTGGAGTGTAGGCCAATCCAACACAGCACAGATGAAGAAAGTGGAGCTGGTGGAAAACTCACTTTTCGGCCTTCACAAAAAGTTGGTTTTCCGGGAGCCATTGTAACATGGCCCTGACATGGACCTTGTGTTCCTCCGGTGAGCGAGGAAAAATGAGAATATCGTCAAGATATACAAAGACAAATTGGTTTACCATATCTCGGAGGACGTCATTAATAAGACAGTGGAATACGGTGAGGGCATTGGTCAGCCCAAAGGGCATGACCAGATATTCAAACTGCCCCAGTTGTGTTTTAAATGCCGTCTTTCATTCATCGTCCTCATGGATACAGATAAGATGATAAGCGTTATGCAAATCGAGCTTGGTAAACACCCGCATGTGCTGACGGAGCTTGAATCCGGAATTTATTAGGGGCAGAGGATATTTATCTTTGATGGTAATGGCATTAAGCTCCCGGTAGTCCATACATGGATGCAAAGTTCCATCCTTCTTACCAACAAAAAAAAAACCCCTGCTCCAAGCGGAGCTGAAGACAGCCGAATGAGACTGCCGTTCAACGAGTCTTTAATGTATTTTTCCATTGCCTCCCTCTCCGGGCCAGAAATGCTGTAAAGCCAGCTGGACGGCAGCCGCACACCCGGTAGGAGGTCTATAGTACAATCGTATGAGCGGTGAGGTGGTAAAGAAAGCACTCTTGACTTGCTAAAGACCTCCCCTAGTTCCTTATAGACCTCGGGTATGAGGGAGAGGTCCAGCGGTTCCACCGGAGGGGAGGAGATGGACAGAGATGGTGAACACTCGGCCGAACTTAAACAGGAAGCCAAACAGTACGGGCTCCAGGAGGAGATGGAACTCTGTGCCCAATTGATTATAGGGTTAGGAAGAATTTGGAAAAACAAGGAACGATATTTCTTCCCAGTGGTTCCAGGAAAGGATGGAAATAGGCGCTGTACTTTCCAAGACCGACGCCACACTCTGGCCAGATAGAGTGGCGACGTTGAGCGTGATGGATAATTTGGAAGTGGAAATGCCCGCTCAGCCCCTGAGTCAATTAGCGCCGTAACCCTCCTCTCGACCCCAGTAATTGAATGAGGGCCGAAATTGAGAAATTACCGGGGGGGATGAGAATGATCCCCGCCCATTAGACCCCCACGGCTACTGACAGGCTGCATCTTTTGGCTTCAGGTGGCACTCGTCTAATCTGTGCTTCAAAGAGCCACAGTACAAGCACGCACCGGCTGTCTTCCGCCACTGGTGCTCTTCCAGAGTCAACCGAGACCAACCAAGCACCATCGGTTCGGAAGAGGAGTCTGCTCCACCTGTGTCAGCAGCCTGAGAGGGTGCACATGCTAAGGGCGGGCGAAAGGAAGATTTACGCTCCTTCGCGGTACCGATTATCCAAGCCGACTGCTTGGTCTATTAGACCGTCCAAGGAGGAGGGAACAGCATGGACTGCTAGGTCATCGTGGAGGTTGGAGTTTAAACCCTGGAGGAATGCGTTTCATAGCGAAACGTCATTCCATCTAGAGTCAGCCGCTTCGACCAGAAACTCCACCGAGTAGTCGGCTACAGACTGACTACCTTGGTGGAGAGACAAGACGCGGCTCATAATGTTATCCTCATTTTCTGTACGGTCAAAAGTCCTGGTGAATTCTGTTACAAAGCAATCAAATGTGTACTGTAGGCCCTCCGGGCTGTCGAGAACTGACCAAGCCCAACTCAGAGCCCAGTCGCGCAGCAGGAGGGTCATGAAATGAATTTTAGCTATGTCATCTGGGTACCCCCCCCCCCACACACACACACACCTGGCCCAAATAAAGCCGCACTTGGCAAAGAAAGTCCCTACATTTCCCCACCTCCCCCGCGTACAGGGTAGGCGAGGGAACGGAGGTTGTGCGGCGTACAGTGGAAGAAACGGGGGCAGCAGGTGGACCAAGAGAATCAGAGTGAGATCTGGGCGCGTGCGCACACAGCGATCGGCAGCTGGTGAAAAAGTCTGTCGTCTGTGTGTCTTGTTTTTATGCACTTTAATGTGTTTTTACGAAATTCTCTGTGTCATTTCTGTCCTGGAATGTTTGTGGACTGTATGGCGAAGAGCTCCCCGGTTCCATCAACATGGACTTTTCCCCTTTTTTGCATTGCTGCTACTTTTCCTCCGGCTCTTTGTCTCTGAAGTAAACGCATTAGGCATCATGGCGGGCAGGATACATTATTCCAGGGACATGTTGCTGCATTTAAACACGGTTGATGCAGCGGCTGTGATTGAGCCTAAGCCGCAACTGCCGGACTTTATTTTGAGAGACGGACACAGCGGTGAAAAGAGAGACGGGAGAGACGGGAGAAGGAAACGCGGAAAGCGTGGAGGCATGAAATTGCGCCTGAGAAGATGTCAGTTTGGTAACATTCCTCTTCCTTCTATGATTTTTGGGAACGTACAATCTCTGAGAAACAAGGTGGATGAAATTCAAGGAAATGTACGCTACCAGAAGGACTTTAAGAACTGCTGTGTCATGGTCTTCACCGAGACTTGGCTTACTGCACATGACCGAGATGCAGACCTGTGGATTGACAGCTTTGGAGCCCCACTGCGCTTGGATCGGCAGGAAGAGGTAACGGGGAAACGTCAGGGGGGGGGCGTATGTTTATACATTAATAAGCAGTACTGCACATCTGTCACGGTCAGAGAGCACATCTATACACCCGATGTGGAGCTGCTGTCTGTGTCACTACGCCCCTTTTATTTGCCTCGCGAGTTCCCCAGCTTTTCATCACAACTGTGTACATTCACCAGAGGGCAGATGCTGACTCCGCCTCCAGCACCATCTTTGATGTGATCCAGCGGCTGCAATCAATTTCTCCAGAGGTGCCAAACTTCATTCTTGGGGATTTTAACCATGTTTCTTTAAAGAAGACACTTAAAAACTTGAATCAGTATGTCTCCTGCCCAACCAGGCGAAAAAAGACATTGGACCTGTGCTATGGATCCATAGAGAGGGCCTATAAATCACTCCCCCTTCTTCCTGTAGGATCCTCAGATCACAACTGTGTACATTTGCTGCCCACATATAAAACTGCTCTCAGAAGAGGCAAGGTGGAGACGAGATACATTGATGTGTGGACAGAGGATTCAGTGCACAGCCTCCAGGAATGCTTTGACTGTACAGACTGGGAGATGTTCACACTGGCCTGTGGGGATGATTTGGACTCTTTGGTGGATGTCACATGCTCATACATGGCTTTCTGTAAAAATAAGATTGTTCCACGTAAACGTGTCAAAATATATCCCAACAACAAACCATGGGTTACAAAGTCAGTTAAATCCTGCTTACAGAGGAAAGCACTTGCCTTTAAACAGGGGTCTGTTTCTGAGCTACAGGTTGCCACAAAAGAGCTGAAGTCCGAAATTTTAAGAGCAAAACAGAATTATAAATCAGAATTGGAAAGCAAGATGGCAACAAAAAAACTTGGTTCAGCCTGGGCCAGTATGAAAACTATTGCGGGCCTTCAGAGCACAGAGCGCAGTAATCGTGTGTTTTTAGATGGTTTTAATTCAGACACGGAGCTGGCTAATGCTCTTAATTGTTTTTATGGTTGTTTTGACTCCTTTGATTTTAGCACAGAAACCCAAGATTTGAAACAGAAACTCAAAGACAATCAGCACTTTAATATTGAGGTGCGGGATGTTAAAAGGGAGTTCTGCGCTGTAAAAGTGAACAAAAGTCAGGGCCCTGATAATATATGTGGGCGCTTGGTAAAGTCCTGTGCACATGAACTGAGTCCTATATTTCATTACATTTTCAATAAGTCCTTACAGACACAACATGTGCCTAAGATCTGGAAAGAAGCCGTGGTTGTTCCCGTTCCAAAATCCAGCTGTCCTAAAACGGTAAACGACTTTAGACCAGTTGCTTTGACTTCAATTTTAATGAAAATTTTTGAAAAACTGGTCAGATGTGAGGTCCTAAAGCAAACTGAGCATGCATTGGATCCTCTGCAGTTTGCCTATAGGCCTCACAGAGGAGTGGAGGATGCCACTGTCACTCTGTTTAACATGCTTTTTAAACATCTGGATTTTAATGGGACACACGCCAGACTTTTATTTGTTGACTTTTCCTCCGCCTTTAATACAATCCAGCCTCATATCTTAGTTGAAAGGCTCCTGCAACAATTTGATTTGAGCAATAATCTGGTGGGTTGGATTCTGGATTTCTTAACCAACAGGACGCAGAGAGTAAGGGTCAATGGTACATTGTCTGACCTAAAGTGCTGTTCTACTGGCTCTCCTCAGGGGTGTGTGTTGTCACCACTACTCTTCATCCTGTACACAAACATGTGTCGGAGCAGACATGACAACAGACACATTATAAAGTATGCTGATGATTCAGTTATTGTCAGTCTCCTCCAGGATGGTGAGAGTGGCCACGGCCCAGTAGTTAATGATTTTGTTCACTGGTGTGAGGATTCCTACCTGCAGCTGAATACGACAAAAACTAAAGACATGATTACTGACTTTAGGAGGAAAACTCCCAGGCACAAAGTCACCGTACTAAAAGGCCAGACCACCGAATATGTACAATCCTACAAATATCTTGGGACGATTATTGATAGTAATTTAAACTTTGAAGAGAACTGTGAAAGGGTGTGCAAAAAGGGTCAGCAACATTTGCATTGCTTGAGAAAACTTGCACGCTTCCAAATTGACCGAACCATAATGACAATGTTTTATCGGGCTTTTATTGAATCCGTTTTATCCTTTTCTTTAGAATCAGAATCAGAATCAGAATCAGAATCAGGTTTATTGCCATTGTTCATGTAGTACACAAACTAGGAATTTGTCTCGGTACAATGCTGCAACATTAAACATGATAAGATAAGAGAAATAAACTATACATGTAATAAAGTGTAGGATAAGATTAAGTGATACTGGTCAACAGTTAAAATATATATTAGCCAGCAGCAGATACTGTGGAGAACTATATAGTGCAGTCGGTAATGCAGGAAGAAAACAGTGATGATTGACATGAGTCTGGTTGAGCTGCTGTACATGGTGCACGAGAGTCACTTAGTGTTCAGCAGTCTAATGGCAGAGGGGAAGAAGCTGTTCATGTGACGGGAGGTTTTAGTCTGGATGGACCGAAGTCTTCTACCAGAGGGGAGGGGGGCAAACAGTACGTGACCAGGGTGTGAGGGATCGGCTATGATCCGGCCAGCACGCCTCCGGGTCCTGGAGATGTACAGATCCTGGAGAGATGGGAGCTTGCAGCCGATCACCTTCTCAGCAGTGCGCACGACGCGCTGCAGCCTTAGTCTGTCCCTGGCAGTGGCTCCTGCGTACCACACGGTTATGGAGGTGGTGAGGATGGACTCGATGATGGCTGTGTAGAACTGCACTAACATCTTGGTGGGTAGCTTGAGCTTCCTCAGCTGCCGCAGGAAGAACATCCTCTGCTGGGCTTTTTTGATGAGTGAGCTGATGGTCAGCTCCCATTTGAGGTCCCTGGTGATGGTAGTGCCTAGGAAGCGGAAGGAATCAGCAGTGGTGATGGGAGAGCCTGAGAGGGTGAGGGGGGGCAGAGGAGTAGTGACTTTCCTGAAGTCTACAATCATCTCCACTGTCTTCAGAGCGTTCAGCTGCAGGTTGTTATTGCTGCACCAGGACGCCAGCTGGGCCACCTCTCTCCTGTAGGCGGACTCGTCGCCGTTGGAGATGAGCCCGATGAGGGTGGTGTCGTCCGCAAACTTGATCAACTTGACGGACTGGTGGCTGGAGGTGCAGGAGTTGGTGTAAAGGGAGAAGAGTAGGGGGGAAAGTACACAGCCCTGGGGTGATCCGGTGCTGATGCTAGTATAGTCTGAGACAGTCTTTCCCAGCCGCACATGCTGCCTCCGGTCCGTCAGGAAGTCGATGATCCACCTGCAGAGGGAGTCAGGCACGTTGAGCAGGGACAGCTTGTCCCGGAGCAGAGTGGGGCGGATGGTGTTGAATGCGGAGCTGAAGTCCACAAACAGGATCCTGGCGTAGGTTCCCGGGGAGTCCAGGTGCTGCAGGATGGAGTGGAGGGCCAGGGTGACTGCATCGTCTACAGACCTGTTGGCTCGGTAGGCAAACTGCAGCGGGTCCAGGAGAGGGGTGGTGATGGACTTTAGTGTCATGGTTTGGTCAGATGAAACTGAAACAGAGGAAATCCTTGGATCAGGTAGTTAGATGGTCCAGTCGTTTGCTTGGTGAGTCACAGCTGAGCCTAACATTCCTGTACACCAGACAAGTACAGGGGATGGCTACCTCCATTTTAAATGATGACTCCCACCCTTTGTACTGCAACTTCCAGCTTCTTCCCTCAAGACGGAGGTTTGCTGTCCCAAAAAGTAAAACCCAGCGCTACAAAAACAGCTTTGTTCCTGCTGCTGTCAAAGAGTTGAACAAGCTGTAACAATATATTGCACATAATTTAGGTACCTATTTATTAACTCCATTTTATATTTACTTATTTTTGTAGGATGTTACTTGGGTTCTAAATATTTTATTGGGTTTTAGACCTTTGAGTTTTTAACCTCTTTGACTAGTTTTTAACTTTTAATATGACTCTTCTCTCTTACCTCTGGTTTTTCTCCTATCTCTTTGCCTTTTTACACCCAGATTGATGGAGCCTTGAGTATTTTTATCATGTCTATAGTCAATTTCATGTGTGCCTGTGTTTGTGTCTATGTTGAATGTAATTTGTGGCTTGTAAATATGGATGTCACCAGACTGCAAAACAAATCTACCTACAGGTACAAATAAAGTAACCTGAACCTGAACCTGAAATGATCAGCAACTGTGCTCAGCTGCTACTTAATAATTTCCAGCTGCTGCGTGAGCACAGCTACCTGCCTCTTTGTAGTATCTAAATGATGATGAGTGGAGTGTTCCTCTGATGCGGCTCCCGCTGAGCTTGTGCTGTGGCTGGCTCGTTCTGTCATATTGATAGAAGGAACAGCTCGCATGCAGGGAGGAACACCAGAGAAAACAACCAACACACAGAGAAGCAAGTTTCAATGGTTTATTGACAAATTTCAAAAGAGAATCTCTTGTATAAAAAAAAGGTCACTCGCCAGAGAAAGATGTGGCCTGTGGGGAGGACAAAAGTGATTAATGAGAGCAGGGATATGACGTGGGAAACCAAATATGCAACTTACATGAACCAAACAGAGAACCCGACAGAGCACCAACAGGAATAGATGAACCAGCGGGATGAAGCTGGTCAGGGTTAGATTGATAGTGGTCTGACCAGGTGGAGTGAGGAAGCTGAGGCGCGGTGAGGCTGATGGAGCAGGTGAGCGCACAACAATCCCCGGAAGCACACCGCACATATGGCAGCAACCTAAAAAGGAGAAGAGGAGAGGAAACGTGAGTATTATTTCTCTCTCAGCAAAACCAAATCACTTACTTGCTGAAGCAGGCAGCTTACCCAACGAGCCAGCGTTGAAGCTTTCACTTGATGGTCCTTATAAGCGCTGGCAAGGAAGAGGCAGCAGGAGTGTCCAATCCTGCAGGTGAGTTGATTGCCTGCAGAGCTAAGGGAAAGTTCAACAGGACGGGAGGGGCGAGCGCTCACCTGCATATGACACCATGGAACTGTGTGCTGTTTTTGTTAATAATCTCATTGTTGTTTTCCTCCTATTGTCATGGTCTGAGCACCGATCTCGTCCGCGCTCGGGTCATGCAGTGTTTCCTTCCCATTCTTTAGTAATTCCTTGTGGGCTCTCTGAGCCCTTGCTTTGACAGCGTCAAAGCCGAGCTCAGCAGTGACAGCTGGACTTGATCTGATTCAGCTGTTAACGCCTCATCAGCTGATTAATCATCTCGCCCTACTTAAGGGAGCAGCTTAGGTTACTCCGGGCTGCGACCTCATTCGTGTACAGATAACGCTGGTCTCCCTAACGTTAGGCTGGACTCCTTACATCCCGGCTCCAGTCATCCTCTATTCCTCGCCATTCTCTGTAAGTTTATTCCTTAGCCTGTGTTTATCGTCTGTGTGCCTTATCTATAGTCCTTGTTTGTGTTTTGCCCCACGTGGCTCATTATTTTGTACCTTTTCCCTTGTTTAATAAATACGCAAACTCACTGGTCGCCTATAGTGTCTCATTTGCGGTCCGGGAGGGCCGCGCCATTACAGTAGGTCGCAGCCAGACTGAGACGCCGGTGACCGTGAGTTTGTTTGGACTTGATTTCCACTTACCGTGTACCAGTGTGCTGGGAGATGGTGCCGCTCAAGGGCTACGCTAGGAGCCTGGGCTACGAGCTGGTGAGGGCCCTCGAGGAGATTGATGGGAGCCTTTTCACTGCTCGCCTCTACGACACTCCCAATGATGCACGCTGGTACCTGGACTTCTCTGAGGCAACCATTAATTGCCATCCTCGCTACGCTGACCATCCTGAAATCACGGCGAGGATGGCGGACATCTCTGCGCACCGGGAGAAGCTCCGTAGGTTGGAGGGAAACTCCAGCAGGAAGCCGAAGAGGAGGCATCCTCGCTCCTCGCTTCGGGATCCCATTCCTGTTCCTCATCCAGTCCAGGAGTTTGCACCGCCCAGAGGTCATCCCCGACGGAGTGTGACATCAGTCCCCCGGAGGATTTACAGCTGACAGCGATTTCCATCCGGGACCGAGTGGCTACATCTCGCTCCGCCTCCCATCCTACACCGATAATAAAGCATGTGACGGCGGCGGTTAGGCTAGTGGAGAGGTATCCAGAACTGTATGATTACTCCGAATACGCCGACCTGCTCGCTTCTGTTTCTGCGCAGGAGCGGCATTTCCCTAATCTCACCTTCGCCTCGCCCTCTGCCAGTAAACGTCGTCTCCATGCAGATTGCAAGCCTCAGCGAGAACCCCATCCGGATCCAGTTCTGGGTAGCCGCACGAACTCTGTCTCCAAGCCAGCTGCAGCCTCCGTGTCTCGTTGGAGGAGTAAGACAGCCGCCTCTGCCTCCGGGTAATCTGTCCCCGCTGTTCCGTCAGCTCCTCGATCCCGGTTCGCCTTGGCTGTTCCTCCCCCCTCCTTGACGCCCCCTCCAGCTGCTGTGAACTCCTTGAGTCCGTCGCCAGCAGCTCCCGTTCCTGATCCGGTGCGAGAGGCTCCTTCTCGTCTTCCCGGGGGGTCCTCCGTCTCCATCCAGCGGGGGAAGAGGGAAACCAAGTCCACTGTAGCGGGTCCCATCGGTCCTCAGCGAAGCAGGCAAGTGCACGTTCATTCTTTTCCTTCTCTGAGTAAATTGCCTTGTCTGACTCCTGGGGGTGGAGCTCGGGGTTTACAGTTCCCCGATCTCCCTCCACCTGCTGCAGTAATTAATAGTGAACCTGCTGCTTCTGTGTCTCCTTCCTCTGAGTGTTCCCCGCGGTCAGGACTACACCGCCGGACAAGGAAGTAGCCTGTGGCCCTGGAGAGTTTGGATCCAGCCCCACAGCCACGTCACGGGCAGAGGAGGAGGTCGGACTGCAACTTGGAGCCTGTGCTGACGACGAAGCGTCCCCAGGTCTCCATGGAGATGCGGTTCGACCCAGCAGGTCGAGGATCTCTTGCCACCACGCCGTGCAGGTCGTCGGCGTGGACGTCAGCGTTGGAGGGTCCTCAGACTGTGGAGACCATCATGCTGGCTGCGGAGCCCGCCGTAGCCAAGTGGGAGCCAGAGGACGTCCTTCTTCGTCCTGAACCTGGATCGCCGAAGTCCTGGACGGCGACAGAGCTCGAGATCAGGCAAGTGCTCTGTTTTGTCTTCCTCCTTTCTACTCTTGAGCATTTTTGCCTGTCTCTCGGGGAGACGAGCCGGGTGCAGCCGTCCGCTACATCCGAGCTTGTCTCGCCGGGTTCTGTCGCTGCCGGTGATACTGATTCCGGTTCTGTTCCCTCTCCTGAGCCTTCTCCCAGGGTCGCCGGTGATGAGTCGGTCCTGGTCTCTGTTGTGGAGGATCTGGGCTCGGGGTTGGAGGTCATTCCTGGTGCTGTTCCGACCCAATCGGGGTCCGTTGTGGGTGCAGCCGCAACCCGATCGGGGTCCGTCGTGGGTGCAGCCGCAATCTGATCAGGGTCCATCGTGGGTGCAACCGCGATCCGATCGGGATCCATCGTGGGTGTAGCTCGGGCTCACGTGGGATCCGACAGGAGGACAGTGCCTAATCTGGTGAAGTTTGGAGGTGGAGCTGCAGATCCTCTGCTGAGCGACGCCGGACCGGTCCCTCATCCTTCCCCTGTTCTTTTTCCCCTTCCATCAGGAGCCGCTGAAGCTATCCGTTATTGATCCGGCCCTTCCTCGTTTTTCCTGTCTATAGGGGGGCCGTTTCCAAGTTCTCCCCTGTGGTCCTGGTGGCTGAGTGACGCAGGTCGGCCGCCTGGGAGACTGCCTCACCCGTTTGGCGTACTGGGTCAGCCACCCAACCATTTGGACCTTCTGTTCGGCTACCTGGTTCGGCCACCAGAGGTACTGTGTTTCCTGGCGTGGGACTGGGGTAGGCCGCCTGAACGTTCCCTTTTTTCCCTGCCAGCGATCTGGAAGCTGGATGAAAGGTAGACCTCCCGAATTATTTGTTTTTGTGTTATTGTGCTCTGCCTGCCTGCATTCCTGTAATGTTTTTTTTTCCCCTCTCTCCCTTTGATTGTCCTCCCCGTAGTCTGGGAGATGTTCTTTTGTTGCCTTTGCCCGTTTATTTGAATTGATTTAAACTGTCTGTGTTTTGCCGCTGTTTTCGCGTGATTTTGTGTTTCCCTCCCTCTGGTAGAGACGCTTGTATATTATGGTTGTTTAACCATGTATCTGTTTTTGTTTTTTTGTTTGGTCTTCTACCTGGGCTTTATGGAGTATATCTGTTTTTTTTTCCGTTGCTCTGCTGTGCACCATGCTAATATTTGTTCCGTATTGGCCCTGGTCGTTTTTGGTGTTTTTTTCTTTTTGTGACTCTCGCCCGCCGAGCCTTTTCCTCCCTCCACCCGCCCTGGTGGGATTTCGTAGCCATCTGGGTGGGGGTGGGGGGTGGCTTGGGTGTTATGTTACGCCCAGAGTGCATCCTTCGGGGGGGAGTAGTGTCATGGTCTGAGCGCCGATCTCGTCCGCGCTCGGGTCATGCAGTGTTTCCTTCCCATTCTTTAGTAATTCCTTGTGGGCTCTCTGAGCCCTTATTTTGACAGCGTCTCTGCGGGGCTTCCAGCTCTCAGGAGCCGAGCTCAGCAGTGACAGCTGGACTTGATCTGATTCAGCTGTTAACTCCTCATCAGCTGATTAACCATCTCACCCTACTTAAGGGAGCAGCTTAGGTTACTCCGGACTGTGACCTCATTCGTGTACGGATAACGCTGGTCTCCCCAACGTTAGGCTGGAGTCCCTACATCCCGGCTCCAGTCATCCTCTATTTCTCGCCATTCTCTGTAAGTTTATTCTTTAGCCTGTGTTTATCGTCTGTGTGCCTTATCCATAGTCCTTGTTTGTGTTTTGCCCCACGTGGCTCATTATTTTGTACCTTTTCCCTTGTTTAATAAATACGCAAACTCACTGGTCGCCTATAGCGTCTCATTTGCAGTCCGGGAGGGCCGCGCCATGACACCTATATTGCGTATCCTGAACTGGGAGAAAGAAACAAAGAGAAGAGGGAACTGAATTACCATTTTATTCACAGCAAAAAGAAATGCTGTAAATATAGAAATATGGATAGAGAAAAAAATAAAGAAAACTAGCAATGCGTAAGATTTTGCTTCAAGACCAAGGGAGAGCTGATAGGGAAACTCCAGATCCCAGTCTAACCTCCGCAGAAAAGAGTAATTATTGGCTGACACCATCTGTATGTCCACTGTGGGTATAAGGACTCCTATTATATCCTATTTTATGGATACAAATTCATGTAGTAGGCTATATCCAGTATAAACAAATGAAATAAAAAAAAACCTGCCAGCTGATGTCCAGTTCAGCATAACGCTGATCTCTGTGAGACCATTGATATTCATATAATCTGTTCTTCTGTCATGTCAAATAAAGTCACGAGCAGAGAGAAGCTTCTGCCATGTGTCCTCGGTTCTCGCCAGTGTCTCCTCCTGGCACCAGCGATCGCTATCATTTCAAGTGCAGATGAATTAAGACAAGCTTTTTTGGGCGTTGAATCCTGGCGCATTTAGCATGAGACTGACAACCGCAAACCTTAGTAAATCATCTTACACCAGTCATTTAAATACTCCTCTCCCTCAAATTTGCGTGTTGACATGACAACTCCCACAAACACATATGCAATGAGGCCAGGCGCAAAATGAACATAGTCCACACCTTTTCACCGCAAATTCTGCCCTGCACCCTTCAGCAAATCTCAACAGTAGCTTTTTAACGCCAAAACAGGGTTTTGCAATGGCACAGCATGTTAGTAAATCTGCTTCACTGGATACTGTATACCATGCTATCTTGAGATTTATTACTGTATTTATTACCAATATTGTCAACCATGCTCTGCCTAAACATTTCAAAACAGAGTCACTTTACAGTTCAACTTCAGGGGACTCTGGTGAGCCTGGGAAGGGTGTGGCCCTGGAGGCACTGGTTGCAACGGACCTGGATGCCACCTTGCTGGAATCACTCTCTCATCAGCAAAGTCCCAGTCCAGGTCCCACACTGCCTGGGTCGGTTCAAGCGTCGCATCTTGATCCGGGGCAGATGGTTGCTCTTAGTTTATGCCGACTGCTGGCGTGCCATCTCGAACCATCGGCCATCTGGAAGGTGGCTCGCTCCAACTGCATGGTGATCTGTATCGGTGGTGATAGGAGCATCTGCAAGTCATCTGGGCGTTCAGATCGGTGGACCCGAACCCAATCGAGCACCATGAATGCTGACCTGGTGGACTTCATGCAGTGCTGCTGCTGCTCTCTCGTCTCTGATGTTAGTTGCTGTTCTGGTGGCATGACATTCTCGCCGGCGGCAGGATGTGCTCCGGGTTGGCGTTGTTCTGTGGGGTTCTACTCGGCCACGGACTTTCTCTCCTGCAGCTGTACGGCAGCTCCATGAGGCTTATGCCGGGCAAGGATCTGGGACGAGTCCAGATTACGCCCTGTCTCCACTAATGCTGGTTGTGGTTGCGGCGGCGTGATGTTGCTGATGGCAGCAGGACGTGCTCCGGGTTGTCATCGTTCACCGGGGTCCTGTTTAGCCATGGACTCTCTCTGCTGCGGCTGTATGGTGGCTCCATGAGGCTTATGCCGGGCGAGGACCAGAGACAAGTCCGGATTACGTCCTCTCTCTGTGTTCTGCTCTCCGTGCGGTGTCAAGCTTGAAGTGGCTGTACCCACGTCTGGATGAAACACGCTCCAGTCATCAGCAGCCAAACAGAGTCCCTCATGGTCGTGTATGGTGAAACCATCCATCCATCCATCTTCTTCCGCTTAATCCTTTACAGGTCGCAGGGGGGCTGGAGCCTATCCCAGCATCTTTGGGCGAGAGGCAGGGTACACCCTGGACAGATTGCCAGTCCATCGCAGGGCCAACACAGAGAGACAGACAACCATTCACTCTCACAGTCATACCTAAGGATAATTTAGAATCCCCAGTTTGATGCCAATTAAACCCAATTTGTAAAAAAAGGTTGGAGCCCAAGATGTTATCACCATGTGTTGCTACCTGGAAGATGAACGCTGGGAGGACTTTGGACCTGTAGCAAACCATCAGCGTGATGGTTCCTACAAGGCTGATTCTGGTGTGCCCGTATGCATAAAGCTCTGCTGCATCCTTCCTGGAGAGACTCATGGAACAATTGGAACTCATGTGTCTGTGTGATTCGATTGAAGATGTGGAAGACATCTACCCGTTTGGCTTATGATCACAGGATTTCTGTTGTTTGGCTTTGGAGTTTTCCTGGTGTATCGGAAATTAAAGAAGTTGGAAGAGCTGGTCAAAATGCGGACCCGGCGAAGCTCCTTCAACAATTTGACCAGCTGGGGAGCACTGATAGCAGCCGGAAGGTGGGAAACATCTCGGAGTCGCTGGGTGCTCTCCAGGGAATGATTTTAAAGCCTGTGAATGTAAATTGTGATGCACAGAATCGCATGAGAGGTGAAATTTCTATGCTCTAAGTGAACTGTGCCTATCAGGCCTTGATTCGGCGTCCTTGAGAATCATTCCTCCAGGAGAAAAGATAAGGCAGAAGGGAGTTTTGGCTTGGCTTCTCTTTAACCCAAACAATTGCTGATGTGCAACAATCGGAACTCTCCAAGGACAGCCATGTGACTAACATGGAATTTTACCATCTGGCATGAACTGAAGAGAGATGAACTCTGTGGACATGTTATCTATGTTTTAGGACACTAAGGACATAACATCTAGCCGTTGCCTAAGAGACAATTTTTGTTGTCCACCAGTAACTGATACTTCACACACTGCACTCACACTGATATCATATGACTGACATACACACACTGGTCTCTCTCTTGCTTTGTTAATGTGTGGATCTGTATCTTGTCTGCTAATTGTGCAATTAGAGGGTTTTTTCTATGTGATCACAATCTTGCTCACTCGAGCCATATTTTGATAACTATGTTTTTTTCTCTCTGCCCAATGTGTCACCCCCTTCCCCCCTCCCCCTCTTTACCCCCCACTGCATGAGGCGCCTGTATGGCTGCCGCGTCATTAGGGAGCGCTTAACAATGAGCGCACCTTAGTGATAAGTAAAATTCCTTGTTTGTGTAAGCATACTTGGCAATAAAGTTGATTCTGATTCTGATTCTGATTGGATGCCATGGGAAGAATTTCTTCATTGTAACCCAGTTCAGTAGCAATCTCGTAGCGGCAGTGTCCAGTAGTAATGGCATGCTGATGTCATCGAGCCTCACTGCGGCACCACTTGTATGCCACATTGCTAGAGTCCACTGCATGGATGGTAGTTGTTAAAAGCAGTCCAATTGAACTGGGTGGTGAGCTCATTATCGACCATGTTGAACGGCACACTTTAGCAAGATGGTTAAGCTTGCCACATTACTGTCTCCGGGATGAGCAGGAGCGCGTCCGCATTTGGTGTGCAGGGGAACCACAGTTACCACACGTTTGGCATCCCATGATGTCCTGTTGTCCCGTGGTGTTCACCTCACCATCCTCCAAAAAGGTTGTGGTGTCGACAGGCTTTTCTACCAGGGTAACTGCATGAACTAGCGGGTTTTGTTGTTGTGAAGCACCTAGCTGTGATGTTAGTTGGGCGGTGGCCTCCAGCTGGACTGCCAACTCCACTGCCTTTGCCAGTGGCAGGTCATCCGGCACCATTAACAGCTTCACCTGCAGCCTCGGGTGGTTGGTGTGCTTTGCTAGCTGGTCCCGCACCATCTCGTCCCCTAGCTGCTTAAACCTGCACATGCTCGCCAAACAGTGAAGGTCCACGACGTACTGCTGGGTCATCTCTCCTGCCCTCTGTTTGTGTTGGTGGAACTTAATTCTCCTCGCCAGGACACCCTCAGGTGATGCAAAAAGTCCAGCTAGCAGGGCAACGCATTTGTCGTATGTGTCTGCAGGTCCCAACGTTCTAAACATGCTGTCCCTTGCTGCCCAGGCTATGAATCAGCAAAGCACATAAACAAAGCTTGCTTGCTAACCTTAGCGAGGTCCATAGCTGACACATATGTCTGGAATGACTCAAACCAACAAGGCCATGGGATGGGCGGCTCACCTGGAGTTGCGAGGAATGGTGGTAGGGGTGCCAAACATGCTTCCATCTTCAGAAAAATAACTTATTTTCCTCCAGAAGATTAGTTTTTGTTCTCCTCGCCAATTGTTATGTCTGGATGTAGGGACCAGCGAACACGTTGTGTGTGTTGAAGGTTAGCTTTATTTAACAAGCTAGCAACATGTGGAACAAGCAGGGAGAATTGTGGTACAGCAGGTAGCAGGCTAGAGGTGGAGCACCAAAGACCTGGACTCCCGCCGTTAGTCCCTTAATATAGTCACGGCATGGTGGCGTCATTCGTGCCTGCGTCATCACGGCTATGACATGCATGGTGGTGCATCAATATGCCACTGTACCATGTATGCTAAGGTTGGTTGGATGTCCCTATCTGCTGGCATGCTTCTTCACTGGTACACTTTCAGTTTTAAAGCCATCATTGGACTGCCCCATCACACCTCTGTACTTACCTGACCTTCCCACACAATCTATATCACAATCTACGATCCTGGGACTCAGGACCCAGGGATCGATTTGCCTCAGTCCCCAGAACTCGCACTGTCTTCAGGAAGAGAGCATTTATGTGCTCTGCTCCCTATAACTGGAATGGACTTCAAAAATCATTCAAACTTCAGGTCCTCATTCACCTTCCTGATTTTAAAGCTTGTGTCAGAGACTTTTTAACAGTAGATATGGGAGTGTGCAAATGGTTTGCTGCATGATTTGCACATTTGATATTCTTTAGCATAGTTCATGGTGTCTTACTGTGTGCTGTTATGTGTTTTATTAATATTGTGCAATGTATCGTCCTGTGTAAATACTGCCATCTTGGACAGGCCGTGCTTGTAAAAGAGATCATTTGATCTCAGACATTTGCCTGATAAAATAAAGGTTAAAACAAAATCTAACACGCTGTAATTCCTCATAAGTTCTGAAAATAATAAATCCTAGATGTGATGATCAGGCGAGCATGCTCCCCCTCCTCTCCTGTTCCTGTCTTCTCGGCTCCGGAGTATTATCTACATCTGCGTGATTGCACACCTGCTGCTTCCTAATTACCCAGCATATTTAAGAGCCAGTGTGTGTGGAGCTCACTGCTGGATTGTTAGGTTTGCTACCTGGAAGTCTAAGCCACGTTATTTCATTTTCTCTCAGTTGACCTGTGTTTTCACTCCCTGTGTCCTCCTGTCTCCTCAGGTTTGCTGCCACCTTAGTGGTGTGTACTCCGGGGCTGATCATGCTCACCTGACCAAGAAGACGCCGGATGTCCACCCAGGTCACCGTCTTCCCCCTGTTCCCCTGGTCCACGCAGGAGTTCCCTGCCGGGCTCCTCTGCTCATTAAGGGTGCTCCCCTAGTCTTAGTCTCCTCTTGTGGAGATTCTGTCCCTAATAATCTCTTTTCTGCTCTCCTCCCGTAGACTGTGTGCACTCCAGTGAGCACCAGATTTGTGTGTAAATTTAAGAGTGTGTTTTTGTTTTGCTCTTTTCCTTAGTTGTTCACTGTTATTTAGAGTTGTGTGTTAGGTTTTGTTTTTACAATAAACTGGCAAACTTTTTACATCTGAGTCTGAGTGTTCATTCTAGCAGCTCTGCGTTTGAGCCTCTCTTGCCCTGAATCGTGACACTAGATAAGCAGTGTGATACTTCCATAATTGCACATTTTACTGTCAGAGTGTGGGCAGGGTCCCTTGCCTTCATCCTAATTTATAATTTATATTTTCTTGTCTTCAGGGCAAGGGCCTCAGTCCATGCCCTCGCTTTGAGTTATCTTTATTATTCTCTGTGGGTTATGGTTATTATTCTGCCTTGTATATTCTTTTCTCTGTTGGTTTGCTTTTGATCTTACTTATTATTATCATTATTATTTTCATCATTACTGGACTCACCCTTAGAAATAGGGTGAGGAGCTCAGAGGAGCTCTGAGCCTCTCTCTCTCTAAGGGAAAGGCTCAGAGTAGAACCGCTGCTCCTCCACAGTGAAAGGAGCCAGTTGAGGTAGTATGGGCATCTGATCAGGATGCCTCCTGGATGCCTCCCACTTGAGGTGTTTTGGGCATGTCCCACAGGGAGGAGACCCCAGGGCAGACCCAGGGCTCGCTGGATAGACTACATTTCCCAGTTGCTCTTGGAACGCCTTGGTGTCCCCTCTGAGGAACTGGAGCAAGTTGCTAGGGAGAGGGAAGTCTGGGCTTCTCTGCTTGAGCTGCTGCATCCGTGACCCGGACCTCTGGAAAAGCAGTAGAAGATGGATGGATATTTTCATCGTCATTGCCTTGGTCTTATCTCCCCTGGTTTCTCTGTTCATGTTTTGTGCATCCTCTGTCTGTGATCATCTGTGTAGCCCCGCCTGTCCTGTGTCTGTGATCAATCCCTTCCATCTCCGTTTGCTCCTGAGTATACTCACCTGTTCTGCACTATGTTTGATTACTCCTATGTCTAATTATGTCAAGCTCCAATCTGCGTTTCCTCATGTGTGTCATTAATCATGTCTGTGTGATCAACACGGTTCTGTAGTTTCGTAAGTTTTTGTTCCAGCTTCCGAGCTGTCTGTCAACTTTTGTGTTTTATCGAGCTGCACCCGTCTGGCCAGCTCGTTAATCAATCAATCACCAAACTTTAAATGCTGCGTTTCGGTCCAAATTCATCATCAACCACGACAGTACGATACACATCAAATGGACCCAGTTTTGGCAGTTAAGCCTCAGTAAGAAGCAAACATGAAAAGCAACCAACATTGAGGTCTGCATCGAGGATGCCCACACCTCCTGCGCACAGAAGGAAGCCCTCCTCTGCCTCAAATGGGCCGAAGAGCTGAGTGAGGTGCTTCCAGCCCTCCAACGGTTCCCTTAGCTCACCCGTCTGCATGAGCAAAGTATAAACATGCAGATCATCATGCGGGGGCTGATGGAATCGTTCTAAAGATAAAACCCAGCAATCCCGTAGTACAGGGCAATTTATTAAAAAATCAGTAGGGCCACAATTTGAAATCAAGACATGTAACTGGGCTGCACACGTTCAGTGATCTGTTGAATATGACAAATTTCAAACAACACAGATCAATATGATGAAAAATATACACTTTTTATTCATTGTCTTGGTTTTAAATGTGCACTTGGCACATGACAAAGGCACATCAAAAGTGCATAAAAACACAATAACAGTGCTGGGGTTCAGCAGAACTTGAAGTAGTAGAAATATTTTTCCTCTTGAACAACAATTAAATAAACTAGAAAAGCACTCATAGAGTGCATACCTCCGCCAAGGCTTCTTCCGTTTCTCATGGATCACCTCCAAAATGTAATGGGTTTGTGTGTAGGCCTATAGCCACTTGTGATGAAAATTGCATCAGTCTGTCCATGAGTTTTGGAGTATTGTTGCTAACACACTGTGAGAAGATAAGAGCCTTGGCTGAGGTATGCATTCTCAGATCATGACCAAAATATAATGGGTTCCTCTCTAGGCCAAGAACCACCTCTGGTGAAAATGTCATCCAAATCCATCCAGTAGTTTTTGTGTAATCCTGCTGCACAAATACAAACAAACCCCTTGGTGGAGGTATGCACTCTCAGAGCATCACCAAAATCTAATCATCTGTTCCCCGTGCCATAACACACCTCTCCTGAAAATTTTGTCAAAATCCGTTCATAAGTTTTTGAGTTATGTTGGTAACAGACAGACAAACCCCGGTAAAAACATTACCTCCTTGGCGGAGGTAATAAAATGAAAAAAATTCTGTAAATAACCATTTTGGTCACATCTTACTCAGGCATACCTCGAAGTGCATAAAAACTCAATGTGCACTAACACATTGCTACCTGTTAATACTACAATGACATGTAGCATTAACATGTACAAATGTTAATGCTACATTAAAATGTAGCATTAACATTTGTTTCCCTTTTGAAATAAAATATACTCCATCCTGGTCATAACTGACCTTGGCACATCACAGAGTGCATTCTGCTGAATAAAAAGATAACTGTCAAACACGTCACTGCACAAACCCCCAAGAAAAGATTGATAAACAAACATTGCACATCCACTGTTGTGGTTTGCTTTGTTTAAAATCACCACGTGTGAGTAGAAACCTCTTTTTATAACTACACATTCCATTACACGCACATATCAGTCACCCAAAAATTTCTAGTAGAGTTAAGAATGCAAAAATCACCCACTTAAAAACTTGAGTAATGACTTCAGTCTTGAAGGTTTGAGGATTTTCTCCAAAATTTACAACAATTTTCTTATAGTTTCCTTCTTTTTATCTAAATGTGAAACCATTTTCCTCAAATTTGTAAGTTCCTCTTGTAAAATTTACTTTTCTTGGACATTTGAGACTTTATTATAAATTTATGGATTTTTTATGGCTAATTTTTGTTTATTTTTTAAATAAAATTACTGTTTTTTTTAATAAACAGATTGTGGTAAAATTTTGACTTTTTTTCCTTATACAATTTACACTTTTGACCATAAGTTTGCAGAGCCCGAACAGAATAATTTAACTCTGATTTCAAAGAAAAAAAAATAAATTAAATGACCAAAGATGCAGTTATTTTTGTTAAAATATTTCTATATATTTATAGTTTTTTAGACTTCTCTTCACCACCCAGACAGCAGGAAAAACTTCCCTTATTTTGAAATCCAAATGTTGGCACATTTGGTTTGTCTGAAGGCTGCTGACGGATTAAAGTCATTGACTTTGGTGAATTTCGGGCATCTTAACTTGCCAGGTACATAATATCCATCCATCCATGGATGGATATTATGTACATATATCTGAACATATACATATATCTGAACTCCACGCAGATGACGGTCACAGGGGTTGTTTGTGTGCACGGTTGTGGGCCATCACTCCTTCATATTTTTTTCTTAAATTTATATTTCCTTGGCATGGCCTGGGCCACTCGGGAGATTGGTTCTGGGCTGCATGTGACCCGCGGGCCGTTAATTGAATAGGCCTGCCATAGTGCAAATAAAGATAAACAATAACACCCAGCAATCCTATATAGAGAAAAAGTGGAGCCATAATACCCACAATTGCAAGTTCAGTGAGGTAGTGTAGGTGCAGACAGTGACAGATTTGACTACACATGATCAATATTTCAATAACAGATAGCAGCAGGTATGGCATTTGTACAAATGGTCCCAGTAAGGTGTAGCGACATACAGCAGCAGATGTAATTACTGTTGGTGTGCCAAACATATGAGGTAGTTATTGTGAGGGTGAGTGTGTTACAGTCCGGGGGGGGGGGGGGGGGGGCAGAGTTCAGGGTCCTCATGGCCTGGTGAACAAAGCTGTTTAGCAGTCTTGTGGAGCGGGCCCGGAGGCTCCGGTACCTTTTCCCTGAGGGCAGAAGGCTGAAGAGGGAGTGTGAGGGGTGGGAAGTGTTGCCTGCAATGTTGATGGCTCTGCAGGTGAGGCGAGTGTGGTCGATGTCCGAAAGGGGTGGCAGAGGGGCACCAATGATCTTGCTGGCTGCTTTCACTGTGTGTTGTAGTGTCTTCCAGCAGGAGGCAGTGCAGCTTCCATACCACTCCATGATGCCGCTGGTGAGGATTCTCTCAATGGTGCCCTGGTAGAATAAGCACATGGTGGGGGGTGGGACTTGTGCGCTTCTTAGTTTGTGGAGGAAATAGAGGCGAGTTTGAGCCTTCTTGGCCAGTGATGTGGTGTTGTTGGACCAGGAGAGGTCCTCAGAGATGTGCACCCCCAGGAATTTGGTGCTTCTTGTGGGGAGAGTGAAATAATGAGGCTGAATTATTTCTTAATTCAGGTTTTATTCCTTTGATCACATCCCCAGCTTTCTCTGAAGAACAGAAGAGAAAGAGCTGGGTCAAACCTTCTCTTTTATACACACAAGGACAAGGGAAGAATCACATATCACCGTCAAAACCCCCTATTGACAATAACTCTTCCCCCGCGCCCTTCAGTCCTCCGCCTGGGCCCTAGGAGGTCAGGAAGTCCTTTCAGCTCCTTATCGCCGTACCTCCGTCTTCTTGTTGTTCTCCACAGGCGGTCCAGACATATTGTCTCATCTAAGACGTGAGGTCAATCCACACATGCAATCTCGAGCATCCCATAGTGCTTATACGTATGTAGGTAAAAATACATGAGCTACATAACCCCCCCCCCCCCCCAAACGTCGAAGAATGGACAATATATCAGAGTTAATAAAACATGATAACCTCAATAGCATAGTCTATACCACATGATCATATCAAAATTCAGTGATAACATCAATCGCATAGTCTACACCACATGATCACATTAAAATTCCGTCTGTACGCCGTCTGGGCTTCAGACGTCGTCCGAATCTGCTGTAAGCAGGTCTCACCATCCCTGCAGCGCCGTCCTGCAAAGAATCTGCAGACTGAGGAAGAGAGTGGTTATTTGATCCCTGCGGGGGCTCAGGGACGTGTTCCCTGGGGGGTCTGCAACGTCGAGGTGCCCTCGCCACCCGTACAGACTCGTCGTTCATCACAAAAGCAGGCTTTAGTCTGTCAATACTAACTGTCTCTTTTCTGTCTCCCAAATCTAGCACAAAATGCTTATCACCTGCCTCCAGCACTCTGTACGGACCATCATATGGCGGGCGGAGGGTCGGTCTCAGAGCCTCGTGCCTGACAAAAACGAACTCGGCATTTTTCAAAGCTTTGGGAACAAAAACACGCGGAAAAGCGTGATGAACGGGGCCCGGGAGCGTGTCTGCTCCCGTGTCAATCAGTGGCCCCAGAGCCGGGGGGCGCCCGGGCTCCGGATGCTCTGGTAGGAATTCACCGGGCAGCCTGAGAGGTTGTGCAAAAACTAACTCGGCTGGGGAGGCATTTAAATCCTCTTTGGGCGCAGAACGCAACCCCAATAAAACCCATGGTAGTTTGTTTACCCAATCTGCATCCGTAAGCGACGCTCTGAGGGCTGCCTTCAAAGACCTATGAAAACGCTCGCATAAACCATTAGCCTGGGGGTGATAAGCGATAGTGCGATGAATTTTCGCTCCTAAGCTGCTGGCCATCGCTGACCAGAGTTCAGAGACGAATTGAGGCCCTCTGTCGGACGTAATATCTGACGGAACCCCGAAACGTGCTACCCAGGCCGTCAAAAAAACGCGAGCCACCTCTGCAGCTGTGGTCGATGCCAGGGGGACCACTTCCGGCCAACAAGTGGTTCGGTCCACCATTGTCAAAAGGTGTGTGAACCCCTGCGACGATGGTAGGGGGCCCACGAGATCGACATGCACATGATCGAATCTCTTGGCCGGAATGTGGAACGGTTCTAAGGGAGCTTTTGTGTGTCTGTGGATTTTGGCCCGCTGGCAAGCCATGCAGGTTTGTGCCCACTCTTTCACGTGCTTGCACAGGCTCGGCCAAACAAACTTCTCTGCCACCATTTTCACCGAAGCGCGCACTCCAGGGTGCGCCATGGAGTGAACCAAGTCAAAAACGCGGCGGCGCCACGCAGCCGGGACTATCGGGCGCGGTCGCCCAGTCGATACATCGCAGATTAGGGGGGGCATACCGGTTTGCAAACACCTGCTCTCCAGCCTTAACCCTGTTGGTCCAGACAGGAGCACGCGCACGTCCGCATCGCTACCCTGTTCCACTGCCATAGCTGCGTAATCTATTCCCACGTGAATGGGGCCGCGTGCGCTTCCGCGCTGCTATTTTGCCCTGCGGCTGCGGTAGTATAATCTGCCTCCGCGTGCACCGGTGCTGTGACCGCGCGAGACAGGCAGTCTGCCACTACATTGAGTTTACCCGCTACGTGCTGAATATCAGTGGTAAACTCCGAAATTGCGGCCAGTTGCCTCTGTTGCCGGCCTGACCAAGGTTCTGAAATTTTGGACATCGCAAAAGTGAGCGGCTTATGGTTGACAAAAGCAGTGAAACGCCGACCTTCCAGCCAAAACTGGAAATGGCGGATGGCCAAATGGAGCGCTAACAGCTCCCTGTCAAACGTGCTGTATTTCCGCTTGGCTGCGTTCAAGGATCTGCTGAAAAATGCCAGCGGCTGCCAAACCTCGGCAACACGCTGTTCCACGACCGCCCCTATGGCCAAATCTGATGCGTCGGTGGTGAGCGCTATTCGGGCCGATGGATCCGGATGGGCTAGAAGCGCAGCGTCAGCCAGGGCTTTTTTTTACCTCCGCGAATGCGCGCTCCCGCTCCGGGGACCACTCGATAGGATTGGAGGGTTTTTATTTTTTAAACGCGGCGTATGATGGTTGCATGAGCTGCGCTGCGTGGGGTAGGAAACGGTTATAAAAATTTACCATCCCTAAAAACTCCTGCAATGATTTGACCGTTTGTGGTCGGGGAAAATCTGCCACTGCGCGCACCTTATCCGGTAGCGGGACTGCCCCTTCTGGGGAGACGCGATGCCCCAAAAAATCGATCTGCGCCACACCAAACTGGCACTTGGCTGGATTAATTATTAACCCGTGCTCTCCCAACCTCCGAAAAACCGCGGTGAGGTGTTTTTTGTGTTCCTCTTCTGAAGTACTGGCAACTAAAATGTCGTCGAGGTAGACGAACACAAAAGGGAGATCGCGTAACACGGCATCCATCATACGTTGGAATGTTTGTGCGGCGCCTTTAAGACCAAACAGCATACGCAAAAACTCAAAAAGTCCAAAAGGGGTTATTACCGCTGTTTTAGGAATGTCCTCCGGACGGACTGGAACCTGATGGTAGCTGCGAACCAGGTCTATTTTAGAAAAAATGCGCACCCCCGCCAGGTGCACTAAGAAATCCTGAATGTGTGGGATTGGGTAGCGGTCATGCACTGTGGCGTTGTTTAGTCTGCGGTAATCGCCGCAAGGTCTCCAGGAGCCGTCAGCTTTAGGGACCATATGCAGCGGCGAAGCCAAGGGGCTCTTCGAATGGCGAATAATGCCCAGCCTTTCCAGGCTGGCGAACTCCTCGCGCGCGATGGCGAGCTTTAGCAGCGTCCAAACGCCAAGCCTTCGCGAAGACAGGGGGGCCCGCTGTAGTGATAAAATGCTCCACCCCGTGTTTCGCAACTGTTGCCGAAAAAGTAGGAACCGTGAGCACTGGAAACTGGGTGAGGAGTGTGTTAAACTTACCGCCTGCTGTGGCGACGTTGGTCTGCACCGGTGGTGGGGACACTCGAGCTGCACAAGGAATAGAATAAAAAGATAGTGCATTTACTAAGCGCCTGTTGGCAAGATCAACTAACAAACCATGTGAGCACAGAAAATCAGCACCTAACATGTTGAAGCTCACCGCCGCTATGATAAAAGTCCATTCATACGTGCGGCCATGCAAGGACAAAAGCAAAGTCCTTTCTCCATAGGTGTTGATGCTCGAGCCGTTTGCCGCCGTTGCCCCGTCACAATGGGGGCCAGCCAACCGGTCAGCATAGGTCGGGGTGATGAAACTCACTTGGGCTCCGGTGTCTACGAGGAAGTGCCGCCCAGAGCTCCCATCTGTGATGTACAGCAGCTTATTTTGTTCACTGAGAGCCGAAGCTGCTAACGAATCCCGGTTCTGGATTTTCCCGAGCTCTTGTAGCTGCATGGCGGCACACACCTGTGTGCCTTCTCTGCAAAACGCCGGTGGTAATAACAGAGGCCATCTCCTCCGCTGCGCCAGGGCCGCGTCACTGCCATCGATGGTGGGGCTGGCTCCGCTGTCTCTGGCACCTCTTTGCCTCGGGTCGCCGCACCTAGGTCTGTCGCTGCCGCTGTGGCCGTCTGCTCACCGCAGGAGTCGAGGAGCCGCTGCGCCTCTCGGGCCAGCGCACGGAAGTCCCGCTGGGTCACACAAGGCATGGCGGAGAGGGTCCCTCTCATGTGTGTCGGGAGGTTGCTTAAGAAGATGTGCTGAAATAGGAAATTATCGTTGTCCGATTCCCTCAGCTGCAGCATGTCTTCCATCAGGGTGACTGGCCTGCGCCCTCTCTGGCCGTGCATAGCCAGGAGCCTCCTAGCCCTCTCTTCGGCTGAGGGCGTGAAACACTCGGTGATGGCAGCCTTTGTCAGCCTTTGTTGTCGGCGGGTGGCTGCTGTACCAGGCTCCGCACCCATCGAGCTGTGCGGTTGTCGAGTCTGGCGATGACGTGGTAAAACTTAGTGTCATCCGCCGTTATTCCTGCGAGCGTGAACTGCGCCTCAGCTTGGAGGAACCACGAGTCCGGGTTTACCTGCCAGAATTCTGGCAGTTTAATGGAGACGGCGCTCGCTTGGGCAGACTGTGACGAGTCTGCATCAGGAGAATCCCTTCTATGCATTCTCTCACGTCTCTTGGTCACCAATGTGGGGAACGTGAAATAATGAGGCTGAATTATTTCTTAATTCAGGTTTTATTCCTTCGATCACATCCCCAGCTTTCTCTGAAGAACAGAAGAGAAAGAGCTGGGTCAAACCTTCTCTTTTATACACACAAGGACAAAGGAAGAATCACATATCACCGTCAAAACCCCCTATTGACAATAACTCTTCCCCCGCGCCCTTCAGTCCTCCGCCTGGGCCCTAGGAGGTCAGGAAGTCCTTTCAGCTCCTTATCACCGTACCTCCGTCTTCTTGTTGTTCTCCACAGGTGGTCCAGACATATTGTCTCATCTAAGACGTGAGGTCAATCCACACATGCAATCTCAAGCATCCCATAGTGCTTATACATATGTAGGTAAAAATACATGAGCTACACTTCTCACCCTTTTCACAGCTGCTCCGTCGATGATTAGAGGGGATGCTGTATGTGTCCTCTCCTAAAGTCGTCCACAATCTCTATGGTTTTTTCCATGTTCAGGAAGAGATTATTGACTTGATACCAGTGGACCAGTTGGTTTACCTCATTTCTGTAGTTGGCCTCTTCATTGTTTGTGTTGAGGCCCACCACCGTCATGTCATCCGCAAACTTGATGATGTGGTTGGTGCTGTAGGCTGGTATGCAGTCATGGGTCAGCAGGGTGAAAAGCAGCGGGCTGAGCATGCACCCTTGTGGGGCCCCTGTGCTCACTGTGATTGTCTTGAAGGTGTTGCTGCCGACCTGCATATTCTGTTGTTGCTGGCGACTTTAACCAGTGCAATTTACGGACTGTACTCCCCAAATATTACCAGCATGTGGACATTCCCACCCACAATAAAAGCACATTGGATCATGTTTATCCCAACATACATGGCGCCTACAGAGCGGCACCCCATCCCCACTTCGGACAGTCAGTTCACATCTCACTGTTTATGTACCCAGCCTACAGACAAAAGATGAAACAAACAAACATTGTTATTAAGCAAATCAAGCACTGGACTCCAGAGACTGAGAGCATCCTACAAGACTGTTTTACCTGCACAGAATGGGATATATTTAAAGCGGCAGCCATCCAAGAGGACTCTTCTGTAAAGATAAAGGATTATGCTGAATACATGACTGGGTACATCAGCGTGTGCGTTGGTACCATCATACCCACCATACAGGTCAAGAAGTTCCCCAACCAGAAGCCCTGGATCAACAGTCAGGTACGTCAGATGTTGCATGCTTGCTCTCGTGCATTTAAATCAGGCTGTGAGGTTGAGTACAAAGCTGCAAAATATGGACTGAGGAAAGCTATAACAACAGCCAAGAGGCAGTACAGAGAAAAGCTGGACAGCCTCTACTCCACTCCTGACCAATGGCGCATGTGGCAAGGCCTGTAACACATCACAGACTACAAGAGAACCAACAGCAGCACTACTACCTCTACAGACAGCCTGCCAGACGATCTCAACATCTTTTACACCCGCTTCGAGACCGCCAGCCACAGCACAGAGAAGAGACACACACTCACGCACCCCCCCCCCCACTAAGAGTCTCAGCAGGCCAAGTAAATAAAGCACTGAGGAATATCAAACCCCCACAAGGCAGCAGGACCAGACAACATACCTGGGCGGGCCCTCAGAGCATGCGCTGCTGAGCTGACCGACATTCTCACAGCAATCTTCAACCTCTCCCTCAACCAGAACATAGTCCCCTCCTGCTTCAAAACGACAACCATCATCCCCCTCCCCAAAAGGAGCCCGCCGACCTGTCTGAATGATTACAGACCAGTAGCACTCACTCCAATCATCATGAAGTGCTTTGAGAGAGTGGTGCTGCCCCTCATTCAGGACAGCATACCGGGCACCCTGGACCCCCTGCAGTATGCCTACCGGCCCAACAAAGGTCCACCCCAGATGCCATCGCTGCAGCACTCCATTATTCTCTCTCTCACCTGGAAGATAAAGACTCCTACACTGGGATGCTCTTTGTCGACTACAGCTCCGCCTTCAACACAGTCATCCCCCACAAACTCACCAACAAATTGTCTTCACTTGGCCTGCACCCCACCCTCTGCGACTGGCTACTGGACTTTCTAACTGGCAGGCCCCAGTCTGTCAGGATGGGTAACAGGACCTCAGCCAGCATCATCACAAACACAGGTGTCCCACAGGGTTGTGTTCTCAGTCCCATCCTCTACAGCCTCTTCACCCATGACTGTGTTGAATCCCACAAGGACAATATCATCCTAAAGTTTGCGGATGACACAGCAGTGATAGGACGCATCACCGGTGATGACAAAGCATCCTACAGGAGGGAGGTGGCCAACCTTGTGTCATGTTGTGAGGACATCAACCTCATCCTCAACATGAATAAGACAAAGGAGATGATAGTGGACATGAGGAAAGGGGAGACCCCATCGGTCGCTGTTCATCCAGAAGCTTGAAGTGGAGAGGATAAGCAGTTTTAAATACCTGGGCATCCACATCAGCAAGGACCTTAAGTGACACTCAACACCACAGAGCTGGTTAAGAGAACTAAAACAGTGGCTGTACTTTCTGAGGAGGCTGAAGAAGTGTGGCATGTCCTCCAGAATCCTCAACGATTTCTACAGCTGCATTATCGAGAGCATCCTGACCAACTGCATCACTACGTGGTACGGCAGCACCACTGCCCTGGACTGCAAACGCCTGTAGAGAGTGGTGAAGGCAGCGGAGAAGATCATCAGGACTCCCCTCCCCTCTCTGCAGAGCATCTACCACAGCAGAGTCCAAAGGAGAGCTGACGCCATCCTCCGGGACCCCACCCACCCCCAGCACAGACTGTTCACACTTCTACCCTCAGGCTGGAGGTACAGAAGTGTGAAATGCAGTACAACCAGACTGAAGAACTCCTTCTTTCCCACTGCCATCAGACTCCTGAACAGGTAACAACTCCCAAAACTCTGTATCACAGGTCTGTATATAGGAACTCACACACCGGCTGCTAAATTTGCACACTGCTCACCTGTACAGTAGATATAGTCTCTCCCATCTGATATCCATATCATCTCTGCTGCTAATTATCATGCACAGTCTACTGGTACTACCGTTACAGAAATTAGCAACCGGTACTAATCTGTAATTATACACTGCTTGTTGCACAATGCTCATTTGCACACTGTACATAGGTCTATGCCATCTCAAGTTAACATCACGTTGTACAATGCTCATTTGCACACTGTACATAGTGTTAATAGTAGTCATTAGTTTTAGTATCAAGGTGTGCTTAAGGAATCCTAACTGCCTAACTGTGTGTTGGTGTGTGTGTTATAGGCATCCATTAATATTAGGATTGAGTTACTGTGTTAGTGTGTCACGACCATAGAATTGTTGTTTCTGTACCTATTACCTTGGCATTCGTTCGGAGAGCAAAGTAAGAATTTCATTGCTCAGGAAATGGAACATTTCTTAACTGTGCACATGATAATAAAGCCTTTGAATCTTGAATCTTCTGTTGCCTCCCTATGAGAATGTCCAGTACCCAGTTACAGAGACAGGTTTTGAGTCCCAAGTGTCTGAGTTTTTGTATTAGGTGCTGGAGGGTGATTGTGTTGAATACTGAACTGAAGTCCAAGAACAGCATTCGCACATAGGAGTTCTTTGAGTCCAGGAGTAATGCTACCCGTAGTGCAAATAAAAGTAAAAGCACAGCAATCCTATGTACAGTACACCGTAATACCGGCAAATTGCAAGGTCAATGCAGTGGCGGGGGTGCAGACAGTGACAGATTGGTCTGCGCATGATCAGCATTGCAATGACAGCAGCAGGTATGGCATTTGTGCAAATGGTTGCAGTAAGGTGCAAGACATACAGCAGCAGATGTAGTACTATTTGTGTGCCAAGCCTTTCTGTGCAAACAGCTGAGGTAGAGTTCTTGTGTACGTGAGTGTGTTACAATCCAGGGGCAGGGGGCGGGGGGCGGGCAGAGTGGGCAGAGTTCAGGGTCCTGATGGCCTGTTTAGCAGTTTTGTGGAGCGGACCCGGAGGCTTTGGTACCTTCTGTCTGAGGGCAGGGGGCTGAAGAGTGAGTGTGAGGGGTGGGAGGTGTCTCCTACGATGTTACTGGCTCTGCGGGTGAAGCGGGTGTGGTCGATGTCCGAGAGGGAGCCCAGAGGGGCACGGATGATCTTGCTGGCTGTTTTCACTGTGCGTTGTAGAGTCTTCTGACAGGAGGCGGAGCAGCTTCCGTACCACACAGTGAGGCAGCTGGTAAGGATATGCCCCGGTAGAATGGCTCAAACGTATAATATATGAAATATTTATCATCCTCAGCATGACTCTTAAAGTAGCCATCGACAGCCGGGGTATATCTTAGGGCATATGTTAGGTTAATTGGCTGTTCTAAATTGTCCCTAGATATCTGTTTCCTAAAGGCCCTTAGAATAGAGGGTTAGTATTAATGAAAGCGCTTTGAGTGGTCTTTGTGACTAGAAAAAAGCGCTATATAAGTGCAGGTTAGTTAGTTAGTTAGTTAGAATAAGCACATGATGGGGTGGGAGTTGTGCCCTCCTCAGTTTGCGGAGGAAACAGAGGCGAGTTTGAGCCTTCTTGACCAGTGATGTGGTGTTGTTAGACCAAGAGAGGTCCTCGGAGATGTGCATCCCCAGGAATTTGGTGCTGCTCGCCCTCTCCAGCGAGAGGCTGCTCCGTCAGCTGCTCCATCGATGATCGGGGGGATGCTGTGTGTGTCCTCTCCTGAAGTCAACCACAATCTCTATGGTTTTTCCCATGTTCAGGAAGAGATTATTGTCTTGACACCACTGGACCAGTTGGTTCACCTCATTTCTGTACTTGATCTCTTCATTGTTTGTGATGAGGCCCACCACTGTCATGCTGTCCACAAATTTGATGATGTGGTTGGTGCTGTAGGCTGGTACGCTGTCATGAGTCAGCAGAAGGAAGAGCGGCGGGCTGAGCACACACCCTTGTGGGGCCCCTGTGCTCAATGTGATGGCCTTGGAGGTGTTGCTGCCGATCCGCATGTTCTGTGGCCTCCCTGTGAGAAATGTCCAGCACCCAGTTACAGAGAGAGATTTTGAGTCCCCAGTGTCTGAGTTTTTGTATTAGGTGCTGGGAGATGATTGTGTTGAATGCTGAATGTCCAAGAACAGCATTCACACGTAGTTCTTTGAGTTCAGGTGGGTGGGGGCTGGATGGAGAACAGCAGAAATGGCATCTTCTGTGGATCTGTTTGACCTGTATGCAAACTGAGATGGGTCGTGGGAGGGAGGGAAGATGGACTTGATGTTTTGCATGACCAGCCCCTCGAAGCACTTCATTATGATGGAGGTCAGTGCTACGGGTCGGTAATCATTGTAGCTGGATGGAACAAGCTTCTTTGGGACTAGTATTAAGGTAGTAGTTTTGAAACACACGAGGACAACAGCTTTACTCAGGGAGATGTTTAAGATGTCGACCAGGACATTCATGAGCTCCTCCGCACAGTCCTTCAGAATGCGACCTGGTATGTTGTCTGGTCCAGCTGCCTTGCGTTTGTTGATCCTGGAGTGGGTCCTCTTCATGCCATCCAGACATATGGCCTGCTCATCGGGGCGAGGAGTGAGCTTCTGTGCTGATGTGCTGTTTTGTGTTTCAAAGCAGCCAAAGAAGTCATTTAAGTTGTTAAGCAGTGTGATATCGCTCGCACAGGTCGGGGGTGGAAGTGTCTAATTGGTGAGGGTCTGTATGCCACGCCAGCGAGACTGTGCATCTCTGGTGTTGCTGAAGTGGATGGATATTTTCTTGCTGTACTGTTGTTTTGCTTTCTTGATGCCATGGGACAGGTTGGCCCTAGTTGTTGTTAGTCCTGTGGTGTCACCTGCCATGAAGGCTGTATCCCGAGCCCTCAGGAGCCCGTGAACCTCTGCTGTTATCCATGGCTTCTGGTTAGCATGAACAGTGACAGTTTTGCAGTGAATGACATTATCAATGCATTTACTGTAGCTATGTATGCTACAACAACCTCAATGTACTCCTCTATATTTGTGTGTTCATTGTGAGTGGCTGCATGCTTCAAAATGTCCCAGTCTGTAGTGCTAAAGCAGTCTTTTAGAGCATCCGAGGCCCCCTCTGGGCACACATGTACAGTACCTGCTTTTTTGTTGGTCTGATGGCTTTTACTCTGGGTCTGTATGCAGGGCTTAACAATGTGGTGATGTGATCAGAGAACCCAAGGTGGGGAAGGGGGGAGGCCTTGTATGTTGTCTTGTGGGTTGTGTACACCAAGTCCAACGCATTGTCACCTTTTGTAGGAAAGTCCACATGTTGGTGTAGTTTTGGTAGGAGGGCCTTTAAATCTGCAATACTGAAGTCTCCTGCTGTGATGAGGAGTCTGTCTGGATTTGCTGTTTGTGTCTAACTTATAGCTTGATAGAATTCATTTAGTGCTTTACTCCTCTTGCCGGTGGTGGAGGGCGGGACGTACACGGCGACTAGCAGGACGGATGTAAATTCCCTCAATAAGTAGAACGGTTGGCACTTGATGATCAAAACTCCACCAACAGAGAACAGTGTGCACAAGTCACATCTCTGCACCAAGCGTCACTGATGTAAACACACACGCCTCCTCTTTGGGTTTTCCCTCCTTCTGTGAACACCCGATCAGCATGGAGGCATGTTAGGCACGCTAACTGAATAGCAGAGTCCAGGATATTGTCATTTTGCCACATTTCTGTAAAGATAAAAACATAGTAGTTCCGCGCATCACGTTGCATAGATCTCAGCAACTGCATGTGGTCTATTTTGTTGTGTAGTGAGCATACGTTGGGCAGAATGAGGGGTGGAATTGGGAGTCTGTATGGGTTAGTGGATAACTTAGCTCGGATCCCTCCATGCCTACCTCATTTCCACTTTTTCTTGCACTGTCTATAGTGTCTCCATTTGGAATGACATGCAGCGGCCGAGTCAGGGGGTGTGGAAGCCTGGCAGAGAAGTCCTAGGCCACGGAGTTCCTCTATGACGTTCCGGTCCAAGACATAATGTTTGGTCATATTCCTTATACCCACAAGGTTGTGGCGACTGTATCTTGTGCGCAACATCATATGTGGACATTAAACATATGAATATACACTTAACCATAGTTTAAAGTGACACTAAATGGCACAAACACGAAGAGAGAGGGAAGGCCACCGCATGTTCACATGTCAACATTTTTCTCATTAAACATATTTCTGATGGAGTCATTGACCTGAGATTTTCACCAGATATCAGTTACAACCTGAAAGGATAATTCTATATTATTTCATCTCTGTATTGTTCTTTTATATATTATATCTGATGTATTTTTGGTGCGTTGTATGAGCCGTCTATGTGAATTTCATGTCCCAGAGTCTTGAGTGCAGAATGGATGTGCGTGCGAATGCCTGTGAAGGATAGGTCAGCAAAGACGTAAACAGTGGCCTAGGATAATCCTTTGTTTTATTGACCTGCTCTGTTAGGTTTCTGTGACCAGGAATGTGCTAAAACCCCCAGCTCTATAGATTAGATTGATAGACACTTAGGCTGCCTTCAGGAGATGTCTCCAAGATCCCTCAATGACTTCTCCCCCTTGTTTATCCATTCAGGGAGCTATAAAATACCAGGTCCAGCATTCATGTTTAGAGAAAGGTGCATGTGTGACTCTGTGGGACGGTTGACATGTACCTGTTTTCTCCTCTGGCCGGAGTTTGAATAAATGGCTCATAATTTGGAAACCGCCTATTGATTTTTTGACTCAGTCTTATTTAATTCAATTTAAATCCAACACAACCCAAGTAATCTCCATACAAAGAAATCAATGCAACTGTGTTCACAAAACAAGTTATATTTAATAAAGTGGAATGACACAGGCGGTGCAAAAAGGCATGGAAAGTAAAGAAACTAGCTGAAATCCGTCAAAATTTTGGAAGTCATCCCATCCCCCATCAGTGCAAAACAGAGAATGGGCATTGATGCCATGCCGCGCTGCATTCTGGGCCGTCGTAGCCATTGTCATGGCCTCGTTTCTTTGTTTACTTGTAGTCTATGGCATTTGCTAGCGGAGACAGACATACGTGCGATGGAACGCCGCAAACAGAAAATTAAAATTCCTTATTCAGAGAAGCTAAATAAGGAAGCAAAGAAGTGCTACCTCCAAAAAATTAACCCCTTGCACTCTGGTCAATTTCCCTAAAAACGCCAAAAAATAACGTACCCAAAGTAAATCAAAAGCTGTTCTTCAACCCTTTGCAGCATCTTCATGGGGTTGGTCTCATTTAAAAGAAAACACTTTGAATTTTTTGGCAAAACAGTCATAATCTCTCTAAGTGCTCCTGCCACTGAGTAACAGTCATCTAAACATACTGAACTTGAAGAAAATAAATTTCGCCTGGGTGTTTTTTTGGATACAAATGCTTGCAAATAACACACAGCTTCAGATACTGGCTGGAAAATGCAACAGAAATGTAGAACCAAGTGTTATCCAGCTGAGGTCAAAATTTTGTAACAATACCACAAAAAATGAATATATTATACAGCTTTTTTCTTAGGTTGTTCCCAGGCGTTTTTGAACTGTGCCAAATTGTGCCAAATGGCACATTTTGGAAAAACATCTGTAACTTTTGAATGATTCAATATAGAAGCTTCATCTTGGGCTCTAATGAAAGGTGAAGGGCTCTGTGTGTGTGTGGGGGGGGGGGGGGGGTTTATTCATTCATGAATGAATGAATGAACAAACAAGCCCCCACACTCATCGAGTCCATCCTCACCACCTCCATAACCGTGTGGTACGCAGGAGCCACTGCCAGGGACAGACTAAGGCTGCAGCGCGTCGTGTGCACTGCTGAGAAGGTGATCGGCTGCAAGCTCCCATCTCTCCTGGATCTGTACATCTCCAGGACCCGGAGGCGTGCTGGCCGGATCATAGCCGATCCCTCACACCCTGGTCACGTACTGTTTGCCCCCCTCCCCTCTGGTAGAAGACTTCGGTCCATCCAGACTAAAACCTCCCGTCACATGAACAGCTTCTTCCCCTCTGCCATCAGACTGCTGAACACTAAGTGACTTATTGACTCTCGTGCACTATGTACAGCAGCTCAACCAGACTCATGTCAATCATCACTGTTTTCTTCCTGCATTACCGACTGCACTATATAGTTCTCCACAGTATCTGCTGCTGGCTAATATATTTTAACTGTTGACCAGTATCACTTAATCTTATCCTACACTTTATTACATGTATAGTTTATTTCTTTTATCTTATCATGTTTAATGTTGCAGCATTGTACCGAGACAAATTCCTAGTTTGTGTACTACATGAACAATGGCAATAAACCTGATTCTGATTCTGATTCTGACACACAAAGAAGCATGCCACTTAAAAAATGTGTGGCTTTTTTTTTTACAAGAAAAAATAACCTACAGTGCACTAAAAATTATACTAAAATATTTGTAATGTAGAAGATAACAACTCCCCCCCCCCCGCTACAGAGGACGGACATCGCCCATCGCTACATGACGGAAAGCGGTGACGGTGCGCCGCGGTCTACTACGCACAGTTGGACTAAAATATCTGCAATATATCTACAATCTGCTACAGAAGAGTAGCGGGGGGGGGCATTCACAACATGACGGGGGGTCATTCGCAACATGACGGACCCAGACCAGAGCGGTCAGTTGTAATTTACCGATCGGTCAAAAGTCATTTGGATTACAATTTTCAGGGATAAAGAATAATTTAGCTTATAACACTTACCTGTCCACAACAGCAACGTCACTGGCGAACTTCTCTTCCTCATTGTCAGACGAACATGACGCTGGTCCGCTTGTTACGGACTCGTGGTTCTGGTCACGCGACCCGGTCAAACCATAATTCCATTATTGCGGTTTTGCGCTTCCATGATTGCGGTTTTGGCGAACGATTTTTCAAAACAAATAAGAACAGTTGTAATAAATAAAGACTGGCGAATGCCTGTGTGTCACCCAGCCTTACACAAAACAGCTTTCGAACTTCTGTGCTTCAATTGGCTGGCTGTATTCGCAGCCGTTGGTAGGCAGGTCCTTCTTGCTAGGTTTTCAGTCATTGGTTCTTCAAGGTTTCAGAATCCCAATTCAAGGCTCTTATTAGTCGAATGAGAGGTCAATCACATCTAAACCAATCAAAGCACTCCTTTGGCTTTCTGTTCGCGGCTGTGTCTGTAGTGGAAGAACGGAAATGCAGCTTTTTTTTTTTTCAGTGCGCTCTAGGACGCAGCACCCTCGTGCGCCCTCGTGCGCTCTAGGATGCAGAGACGTGCCCGCCCGCGGTACACTGGAGTGCAAGAGGTTAAAGAAATAAACGGAACTGATCGGTATCAGCACACGAAATGGACCATGGGTCTCAACCAACTGCCTCGACTCATGCTGTCAAATGTGTTTGCCTACCTGGTTTGTGGGGTGAGTGCATAAACCCATGAGCAATTTAAAAATTATAAATCATCATGTTCATTTCACCAATGGATGGGTCCAGCCACCTTAAATCTTCCAGGTGAGTGACCAGAAAACCATCATTTGCACCATGGGCGGCATTAGGCCTTTTTTCGGGGTGCTGTAGCACCCTTAAATTTAAACTCAACACCCTCAAAAAACTGGAGTGAGAAAAGTTGTGATTATAAAATTTTAGTTTGTTTTTGACAAGCTGAAATTATATCTAAAACATATTCAATAGTTTGTCATTTAATCTTTTTAAAAATGAATATACACCCCCCCACCCACACCCCCCGCCATGCAAATGGCATGATCTCTCCTCTCACACGTTCTCTTCCCTGTACCTGCACGTGCTGCGCTGGAGCCCTGGCGTGGACACACAGTGAAGTCTCTCCCTATCCCAACTGCAGGAGGCTGCTGCTGTCATTAATTGGCCGGTGAATTTAATAAACCCACAATAACATACAACACTACAACAACTTGGTAGACAGGAGATAGAGGGGATAACGACGTGCGGAAACGCCAAGGACGACGGGGTTCACATCTAGGGAAAAACGGGACAACAGCATGGACAGAACACTGGCTGAGGCATGCCGAAATGCCAGGGAAGGGAGGAGAACTAGATGGAGCACACCCGTTAAACACTGAGAAACACACAGTCAATACAGAGCATCAGAGACACGGGACTGAAGAGTTGAGAATAGCGCTGCAACCAGTGGTGTTACAATGCCCTATAAATAAGGCACAGAAGAAATTAATTAAATGATTACAGCTGTGAATCACAAGAGTGAGGAGTAATTAAACTAACAGCTGACAGCTGAGATGAACCGCGAACTTGAGCTGACAACTGGAGTAAACAATGAGTACCATCAAAGTAAAAGCACAGCAGGATATGACAAGAGGAAACAGACAACAAATATGGAATGACAGCAAAATAAGCAACACTAGAGAATATAAAAGGGAAAAATAAACCTCAAAGTGAGGACAAAATAAATGCAAAACCCAAGGGATGCAAAAACTAGAAAACTAATATCAGTATTACAAAAGGTGGACTGGAGGAAAAGGTGAGGAGCTCATGTCAAACAGGCAGGTAATATTTATACTAAGAAACAGAATGGACAAGGACACCTAATGTAAATGACAGGACAAGACTAAGACCAGAAACTATATAAACAGAAATGACTGGCAAACTCAAAACACATAATACATCCAAAACCAAACAAAAAGTCAAATAAGAACACTGAGATGAGGAAAACAGGAAACACTGTGCTCAGCATCTTGACAGCTGCAGCTTTTCTACAGGTAACAAACTCATAATGCTGTATTATGCCAGCTTCAGCTGGAATATTATGCAACGTTATGAATAGTTTTTGAGTCTGTCTGAATTTATTTGGCAAGAGTATGATGCATACCTAAAATCATTTAGGCTTCAAATATGTGAGGTTTTTACCTGGGGTGGGGCTTAGAAAATAGGCTAGTAATAGGCTATAAATAGTCTATAATATAACAGAAAATACTGCATCTTTGCTCATTTAATTTTTTATTTTTAATTTATGAGGAAAACCTCACAAATTTACGAAAGTCTCAAATGTACAAGAAAAAAGCCCAAAATTAGCACTAAACACAAATTATGAGAAAAGTTGAGTTAAGTGGGGAAAAAAAATCTTTCAAGAAAAATTTACAAGGAAAAAGTAGTACATTTAGGAAAAAAAAACTGCCATAAATTCAGGAGAAAAACCTCAAACTGTCCAGACTAAATTCACATCTCAGTAACTTCTTAAGCATTTTGGGGTAACTACTCTTACATATATTGAGTGATAATATACAGAGGTAACCTACGTTTACTTAAGATAAGATAAGATAAGCCTTTATTAGTCCCACAGCGGGGAAATTCCAGGATTGCAACAGCACAGGGATAGCAACACTCAGAGCAACAATCAGAAGGCAAGAAAAAAAAGCAAGAGCAGCTAATATACATATGTACATATTACTATAAATATATATATATATATATATATATACACACACAGACACACAGTGCAGAGCATTGTAGCTGGATGGAATAAATATGAGTATATAAACACACAGTGCGGAGCATTGTAGCTAGATGGAATAAATATGTAGATATATAAACACCCACAGTACGGAGCATTGCAGCTAGGTGGAATAAATATGTAAATATATAAACACACACAGTGCGGAGCAATGTAGCTAGATGGAATAATATGTAGATATATAAACACACAGTGCGGAGCATTGTAGCTAGATGGAATAAATATATAGATATATAAATATAAATATAAACACATCCAGTGTGGAGCATTGTCGCTAGATGGAATAAATATGTAAATATATAAACACACACAGTGCAGAGCATTGTTGCTAGATGGGATGAAACAGCACAACCGTCTACTTAGTTATCCTACATGGTATGATTATGTGCCCATACATATTCTCACCCTCCATAGCGACCGGTATTTTCCTAGTTGTATGCCGGAGGGGACCATTGTGTAAGTCTATTGCATCTTTTGCATTCAAAAACTATTAGGTTGTTACGACTTTCTTGCTATCTCTGCGAGCAGCCCTGCTTAGGTTGTACAGTCTGACAGCCGTTGGTAAGAAGGACCTGCGAAACCTCTCGGTTGTGCACCTGGGATGATGTAGGCTGCTGCTAAATGAGCTCCTCAGTGCATTCAGTATGCCCTGCATAGGGTGGAACTCGGACTCCAGCAGAGATGACAGTTTAGCCACTGTCCTTCTCTCTCCTATCTCCTCCACCGGGTCAAGGCGCTGCCCCAGGACAGAGCTAGCTTTCTTGATCAGTTTGTTCAGTCTCTTCCTATCGGCTGCAGTAATGCCACTGCCCCAGCAGACCACTCCAAAAGTGATGGCTGATGCCACCACCGTGTCATAGAATGTCTTCAGCAGCGCCCCTTGTACACCAACAGACCTGAGTCTCCTCAGTAGGAACAGCCTGCGCTGTCCCTTCTTGTAGAGTGCATCAGTATTGTGTGACCAGTCTAGTTTATTGTTCAGATGAACACCCAGGTACTTGTAGGATGTCACCATCTCAATGTCTGTTCCCTGTATATTTACTGGTGCTGTGAGGGGTTGTCCATGCCCGCAGCAGTCCACCACCAGCTCCTTAGTTTTCCTCGCGTTGATCTGGAGGCAGTTCCGATGGCACCAGTCCACGAAGTCCTGGATAAGCCCTCTGTACTCAGCTTCATCTCCATTGGAGATGAGGCCAACGATCGCAGAGTCGTCAGAGAACTTCTGTAGATGGCAGTGTGTTGTGTTGTGTGAGAAGTCCGCAGTATAAGGAGTGAACAGGAAGGGAGCCAACACCGTTCCCTGGGGGGCCCCCATGCTACCGATGATCGTGTCAGACACACAGTCCCGGGTTCTCACAAACTGAGGCCGGTTCATGAGGTAGTCCAGGATCCATGATGACAGGTGCTGGTCCACCCCTGCGCGCAGCAGCTTGTCCTTCAGGATCATCGGTTGGATGGTGTTGAAAGCACTGGAGAAGTCAAAGAACATGATCCTCACCACATTCTCGGGCTTCTCCAGGTGGGACAGAGAACGGTGAAGGAGGAAGATCACCGCATCCTCCACCCCAATGCCATGCTGGTAGGCGAACTGGAGTGGATCCATCGCTGGTTCCACCAGGGGGCGGAGGTGAGCAAGGAGCAGTCTCTCCAGGGTCTTCATCAAGTGGGATGTCAAGGCCACCGGTCTGTAGCTGTTCAGGTCTTTGGGGTGGGAAGTTTTTGGTACAGGTACCACACAAGATGTTTTCCACAGCTGTGGTACCCTCCCCAGCTTCAGGCTCAGGTTGAAGATGTACGCCACAATCCCACAGAGCTGGTCTGCACAGGACTTGAGGAGCTTTGCGCTGATGCCGTCTGGTCCCGTCGCCTTCCTCGCCTTGATCTTCCTCAGCTCCGTCCTCACCTGGGTCTTGGTCAGGGTCAGGATGGGGGGCTGTGTGTTGGGAGTGGGGAGTGGGCAGCAGGACTTGATGTCTTTAGAGGCAGCAGTGGTTGTTGTGCAGTCAGGGGGGAGGGTGGTTGGTCAAACCTATTGAAAAACAGATTCAGATTGTTCGCCCACTCCCTGCCCCCCGTGGCCTGGGGGGAGGTATTCTGGAGCCCAGAGATGGTTTTGAGGTTTCTCCAGACCCCGCTGATGTCACTCTGTTGCAGCTTGTCATCCATCTTCTTCCTGAAGCTGTCCTTGCCTTCTCTGATCTTTCTCCTCAGCTCCCTCTGTACGGACTTCAGCATCTCCCTGTTCCCCGACCTGAAGATCCTCTTCTTCTCTCTCAGAAGTGTTTTTATCTCAGGGTTGATCCAGGGTTTGTTGTTTGAGCAACACCATATGGTCTTGGTGGGAACAGATTTGTCCACACAGAAGCTGAGGTAGCCCGTGAAGGTGTGAGTGAGGCCATCGATGTCCTCACCATGTGGATCGCAGAGCTGCTTCCAGGCAGTGGCTTCAAAACAGCCCTTTAGAGTGTCCATTGCCTCCTCAGACCATAACTTCACTGTGCGCATGGCCGGAGGTTGTCTGTGCACTAGGGGTTTGTACACCGGCCGGAGATGAACCAAGTTGTGATCCGATCTCCCGAGTGGGGGGAGTTGTGATGAGGTGTACGCCTCCTTAGTGTTTGCGTAGAATAAGTCCAGTGTTTTATTATCTCTAGTGTGGCATGTGACATACTGGGTAAACGTGGGTAGAATGGGAGATAGTGAAACATGGTTGAAATCGCCTGAGATGAGGAGAAGAGCATCTGGGTGTTCTGTCTGCAGCCTGCTGGTTACTGAATGGATGATGTCACGCGCTGTCCCAGCGTTCGCTGTCGGATTTGCATAAACAACAATGCAGATCATGTGTGAGTATTCTCTCGGGAGATATGTAGGCCGCATGCTAACAGCTAGCAACTCAATGTCTTTGCTGCAGTGTTGTTGTTTAACAGTGATATGTCCCGGTCTGCACCAGTTGTTGTTAACATACATTATCACTCCACCGCCCCTTGCTTTGCCACTGTCTGGTGTTCGGTCTGCCAGTATCGTGTGGAAACCCTCCAGCTCAATGTTAGCATCTGCTGCTAGTTCAGTTAGCCACGTCTCAGAAAACAAAAGGAGAGAGCACTCCCGGTATGTGCTATCGTAGCGGCAGATAGCCGCTAGCTCATCTATGTTTCCCAGTAACGACCGTACATTTCCCATGACAATAGATGGAAGCGAGGGTCTGTACCTTATATTTTTTGTCCTCCGCCTTACTCCAGCCCGGCAGCCGCGGCGTTTTCACCTCAGTTCTCTCGGTATGTCGAGTTTTTCCGTTAGCACCGGGTGGCGGTTGAATGCTAGCAGCTCTTCCCTGCTGTATCGTCTCCTGCTATAAAGAGTGGCTCTGTCCACCGGCTCAGGAGACATTTGTGACGATCTGTGTGTCCGTGATATAAATGGAGTGAAAAAAAACGGGTCAAAAAGAGAGAGGGAGGGAAAAAAAGACTCAGAATTGAGCCGCTGTTGCAAAGGGCGGCCGACTCGTGTGGCGCCGGATCAAAAAAAAAACCAACTTGTGCACAGTTTCAGGCTACTCTATGCCTAAATTAGAGATTTTTTTTAAAATTGAAAATGTGGAAATTTTTTATGTGAATAGGGAGAGTTCTCATAAGTTACCTACTTTTTCTAATGATTATTTTTATTGCTTTTGAATTATAGACTTTTTAAGAAACTTAATGAAATTTGAAACTTCAGGAAAAAATTTTGCTCATGGATTGACTTTTTTTTCTTGAATTTGTGACTTTTGTGCTATAAACTGGCATCTTTTTTCTTCCGTCTTTGTATGTTTGCCTCAATAATTTTCTGTCATCTTTCCATTGATTTTTTCCTTAATTTTTTTAATTATTGCAAATGAGCTACATTTTTCTTGTGATTTTCTGACCTTTGTCTCAAGAATTTATTAATTTTCTTTTTAAATGAATTTATTAAATCTTTTAAATACCTTGCTGTGTTTACATTCTCAATGACTGTGAATTTTTTCCTCATAAATTTGCAACTTTTGCCATGAATTTGTAACTTTTATCTTTTAAATTCAAGGTTGTTTTTCTTGTAATTTTGGATTTTTTTTTCTCTCATGAATTTAGTACATATTTTAAATAAATGGGCAGTCGTCCCTATAAATTTGCTATGTTATTTTAGTAAATTTGAAGCTTTTATTGCATATATGTTTGCAATGTTTTTTTCCTTGTAATTGTGTAGCTTTTTCTCAAAATATTGCACAATTGGAAAATTTGGAGACTTTAAAATTATGACAAAATTTTTATGCAAAATAGAAAATAAAGTAAATTTCTTTCTTTCTCTTTCTTTTTTTTCAAAATCACAGGGATTCACTTGTTAAGAGCAAAAGTGGGATAATCCTGACCTCTGCTAGACCAGGGGTGTCCAATCATGTGCCATGGAGGGCCAAGACCCTGCAGGCTTTACGTCCAATCAGTGTCTTCAACAACAGATTTTCTCTGAACTTCTTTCCACTGATTGCTGATCAGTGAAAACATCTGCTGAAGAGACTGGGTAGAAGAGAAAACCTGCACGGTCTTGACCCTCCATGGCACATGATTGGACACCCCTGTGTTAGACCATTAAGTGTGATGGTTGAATGTTGCTATTTAACAAATTACAGCAAAAATGCCAGAGCTGTTTTTTTTTGTCTCAGTCCAGCCCTGGCTAAGACAGCTAGTAGCAGATGTTTTTCTTTAAAGGTTGCATTGTCAATCAACCACTGTGCGCTGTTTGAATTTGAGTTAAATCTGGCTAAAGCTGCATGTCCACCAAATGTGTTTTTTTAGCTGTAGGCGACAATTTTCTCCCCCCCCCCCATCCCATCAGGCAGCTAGGTAAGCAGAACAGAGATCTGTTACCCTTACTGTGCCAAAACAGATTTACTTTGCCAAAAGCAGCTTTATACAGTACAAATCTATGCACTATATATTGTTGCAAACTCCTCCTGTAATAACTTTTAATACTTTATTTAAATTCTTTTACCCATGAAGAACCCGACAGGATTGGGAATCGGGAAAGGAAGTGTGCGGAGGGGGGAAAGAAAAGAGAGAGGAAAAGACAAAAAAGACAAACAAACCAACAACTAAAACAAACTGAAGACAAAATGCTTTTTCCACCAAAGAGGTCTCAACACGAGTCTGGTATCTGCACCTGTTAAAGGGGAGACATTTGTGCATGTGCGTCCGTGTGCATGTATATGAGAGCACGCGCAAAATAAGTGTGTGCATGTGAGTGGTTTGTCAGGAAACATATGAAGAGGGTGGGCCGGTCGCAGAAATTCCCCGCCACCCCAGAAACCTTAAGCAGGCAAGGCAGCACCACCAACCCCCACAGGGCACAAATGCCCGGGGTCAACAAGCCTCAGGAACGTCAGGCATCCGCCCCCAGTGGGACGGCTGAGGGAGGCAAGGCTGCCAGGCAGCCGGAACGGCAGGCCCACAGCCCCGGGCCCACCAACCCCCCAACTCCCCAGCGGGGCCAACACCAGCCCCTGGGCCCCAAGCGCCAGAAGGCCAGCGCCCCCACCCCCCAGGCTGGAGACCGGCCGGCGCCCCCTGGGTGTGAGCTCTCCCCCAGGCACCTCCTAGTGCCCCCCCCAGCGCCACCGCTGCACACCCCGGGGACCCCCACACTCAAAGAAGTCCCCCACCCCCACCAAAGGGAGCCCATGTAGCCGAGAGGTATTACCCCCGTCAATCCAGGACCTCTCAACTAAGAGACACACTCATTCAATTCAATTCAATTCAATTCAACTTTATTTATATAGCGCCATTTCACAACAACAGTCATCTCATAGCACTATCAACTGTAGGGGGAACCCCCACAGTTGCAGAAAGACCCCAGCAATCAGGCGATCCCCTGTGAGCAAGCACTTGGCGACGGTGGAGAGGAAAAACTCCCTTTTAACAGGAAGAAACCTCCAGCAGAACCAGGCTCAGGGAGGGGCAGTCATCTGCTGCGACTGGCTGGGGGGTGAGGGGACAGAGAAGATGAAAAGAACAGACATGTAGAGAGCAAACAGCACGATGGGGACTCAATCTATGGGAGAGAACAAACAGATATTAATGACCAGCAAAAAAAAAAAAATTTATTGAGAGTGAAGAAAGGAGTGAGGCCCAGTGCATTATTGGAGGTCCCCCAGCTGACTAAACCTATTAGCAGCATAACTAAGGGAGGGTTCAGAAACACATGATCCCTCCCTAATTGTAGGCTATATCAAAAAGGAAGGTTTTGACCTTATTCTTAAAAACAGAGATCGAGTCTGACTCCCGAATCCAGATTGGCAGCTGGTTCCACAGGAGAGGAGCTTGATAACTGAAGGCTCTGCCTCCCATTGTACTTTTTGTGGCTTATATTATTCATATATCCATACCTGCATATGTATAAACTTAAGAGGAATGTTTAGTGATTACATATGTGAAAGGACCTCACGTCTCAGGGCAGGACAAGAGGTCTCGACTGCCAGCAAAGATCAAGGAGTAGACGGAGGCACAGCGGTGGAGACCTGAATGGACTTCCTGACCCCCCAGGGTCAGGTGGAGGAGAGAGGGGACAATGGAGGAAGATAACACCTTGGGAGATGTCGGCTTTGATATGCAATGTCTTTTGTGATGTGATGTATAAGTAGGAAGGTCTGACTGTGATCAGCCTCTTCATTCTGCTTCTGCATCGAGATGAGACGTGTTAGGGACTGAAGCTGATAATAAAACTTGATTTATAAAATCATATCGCTTCATCATTTCAAGCTCCCTACATTGGTGACCAGACGTGAGGATGGACCAAAGACGTTCTCCCGCTACAGGCTCATCAGAGGCGACCCAGGCTGACGCCGTCACCAACGCAGACAGGGGAATGGATGGAAGACGTTCTCCCACAGCAGAATCGTCAGAGAGGGCTCAACCGAGCACCGTCCCTAGCCCCGCCGCGAGAACAGAAAAAAGGCATTCTCGCCCGGCAGACACATCAGAGACGGCCCAGACAAGCACCGTCACCGTCAAACTCCCAGAGTTCTGGCAAAGCAACCCGAGCTCGTGGTTCCAGCAAGCTGAGGCTCAGTTTGCACTGGCAGGAATAACGGCGGACGAAACGAAATTCTACCACATCGTCGCCAGACTCGATGCCGCCACATCACGATGCGCGCAGAGCGTAATACAACAACCGCCCACCCACGACAAGTACAAAGAACTGAAGGCGACACTCATCGAGAGCTTCGTCCCCTCGGCCAAGGAAAGAGCAGGGAAGATTCTGGCAATTTACGGCCACAGAGGACACAGACCGATGGCCCTCATGGAGGACATGCTGCAGCTGAGGGAGGCAGACAATGACAACTTCCTTTTCCAACATATCTTCCTCAGCACTCTGCCGCCGCACATGAGAGGGACCCTGGCCAGCATGCGGTGCAGCACCCAGCAGGACTTCCGCGCGCTGGCCCGAGAAGCGCAGCGACTCACCAACTCCTGCGGCAAACAGATGGCCACAGCAGCATCTGCAGATCTCGGCGCGGAAAGTTCTACACAGCCATCATCGAGTCCATCCTCGCCACCTCCATAACCGTGTGGTACGCAGGAGCCACTGCCAGGGACAGACTAAGGCTGCAGCGTGTCGTGCGCACTGCTGAGAAGGTGATCGGCTGCAAGCTCCCATCTCTCCAGGATCTGTACATCTCCAGGACCCGGAGGCGTGCTGGCCGGATCATAGCCGATCCCTCACACCCTGGTCACGTACTGTTTGCCCCCCTCCCCTCAGGTAGAAGACTTCGGTCCATCCAGACTAAAACCCCCCGTCACATGAACAGCTGCTGAACACTAAGTGACTTATTGACTCTCGTGCACTATGTACAGCAGCTCAACCAGACTCATGTCAATCATCACTGTTTTCTTCCTGCATTACCGACTGCACTATATAGTTCTCCACAGTATCTGCTGCTCGCTAATATATTTTAACTGCTGACCAGTATCACTTACTCTTATTCTACACTTTATTGCAGGTATAGTTTATTTCTTTTATTTTATCATGTTTAATGTTGCAGCATTGCACCGAGACAAATTCCTAGTTTGTGTACTACATGAACAATGGCAATAAACCTGATTCTGATTCTGATTCTGATTCAGAAGCCCAGAGCAGCGGAGATCTGCAGACAACAGAGCAGAGCCCACCCACCATGGCAGCAGCGCGGCCAAGGTGCAGCAAGCGGAACGACCTCTGCAATTTTCATCAACGTTTCGCCGAGAGGGCGTACAAATGTGTGCCCCCCTGCAATTTCAAGAGCTTGGGAAACGACAAAGCCGGGAAACGATAAGCAGCTACGGCTTTCGGCAAAACAAATAAGCTGCTCTACGTGACTGACGGACACTCCGGAAGGCAGTTCCTCATCGACACCGGAGCTCAGGTGAACTTCATCACCCCGTCCAACGCAGACCGGGCAATGGGACCCCGTGGAAACGGAGCGATGGCAGCTAACGGCTCGATCATCGACACCTTCGGTGAAAGAAACCTTCCTCTGTCCATTCACAGCCGCAACTATAGGTGGACATTTATTATAGCGGCGGTGAGTTTTAACTTGTTGGGCGCAGATTTTTTGTGTGCACATAGGTTGTTAGTTGATCTTGCAAATAGACGCTTGGTTAATGCACTGTCATTTTCTTCTATCCCCTGCTCAGCTCGAGTCTCTCCACCACCCGTGCAGGTCAGCGTCACCACAGCAGGAGGTAAGTTTGACCAACTACTCACCCAATTTCCAGCACTCACAGTTCCCAAATTTTCAGCGACAGTGGCGAAACACGGGGTTGAACACTTCATCCCCACATCAGGCCCACCTGTTTTTGCCAAAGCTCGGCGCTTAGACGCGACCAAGCTCTCCATAGCACGCGACGAGTTTGCCAGCCTAGAAAAATTGGCCATTATTCGGCGCTCGAAAAGCCCTTGGGCATCACCACTACACATGGTCCCGAAAACCGACGGTTCTTGGAGACCTTGCGGTGATTACCGCAGATTAAACAATGTGACAGCGCATGACCGCTACCCAATCCCTCACATCCAAGATTTTTCACTACATCTGGCGGGTGCGCGCATTTTCTCTAAAATAGACCTGGTCCGCGGCTACCACCAAGTTCCGGTTCGACCGGAGGACATTCCCAAAACAGCTATAATAACCCCTTTTGGTCTTTTTGAATTTTTGCGAATGCCATTTGGCCTCAAAGGCGCTGCTCAAACTTTTCAGCGTATGACGGACGCGGTGTTACGCGACCTCCCCTTCATGTTCGTCTACCTCGACGATATTCTGGTAGCCAGCTCGTCAGAGGAAGAACACGAACAACACCTCACTACAGTTTTTCAGAGACTAGAAGAGCACGGATTAATAATCAACCCAGCCAAATGCCATTTCGGCGTGTCACAAATTGATTTTTTGGGACACAGAGTTTCACCAGAAGGGGCAGTCCCATTGCCGGACAAAGTGCGCGCGGTAGCAAATTTTCCACGACCACAAACGGTCAGATCACTACAAGAATTTTTAGGAATAGTGAATTTTTACAACCATTTCCTCCCCCACGCAGCTCAACTCATGCAGCCCCTATATGCCGCGCTCAGAAAACAAAAGCCCTCCAACGCGGTCGAATGGACCCCGGAGCAGGAACGCGCCTTCGCGGAGGTAAAAAGTGCACTAGCGAATGCCACATTGTTGGTTCACCCCGATCCCTCAGCCCGCATAGTGCTAACCACAGACGCTTCAGACCTGGCCATAGGGGCAGTCGTGGAACAACAGGTTGGCGGAACCTGGCAACCATTAGCATTCTTTAGCAAATCCTTAAACCAAACCGAGCACAAATACAGCACCTTTGACAGGGAGCTGCTAGCGCTTCATTTATCCATCCACCACTTCCAGTTCTGGCTGGAAGGGCGGCATTTCATGGCTTTTGTAGACCACAAACCACTCACTTTCGCGATGGCTAAAATTTCAGAACCATGGTCAGGCAGGCAACAAAGACAACTAGCTGCAATTTCAGAGTTCACCACAGATATTCGACATGTGGCAGGCAAACTTAATGTGGTAGCAGACTGCCTCTCCCGCGCTGTGAAATCGTCAGAGCGCGAGGAAGCAGATTATACTACCGCAGCCGCAGAGCTCATGGCCAACGCGGACGCGTATGCGGCCCCAATCCACGTAGGGATAGATTACGCGGTCATGGCTGCGGAACAAAGCAGCGATGCGGACGTGCGCGTGCTCCAGTCTGGACCAACAGGGTTACGACTGGAGGAAAGGGGTTTGCGTGACGGTGTCCCCCCCCCAATCTGCGACGTGTCAACCGGCCGACCTCGCCCGGTAGTTCCAGCCGCGTGGCGCCGCCGCATTTTTGACGCTGTTCACTCCCTCGCGCACCCAGGGGTGCGCGCCTCGGTTAAAATTGTTGCGGAGAAGTTTGTTTGGCCAGGCCTGCATAAAAATGTAAAGGAATGGGCAAGGACTTGCATGTCTTGCCAACGCGCCAAAATTCACAAACACACAAAAGCTCCTCTAGAATCTTTCCGAATCCCAGCCAGGAGATTTGACCACGTACACGTCGACCTCGTGGGCCCACTGCCGCCGTCGCAAGGGTTCACACATCTTTTAACAATGGTAGACCGCACCACACGCTGGCCAAAAGCGGTCCCGCTGGTGTCAACCACAGCCGCGGAAATCGCTCGTGTTTTTTTAACAACCTGGGTGGCGCGCTTCGGCGTCCCATTGGACATCACGTCCGATAGGGGGCCTCAATTTGTCTCAGAGCTGTGGTCAGCTATGGCCGGCAGCTTAGGGGCGACAATTCATCGCACCACTGCATATCACCCTCAGGCTAACGGGTTATGCAAGCGTTTTCATAGGTCTTTAAAGGCCGCCCTCAGGGCCTCACTGACGGATACAGATTGGGTCAATAAACTTCCCTGGGATTTATTAGGGTTGCGTTCTGCGCCTAAGGAGGATCTAGACGCCTCCCCGGCAGAATTAGTTTTCGCACAACCCCTCAGGCTCCCGGGTTAGTTCTTACCCGAACATCCAGAGCCCGGACACCTACCAGCCATGAGGCCCCTAAGCAGCACGGGACCGGACACGCTCCCCGGACCCGTACACCACTCTTTCCCGCGGGTTTTTGTCCCCCAAGCCTTAAAAAACGCAGAGTTTGTTTTTGTTAGGCATGAAGCTTTAAAACCAACCCTCCGCCCACCATATGATGGACCATATAGAGTGCTGGAACCTGGTGATAAGCATTTTGTGCTTGATTTAGGGGACAGAAAAGAAACAGTCAGCATTGACAGACTTAAACCTGCATTCATGTTGAGAGACGAACCTGCACGGGTGGCGAGAGCACCTCGACGGGGTAGACCTCCCAAGAGATACAACTCAGCCCCCCCGCAGGGATCAAATAACCACTCTTCTCCCCCAGCTGCAAATCCCTTACAGGACGACCCCGCCAGGACACCAAAGCGGGCCTACAGCAGATTCGGGAGAAGATTGAAACCCAGACGACACATAGACTGATGTAAAATTCACAAAGGGTTGTTAACTATGTTGTCGGATTGTACCGTTGCAGTCTTAGGGCTGACTTATGACATAGACTATACTGTTGTTTTTTTACCACTGAATTTTCAACATGTGCATGCTGTATAGCTTGTAGGTAGCATAGCTGCTGGAGATATTTTTCATTTTTCATGTTGAAGTGAATAATGGTATAATATGTCATGAAGGTGATCTTAAGCTGTAAACTTAATCTTATTGTCCTTTTCTTAGACATTTGGGGGGGGGGGGGGCTGTGGCTTATATTATTCATATATCCATACCTGCATATGTATAAACTTAAGAGGAATGTTTAGTGATTACATATGTGAAAGGACCTCACGTTTCAGGGCAGGACAAGAGGTCTCGACTGCCAGCAAAGATCAAGGAGTAGACGGAGGCACAGCGGTGGAGACCTGAATGGACTTCCTGACCCCCCAGGGTCAGGTGGAGGAGAGAGAGGACAATGGAGGAAGATAACACCTTGGGAGATGTCGGCTTTGATATGCAATGTCTTTTGTGATGTGATGTATAAGTAGGAAGGTCTGACTGCGATCAGCCTCTTCATTCTGCTTCTGCATCGAGATGAGACATGTTAGGGACTGAAGCTGATAATAAAACTTGATTTATAAAATCACATCGCTTCATCATTTCAAGCTCCCTACACTTTTGGAGATTCTAGGTATTACAAGTAATCCTGCATTTTGGGAGCGTAGTGCTCTGTTAGGATAATACAGTAGTATCAGATCTTTTAAATAAAAAGGAGCCTGTGTGGCACATATGTTGGGTTCATATTTTCCACAAATATATGGCTGTATGTGTATTGGGTGCTTCACGTCTCGCGGGACAAAGAAGGTCTGGATCTGCAGAGGTCTGCAGGAGATAACGATGAGGTGTGAGATTTGGCCTTTGTCTCAGAGAAGACGCCCCAGAAGGATTTCCGGATCATCGAAGAATGAGAGACAATGGTGAAAGATCAAAGAGTTGCATTGTGACTGGGATTAAGTACCATGTGACTGTATGTTTGCTAAAGCACCATGTGACTTAGGTTTCGATGCTCCAGGAGTATAAAAGTGTGATGTTCCATTGATCAGTCTCTTTTTTCTTGTTGAGAGGTTGATAGAGTATGTGTTCCGACAATAAAGCTGAACCTGAGAAATAAACTCAGTCTCATCCTTGAGCACATCCTCTACACTGGTGACCCTACGACAAATTATGGCCGGTGATGACCTTCCCGCACCGGATTCTTCAGGAGCCAGCCGGGCTAATGCAGCTACCGCAGTCCAGCTGCCTGATTTCTGGCTGCATAGCCCGCGCTCCTGGTTTAACACTGTCGAGGCACAGTTCCATCTTCGGAGTATTTCGGCGGATGCCACGAAATTCTACCATGTAGTCGCAAAGCTGGACAGCCTCACAGCCCAGCGGGTGGAGAACCTGACTAACCACCCACCAGACGACGACAAGTATGGCGCATTGAAAGCCGCTCTCATCCGTGCTTTCACCCCCTCGCTGGGAGAGCGAGCAGAGAAGCTCCTTTTGCTGACTGAAGGTGAGGCAGACAGGTCTGTAGACCTGATGGTGAAGATGCTGAGTTTGAGAGACGATGAAGATGATGGCTTTATCTTCGCATCTTTTCCTCAGGACGCTACCGTCAGCAGTGAGAGTTACCCTGGCCAGTTCACAGCTGCTGGCCCACCGAGATTACCACAAGCTGGGCCAGTAGGCGCAGCAACTCGTCAACACCCATAGGCGACACACGGCCACGACGGCAGCAGCGGAGCTGAGCGGAACGCCCGGAGACGGCAGGGGGCCTGAGGCTGCAGCACCAGATTCGCTGACGTCAGCAGCGGCGGAGGCCAGGAGACACGGAGCGGGCGACGCCCTCTGCTTTTACCATCGCCGTTTCGCCGAGAGGGCACGCAAGTGCATTCCACAGTGCCATTTCAAGCGCTTGGGAAACACCAGGACCGGGAGTCGGTAGCAGCTGCGACTCTCAGCGTGACGAACAAGCTGCTCTACCTGACGGACGCGCGATCAGGGAGGGAGTTCCTCATGGACACAGGCTCCCAGCTGAGTTTCATCACACCTTCCTACGCTGACCGGCTGGCGCCTTCCTGCGGACCCCTGGTGTCGGCGGCGAACGGCTCGACGATCAAGACCTTCGGGGAGAAGACCCTCCCCCTGTCTTTTCATGGCGGGGCATTCGAGTGGACTTTCGTCATAGCGGCAGTCAGTTTTAACATGTTAGGTGCTGATTTTTTGTGCTCGAATGGTTTATTGGTTGATCTTGCTAATAGACGTCTAGTTAATGCACTCTATTTCCTGCACAGCCCGGGTGGTCTCGCATACTGCACAGGCCAACGTCACAGCTGCGGGTGGTAAGTTCCAAGCTCTACTCACTCAGTTCCCAGCACTCACAGTCCCAACGTTTTCGGCGTCAGTGGCTAAACATGGGGTGGAACATTTTATCACTACCACCGGGCCCCCCGTTTTTGCAAAAGCTCGGCGCTTGGACTCAGCTAAACTGGCCATAGCGCGCGAGGAATTCACCAACCTGGAAAAGCTGGGCATCATTAGACGCTCTAACAGCCCCTGGGCTTCACCGCTACACATGGTCCCAAAGGCTGATGGCTCGTGGCGGCCTTGTGGTGATTTCCGCAGGTTCAATAACGCTTCAGCACACGACTGCTACCTGATTCTGCACATCCAAGATTTTTCGGTTCATTTAGCGGGGGCGCGCATTTTTTCTAAAATAGATTTGGTGTGTGGCTACCATCAAGTCCCAGTGTGCGCTCAGGACATACCCAAAACAGCGGTAATAACTCCTTTTGGGCTTTTCGAGTTTTTGCGCATGCCGTTTGGACTCAAGGGTGCCGCGCAGACTTTCCAGCGCATGATGGATGCAGTTTTATGCAATCTCCCTTTCGTGTTCGTCTACCTGGATGACATTTTGGTAGCCAGCACGTCCGAAGATGAACATGAAAGCCACCTCACAGCGGTTTTTCGGAGGCTGGCAGAGCACGGGTTAATGATTAACCCAGCGAAATATCAGTTTGGGGTGGCGCAAATTGATATTTGGGGGCATCGCATTTCGCCAGAAGGAGGGGTCCCTCTGCCCGATAAAGTACGCGCAATAACAAACTTTCCCCAACTTCAGACGGTCAAAGCATTGCAGGAATTTTTGGGAATGGTTAATTTTTATAACCGTTTCCTCCCTAGCGCAGCGCAGCTCATGCAACCATTGTATGCGGCACTTAAAAAACAAAAACCCACAAGTAAAATCGAATGGTCTCCGGAGCGGGAGCGTGCATTCTCCCAAGTCAAATCAGCCCTGGCAAACGCGGTTTTGTTTGCACACCCGGTGCCAACGGCCCGCATGGCGCTCACCACGGACGCTTCTGATTTAGCGGTGGGGGTGGTCGTTGAACAGTTTGTAGCAGGGAGCTGGCAGCCGCTCGCGTTTTTCAGCAAGACCTTGCGCGATAACGAGCGAAAATACAGCGCGTTCGACAGGGAGCTTTTGGCCCTGCATTTGGCCATCCGCCATTTCCAGTTCTGGCTGGAGGGGCGCCGTTTCACCGCGTTTGTGGACCACAAGCCGCTAACATTTGCGATGGCCAAGATTTCAGAGCCTTGGTCGGGCCGGCAGCAAAGACAGCTGGCCGCGATATTGGAGTTCACCACCGATATTCAGCATGTTGCGGGCAAACATAATGTAGTGGCAGACTGTCTTTCACGTGCGGTAGCAGCGCCAGGCCCCTTGGGGGCAGACTCGGCAGCCGTGGACGTGGGCCAGGGTTGTGGTGCGGAAGCGCACGCAGCCCCGGTCCGCGTAGGTTTAGATTATGCAGCCATGGCCGCGGAGCAGGTTAGCGACGCGGATGTGCGCGCGCTCCAGTCTGGACCAACAGGGTTAAGGCTGGAGCACAGGGTGCAGCAAATAGGTATGCCCCCCCTAATCTGTGATGTCTCCACGTGGCGGTTCCAGCTGCGTGGCACCGCCGCGTTTTTGATTCAACCCATTCTCTGGTGCACCCGGGGGTGCGCGCATCGATTAAAATTTGTTTGGCCGGGGTTGCGTAAACAGGTCAAGGAATGGGCAGCAGCCTGCGTAGCGTGTCAGCGAGCCAAAATACACAAGCACACTAGAGCTCCTTTGGAGCCTTTTCACATTCTGGCTAAGCGTTTTGATCATGTGCATGTGGACTTGGTGGGTCCTCTTCCGTTGTCGCAGGGGTGCACACATCTTTTGACGATGGTAGACCGCACCACACGTTGGCCAGAAGTGGTTCCTCTGGCGTCAACTACAGCAGAAGAAGTTGCACGCGCGTTTTTAACAGCTTGGGTTGCGCGTTTTGGAGTTCAGTCGGACATAACGTCCGACAGGGGTCCCCAATTTATTTCCAAACTCTGGTCATCGATGGCCCACAGCCTAGGGGTGAAGATTCACCGCACTACCGCGTATAACCCCCAGGCTAACGGTTTGTGCGAACGCTTTCATAGGTCATTGAAAGCAGCCCTCAGAGCGTCTCTTACGGATACAAATTGGGTGGATAAACTTCCATGGGTTTTATTGGGGTTGCGTTCAGGAAGTCACCCACTGCCCCCAAATCCCAACCCTGGGTGAGGGCCACCAGGTTGAGCAGCCCAGGACCCACCAGCGTTGCACCCCCAGCACCACAAATATGATAGAGTAGCCACACCCATTCCCAGTCATCTTGCACACACAAACATGCACAACAACAATAATCACAATAGTGAACAATGGGCTGGACCCATAAAGCACCCCATATGCCAAGCGACACCCCCAAGCGTCTACTGCAAGCCCACTGACCACCCACCACAGACGCACACCGACAGCAGCAGGCTGTGGGCAACTATTTTCTATTCATTCTCTATGTAGTCCAGTGTCTACAGCGCTGATTGCCCTCGGCACTGAAACGCTCTCAGTGGTGGTTGCTTTTTGTCGCGGCGGTCAGGGCACTCAGAGTTGAAAAAAAATCAACTTTTCACACTATAGCTGAGCTTGTCAATGTCTTATCTTTCTAAGCAGCCAATCAGAATAAGGAAGGGAATGCTGGTACAGCCTGCAGTGTTCCCAGATGTACGATAATTATTGTATTTGTACGATAATTTTGCCTTCTGTACGATGACATTATGGGATTTCAAAAAGCCCATAATGTACGATAATTTGACCCCTTCATTACATGGCTATATTAATACATTAGCAAACATAATCAGAATACAGATCCTGTGCATACATACGTTTGTTTTTATGCATCATCTCATGTGCGCAGGCTGTGTGGAAAAGAAGATCGAAGACTAGTGTTGTTGCAGTAAGAGAGAGGCAGCCTCCTATGGAGGTTAGTGATGGGATGCACAGTTCAATAAAATGTGCCGAGTCAAGCAAAAAAGATTTATAAATAGTTGTACACCGAATCACTCAGTGCTTTACTTTAGCTCCAACTGTCTACCACTCACCGAACTGAGAGTGGCTGAACCGAGTGGCCGGGGCTCGTTTGCTGCTCTGGTGGGGGATTCAGCTGGTGATCCCTGGCTTCCAGTACAGCTCCAGTGAATGAGTCAGTACAGTACGTTCACCCATAAAAACTAGTATTGTTCGTGTATGTTGCAGCACTAATGCTGGCACGGCAGACTCAGCAAGTAAGCAACATCACAAGCAGGTTGAGAAACAAATGGGGGGAGGTTAGGGGGACAACAGACCCCAGTTTTACTGGGTGCGGTTAACACCTGTTAGCATTAGCACTAAAGCTTTCTGGCGCTTTCTGTATAAACAGAGTACTTCTCAAAATATTTATGAGGCAAGACCTTGATACATGATGATTCAACAGAAGGCATGTAGAACAGTCCCTCCAGGATTTCGCGGGATGTTTTTATGATTGTTGCAGGCCAAAAAGCCTGAATTCGCAGGAGCTTTTTTAAAAAGTTGCGATAAAAGTTACAATGTTTTTAGTGTTTTCTGCACTAAAAGTTGTGGGAATTCCAAATTTTAAAGAAGATGCTTTTTTCCAGTTTACTGCAGTGATATTCTATATAACAATACAAGAAAAGCACAGGGTTGTCAAAAATTTCCTATTATCGTGATTTGTAAATTAAGCAGAAACTTCTGCTATACAGAAAAACTCTTGTGCAACAGCAAATACAAGCATTAACACAATTCATGTGTTATCCATTATCCATTTATCCATTACAAGAGCTAAATTGTATTGAATGCATGTTAAAGAGTATAGATTTGGAAATTATTGGCAGCACCTGCATTTGAAAACTCCCTATGGTTCCCAACCACTCTGTACAGAGTGGAAAGGGAAAAATAAATTATTCTGTTGCACTGTATTGGCTATTAGAGTCTGTTTTTCTGGAAAAAAAAATACAGAGAATATTCTCTTTCTTTCCATGCTTATCGGTGTGTCTGCTGCATGTTGGTCTTCACACACACACTTCTTTCATTTACAGCGAGACGGCAAGGGGGGGGGGGGGGGGTGTGGTTGTCCATCCAGAGTCCACACCGGAGATGAACAGTTTTAAAGCTCATTGACCAGATGTAGTAATGATTTTACCTCTAAAGATGTATAAGTGTTCAAACACTGGCTGTAGTGTAGTGTACTCTCCTCATGCGCGCTCCCGCGACGGGGTGCTTTTGGGGCAGGTGCATGTTTTTCAACACAAACCCAGCGCTTCACATACATGGTCAGGACGGAGACGTGGCGAGGCATCCATGGGCAGGCTGGGGGAGACGGAGGAAGGAACAGTGTTGAAAACCTCGCGGGGGAGTGTTCTTTTAAATCACACACTCTGTTTGCTGATGTGTTCCGTTACTCACTGTAAACTATAAACTCACTACTCACTGTAAACACAGAAGTGAATGCGGTGCAGCGATGCATTTGATTGGTTAGACTGAACGTTTCGGCGCCAGTTAGAGACAAATTTGATTGGTGAAATTGGCAGAAGTTGACAAGGATTGGCCAAAATTGCAGGAAAGTTGCGGTGATTGGACAAAGTTACAAGGTTGTGCAATAGTTGCACTGTTTGGCTGATTTCGCGTGAATTGGTGTGATTGCAACATCGCCAAATCCTGGAGGGACTGATAGAAGGTAGTTAAATATGACTGATATTTTGGGCCATTCAGTACAGGCTCATCCTGTACTCCACACAGCTAGAGGTGCTTTTTCCAACTGATCTGTGTAAAACTGTGTTAGAGGCTGTAATATGCACAATCCGTGATAATATGTTACTGACGCAGATGGTCCTGAGTCACGTCAGGATGAAAACTGGAAGTGTACGAGAATTTTTCTCAAAATACAATAATTTTAAGCCTTTGGTACAATACTTCAATATTTCCCATCTGGCAACACTGACAGTCTGCACTCAGACTCCTGTTTTCCATGTAATCATATTTTGCATCCAGAGCTGCTACCAATGCAAGAATGCGGTTCCTGTCCATTGTTATTTGGAGTAGAAATTCTGACCATAGGAAAAGCGGAAGTGCTGAGCTGTGAATGACAAGTTGTTGCTGCGATACAGGGCACAGACTTTTTTTTCCAGACCACAGTGCACAAACGCTGAAAAAAACACATTAAGGGTGGCCCGGTGACAAAAACCACGTTTGGTGGACACGCAGACTTAATCTGGTACATTACAATCTCCAAACTTTGGCGACTGTAAATTCCAAACAGAGATATTTTAGACTTTGGAAACATCTTTTCACTCCGATACAGCAGCAAATGTTACTGCTGCAGCTGCCAGGGTTCACCTGCAGGGATCCGCATGTCCAGTTGCCTCAGCACGTATTGCGCTGGAACTGGGGCTCAATTAGAGTGCATTCTGAGCAATAAACTGAACTGGTCACACAGCACCAACGTGCTCTACAAGAAGGAGCAGCGCAAGCTGTTCCTCCTGAGGAGACTCAGCTCTTTTAGAGTGCGAGGGGCACTCTTAAAGACCTTCTATGATTCTGTGGTGGCATCAGCCTTTACGTATGGAGTGGTCTGCTAGGGCAGTGTCATCATGGCAGCCGACAGGAAGAGACTGAACAGGCTGATCAAAAACGCTAGCTCTGTTCTGAGGCGATGCCTCAACCCAGTGGAGGAGGTAGGCGAGAGGAGAACGGTGCCTAAGTTGTCATCTCTGCTGTAGTCTGAGTCCCACCCCATGCGGGACACGCTGAACGCACTGAGGAGCTCAATTAGTGGTTGGCTGTGCCATCCTAAGGTTCCGCAGGTCCTTCTTACCTGTGGCTGTCAGACTTTATAACCTTAATACTGCTCATAGAGGCCGTATTTAACATCACAACTCTGCACAATAAAGATTGTCCCCTCCAGTTCACAACTAAGACAATTACAGTTATCATTGAGGGTGGCAACAACACTATTCATTCAATGTGAAATACACTGTCTCGGTCGATATTTACATTTTGCCAGGTAATTTAACTAACTGTAATGCTGTTGATACCATCTAACTGCAATGCTCCTGCACTGTGTATATAACTCTGTACGTATGTATATTTATTTACTGCTTTGGATAACCAATTCTTATCTTACTATCTTATTTACTATTGCTCTGAGTGCTGTTATCCCTTTGCTGCTGCAATCCTGTAATTCCTCCACTGTGCGACTAATAAAGGCTTATCTTATCTTATTTTGCAGAACAGAATTCCTTCCAAGAGAGATGGATTTGTGCGCATTGCCTCGTGAGTCAACTGTATAGTCTGATAAATTTGATTATCTCTTTGTCACATTTACAGAAATAGAATCTAGTTTACAGTGGCACTGGTTCTGATCCGTGAATGAGACAGGTTATATCTGAGGGAAATTAGTTAATATTCATCAGGGTTTCACTGCGCTCATGGAATTATGGAGATAAATCATGTAATAATAATAATCATGTTTTTCAACCACTAATTCCTAGACAAATCATTTTAACTGAAGTAGAAATGTTATATTAACAGATTTTGTGATTTTTCAGCTGTTTTATAGTTTAACAGACCCACCTGATAGAATCAAACAGAATGTTGCGGAGAACCCGCAACTTCTCACGGCAAGTCAAAACTTCACAGCTCGGCCCGCAGATTCGCATGTCACATTTGTTTTTATACATTTCACTGTGTGTGTGAAAATCAGGGTACGCCATGCTTTTGTGCATGCACACCGTTTATATATGAGCCCCCAGATGACCAGACTGCAGGCAGAGATGGAGAAAGAGCACACGGCTTGTGAGTACAGCTCTATGGCAAGAGAGGTATGATGACTTACTTAATCTGCTGTCAGGGCCTTCATGGGTAACACAATTTAAATAAAGCATTAAAAGTTATTGGAAGAGGAGTTTATAAATAATATACAGTACATATATGTGTGCTGTTTAAAGCTCTTTTTGACAAAGTAAATCTGTTTGGCACAATAAGGGAAGCAGATTTCTGTTCTGCTGACCTAGCTGCTTGACAGGACAAGGGAAAAAAAAAATCTCCTGGGAGAAGATCCGGTCCGTCTGTACACAGGGGAATCCTGGGACAGATTAAGGTTGGTTTTAGGTAGAAAGATGTTACAAAAGTTTAGCTTATGAAATCCCACTTGGGAGGGGAAGGTCAGAAACACAAAGAGTATTTGGTACAAGACTGCTCTACCAGCCATTAGAGCCATTAGAGCCATTATGGGAAATGTGAGATCAGTGCAGCCGGTCTGTCCAGGTATGAGAGTGCCTTCAGAGAGGTTAGCATCATGCTATTCACTGAAACATGGCTAACCGAGCTAATAACAGACACTAACATCGGACTGGAGGGTTTCCACTTAATATTCAGTTCAATTTGTTTATTTTGAACGTGTAACCATACAGTGAATTTGTACCAAAATTATAATTTTACATACCGTATACTGAAATGTCAAAAATAGTAGTAAATAAGCAAACAGAACAAGACAAAACAAATCTCAAAAAAAAAATGATGAGTACAACCAAAATGACACATTCAAAAAGGAGTGGGAAGAAGAACAAACTTATCGGGGTATCACTATGCGGGGTAATCATAAGCCCTGGATGACTGCAGAGGTGCGCTCGCTGCTCACAGCCAGAGATGCAGCTTTCAGAGCGAAGGACAGGATCGCCCTCCGCTCTGCCAGGTCTGCGCTTTCTAAGGGAATTAAGGCGGCAAAGCGCGCCTATGCGGAGAAAATCCAGGGACACCTCTGTGACACTAGGAACACCAAGCAGATGTGGCAGGGAGTTCGGACACTGACGGGCTTTAAGCCTAGGCAGGGGGTCGATGACGACGACGCTTCACTTCCAGACAGGCTTAACGACTTCTTTGCACGTTTTGAAGCATCAAACTCGACAATCAGAGGGAGGGCTGGCCCTCCCCCACCATCGGTCGGACCAGCTTTTACCATCAACACAGCGGACACACGGAGGACCCTAACCAGAGTCAACCCACGCAAAGCTGCAGGTCCAGACAACATTCCGGGACGTGTGCTCCGAGACTGCGCGAGCGAGTTGGCGGAGGTCCTGACTGACATTTATAACATCTCCCTGAGTCAGGCCATCGTTCCCAGATGCTTCAAGACCTCTATCATTGTACCAGTGGCAAAGAAACCAGTGGTGTCCTGTTTGAATGACTATCGTCCTGTTGCACTGACACCAATTGTGATGAAGTGTTTTGAGCGGCTTGTCAAACCACACATTACAGCCTGCCTCCCTGCATCACACGACCCGCTCCAGTTTGCATATCGTTCAAACCGCTCCACGGAGGATGCTATAGTCACCACCCTACACTCTGTCATCACCCACCTGGACCAGAAAGACACCTATGCCAGACTCCTGTACATTGATTTCAGTTCAGCATTCAACACCATTATTCCCCAGAGACTGATGGAGAAATTACTCCTTCTCGGTCTGACCACCGCCACATGTCTCTGGATCCTGGATTTTCTGACTGAGAGACCTCAGTCTGTCCGGGTTGGAAACAACATCTCCAAGTCTGTCACGCTGAGTACCGGATCCCCTCAAGGTTGTGTACTCAGTCCACTGTTGTTTACACTTCTAACACATGACTGTGTATCCAGACAAGAGGGGAACCAGATTATTAAGTTTGCAGATGACACCACGGTGGTGAGACTTATCCAGAGGGATGAAGAATCAATGTACAGGGAAGAAGTGAGAGACCTGGAGGGCTGGTGCAGGGAGAACAATCTGGTGCTCAACGTGGACAAAACGAAGGAGATGATTATCGACTTCCGGCGGTCGCAGCCTGAGCACGCCCCCCTCAGCATCAGCGGCCGTTTAGTGGAGAGAGTAGAGAACATCAAGTTCCTTGGAGTGCAGATCTCGCAGGACCTGACCTGGAGCAAGAATTCCTTGGAGATCAGGAAGCGGGCTCAGCAGAGACTGCACTTCTTGAGGAAACTCAAACAGGCCTCTCTCCCCATCTGCATCCTCAGGACCTTCTACAGAGGTGTGGTGGAGAGTGTTCTGACGTACTGCATTGCTACATGGTACTCCAGCTGCAGTATGTCAGACAAAAAAGCCCTGCAGAGGATAGTCAAGGGGGCGGAGAGGGTAATTGGAGTCTCCCTCCCCTCTGTCCAAGAACTTTTTCAGACCCGTTGTAGGAGCAGGGCACTAAACATTGTCAAGGACTGTTCTCACCCTCTGCATAAACACTTTGAACTGCTTCCATCTGGTAAACGATTCCGGAGCATCAGAGGCAGAACCACCAGACTGATCAACAGCTTCCTTCCACAAGCTGTCAGGATGCTGAACAGTTGACCCGGAATCTCTCATACACACTACTGCACCTATGGACATTTTGTATATTATAGTTAGTTATTCTTTTTTTCCCCAAGTATGTCTCAGGGATGTGTGAATGGATGGGGGGGTGGGGGTGGGGGGGGAGCGATGTGGGAATGTGTCTTAAATCATGCTGCTTCTTATATGGATGCTGAGAGAAACGCAATTTCATCTTGCCTGCACTACAGTTGTATGTACAGCAATATGACAATAAAGTTTGATTTGATTTGATTTGACCGAGTCCCACCCCTTCTCCCCAGCTTACACACCAATATGATTCCTTATATACGTAGTTATGTTTCCTTATATTCTTATTTTTTTAATGTTTCCTTATACTCTTATTTTTCTTATATGTATTTTTATGTTCTAATCTATTGTAACATATTCCCTTTTAGTATTCTATATTATATTGCTTTTCCTTTCTTATATATATTTTCTTCTATTATTGTATAATGTACTATATTATTAATATATGTTCTCCATAGTCAATTATTTATATTAAGTATAATATGAGAATGTCATTTATATCAGTATATCTGACCATAAAACATGAGCAAAAAAAGAGGAAAAATAAACAAGATTAAAAAAAAAACACAAATGTGCAACCAGGTGTAAGTCAAACCCCTTCTCCTTATATTTAGTGAATATCATCCCTCTGTACATATTTCTGAACTGTATGATGTTTGTGTATTTCTTTAATTCCACATTCAAACTGTTCAATAGTTTCACCCCAGACACTGAAACACAAAAACTTTTCCTTTTTGTTCTCACCCATACCAATTTAAGTTTAAATAATCCGCTTTAAGTTATATTCACCCTCTCTTTCTGTAATTATGTTTTGAATATTGCCTGGCAGGTGATTATATTTTGCTTTAAACATGATTTGTGCAATTTGATAATCTACTAAATTTGATAGTAGGGGCATTTTTGACTGTAAAAGTAAATTATTTGTATGATCCCAATACCCTGCGTTGTGAATGATTCTTATTGCTCTTTCCTGGAGAGTGATTAGTGAGTGGATTGTGCTGTTATAGATGCTGCCCCAAACCTCTACACAGTAACTCAAATATGGTGAAACCAGAGAACAGTACACAATGTAGAGTGAATCATGATCAAGAACCAACTTTGCTTTTTTTAATATTTTATTATTATTTTTTTTTTATTTTGTGTACTTTATTGATCCCCAGAGGGGAAATTCAGGGCATCCACCTAGATGGATGAAACAGCCACGGCACAGTGCCATCCCTTCACCATTCACACACACATTTACATCTAGGGCCACTTTAGATTCTCCACTTAACCTAACTTGCATGTTTTTGGCCTGTGGTAGGAAACCACTGCTTTGTGCTATTTTGGAGTGGATGTAGTTGATATGTGACTTCCAATTAAGTTGTTCATCTATTATGACTCCCAGAAATTTATTTTCCCTAACTCTATCAATTGTAACACCATCTACTTGAATTGTTGTCTATGAATTCAATTCACTGTTCCCAAATATCATTAATTTTGTTTTACTCAGGTTTACCGAAAATTTGTTTCTGTCAAACCATATTTTTAGTTTTCCCTTTTCAGTGTTACGTACAAGCTGCAAGTAGTGCATCCAATTGGTTTCCAATACAGAAAATATTAGTATCGTCAGCAAATAAAACCATATTCAATATTTTTGATACACTGCATATGTCGTTATTGTAGAGAATAAAAAATTTTGGGCCCAGCACTGACCCCTGGGAAGCTGTTATGTCTGGAAAACATGGAAGGACAGAGAGAGAGTGGCGTTTGCTGGGAACACGAACTTTGTTACAGAAACTGATTATAGTGGTACAGATTACTGTTAGTTTGGGAGGCCGAGCGCCAAACGAGAGAGCTGAAAAGAGGCCGTAAAATGGCCATCCATTACATTTATATGTTCGGCGTGATGACATAACCAAGCAGCCGCTTCATCATGCCGACACTGACCAAACCTTTGGTTTTCTATACACCACATTCATCCCCTTCCTCCTTGGAAAAATACAACAACACATATGAGCAAATTAACCCTCCCCAAATTGGTACACAAGAACCCCAAACTAGCTAGGGCCAGTGGGTAGACTGCTGCATGACCCGGTGCAGCTGAGTGGTTTATTGTGCCACTGTTCGCTGGCAGCTGCTAGCTAAACAGTCCTTTTTATTGAGGAAGGCAGTTCAGTTCAAGGGAACTTGAGGCAAGCCTGTGGTGGACATGCTCCTGGAGTTTCCTGCTGCTGCAGACCTGGGCACCATCCTGAACCATCAGCCATCTAGATGGCGGCTGGTCTCAGCTGCACGGCAATCTTCATGGGTGTCAGTAGTGGTGACGATGTTGAGAGTGACTGTGGGTCCAGCGTTCGGATCTGCGGACCTGAACCCAGTCCATCACTGCGAGTGGTGCTGTGTTCGGCTGCACTCGGCGTCATGGTTGTGATTATGTAGCTCTCACGTGTACTGTGGGGCATCCACCACGTTGTGGTGATTCTGCTGTGTCCTGCTGGGTCACGGACTCTTCATCCTGCAGCTCAGCGGTGGCTCCTGGAGGCTGATGCTGGGCATCAGAAAAGCAGGGCATTCGAAAGCATTCAAAAGCAGTCCGATGGCTTAACTGTGTTTTGTTGAATCACGGACCCTTCATCCTGCAGCTCAGCGGTGGCTCCTGGAGGCTGATGCCGGGTGTGGATTCGGAAGGCACCCGGTGGTTCTGCTGCATTTTGTTGGGTTGTGGACTCTTCATCCTGCAGCTCAGCAGCAATTCCTGGAGGCTGGTGCCAGGCGTGGATTCGGAAGTAGTCTGGCCTCTTCTTCCCCTCTCCTGGGAAGTCTTGTCGTGATGATGTGTTGTTGTCACTGTTGGTAGAACCTGCATCGGGTTGTCATGTCCTGGAGTTCCCGATAGATGCGGACTCCCTCTCTGCAGCAGCTCTCTGAGGCTAATGCTGGCAAGGATCTGAGGCAAGGCTGGTCGCTGCCCCCTCTCCGGGCGGTGCTCCTCCTGTGAGCACGGGACGGCTGCACCCTTGTCGTTTGTTGTCTGGGTGTGTTGCGTCCCACTCGCCAGTGGCAGGACACACGCCGGGTTGTCGTCGTTCACTGGGGTCCTGCTTGGCCACAAACTCTCTCTCCTGCAGCGCTGCAGCAGCTGAGGCTTATGCTGGACGAGGATCAGAGACAAGTCCAGTTTATGCCCTCCCTTCGTGTGCTGGCATTGCTGCTCCCCGACTGTGCAGGAGCACGCTCTCTCTCCGTGCATCGGGGAGCCACAGTTGCCACATGGGAAGTGCCTCATAGCGTTCTTCCAATCCACAGTGTTTACCTCGGCCTCTACTGCCATCTCACCGGGCCCTTCTGTGGTTACCATGTGTGCTAGCAGTGTCTGGCTTGGCTGTTTGGTTAACTGGTCCTGCACTGTCTCGACCTCCAACAAACCAAATTTGCACGTGCTAGCTAGGTGGCAAAGGTCTTCGACAAATTATTGTGTCATTAGCGTTAGCTATTCTCTTAGGCACTTCTTGTTCGTGCCTTCTGCTAGCTTGTAACGGATTAGCTCGTCTTCTAAGGGCCCGAAGGCACATGTGCTCATTAAGACTCGGAGCTCCGTGGCATAACACTGAGTTGACTCACCCACTTGTTGTTTACGATGGAAGAACACTATTCTTCGGGCTGTAACGTTGGTTGCGTCGTTGTAATATTTCTCCATCAGTAAGAGTTTTATCCTCGGTTTTGCATGGGTCATCCTCGTCGCCATTTGTTATATCTAGAAAATGTGGAAGGACTGACAGAGAGTGGCTTTTGCTGGGAACACAAACTTTATTACAAAAACTGATTATAGTGGTAGAGAGTACTGTTAGTTTGGGAGGGCAAGAGCCAAAAGACAGAGCTGAAAAGAGACTGTAAAATGGCCGTCTCTTACATTTGTATGTTCAGCATGATGATGTCACCAAGCGGCCGCGTCATCATGTCAACACTGACCAAACCTGTGGTTTTCCATACGCCACAGGAACACCATAAGTAGTGTTTAGTTTTGAGGAGCAACAGTCACCAAACTTAACAAACTTTCCAGTTTGTGAGATAACTCTTCACCCATTCTAAAAACCACACCCCTAATACCATAATGTTCTTATTTTATTAACAATATGTTGTGATTTATTGTATCAAATGCTTTTTGTAAATCAATGAATAGTCCAACTGCTTGCTTCTTTTGATCTATGGAGTTTATGATTTCTTCAACTGAGTCTAAAAGTGCAAGTGATGTTGATCTGTTGGCTCTGAATCTGCATTGGCTGTCACTAATCAGATTATGTCTATGAATTTTTCCACTCCTTTATTCAATAGTTTTTCAAGAATTTTTGAGAACTGGCGTAATAATGAGACTGGTTTCTAGTTTGTGAAGTGGTTCTTGCTGCCAGATTTGTACAGAGGTATAACCTTCCCTATTTTCATTTGTTCTGGAAATGTCCATCCATCCATCCATCTTCTACCACTTTTCCGGAGGTCCGGGTCATGGAGGCAGCAGTTCAAGCAGAGAAGCCCAGACTTGCCTCTCCCCAGCCACCTCCTCCAGCAATTCAGAGAGGATACCAAGGCGTTCCCAGACCAGCTGGGAGACATAAGCCCCTTTTCCACTAGTACCCAGTCGGCCTTACTCTACTCTACTCTACTCTACTCTACTCTACTCTACTTGGTTCAGTTCTGTTTCCATTACAGCTGGGTACGCCTGGGGTGGGTGGTATTTTTTTACAGCCACACTCCAGTGACGTAAAACACACAATACAATACAGCCTGTCACTGATGTCAGCACAGCTTCACAAACGATCAGTGGTTGTAGAGCTTAAGAATGTCTGGTTTATTTCCTGTGCAAAATTTGCTCTGATCTAAGTAAAGGAACCCTATTTCACTGTTTATGGGAATGTAGAAAAATCAGAATGTTTTGGGAAGAGGTGAGGTTAACAATTGAAAAAATACTTTCAAAACAAATCACATTGAAACCCTAAACTATTTTTGTTGGGTCTGTATCCAGAAAAACTTTTAAATTACTTTTGTGTTAGTGTCTGACTGTGTGTGCTGTTTGTAAAAATAAAAGGTTCAATAAAAATATTGTGGGAAAAAAAATTGCTCTGATCTGCGTGAAAATCATGGACTGTTGAGACATCATGAACGTACCTGCTCCAGCTGCACTGAGTCTGAGATGGTGTCATAGCAAAAAATGATCAGCTGACACAACTTGATCGCCAGGTTAATAACTATATTAGCTACAAAATGTATATTCAAAAAGTAAACAGTACTGAGTTCGGTATAATAAGATGTATTTGACAGTTATGATGCATTTTAGGCCAAAACAAACTTGATCTAGGATTAAAAGCAATTAAAATAATGCAGTCACAAGGCTACATGGAAAATAAGATAAGCCTTTATTAGTCCCACAACGGGGAAATTCCAGGATTGCAATAGCACAGGGATAGCAACACTCAGAGTAACAATCAGAAGGCAAGAAAAAAAAGCAAGAGCAGCTAATATACATATGTACATATTACTATAAATATATATATATACACACAGACACACAGTGCAGAGCATTGTAGCTAGATGGGATGAAACAGCACAACAGTGTGCTTAGTTATCCTACATGTTATGATTATGTGCACATACATATTCTCATCCTCCATAGCGACCGGTATTTTCCTAGTTGTATGCTGGAGGGGACCATTGTGTAAGTCTATTGCATCTTTTGCATTCAAAAAACTATTAGGTTGTTATGTCTTTTTTGCTATCTCTGCGAGCAGACCTGCTTAGGTTGTACAGTCAGACAGCCATTGGTAAGAAGGACCTGCGAAACATCATCCCAGGTTGTGCACCTGGGATGATGTAGTCTGCTTGATTTACTAGATACATATACTGTAGAAATATATATTCTCTGCATCAACAATGTACTATACATGCATTCATGTAGTATTGCACTGACAATAAACCTCTGAAGTTTTTGCAGATGTCTCTTTTATATGTGAAGGTTACCACCATGTGACATAAATTTCTTAAAAATGAGCCATTATTTTCAAGGTCACCCATTAATGGTTTGTACTATTGATTCTTTTCCCACCAGTGTATTAACAGACAAAAATAGAAATCATGATGCAAACACATAAGTCACTAAATTGTTTATTACAATCAGCAGCAAATTCCAGATTATTCAGAATGTGCAAAACTCAAACTGTAAGACTGGGTCACTCAGCAGCTGGAATGTGCAGCTCACACTGGTCTCAGATCAGCAGATCTTAGGCCTGCATCTCTGTAAATAGTGACGCAAGGTCCAGTTTGGGGTGGATCGATCGTTTACCTCTTGCCTAGACAAAAGACAGAAATGGGTGGTGGTTAAATAAAGGAAGTTTAAAACATATTTGGGAAATACACTTGTTGCTAAAAGCCAGTGGTGGAATGTGAATGAATGAATCTTTATTTCGGATAGATTAAAAGAAAATAGAATAATATAACAAAGGGGAAAAAAATCTAATAAGGTCGAATTAAACAATAACTCCTCTGATTATACAGTTCAACATAGGTTATCTGAAATGGGTGATGGCTGAAGCCGCAGCTTATATTGCCCACCCATATTCCATCCAAGAATTCAAAAGAAAAACAAAACAGGAGCGATTCCAATTCCAATGTGACAATAAAGTACTTCGTTGTTGTATACCACAATTTTCATGTAGCTGCACTGATGTAAAGTCGATTTTACAAGGGCTGGGTTACATTTAAAATCATCTGCTTTTACTGTGGCCTCAGCAATCAGAATGAATTAATACATTCACTTGAATGGAATATAGTACTTTAACTGAGGGTGTGCATCACTGAGTATGGAGTCACTCAGTCAAAATATGGAGTTTTAATAAAAGTTTGTCTGGAATGTAAAAGTGTCTCTTCTTGCCCTGGCTTCAAGTGTGGGTGGTGTTTTGTACTTTTATTGCTAAAATATAAAAGGAAGCACTACAATGGGTCTCAAATATTTGTAATGTGTCCTGTTACTGCATGACTTTATTGATGATAGAGTATAAACTACACATATAAACTAAATTATATTGATGACTGAACAACTGCCATTCCTCAAAAGATACAGTTATGAACATAACTCACAAAGGATCACACAAGTGATCTGACAAAAAAAATAAATACATTAACAAGTGGTTTATTTTACAGTTGATGCGCCAGTCTTTTTCAATTATTCTGTAATTAATACTCACACAATCAAATAAATCTCAGTTCAGTCCCTTTTATATTAAGTGGAAATTGTGCTACTTTGGTTCTGACACTTCTACCTATAAAAGCAAAGGATTTCAGTACTTTCCACAGTGGAAACATCCGTTGTTGAGCGGCTGATTCCCTCCTCCCTAGACGAACGACAGAAATGGATGGTGGTTAGTTTTTTCAAGCAAGTTCAACACTTATACAGGCACATCTCAAAAATTAGAATATCATGAAAAAGTTAAATATTTTTGTCACTCATTTCAGAAAGTGAAACCCATATATAGATTCATTACAGGGACAGTGATATATTCAAAGTGTTTATTTTAATATTGATGATTATGGCTACAGCCCATATTAACCAACACCTCAGCTGCCAATATTTCTATTTAAAAAATATTTTTTAAAGTTTATGTATTATTCTAATTTTTTGCCAAATTGAATTTGGGGTTTTCAGGGGCTGTAAGCCATAATCATCCAAATTAAAATAAATAAATGCTTGAAATATATCACTGTCTTGTGTAATGAATCGATATAACATATGGATTTCTCTTTCTGACGCTTTAGAAAATTATATGAATGACTTTATAAATCACTGGTTTGAAAAAGCACTTTTATATTGTTGAGATTTCGGATCCTGTGGTCTCACCAGTATCCAATATAAACAGGGAGGCTAAACCCTGGCATGTGGAAACACATTCTAGCATTAAATTGCACACAATTTAATGCGCAGCACTAAAGTGCAATACAAAACAAAAACCAGGACTTTAACCAGGATTGATATATTTCATCGTTTTGCACTCACAAGCGAATATTTAGGAGAAAACAAGCGCGAATCAGCAGTTGGTATTAGCTAGCTACTAGCCAAAATTCGTTAGCTAAAACGAGTTAGCCAGCACAGAACGGGGCTGTATGGCTCAAAAGTGAGCTTACCGCCAACAGGATAAATAAGCGAAGAGATGCATAATATTACAAATCACTCACTATCGATGGTTCTCTCACGTTCGTCTTCAGCTTGTCAGTAGTACGGTTCTATTCTGTGCAGTCATCTGTAGGGTCCGGATCACTCCTCTGACTGTGTATCTGCCAGCAAGCAGAGAAAACCCCGCACCTCTTCGTTGGACCACGGTGTAGATTTCCGCAAAACCTACAACGCTGTCTGTATTGATATCGTATTTACTCCGTGACCGAGTTAGTCCGTGATTGCAAATGGCGGTCGTAAAGATTTCAACGAAGACGGCCGCTTTCGTGACATTACGCCCTGACCAATCAGCGGCTAGCAGTCGACTGACGTCAAATCACACCTCGCTTTCGTGCAGTTATCCCCTGCCTCTTAACCGATACGAAAATAGTATCGGTTAAAATGTGATGACTTTGGTGGAAATGGCGATAAAGTGAATCAAGTAGAAACAAGTAAAGGCAAGGTGATACTGATGGAAATTGCCCTATAGTCTCTCCACCGAGTCCTGGGTCTGCCCTGGGGTCTCCTCCCAGTGGGATGTGCCTGAAACACCTCAAGTGGGAGGCATCCAGGCCACGTACCAAAAGCCAGTTTAGAAAGCTTGGGATCAGTCCGCCAAGGTCTCCGCCTTTGACCGCCACCTAATCCATATAGCACTGGACCCCCATGATCCCTCCTGCAGGTGGTGAGCCCACTGGAGGGTGGACCCATGTAACTCCTTCGGACTGAGCCCGGCCAGGTCCCATGGGTGGAAATGTATCAGTTTGAACAGATAAATTACAAATGTGTGTCAATAGTTTTGCAATAACTTCAGTGACCTTTTTTTTTTTTTTACTGTAATCATGTCAATGTCATTACAATCAAAAGGCTTTTTGTTTTTACATTTCTTGACAGTGTCAATAATTTGTCCTCCGTCTACCGGTTCAAGGAACAGAGAGCAGGGATTCCGACTAATTAATTCTTCCATATTTACTTTGGATACTTTTTACAGGCATTCTGAATTCCCTTTGTTATCCTTGGACTTTCTCTATTTCTAGGTTTTCTATTATATTGTAATATTGGACAATTTATATTGTAAACTGCTATGAATGTTCTTAGGAATTTTTTATATGCTCCATCAGTGTCCTGTTTTTGACAGATCTCATCGCAATTCTGTTCCATTAAGTAATTTTTAAAAGTGTTCATGGCTTCCTCAGTTTTCACTCGTCTGCATTCTTTTTTCTTGTTTGGTTTATTACTCCTATAATTCCCATTATACACTGTAAATACTGTCAAGTGATCACTGATGTTGTTTATTAATAGTCCGCGTGCTGTATTACTTTCTATGTTGGAAAAAATATTGTCTGAGTGTGGCAGAGTGAGATGTGAGTCTCATAGGTCTGGTAATTTTGGGGTAAAGGCTCATACTGTAAAGAGTATTGATAAAATAATACTCTTTTTAGTAAATTAGGTACTTGGGATTTGTCCCCAAGTAGACACATTCTCAGCGACATTGGGAGTGTCTTGCCCAACCACTCACCCATATGTCTGAGAGTTTTAGTCCAAAAAGGCTGAACAAGTGGGCAATCCCAAACACAATGCAAAAAAGTTCCTTTTTCTTTCTTATATTTCCAACATAGATTATTATTTAACAGACCCATCCTATGCAGTCTGGTTGGTGTCCAATAGTACCTGTGCATTATTTTATACTGTGTAAGTTTACTTCTGGCTTCCCTTACATATTTCCCACTATCTGACAAGATGTTTAACCACTCTTCTTCACTCATTGTACATTCCAGGTCTTTCTGCCATATTCCTCTCAAGCTGTCACACCCGTTACTAAGTAGACTATTAATTAGTCTGTAGAAAGCAGATGCATGAAGACATTTCAATGGTAATTTTAAAAAAAATCTATGATGGGGTTACAGTCCTTATACTGATTCATTGATGTCAGACAGCTCCTAATTTGGAGATACTTCCAAAAGTGACCTTTCCCTGTAAGGTTATATCTCTTGAGCAAGTCTGTATAAGACATGAGCACACCATCTTGGTATAGGTCATTCACCTGGCATATGCCACCAAGGTGCCACTTTTTCCAGTATAATGGTTTTTCCCAATAATAATTGCTGGATTATACCATAAAGATGAGTAGGATTGACTAAGGTGTGGGATCTTAACATCCTATGTATTCTGATCCAGACCTCTTTTGAATGAGATAAGATAGGGTTCTGGGGTATATGTTGGGACTGGGAAAAACTATCTACAGGAGTAAATGGAGAGCACATTTCAGCTTCAATGTCAAACCCAATCCAGTTTACTGTGTTATAATAAGTGTTTAGCTAATTTGGTAATTCCAAATGAGATATGACATAGCCTCAGGTTTGGTAACCCCAGGCCTCCTTTATCTTTTGGCCAACACAGTTTATTCATTCCAATCCTTGGTCTCTTCCCCTCCCACAGAAATTCATTAATTATGGAGTCACATTGTTTAAAAAAAACGTGATGGTATAGCAATTGGCAACATCATAGTTATATAATTGAGCTGGGGTGCAACAACCATTTAAACAACATTGACCTTGCCCCATAATGAGAGTTTTAATTTCCCCCACTTATCTAACTTGCTTTTAATTTTCTGTAATATAGGCTCAAGATTCAAACTGGGGACATCTTCAATATTCCGATTTAACTTTATACCTAAATATGACATTCCATTTGACACCCATTTGAAGTTAAAGCCAGACACTGCGCTAGGATGGCATGTACCAGAAATAGGCATGCCCTCTGATTTCCTCCAATTGGTTTCGTATCCTGATAGTTTAGAATAAAACGGAATAGTTGTCATTAAATGTGGTAAAGAGTTCAAAGGATCTCTAATTAATGTGTTAGAACATCATCTGCATACAGTAATAATTTATGTTCTTTCCTCCCTCCCACCACTCCCTTAATATTTCCGTCTGATCTGATGGCAATAGCTAGTGGTTCAACTACAATGTTGAAGAGTAAGGGGGACAGCAGACAACCTTGTCTGGTACCTCTCGAAAGGCCGAAGAAAGATGAAATCGTACCGTTAGTTGTTAAAGCTGCCTTTGGGTTTTTGTATATTATCTTAATCCAATTAATAAAAACTGGTCCAAAGCCGAATTGTGTCAACGTATAAAGTAAAAATTCCCATTCCACTCGATCAAAAGCCTTTTTGGCGTAAAGTGAAATGACTACAATCGGGTCCTGGTTTAAATGATTAAGCCAGATCAGGTGTAATAATCTTCTCATATGGTCTGTAGAAAATCAGTTTTTCATAAATCCGACCTGGTCTGTTTGAATTACATTAGGGAGTACTCTCTCTAAGTGAAGAGTAAGAAACTTTGTAAGAATTTTGCAGTCCACATTTAATAAGCTTATAGGTCTATAATTACAGGGTTCTGTTGTGTCCTTATCTTTTTTAGGGATTACTGATATTAACGCTTCATTAAATGGTGGTAGGAGGAATCCTAATATGAATGCCTCATTGTAGACTTCCAATAACTTTGGTGCTAGTATTTCAATATATTGTTTATAATAAATTAAATTAAATCACCCTTATTGTCATTCAACCGTACAACCAATCATGTACAGCAGAATGAGATTGTGCTTTACCCATCTACAGTGTAAATCACACACACCCCAAGTGTAGAATCAGAGGGCCGCTGCCATGCAAGGCCACCACAGAGTTCCCTCCTCCATTCCATTCATTGCTGAGCACCAAGCTGGATGGCAGGAAGTTCCACTTTTATATGGTCTTCGGCATGACCCAGCCGGGATTTGAACCCCTGCCTCCCGGGTGTGGGGCGGATGCTCTACCAACTGAGCCACCACTCCGGTAATATTCTACAGGGAATCCATCCATACCGGGTGATTTGCCTGTTTTCATCTGTGATTCTGCCATCTTAATCTCCGCCTCTGTTACAAGATTATCTAGAAGTCCCACATGTTCGTTGGCTAATTTTGGTAGAGTAATATTAGAAAAAAAAAAAAATCATTGATGTCATTTGGATTTAAGCTGCCTTGTGACCTATAATGTTCCCTATAAAATTGTTTAAATAGTCATTTATTTCTTTACTAGATGACACCAGGGCATTACCCTTCTTAATTATTGGTATCATGTTGTAGGAGTTCATTCATTCATTCATTCATTCATTCATCTTCTTCTGCTTAATCCTTTTCGGGTTGCGGGGGGGGCTGGAGCCTATCCCAGCATCTTTGGGCAAGAGGCAGGGTACACCCTGGACAGATCGCCAGTCCATCACAGGGCTAACACAGAGAGACAGACAACCATTCACTCTCACAGTCATACCTAAGGACAATTTAGAATCCCCAGTTTTTGATGCCAATTAACCTAACTTGCATGTTTTTGGCATGTGGGAGGAAACCGGAGAAATCCTGGAGTAAACCCACGCAGATTCGGGGAGAACATGCAAACTCCACACAGATCACTGTTGGTCGGGGGCTGGGATCGAACTCAGGATTCCCCGGCCAAGGGTGAGTTGCTGTGCTGCCGCAGTGCTAACCACTCCGCCACCGCGCTGCCCCGTTGTAGGAGTTATGTTGTTTAAGTTGCCTACTAAGCAACTTGCCTGTTTTCTCCCCCTCTTCATAGAAAGTTGTCCTGAGCCTAAATAAGGCATATTCAGCTTTTTTATTATAGATTTCCTGCAACTGGAATTTAAGTTTACATATACAGTATCTTGATATAAATTATCTGAAAAGTGTCTTGATAGTACTATTTCCAATTTTCTAATTTGATATTCCGGATCCTTGATTTTATCACTATTTTCCTTTTCTTTTTTTATGCCTGTCCTATGATTTTTCCCCAGATAAGTGCTTTACATGCTTCCCATTCTGTGGCTTTCGACCCCGTACTTCCATGCTCATACATGGCTTTCTGTAAAAATAAGATTGTTCCACGTAAACGTGTCAAAATATATCCCAACAACAAACCATGGGTTACAAAATCAGTTAAATCCTGCTTACAGAGGAAAGCACTTGCCTTTAAACAGGGGTCTGTTTCTGAGCTACAGGTTGCCACAAAGGAGCTGAAGGCCGAAATTTTAAGTAAAAACAGAATAAATAAATAAGAGTAAAACAGAATTATAAATCAGAGTTGGAAAGCAAGATGGCAACAAAGAAACTTGGTTCAGCCTGGGCCAGTATGAAAACTATTGCAGGCCTTCAGAGCACAGAGCGCAGTAATCGTGTGTTTTTAGATGGTTTTAATTCAGACACAGAGCTGGCTAATGCTCTTAATTGTTTTTATGGTCGTTTTGATTCCTTTGATTTTAGCACAGAAACCCAAGCTTTGAAACAGAAACTCAAAGACAATCAGCACTTTAATATTGAGGTGCGGGATGTTAAAAGGGAGTTCTGCGCTGTAAAAGTGAACAAAAGTCAGGGCCCTGATAATATATGTGGGCGCTTGGTAAAGTCCTGTGCACATGAACTGAGTCCTATATTTCATTACATTTTCAACAAGTCCTTACAGACACAACATGTGCCTAAGATCTGGAAGGAAGCCGTGGTTGTTCCCATTCCAAAATCCAGCTGTCCTAAAACGGTAAACGACTTTAGACCAGTTGCTTTGACTTCAATTTTAATGAAAATTTTTGAAAAATTGGTCAGATGTGAAGTCCTAAAGCAGACTGAGCATGCATTGGATCCTCTGCAGTTTGCCTATAGGCCTCACAGAGGAGTGGAGGATGCCACTGTCACTCTGTTTAACATGCTTTTTAAACATCTGGATTTTAATGGGACACACGCCAGACTTTTATTTGTGGACTTTTCCTCCGCCTTCAATACAATCCAACCTCATATCTTAGTTGAAAGGCTCCTGCATCAATTTGATTTGAGCAATAATCTGGTGGGTTGGATTCTGGATTTCTTAACCAACAGGACGCAGAGAGTAAGGGTCAATGGTACACTGTCGGACCTAAAGTGCTCTTCTACTGGCTCTCCTCAGGGGTGTGTGTTGTCACCACTACTCTTCATCCTGTACACAAACATGTGTCGGAGCAGACATGACAAGACACATTATAAAGTATGCTGATGACTCAGTTATTGTCAGTCTCCTCCAGGATGGTGAGAGTGGCCACGGCCCAGTAGTTGATGATTTTGTCCACTGGTGTGAGGATTCCTACCTGCAGCTGAATACGACAAAAACTAAAGACATGATTATTGACTTTAGGAGGAAAAATCCCAGGCACAAAGTCACCGTACTAAAAGGCCAGACCACCGAATGTGTACAATCCTACAAATATCTTGGGATGATTATTGATAGTAATTTAAACTTTGAAGAGAACTGTGAAACGGTGTGCAAAAAGGGTCAGCAACATTTGCATTGCTTGACAAAACTTGCACGCTTCCAAGTTGACCGAACCATAATGACAATGTTTTATCGGGCTTTTATTGAATCTGTTTTATCCTTTTCTTTAGTGTCATGGTTTGGTCAGATAAAACTGAAAGAGAGGAAATCCTTGGATCAGGTAGTTAGATGGTCCAGTTGTTTGCTTGGTGAGCCACAGCTGAGCCTGACATCCCTGTACACCAGACAAGTACAGAGGATGGCTACCTCCATTTTAAATGATGACTCCCACCCTTTGCACTGCCACTTTCAGCTTCTTCCCTCAAGACAGAGGTTTGCGGTCCCAAAAAGTAGAACCCAGCGCTACAAAAACAGCTTTGTCCCTGCTGCTGTCAAAGAGTTGAACAAGCTGTAAAAATATATTGCACATAATTTAGGTACCTATTTATTAACTCCATTTCATATTTACTTATTTTTGTAGGATGTCACTTGGGTTCTAAATATTTTATTGGGTTTTAGACCTCTGAGTTTTTCAACTTTATTTATATAGCGCCATTTCACAACAACAGTCATCTCATAGCACTATCAACTGTAGGGGGAACCCCCACAGTTGCAGAAAGACCCCAGCAATCAGGCGATCCCCTGTGATCAAGCACTTGGCGATGGTGGAGAGGAAAAACTCCCTTTTAACAGGAAGAAACCTCCAGCAGAACCAGGCTCAGGGAGGGCCAGTCATCTGCTGCGACTGACTGGGGGGTGAGGGGATAGAGAAGATGAAAAGAACAGACATGTAGAGAGCAAACAGCACGATGGGGACTCAATCTATGGGAGAGAACAAACAAATGTTAATGACCAGCAAAAAAAAATATTTCGTTGAGAGTGAGGAAAGGAGTGAGGCCCATTGCATTACTGGGGGTCCCCCGGCTGACTAAACCTATTAGCAGCATAACTAAGGGAGGGTTCAGAAACACATGATCCCTCCCTAATTGTAGGCTATATCAAAAAGGTAGGTTTTAGCCCTATTCTTAAAAACAGAGATCGAGTCTGACTCCCGAATCCAGATTGGCAGCTGGTTCCACAGGAGAGGAGCTTGATAACTGAAGGCTCTGCCTTCCATTATATAGACAGACAGCGGAGATGATTGTGGACTTCAGGAAAGTCACAACCCCCCTGCCCCCCCTCACCATCACAGGCTCTCCCATCACCATTGCAGATTCCTTCCGCTTCTTGGGCACCACCATCACCCGGGACCTCAAGTGGGAGCCAACCATCAGCTCCCTCATCAAAAAGGCCCAGCAGAGGATGTTCTTTCTGCGGCAGCTGAGGAAGCTCAAGCTACCCACCAAGATGTTAGTGCAGTTCTACACGGCCATCATCGAGTCCATCCTCACCTCCTCCATAATCGTGTGGTACGCAGGAGCTACTGCGAGGGACAGACTAAGGCTGCAGCGCGTCGTGTGCACTGCTGAGAAGGTGATCGGCTGCAAGCTCCCATCTCTCCAGGACCTGTACATCTCCAGGACCTGGAGGCGTGCAGGCCGGATCATAGCCGATCCCTCACACCCTGGTCACGTACTGTTTGCCCCCCTCCCCTCAGGTAGAAGACTTCGGTCCATTCAGACTAAAACCTCCCGGCACATGAACAGCTTTTTCCCCTCTGCCATCAGACTGCTGAACATTAAGTGACTTATTGACTCTCGTGCACTATGTACAGCAGCTCAACCAGACTCATGTCATTCATCACTGTTTTTCTGTTGCATTATCGACTGCACATCATCTGCTACTTGCTAATTTATTTAAAACTGCTGTGACTAGTATTACTCATTATTATTATTATTATTATTATTATTATTATTATTATTATTCTACACTTATTGCATGGTTTTAGTCTTTAATTTTTTTTAATTTTTTTTTTTAGTTTCTCTCTTTATCTTATCATGTTTTAATGTTGTAGCATTGCACCGAGACAAATTCCTAGTTTGTGTACTACATGAACAATGGCAATAAATCTGATTCTGATTCTGATTCTGTATCAGATCTTTTAAATATAAAGGAGCCTGATTGTTTAGAGCTTTGTAAGTAAGAAGAAGGATTTTAAACTTAATTCTAAACTCTATGGGAAGCCAATGAAGGGAGGCCAGAACCGGAGAGATATGATCTCTCTTTCTAGTACCTGTTAAAACTCTTGCTGCAGCATTTTGGATCAGCTGAAGACTTTTTAACCCCTTGCACTCCGGGCAATTTTCCTAAAAACGCCAAAAAATAATGTGCCCAAAGTAAATCGAAAGCTGTTCTTCAACCCTTTGCAGCATCTTCATGGGGTTGGTCTCATTTAAAAGAAAGCACTTTGAATTTTTTGGCAAAAAAAACATGATCTCTCTAAGTGCTCCGGCCACTGAGTTACAGTCATCTAAACATAGTGAACTTGAAGAAAATAAATTTGGCCTGGGTTTTTTGGATACAAATGCTTGCAAATAACACACAGCTTCAGATCCGGGCTAGAAAATGCAACAGAAATGTAGAACCAAGTGTTATCCAGCTGAGGTCCAAATTTTGTAACAATACCACAAAAAATGAATATTTTACACAGCTTTGTTCTCAGGTAGTTCCCAGGCGTTTTGGGACTGTGTCAAATTGTGCCAAATGGCACAGTTTGGAAAAACATCTGTAACTTTTGAACAATTCAATGTAGAATCTTCATTTTGGGCTCTAATGAAAGGTCACATTCAGGGCTGTGTCTGTGTGTAAGGACGGAGATCGGCCCTCGCTACATGACGGATTACACTCGTTGCATGTTTCCACAGCAACGCTGTCACAGCGGCTTCCCCCCCCCCCCGCTACTGTGTGTGTGTGTGTGGGGGGGGGGGGGTGTCCCCCCCCTCGCTACAGAGGACGGCCATCGCTACATGACGGAATAGACTCATATGGCTATGTGGCGACCGCTGCGCAGTCAGCGCGGCTTCCCCCCGCAGACCGGGGGGCGTTCGGACCGTGAAGCCCCCCCCGCTCCTCTTCTGCAGCGGGGGGGGGGGGGGCGTTCACGGTCCGAACACGGCAAATGAACCGTTTATCACGGCGCACGCACTTCGTACTTCGTGCGCCGTACAGTTGTAATTTACCGATCGGTCAAAAGTCATTTTTTGATTACAATTTTCAGGGATAAATAATAAATTTAGCTTATAACACCTTACCTCTTCACAGCAGCAGAGTCCTGGCGAACTTCTCTTCCCCATTGTCAGACGAACGCGACGCTGGTCCACTCGTGGATCCCGGTCAAAACATAATTCCATTATTGTGGTTTTGGCGAATGATTTACGACCTTTGTCGTCGGCCTCCATCGGTCTATGATGACGGAAGAGAATCCTAAACGTCTATTCTGCTGGAATGAGTGCAGGTCCCACTTGTGGGTGTTCTCCATGCTGCTGGGTCTGTAGCAGGTTCTTCCAGCGTGCTTTTTTTCCATCTGCTGCAACAGTAAATCTCTCTTCACCCAGCCCGAACTTCTGTGCTTCCATTGGCTCCTGCATTCACAGTAGGCGGGTCCTCCTTCCTAGGTTTTCATTCATTGGTTCTTCAAGGTTTCAGAAACCCAATTCAAGGCTCTTATTAGTCGAATGAGAGGTCAATCAGATGAACTAATCTGTTCGCGGCTGTGTCTGCAGCTTTTTTTTTTCAGTGGCGCTTGGATGCCAACACCAACTACATCACCACCATCAGGACCATGCGTTCGAGAGCGCACGAGGACGCACGAGTGCGCCCTCGTGCGCCCTAGGACGCAGGGACTTGCCCGCCCGCGGTACAAAGGAGTGCAAGAGGTTAAATATGTTTTAGGACAGCCTGATAATAAAGAATTACATTAATCTAATCTTGAGCTAACAAAAGCGTGGAGCAGTTTCTCAGCATCACTCTGAGACAAGATGCTCCTAATCTTGGCAATATTATGCAAATGATAGAAGGCAGTCTTAGAAACAAATTTATTATGTGAATTGAAGGACAGATCTTGATCAAAAGTAATTCCAAGGTTCCTCACAGAGCTATTAAGACAAAGAGTAACCGCATCCAAACTGAAAGTTTGATTTGGAAAGGAATTTCTAAGGTTTTTTGGACCAACAAGAATGACTTCAGTCTTATCTGAATTTAATAGCAGGAAATTACAAGTCATCCAAGCTTTGATTTCCTTAAGACAGGCTTCTAACTTGGCTAATTGATTACTATCATCTGGCTTCATTGACAGGTATAATTGTGTGTCATCTGCATAACAATGAAAATGTATACAGTGCTTTCTAATAATGTTGTCTAACGGAAGCATATATAAACTAAAAAGAGTAGGGCCTAGCACAGATCCCTGTGGAACTCCATGACTATAACTCCATGACTATAACTTTTTAACCTCTTTGACTAGTTTTTAACTTTTAATATGACCCTTCTCTCTTACCTCTGGTTTTTCTCCCATCTCTTTGTCTTTTTATACCCTGATTGATGGAGCCTTGAGTATTTTTATCATGTTTATAGTCCGCTTCATATGTGCCTGTGTTTGTGTCTATGTTGAATGTAATTTGTGGCTTGTATATATGGATGTCACCAGACTGCAAAACAAATCTACCTACGGGTACAAATAAAGTAACCTGAACCTGAACCTGAACCTGAATTGAGCTCTAAGTAATACTTGAGTTCCTCCTTCATTGTCAGATTAAATGTTTCATCCTGTAGAAATGATGTGTTTAGCCTCCGTCTGCCTTTTCTATCCTTGTCTATATCGATGTCAATACATAACTCTGTAGCTGAGTGATCTGACAGGGCCATTGCATTTATTTTACTCTCAATTACAGATTTTACAATTGTTGCAGGCCAAGCCTGTTTTCCTTTAACCTGGACAGGTTGCGGTATGTATGTGTGTGTGTGTGCGTATGTGTGGAGGAGAAGTGACGTAAGGGGGCCCATGGCGGCGTTGTTGTGGCTGAGACGGGAGTTGTGATGGAGGTGTAACGAGCTGTACGTAGTGATATGAAGACTGTAAGAAAGCCAGTGTGCTCCGGAGGAGCAGTATGTGTGGACAGTTGCTGCAGTTCTAAATAAAGTGCCTCATTCTTCCCACTTGAAAAGTCTGTTGGACTGTGTATTGGCTGTTACCACCAACGAGCCGCGCTAGCATAAACTGGGCTAGCGCTACCCGGGGCTGCCCAACTACGGTTTGGCGGCCGGCAGAATAGCGGGTCGGTAACACAATATTACTTGAGATTAGAAAACAGTCTATTCTGGAGTTTGATTTCTGGCAGTGGGAGAGGAAGGTGTACTCCCTCCACCTCAGATTTACCAGTCGCCAAATGTCCACCAAGCCCACATCTTCACACAGCATCTGTATTGCAGCCATATCCTTTGTAGTTGTCGATCCACTGAATTTCCTCTTATCCAAAAATGCATCCATCACTTGGTTGAAGTCACCTGCCAATATAATTTGGCCCTCTGTTTCCCATAAAATTTTGTTCACTTCATTAAAAAAATGTGGGTCCTCTTTATTAGGTGCATATATGTTACACAACACCATTTTTACCCCATTAATAATTGCCTCAATACAGACCATTCTGCCTTTGTTATCTTCATGTTCTTTGACCAAAACAAAACCCAGTTTTTTTGTTTATTAGAATACAAACCTTATTCCTCTTGCTTGAGTAGGAGCTATGAAAAACCTGGCCCACCCAGCCCCATTTCAATTTGGCTGCCTCCTCTCCCTTAAAATGGGTCTCTTGAATGAAAGCTGTATCTACTTTATTACCTCCGCCAAGGAGGTAATGTTTTTACCGGGGTTTGTCTGTCTGTCTGTTACCAACATAACTCAAAAACTTATGAACGGATTTTGACGAAATTTTCAGGAATGGTGTGTAATGGCATAGGGAATAGATGATTAGATTTTGGTGATGATCTGAGAGTGCATACCTCCACCAAGGGCTTTGTTTGTATTTGTGCAACAGGATTACACAAAAACTGCTGGATGGATTTGGATGAAATTTTCACCAGAGGTGCTTTTTGGGCTAGAGAGGAACCCATTATATTTTGGTGATGATTTGAGAATGCATACCTCAGCCAAGGCTCTTATCCTCTCACAGTGTGTTAGCAAAAATACTCCAAAAGTTATGAATGGATTTTGATCAAATTTTCAGGAAAGGTGTGTAATGGGACGGGGAACAGATGATTACATTTTGGTGATGATCTGAGAATACATACCTCAGCCAAGGCTCTTATCTTCTCACAGTGTGTTAGCAACAATACTCCAAAACTGATGGACAGACTTTGATGCAATTTTTACCACAAGTGGCTATAGGCCTACACACAAACCCACTACATTTTGGAGGTGATCCATGAGAAACGGAAGGAGCCTTGGTGGAGGTATGCGCTCTGAGTGCTTTTCTAGTTATGTTTGAGATATGTTAGGACCTTCCCTCTCTTTTTAGGACCCACACAGCCATTAATGTTCCAGCTAATATATTTAACGCAGTTATTAGCCATGTCTTAGGTTAAAAGCATGAATAGTCATGATAGGAGACTGGCTACCTGGTATCCTGCTATAGCGAATATCCCACTTTAAAACTTGTGTCTTGCTTGTGATAATACTGGCAGTTATTTTCCTGGTTATTTCAGTCAGTACCATACCCTTATCAAAACACATGTTAATATAAACCTGAACATTTTTTTTTAAATATTTTATTTACACATTTTAACAGGCTCATATATAAACACACAAACATACAAAAACATAGACACATACTGAAACCAGCAACAAAAAAATACACATATGTATATATATACACATACACATATACAAATTACATGTATATATAGTAAATCTGTCAGTGTCGCACTGTTGTGTCACCAGGTGGCCATAGGTGCCCATTCATTAATGATGACTTAACTCAAACCTTTAGGCCTTGCAATTATCAAAGTAAGTGATAAAGGGACCTCAAATATCAGAGAATTTTTGCAGTGAGTTGTTTCTTATATACCTGAGTCTTTCCATCAGTATAACATTCATCATGTCCATCAACCATTCACGAAAAGATGGAGGGGAAGTGGCTTTCCACTCCTTCAACATAAGTCTCTTGGCAACAGTCATGCCCAATATCAATGACTGTTGTATAGATTTGCAAAAACGTTGAGTAAGTTGGGAACAGCCGAAGATAGCGAGAATTGCATCCAGGGGAAGAGTAATTTGATAAGCCGTAGAATACCAATCAAACACTCTAGACCATAAGTCAAAAAGCATGGGACAATGTACCCACTGACATTTGACATCTGTCACACAGTGATGAAATAGAAGGATAAATTTTATGCAGTCGGTGCTTTGAGTAATGAAGGCGGTGAACCACTTTATATTGGATCAGCTGGTGTCTACTATTGACCGAGCAATCCTTAACTGCTGACAGACTTCTGTCCCAAATGCCTCCAGACAATTCAATTCCCAATTCCTCCTCCCAAACTGTCCTGATCGTCTCGGAAGAGGCAGTGAAAACACTGTCAAACATATTCACAAATTTAGAGACTAGGTGCCTGGAGCGAGGGGGGTTCTTAATAAGATAAAAGAAGACATGTTTTCCTGGAACTGCACCAGATTCATTAACTATAGTTTGAACATAATGTCTGATTTTTAGATATCGAAAAAAATGTGAATGAGGAAGACCAAATTTTTCTCTAAGCAAACTAAATGACGCTAAACTCCCTTAGCATACGAGTCCCCAGTGGATACCAAACCCCTCTCCCTCCAGACGTGGAAAGTTTTATCTGACCATGGGGGTGAAAATGAATGGTTATAGCAAATTGGTGTATCTGCTGAGGTCTCTGGTAAATGCAAAAATGCCCGTACCTGATTTAAAATTTTAACTGAATTTCTTATTGCAAAACTTAAACATTTCAGAATTTTCAAGTCATCCAATTTATTGAACAGCAGGGCGGGCAAAGAAGAATTAGTGACAGAGTCAGATTCCATGTGCAACCACAAGGGAGCCTCAAATGCCACCTTATCCACGGCAGCATGTGACAAAAACATTAGTGATCTGACATTGGCGGCCCAGTAATAATGCTTGAAAGATGGCAGGCCCAGCCCACCTTCCAGTTTAGGCTTTTGCAAGTGGGATTTAGAAATCCGATGATTTTTATAGTTCCAAACATAAGATAAGATAATTGTATCCAATTCCTTGAAAAAAGCTGATGTGAGAAATATACTGTAGGAAGGTTTTGACTGAGATAAAGAAATCTAGGGTGACAGACCATCTTGATTGAATTTATTCGACCAATCATAGACAAAGGTAGGATTTTCCAAATGTCTATGTGTCGCTTAAGGTCTGCAATAAACTCACCAAAATTTAATTCAAATATCAATTTAGGATTTTTAGGTATAATTAGGCCAAGGTATTTAATATGATCATTAACTATTCTAAAAGGTGCATTTTTCAGAAAACCTGGTGAAAAAACATCTGAAAAAGGCATAAATTCACTCTTGGACCAGTTTATAGTGTAGCCTGACAGTCTACCAAAAGAAATAATCAGGTCCAGGAGAGGGGAAATTGATTTTTCTGAATTGTCTAAATATAATATCACGTTGTCCGCGTACAAACTGATGAGGGATTCAACTCCTCTAACCTTCAGGCCTACAATATTTGGATTATTTCTTATGCTTAAGGCGAGGGGTTCAAGTGCAACTGCAAAAAGGGCTGGTGATAAAGGGCAGCCCTGCTGAAATGAACGGTGTAGAAAGAATGGAGTTGATCTGTCACCATTTGTTGACACAGAACACATTGGATTGTCATATATCAATTTCACCCAAGCTATAAAAGAGTCACCGAACCCGAATCTCGTTAATGACTCTAACATATAGGTCCACTCGACCTTATCAAAAGCTTTTTGTGCATCCAGTGAAAAAATTGCTGCTCCTTTAACTTTACTGTGATCAGCATAAATGGTGTTAAGAAGTCGTCTTACATTAAAAAATGAAAATCTGCCCGGGATAAACCCTGTTTGATCAGGATGGATAATTGATGAGAGATATTTGTTTAGCCAAATAGCCAGCAATTTAGTAATTACCTTCCTATCAAAATTCTGAAGTGAAATGGGTCTGTAACTGGCTGGGTCCGTCTCATCTTTCCCTTTCTTTAAGATTAATATGATGTTGACCTCATTTAATGTTTTAGGTAGGGCCTTGTTTGCCTTTGACTCGTATGTCATTCTAAGTAGAAGAGGAGCAAGAATATCACAAAACTTTTTATAAAATTCACAACCAAAACCATCAGGTCCTGCTGCTTTACCAGATGGAAATGACTTAATGGCAGATTTTATCTTGTCCAATGTGAAATCGGAATCTAAATCTTTCCTAGCTATAGCTGTAAGTTTGGGTAATATACTGTAAGGGAATCAAAAAAATCATTTAAATCAGAGTGAGAGGGGGAACATTTGGAATTATAAAATTCACTATAAAATTCTTTAAAACAACCATTTATATCTTTGGGGTTGGTTAATAATGTACCTGTCTTTGATTTAATACAATGAATAGACCTTGATGCCTAAACACCTTTAAGCTGTCGTGCTAGAAGCTTTTCAGGCTTATCTCCCAGTTCAAAGTGCTTCTGTTTTAGTTTTAGGAGGAGCTAATTTACCTGACCACCCAAGATACAGTTACATTCATATTTGAGTTTCATAATCTTATTATAATCTACCATGGAATTTGAACCCTGATACGTCATTTCAAGGGTGGGGAGGATGCTTTCAATCTCTTTTAAGCGCTCCTCCCTTTCTTTTTTAACACCAGATTTATAAGAAATTATATACCCATGAACAACCCCTTTGAGCGTTTCCCAGAGGATGGCGTCTGTCACCTCACCATTGTCATTTATTTCCATGAAATCTTTTAACCGAGTGGTAATATAATTTGTGAATTTTTCATCTGAAAGTAATGATGGATTGAAATACCAAGAATAAATTTGTTTAGAAAGGGAGAATTTCAAGGAAATTGTCACAGGACTATGATCTGAGATCAGAATATTATGATATTTTGAATTAGTAATATGGGAAATCAGCTGAGAGTCCACCAAGAGATAATCTATTCTGCTGTATGATTTATGAACATGAGAGTAAAATGAGTAGTCTTTCTGAGTGGGATGTTGGATTCTCCAAATATCAACCAAATTTTTAGATTTGAGCAAGTTATTTAGGACCTGTACTGAAGCTATATTTGGGGGAGGGCGGGAAGACAGCCTGTCCAAACAAGGATCCAAGTTACAATTGAAATCACCACTGATTATTATATTTGAACTGCCATCGTCTGGGAGCAGCTCAAAAACATTTTTGAAAAAATTTAGATCATCTACTGTATATTTGGACCATAAACGTTTAAAAACGTCAATGGAAATGAATTTATAGTACCCGACACCCTGATGTATCTACCATGGGGGTCTGTTGTCATGGACATAAATTGAAATGGGATATTTTTCTTGAAAAAGATAGCCACACCTCGAGCATGAGATGTAAGGGATGACTGGTAAACCTGTGATATCCAACTACACCTCAATCTGCATTGCTCAGTTGCTTTGATATGAGTTTCCTGCAGAAAAAATCACATCAGCAGAGAGGGATTTAAAGTGTCTGAAAACTTTCTCTCTCTTAACGGCATGGCCAAGCCCCTTAACATTCCACAAGACCACTGTGACGTCCCTTCCCCCTAGATTTGCTTTACCAAGAGATCTCTGCATCCAAAACGTACAAGGCCTATATTCCAGCCGACCAACCTGGCACGCCGTGTGTAATATCTGGCAGACAAGAAAAAAGTAAGAGTGACAAAAAAACAGAAGAACAACTATACATGATAAAACAAAAAAGCAAGACACACACACACAAACTACTTGAGCCATAACAGAACATATATTCACCCCCCACCCCCCTTCGCGTCTCCCTAAACCAGACACAAAAATCCCCATTTTCCATCTAAACAGGAGCTACCGGGCAAGAAATTAACTTCACCATCAAGGGCTGCCCTCTTCGAGAAAAAAAAAAGAAAAAAAATTAATACCGTCATATCAATGATATGTGGGGGATTTTACACCCGCTAACAAAATAAACATTCAAACATAAGGTGCTCTATATTCCAGTATACAACTAGGACAATATCAGTCGCTACGGAGGGTTACAATATGTAAGATGTAATATGTATGACCTCAAGCTGAAGCGCACTTTGGTTCTGCAGCAGGACAATGATCCAAAACACTCCAGCAAGTCCACCTTTGAATGGTTTAAGAAAAACAAAATGAAGACCTTGGAGTGGCCTAGTCAAAGTCCTGACCAGAATCCGATTTGAGATGCTGTGGCATGACCTTAAAAAGGCAGTTCATGCTTGAAAACCCTCCAGTGTGGCTAAATTACAACAATTCTGCAGATGAGTGGGCCAGAATTCCTCCACAGCGCTGTAAAAGACTCATTGCCAGTTATCGCAAACGCTTGATTGCAGTTGCTGCTGCTAAAGGTGGATTCACATTACAACGTTTGGACCAACTTTTAATGATGTTTTGGCAAACGTCTGGCTCTGCTGACAAAAGTTAATGATAGTTGGTGCTTATTGGAAAACACTGGTGAAAGTTGTGTTCTTTGAAAATTTTCAGCCTGAAAATTTGCTGATGTTTGGGAAAATTCAATTCAATTCAATTCAATTCAACTTTATTTATATAGCGCCATTTCACAACAACAGTCATCTCATAGCACTATCAACTGTATAACTAAATCAGTTATATTTGCTGTTGCTGCAGTGACATAATTGGTGCTAAAAGCAGCCTGCTTATTCTTTAGAGTAACTTGTGAGAACACTCATCTGACTGTCACACTAGGCAAATATATCATCTGAAAGGCTGTACTGCTCAATAATCGGATCAAATAATTCTTCCATACAGCCAGATTTCTCTTCTGCACCGCAAGCCTAACAGTGACTTGAAAAGTTCAATTCAATTCAACTTTATTTATATAGCGCCATTTCACAACAACAGTCATCTCATAGCACTATCAACTGTAGGGGGGACCCCCACAGTTGCAGAAAGACCCCAGCAATCAGGCGATCCCCTGTGAGCAAGCACTTGGCGACGGTGGAGAGGAAAAACTCCCTTTTAACAGGAAGAAACCTCCAGCAGAACCAGGCTCAGGGAGGGGCAGTCATCTGCTGCGACTGGCTGGGGGGTGAGGGGATAGAGAAGAAGAAAAGAACAGACATGTAGAGAGCAAACAGCACGATGGGGACTCAATCTATGGGAGAGAACAAACAAATGTTAATGACCAGCAAAAAAAAAAAAAAAAAAAAAATATTTCATAGAGAGTGAGGAAAGGAGTGAGGCCCAGTCCATTACTGGAGGTCCCCCGGCTGACTAAACCTATTAGCAGCATAACTAAGGGAGGGTTCAGAAACACATGATCCCTCCCTAATTGTAGGCTATATCAAAAAGGTAGGTTTTAGCCCTATTCTTTAAAACAGAGATCGAGTCTGACTCCCGAATCCAGATTGGCAGCTGATTCCACAGGAGAGGAGCTTGATAGGCATGCTTAAAGGAGCCACGCATGATCTGGATGAGTACACGGACACTGTGAACTCATATATCCACTTTTGTGAAGAGAACATTCTTCCATCACGCACCAGGGTGAGTTACTCTAATGACAAACCCTGGTTCACAGCTAAGCTCAGACAGATCAGGAAGGAGAAGGAAGCAGCGCTGAAAAGTGGAGACAGGGACTGCTACAGGGAGGTTAAATACCGGTTTAACAGAGAGCTGAAGAGGGCTAAATCTGTGTACTCAGAGAGACTCCAGCAGCAGTTCACTGCTAATGATTCGGCTTCCGTGTGGAGAGGACTGAGGCAAATCACCAACTATCGACCTAAGGCTCCTAAAGGTCAGGATGACAAAGCCCTTTGTCAGAGACTGTCCCAACACTATGCCCGTTTTGACACCTCGTCATCTGTGTCCAACTCCCCCCCTCCCTCCAGCTCCACAGCCTCCACATTCCCTACTTCATTTAAGGCACCCCCCCCTCCTCCCCCCCTCCCCTTATCATCAGTGAGCAGGATGTGCTCAAACAGTTCTCCAGACTGAACCCGCGCAAGGCCCCCGGCCCAGACGGCGTGTCTCCCTCCACCCTGAGACTCTGTGCGAAACAGCTGGCTCCTGTATTCACAGACATTTTTAACACCTCCCTTAAGTTATGCCACGTGCCATCCTGCCTCAAATCCTCCACCATCATCCCTGTCCCCAAGAAGCCACGGATCACTGGACTTAATGACTACAGACCTGTAGCGCTCACCTCTGTAGTCATGAAGTCCTTTGAGCGCCTGGTCCTGTCCCACCTCAAGTCCATCACCACCCCTCTCCTGGACCCGCTGCAGTTTGCCTACCGAGCCAACAGGTCTGTAGACGATGCAGTCAACCTGGCCCTCCACTCCATCCTGCAGCACCTGGACTCCCCGGGAACCTACGCCAGGATCCTGTTTGTGGACTTCAGCTCCGCATTCAACACCATCCGCCCCGCTCTGCTCCGGGACAAGCTGTCCCTGCTCAACGTGCCTGACTCCCTCTGCAGGTGGATCATCGACTTCCTGACGGACCGGAGGCAGCATGTGCGGCTGGGAAAGACTGTCTCAGACTATACTAGCATCAGCACCGGATCACCCCAGGGCTGTGTACTTTCCCCCCTACTCTTCTCCCTTTACACCAACTCCTGCACCTCCAGCCACCAGTCTGTCAAGTTGATCAAGTTTGCGGACGACACCACCCTCATCGGGCTCATCTCCAACGGCGACGAGTCCGCCTACAGGAGAGAGGTGGCCCAGCTGGCGTCCTGGTGCAGCAATAACAACCTGCAGCTGAACGCTCTGAAGACAGTGGAGATGATTGTAGACTTCAGGAAAGTCACTACTCCTCTGCCCCCCCTCACCCTCTCAGGCTCTCCCATCACCACTGCTGATTCCTTCCGCTTCCTAGGCACTACCATCACCAGGGACCTCAAATGGGAGCTGACCATCAGCTCACTCATCAAAAAAGCCCAGCAGAGGATGTTCTTCCTGCGGCAGCTGAGGAAGCTCAAGCTACCCACCAGGATGTTAGTGCAGTTCTACACAGCCATCATCGAGTCCATCCTCACCACCTCCATAACCGTGTGGTACGCAGGAGCCACTGCCAGGGACAGACTAAGGCTGCAGCGCGTCGTGCGCACTGCTGAGAAGGTGATCGGCTGCAAGCTCCCATCTCTCCAGGATCTGTACATCTCCAGGACCCGGAGGCGTGCTGGCCGGATCATAGCCGATCCCTCACACCCTGGTCACGTACTGTTTGCCCCCCTCCCCTCTGGTAGAAGACTTCGGTCCATCCAGACTAAAACCTCCCGTCACATGAACAGCTTCTTCCCCTCTGCCATTAGACTGCTGAACACTAAGTGACTCTCGTGCACCATGTACAGCAGCTCAACCAGACTCATGTCAATCATCACTGTTTTCTTCCTGCATTACCGACTGCACTATATAGTTCTCCACAGTATCTGCTGCTGGCTAATATATATTTTAACTGTTGACCAGTATCACTTAATCTTATCCTACACTTTATTACATGTATAGTTTATTTCTCTTATCTTATCATGTTTAATGTTGCAGCATTGTACCGAGACAAATTCCTAGTTTGTGTACTACATGAACAATGGCAATAAACCTGATTCTGATTCTGATTCTGATAACTGAAGGCTCTGCCTCCCATTGTACTTTTGGAGATTCTAGGTATTACAAGTAATCCTGCATTTTGGGAGCGTAGTGCTCTGTTAGGATGATACGGTAGTATCAGATCTTTTAAATAAAAAGGAGCCTGATTGTTTAGAGCTTTGTAAGTAAGAAGAAGGATTTTAAACTTAATTCTAAACTCTATGGGAAGCCAATGAAGGGAGGCCAGAACCGGAGAGATATGATCTCTCTTTCTAGTACCTGTTAAAACTCTTGCTGCAGCATTTTGGATCAGCTGAAGACTTTTTAAAGATGTTTTAGGACAGCCTGATAATAAAGAATTACAATAATCTAATCTCGAGCTAACAAAAGCGTGGATCAGCTTCTCAGCATCACTCTGAGACAAGATGCTCCTAATCTTGGCAATATTACGCAAATGATAGAAGGCAGTCTTAGAAACAAATTTAATATGTGAATTGAAGGACAAATCCTGATCAAAAATAACTCCAAGGTTCCTCACAGAGCTATTAAGAGAAAGAGTAACTGCATCCAAACTGAAAGTTTGATTTGGAAAGGAATTTCTAAGGTTTTTTGGACCAACAAGAATGACTTCAGTCTTATCTGAATTTAATAGCAGGAAATTACAAGTCATCCAAGCTTTGATTTCCTTAAGACAGGCTTCTAACTTGGCTAATTGATTAGTATCATCTGGCTTCATTGACAGGTATAATTGTGTGTCATCTGCATAACAATGAAAATGTATACAGTGCTTTCTAATAATGTTGCCTAACAGAAGCATATATAAACTAAAAAGAGTAGGGCCTAGCACAGATCCCTGTGGAACTCCATGACTAAGCTTTGAGCTGAAAGAAAACTCATCATTTACATGAACAAACTGGAACCTATCAGATAAATAAGATCTAAACCACTGCAACGAAGTTCCATTAAGTCCAACATAGTGTTCTAATCTATCAAGTAAAATATTATGATCAATAGTATCAAAAGCTGCACTAAGATCTAAAAGGACAAGTACAGAAACTAGTCCATTATCAGATGCAATGAGGAGGTCGTTAGTGACCTTCGCTAAGGCTGTTTCAGTACTATGATGGATTCTAAACCCAGATTGAAACTCTTCAAGTAAACCATTTCCCTGCAGGTGGTCAAATAATTGCGTAGCAACAACTCTTTCTAAGATTTTTGAAATGAAAGGGAGATTAGAGATTGGTCTATAGTTAGCTAAAGCTCCTGGATCTAGCGTTGGCTTTTTGAGTAAGGGTTTAATTACAGCCGTTTTAAAAGCCTGCGGTACATGGCCTAAAGTTAATGAAGAATTGATTATATGAAGAATAAAGCTCCCAATAAGTGGGAAGACTTCTTTAAATAACCTGGTAGGAATAGGGTCTAAAAGACAAGTTGAAGGTTTGGATGAGGAAACTATTTTGTCTAACTCACAAAGGTCGATTGGAGTAAACTCATCAAGACAGACATCAATAGAAGGAGTTGTAGTAGTTACAGTATTTAAGTTAACTGTGGGAAGAATCTGATTGATTTTATCTGTGATGGATGAAATTTTATTATTGAAGAAGTTCATAAAGTCCTGACTAGTAAGCTCTAAGGGGATGCTAGGATTGACAGAGTCCTGACTCTTTGTCAACCTGGCTACAGTACTGCAAAGAAACCTGGGATTATTCTTGTTCTCTTCTATTAATGCAGAGTAATAACTCGTTCTAGCTTTTCTAAGAGATTTTTTATTTGTAATTTGAATTTTATTGGGTTTTCAATTTAGAAAATAAAACAGAAACAAACAAACACACACACACAAAAAAAAAACAAGTATACCCAGTGAGAGGATAAAACATTCCATTTCCACCCTAATACTCTTAAAATGATTAGCTTAATCTACTACACCTATAAAGGTAAGATAGGATCCCCACTTATTATAGAAGCTGTCCATCCTGTCCAGAAGCTTATATGAAAGGCGCTCTAGTGCAGCAAGCTTGCCCAACTCCCTGAGCCATTGAGCTACGGATGGGGCAGAGGAAGATTTCCAGTAAAAAGTGATCAACTTTCGGCCCAGCATCAAAGCAGTCTGAATCCACTCGGCATCAGAGATTGGGTCTTGAATCATTGATGGATCCCCAAGGACAAAAAGTCTCTGAGTAAATGGCACTTCTTGCTTAACAATTGTCATAATATGTCTATGGATCTGCAACCAAAAGTCCTGTATTACCGGACAACTCCAGATCATATGGATTAATGTCCCCTCCCCCTGTAGACATCTCCAGCAGCTTGAAGAGTGAATGAGATTCGCTCTCAACATTTTACGAGGTGTCCAGTAAAATCGATTCAAAATTTTAAATTGAACAAGTCTGGTTTTCAATTCCCTAGACACTTTCTTCCCATTCTTTAAAATATTTGCCCATTCAACATCAGTAAATTGTGAATTCAGATCTTTTTCCCATACGTGTTTAAGGAATGTAGAATCTTTATTTGAGCTCTTAAGGAGCATTAAATAAGAAATTTGAGGCCTTAGATCTTTTGCCACAGGAACTCAAAGCCTGGATGAGCCAATCTACATCAGGAGGAGGGGTAGTTGTAGATCCAAAGACTTGACACAGCAGATGTCGAAGTTGTAAATATTTCCAAAACTGATTCTGTGGTAGTCCATACTGTGCCCGTAGAACATCAAATGATTTGAGAGCTCCCCCTTCATATAGATCTTTTAACATCAAGATGTCCTTTTTCACCCAGATTTTCCACATAAATGGGGATTTTCCAATATGGAGACTTGGGTTAAGCCAAATAGAAGCCATAGAATGAAGATGAGAGCTAAACTCTAGTATAGAAGCAACTCTCTTCCAAACGTATTGTAAAAAGGATATAATAGGATGCGACTGAAATTCAGAAGACAGTTTAATTGTGATTAGATGTACTAATGGAAGAGGGCTGCTCAAATAATTCTCCAAATAAAACCAAGGGGGAGCTCTCTCAGGGGGGAGAGCCCAATGAATCAAATGTCTAAGACTAAAAGCGTAATGATATAAAACCAAATTTGGGACCCCCAAACCTCCTGAATCTATAGACTTCTGCAATCTTTTCAACTTTAATCTAGGGCGCTTACCATTCCATAAAAACTTATTGCACAACCTATCAAATTGTCGAAAATAACCAACTGGGATCCTAAGAGGAAGAGATTGCAGAAGGTAATTAAATCGGGGTGCACAAATCATCTTAATAACATTGACCTTGCCCCAGAGAGACAAAAAAAGAGGTGACCACCTTTCTATGTCTATTTTAAATTTTTCAAGCAAGGGTTCAAAATTAATCTGAATCAGATCTGATAAAATGTGAGGAAACAGGATGCCAAGATATTTAATTCCTAATTTTGGCCAAGAGAAGCCTATATTTTGACCAAATGTAAACAGTGTTTTAGGGCAATAAGATGTTAGAGGGAGAATTTCTGATTTTATCCAGTTAACTCTATAACCAGACAAACGTGAAAATTGGTTAATAATTTTAAGAAGAGCTGGAATTGATTTTTGAGGTACACAACCTAAGAGATTTTTTATAAATTAAAAGATGATTTCTCCAAGCTAAATAGATTTCATCTAAATTAGCAGAGCACCATTTTCTTTCTAATTGACGAGTCTTCTGTTTTAAGCTACGAGTTTCTGTGTTGAACCAAGGAGTTAAAAATCTCTGATTAGACTTTTTCTTTTTTAAGGGGGCCACCAAGTCTAGAGCCTGATGCAGAGAAGCTGAAACACTATCCACCATGTTATCAATTACAGAAGGAGCAAGCTGTCTATAGCTTATTTCCGTTGTGTTGACACATGGCATAGAGGAAACAATCTGCATAAATTTGGAAACAGCATCATCTGAGAGGCATCTACTGTGATAATATTTTTCTTTAGGAGCCAAATAGTCAGAAATAGTAAAATCAAAGGTTAACAGACAATGGTCTGACAGTACAGGGTTATGAGGAGACACTACAAGATTTTCTATTTCTATGCCATATGTCAGAACAAGGTCCAATGTATGGTGGAGGTAATGAGTAGAATTTCCTACTTTCTGAGAAAACCCAATCGAGTCTAATATTGAATTAAAAGCCACATTAAGGTAGTCACTATCTACATCCACATGTATATTAAAGTCCCCTACTATAATTATTCTATCAGATTTCAGCACTAAATCAGCTAAGAAATCAACAAATTCGGATAAAAATTCTGAATAGGTTGATGGGGAGCGTTCAGGGAGCGTTGATGGGAGCGTTCGGCTCCATGACGAGCAGAATAGCGGGCAGAATACAATATTCCAGGGACGTGTTGCTGCGCTTTAACACAGCTGGTGCAGAGTCTCTGATTGCGCCCAAATTTCATCTGCCGGACTTTATTTTGAGAGACGGTCACAGCGGTGAAAAAAGAAGCGGCAGGAGGAAGCGTGGAAGACGTGGAGGTGTGAAATTGCGCCTTAGGAGATGTCAGTTTGGTAACATTCCTCTTCCTTCGATCATTTTTGGGAATGCACAGTCTGTGAGAAACAAGGTGGAGGAAATTCAAGGCAATGTACGTTACCAGAAGGATTTTAAGAACTGCTGCGTCATGGCTTTCACTGAATCTTGGCTTACTGCGCATGATCGAGATGCAGACCTGTGGATTGACGGCTTTGGAGCTCCGCTGCGCTCGGATCGACAGGAAGAGGTAACTGGGAAGCGTCAGGGGGGCGGAGTATGTTTATACATTAATAAGCAGTACTGCACATCTGTCACGGTCAGAGAGCACATCTGTACACCCCATGTGGAGCTGCTGTCTGTGTCACTACGCCCCTTTTATTTGCCTCGAGAGTTTCCCCAACTTTTCATCACAACTGTGTACATTCATCCGAGGGCAGACGCTGACCCCGCCTCCAGCACCATCTCTGATGTGGTGCAGCGGCTGCAGTCAATTTCTCCAGAGGCGCCAAACTTCATTCTTGGGGATTTTAACCATGTTTCTTTAAAGAAGACACTTAAAAACTTTCATCAGTATGTCTCCTGCCCAACCAGGCGAAAAAAGACATTGGACCTGTGCTATGGATCCATAGAGAGGGCCTATAAATCACTCCCCCTTCCTCCTTTAGGATCCTCAGATCACAACTGTGTTCATTTGCTGCCCACATATAAAACTGCTCTCAGAAGAGGCAAAGTGGAGACCAGAGACATTGATGTGTGGACAGAAGATTCAGAGCACAGCCTCCAGGAATGCTTTGACTGTACAGACTGGAAGATGTTCATAATGGCCTGCGGGGATGATTTGGACTCTCTGGCTGAGCTCACATGCTCATACATGGCTCACTGTCAAAATAAGTTTGTTCCACGTAAACGTGTCAAAATATATCCCAACAACAAACCATGGGTTACTAAATCAGTTAAATCCTGCTTACAGAGGAAAGCTCTTGCCTTTAAACAAGGGTCTGTTTCTGCGCTACAGGTTGCCACCAAGGAGCTGAAGGCCGAAATTTTAAGAGCAAAACAGAATTATAAATCAGAGTTGGAAAGCAAGATGTCAGCAAATAAACTTGGTTCGGCCTGGGCCAGTATGAAAACTATTGCAGGCCTTCAGAGCACAGAGCGCAGTAATCGTGTGTTTTTAGATGGTTTTAGTTCAGACACAGAGCTGGCTAATGCTCTTAATTGTTTTTATGGTCGTTTTGACTCCTTTGATTTTAGCACAGAAATCCAAGATTTGAAACAGAAACTCAAAGACAATCAGCACTTTAATATTGAGATGCAGGATGTTAAAAGGGAGTTCCGCGCTGTAAAAGTGAACAAAAGTCAGGGCCCTGATAATATATGTGGACGCCTGGTAAAGTCCTGTGCACATGAACTGAGTCCTATATTTCATTATATTTTCAATAAGTCCTTACAGACACAACATGTGCCTAAGATCTGGAAAGATGCCGTGGTTGTTCCCGTTCCAAAATCCAGCTGTCCTAAAACGGTAAACGACTTTAGACCAGTTGCTTTGACTTCAATTTTAATGAAAATTTTTGAAAAACTGGTCAGATGTGAGGTCCTAAGGCAGACTGAACATGCATTGGATCCTCTGCAGTTTGCCTATAGGCCTCACAGAGGAGTGGAGGATGCCACTGTCACTCTGTTTGACATGCTTTTTAAACATCTGGATTTTAATGGGACACACGCCAGGCTTTTATTTGTGGACTTTTCTTCTGCCTTTAATACAATCCAACCTCATATTTTAGTTGAAAGGCTCCTGCAACAATTTGATTTGAGCAATAATCTGGTGGGTTGGATTCTGGATTTCTTAACTAACAGGACGCAGAGAGTAAGGGTCAATGGTACACTGTCGGACCTAAAGTGCTCTTCTACTGGCTCTCCTCAGGGGTGTGTGTTGTCACCACTACTCTTCATCCTGTACACAAACATGTGTCGGAGCAGACATGACAACAGACACATTATAAAGTATGCTGATGACTCAGTCATTGTCAGTCTCCTCCAGGATGGTGAGAGTGGCCACGGCCCAGTAGTTGACGACTTTGTTCACTGGTGTGAGGATTCCTACCTGCAGCTGAATACAACAAAAACGAAAGATATGATTATTGACTTTAGGAGGAAAACTCCCAGGCACAAAGTCACCATACTAAAAGGCCAGACCACCGAATGTGTACAATCGTACAAATATCTTGGGACAATTATTGATAGTGGATTGAACTTTGAGGTGAACTGTGAAAGGGTGTGCAAAAAGGGTCAGCAAAATTTGCATTGTTTGAGGAAACTTGCACGCTTCCAAATTGACCGAACCATAATGACTATGTTCTATCGGGCTTTTATTGAATCTGTTTTATCCTTTTCTTTAATGTCATGGTTTGGTCAGATAAAACTGAAACAGAGGAAATCCTTGGATCAGGTAGTCAGATGGTCCAGTCGTTTGCTTGGTGAGTCACAGCTGAGCCTGACATCCCTGTACACCAGACAAGTACAGAGGATGACCGACTCGATTTTAAATGATGACTCCCACCCTTTGCACTGCAACTTTCAGCTTCTTCCCTCCAGACGGAGGTTTGCTGTCCCAAAAAGTAGAACCCAGCGCTACAAAAACAGCTTTGTCCCTGCTGCTGTCAAAGAGTTGAACAAGCTATAAAAATTATATTGTACATATTTTATATTTACCTATTTTGTAAGATGTGTGCCTGTGTTTGTGTCTATGTTGAATGTAATTAGTGGCTTGTAAATATGGATGTCACCAACTGCAAAACAAATCTACCTACGGGTACAAATAAAATAACCTGAACCTGAACCTGAACCTGGGGGACGATAAACTATGGCAAATAAAATTGGGTTTAACCTGAAATTGCTAAAGTGCCCAACACTGAGGACCAGGCCCTCAAAGGAATTATAACATGTTTTTTGCTTTACATTAACTAGTAATTTGGAATGGTAAATTGTTGCTACTCCTCCTCCACGACCAGAACTTCTGGGATTTTGACAGTTTAAATAACCAGAGGGAGTTGATTCATTTAAACCAACATAATCCTCTTGTCCTAACCAAGTCTCTGTAAGGGAAATTAAATCAATCTGATGATCAATTAACAGATCATGGACTAACAGAGACTTGGGAGTTAGAGACCTAATATTTAATAAACCACATTTAATTTTTAAATTATGAGGAGGAACAGAGGCCAAATCATTCAATTTAGAGGCTTTATGTTTAATTTGAGTTTTACCAGTATTTTGCTTTATCACTTTGGGATGCTTATACATTATATTTTTATTTACTTTGGAGGGAGCAGACAACAATTCTCTGATGGGGAAGACAGGGGCTAAGCTGAGGGGTGGCAGATGAAGAGGAGCTGCAGAGAGGCGTGTAAGACTGCGACTCTGCTTCCTGGTCCCAACTCTGAGTAGTCACGGTTTTGGAAATTTGGATAAAAAAGATGCCAGATTGTTAGATAAATGAGAAGCACCATCCGAAGTGGGATGAATGCTGTCTCGTCTCATAAGACCAGGTTTTCCCCAAAAAGAGCTCCAATTGTCAATGTAGCCCACGTCATTTTTAGGACACCACACAGACAGCCAGCGGTTCAAGGATGACGAGCGACTAAACATGAAAACACGTTGGCTGGTTGGTTGTAAAAGTTCCTGAGCACTGGGCTAAGTTATGCAGAGTTTACCTTAGCAGGCCTCAGTTAAAGCTGAGTTCACACTATAGCGTTTGGACCGACTTTTACAGACGTTTTGAAAAATCAGAGAAGTAGTCAGCGCAGGTCAGCTGACTTCAGCGTTAGTTGATGCTCATATAAATATCAGCATTTGTGGAGGCTTCCTGCCATTCTGTACCTGCTTTTGGAGAGAACACATCTCCTTTGGGCATACATTTCAATATTTATTTTCATTTTATATTCCTATGTAGTTACTTCTGCCTACCATTTTCCCCTGTTCGTTCATTCATTCATTCACATAAAAAAAAAAAATAATGCATAGAATCCAACACTAAGTCTGCAATTAAAATATGAATGTGGATGGAGTAAAAAAAAAAATGTTTAGTGTATCAGCATATAAATAAAATGACAGGTGATTATCTTTTGACTGTTACAACTCTCTATATGAAAATAACATAAAATCCCGTTAAATGTCATTTACTTTTTGACACCAGATCAGTGCTATTTGATTCCCCACAATGAAAGTGAAACGATAAATCCTGGAGAATGATTACGCACGGAGCAGAAAATTAAGAACTGTGAATTTCTCAATGAGGAGATTTTTTTCTCTTTTGGGCTTTCACATTTTTGGGATATATATATATATATATATATATATATATATATATATACAGTATATATATATATATATATATACACTGCTGGGGTGGCACGGTGTAGGGGATTCTCCACCCAGAGTCAGGAGCCGGGGGGAAGAAGGAATAATGGACTGAAGGAGGAAGTGGTACCGGGGAGTCTCAGATGGGACAGAAAGGACTATTCGCCCTCCGGGGAGTTCAGGAAGTGCCAGAGCCGCTGGAGGAAGAGAGGGTCTGAGAAGCAGCACTGGTGTTATGTGATGTTAATGTGCCACACATGTCTTTGTTCCACTGAATGTATTGTTGTCGGGCTCCCTGGGTCTCAAGGCACAGAATTAAACGTTATAAAAAGAAGGTGCTCAGGGACCCAGTCATTTGTGCTGTACTTGATGTTGGAGGAGGAATAAAGTTTGTTTGTCATCCAAGCTCGCTGCCTCGTCTGCTTCATTCCTCCACATTGGTGACCAAAGACGTGCCATGGAGAATGAGCCAAGCACTGCCCCGGAGACTACTTGGAGGGAGGCCACCAGCACCGCATGCGCTGTCTCAGTCAAGCTCCCAGACTTCTGGCTTCACAACCCGACTGCGCGGTTCCTGCATATAGAAGCCCAGTTCGCACTCCGCGGGCTAACAACAGACGACACAAAATATTACTATATGGTCGCTCTGCTGGATGTGCGCGCCACGCAACAGGTGATGAGCCTGCTCCAGGAGCCGCCAGCCCAAGGGAAATATGAAGCGTTCAAGCAGATGCTACTCCAGTGCTATACCCTGTCTGACAGTGAGAGAGCAGAGAGACTCCTAACACGTTCAGAGTTAGGTGACAGATCAGCCGTGGAGCTTATGGAGAGCATGTTGGTGCTGAGGGGGAAAAACAACGAATCTTTCCTATTTGCCCACCTGTTCCTCAGGAACCTACCTGCCACAGCAAGGGCGATCCTGGTCAACTCTCCGAGGCTGGTGACCAAGGACTACTGTGCCCTGGCGCAGGAAGCGGACCGCATCATTTTAGCAACCAGAGCTCTGAGCGTGCATGCAGCAGTACAGGCATCCATGAGGGACTTCAGCGAGGTCGAGGAGCCATGGTTGGTAGCCGGGATGGACACCAAGAGATGCAGGAATGGAGTGATGTGTTTCTATCATCACCACTTCGGCTCGAATGCCCAACGCTGCCTGCCACCATGCTAGTTCAAGAAGCCGGGAAAATGGCACGACCAGCAGTCAGTAGCGACTGCAACCGCTGATGACAGGAACAAGCTGCTTTATATCATGGATACACGTCTAGGAAGACATTTTTTGGTGGACTCCGGCTCTCAGAAGAACCTCATCCTGCCGGTCAGCGCAGACAGGTCGGCAGGAAGCAGCGGTCCCAAGCTCACGGCCGCCAACGGATCCACCATGAGGATGTTTGGCGAACAGACACTGATGATGTGCTTGCATGGACACAATTTCCAGTGGGACTTTGTGGTAGCAGCATGTTCTGCCCCTATTTTAGGTGCAGATTTTTTATGTGCTTATGGGTTATTAGTCAATGTGGCCAACAGATGTTTAGTGGACGCTGTTTCTTTCACCTTCCTGCCTTGCACAGCTCGGGAAGCTGGGTCAACAACACTGGCTAATGTTATAGCTCCAGGGGGTAAGTACCAGCATTTACTTGCACAGTTCCGAACACTCACGGTCCCGACTTTTTCGGCAACAGTAACCAAACACGGGGTCAAGCATTTTATAACCACAAAAGGCCCACCGGTGTTTGCATGACCTCGGCACCTGGACGCGGCTAAACTAGCCAGCGCGTGCGAGGAGTTTGCCAACTTGGAGCAGCTAGGCATCGTCAGGTGCTCCAACAGCCCATGGGCATCCCCGCAACACATGGTGCCTAAGGCCAACTGGTCGTGGTGACCGTGCAGCGATTTCCAGCGCTTGAACAATGCCACGGAACACAATCGGTATCCCATCCCGCACAGCCATGATTTTTCCGTGCACCTGGCCAGGACGTGTGCTTTTTCAAAAGTGGATCTGGTCCACGGTTACCACCAGGTCCCGGTGCACGAGGAAGACATTCCTAACTCTTTAACTGTCCATTTTTTCACGCTCCCCTAGTGACGCAGTGCCGCAACTGCACCTGTCAACTGAATCTTGACATCCCTTTATCTTTCCAGCTGTACCAGGACTTGTACTGACCTGCCAGTTTCAAAAGGTGGCAGACAAGCGTTGGAGGACCCAACAGATGACACATAATACACCAAAGAAGAAGAACTCATTTCCTTTTCCTGTTTTCATCCTTTTAGCCCAGAAAGCTAATATGGCCACCATGCTCATCGTGGATTGTCACAGAAAATTGCATCATACAGGAAAAATAGCCACGTAATAGAAACAAAATTCACGTGGGATAATCATAAGAGTTTGTAGATGTGGTAGAGAGTGTAAAGACCACGATCGGCGAAAACGGACCGATCATGCGAGCAAGCGAGCCCCCCCTTGCCACCGGTAAGTGACAAATTTATTAGTTTTTTTTTACATTGTACTGATATTGTGGTTCATATACTTTGAAGATAAAATAACAAAATGCCCCCTAGATAAAACAGTGTCAAAAAAACCCAAACCATTCTTTGTGTAAATATGTCCAAAGTCCACTTTTGACTGAGTTATGTAATTTATATAGCTGCCACGACATTATGCAAATTGGATGTGTAAATTTATTCCTATCTGAAACTTTCGATCATACTCTACATCTTTCTAATTGACAGTAAGCCATTATCTCTTGCAACTTTCAAGTTACAGCCTTGGAAATCTGAACTATTTTCTTGACAAAAAATCATTACCACTCTTGACCACTAGGGGGTATGGTGCCAAACGGCGCCTGGGAGAGTTAAAAGGCTAAGACAGCGGTAATAACTTCTTTTGGCCTTTTCGAGTTTTTACGCATGCTGTTCGGATTAAAGGGCGCAGTGCAAACCTTTCAGAGAATGACAGACGCAGTGTTCCGTCACTCGTCCTTCATTTTTGTCAACTTAGACGACATTCTGGTGGCTAGTGCACCTGAGGAGGAGCACCTCGCCCATCTCAAGATGGTTTTCCAGGGGTCGGAAGTGCACAGACTTATAGTTAACCCAGCAAAGAGCCAGTTTGGGGTGCCAGTGATTGATTTTTTGGGCCACTGCATTTCACCAGAGGGCACAATTCCACTACTGGATAAGGTACACATCCTGTGGGACTTTTCGCGTCCAGAGACCATGAGGGCCCTACAGGAGTTTTTGGGAATGGTCAACTTTTATAACCGTTTCCTCTCCTGGGCAGCCCAGCTGATGCAGCAGTTGTACACTGCGCTTAAGAAAAAGAAGCCTGCGGAAAACATTGACTGGACCCCCGAGCGAGTCCAGGCTTTTGCAGATGCCAAAACAGTGCTCGCTGATGCCGCTTGGCTGAACCACCCTGACCAGTTGGCATGGATAGTGTTCACCACGGACGCATCTGACATTTCCATAGGGACAGTGGTGGAGCAGTACGTCTCCAGTTCATGGCAGCTGCTCGCATTTTTCAGTCGAACTTTGCGCGACAATGAACACAAGTACAGCACGCTCGACAGAGAATTGTTAGCTCTCTACCTCCAGGCCATTTTGCGCCATTTCCAGTTTTGGCTAGAGGGGCGCGAGTTCACCACGTTCATTGACCATAAGCCACTAACGTACGTGATGTCCAAGGTCTCAGAACCGTGGTCAGCCTGGCAGCAATGGCATTTGGCCGTGATCTCAGCATTTACGATTGTTTACGGCATTTACGACTTCCGGCGCCACACGAGTAGGCTGCCTTTTTGCAACAGCGGATCAATTTCTGCCCATTTCTATTTACTATCTGGCTCTCTTGCCAATCTTTCTGATCCAGCGTCACCTTTATTACATCCAAACATGTAGATCACCCAAATGTCTCCAGAGCCAGCGGACGGAGCCACTGTTTCTAGCAGGAGGCAGTACAATAGAGACCAACTGTTAGCACTTAACTGGCCCACGATGCTAACGCAAAAACTCGACATACTGGGAGAGATAAGACGGAAACGGCGTGGGTGTCGAGCTGGAGTAAGATGGCGGGCAAGGAATATAAGGTACAGACCCGTCCTCCCATCCGTTATTATGGGGAATGTTCGATCGCTACTCAGTGAGACTGATGAGCTAGCGGCTATCTCCCGCTACGAGAGTGTCTTCAGGGAGAGTAGTTTGATGCTATATACTGAGACGTGGCTAACAGAACTAGCAACAGATGCTAACATCGAACTGGAGGATTTCCACGCAATACGGGCAGACCGGACACCAGACAGTGGGAAGACAAGGGGCGGAGGAGTGATAATGTATGTCAGTAACAACTGGTGCAGACCGGGACATATCACGGTTAAGGAACAGCACTGTAGCAAAGACATTGAGTTGCTAGCTGTTAGCATGTGGCCTACATATCTCCTGAGGGAATACTCACACGTGATCTGCATTGTTATTTATGCAAATCTGACGGCGAATGCTGGGACAGCGCGTGACGTCATCCACTCAGTAACTGGCAGGCTGCAGACAGAACACCCAGATGCTCTTCTCCTCATCTCAGGTTATTTCAACCATATTTCACTGTCCCCCATTCTACCCACATTCACCCAGTATGTCACATGCCACACTAGAGACAATAAAACACTGGACTTATTCTATGCAAATACTAAGGAGGCGTACACCTCATCACCACTCCCCCCACTCGGGAGATCGGATCACAACTTGGTTCATCTTCTGCCGGTGTACAAACCCTTAGTACACAGACAACCTCCGGTCATGCGCACAGTGAAGTTATGGTCTGAGGAGGCAATGGACGCGCTAAAGGACTGTTTTGAAATCACTTCCTGGGAGCAGCTCTGCGATCCACATGGTGAGGACATCGATGGCCTCACTCACACCATCACGGACTACATCGGCTTGTGTGGACAACACCGTACCCACCAAGACCATACGGTGTTGCTCGAACAACAAACCCTGGATCAACCCTGAGATAAAAACACTTCTGAGAGAGAAGAAGAGGGTCTTCAGGTTGGGGAACAGGGAGATGCTGAAGTCCGTACAGAGAGAGCCGAGGAGGAAGATCAGAGAAGGCAAAGACAGCTTCAGGAAGAAGATGGAGGACAAGCTGCAACAGAGCGATATCGGCGGGGTCTGGAGAAAGCTTAAAACCATTTCTGGGCTCCAGAATACCTCCCCCAGGCCACGGGGGGCAGGGAGTGGGCAAACAATCTGAACCTGTTCTTTAATACGTTTGACCAGTTGCCCTCCCCCCCCCCCCGACTGCACAACAACCACTGCTGCCTCTAAAGTCATCGAGACCTGCTGTCCACACCCCACTCCACCAACACCCCCCCACTCCCAGCACACAGCCCCCCAACCTGACCCTCACTAAGACCCAGGTGAGGACGGAGCTGAGGAAGATCAAGGCGAGGAAGGCCTTGGGACCGGACGGCATCAGCGCGAAGCTCCTCAAGTCCTGTGCAGACCAGCTGTGTGGGATTGTGGAGCATATCTTCAACCTGAGCCTGAAGCTGGGGAGGGTACCACAGTTTGACCACAGTCTTTGGTACAGGTACCACACAAGAAAACATCTTGTGTGGTACCTGTACCAAAGACTTCCCACCCCAAAGATCTGAACAGCTACAGACCAGTGGCCCTGACGTCTCACATGATGAAGACCCTGGAGAGACTGCTCCTTGCTCACCTCTGCCCCCTGGTGGGACCAGCGATGGATCCACTCCAGTTCGCCTACCAGCATGGCATTGGGGTGGAGGATGCGGTGATCTTCCTCCTTCACCGTTCTCTGTCCCACCTGGAGAAGCCCGGGAATGCGGTGAGGATCATGGTCTTTGACTTCTCCAGTGCTTTCAACACCATTCAACCAATGATCCTGAGGGACAAGCTGCTGTGTGCAGCGGTGGACCAGCACCTATCATCATGGATCCTGGACTACCTCACTAACCGGCCACAGTTTGTGAGAACCCGAGATTGTGTGTCTGACATGATCATCGGTAGCACAGGGAACCCCCAGGGAACGGTTTTGGCTCCCTTCCTGTTCACCCTTTATACTGCGGACTTCTCACACAACACAACACACTGCCATCTACAGAAGTTCTCTGACGACTCTGCGATCGTTGGCCTCATCTCCAACGGAGATGAAGCTGAGTACAGAGGACTTATCCAGGACTTTGTGGACTGGTGCCATGGAACTGCCTCCAGATCAACGCGAGGAAAACTAAGGACCTGGTGGTGGACTGCCGCAGGCAAGGACAACCCCTCACAGCACCAGTAAACATACAGGGAACAGACATTGAGATGGTGACATCCTACAAGTACCTTGGTGTTCATCTGAACAATAAACTAGACTGGTCACACAATTCCGATGCACTGTACAAGAAGGGACAGTGCAGGCTGTTCCTACTGAGGAGGCTCAGGTCTTTTGGTGTACAAGGGGCGCTGCTGAAGACATTCTACGACATGGTGGTGGCATCAGCCATCACTTTTGGAGTGGTCTGCTGGGGCAACGGCATTACAGCAGCCGATAGGAAGAGACTAAACCAGGGGTCACCAACGCAGTGCCCGCGGGCACCATGTCACCCGCAGGGACCACATGTGTCGCCCGCAGGCCTGTTCTAAAAATAGCACAACTTGCAAGTGAGCTGCGTCTAAGATGTAATTTTTTCTGCCATTTTTTATTTTATATTTTTTATATTTTTTAAAATCACACTTGCATTTATATAGATTTTAAAATGACAATGTCTTAAAAATAAAAAAAATGAAAATATGTTTATTATACGTAAAGTTAAGGTGAACTCTGACCTAGTTCAAAGGTCAGTATTGTGTGCATGACAAAACCTTCGCGCTTGTGGAGCGTAAGCTAGCGGGCCGGGCAGTTAAGATGGTGAGCGGAGTGCAGTTTCCAAGACCAAAAACATGGCAAAAAAAAGACAGAAAATTTATCATTTTCAAAGTGAGCGGGAGGAAGAGTTCTTTTTTACTACCGTGAAAGGAAGCTGCGTGTATTTCATTTGCGGGGCGATGGCGAAGCGCCACTTCACTACCCACTCTTTTTTTTTTTGGGGGGGGGACTTATCTTGTACCCGTAGGTAGATTTGTTCTGCAGTCCGGTGACAAGCCACCAGCCGCTGCGTGCGCAAGCGCCCCTTAACTCCCTAACCTGCATGTTTTTGCATTAAAAATGAGAACATGCACCACCAGAACATGCAAACTCCACACAGATCACTGTTGGCCGGGATCGAACCCGCGATCCCCCGGCCGAGGGTAAACTGCTGCCGTGGTGCTAACCACTGCGCCACTGTGCATATAAGCACTTTCAGTGCTGTTTAGCTTCTCATGAAAGGACAGTGCTGGTTGCTCAAGCATGATTCTTGGCAAGAACTGTATGAATATACTGTAATTCCAGTGAAGAAGAACACACAAAAGTGTGTTTATTAAATGTAACAGATTTTGAGCAGAATTGCAGCAGATTTGTTCAGTTAAAAATGTGATAAGATTTATTTAATATGAAAGTTGATTTTTCTTAAATGTTGCATAACTTTTTCAAACATGGTTCAACATAGTTCATGAATTAAAAGGGTTTAGTTTTTTATGGTTAAAAGGGACTGGTGAAAACTGGACATTTTTTTATGAAATGTAGAAGTGATCATCTGAACAACTGCTGAGATTAATAAAAATAAAGTTTTAAATATTGATCTTGTCTGTTACCCACTCTAAGTTATTGATAATTATTTATTTATGTGTATATATATACACACACACACACACACACACACACAATTTGTTATTTTAGAGGAGTGTGTCAAGCTGGTGCCCTTCACATGACTGGATACCCATGAAGTAGCTCTTGGTTTCAAAAAGGTTGGTGACCCCTGGACTAAACAAACTGATCAAGAAAGTTAGCTCTGTCCTGGGGCAACGCCTTGACCCAGTGGAGGAGATAGGAGAGAGAAGGATGGTGGCTAAACTGTCATCTCTGCTGGAGTCCGAGTCCCACCCTATGCAGGACATATTGAACGCACTGAGGAGCTCATTTAGCAGTAGACAACATCATCCTAGGTGCGCAACTGAGAGGTTTCACAGGTCCTTCCTACCTACAGCTGTCAGACTGTATAACCTAAGCAGGGCTGCTCGCAGAGATAGCAAAAAATGTGATGACCTAGTAATATTGAATGCAAAAGACGCAACAGACCTACACAAATGGTCCCCTCCAGTATACAACTAGGACAATATCAGTCGCTACGGAGGGTGACAATATGTATGTATACATATTCATACTATGTAGGATAACTAAGTAGACGGTTATGCTGTTTATTCCATCTTGCTACAATGCTCCGCACTTTGTATATATATTTATATATTTATGTGTACGTATGTATACCCACTGCTCTTATTTATATTTTTATTTTTCGTATCTTCTTAATTATTGCTCTGAGTGTTGCTATCCCTGTGCTGTTGCAATCCTGGAATTTCCCCATTGTGGGACTAATAAAGGCTTATTTTATCTTATCTTATCTTACATTGAACATGTTGCTGGTAAGCGCAACATCGTGGCCAACTGCCTGTCGCACGCGTTAGTCTCCCCAGTCTACATGGGAATGGATTCCCCGACATGGCCGTGGAGCAAGCCGGGGACACGGACATTTGCGTGTTCTAGTCTGCACCTACTGGGTTAAAGCTGGAGAGCAGGGTGGTGCGAGGGTGGTGCGAGGAGGGTGCCCCCCCCGCTCTGCGACATCTCCACCGGGCGCATTCCGAGCTCTTGGCGCCGCCATGTTTTTGAGTCAGTTCACTCCCTTTTGCATCCAGGCGTGCGCACTTCGGTTAAACTGGTGGGGGTGAAATTTGTCTGGCCGAGCTTGCGCAAGGACGTGAAAGAGTGGGCTGCAGTGTGCGTCACGGGCCAAAGTGCACAAGCACACCAGAGCCCCCCTCGAGCTGTTCCAAATCCCAACCAGGAGGTTCGATCACGTCCACGTGGATTTGGTGGAACCCCTCCCACTGTCGCAAGGTTTCCTGCACCTTTTGACAATCGTGGACCTCACCACGCACTGGCCTGAAGTGGTCCTGCTGGCTTCCACCACGTCTGCGGAAGTGGCTCGTGCTTTTTTGTCAGCTTGGGTTGCACAGTTCAGATCCCTATCTGACAACACTTCCGAAAGGGGTTCGCAATTCATTTCGAAACTCTGGTCCACGATGGCCCAGAGACTGGGGTTCAAAATTCACCGCACTACCGCATACAACCCCCAGGCTAATGGGTTATGTGAGCATTCTCATAGGTTGCTTAAGACAGCTCCGCTCACGGATGTAAATTGGGCTGACCGCCTGCCCTGGGTTCTGCACCTAAGGAAGATCTGGCAGTCTCCCCAGGAGAACTCGTTTTTTTTCACAGCCGCTACGGATGCCTGGAGAGTTTTTACTGGAAAACCCCGCGCCCGCGGCTGATACGCCAATTTTTGCACAATACGGAGGCTTTTAATGTGCCAGGCCTGGCCCACCATTGTTTTCCCCGCACCTTCATCCCAAAAAGCTTATAGGATGCCAGTTTTGATTTTGTCAGGCACGATGCGTACCGAACCCCACTGCGTCCACTGTACAATGGACCATTCAGGGTGCTGGAACCTTGGGCAAAGCATTTTGTGTTCGACTTGGGGGGGCTTAGGGAGACCATCTGCATCGACAGGCTGAAACCCGCTTTTGTGATGGCAGACGAGCAGGTGGCGTTGGCCCAAGCTCCCTGGCACAGATGCCCACCGTCGGTGGTTCCACAAGTTGGTGTTCCCTCAGTAGAGACCTGAGCTTGCAAAGCTAACATGTTTCCCCCCCACACCCGTTTCCCCTCCACAGACTGACATGCCCTCCTGTACACCTCGCCAACAGGGTGTTTCAACCGGATCGGTGACCCCCCACTACAGCTGCCGGCTCAAGCCCAAAGGACGGGAGGGGGGGTGTTAGTGCCTTTTCTGGGTGTTCGGGGGGGGGGGGGGCTGTGTAGTGGCATGGTGTGGGAGATTCAGGTTCAGGTTCAGGTTACTTTATTTGTACCCGTAGGTCCACAGTCGAGAGCCAGGGGGAAGAGGGAATAATGGACTGAAGGAGGAAGTGGTACCGGGGAGTCTCAGACGGGACAGAAAGGACTATTTGCCCCCCGGGGAGTTCAGGAGGTGCCAGAGCCGCTGGAGGAAGAGAGGGTGTGGAAAGCAGTACTGGTGTTATGTGATGTTAATGTGCCACACGTCTTTGTTTCACTGAATGTATTGCTGTCAGGCTTTCTGGGTCTCAAGGCACGAAAATAAAGGTTATAAAAAGAAGGTGCCCAGAGACCCAGTCAGAGTTGTACTGTACTTGATGCTGGAGGAATAAAGTTTGTGTGTCGTCCAAGCTCGCTGCCTCGTCTGCTTCCTTCCTCCACATTATATATATATTCCTGTAGATTATTCATTCATTCATTCATCTTCTTCCGCTTAATCCTTTTCAGGTCGTGGGGGGGGTAAAGCCTATCCCAGTGTCTTTGGGCGAGAGGCAGGGTACACCCTGGACAGAACGTCAGTCCATCGCCGGGCCAACACAGAGAGACAGACAACCATTCACTCTCACGGTCATACCTAAGGACAATTTAGAATCCCCAGTTTGATTGCCAATTAACCTAACTTGCATGTTTTTGGCATGTGGGAGGAAACCGGAGAAATCCCGGAGTAAACCCACGCAGACACAGGGAGAACATGCAAACTCCACACAGATCACTGTTGGTCGGGGGCTGGGATCGAACCCAGGATCCCCCAGCCGAGGGCGAGTTGCTGTGCTGCCGCAGTGCTAACCACTCCTCCACCGTGCCGCCAGTGGATTAAATTAAAAAAATAAAAACATATGTCATACATACCTTGTATTCACCAAACAAATACTGTACATTGTCCTCTTACATATATATTTTCTTTTTTTTTCATTTCCCCTTCTCTCTGTTTCTCTTTCATCCGTGCATGTCTGAAGTGAGTTTCGATCTAAAAAAAATCCGTTTTCACCAGCATTTCAGTCAATGTTTGACAAAGAAGCTTAACTTAGGTTGATTTAGGAAAACTCTGCATAACTTAGCCCAGTGCTCAGGAACTTTTACAAACTGAGTACAACTTTCACCAACGTTTATTTACAAACGTCTGCAAATTTCCAACATGCTGAAAATTCTCAACAAATACAACTTTCACCAGCATTTGCCAACAAGCATCAACTATCATTAACTTTTATCAACTTTTGCCAGCAGAGCCAGACGTTTGCCAAAACACCAGTGAAAGTTTTTCCAAACACTGTAGAGTGAATCCACCCAAAAAAGCAGGTCCAGGATGGCAGGAACCCTCCACAAACGCTGATTTTTATATGAGTGTTGCCTGACGCTGATGTCCGCTGAACTGCGCTGAGTATTCTTAGCTTAAGTAAACCTAAGTTGGCAACTGCTACACCTACACTAGCCTAAGTTGGCAAAAGTTTGACAATGCTGAATGCTAGCAAAAGTTCGTAAAAGTTTATCAAAGTAATTTCACCAACGTTTGGACTGATTTCTCTGATTTTTCAAAATGTCGGTAAAAGTCAGTCCAAACGTTATAAGGTGAACTCAGCTTAAGGGTGACCCAACCTGTTATTACGTTTAGGGGGCAATCACTTTTCACACAGGGCCATGTAGGTTTGTATTTTTTTCCTCTTAATAATGAGCACCTTCATTTAAAAACTGCATTTTGTGTTTAATTGTGTTATCTTTGTCTAACATTTAAATTTGTTTTGATGATCTGAAACATTTAAGTGTGACAGACATACAATAATGTCATGGTCTGCTCCGTGATTGATTGCCAGCAGCTGGGCGCACACCTGCTTTCCATCAGGACTGGGCCTATTTAGATGGCTCTGCCCAGACTTCAGGCCGCCGAGCTGAACCTGAGCCTCCCACCATCTGCACACCCAGTATGCCTTTGACTAATCATCCATCACCAATTGTCTCCTCCACTAACTGTCACGCTTCTGTGTGTTTCCAGGGTTGCCAGGCCAAACGGTGTCCTGCTCTCCCCTGCTGTTCCTGTACACACTCACACGCGCGCATTCACACACACATTACACTAATAAATCTAATTGAATCTATTCTTGAGTCTGTGTGTGGTCACTGGGTCATAAAACCATGTCAAATACATACAAAAAAGATTAGGATACCCCTTTAAATATCCAGTTCTTTATTAAGAAATGTTCACATATCTATGTCTGACCTTGTTTTTGTTTTTGCATTTTTTTAACATTTATTTTATCCATTTTAAGTGGGAATGAATGTGGGGGTGTCCTAAAAAAGATGGGGGGTGTCCTAATTTATTCCTCACTATTTGTTTAGAATTACATTTTACGGAAAATTTGATAAAAATCTTTAATTTATTTTTAATTGTTTAGTTGTATTACATGAATCTCCCAGTATTTTTAACATTGATATTAAATATCCATATGTCCGAATATGTTAAAAAAAAAACCCACAGGCTTATACAGGGAGTCCTCATTTTTTCATGACTATACATACTGTATATATATATATATATATATATATATATATATATATATATATACACAGTATATATATACAGTATATATACACACTACCGTTTAAAAGTTTGGGGTCACCCAGACAATTATTTTGTGTTTTCCATGAAAAGTCACACTTATTTACCACCATGAGTTGTAAAATGAATAGAAAATATAGTCAAGACATTGACAAGGTTAGAAATAATGATTTGTATTTGAAATAATAATTTTTTCCTTCAAACTTTGCTTTCGTCAAAGAATCCTCCATTTGCAGCAATTACAGCATTGCAGACCTAACATGACTGCACAAGGGTTTTCTAATCATCCATTAGCCTTCTGACACAATGAGCAAACACATTGTACCATTAGAACACTGGAGTGATAGTTGCTGGAAATGGGCCTCTATACACCTATGTAGATATTGCACCAAAAACCAGACATTTGCAGCTAGAATAGTCATTTATCACATTAGCAATGTATAGAGTGTATTTCTGATTAGTTTAAAGTTATCTTCATTGAAAAGAAGTGCTTTTGTTTCAAAAATAAGGACATTTCTAAGTGACCCCAAACATTTGAACGGTAGTGTATATATATATATATATACCTCGCCTTTTCCAGACTGGTTTCCCTACGCCCGAAGCCAGTTCCTTTCAGCGTTAGGTTCCGCCCTCACTATCCGTATGTAAGTGTTATATCCTTATCTCCCATCAGTCTCCCTAGTTCTCTGTTTATCGTTGGTGTGTTCTAGTCACAGTCTTTATTTGTGTTCTGCCCCACGTGGCTCATTATTTTGTACCGTGTTCCTTCCTTTAATAAATACGCAAACTCACTGGTTGCCTATAGCGTCTCATTGGTGGTCCGTCAGGACCCCACCATGACAGTAGGTCGCAGCCAAACGAGACGCGGGCTTGTAGTTTTCCCCGTTCAGCGTACCAGTGTGCTGGGAGATGGCGTCGTCACACCAGGGCTACGCCATGAGCCTGGGCTACGAGCTGGTGATGGCCCTTAATCAAGATCGACGGGATCATTTCCAGCGCTCGCCATCACACCATTCCCAGCGCCTCATGCTGGTACCTGGACCTCGCTGAGGCGACTATTAACCACCATCCTCGCTACGCTGACCACCCTGAAATCACGGCGAGGATGGCGGACATCTCTGCTCACCGGGAGAAGCTCGGTGGATGGGAGGGGAACTTCGGCAGGAAGCCAAAGAGGAGGCATCCTCGCTCCTCGCCTCAGGATCCCATTCCTGTCCCTCATCCAGTCCAGGAGTTCGCACCACCCAGGGGTCATCCCCAGTGGAGAGAGACGTCAGTCGGGATTCCCTCGGTGGATTTACAGTGGACAGCTATTACCATCCAGGACTGAGTGGCTGCAGCTCGCTCTGTCTCCCATCCAACCCCGATAATGAAGCATGTGACAGCGGCGGTCAGGCTGGTGGAGAGGAATCCGGAACTTTATGATTACCTCGAATACGCTGACCTGCTCGTCTCTGTTTCTGCGCAGGAGTGGCGTTTCCCAGATCTCACTTTCGCCTCGCCCTCTGCTGGAAAACGTCATCTCCATGCTTATTGCAAGCCTCAGCAAGAACCCCGTCCAGATCCAGTTCCGGGTAGCCGCACAAACTCTGTCTCCCAGCCAGCTGCAGCCTCTGTGTCTCGTCAGAGGGGTAAGACAGCCGCCGCCGCCGCCTCTGGGTTGTATGTGCCTCGTTCCCGGCCCACCTCAGCTGTTCCCCCCTCCTCCTCGACGCTCTCTCCAGCTGCTGAGAACACCACGAGTCCTGCTCCGGCTGTGCCCGTCATCAATCCGGTGCGAGTGGCTCATCCTCATCTTCCCGGGGGGCCTTCCATCGCCATCCAAAGGGGAAGGGAGAAGACGAAGCCCACCGCAGCAGCTTCCATCAGCCCTCAGCGGATCAGGCAAGTGTCTTTTCATTCTTTTCCTTCACTGGGTGAATTACCTTATTTGATCCCTGGGGGTGGAGTCCGGGGTTCTCAGTCCCCCGAGCTTCCTCCACCTGCTGCAATCATTAATTGTAAACCTGCTACCTGTGTGTCTCCTTACCCTGAGCGCTCCCCAGTGCCAGGACTACACCGCTGGACGAGGAAGGAGCCTGCGGCCCTGGAGTGCCTGGTTCCAGCCCCGCAGACTGCCAATTGGAGCCTGCACCGACGACTAAGCGTCCACGGGTCTCCATGGAGGAGCGGTTCGACCCAGCAGGTCAAGGATCCCCTGCCACCACGCTGTGCGGGTTTTCAGCGTGGACGTCACCTTCAGGGAATCCCCAGACTGAGGACACCGTCATGCTGGCTGCAGAGCCCGCTGCAGTCGAGTCGGAACCAGAGGTGGACCTTCAGCGCACTGAACCCGGATCGTCGAAGTCCTAGGCTGCGATGGAGCCTGAGATAAGGCAAGTGCTCTATTTTGTCTTCCTTTCTTCTATTCTGGAGCATTTTTGTCTGTCTCTCGGGGAGACGAGCCGGGCGCAGCCGGGCACAGCCGTCTGCTGCGTCCGAGCCTGTCTCGCTGGGCTCTGCCGCTGCTGGTGATTCTGATCCCGGTTCTCTGTTCTCCTCTGAGCCTTTTCCCAGGGTCACCGGTGATGAGCCTGCTCTGGTTGTCGCCTTGAAGGTTCTGAGTTCGGGTCTGAAGGTCATCCCTGGTGCTGCGCCAGCCCAGTCGCGGTCTGTCGTGGGTTGTGTTCCGGCCCGGTCAGGGTCCGACGTGGGTGCAACACGGACCCAACTGGGGTCCATCATGGGCGCTGTTCTGGCCCAGTCGGGGTCCGTCGTGGGTGCAGCACAGTCCCACTTGGGATCCAACGTGAGCGCAGCGCCAGTCTGTGTGGGGTTTGGAGAAGGAGCTGCAGATCCTCCGCCGATCGACGCTGGACTGGCCCCCCATCGTTTCCCTGATCCCTTTTTCCCTCCACCTGGTGCTGCTGGGATTTCCCTTACCCGACGCGGCTCTCCCTCGCTATCCCTCTCAATAGGGAGGTCGCCTCAGAGTTCTCCCCTGCGGTCCTGGTGGCTGGATGACACAGGTCAGCCGCCTGGGAAACTGCTTCACCCGTTTGGCTTTCTGGATCGGCCACCCGACAAACTGGACCTTTTGTTCAGCGAACTGGTCCGGCCGCCAGAGGTACTGGTTCTCCGGGCTTGGGACTGGGGTAGACCGCCCAAACTCATTCTTCTTTCCCTGCTAGCAATCTGGACGCAGGTAGACCACTAGAACTAATTGTTTTTTCTTGTTTTCTTTGTGCTCTGCCTGCTGTCATCCCTGTAGTTTTTTTTTTTCCTCCCCTGTAGTTCTGGGATGACCTCGTGTTTGTTTCTATGAACTATATTATATTGTTTATTTCGCCGCTCTTTAGCGTGTTTTTCTTTTCCCCTGTGTCTGGTATTATTAGGGTACGTTGTATTTTGGTATGTGCCTGTATTTCAGTTTCTCCTTCCTCTGTTGTTTGAGTGGCTCTTTTTGTTGCTTATGCCTGTATTTATTGAACTATCTGTATTTCACCGCTGTTTAGCGTGTTTTTTTTTTTCCTTCCTCTGTTGGGAGACGCTCTGTGGTTGCCTTTTTTCTTGTGCCTGTGTATCATGGCCTTTAGGCATGGTATCTGTTATTTGCATCCATTGTTCTGTTTCTGTATTTTCACCTCTGCTTTATGGAGTATGTTTGTGGTTCTGTTTTTGTTTTTTTTTTTGTTTTTTTTCCCATGCTCTGTTACACCATGTTATTCTTTCAGTATTGGCCCTTGTCATTTTTTTCCCGTTTTTTTTTTTTTTTTTTTTACTCTCGCCCTCCTGGCCTTTCTTTTTCCCCCTCCTCCCACCCTGGGGGGGACGTTGTAGCCTTCCGGATGGGGGGAGGCTTGGATGTTATGTCACGCCCAGAGTGCGTCGTTCGGGGGGAGTACTGTCATGGTCTGAGCGGCGATATCATCCGCGCTCGGGTCATGCAGTGTTTTCCTCCCGTTTTGTAGCAGTTTTCCTTATGGCCTTCCTGGGCTCTTATTTTGACAGCGTCTGGGTGGGGCTTCCGGCTGTCAGAGCAGAGTTCCTCTGTGACAGCTGTTTGCCATTTCAGCTGATGACATCCTCATCAGCTGATTATTCCTCTTCCCTATTTAAGGGAGCAGCTTAGGTTACTCCGGGCTGCGACCTCACCTTTTCCAGACTGGTTTCCCTATGCCCAAAGCCAGTTCCTTTCAGCGTTAGGGTCTGCCCTCGCTATCCGTATGTAAATGTTATATCCTTATCTCCCGTCAGTCTCCCTAGTTCTCTGTTTATCGTTGGAGTGTTCTAGTCACAGTCTTTATTTGTGTTCTGCCCCACGTGGCTCATTATTTTGTACCATGTACCTTCCTTTAATAAATACGCAAACTCACTGGTTGCCTATAGCATCTTATTGGTGGTCCATCAGGACCCCACCATGACACACACCCCTGCTTGACACCATTGCTGATACTGAATGGCTCCAGTACCTCTTCACCTGAGAGAACCTGCCCAGTCATGTTGTCGTGAAACTGGCGTATGAGGTTTACAAACTTGTCTGGGCACCCAAGCTTGGATAGGATGATCCAGAGGGCCTCCCTCTTCACTGTGTCAAAGGCCTTAGTCAGGTCGATAAAGACTGCATATAAGTTCATGTTTTGTTCTAGACATTTCTCTTGCACTTGGCGGACGGAGAAGATCATGTCCACGGTGCTGCGGTTTGGGCAGAATCCACACTGTATTTCTGGCAGGTTCCCTTCAGAGACGTTGTTAATCAGTCAGTTGAGGAGGACCCGGGCCAGTATTTTTCCGGCAATAGACAGAAGGGAGATACCTTGGTAATAGCCGCAGTCAGACTTGCTACCCTCATTCTTGAACAGGGAGACAACAGTGGCATCCCTGAAGTCTTTGGGCAGTTGTTCTTCATCCTAGATGCTGGTGAGGAGGGAATGAAAGATTTCAAGGGCCACAGGACCGACTGATTTGAATATTTCCGCCGGGATTCCATCCATCCCAGGTGCTTTGCCTGAACTGGTCTGCCTAATTGCGTTCAAGACTTCCTCCATTGCAGGGGGGAGGTCAAGGCAGTGGACGGTGGGTTTTTGTGGGATCAGATTGAGGGCGTGGGGGTCTACAGTGGAGGGCCTGTTGAGCAGGTAGCTGAAGTGCTCTCTCCATCGCGCATTGATGCTGCTCTTCTCCTTCAGCAGAGCTGAACCGTCTGCTGACAGGAGTGGGGTAGTACATGGCTTGGCAGGTCCATATACTTCCTTGATGACGCTGAAGAACATCTTGGAATTCTGGGCGTTGGTGTATCTCTGCACCTCATCTGCCTTCTTCTCCCACCATTCATTCTGCATCTTTCGCAGCACTGCTTGTGCCTGTGTCTGGAGGTGCTTGAAACGATCACGCTTGGAAATGGAAATGGGGTCATTCTGCCACTCAACAAAGACCTTCTGCTTGTCATCCAGGAGTGTCTTGATGTTCTCATTGTTCTCGTCGAACCAGTCCTGGTGCACTCGTTTCCTGGGGCCGATGGTGGCTTTTGCTGACTCCATCACCAGTTCTCTAAACTGTTCCCACCTTTGTGTTGGACAGCCAGTCAGGGGTCCATGGGCAATCAGTCGACCATCCACATCTTCAGCAAATTCACTACGTCGCTGAGGTTGTTCAAGTTTGGCAACGTTGAACGCTGGCCTGATGACTTTTGGCATCTTGCAGTGTGTTGGGGCAATATGCAGGGATAGGATGGATCTGACTAGATGGTGGTCTGTCCAACACTCTGCTCTGCGCATGGCCCTGGTGATCCTGATGTCACGGATGTCTTTCTGACAGCAAATGGCAAAGTCTATCAAATGCGACTGCTTGGATCTTGGGTGCATCCATGTTGTCTTATATTTGTCTGCTTGCTGGAACAGTGTGTTTGTGATAGCGAGGTGGTTTTCAGCACAAAGGCTCAAGAGCATCAAGCCGTTGGAGTTCAATTTTCCAGTGCCGTGTCGCCCCAGCACCCCTTTCCATTTACAGCAGTCTGTTCCGACTCTGGCGCTGAAATCGCCTAGCAGAATGAGTTTGTCATTGGGAGCAGTGTCCGTCACAAGGGTACTGAGCTCCTCATAAAAGGCTTCCTTCACTTCATCGCTGCTGGTGAGAGTTGCGGCATACGCGCTGTTGAAAGTAACGTGCCAGTTACGGTTGAGGGGGAAATGGAGTTTCATCAGCGGTTCATTAAGTGACGTTGGTAGGTCAGGAAGTTGCTTGAGAACCCATGTCTTGGCCATGTCTTGGCCAGTCCTACTCTATGGATCCTCTCTTTATCTTTGGCCTTGCCCTTCCAGAAGAAGATGGAGCCACCTTTTAGATCGGCCACGATCCTTCTTCGGCTAGTCTGGTCTCACTGAGGGCCGCAATGTCAATGCGGTAGTGGGCCAGTTCTCTTGCAATGAGGGCTGTTCTTCTCTCAGGCCTCGAGGAGGCCTCTCTGTCCATGAGCGTGCGTGCATTCCACGCACCAAGAATTAGTTTCTTTCTTCTTTGGTTTCTATCGCTTGGGGGGTAGAACTGCCAGCCGCGGTATGCTGGCCAGTTGGAAGGGACAAGCATTTGTTTGGGACACATTTTCTAGTCCCTTCCCTCATGTGAGGGTAACCAGTGCTGTCCTAAAGAGGCTGCTCAGTCGCCTGGGGGAACGCCGAACTCCACTGTTGTCCCGGGGTCAGAAGGAGAGCGACTACTGCCACCAAGACGCCTGTGTGCAGGGTTCAAGCTACAACTGCCAGTGGTCATCTCCACCTGTTGCTTCACTTGTTCCCCATCACGGCAGGACTGTTGTAGGGTTGTGAGAACTAATACACACAAGGAAAACCTGTGCGGGAAGGTTTTTTTTTAAAAGTGGGAAAGTCGATGCACAGGGGCAATCACACTCTCTTGGCCTCAAAAGCCAGGATCTGGTGGTACGAAAGGAGCCGTTACGACCAGGGACTTCCTTGGCTGCAGTGGATGACCACAACGTCTATAGTGCCTTGCCGTGCCCTTGCGTTCAACAATGTCTGCTGTCGCTGCCTTCATGACCGTTGGGACAAAAGATGACCTCATCCGCTCAATCCACCGACTACAGTCTTCACATGCTTGGGTAGGCATACCCTGTTTATGTAACACCCACTTGTGTGTAACACCTCTTTGTAGCACTTTAGGTGTGTAATACTACTTTAGGTGTACAATCTTGTGTCCTTGTGGTAGTATTGGGTTATGGCAGTGTAGTTACCTTTAACTCTACTACCTGGATGGAAGGGACAATTGGGCCAGATCAGACGTATGGAACTTGCAACTATATATATTTCAAAGTTATGTACACATAAACTCAGGTAGAGCGCTGATCACAATAATAATTCAATAATGATTCGGTTTTTCAATAGGTTTGACCAACCACCCTCCCCCCTGACTGCACAACAACCACTGCTGCCTCTAAAGACATCAAGTCCTGCTGCCCACTCCTCACTCCACCAAACCCCCCCCACTCCCAACACACAGCCCCCCAACCTGACCCTCACTAAGACCCAGGTGAGGACGGAACTGAGGAAGATCAAGGCGAGGAAGGCATCGGGATTGGACAGCATCAGTGCAAATCTCCTCAAGTCCTGTGCAGACCAGCTGTGTGAGATGGGTCTAAGGTACTCTTTAACTACCCCTTGGCTAGAAGTCTTAACTGTGACCTTACGGACCTTGTTGTCTGAACTAGGAATGGCCTTAACTATTCGCCCTAGAGGCCACATGTTGCGCTTTGCTTGATTGTCCTTTATCAAAACAATGTCACCTTCCTGGAGACTGGACTTCTCGGAGGTCCACTTCCTCCGTGGTTGAAGTGTGGCCAGGTACTCCGACCGCCACCTCTTCCAGAAGGAGTCTGCCAAGCTCTGGACCTGGCGCCACTGGACCTGGCTGAGGTGATCCAGGTCGAAGTCTCCCAGGGGTGCAGGACTGACACTCGCCTTCTGGGTGAGCAGAGTGGCAGGTGAGAGGATTTCAGGTACCTCTGCATCGTTGGAGACTGGGACTAGCGGGCGTGATAGCCATAATCTCAGCCATCAAGGTTGTAAGGACTTCATGAGACAGTCGGGTAGCACCATCCTTCGCAAGCAGTCCATCCAGTATGCGTCTTGCCACTCCAATTAACCTCTCCCAGGCTCCACCCATGTGTGAAGAATGGGGAGCCTTGAAGGTCCATGTACATCCCTGCTCTTGCAGATAGTTCTTGATCTCAGGATCGTCAGTGTTGATTTGAAGCTCGCGGCATGCACCAATGAAATTAGTGCCTCTATCCGACCTTAAGTGCTTGACAGGTCCACGGATGGATAGGAAACGCCTCATGGTGTTGATGAAGCTTGAGGTCGACATGGATTCAATAACCTCAAGGTGCACCGCTCTGGTGCTCAGGCAAGTAAAGATGACTGCCCACCTTTTGCTCTCAGCGGCACCACCTCGTGTCCACCGAGTGGTGACAGTCCATGGGCCAAAGACGTTGAGCCCTACGTGAGTAAAGGGGGGATCCGTTGCCAGCCTATCTGTCGGCAGATCTGACATCTTCTGCACTTCTCTCCGTCCTCTCAACTTCCTACAAGTAATACATTTGAAAATGATGCTGGAGATGAGCTTCCTACCTCCTACTATCCAAACACCAGCGGTACGCAGTGCACCCTCTATGAAGTGCCGACCCTGGTGGGCTACTTTGTCATGGTAGTGTCGGACCAAGAGAGTGGTCACATGATGGCCGGCTGGTAGGATGAGTGGGTGTTTCTCTTGGTCTCCCAAGTCTGCCCTGCGTATCCGTTCTCCGACTCTGATCAATCCATTCTCATCGATGAAGGGGTCAAGCTTTGCAAGGGAGCTTTGACAGTGCACTGTGGAACCCTGAATTAAGCATTTCAGCTCCTCTTCATAAACATCCTCCTGTACAGCCTTGAAGATTTTTGTCTTTGCTTGGGACCGCTCTGTGGCGAGAAGCTGGCTGCATTGATGCCATCCCTTGCAACCATCACTATTCTGTCCAGAGAAAGACTTGGCTACATGAACAAGAAGTGCCATACCTCTTACTAGGCTCTTCCAAGAAGAGAAGCGTTCAAATCTTTCTGAGCCAAGAGGCTGTTCTGTGACTTTGGTAAGTAGACAGGTGGCTTGTGGCCTAACTTCTTTGTCTGTGTCTGCATCAACAAGCTCAAACGTTTCAGCCTCCTCAACCTTATCCGTGGCTGACTGCCTGAGAAACTGGGGACCGAGCAACCAGCTGGAAGATGAAAGTTGAGCTGCTGAAAGTGGTCTGGTTCCCTGGTCTGCAGGGTTCTGGTCTGTCAAGATGTACTGCCACTGTTCTGGTTCAGTAGATCCATGAATGCGAGCTACTCGGTTAGCTACGTAGGTGTAGAACCTTCGTGAACTGTTGTGAATGTAGCCAAGCACAATGCGGCTGTCAGTGAAGAACTTGACTGCCTGTAGCTCTATGTCTATCTCAGACTGGATCACTTCTGCCAGCTCAACGGCCAAGACAGCTGCACACAACTTCAGGCGTGGAATGGTGTGCATGGGGTAAGGTGCAAGTTTTGATTTACCCATAACAAATCCTACGTGCCATCTTCCTTCAGAATCTAAGGCATGCAGGTAAGCTACGGCAGCTATCGTTAGAGTTGAAGCATCTGCGAAAACACAGAGTTCTATCCTGTTACAGCATGACAAGGAGGTAGGTAGGTATGATCTGCTAATGCAAAGCTGCTCCAGGTCTGTTAAGGAGTTGATCCATGTTCTCCAGTGTGCCTCTTTCTCTGGTGGGAGAGGCGTGTCCCACTCATACTGTTCAGAGGAGATGTCTCTCACCAATGCCTTTCCCTGGACAGTGATGGGAGAAGCGAATCCAAGGGGATCGTAAAGACTGTTTATGGTGGACAGCATGCCTCTCCGACTAAATGGCTTAATGTCTCTTGAGACTCGGAATGTGAAGCTGTCAGTCTGGAGCACCCAGTTCAGGCCTAAGCTCCTTTGAAGGGGCAATGGGTCTGCTCCCAGATCGAGATCTTTCAGGTCACTTGCTCGTTCCTCCCACGGGAAAGCCTCCATGACCCTCGGACTGTTTGAGGCGATCTTGTGGAGTTTTAAGTTGCTCTCAGCTAGCAGAGCCTTGGTTCGCTGCAGGAGATCGATCACCTCATGCTCCTTGGCCAATGACGTGAGCCCATCGTCGACGTAAAAGTTCCTGAAGATGAACTCCTTTGCATCACTACCATGCTCAGCTTCTCCTTGCTCTGCAGCTCTCCTCAGCCCATAAGTCGCTACTGCTGGAGACGGGCTGTTGCCGAATACATGCACAGTCATCCAGTAGTCAATGATGTCCTTGTCTGGATCATTGTCTTTGTGCCAGAGAAACCTGAGGAAGTGGCGGTGGTCCTCTCTGACCTTGAACCCATAGAACATTTGCTGTATGTCGGCGGTAGCAGCAATTTGTTCTCTTCTGAACCGTAATAGGACTCCTATTAGTGTGTTGTTCAGGTTGGGTCCACTGAGAAGCACATCATTCAATGATGTCCCCTTGTACTCCGCGCTGGAGTCAAATACAACTCTTATTTTCCCCGGCTTCTGGGGGTGGTATACGCCAAATGTCGGCAGATACCAGCACTCCTGCCCGAGCTGTAGTGGAGGAGCTGGCTCGGCCTGTTGGTTGTCAATGACCTTTTGCATAAAATCAAAGAAGTGCTGTTTCATGTCAGGTTTCTTCCTGAATGAGCATTGGAGGGATTGGAGTCTTTGAGCAGCCTGCTCTCTGTTGCACGGAAGACGCTTACGAGGAGTATGAAAGGGTAGTGGCGCCACCCAGTGGTTTTCATTGTCCATATACACCTCGTCTTCCATTATTCTCAGAAACTCACTGTCATCTACTGACATGGCTGGTTTGTTGTCGGCTGGTGTTGTCTGGAACACACTTTCACCAAGACCATCCCTACATGTCTCTGGAATGGCTTCCTCACTGCGAGTTGGGAACTGAAGGCTGCACTGAATCGGTTCACTGGGTCTCTCCTTGATGTGAATGCTGTTAGTGCAGGGCTTAAAGAAGGAAGGGCGTCCATTTTGGAGGACATGGGTCTTATAAGCATTGACTTCCTGAGTCTTGTGAGCGCCACCCAGACACAGCTCTCCCACTATGACCCAGCCGAGATCAAGGCGCTGAGCGTATGGCGAGTTGTGTGGTCCGTTGCGCTGCTCTCGCACCTTGTGCAAGCTCAAAACATCTCGGCCTAGTAGCAGAAGAATGGGTGCACTGTTGTCAAGTGCAGGGATTTTGTCGGCCACTGGTCTGAGGTGAGGGAAATATTGTGCGCACTCAGGGGTCGGGATCTCTGACCGGTCACCAGGTAAGTATTCACACTCCAGCAATGTGGGCAGTGTGACCTTGGTCTTCCCATCGAGAGATTCCACAATGATGTTGGTTGCTTTCCTTCCTGCAGTCTCCACTCTGCCTGAGCATGTTTTTAGTGTGTAGGGGGATGCCCTGCTGTTAATACCCAACAGACTGAAGAACTCAGATTTCACTAAAGACCTATTGCTTTGGTCATCGAGTACAGCATATACTCTGTGAGACTTGCTTGGATTATCAGCATGGGAAACCTTGACCAAGCAGATTTTAGAACAGGATCTAGGCTGGGGTGCATCGCCACATATCTCTGTGCACTTAGAAGTGACAACAGGAGTTGCTGCAACTTCACTCTCCCCGCTTTGCTCCCTTCCTTGCTCCCCGCTCTGGTCATTCCCAGGTAAGTGCCCAGCCTGCCCATGAGGCGACCATGGTGCTGGACCAGGATGCATCGCTGAAGTGTGCTTGTCACTCTCACACTCTCTGCATTTGAGTGCGGTCTTACAGTCTTTGGCAATGTGCTTGGTGCTGGCACAACATCTAAAGCAGATCGAGTTCTCCTTTAAGTACGCTTTCCTCTCATCCAGGTGCTTTCCTCGGAACCCACGGCATTTTGTGAGCGGATGTGGTTTGTCGTGGATTGGACATTCTTTGTCCGGTTCAGTTTTCTTCACAGATGTGCTGTCCTGAGATGCACCACCTGCGGCTGTGACATCAGTTTTCCTCACTGTTACAGCGGATTTGTAGGTGTGTTTTTGGTCTTTCTCACCTTTTGACTGCTTGGGAGTAGAGGAAAGGTTGAATGCAAAACTGGGGTCATTGCGAGTCTTAGCTTGAGAACATACAAATTCCACAAAGTAGCTGAATGGCGGGAAAGGCACATGATAAACTTCCTTGTACCTGGATCCCTGTGTCATCCAGCGTTCACGAAGTGAGAATGGAAGCTTCTCCACAATTGGATTTACCCCTCGAGCTGTATCAAGATACATGAGCCCAGGTAAGAATCCCTCTGACTTAGCAGCTTGTAGCTCTTTTAACAAGTCTCCTAACTCTCTGAGCTTGTGTGTCTCTTTGTTAGAGATGACTGGGAAGGCGTCCAATTTTTTCATTAGGGCACTTTCAATCACCTCTGGGCTTCCATAAGTTTCCTCCAAGCGCTCCCATACCGTCCACACACCCAGTCTAGGATTGTTTACACGCACAGACCTGATCCTCATGGCTTGAGCTGACGACTTGGGCCCCAACCATTTGATCAGTAGGTTGAGCTCTTCTTGCTCCGAGAGGTTAAGCTCCTTTGTGGCTGCTAGGAAGGAGGCCTTCCACGCCCAGTAGTTTTCTGGGCAGTCGTCAAAGGTAAGGAGTCCTGAGCTCACCATCTCTTTTCTCATGAGATACTGGGCCAAGACATGGGTTTGTGTTGATGGAGGTGAGGATTTGTTTCCCTGGTTGGGATGAGAGGCTGGAGGGTTAGCTGCAGTGTCTTTCCTTTTAATGTCAGGGAGAACAGGTGAATGTTCCTGCTTTGGAACAAATGGCTTTGGGGAAGAATGAGGAACGTTGTGTCCAACCATCATGGGCTTGTGTTCATTTCTGTCCACGAAAGACTCATACAGTGAATCTTGTTCTTTAATGCTAGAGAGATGTGAATTCACCGGTGCTTGATGATCAATTTGTTGCTGTGGAGTTGGGCCTGGTTGCAACTGTGGTGCATGTGCATCGAATGGCTGTGTTTCCACGTAGCGTTGTGTGCGTCTCACTGGATCATCAAGGGCTAGATTCTGTAGCTCACCAAGAGAGTCGCTGTGTCTTGGATCGAGCTCTGCTGCTGCAGCTTCTTCCAATATAGCTGCCTCTCTTGATGCTGCAGTTGCTTCTTTCTCTTGTTGTAGCACGTGAAGATTTGCGTCTATTGAAGCCCTTTCTTTAATCATGGCAGCCTCTGCTGAAGCCCTTTGTTCCATTATGGCAGCTTCTACTGAAGCCCTTTGTTTCATCATGGCTGCCTCCTTCTCTGCAAAGGATGCTTTGACTTTAGCTGCTTCAGCCTTAGCTCTGGCTCTTGCTGCAACGATGCTGGCAGATGACCGGGTTGATGCTCTGGAGGACTTGTGTGAATTTGAGGCTTGAGACCTTGTCTCCAACTGAGACGGACGGTCCTCCTCACCAGCGTGGCTCATCTTGGCTTGCTTCTGTGTGCTGTTCACCGTATTTCAGCTGCCTATCCCTGCTGCGTGGTCAACATTTTACTATTCTGTCCTGATAATACGGCTGGGTATTGTAGACAGATAGCGAACAATAAAGACAGCAGGCTGATTCCAGGTTGACTGATTTACTGAAATCAGTTTTTGTCTTGTTTGTTTTGTAAAACTGAAACACAATGAAATATACATAATACAGAATGTTACATAAGAAATAATAATACAACACTCTGTATATAAACAGTTTCTCTTATTACAGGCACTTAACTCAGGTCAGTAATTTGCTTTACAGATTCAAACTGAGGTAAGTAGTATTTTCTTTACAGGCTTCAAACTAAGGTAAGTATTTCCCAGTTTCCACAGGTTACAAAGTTAAGGTAAGTTAAATCAGGTAAGTATTACGAAATTATACTAACACATTTTTATTTTACAGAGGACAGCTACACAGCTAAGTAAGCAGGTAAGCATAGCCAAATGAATAGCTAACTAGCTTTCACACGAAGCACCATTACAACACAATATAACTTGGGCTAACAAAGGGCTAAATGACTCAGCAGTTAGCTAAGTACCATTGCAAACGATTAGCCATTAACATCTTTTAATCGCGATCTTTTTATAGCTTAAATTTAGCGTTTTTAACATCATATTCCAAACTATGGTCATCTTAAACAAGTATTACAACAATTTTCAGCATTAACTTACTGTTGGTTCCACTCCTAGGTTAGTACAACCAAATTTCTGGCGAGCACATTTTCACATTGCTTTCATCATGGCAGATTGAACAAAGAAAGGGTTTATGCAGGAAACAGGAAGTAGCTACAATTAAAGGTGCAGTAATGCAAACCACCACTAGAGGGAACATAACCCCACCCAATATCTGACAGGTCAGCACAGATGGTTTTGAATGCAATATCACAGGAAGAAGTCCATCGTTCGCCAAACGGTGTCTTTGGGTTGTGGTACTGGGCAGGCTTAGCTTTGGGCTTTGTGCTTTTGCGCAAAGGAGGGTAGCCTGATGTTAAGTCAGTGAGGGGCTTAACGATGCTGGAATAGCTCTTAATGAACCACCTATAGTACCCTGAAAAGCCTAAGAACTAGCGGAGCTGTTTGAGATCACGGGGCACAGGCCAGGTACTTAGGGCTTTCACTTTTTCGGGATCGGTCTCAACTCCTTTACTGGACACAATGTGACCAAGTTATCTGACAGAAGTTTGAAAAAATCTACATTTCTCAGGGAAGAGTTTAAGCCCGTACTCTTTTAGGCGATTAAGAACTTTCATTAAGCGAGCCTCATGTTCTTCGGGCATCTTGGAGAATACAATGATGTCATCGAGGAACACAATCACCTCATGCAGATTCATGTCACCCATACATTTCTCCATGAGGCGCTGGAACGTGCTGGGGGCGTTTGTAATGCCTTGGGGCATTCTATTGAATTCCCAAAAGCCCATGGGACATACGAACGCCATCTTTGGTTTGTCCAACTCCTCTACCTCAATTTGGTAGTATCCAGACTTTAAATCGAGGACGGAGAACCACTGCGAACCGGTCAAGGTAGAAAACGTTTCCTCCAAGTTGGGGAGGGCGTAAGCATCTTTTACAGTCTGCATGTTAAGCTTCCTGTAATCAATACAAAGGCGGACATCGCCATTTTTCTTTCGCACCACTACAATAGGCGAAGAAAATGGGGAAGTGGACTCTCTTATCACGCCTGCTTGTTGGAGTTCTTTGAGATGCTTACGGGCCGCTTCCAGGTCATTTGGATGTATGGGACGTGCTCTGTGTTTGAACGGTGTTTCATCTGATAATTTGATTGTGTGTTTCACTTGATCCGTTTTGCCAAAGTCAAGATCGTTTTGTGCAAATACTTCGGGCATTTGACTGAGTTTTTCTGTTAGGCGCTCTTTCCATTCAGCGCTAATGGGGGAAGAGTCAAAGTTGATATTCAGAGTGGACTTTGGTTCAGTTTTGGACTTTATAACTTTCACAGAGTGTTCTTGCAATAGGACTCGTTGATATGCACAAATTTCTCCAATGACACACTTCTGAGGGATTGTCACGTCATGTTCCGATTCATTAGTAAGTATAACTGGAACAAGGTCAGGTGCTCTTTCAGGTAAGTCTATAAGACATGGTTTTACTAAGATACCACCAGGTAAGGCTGACATTAATGGGTGTTCTAACAAGACAAATTTTTCACTGTTGCCGGCTGACACAGTTACAGCGCCATCTAGAACAACTGTTTGGCCTGCAGGAACTAACTGTGGCTCTTTGTTGCGCATGGTCACTAAACCAAGGCTAGTGTCTTTGGACTGTCTGTGCCGTAGCTCAAGGACTTTTAACACAGCCTTATAACCAAGTGACATGGTTGGCGGCAGTTCAGAACATGCATCAGAGTACAGCTCGTAAAGTACATCTAATGTGTTTGTCCCTATTAACACTAAGGACTGATCAGCTGCACGTACATCGGGAACCACTAAGGCAAGTGTTGGCACTTCGGCTTCAATACCGAGAAAGTCTTTTGGGAAAGTGACATGCATTTCAATGTAGCCTAAGTAAGGTACACTCTGACCGTTAGCTCCCTCCACTTCTAACAGCTCAAAAAGTGGCTTAATCTCATGGTTGGATAAGTACTGTCTGTAATAGGACTCAGGGACAGTAGTCACCTGGGAGCCTGTATCTAACAAACAGCTCACAGTACAGCCATTCACTTTCACTTGTGCTGTACTTTTTGTACCAATTAGACCATTAGGAAAGTTAAAGGAGTCTGTTTTGTAGTGTGACTTCAGTTTAGCACGTGTCTTGAATGGAGCTTTTGGTTTGGGACGGGTCATCTCTGAACTAGCCTCTGTTTGTCCCGCAACAGGGGTAGACTTCAGTTTTAAAGAGGATGTGGGGTTCCGACTTGTCCCAAATCTGTCTTTTTACTCTTAGTTCTTTGCGTTTTGCAGCCACAAGCACAGGGTTTGGCTCTGACTCACAAGTGGCTACAATATGCCCATCTTCGCCACAGCGGAAGCAATACCATGGTTTGGGCCTAGTATTGGGACAGCTGGACGAAGGTAAGTTTTCAGGTTTGGCGTGGTCAGGTTTTTTATTTTCAGACTTCTTAGTTGGGTCTTTCTTCAGTGGTGCTTGTTTCTTTTGTTTCACAACAGCAGCTAATTGGCTTTTTAGATCAGCGACTTGCTTTTTCAGTTCTTTCTTACTGTCAGACTCTACTTCACTATTTGTTCTTGTTTCGGTGACGGTTTGTTCGTAGGAGGCTGCTTTTGGTTTTGTGGCACTCAAGTGTTTTTCATGCATATGTTTTTAACTTCTTGTCTGTTTTCAGCAGTGTGAAGATGAAGCAATAACTCTGCATACGCAGGTGGATGTTTATCTTTTAGTTCCAGCTGTAGCTCTTTTAGCAGATTATCATCCCAACAGCCTCTGTTAAACTGCTTGAGAAGCTGTTTGTTCACTTCGTGTGGCTCCAGACCGCCTCTACGCACTGTGAGATTGAGCGCCACCTGCAAACAATGCAGATATGCAGAGGGTTTTTCTCCATAATCTTGGAAAGTGTTCATGAATTGCACAAGCAGTTCCTCACCGTCTTCAACAGTCCCGAAAGCTGAGTCCAACAGCTTAAGATAGTCGGCAGAGGTGGCTTCAGGCCCAAGAGGGCGAATAACATCAGACACAGGAACAAGAAGACTTTCAAGGATCTTGCGAGATTTTTCCAAGTCAGACAAAGAAGTATCTTCCATCATCAAGTCAACATGTGAACGCCATGTTTCATAATCAGCTTCAGTATGCGGTCTTGGCATTTTGCCAGAGAAAGCTCTGATTCTCAAGGAGGAATGGGCGTTTGATGGCTTCTCTGCATGTTTAATGGCATGCTCGACTATGATTTTCTGAACCTCGGGTGGGTTAAAATCAGCTGGACTCAACATTTGAGGGGTCAAGTTTGGTCTAAGAGGGCTTTGGAAGAGTGCTTGAGTGGTTTTAGGGGTGCGAGGCACTTCAACTTGGAGTGGAGGAGAGACTCCACTTTGTGTGGGTTCTACAGTAAGGGAAGCAGGATCAACATCGAAAGAGACCGTTTTAGCTGTCTCAGCAGCTTCAATAGACTTCCCTATTGTGGACATAACCTCCTGCAACACCTCTTCAAAACCTTTTCCACTTAACTTAGCTAAACCCCTCAGGTTGCTAAGATAAGCCTCAGTAACACCGCCCCCTACAGTTTTAGTGTACACATCAGTTAAGGCTTGAATGCAGTACTTAACATCAGGATTGTCAGTGGATCCAAAAAAGTACGGCAACACAGGTGCTAATGTTTCAATAGCTAATCCAGACTTGAACTCCACAAGGTGACTTTTGTCAAATTCAGATGAGTTATCATCAATGCTAAGCACCCTGCGAATAGTACCATGTTGCTCTAGGAACTTAAAAACGTCTTTGTCTTTTTCTTTGTCAAGTACACCACTCACAATGACTGCATTTGGAACTTTGACACCATATTTTGCAACAAAATCCATTTTGATAGTATGTGAACTGTTTGGTCAGGGGTCAAAACAGAGTCCACTACTGTTGTGCAACGCTCCAGGCTCCTGGCTGGCTCGCCAGATTTTTGTAACACCCACTTGTGTGTAACACCTCTTTGTAGCACTTTAGGTGTGTAATACTACTTTAGGTGTACAATCTTGTACTCTTGTGGTAGTATTGGGTTATGGCAGTGTAGTTACCTTTAACTCTACTACCTGGATGGAAGGGACAATTGGGCCAGATCAGACAGACCCCAGGCTCGTAGGAGCCCGGAGGACACAACAATAGAAAACTCACACACACGGTGTATGGAACTTGCAACTATATATATTTCAAAGTTATGTACACATAAACACAGGTAGAGCGCTGATCACAATAATAATTCAATAATAAAAGAAAATACAATCCATCCAAAATATATTCACAATATGTACAGTTCTTTGGTATCAGTTCCAGGTGACCAGCTGGGTCACTTTTACCAGTCAGTTAGGTTCGGGCAAGGCTCGCCATCCAGATCTGGAGTTCACGGTTTCTTGGTCCAGGAATCAGGAAACCAAAAAAAAAAAAAACTGACCAAGCTAAGTGACACGTGCGTCATGGGGTTTCCGTGCTCAACATGCGTTTACAGCCTTTGGATCCAAATCAATCTCAAGTTTTATCCGAGACAAAGACTGCTATTAGCACATTAGCGTCGCCATATCATCAAGGACCGTCTCTCTCACTTGGTTGGTGTCTTTCGGCGTCTGGCATGACTGAGCCAAAAAATGCAAGTCATACCCAGACCCGGAGAGAGCGCTTAACCCATTGGCTGGCGCTGCCAAACAACGGCGCAGCCATTGGTTGCTCAAAATACCAAATAAAAACATTTGGAACTTTATCAAAACTCCCCAGAAAATGTTCCCTACTATTTTATGAATATATATTTATTTAAATATTCATCTTTCCTGGAATCCTGGAATTTCCCCGTTGTGGGACTAATCAAGGCTTATCTTATCTTATCTTATCTTTAAATTATTTACTCCCATTGTGAAACGGCTGTTTTTCTTTTTAAAAGCGGTATCAATATTCATATTTTTATTCGTGTTTTTAACACTGGGTTACATTTAACTCACCGGAAGGTTTGAGGCCTGACCAGTTACCCTCACCTGGTTCAGCCCGCCTGCCAAAGCGGTTTACCGGGGTGTGGCCGCTGCACATGCTACAACTTCGAGGAGCCACAGGTGAGAGTTCTGTGCCAGGCGGGAACCAATGTAGAATGAGCTGTCCTAAAAAGGACATGGCAAGCCCCCCCCTACAGAGGTACTATCCCTCTCCAGACACCCCAACAGTTGGACCTGAAGCTATGAGGATGAAAACAGGCGAATTTCTGTCCATGTCAGCTGCAGGAGATCAGCTAGAACCTAGCATGTAGCTACTAGCCAGCTAGCCAGGTTCCACAGAACAAGAACGACCCAACATCCAGGCAAAGTTTTGGAGGAGGCTGTAGCAATTATCCAGGTGAGAGCTCTGACAGATAACGTTGTAAACTTAAACATGACAGCACTTTGAGTTTTCCATGGCTGTAATCCAGCATGTTTGATTTTGCAATGTCTGCATAGCGTGCAGTGTCTGTGGCCAGAGCAGCTTTGGTACGGAGAGCCGCTAGGCCAAAAAGTACTATTTGAGCTTTCTGCCATTAAGTGCTGTTAACCACGATCACAAAATTTGTCTCCATTAAGGGGGACAAAGCATTAACGGGCAATTAACGCGATAACGCCAACAGCACTGATATGTACGTATGTATGTACGTATGTATGTATGTATATATATATGCAGTGACATAAAAATTCTACACACCCCTGTTCAAATGCTAGGTTTTTGGGATGTAAAAAAATGAGACCTAGATAAATCATTTCAAAACTTTTTTCCCCCATTAATGTGACTTATATCCTGCACAACCCAACTGAAAACAAACAAATCTTTTAAGGGGAAAAATAAAAAACTTACAATAACCTGGTTGCATAAATATGCACACCTTGTTATAACTGTGGATGTGGCTGTGTTCAGAATTACCCAATCACATTCAAACTCATGTTAAATTGGAGTCAGCACACACTTGCCACCATTTAAAGTGCCTCTGATTAACCCCAAATAAAGTTCAGTTGTTCTAGTAGGCTTTTCCTGACATTGTTGTAGTCACATCCTACAGCACAAGCTATGGTCCGCATAGAGCTTCCAAAGCATCAGAGGGATCTCATTGTTCAAAGGTATCAGTCAGGAGAAGGGTACGAAAGAATTTCCAAGGCATGGAATATACCATGAAACACAGTGAAAACAGTCATCATAAAGTGCAGAAAATATGGCACAACAGTGACATGACCAAGAACTGGGTCTCCCTCCAAAATTGATGAAAAGATAAGAAGAAAACTGGTCATAGAGGCTGCCAAGAGGCCGACAGCAACATTGAAGGAGCTGCAGGAATTTCTGGCAAGTACTGGCTGTTTATTACATGTGACAACAATCTCCCTTCTAGGGTGGCAAGACGGAAGCCTTATGTTATGAAGAAAAACATCCAAGCCTGGCTACATTTTGCAAAAACACATTTGACATCTCCAAAACGCATGTGGGAAAATGTGTTATGGTCCGATGAAACCAAAGTGGAATTTTTTGGTCATAATTCCAAAAGGTATATTTGACGCAAACACAACACTGCTCATCACCAAAAGAGCACTGTACCAACAGTGAAACATGGTGGTGGTACCATCATGCTTTGGGGCTGTTTTTCTTCAGCTGGAACTGGGGCCATAGTCAAGGTAGAGAGAATTATGAACAGTTTCATATACCGGTAAGTGTTGGCACAAAACCTTCAGGCTTCTGCTAGAAAGCTGAAGATGAAAAGGAACTTCATCTTTCAGCACAACAATGACCCCAAGCACACATCCAAATCAACAAAAGAATGGCTTCACCAGTAGAAGATTAAGGTTTTGGAATGGCCCAGCCTCAGTCCAGACCTGAATCTGATCGAACATCTGTGGAGTGATCTGAAGAGGGATGTGCACAGGAGATACCCTCACAATCTGACAGATTTGGAGCGTTTTTGCAAAGAAGAGTGGGCAAATACTGCCATATCAGGATGTGCCTCACTGATAGACTCCTACCCAAAAGACTGAGTGCTTTAAGAAAAGCCAAAGGTGCTGCATCAAAGTATTAGTTTAAGTGTGTGCATATTTATGCAAGCAGGTTATTGCAAGTTTTTTATTTTTCCCCTGAAAAGATTTCAGTTTGTTTTTCATTTGGGTTGTACAGGTTGTGGGTCACATTAATGGTGGAAAAAGTTTTGAAATGATTTATCTTGGTCTCATTTTTTTTACATCACAAAAAACTGGCATTTGAACAGGGGTGTATAGACTGGTTGGGCAACCCTTAACAGCAGCAACTGCAATCAAGCATTTGCAACAACTGTCTGAGTTGTTTACAGTGCTGTGGAGGAATTTTGGCCCATTCATCTTTGCAGAATTGTTGTAATTCAGCCACAGTGGAAGGTTTTCAAGTATGAACTGCCTTTTTAAGGTCATGCCACAGCATCTCAATCAAATTCAGGTCAGGACTTTCACTAGGCCACTCCAAAGTCTTCATTTTGTTTTTCTTAAGCCATTCAGAGGTGGACTTGCTGGTGTGTTTTGGATCATTGTCCTGCTGCAGAAGCCAAGTGCGCTTCAGCTTGAGGTCATGAACAGATGGCCGGACATTCTCCTTCAGGATTTTTTGGTAGACAGCAGAATTCATGGTTCCATTTACCACAGCAAGTCTTCCAGGTCTTGAAGCAGCAAAACAGCCCCAGACCATCACACTACCACCACCATATTTTACTGTTGGTATGATGTTCCTTTTCTGAAATGCTGTGTTACACTTATGCCGGGTGTAATGGGACACACACCTTCCAAAAAGTTCAACTTTTGTTTCATCAGTCTGCAGAGTATTTTCCCAAAAGTCTTGGGGATCATCAAGATGTTTTCTGCCAAGATGAGCTGTTTTGGGGTTTTTTTGTTTTTTTTATTTGCGCAGCAGGGGTTTTCATCTTGTAACTCTGCCAAGCAGGCCATTTTTGCCTAGTCTCTTTCTTATGGTTGAGTCATGAACACTGACCTTAACTGAGGCAAGTGAGGTCTGCAGTTCTTTGGATGTTGTTGTGCGGTCTGTTGTGACCTCTTGGATGAGTTGTTGCTGCGCTCTTGGGGTAATTTTGGTCGGCCGGCCATTCCTGGAATGGCCGGCCGACCTGGAATGGCTCTCACTTCCGCCTCCAAAGAGAGCAGATGCTTCTTTTCTCTCTCTGCTCTAGCTCCCCACCTCCCCAACTAACTGGATCCCAGCTTGCTGTTGTCTGTCTGCGTCTGACTGCTGATTATCGAAAGAAATTATGGAATTAATAAGCTGGGCTTTGAACGCAATTGACACTATTTTTTCAACAAGGAAAAGTGCTCCGGGGGAAGCTGTTTGCCCCGCAGGGACGGCTCCAGCGGGCTATTTACGGGAGACAAGTAATTGGAGAATCTTGTGCCTGACTAATCTCTCTATCGAAGACATTGAAGATTTGTATGTCTTCGTAATAATGGTGATTGGGATCGTTCTGATTGGATCTGGGATTGTCCTGGTGTACCGCAAATTGCTGAAGATGGATACAACCTATGAAAATGCTGGCCAGGTGAGGTGCATCCATCAAATTGAAAAAATGGAGAAGACCCTGATAGCGACAAATGGAGAACTGTCTCGGAAGGTGGATTACATCATGATTACGCTTAGGTCTATCCACGACGGATTCAACGCCCCGCAATGAAGGATTAAGTACTGAATCTGCAGAAGAATATAAAGTTCCTTCTCTGTGATCAGTTCTATTTGGCTCAATTCCCTTACAAAAATCCTCCTGATCGTCTGCAGTCTCTGTTTTTTCAAAACACTGAGCACATGGCCTTGGACAGCAGCTGCATGGACAATTGCCAAGGACAATTGCCAGTAGCCAGACAAAACATCTCCTGCCAAAGTGTCCTTGTTGTTCTTACTGATACAACACTTGCTTCAACATTACATTCATATTGATCCACAAACTGACAACAAGATGATTCACTCACTGCTCTCTTTGTGTCCTGTGAACTCTTTTTGTCTGTTGATGTGCATTGAGGGCTTTTTTTTCTTTGTAATCATAATATTGATCATGTGACCAGTATTCTGAAATCAATGATTTTTTTGCTCCTTCCCATTGTATTATTTCTTATGCTACCTGTACCCTCCTGTTGGCAGGCGCGTTTCAGACGCATGCCGTGTCACGGAAATGCAGGTTAATTTTCTGTGTCAAGTCAAATTCTCTCGTATGTTATCAGTGATCTGTTAATGTACTTGGCAATTAATCTTTTTCTGAAATCTTTTTCTGAATGTTTCACCACTGTTCCATGTTTTCACCATTTGTGGATAATGACTCTCACTGTGGTTGGCTGAAGTCACAATGCTTTAGAAATGGCTTTATAACCTTTTTCACACTGATAGATCTCAATTACTTTAGCCACATTTCCACTATATGGTTCTGCGCTACTCTTTTCTTTTCTTTACTACTTGTTTCTCCCGTGGCTGCGCCTCCATCACAACCGCGGAAAGCCGAGTATTGCTGGGGTGGGCGGGATCGAGGTGGCGCTACACTGCTGACGTAGTAAAGGACGCGACCGACTCCTCAACAACACAGAAAAAAATAGCGGATTACGAGCGGAGGATTTCCACGGTTTTTAACACAATGAATATCTTTAACGAGACAAGAGAATTTTACAGGAGAAGATGACGTGGATTGAGACAACACACATTGGAGCAGGAGAGGAGAATAGCGGTTGCCCAGGAGGAATCTGAAGCAGCTGCTTATCATTTCATTTGTTCAGTGTTCATGTGCCTACATATGTCAAACGTGTTTTTTAAATAAAATGTTGTGCACTTTTAAACTACGTCGCCTCTGTTGTTCAAAACGGTTAAATGTTAACAGACGCTTAATTAAATGCTGAAACACCGGGGTAATTTAAAATAATGCAGAAGCTTAATCCTAAACCCCTTTAACTTACCAAATAATTTATAATATTATAAAAAAGCCAATCCAAATCTAGACCCATTTTGTGTATTGTGTAATAATGATACACTGATGATAAACTGACTTCCCAAAAAAAGCAGCAGCTAGACAACGCACTTTTGGTTTGATGGAATTGCCAATTGACCTTGGAATTATATGTGGAAACTTGTTATACTTCCAGTTAACTTTAACTTACAAAATAATTAAAAATATTATAAAAAAGCCAATCCAAATCTAGGCCCATTTTTTGTATTGTGTGTCATTTGAGTATCATTGTACAATCTATTGTTATTTATAAGGGTTATCTGTTCAGTGGTGGCTAATTACACACTAAAACAACGTAGAAAATGACTGCAAAGAAAATGCTGCAGCTAGACAACTCACTTTTGGTTTGATGGAATTGCCAATTGACCTTGGAATTATATTTGGAAACTTGTTATACTTCCAGTTAACTTTAACTTACCAAATAATTGATATTATAAAAAAGCCAATCCAAATCTAGGCCCATTGTGTATCATTTGAGTATCATTTTTCCCATCTATTGTTATTTATAAGGGTTATCTGGTCAGTGGTGGCTAATTACACACTAAAACAACGTAGAAATGACTCAAAAAAAAAAAAATGCTGCAGCTAGACAACTCACTTTTGGTTTGATGGAATTGCCAATGAACCTAGAAATTTTATGATGAAACTTTTTTTTAATCCTACTAAATACTGTGACATTGTCACACTGCCCAACACCAAATTATAATTTTCTTTTTCAAACCAAAGATCGCTATGGATCTATTGAATCACAATAGCATAGGTTTATCATATACATGTCAACGTTTACAACATCGAAAATGTTATATTTGGGTTTACATGTATGGGTATTTTCGCTTTATATTATACTAGACTGCTTATAATTTATTGGAATTCTCAGAATTTGGAATGCCGATATAACATTCAATTCACATGTACTTACCTTTTACCTAATTCGACTTTTACCTTTATCAGTGTCTACTGCTGAATGTAAATTACACCTGTGCAACTGCTTACAATTTTACTTAAAAACTGTACCCAATGTAGAGCAATGGATACAGCAGTGATAATATTTATTAAATTTAACAATAACAATTACATTACCATTAAAAATCTTGACACCTTTATGGCTGAACAGCAGGATTAGGGTCATATGAGGCAATGGAATGTGTATGTAATTATTCGCCTTTATCATCCAGTGTTATAATATACAAACCACACTTTTATCCAAAAGACTAACATTTTATTACATTACAAATATTCCCAAAACATGTTAACAAATGGGGAGCTTTCAGTACTTCGACCAGACTGCCAAAATGGTTTAGGAGGGCTCCGTGGAAGGAAGCCGTCTCTGTCAGCTCATCCCTTCTTAATGCGGCTAACTGCAGGTGTCTTTCACGCTGTTCGTGCTGCCGTTGATGCTGTTTGAGCATCCTTTCATGGATCCGCATCTCCTCAGCATGATTCTGGGCCATCAGTGATGCAAGGTCTGCAATGTTGTTGGACCTTTTCAGCTTGCCTATATGAAAGACAGAAGTCATTGTATTTAGATAACACCGGATCAAAACATGTCAGAAAAAATATTATGGAATTAAACTGTTGAAAGCCTGTGGTAGGATGCTTCGTTGCTGTATTTAAGCTCAACTGTCATGTTGTTGCCCCGCAGTAGAGTGGACTATATGCAACTTCTGTGGTGATGTGGTTAGGCCCCCCTTCATTTCAAAAAGGATTAATTGTAAAAAGTATTTTGATTTAATGGGTTATTTTTAAAAGAATTTCTTTGTACTGTGGCCTCATAAATCAGAATGGGTTAATAGTGTTAGCTGACTTGAAGAATTTCAATCTAGCATTTTGATTTGAAGTCGGTACATGTGCTCCTTTTTTTTTGTGAAAATACAACAGTATTTCCACCACCAACACACCTATAACACTGGGCCACTGTGGCTATGAACACCCCTGAATCTAGTATTTTTATAAACGTAGAAAGACATTTTAAATTCCTTATTATGCGTCTATAGAAAATAACAATCACATATAAAAACAACCGGGTGGTAATTTTCAGTTTGTTGTGCCTTACCAGCACTTGACCGGGAGATGCCGGGGCAGTCCAGTGAGGCGGACCCCAAGGGATTTGAAAACTGTGTATAGAAGGAAAAAACACACAATAAAGCTCACAAACAAAGTGCAACATGTACCGCAAACACAAAACTTTTTAACCAGAATACAATAAGCTTACGTCAGCGTTTTGTTCACGTGAATACTGAAATAAAAGCGCGATTCAGCAGCTTGATGCGAGGTAGCAGCAAGGTACAGAGGTAGCTAGCTATTAGCGGGCTAGCCATCACCACAATTGCCCACAATCAAACAACTTTCTTTATTGCTTAAATAAAGTGCGCTTTTGACCGAAAGGCAAGAAGACGGACAATAACAAAACAACACTCACCGTCACCGTTTTCCAATTCCGTGGCCGTGTCAAGTCCAAATTCTCTGCCATTATAGCAGGCCGGACACTTCCTGGTATATTTTTTCATTGCGAGTTGCCCCACCAACTCGCTCTGGATGTAGTCATCGGCTACGAGGGACAGAAAATTCTGCAGAACGTGCCCAAATGCTCTGCAGAGCGTGCCCAAATGCCAAGTCACGTTTCGTTACCTTGTATTCATACATGTGTAATGACAATAAAGTTGAATCTCATCTCATCTCAAAAGTCCGCACCTCCTCGTTTGTTCATGGAATAAACTTGCGCGTGGACATCGTTATATGAGAACACAATTGTGAATCCAGTCACCGCAGTTACTCGCTGAAATTACAAATGGTGGTCGTGTAGTTTCAACAGAAAACAAAACGGACGCGTTTGGTGACGTTACGCCCTGACCAATCAGCGTTTAGCAGTCGACTGACGTCAATTCACACCTCGCTTTTCGCTCGGCTGTACCCTGCCTCTGAACAGGCACGAAAATCGTAACGGTTAAACCGTGAGGACTTGGGTGGAAATGGCGAAAAACCGAAACAAGTAAAAAAAAGTAAAGCCAAGGTGATACTGGTGGAAATGGGGCTTTAGTTTCTCATTTGTTCCTGAATTTCTTTGGATTGCAGCATGATGTCTAGCTTTTGAGGCTCTTTTGGTCTACTTCACTTTGTCAGGCAGGTCCTATTTAAAGGTCTGATGACACGATTGACATTTTTTAGCATGTTGTGTAAACCCAAAAGTCATTGTCGATGATCAATATAATATTTACAACCGCGCCTGCATAAACTAGTTATCATCAAAAAACTGCAGCCGCTGACTGGGCTGTGGTGCCACCCACCGAATTAAGGGTGGCACCACCATGACGTAAGCAACAGAATGGATGCCGGTGTTGTCGACTGGAATGACAGCAGCTTTGTAGCTCACAGTTTCTCTGGTTTCTTGTTTTAATTTTACAGCTATACCTTCACGTTGTGTTGCAGGCTTAGATAAACAGCAGGCCATGAAAGACCACATCACACGCTTCAGCTTCAACTGTCAAAAGCCTCCTCGTGCGCTTTTACGCAGGAGGAGCTCACAAGGAGGGGAAGGATTAATGAATTTACACGCAGCTTTGACCTACTTTCTGTCAGCACATGCTGACGCTTGCCAGTCCGGCCACCTCCCCTCTATCATTATCACCAGCTGATTCAAACTCTCGCTGATCATCTTTCCCGGTCCTCCCCCAGGCGCTTCTCATCACACCATCACCAACAGTGCGTGTACTTAGCGGCCGTTTGTCAGTCACAAACTGCTGGTCCATAGTATTGTCATCTGTGCTGTTAGTCTGCCAGTATTTTCAGCACTCTCATGAGTCACTCCATGTTCGCCATGGTTCTCGTGCGTCCTTGAAGCGATGTCGGCTCTGGGGCACACCTGTGGCTAACACCTCTCCTCTCATTTGTTCTCTGGGCGATGCCGACCCCCAAACACCATCAGTAAGTGTGTTTGTGTTTTTTGAATGTACGCGCCTTTTTGGGAATTGTCTGTCTTTCTGTATTAAATGTGCTGTGGTGAACCCTGCATGTAAATCCTCGTTATTTCATCCTCCTTCTCCGTGCCCTGCGTAAGAGCGCACGAGGAGGGGAAGGAAGAATGGATTTTCACACAGGATTCACCACAGCACATGTATTGAACAAAAAGACTGATCCCAAAAGGTGAAGACTTACAAAAATACACAGAAACACAAACAGTAGACGTTCGGGGCCAACATTGCCCAGTGAATGTATGGAAAGGAAACGTGTTAACGACGGTTGCGCCCCAGAGCCGACATCGCTACAAGGGTGCAGCAGAACCACAACTGTGTGGAGTGGCTAGCACATCATGATAGTGTAAACACCTACTGTGACTTTACACCAACACCAACTTTAGGTGCAGTCTTGTACCCTTTTGGTAGTACTGGGTATGGCAGTGTAGTTACCTTTAACCTTACCACCTAGACAGAAGGGGCAATTGGGTCAGGTCAGATAGATTCTAAGTTCGTAGGAGCCTGGAGGGCGTAGCAACAGATGACACACACAGAAGTATGGGAACTTGCAAATATGTGTATTTTTTAAAGTTGTGTACACTTAAACAAACATAGAGCGCTCGTGACAAAAGTGGGAAAGAAAATAAAAATAAAATAAAATACCCCAAATATATTTACAGTCTGTTCAGTCCTTTTGCATTTGTCCCAGGTGACCAGTTGGATCACCTCTACCAGTTAATCGGGTTCGGGCTTCGGCTCGCCATCCATATCTGGAGAATCCACGTTCTTGTGAATCCAGACCAAAAAAAAGAAACCTGACCTACAAAATAGGTCAGAACACAACACTTAAGCTATGCTCTATAGCTTGTCACATAGGTTTCAAATATTTCTAAGTTGTATTTATATACACTACCGTTCAAAAGTTTGGGGTCACTTAGAAATTTCCTTATTTTTGAAAGAAAAGCACTTTTTTTCAATGAAGATAACTTTAAACTAATCAGAAATACACTCTATATATTGCTAATGTGGTAAATGACTATTCTAGCTGCAAATGTCTGGTGTTCGGTGCAATATCTACATAGGTGTATAGAGGCTCATTTCCAGCAACTATCACTCCAAGTGTTCTAATGGTACAATGTGTTTGCTCATTGCATCAGAGGGCTAATGGATGATTAGAAAAGCCTTGTGCAATCATGTTAGGTCTGCAATGCTGTAATTGCTGCAAATGGAGGATTCTTTGACAAAAGCAAAGTTTGAAGGAAAAAATTATTATTTCAAATACAAATCATTATTTCTAACCTTGTCAATGTCTTGACTATGTTTTCTATTCATTTTACAACTCATGGTGGTAAATAAAAGTGTGACTTTTCATGGAAAACACAAAATTGTCTGAGGTGACCCCAAACTTTTGAATGGTAGTGTATATTTATATTTATCCTCTTCTGCGAAGTTAGGCTAAAAGCCTGTTGGCAGGTCGGGTTGTGATTGATATCTACTGAGAACAGAGTAGGACTCATGAATCGACCACTGGCTGTACCGGAAGCCTGTCCATAGTTTGTCTAAACGGGATTTAAAAGCATTGAGACTTGGTGCATCGGCCACCAACTCAGGGATGCGGTTCCATGTGTTTGCTGCTCTCTCGGACAGGAAGTTCTGACGGGCTTTCTTCTGGGTACGGTTGATTTGGAGCCTAAACTTGTGACCTCGGCCGTCCCTTTGGTCTGGTTTCATGCAAATGTAGTCAGCATCAATCTGGTAGGAGCCGTGGGTATGTTTGTAGATCTCAATGAGGTCGCCGCGAGCTCTCCAGTAGTAGAGGCTTGGGAGGTTCAGCTTTTCAAGTCTTTCCACATATGACATCTCCTTTAGCTTTGGGACCATCTTTGTCGCTCGTCTCTGAATGTTCTCAAGCATCTCGCAATCTTTCCGGTACATGGGAGCCCATGCCTGTCATATCCGGCTCTAGGGAGCCGGGCAATCAGAGCCAGGGACAAGCCAGTGAGTCGTGATGGTTTATTTTGGGTAAGGGATAAGGGATGAGGAGAGCACAGATACTCATGCAGAGGTACACTCACAGGTTGCACAGCGCAGAGGTAAGCAGCTCGTACCGGACGTGGGGGTAACAAGACGTACATACTCACAGCGGGATACAAACACAGGAATGCTGCAAGAGGAGTATGAGCTGACACCAGACGAAGGGGCTTCAGCTTAGCAATGTGTTTATGTCGCAGCCCCGAGTCATCGAGGCTGCTCCTATTTATCCTCATTGGCAGCGCCCCAGCTGATGAGGACTAATTGGCCCCAGCTGTCCATAATGCTGCCAGCTGGGAGCCTGTTGAGATGCTGCTCAATGGGAAGCAGGGATGAGGGAAAACATGGGCTGAGTGCCGAGACGGCATCTCAACCCGTGGTGACAGAGTCCCCCCCTCAAGGTCGGGCTCCTGAACGACCAGAAACATCCCAGCCCCCCCCCCCCCCCACCTAGGGTGGGAGGAAGGGAGGCAGGACTGGAGGGGAAGAAGCCAAGGGAAGGACAACACCAATGGGGCAATGTAGGGTGGCAGGGAAAAAAAACAAATACAATACTGAACAAAACGGGGAATAATCAACCCAGGTTTGAATGGGGAGAAGAACTGGGTCAGCACGCCGGTTACACACTACTCAGAGAGTACCAACAATGCGTGACCCAGAGCAAGGAAACAAAACCACCAAAAAGGTACAGGGCAAAAATGCTGAGTATGGTTAAATAAAGGGGAACACAATACACAGCGCCAATTTAAGTACACACAGTCACCAAGAAAAGAGAAGGTGACTGGAACAAATGGACAACTACAGAGCATGGTGTTACGGAAAACAAGGCACATGACTCTATAATGAACCAACAGGGCATAAAAAAGAAATACTGAATGCAGGCAAAGAAAAACCCACACACACGAATATATAAATACCCACAGTCACCTAAAGAAATGAAAGTGACTGGAATAAATGGATAACTGCAGAGCATGGTCTGAAAGGAAACAAAACATAACTCTACAATGCAAAAACGGGACTAAAAACATGGTACAAAAAATAAAATGCTGAGTATGTGAGATGGAAAACACAGCACTATAAAAACATATCCACCAACAGGACAAAACATTTCACCCGAGTGACCTTGATAACGATAAAAGAAAAAGTGACACCTGAGGTGTACGGCAGGCAGAGTCCAAAAATAGCCGAGATGGCTCCGGAGATCTCCCCGCCCATTGTCCAGCTGGCGAATCAGGGGAAGAGAAGTGTTCGGACGGCGAACTCCGGACCCAGATCCCAGGAATCCAGTCCACCGGCAGCCGAACCAGGCCGCCCAGAAGGAAACAGACCAGTGGGGGGAACCAGATCACCGAACCGAAAGTTCTGTGGGTCAGGTTGTCGACCCGCATCACTCAACCACCAGGACCGTTGAGACGGGCGAAGGATCAGAGCGGATCCCGGTGGAAGAGGCTCAGGGGAGAGCCGATGACGAGGGCGGCGGGCGTCAGGCTGCAGGAAAACGGCCACCTCCTCACCGGACCTGGACAATACTGGGGCAGCACCCACGTCGGACCCCGATCGGGCCTCAGGCGAACCCACGTTGGACCCCGATTGGGTCTCGGGCGAACCCACGTTGGACACTGCACCAGAACCGACCTCCAATGTTGAACCCGGACCCTCCAGCACCACGAGGAACAGCAACTCCTCGCCGGTGACCCTGGAAGAAGGCTCAGAAGAGAAAACAGAACCGGGATCAGGATCACCGGCAGCGCCAGAACCCGGCGAGACGAGCTCAGACGCAGCGGGCGGCTGCACCCTGCTCGTCTCCCCTAGAGATAGGCTGAAGTGCTCAAAGATAAAGAGAGAAAAGAAAGGAGAGCACTCGCCTGATCTCGGGTTCTGACGCCGTCCAGGACTGCGAAGATCCAGGATCCGTCGTCAGGAGGTCGTTGTCAGGCTCCCATCTAGCCGTGTCGGGCCCCGCAGCCAGCACGATGGTCAGCGCAGCTTGAGATTCCTCCAGCTCCGGTGACCCCGCCGACGATCCACTCGGCGTGAAGCCAGAACAATCTCGTCCCGCTGGACCGAACCGCTCCTCCGTGGAGACCCGGGGACGCTCAATCGTCGGCGTAGACTCCACGCAGCAGTCAGTCCCCCTCCTCCGTCCGCAATGTAGCTGCGGAACCACAGGCCCTCTCCATATCCCACCACGTTGACCCGGAGCCGGGGACCGCTCGGCGGAGAGAGACACAGAGGATTAGGAATACAGGTTACAGCAGGTGGAGGGAGTTCAGGGAGCTGCGAACCCTGAACTTCTCCTCCAGGGATGTGACAGAGCAAATCATTAAGCAGGTGTGAAAAAACAATGACTTGCCTGCCCCCTGGAGGTTGAGTATCGCCTGCTGTAGTGGAATCTGCTTCTTCCTCTCCCCGCCCGGCGATAACGGAGGACCCCCCGGGAGTTCGTCTGAGGATCGCTCGCGTTGTCTCCAGCAGAGAGCTCACCAGGCCGGAATTCCAGGCACACACAGCAGTCAGGAAGCGCGTCGAGGAGGAGGGGAAAACAGCCGGGGTGAGCCAGCCCGAATGTCCAGGAATGACAGCGGGGGAATGAAGCTCAGGAAACGGGGCTGTAGAATCTCCACACAGACGAGGCGAAGAGGTGACAGCTGCGTGGGAGGAACTGTCCTGACGATGGCCCAGAACTGGATCCGGACGAGGTTCGTGCAGAGGTGACTCGGCAATGTGATGACGGCTACTCCCAGGGGACGAAGCGAGGGGGAAACCCAGGATTCGCCGCTCCAGATCGGAGATCGAGACGAGGAAGGCGTCGAGCACGGGAAAGCTTCGTAGCCCTGAAGTCCTCACCATCAACCTCATTGCCGCCGCCACATGCCTGAAGGTGGTGACAGGGAACACAGTAGAGCTCGCGACAGCCACTCGACCCCCGGACATAACTGCTGTCAGCTGCGGCTCCTTGAAGGGAATCCCGAGTGACGTGGCGCAGGTCGGGGGAAGTCCTCTGGTTGGCGCGAACTCCCGGACTGGAATAGCGGCAGGAACGGGACTCCGAAGCGGGGAAAGACGTCGCCCACTTCGACTCCCTGCCGGGATTTCCATCCACCCCGTGGAGCTTCTCTCGCTGTGTACCTGCAGCGTCTATCCTGGCACTGTCCTCCAGATGGTACAGAGAGTGAGGGTGACAGTCCAGGAGTTCCTCAGCACGGCCCGGATGCCAGCGTCTCGCGTTGGAGGCGTCGTGCAGGGTGAAGAACGTCCCGTCGACAGCCTCCGAGATGGACCTCAGCTCGTCGCCCTGGCGCCGGAAGTGACTCCTGGGAAACGGCATGCTAGCAGCGCTGACACCCGGACAGAAAGGTACATTTCCACGGCGACTCACGGCCGCCGGCAACTCTTCTGGCTGCGACATACTGTCATATCCGGCTCTAGGGAGCCGGGCAATCAGAGCCAGGGACAAGCCAGTGAGTCGTGATGGTTTATTTTGGGTAAGGGATAAGGGATGAGGAGAGCACAGATACTCATGCAGAGGTACACTCACAGGTTGCACAGCGCAGAGGTAAGCAGCTCGTACCGGACGTGGGGGTAACAAGACGTACATACTCACAGCGGGATACAAACACAGGAATGCTGCAAGAGGAGTATGAGCTGACACCAGACGAAGGGGCTTCAGCTTAGCAATGTGTTTATGTCGCAGCCCCGAGTCATCGAGGCTGCTCCTATTTATCCTCATTGGCAGCGCCCCAGCTGATGAGGACTAATTGGCCCCAGCTGTCCATAATGCTGCCAGCTGGGAGCCTGTTGAGATGCTGCTCAATGGGAAGCAGGGATGAGGGAAAACATGGGCTGAGTGCCGAGACGGCATCTCAACCCGTGGTGACAATGCCGGGTAGCCGTACTCGATTGTAGGTCTCACCAGGGCTGTATAGAGTCTTGTTAGGCTTGATTTGTCCAGGTAAGAGTAGGACCGTCTGATGAGGCCCAGAGTCCTATTCACCCGGTTTGCTTGGACTTACTTGCTTGTCATTATGATTTATTGTACAACAATAAATCAAGTTTTTTCACATTACTAAATGCGCATAAAATAGGCACATCTGAATACCTGTAAACCACAGATTTAATATCCACCCTTAAGTAACAGTTAGTAGTAAGTGAAATGAAACCTTTGCTATTTACCACAGCCTTGAAAAATGACATTTTCCCCATGAAAAACCTAGACGGAATTAGCATCGGAGGTTAACATTTTAAGCTAGCGGTTAGCATTTCACATACTCACTGAATGGCACTCATCATGCTAAGCAACACGTGCTTCACAGGATTCCCGCGCTCACGTGAGCTCACAGCCTTTGTGCTCAAATCTTAAAATTTAACAAAAGAGGTATTAGAATTTGACAATACAGCAATACCTTGTTTCTCATGTTGGTTTTGGCTTATCAATCTCAAGAGTTTTATCCAGGCAAAGGCTGTTACTAGCACATTAGCTCACCGTCTCAGTAAGGGATCGCGCTCTCTCGGTTGATGTCTCTGCTACGACTGAGACTGAAAGCGTTCTGCAGGTTACACCCAGACCGAGCGAGGGAGCGCGTGACCCCACTGGCTGGTGTTACCCCATTGGCTGATGCTGCCAAACAAACGACGGAGCCATTGGTTGCTCAATATACCAAATAAAAACACTAGGAACCCCATCAGAGCCCCTTAGAAATGTTTTTAACTAGTAATGGATATATTTTTTTTAACTTATATTTATTTATATATTTATCTTCAAAATATCAATTCCCATTGTGAAATGAGTGCCCCCCTTTTTTTTGTAAAGCGGTATTCATATTTATAATTTTATTTACGTTTTTAGCACTGGGTTACAATAGTGTTGGCAATATTGGCTGGCTGACAACACGGCAGATGATGCACACAAAACATGAACAGCTGACTGTCACTGAGTCTGACTTGCTAGGCACGATGCTCGCTTGGCACGGCTCAAACCTATACGGTCTGATGCCCCCAGATTCTTCATTGTCATCCCATTCTTCGGAACTATAACTATTTGGACAACACAAACCAATTCCAGACTACATGTGCTGGAACCATCGTCAATGTTTTCTACTGCTTCCATCCTGTGTGTACAATGGGCAGCCAAGAGCTGTGTTCTGTCGACAATGTTACAACATGGCTGGGGGGGTTTCCAGCCACTGACACAATTGGTGACATGGCGCTCATGAAAACATCGGATATTCGCGTGAAAAAAAGCCTGTTTGACTTAGAACTGCACAAACCAACCTATTTTGTCATATTGTATTATGTGTTGAAAAATTAGATGAAGTCAAAAACGTGTCATCAGACCTTTAAGTGATTTTTTGATTGAGAACAAGTGTGGCAGTAATCAGGCCTGGGTGTGGCTAGAGAAATTAAATTCGGCTTTCCAAAGATGTGATAAACCACAGTTGATTTATGTTTTAACCGGGGGAAGGGGGGGGGGGTCACTTTTTCACACAGGGACATTTAAGTTTTGATTGTTTTTTACCCTTAATAATAAACACCTTCATTTAAAAACTGCATTTTGTGTTTACTTGTTATCTTTGTCTAATATTTAAATTTGTTTGATGATCTGAAACATTTAAGTGTGACAAACATACAAAAAAATGAGAAATCAGGAAGGGGGCAAACATTTTTTCACACCACTGTTTATATTGTAGCATCCGCCAGACATGTTGTAAAAACTACAAAGAGGCTGCCAATTTAACACCTTCATTTTTAACAGGATGGGTCACTGTAGGCTGTGACCACGCCAAAAAACAGGGTGCCAAACCAAGCAATAAGAAAAGCAAAACTTCTGCCCCATCCCCCTCTCTCTCTCTCTCTCTCTCTCTCTCTCTCTCGCTCTCACACACACACTCACCCACACACTGCATGCTCCTCCTCCTCATGCTCTCCCTCTTTCTCTCTTCCAAACAGTCCAACTGCATAGCCTCCCCCAGAACAGACAGAGAACCCAAGCGTTACACTGCCCCCCCCCCTTACCGAATCCCTTGCCCCGAGGGATCACAACAAAAAAGTCATTAAGATGCACCGGGGGCCTCCTCTGCCTCCGAGACCGCCTTGGGGAATGTGACCCCTGCTACGCCTGCTGCTTGGATCCATCCCACTGATGAGCCAGGGGTGCAACTGGAGAAGGAGATGGATGAACAGTCAGTGAGCCCTGAGGTGTTGCCGACACATCCGTTTGGGGTGGTGCCGGAAGTCTCACACTTGGAGGGCCACCCGCTTCACCCTTGGCAGCAGCTGGATCCTGTATAGCACCTCTTCCAGTCTCTCCAACACCTCTCAGGGAACCATGTAATGGCAATCCAGTTTTGAGCACCATCCCTTCTTTTTCTTTGGACTCTACACCCACACCGTCCCCCGCCTTGAAATCCCTCCCCTCTGGCCCTTGAGTCATAATTTATTTTCTGCCTCACCCATGCTGTCTGCAGCTGGTCCCGAGCTAAGGCATGGGCCGACTCCATCCGATCTTAGAGCCTCCCAGCATATTCTGGTCCTGGGGGAACTGTTGGCATGTTTGGGGGCTTTCCAAACACCACTTCTGCTGCCATCTTCAGCTATCTTCCTAACATGAGCAGGGCTGGTGTGCATGAGGTGGAATCCTGCACAGCCAACCTGTAGGCCATCAAGATGAAAGGGAGATGCACATCCCAGTCTTGTTGGTGTTCCGCAGTGAGAATGGCCAGTTGTGTCACCACGGTTCTATTGAACCTCTCAACCAGTCCATCACTCTGGGGGTGTGAAGGGGGTAGTGCAAGTCTTTCGCATGTCCAGTCATTCACACATTGCCAAAAACACCCTCTACTCGAAGTTGCGCCCTTGGTCACTGTGGATGACCTCAGCTGCCCCAAACCTGGCTAACATGCCCTCCACCAGCACATCTGCAACAGTCTTTGCCTCCTGGTTGGGTATGGTAGACGCCTTCGGCCATTTTGTAAAGTAATCCATTGCAACTAGAACAAAACAGTGCCCATTGTCTGTGCGAGGAAATGGGCCCATTATGTCCACCGCCACCCTCTCCATACTGGAGAGGTGGCCTAGTTGATAGAGCATCTGCCCCACAACCGGGAGGTTAGAGGTTCAAGTCCTGGCCCGCTCATACCAAAGACCATATAAAAATGGTACTTCCCACCTTCTAGCTTGGTGCTCAGCATAATAGAATGGGGAAGAAGAAGTTGTTTGTGGCGGCGCTTTGCATGGCAGTGACCCCTCTGATTCTGCATGTGATTAACATTGTAGATAGGAAAAACGTAATTTCATTCTACTGTACATGATTGGCTGTATGGACTGAATGACAACAGAGATGGCTTCTTCTTCTTCTCCACTGGGGCTCCTACTGCCAGCTGCTGGAGTTGGGCATGTGACTGGTCTGGAGGGCCTTTGTGTGCTGTGCAGGGGTCGCAGCAGCAACAAAAGTCCTCAACATCTCTCCTCTGCTGGCCCCAAAAGAACTGTTGACGGAGCTGGCGGAGGATTTTTGAGACCCCAAAGTGCCCCGCCCCAGTAGTTCCATGGACAGCTGATAGCACTGTCTCCCTTAACATCCTAGGGACCACCATCTGCCACCTCTCCTCTCCTGTAGCAGGCTCTTTCCACGGTCGCTGAAGCACCCCGTCCTTCATCCTTAGAGCCTCAAATTTTGCAAGTAGCCCTTTGGTGGGAGGTGAACACCCCGCTATTTTGTCCCAGGGTGGCTTATGGCCTCACTCCACCCACTGCAGCACCGGTTGTAGGTCCTTGTCTTGCACTTGCTGCCTTCTCCATTCAGGTGGGTCGATAAGCTGTGTCTCTTTGCAGACTGGCCCCTCTCCGTTGTAGCATCATCTCACTTTGGCTCATCAATAGAATTATTCTTCAACTTAAAGACATTGTTTCACCCAGGAAAAGGACAGTCAAGAACTGCTCTTTCATCCCCCAGTCCACAATTGAATTCACATTCCTTTGCTAAAACCAGCTTCAGGAATTCACTCTAATGCACTTCCTTTGGACTTTTTATGACCCAATATAACTTGGACAAAGAACAGACCTTTATGGAACGTCCATATGGTCACTACAAATATCCACAGCTCAACATTGCCCCTACTGGCAACTCTGGGACATGCCAGATTTAACCAGTGAATCTTTTAATCACATCCTTAAGACTCATCTGTAAACTCTTCCTCTTTTTCAGGACACCATGGGAAAAGCAAATGGACTCTTGATGTTTAATCTGGACAATCAATAATAGGTTTGAAATATATTAATTCTTGATTTAAATATGTGCATGCTAAAATGTTTGAATGAATGTTTATTCTTGCATGTTAATTTATAAGCACTGATTATAAGTTACATGAATAATTAAGATTAGCTTAGTTTTATATACAAGGGTATAGAGGAATATTCCAGTTTTAAGACATGTATAAGATTTGCAAAGCGTATCTCAAATCATGTGACTGCCAGCAGCCAATCTCTGCTTGACAACAGCTCCTGTCAATCATGAAGGCCCGCAAAAGTTTCCCCAGATAAAAAGAAAACGACACCCTTTTTCACGCTCTTCCGGCTCCACTCTTTACGCTATTACTCTTTTGTCTTATTGTCTTCACGTCTCGTCTACAGCAGAGATCTTTTTTTGGGAGAACAAAGGAACAAAAGACTTCCGAACAAAGACGCTTTCTCCCACGTTTTTTTTCTCTTACGATCAAAGAGCAGATAACTCATAACTTTGCGTTCTGTAACTTCATGTACTTTTAATGTTTTTCTTTAAACACCTAGGAATTAATTAATTCTTTCTTTCTTGAGCTCAATTCTAATTACGAGTTTAAAACTCTAATGCTAGATGTCTATATTTCCATAATTTTTCACCTGTTAAACTTTCTGTAAAACCACCATTTTAATTTTACTTTAAATTTTAATCTTGACTTTATTTTTATAATTTTATTGACTATTCCCACACCAGAAGTTCTTCTCTCTAAAGTTCAAAACTCTTTTTGATTTGATATCGGATTAGATATTACAAATTATCCTCGAATCCTCTGGGAAGAGCTTGCCAACGGAGAAGAAAGAAGACTCCACCTCATTACCCAGTGCTGAAGGAACCATTATCGCCATCTTTGCTCGACCTAAGCTCCAACCGTGAGTCATACAGTCAAAATCCAGTCTGTTTGACCGCTTGACTATAAAGGTCGAACTATGGTCCCTGAAGTATCTGTGGGCAGATATTTCCCCTCGACATCCATGAAAGCTTCACGAGGATGGCGGAAGAACTCAACTTCAACCATCACGCCAGTCACGTGAGCTGCAATTTTATTCATCTGTTGAATTAAATGTCTGAGGTTCGATAATAATTTGATATCTAATCAGATGCAAATTAAGGAATCATTAACATAACTCATTTTCATTAAAATTCCATTTTTATTTTCTTAAGAATAATCCAGAATTTTCCATATAATTAATTTCATTTTCCTCATAAATTTGCGTTATGTTTTCCATAATCCGTTAACTTCAAACTGATCTAAATTCATTTAACAGCTTAACCCTGGTTCTGCAAATGTTTAAATTGTTAATCTATCATTTACAAGTTTAATTTTATGGTTAATGAAATCACTGCAATGTCTTTTAATTATCATTTCATTTAATAAATATGTGAAAATGAGAGAAGTTATTGAGAATTTATTTCATTCTGAGTCTGGTTTAAGTCCCCAGTATCAAATTCACTTAAATTTTAAGACTGATTATTAATTTATTTATTGAGTTATTAAACAGGTATAAAGTGAAATAAAGATTAAAATTGCTTCTTTAGACGGAAGCTGGTGCCCCACGAGTGTTATTAATTTTTCCTGAGTATTTGAACCGAGAATTCATCTCAGGTTCCAATACATTAATATAAATTAAATAATGTTTATACCTGATCATAATTATTAACTCATATAACGTTACAGTTTATGGTGCTGCCCGTGAGAGGCTGGGTCAACTTTGAACATACTCAGAACGAAATATGTAAGCATAACTGTGTGTGATTTGGTCAACTTATAACTTTATAACAACAGTGAAGTGAAATTGTGCCTCTGTTGCGTTGCAGCCTATCTCTGTGTCACGAAGGGGACGGGGTGAATTCAGCCTGCTTCTTCTGCTGCTGTGTGTGTGTGTGCTGATCGCGAAGGGGGGGGGGGGGGGGGGACCCCACCCCAGTTGGCTCAGTGTTTGTTGGCTAATGCATGCTTAAGAAGCACGGTTGCACGCTGAATAATTAAAATAGGCCTGGGACCGAACAGCGAAGCAATCCTGTTTGTACCCCGTTGGTTCAAAATCCCACAGGTGAAGCAAACCCTGGGGAATATAATTGAATTGACCATTGTGTAAACTAGTTTGAATGAATAAAGTTTTAAGGAGATTTAAGCTCTCCCACTTTTGAAAAGGAAGGCGTGGTTTTATCGATAGACTCGCGCCCGCATCCACGTGTCACGTGCATGCTCACAGTCGCTCACGCAACCGACAAGCTGTGCACGAAAACTGCGCATGTGTAGATCGGCTGAGCAACACCATCTCGAGTCCACTTAAAGCAGGTTCCCCCGTAGCCGCCATTTTAGGGAAGGGACCCTGGACTCCCCGAGTGACATCATTGGGTTTCCTCTTCCGGGAGTGCAGACGAAAACTGCCTCCATCTTGTGGTGAAACATAGGGGCTGCATTTTTTATTTAAACTCCTAATCTTTAAAGCCAATTTATAACCAAATTAAGTCTTCAAAGGAACTTCAAAGCAATTCATATTATTCGGAATAAACTAAATTTAACTCCAGTTCAAAATTTTATGCCAAGAACAAAACAAAATAGACTTGTTGGCTGCTGAAAGTTTTACCAGAGGTGAGACCCCACTCACTGCATGGATAGACCTACAGTAGGAACATATATAAACATCCCATTTGTATTTAATCACTTATGTAACCACATATTGTAATCTTTTAAGTTAAAAGCAAACATATTTACACACTTTTAAGAAAAAGTGCAAACTTTGAAGCTATATTTGTGTTTATTTTGCCGTTTTTAAATGTGACATGGTGTTATTCTCTCCCACAGGAAACCCATTCTAGCTTAAGGATTCTAATGCTGATGTTTACTCAAGAGTGATCTTAAAGTAGGATTAAACCTGTGCATTTTAACAAATTTACAGATTCACTGAATATTTATAAAAAAAAAAAAAATTCTCAAATTTAGGAAACCACATTAAGCCATTAACAGTTAAGAGAAGCTGTAGGTGTTATTTAAACTCACTGGGTCATTTCTTGGTTCATATTTTCTCCACAGGAAAAGAAAAACATTTAACCAACTTGCATAATTTAAAATTTTTTCCAGGATTTAAAAGAAAAAGTCAAAAGGTGCAAACATTGATTATTCTGTAAATAAGCAAGTTTATAGATAACTGTCACGCCGCGCCATTCATCAGCGGCGCCACCTGCTCACGCACCTGCCAATCATCAGCGGCGAGGGATAAAGGCCGTCTCGCCCGGAGGCTCGGCCTGAAGCCGTCAGACTTCGTCCCTCACCGTTGTGAGCATACTTCCCTTCAGCGTAACCATTTTGGTAAGAAGATCGCTTACCTTTTCTCTTCAGTCTTCTCCCCTGTGCACAGGTGGATTTCCCAGCGGCGGACATCTCCTCTCCATCGCCCAATCCTCGCTGCTGCACGGAGCTCTCCAGGTGGCTGTCTTCCGGGCTTCACCCCCTTGTTGTGCCAGCTGTCCTGACCCACCAAGTAAGTCCTTCTCTCGCCATAAATTCCTCCTGTGTTGGTGTATGCCCGTCACCCTCTCCCTGTGCTCTCTCCATAGGGTTGCTCGGCTGTACGGTCACCTGCCTCTGTGCCTGGAGCAGACACCATCACCAACACATTTACATCCCGCAGACACGCACTCATTCACTCCTGTTGTTAATAAACTCTTTGAACTACTCTAAGCCTGTGTGTGTGCGTCTCCTGAGCCGTGCGTTATGTCAGTACGGCTTCAGCAGAGCGGCTCGGCGGACGGCGGGCTCGCACACCGGTTTTCCACTCTCGAGGCTAGAGTGGATCAAATAGCTTATCAACAACAGGTGATCTTTAATCAATTATTGAATTTAACTAACCGGTTGGGCCGCTTGGATCCTCAACAGCCGTTCCCCCCGGCTCGCCAGGGTGGCGCGGCTCCTGCTGTTCCAGCGGCCGTCCAGCCGGCTCCAGTGGCACCGGTTCGGCTCACACCGATTCCGACCCCCGCCCGCTTTAGCGGTAAGCTCGGCGGAGCGCGGGGGTTCATTATGCAGTGTGAGTCCGTGTTCCACCGTGTGCCCGGAGATTTTCCCTCGGATCACAGTCGGATTGGTTACATAGGGAATCTTCTGGAGGGGCGTGCGTTAACTTGGACCTACGCCGTAATGGCGAGGCCCAGTTATGCCACCCTCACCTATGACCAGTTCGTGAGGCGCTTCCTGGAGGTCTTTGACCATTCTCAAACCGAGACGGTCCAGGTCGATCGGCTCCTCGCTCTCCAGCAGGGAGGCCGGTCGGCAGCGGACTACTCGGTCGACTTCCGGGTAGCGGCGGAGGAATTGGGCTGGGAGGATCGCTCCCTCTGTGGCCTGTTCCTCCGCAGCCTCAATAGTGATCTGAGGGATGAACTGGCTGGACGGGATATCCCTGGGACGCTAGCGGAGCTGACATCCTTAGCGATAAGTTTGGATAACAGGCTGCGCGAGCGCTCCTCGGGGCGGAAGTCTTCTTCTTCTCGCCCTCGTGGAGTCTCGCCGCACCTGTTCCAAGCTCGCCCCCTGGCGGCGCCGCCAGCATTGTGCCCCGAGGAGTCGGAGCCGATGGTGACGGGCTGGACCAAGCTTTCCCCTGCGGAGAAACAACGCCGCCGTGAGTTGGGCCTCTGCATGTATTGCGGAGGTGACCAACACACTGTGGAGCGTTGCCCGCGGAAAGCCAGTCGGCGGGGTCCGCGAATCGCTGTAGGGAGCCTCGCGGATCCCAACCGGTTAGACTCTCTCACCCAATTAAAGCTGCCCATCCGTTTTTGCCACAATCCCACTGGGCACCTCACCCACGCACTGGTGGATTCGGGCGCAGAGGGCAGCTTCATTTCACAAGGCCTGGCAACCCGATTGGGCATCCGCTGTCAGGCATTAAAACACCCCATCTCCCTGGTCCATCTCTCCCGTGCCTCCCTTGGGAGAGTTTCTCACCAGACCATGCCTGTCCCAGTCATCATCTCAGGGAACCACCGGGAGGAGATGGTATTTTACGTCCTGCCCAACTCTGTGTCGCCCGTCATCCTGGGGTATCCCTGGCTACGCCTCCACAACCCTGTCCTGGACTGGAGGTCCGCTGGGGTATCGGCATGGAGTACCTTCTGTATGGGCACCTGCCTTCAGTCCGCTGCCTGCTCCCCATCCGCGGCTCCCCCTGTGGCGGATACAGCACCTCCGGACCTGTCACTGGTGCCTCCAGAATTTCACGACCTGGGTATGGTATTTAGCAAATCGAAAGCTATGTCTCTTCCCCCGCATCGACCATATGACTGTGCCATCAACCTCCGCCAGGGGGCTCCCCTGCCATCTGGTCGGCTCTACAGCCTGTCGGCGCCGGAGAAGGAGACCATGAATACATACCTAAAGGAATCTCTGAGCGCTGGGATTATTCGCCCATCGTCGTCACCCGTGGGGGCAGGGTTTTTCTTTGTCGGGAAAAAGGACGGATCCCTCCGCCCCTGCATAGACTACCGAGCGCTGAATGACATCACTGAGAGGGACCGTTACACCCTGCCCCTCATGGACACTGCCTTTCACTCCCTCCAGGGGGCGACCTGGTTTACCAAGCTGGATTTACGCAGCGCTTACCACCTCGTCCGGATCCGGGAGGGAGATGAATGGAAGACAGCCTTCCGTACCCCGAACGGCCACTTTGAGTATCTCGTCATGCCGTTCGGGCTGACCAACGCTCCTGCTGTCTTTCAGCGCCTCATTAATGACGTCCTCCGGGATTTCATCGGCCTTTTTGTGTTCGTCTACCTGGATGACATCCTTATCTTCTCCAGGTCCAGGGACGAGCACCAGGTCCATGTGAGGCGGGTCCTCCAAAGACTGCTGGAGAATCGTCTGTACGTGAAGGCTGAGAAATGCGAATTCTACGCTAGGACCACATCCTTCCTGGGATTCATCATCGCTCAAGATCAGGTGCTCCCAGACCCAGAGAAGGTGAAGGCGGTGGTGGAGTGGCCTACTCCCGCATCCCGGAAGCAGGTGCAACAGTTTGTTGGCTTCGCCAATTTTTACCGCCGCTTTGTCCCAAATTTCAGCTCGATCGTCGGACCGCTGACCCGCCTCACGTCCCCGAAGGTCCCGTTCCGGTGGACTGAAGAGGTCGCTGCTGCCTTTAGGGCGCTGAAGGCGGAGTTCTCCTCCTCCCGGGTCCTTCGCCAGGTCGACCCCGCGCTGCAGTGCATTGTGGAGGTGGACGCATCGGACACGGGAGTGGGAGCAGTGTTATCCCAGCGGTCACCTGACGATGGCGCCAAGCGGCCGTGCGCCTTCTTCTCCCGGCGCCTGTCCCCGGCGGAGAGGAACTACGATGTGGGGGACAGAGAGCTCCTGGCCATTAAACTCGCCTTACAGGAGTGGCGCCACTGGCTAGAGGGGGCGGACCTGCCGTTTGTGGTCCTGACGGACCACAAGAACTTAGAGTATTTACGATCTGCCAAGCGCCTGAATGCCCGCCAGGCGCGCTGGTCTTTGTTCTTCGCCAGGTTCCGCTTCTCGATCACCTTCAGGCCGGGCTCCAAAAACGGCCTGCCTGACGCCCTCTCTAGGCAGTTCACCCCCGTGGAGGCTGAGGAGACGCCCCACACTATCCTGCCCAGGTCGTGCGTCCTCGGTGCCATCTCTTGGGACATTGAAGACAAGATCCGGAAGGCGCAGGAGGTGGAACCTGATCCTGGCGGCGGACCGGAGGGAAGACTGTTCGTCCCATCTGCGGTCCGAGGAGAGGTCATCCACTGGCTCCACACCTCCCGGCTCACCTGTCATCCCGGCACCTCTCGGATGATCAGCCTCCTCCAGCGGTCCTTTTGGTGGCCAGGCCTGCGGAGGGATGCAGCCCGCTACGCCCGGGCTTGCCCAATCTGTGCCACCAGCAAGTCGGGAAATGCCCCCCCAGCGGGTCTGCTCCAGCCTCTGCCCGTCCCCGGCAGGCCCTGGTCGCACATCGCACTGGACTTCGTCACCGGACTCCCCGTTTCCAACTCCTTTGACACCGTCCTGACCATTGTGGACCGTTTCTCCAAGGCGGCGCACTTCATTCCCCTGCGGGGTCTCCCTACTGCCCTGGAGACGGCGGGCCTCCTCGTCCAACACGTGGTCAGGCTGCACGGGATTCCGGTGGACGTGGTCTCGGACCGGGGCCCCCAATTTTCGTCCGAGGTTTGGAGATCCTTCTGTAACGCCATCGGAGCCAAGGTGAGCCTCTCCTCCGGCCATCACCCCCAGTCTAACGGGCAGTGTGAGAGGACCAATCAGGAGCTGGAGGCTGCGCTCCGCTGTGTTACCAGATCCAAGCCGACGTCCTGGAGCAACCATCTCGCCTGGGTGGAGTATGCCCACAACACCGCCCGCTCTTCTGCAACGGGGATGTCCCCCTTCAAGGCGTCCCTGGGTTACGACCCCCCGCTGTTTCCAGCGCAGGAGAACGAGGTGACTGTCCCCTCCGTTAGGGCGCACCTTAGGCAGTTCCGCTCCACCTGGGCTGCCGCGCGTCATGCGCTTTTACGCACAGCGGAGCGCAACAGGACCGTGGCGGACCGGCACAGAAGACCTGCCCCGGCGTACAGAGTTGGGCAACTCGTGTATGTGTCTACCCAGGACGTCACATTAAAAGGCGAGAGGAGGAAGCTGGCACAGCGATTCATGGGTCCCTTTCCCGTCACCCGGATCATCAACCCGGTGGCTGTGCGCGTGGCTATCCCCCCCTCCCTCCGCATCCATCCCACTTTCCATGTGTCGAGGGTGAAACTGGCAGTCACTGACCCCCTTTGCCCTCCTCCTGCAGCGCAACCCGCGCCCCGGATGGTTGGTGGCCATCCGGCCTGGTCCGTCTCCTCCATCCTGGACTCCCGGCGCCGAGGCCGTGGGTTGCAATACCTGGTGGACTGGGAGGGCTATGGGCCCGAGCATCGGCAATGGGTGCCCCCGTCGTTTGTGTTGGACCCATCGCTCATCGCGGACTTCCACCGAGCGCACCCGGATAAGCCATCGCCAGGAGGCGCTGCTAGAGGGGGGAGTACTGTCACGCCGCGCCATTCATCAGCGGCGCCACCTGCTCACGCACCTGCCAATCATCAGCGGCGAGGGATAAAGGCCGTCTCGCCCGGAGGCTCGGCCTGAAGCCGTCAGACTTCGTCCCTCACCGTTGTGAGCATACTTCCCTTCAGCGTAACCATTTTGGTAAGAAGATCGCTTACCTTTTCTCTTCAGTCTTCTCCCCTGTGCACAGGTGGATTTCCCAGCGGCGGACATCTCCTCTCCATCGCCCAATCCTCGCTGCTGCACGGAGCTCTCCAGGTGGCTGTCTTCCGGGCTTCACCCCCTTGTTGTGCCAGCTGTCCTGACCCACCAAGTAAGTCCTTCTCTCGCCATAAATTCCTCCTGTGTTGGTGTATGCCCGTCACCCTCTCCCTGTGCTCTCTCCATAGGGTTGCTCGGCTGTACGGTCACCTGCCTCTGTGCCTGGAGCAGACACCATCACCAACACATTTACATCCCGCAGACACGCACTCATTCACTCCTGTTGTTAATAAACTCTTTGAACTACTCTAAGCCTGTGTGTGTGCGTCTCCTGAGCCGTGCGTTATGTCAATAACAAGTAAACAAATCACTACTAGCATTAATCCTAAGAAATCCTTGGGTACCAAATACCCGAAGCAATTCACTTGTTCTTGATTTGTAAATATTTAAAACATTTAAAGCTTCAAATGAAAAAGGCTTTAACAAATAAAACAAAAGGAAAGCCTTAACTTTAAAAGAAAGTGGAAACTTACAACCTTAAACCTCTAAAGCATTTAACCTCTTTGTTTTTGTATTTCTTTTTGTAAATAAAATTCTCACTTTCAACGTGACATTCAGAGAAATTCCAAATCCAGTTATTGATGAAAAATTCCAATACTAGACTTTGGAAATCAAAGTAAAGAAGTCAATCCACACAATTTAAACTATTGTTTTGTTTTGTGAAACACAAATTCAACCCAATTTCAATTCCTTTATTTATCAACATACAGTTTCAACAAACAAATAAATTAACACATATTCCACATTTATAAATAATTCCAAATATTTACTTCCCTTCTTACAAGCCTGTAAGTTGAAACAAACTCCAAAAGGAAGCTTATAACTACCCTCACTGCAAAACAACACCCAAGGTTAACTCTTGACTCACAACTTTAGCTATAATCAACAAATTGATTTCAAGCTAAGCATTACACGAATGGTCAAACATGTCAAATCCATTTGCCAAACTGGATGACTTTCAAGAAACATTAGAAGATTTGGCTTCCGACCTTAAACCCGGTTTCTCCAAACAAGTTCAGGATACTCCACCCAAAGATTTTTTTTTTTTTTTTTTTTTGTTACTTATTTGTACCCGTAGGTAGATTTGGTTTGCAGTCTGGTGACAAGCCACCGGCTGCCGGTCGCTGCGTGCGCAAGCGCCCTAAACCTACATGTTTTTGGTATGCGGGAGGAAACCGGAGAAATCCCGGAGTAAACCCACGCAACACGGGGAGAACATGCAAACTCCACACAGCTCACTGTTGGTCGGGGGCTGGGATCGAACCCACGATCTCATGATCCCCGCGATCCCCCGGCCGAGGGTAAAACTGTGCTGCCACAGTGCTAAACCACTGCGCCACCGTGCAGCCGTGGTTTGAAGCAAATCACGAAAAAACTTTTGGATGAACGCGAAACCAACCCACCGAAAGCAGGCAAGGACCTCACCAGTGTGTTAGGTAAGTTTGCGCTAACATTAGTCGCGAGATTAAAGGTAGCTGAGAATGAGCTAGCAAATCAACAAACAACAATCCTATCGCTCCAGGAAGAGAACAAAACACTAAAAGAAAATTTGGAGCAATTTCATAAGAACGACAAAACTCAAAATCAACTTGATGAAGCATTACAAGATTTGGACTGCGCAGAGTCAGGAAATAAACGGTTGAGGCATGACAATGACGTGCTTCACCAAGACAACAATGAACTTGAAGATGCCCTTCAAGACACAAAGAAGGTACTCAGAAGAGTTGAAGGTCAACTTGAAAATGTGAAGAAGGACTACAAGGAATGTCAACTGCTCCTAAAGGAAGCACATGGACACTGGGACATCCGCCGCGCTCCCTCGCCCGATTCCCGTGTTGAATACGGACAACCGCGTGGACAGCGTGCGTGTGCCCCTTCAGACCGTGACCTTGACAAGATTGTGTGAAATGTCACAAAATTTGATCCAGGTCCTACGGATTCACCTGATGCCAAAGTCTATTTACAGGACATTGATTACTACCTACATAAGTATCCTGATGCTACAATTGACGATCGCATCTATCTGATCAAACTAACATCTAACAGGTCAGTATCAAAATTCATAGACAGACAGCCAGCAAACATCAAAGCAGACTACATGCTGCTCTGCAAAAAGCCATCAAAAAGGAGTTCTCCGATGACTGCCTACAGGCAGGGCTAACCGCAGCCCTAGCCGTGAAGCAAGGACCCTCAGAGCCGACACAGGCTTACTACCAGCGACTCCTACTTGCATATTTCGGATCTCAAAATACACCAGGGATGGAAGAAGATCACAATTTGAAGACCCTCTTCATCCAAAACCTCCATCCCACTGTGAGTCATTACTTTGGAGTTACAGCTAACCCAAGTTCAAACTCAATAAGTCAGCTGGGAGAGTTTGCACACTATGCGTTCCAAAAACAGCACCAAAGTCGCAACAAACACGCTGAGCCTGCCGCAGTGCTATTAGCAATGCATCTAACACCTTGGAGTTGGAAGGAGCTCCTCGCTCTACTCCACTTCCTACACTGCGAGTACATAAACAGCCGAAACATTTTTCCAGCCAACCTCATCATGGTCAGAACCGAACTAGGTCCTCTGGAGCTCACTTAGGACCAACTTTGCAAAAACCTGACTACCGTCGTAGACCATATCCATGGGATACGTCACGAGAACGCGATACAGACTACCATGATGACAGATACCAATACGAAAACACGCGTAACTGCGACAGATGGTCTCCATCTCATCACAGAAGCTCAGAAACAGAGACCTATCACAAACCTTGGAAGAAAGAAGAAACTCCTACTCTCAGTAGAGAAGATATCGAAATTGTCAAACACCTCCTAGCGGAGATTCAAAGCAACAAAGAAAATAAGACTGCTAACATCCTAGCTATATCAGCTATGACAACTCAAAACAAACATTCCAAACAAAGAAAACGCAAGAAGAAAATCTCTTTTGCCAATGAAAAAGAACCAAAGGCCGCTGACATCACTCTCGTGTCACACACCCTTTCTGACAAACTACGTGTAGCCGCTAACCGCGCTCACAAACATTTGAAACTGGAACCCTGTTCATTAGCCGTGAGACCATATCCGCTCACTAAAACAACCCTGTTGTGCGTATCACTACTAAACATCTCCACTGGACCCATGACGCTGACACATCCGGTCTATGTGTCCAAGCTTGACGCCATTCCATTGCTCGCTGGCAAAGACCCACTGAACTGTTTTGAGCCACTGATTGATTTCAAGAACCTCACACTATGGGCTCAAACTCAACACCCTCAACCATTTGACCCAACAAGGACAACTGAATCACAGTGCTTTGTTCTGAACACTTTGGACACCCCAAGTCTCACACAACTAGCACTGTTGGAACAACTGCAACCGAATGAAAGCGACCGCAAAGACCAAGGTGAGTACTGTCCTAAAAAAGTCAAAAGTCACCTTCAAATACAAGGTCATGCCAAAGAAGCAAATGACCTTGAAAACTCAATGGCCGTGCGTGGTCACAACAGCCACACCAACTGGCTCTCTAGACCCTTCAAAATCTCAAGTTTTTGCGACGATGGACCCAACTTTTGCAAATGCTAGGCACACATTTACTCCAGTTTGTGACCAAATAACACATAAAACCGTCAAACACCGGTCGAATAAAATGGTACATCACTCTCTGCCTCTAAACCCTTTGACATACCAAAATTGAAACCACTTCCTGCGACACAACTCTCTCTGCAGCTATGCAATGGCACTCCTGTTCCTGCTTCCGACGAACAATCATCACCACAGCTCAAAGTTCCTCGAAACCAGAGGGGGGTGATGACTGCCAATGCCCGTAACATTCCAGCTGCAGAACACAAAAGCATCAAAACGACGTACAAAGCTCCCAAGGCTGTACTTCAGAAACATTTGGACCAATTCGCCAAATGACACAAAGTGTACAACAGCCAAAGGCACTCGCATGACAAACTGCAAAGGGGGGACAAGATCTTCCACCCCACATTTGTACCACAGACACCACAAATCAATTTACAGGAAGAGAAAATCACTCCTAAATTCCTGCCCTAGTGGATGAATCCACACATTATCAACAACAAACTTTGGCCACTCAAGTGCCAAATCCAAGACCTCATTTTCAAATGGGCTCACCAAAATCAGAGCAAACTTAAACAAAATTCCATGGGACTTGTCGGGTACAACACTGCCAAAGTAAGTCCATAAATAAAATTAAAATTAAACCTACACCTGAGAAATAGCTGTAGCTAACTACTAGCCTCAGATACACTCAGTCAAATTTCTCCAAACACTCAGCTAGTAACTGCATCAAAACTTCCAAAAAGGAAAGGGTATATTAAAACCAAATTAGCCCTTACACTAATTTCAAAGGCCTTTGTAAAATCTAATAAAGTTCAATCAACTTACTATTATCAAATAGTACACACAAAACATTCAACACCATTAGTTTGAGCTAACAACATCAAAATTTCCACTAAAGGTGGAAAAAAATCTAAGGTTTAGAGTTCAGTCTCCAAAAAGAATTGTTCCACCTCTGAGAATAATTTTCATTTGATTAAGATCCAAAATCACTCACTTTTTCTGTTTGCCAGGATGATGGCCCCCCTGTTTATCAGTTTAGCCATCTGCCTAGCAATCACACCCACTGTTACCCAGTCAGAACTGGACCAAGTCAAAACAAAAAGCCAACGATCCTCAGGTGGATTCTCAATAACAGCCTCATCATTAGAGCCTCTTGTTAGCCTTAGCATGCCCACTGTTAACTCGGTCAACACCGCTAAACGGAAATGCCAGGTCGTCGAACCACAAACCATCACCAAAACCTTACAAGACACTGTGTTGTTTTTGAATGCTTGCTCCGACACTTCAGTCAAACTCAACAAGGTCTTGAACTCTTTTGGCCCTTTTCCACTAGTATCGCCTTGGCCTTACTTACTTCTACTCTACTCACTTTCTCGCCCTTTCCACTGTACCCAGCACGGTTTAACCGACACTATTTTCGTGCCCGTGTGAAGGCAGGGTATAACCGAGCTGAAGTGAGCCGAGATGTGACGTCAATAGACTGCTAGCCACTAATTGGTCAGGGCGTAACGTCACAAAAGCGCCCATCTTCAGTGGAATCTTTACGACCGCCATTTGCAGTCTTTCACGGACTAACTCGTTCACGGAGTAAATACGGTATTAATACAGACAGCGTTGTAGGTTTTGCGGAAATCTACACCGTGGTCCAACGAAGAGGTGCGGGGTTTTCTCTGCTTGGTGGCAGATACACAGTGAGAGGAGTGATCCGGACCAATACAGATGGCAGCCCTGCATAGAACCGTACTACTGACAAGCTGAAGACGAACGTGAGAGAACCATCGATGGTGAGTGATTTGTAATAATGTGCATCTGTTCGCTTATTTATCCTGTTGGTGGTAAGCTCACTTTTTTTGAGCAATACAGCGCCGTTTTGTGCTGGCTAACGAGTGTTAGCTAGTAGCTAGCTAGTACCAACTGCTGATTCGCGCTTGTTTTCTCCTAACTATTCGCTTGTGAGAGCAAAACGATGAAATATGTTAATCCTGGTTAAAGTCCTGGTTTCTGTACGTGCTGCACTTTGGTGCTGCGCATTGTGTGCAATTTAATGCTAGAATGTGTTTCCACATGCCAGGGGTTAGCCTCCCTGTTTATAGTGGATGCTGGTGAGACCACAGGAGCCGAAATCTCAACAATATAAAAGTGCTTTTTCAAACCAGTGATTTATAAAGTCATTCATATAATTTTCTAAAGCGTCAGAATAGACCCACACACCTATTCTGTGGATTTTCCATAAAAGGTGCTGGAACAGTATTGTGCTGTTCCACCATAAATCCCTGTATTGAAAATATTCTTGTTCATGTACAGAGTGGCTCCTGAGGTGCTTGTCAGGGAAATGAAGCATTTTTGTCACATCCCACCACTGACTTTCACAGGTGTATTTCCCTAACACAGGTACATCTCCAAAAATTACAATGTCATGAAAAAATTCAATATTTTTTGACATTCATTTCAAAAAGAGAAATCCATATATTATATTGATTCATTACACAGACAGTGATATATTTCAAGCATTTATTTATTTTAATTTGGATGATTATGTCTTACAGCCCCTGAAAAACCCAAATTCAATTTGGCAAAAAATTAGAATATTACATAAACTTTAAAAAATAGTTTTTAAATAGAAATGTTGGCCGCTGAGGTGTTGGTTAATATGGGCTGTAGCCATAATCATCAATATTAAAATAAACACTTTCAATATATCACTGTCCCTGTAATGAATCTATATATGGGTTTCACTTTCTGAAATGAGTGACAAAAACATTTAACTTTTTCATGATATTCTAATTTTTGAGATGTGCCTGTATAAGTGTTGAACTTGCTTGAAACTAACCACCATCCATTTCTGTCGTTCGTCTAGGCAGGAGGGAATCAGCCGCTCAACAACGGACGTCGCCACTGTGGAAAGTACTGAAATCCTTTGCTTTTATAGGTAAAGTGTCAAAACCAAAGTAGTGTAGAGGATGCCTTTCACAAACGAGACTGAGTTTATTTCTCAGGGTTGGTTTATTGAGAGGTCACGTCCTCCAACAAGAACAGAATCTCAGAAAAGAGGGAGAGCAATCTTCTCACACAGTACTTATACTCTCCCAAGACACAAAACCCCCAACATCAAATCACACACCCCCAACCCACAGTCCTTAGGTAAACATCCAGCCCCCGAGGCTCCTTGGCGTCTCCATTGTCTCTTGACCTTCTAGCCTCTGGGGCTCCTGCTGGGGCAATCTCTCCAACTTCCCCTCTCCTGCCCGACCAACTTCACACCTCCTGTGGGTCTCTGCAGGGTCAGGTCCTCTTTGTTCCTTAAGACGTGAAGCTTCTAGAATACAATATATGCGCCCTAAATATGTGCCATAGTAGCACAATTTCCACTTAATATAAAAGGGACTGAACTGAGATTTATTTGATTGTGTGAGTATTAACTACAGAATAATTGAAAAAGACTGGCACATCAACTGTAAAATAAACCACTTGTTAATGTATTTATTTTTTTTTTTGTCAGATCACTTGTGTGATCCTTTGTGAGTTATGTTCATAACTGTATCTTTTGGGGAATGGCAGTTGTTCAGTCATCAATATAATTTAGTTTATATGTGTAGTTTATACTCTATCATCAATAAACTCATGCAGTAACAGGACACATTACAAATATTTGAGACCCATTGTAGTGCATCCTTTTATATTTTAGCAATAAAAGTACAAAACACCACCCACACTTGAAGCCAGGGCAAGAAGAGACACTTTTACATTCAAGACAAACTTTTATTGATAAAAACTCCATATTTTGACTGAGCGACTCCATACTCTGTGATGCACACCTTCAGTTACAGTACTATATTCCATTCAAGTGAATGTGTTAATTCATTCTGATTGCTGAGGCCACAGTAAAAGCAGATGATTGTAAATGTAACCCAGCCCTTGTAAAATCGACTTTACATCAGTGCAGCTACATGAAAATTGTGGTTAAATACAACAACAAAGTACTTTATTGTCACATTGGAATTGTAATTGCTCCTGTTTTGTTTTTCTTTTGAATTCTTGGATGGAATATGGGTGGGCAATATAAGCTGCAGCTTCAGCCATCACCCATTTCAGATAACCTGTGTTGAACTGTATAATCAGAGGAGTTATTGTTTAATTCGACCTTATTAGATTTTTTTCCCCCTTTGTTATATTATTCTATTTTCTTTTAATCTATCCGAAATAAAGATTCATTCATTCACATTCCACCACTGGCTTTTAGCAACAAGTGTATTTCCCAAATATGTTTTAAACTTCCTTTATTTAACCACCACCCATTTCTGTCTTTTGTCTAGGCAAGAGGTAAACGATCGATCCACCCCAAACTGGACCTTGCGTCACTATTTACAGAGATGCAGGCCTAAGATCTGCTGATCTGAGACCAGTGTGAGCTGCACATCCCAGCTGCTGAGTGACCCAGTCTTACAGTTTGAGTTTTGCACATTCGGAATAATCTGGAATTTGCTGCTGATTGTAATAAACAATTTAGTGACTTATGTGTTTGCATCATGATTTCTATTTTTGACTGTTAATACACTGGTGGGAAAAGAATCAATAGTACAAACCATTAATGGGTGACCTTGAAAATAATGGCTCATTTTTAAGAAATTTATGTCACATGGTGGTAACCTTCACATATAAAAAAGAGACATCTGCAAAAACTTCAGAGGTTTATTGTCAGTGCAATACTACATGAATGCATGTATAGTACATTGTTGATGCAGAGAATATATATTTCTACAGTATATGTATCTAGTAAATCAAGCATTTTCCATGTAACCTTGTGACTGCATTATTTTAATTGATTTTAATCCTAGATCAAGTTTGTTTTGGCCTAAAATGCATCATAACTGTCAAATATATCTTATTATACCTAACTCAGTACTGTTTACTTTTTGAATATATATTTTGTGGCTAATATAGTTATTAACCTGGCGCTCAAGTTGTGTCAGCTGATCATTTTTTGCTATGACACCATCTCAGACTCAGTGCAGCTGAAGCAGGTATGTCCATGATGTCTCAACAGTCTCTCCATGATTTTCACGCAGATCAGAGCAATTTTTTTCCCACAATATTTTTATTGAACCTTTTTTTTTTTTTTTTACAAACAGCACACACAGTCAGACACTAACACAAAAGTAATTTAAAAACTAAAAACAATGATAACAAAATAACAAAAAAGGGTAATAAAAACAACAACCATTAACAAAAACAAGTCAACAACAATGCTCCTCTGTTTAGTCTAGGTAATCTATTACATAAGAATACATAAAATACATTCACCAGCTTGGAATTTGCAAGGTCCACACATATTCACCTTCTTCTTCAGAAGTTATGTTTAATTTCTTTACATAATCAATGAAAGGCCTCCATATATTCTCAAACACATTTTCCTTTGATTTCAGTATATATGTTATTCTTTCTAGTGGAAGGTTGGTAACATCTGTCTTAACCACTGAGTCACATCTGGTCTATGAGTTTTTCCACAGTAATGCAAAACATTTTTTGGCATTAAGCAAACTGAGGTCTATGAATGTTATTTCACTCTTATTAAAGTTATGTTTTTCTGGATACAGACCCAACAAAAACAGTTTAGGGTTCAATGTGATTTGTTTTGAAATTATTTTTTCAACTGTTACCCTCACCTCTTCCCAAAACATTCTGATTTTTCTACATTCCCATAAACAGTGAAATAGGGTTCGTTTACTTAGATCAGAGCAATTTTTTGCACAGGTAATAAACCAGACATTCTTAAGCTCTACAACCACTGATCATTTGTGAAGCTGTATTGACATCAGTGACAGGCTGTGCTGAACGCCAGACTGACCGTTTGAAGCGGTAATTTTCCCACAACAAAGCCATCTGAAACACACACAGTGTACATATTTTAGTACCTAATAGCGATAACTTGCAGAGATTACAGTGTAGTACGACGTACTTATAGCAAACTAGCATTAGCAACATTAGCTTACCGTCATATATGACCTAGTTTGTATCCTCACGTCTTCGGCTGTCCCAGAAGCTGCAGAACTGTTCCAGAGTGTTTTGTCTCACTGCCTGTACCCTTGTCTGGCGGTCCTTTTTGGCATTTACGGTGTAAAAAAGCCACAGACCGAGGAGTCGCCTTGTAAAGCCGCCATGTTGTGTTTGGCTTGGGTCGCGTGTTTTACGTCACAGGAGTGTGGCGCCGCCTTGCTGCAAAAAAAAATCCCGCCCACCACAGCTTAACCCCGCTTTACCCGGCTGCTATGGAGACACAACCGCGGCCGAACCGAGTAGTAACGAAACGAAACGAGGCGAGTCGAAATGGGCTAGTGGAAAAATGGCATTTGCTCTTTGTGTTAAAGGTTGACCTTGAGTTACCTCAATATTGATTAGTCTAAACCTCTACCTCAAATATGAGCAAGAATCTTTTTTGTAATTTTGCTTTTGACCTAGATCCTAAGATTTTTGAATACATGCATACGTATAGACAAATATATATCCTTGGCACTCTATTTAGATTTTATACACATTTAAACTACCTTTGAAATTTTGAATAGATATTTTACGGCAAACCCAAAACATTTATATCAAATATGTCAAAACCCACATACTTCTAGTTCACACTTTTGTACCCAGAATTTTTAAGTCTTTACAGGCATATACAGAACGTTAGTATATCCTAGACAATTATACAGTGTTTATATTTGGTCATACCCAAATTATTTTTGAAAATTTCAAGAAATTTTTTTCAGAAAACCAAATTTAAGGATCTACACCTTGGAATAGATACTGTTTACAAGCTTAAAACTTATGGACATCAGAACCTTTAGTTCAGCATTTGGATCAAGAATCGCCAAATTGGAATTTTGATGCCTAGGACTGCTATCAATGCTGAATAAAATTCACCATTAATGCCAAGGGGGGGGGGGGGGGGACTGTAGCATCATCTCACTTTAGCTCATCAATGGAATTATTCTTCAGCTTAAAGACATTGTTTCACCCAGGAAAAGTACAGTCAAGAACTGCTCTTTCATCCTCCAGTCCACAATTGAACTCACATTCCTTTGCTAAAACCAGCTTCAGGAATTCACTCTAATGCACTTCCTTTGGACTTTTTATGGCCCAATATAACTTGGGCAAAGAACAGCCCTTTATGGAATGCCCATATGGTCACTACAAATATCCACAGCTCAACATTGCCCCTACTGGCAACTCTGGGACATGCCGGATTTAACCAGTGAATCTTTTAATCACATCCTTAAGACTCATCTGTAAACCTCTTCCTTTTTTTCAGGACATCATGGGAAAAGCAAATTGACTCTTGATGTTTAATCTGGACAATCAATAATAGGTTTGAAATATATTAATCCTTGATTTAAATATGTGCATGCTAAAATGTTTGAATGGATGTTTATTCTTGCATGTTGATTTATAAGCACTGATTATACAGTGGGGCAAATAAGTATTTAGTCAGCCACCAATTGTGCAACTTCTCCCGCTTAAAAGATGAGAGAGGTCTCCAATTTTCATCATAGGTATACCTCAACTATGAGAGACAAAATGAGAAGAAAAAAAATCCAGAAAATCACATTGTCTGATTTTTAAAGAATTTATTTGCAAATTATGGTGGAAAATAAGTTTTTGGTCACCTACAAACAAGCAAGATTTCTGGTTCTCACAGACCTGTAACTTCTTCTTTAAGAGGCTCCTCTGTCCTCCACTCGTTACCTGTATTAATGGCACCTGTTTGAACTCGTTATCAGTATAAAAGACACCTGTCCACAACCTCAAACAGTCAGACTCCAAAATCCACTATGGCCAAGACCAAAGAGCTGTCAAAGGACACCAGAAACAAAATTGTAGACCTGCACCAGGCTGGGGAGACTGAATCTGCAATAGGTAAGCGGCTTGGTGTGAAGAAATCAACTGTAGGAGCAATTATTAGAAAATGGAAGATATACAAGACCACTGATAATCTCCCTCGATCTGGGGCTCCACGCAAGATCTCACCCCATGGGGTCACAATGATCACGAGAACGGTGAGCAAAAATCCCAAAACCACATGGGGGGACCTAGTGAATGACCTTCAGAGAGCTGGGACCAAAGTAACAAAGGCTACCATCAGTAACACACTACGCCGCCAGGGACTCAAATCCTGCAGTGCCAGACGTGTCCCCCGCTTAAGCCAGTACATGTCCAGGTCCGTCTGAAGTTTGCTAGAGAGCATTTGGATGATCCAGAAGAGGACTGGGAGAATGTCATATGGTCAGATGAAACCAAAATAGAACTTTTTGGTAAAAACTCAACTTGTCGTGTTTGGAGGAGAAAGAATGCTGAGTTGCATCCAAAGAACACCATACCTACTGTGAAGCATGGGGGTGGAAACATCATGTTTTGGGGATGTTTTTCTGCAAAGGGACCAGGACGACTGATCCGTGGAAAGGAAAGACTGAATGGAGCCATGTATCGTGAGATTTTGAGTGAAAACCTCCTTCCATCACCAAGGGCATTGAAGATGAAACGTGGCTGAGTCTTTCAGCATGACAATGATCCCAAACACACCGCCTGGGCAACGAAGGAGTGGCTTCGTAAGAAGCATTTCAAGGTCCTGGAGTGGCCTAGCCAATCTCCAGATCTCAACCCCATAGAAAATCTTTGGAGGGAGTTTAAAGTCCGTGTTGCCCAGCAACAGCCCCAAAACATCACTGCTCTAGAGGAGATCTGCATGGAGGAATGGGCCAAAATACCAGCAACAGTGTGTGAAAACCTTGTGAAGACTTACAGAAAACGTTTGACCTCTGTCATTGCCAACAAAGGGTATATAACAAAGTATTGAGATGAAATTTTGTTATTGACCAAATACTTATTTTCCACCATAATTTGCAAATAAATTCTTTAAAAATCAGACAATGTGATTTTCTGTATTTTTTTTTCTCATTTTGTCTCTCATAGTTGAGGTATACCTATGATGAAAATTGGAGACTTCTCTCATCTTTTAAGTGGGAGAACTTACACAATTGGTGGCTGACTAAATACTTTTTTGCCCCAATGTAAGTTACATGAATCATTAAGGTTTGCTTAGTTTTATATACAAGGGTATAGAGGAATATTCCAGTATTAAGACATGTATAAGATTTGCAATGTGTATCTCAAATCATGTGACTGCCAGCAGCCAGTCTCTGCTTGACAACAGTTCTCTCTAGGTTCAGACAAAAGACTGTTTGTTCATTGGGCTAAAGTTCATAAAGCCCGCCCATGAAGGAAGGCTATTGATCTGAGCTCCTGTCAATCACGGAGGCCGGCGAAAGTTTCCCCAGATAAAAAGGAAACAATGCCCTTTTTCATGCTCTTTCGGCTCCGCTGTTTACGCTAATACTCTTTTGTCTTATTGACTTCACGTCTCGTCTACAGCTGAGATCTTTTTCTGGAGAACAAAGGAACAAAAGACTGCCGAACAAAGACGCTTTCTCCCACGTTTTTTTTTTTTTTCTCCTACGATCACAGAGCAGATAACTCATAACTTTGCGTTCTGTCACTTCATGTACTTTTAATGTTTTTCTTTAAACGCCTAGGAATTAATTAATTCTTTCTTTCTTGAGCTCAATTGTAATCAACAGTTTAAAACTCTAATCGTAGACGTCTATATTTCTATAATTTTTCACCCGTTAAACTTTCTGTACAACCACCATTTTAAATTTAAGTTTTAATCTTGACTTTATTTTTATAGTTTTATTGACTATTCCCACACCAGAAGTTCTTCTCTCTAAAGTTCGAAACTCTTTTTGATTTGATATCGGATTAGATATTACAAATTATCCTCGAATTCTCTGGGAAGAGCTTGCCAACGGAGAAGAAAGAAGACTCTGCCTCGTTACCCAGCGTTGAAGGAACCATTATTGGGCGGTGCGGTTGGAGCAGTGGCTAGCACTGCACCAGCACAGCAACTCACCCTTGGCCATGGGATCCCTGGTTCGATCCCAGCCCCTGACCAACAGTGATCTGTGTGGAGTTTGCATGTTCTCCCCGTATCTGCGTGGGTTTACTCCAGGATTTCTCCGGTTTCCTCCCACAGGCCAAAAACATGCAGGTTAGGTTAATTGGAGACTCTAAAGTGGCCCTAGGTGTGAATGTGTGTGTGAATGGTTAAGGGATAGCACCGTACCGTGGCTGCTTCATCCATCCAGGTGGCTGCCCTCAATTTCCCCTCTGGGGATCAATAAAGTATACAAAATCAAAAAAAAAATATTGCCATCTTCGCTCGACCTAAGCTCCATCTGTGAGTCATACAGTCAAAATCCAGCCTGTTTGACCGCTTGACTATAAAGGTCGAACTGTGGACCCTGAAATATCTATGGGCAGATATTTCCCCTCAACATCCATGAAAGCTTCATGAGGACGACAGAAGAACTCAACTTCAACCATCACGCCAGTCACGTGAGCTGCAATTTTATTCATCTGCTGAATTAAACATCTGAGGTTCGATAATAATTTGATATCTAATCAGATGCAAATTAAGGAATCATTAACATAACTCCTTTTCATTAAAATTCCATTTTTATTTTCTTAAGAGTAATCCAGAATTTTCCATATAATTAATTTCATTTTCCTCATAAATTTACATTGTTTTCCATAATCAGTTAACTTCAAACTGATCTAAATTCATTTAACAGTTTAACCCTGGTTCTGTAATTGTTTAAATTGTTAATCTGTCATTTACAAGTTTAATTTTATGGTTAATGAAATCACTGCAATGTATTTTAATTGTCATTTTATTTAATAAATATGTGAAAATGAGAGATGTTGTTGAGAATTTATTTCATTCTGAGTCTGGTTTAAGTCCCCAGTATCAAATTCACTAAAATTTTGAGACTGATTATTAATTAATTTATTGAGTGATTAAACAGGTACAAAGTGAAATAAAGATTAAAATTGCTTCTTTAGATGGAATCTGGTGCCCCCAAGTATTATTTTTTCCTGTGTATATGAACCGAGAATTCATCTCAGGTTCCAATACATTAATATAAATTAAATAATGTTTATACCTGATCATAATTATTAACTCATATAACGTTACACCATTCTTCCTGGGACCGTGCTCCACCCCCATACAATGCTCTGCTTCATGGGCATCCCTCCTGTCGCAGTACCGGCAGCCATCAATTGCGCAGGGATGTTGGGACATGGCATCAGCATTAGCATGGCGATCTCCAGCTCTGTACTCCACCCCCAAAGGTGTACGGTGCTAGCTCTTCCAACCACCATACAATGTGCCCTTCCAGCTCTTTGAAGGGCATCAACCATTGGAGGGCTGAGTGGTCAGTTCAGACAGTGAAGGGCAGGCCACACAGGTAGTATCTGAAGTGACTTATCGCTCTCACAATAGCGAGGAGCTCTCCGCATGTCACACAATACTGGCGCTCAGCGTTGTTGAAGGTCTTACTGAAATAAGAGACCACTTTCTCCCCTTCTGACCCTACCTGACTCAACACTGCCCCCATCCCGACATCGCTGGCATTGGTGTCCAGGACGAAGGGTAAGTCAGGGTCAGGTGGTATGAGGATGGGAGACTCTGTCAAGGACTTCTTCAACAAGCTGAAGGCTTGTTCACACTCAGAAGTCCAAGTGAAGTCACAGTCTTTCTGCTGGAGGCCGAATAGGGGCGTGGCTATGCAAGAATAGCCACACACAAACTTCCTGTAGTAAGACACTAGTCCTATAAAGCTCTTTAGCTCTCGTAGGTTAGTAGGGGTCGGGCAGTCCTTCACTGCTTGCACCTTCTCCTCTAAGGTGCTGATGCTGTCTTCCCCCAGTCAGTGTCTCCAAAACTCCAGCTCTTTCCTCATGAAGCAGCACTTGTCGGGGTGGAGCTTCAAACCCGCTGCCTCTATCCACTGCAGAACCTGCCACAGGGCCCCCAAAGCTGCCCGGAAGGAGCTACCATGGACCAGGATGTCATCAAGGTAGACCAGGCACTTCTGTTGGGGAATGTCAGCCAACACGCTTTCCATTAATCGCTCAAATGCCGATGAGGCATTTCACAGGCTGAAGGGAAGAACCTGAAACTCTCACAGCCCCCTACCTGTGCAGAAGGCCATCTTTGATGTGGCTTCTGGGCTGAGGGGTACTTGCCAATACCTGCTGCACAGGTCAAGGGAGGAGAACCAAGAAGAGCCAGCTACCAAGTCCAGCGACTCATCAATGCAGGGCAGCGGGTATGAGTCCTTCTTGGTTACACTGTTCAAGGCTCTATCGTCAATGCAGAACCTCATCTTCTGGTTCTTCTTTTTGACCATCACAACCTCCAATACCCAGGGGCTGTCTGAAGGTTCAATAATCCCAGCCTTCAGCATCTCATTCATCGCAGTGTCAGCCGCTGCTTGATGTGCAAGGGGCAAGCCGGGGGGGGGGGGGGGGGGTCCTGATGGGAGATGCATCTCCAGTGTCAATCTCATGTTGCACCAGGTATGTTAGGCCCATTTCTTCCTCTGACAGTGCGAAAATGTCCTTGAAGTCCCACAACACCCAATACAGCTCCTCCTGCTGCTCAGAATCCACGTTGTCGCAGTTGCATCTCCATACCTCTCGTACTGCTGTTGGTCTGTCCACCCCCCCCCCCCCGACTGTGGGTAGCTGGTCCAAGGCAGGGGGCTGCACATTGTCCAGAGTGTGGTGCATAAGGCCTGATTCATAATGCATCTCCACCACTCCCACGGCTGCTAGTTGTGCTATTGGGGCCTCCGTGGGGTGCACCATTTCAACTTTGAGGCCCCCCGGTAAGGCCAGAGTGTTCTTTCCCAAGTCTAACACATAGCAGGCAGCCCGCAGGAAGTCCAAAACTAATATGCAAGAGTCCTGACCACACCTTAAAATCCACAGATCGATCCCCCACCCAAAAAGTCACTACCCCTCTTGCAAGCATGGGGGCTAGCTCACCCATCACTGTCTTCAGTTTCACTGCAGTAGGGTCCAGCTGTGTTCCGCCTGAGACCACGTCAGGCCTCATCAAGGTTGGTTGTGGAGCCAGTGTCGATGAGGGTAATGCAGGCTCCTGCCAGGGTGATGGGGATGTGGCAAAAGCCCCCTAGATGGGTCCAACTGACCACCCTCACAGACTCGGCGGTGTCATCTGCTTCTAGGGGGAGTGGAGGCCCGCTCCCCCGTCTGTGCAGTTGGACTCCATCCACTGGAAACAATTCAGGGTGAGACTCAGGGAAGTGGGTCTGCATCGTCCCATCTACTCCGACCCTTGGCCATTTCCCTGGGCACCAGTATGCTTCGGGCACCGCATGCTGATATGACCAGCCTGGCCACAAGTAGTGACGCAGCTCGGAGCAGTTCAGTCAGTTCAGCCTCCCATGCCTGCTTCTCTTGGCTTGGCCCTTCCTGTCCCACTGCTCTCACGATGGGGTTGTTTCCGGTGTAAGCATTCCCGGCTATCGCTCAGACGGCCTTCCTCTCCACAGCCAGATCTAGGGCCTCCTGCAGGGTACGAAGGTGCGCCAGTTGGGTCTGTATGCGCAGATCTCTTCGGGTTATGGCTCTGGTGAACTGATCTCTGCCTAGCTCGCTTTGTACTTCCGGAGGCATGCAGGTGTAAGCTTTTCTCGCCAGTGTTTCAATGTCAATAGACAGAACACAGAGTGGTTCTCCGGGCTGTCTCTGCCTGTTTGGCAGCTCTGAGCATAGAACACTGGCCTGATTGCATTGTCCAAAACGCCGTTGCAGAGCCCCCACTAAAGCCCCATAATCCTCTCTCTCTACTGGGATAAGCAGCAGCAAGCATGCTAAGGCAGTATCTGTTAGGCACAGGGCCAGCTGAAGTGCTTTATTTTCTTCTGACCAATGTGCAGCCCATGCTAACAGTTCAAATTGGGCATGGAAAGCCCCCCCAGTCTGCATTACCGGAGTATTTTGGCGTTTTCACTTGAAGTTGGACACCCTGGGTGCCGCCATCTTTGTTTACATTCGGAGCCATATAGCTATTGGTGGGCACTCCCATGCTTGCGTACACCTCCATTGCCCTCAATCCAAAACCAGCATCGGCAGCTAGTTTTCTGGCTGCATGTCTCAGACGAGCCATATGTTCCGTAGCCCCTTTGTGTCCCACCTCATCAGCGAAAATGCTGTCCACCTCTTCCTCCTTAATCCTCTATGCAGCATCGGTCTTGTTTCTACCATCTCATCTGCAGGCTCCCAAGGCCGATTAGCTGTGTTTGGGTTAGCTGTAGCTAGGAGGAATAGCTGGTGAAGCACCGGGGTTTAACTTCTGACACCAATGTAGCTTCCGACAGACACGTTGTAAAAACCACAAAGAGATTGCCAATTTAGCACCTTTATTTTTAACAGGATGGGTCACTGTAGGTTGTGACCATGCCACAAAAATAGGGTGCTGAACCAAGCAACAAGAAAAGCGAAACTTCTGCTCCGTCTCTCTCTCACTCACCCACACACTGCACGCTCCTCCTCCTCATGCTCTCCCTCCCTCTCTCTTCCACACAGCCCAACCGCACAACCTCACGCACGACAGACAGAGAACCCGAACATTACAATATATATGTGACCCGTGCTGGCAAAATGAGTCGGAATGCGCACCAGGTAATTACGAGCTACAGGCACAAGAAGTCATAAATCATGATTCTTTCTTTGTTGGCTGGCGGCAAGTTCCGGGAAAACCCCCATCAGTGCCTGGTATCACTGTAAAGTTTGGAACTCCTACTTTCTAAAAATGCAAGTTTTTGCATAAGACATACCTCAGGACTGATCAAACACAAGTTTTCAAACTAGCCAAAATACAAACAAAATCGGCTTGTTGCTGTTCCGTTTTTGTGCAATTCCTACAAATTAAATATCATTTTGAAGGTCTTTCAATACAGAATATTAAAATAACATTACCTCAGTTTTGAAAATTTCCTCAATGCGACTCATTTTGCCAGCACGGGTCACACATTTAATTCAATTCAACTTTATTTATATAGCGCCATTTCACAACAACCGTCATCCCATAGCACTTTCAACTGTAGGGGAAACCCCCACAATTGTAGAAAGACCCCAGCAATCAGGCGATCCCCGGTGAGCAAGCACCTGGCGATGGTAGAGAGGAAAAACTCCCTTTTAACAGGAAGAAACCTCCAGCAGATCCAGATATTTAAATAACCAGAGGGAATTGATTCATTTAAACCAACATAATCCTCTTGCCCTAACCAAGTCTCTGTAAGGGATATTAAATTAATCTGATGATCAATTCACAGATCATGGACTAGCAGAGACTTGGGAGTTAGAGACCTAATATTTAACAAACCGCATTTAATTTTTAAATTATGAGGAGGAACAGAGGCCAAATCATTCAATTTAGAGGCTTCATGTGTTAATTTGAGTTTCACCAACTTTTTGTTTCATCACTCTGGGATGCTTATATATTATATTTTTATTTACTTTGGAGGGAGCAGACAATGATTCTCTGATGGGGAAGACAGGGGCTAAGTTGAGGGGTGGCGGATGAAGAGGAGCTGCAGAGAAGCCTGTAAGACTGCGACTCTGCTTTTTGGTCCCAACTCTGAGTTGTCAAGATTTTGGAAATTGCATAAAAATGATGCCAAATTATTAGATAAATGAGACACACCATCCAAGGTGGGATGGACACCGTCTCGTCTAATAAGACCAGGTTTTCCCCAAAATGAGTTCCAATTGTCTATGTAGCCCACATTGTTTGCAGGACACCACACAGACAGCCAGCGGTTGAAGGATGACAAGTGTCTAAACATGTCATCACTGGTCAGATTGGGGAGGGGCCTGGAGAATACTACAGAGGCAGACATCATTTTTGCAGTTACACACTGATTCCACAATAAGTTTTGTGACTTCCGACTGCCGGAGTCAGATGTCATTAATGCTGGCGTGGATAACAGTTGTAGAGTATTTATAGTTACTTTTAGCCAGCATTTTCAAATTTGACTCGATGTCGCCTGCTCTGGCCCTGGGAATGCATTTGACTATGGCCGCTGGAGTCTCTAGGTTCACATTTCTGACTACAGAGTCGCCAATGATCAGAGTTTTTTCCTCAGCGGGTGTGTCACTGAGCGGGGAAAAGCGATTAGAAACATGAACAGGTTGGTGGTGAACCAGAGGCTTGCGACTGTGCTTCCTTCTCACTGTCACCCACCTGTTCTCTCCTGGCTGCTCAGGAGAGGTGGAAGCCGGGGGACGGCTAGCAGGCCCTATGCTAGGGTGCTCCGCTACAGCTAAGGGGCATCTGTCATTATTAACTGGCACTGTCGGTGTTTCAATTCAGCGTAGCCGGGATTCCAAATCACACAACCTCGACTCGAGCGCCTCAAAAAGACCACATTTATTACATTTATCATTATCACTAAACGAGGCAGAGGTGTAGCTAAACATCTGACAGAGAGAGCACACCAGAGGAGAAGGGGAAGGGGAGCTAGTAGCCATAGCTAGAGGCTAACCCAAAGCTAACACAAACACAGATGAAGGATGAACAGAAGGCTAAAAAGGGTGATTAGGTGACACTGAGTGCGCACACAGGTGCAAGGTGCAAGAGGCTTGTTAAACAGAAGTGAGGGTGATGGTAGATGGGGAAAAAAGCGATTAAAATACAATTAAAGGCAATAATCCTCAGGAGAGTGATGAGAGCTAACCACAGAGCAAACCACAACGACAGCCAGCAACACAGGACGTGGCGATACATTATGTTAGTCGTGTTGGCATTATCGCGTTAATCGCCCATTAACGCTTCGCCCCCATTAACGGTGACAAATTTTGTGATAACAGTTAACGGCAGTTAACAGCAGAAAGCACGAACAGTATTTTTTTATGGCCTCCATATGGCTGCGCTCTGCAGCCGTCAACACTGGTTGCACCATGCAGACATTGTGAGGTCAAACAAGCTGGATTACAGCCATGGAAATTCCCAAAACACTGTCATGTTTAAGTTTATAACGTTATCTGTCGGAGTTCTCTGTTGTGTCCATAAAAAGGGAGAAGGCAAGGTGACAGTTTACACTCTTTATTAAATCAACAGGAACCAAACAAGAGTCGCTCCGCACAGGCCAAGGGTCCACAGCAAAAGAGACAGAGCCCCTTCTGCCATGGCCTCTTATACTCCCTGTAAGAGAAGGAATAAGCAGGGCTGAAGCAAGTTGGAGGGAAGAGCAGGAGAGGAGGTGTACTGCAAGACACGAGCGCACAGGGGCGGAACAACATCCATCAGCCTTCATCTGCGCCAACTGCAACAAAGACTACCACTCAAGGATTGGTCTATACAGCCGATTCAGGCGCTGCACCAACCCTTGATAAGACACACTTCACCATTGCCTCTTCGATACGTGGATGCCAAGAGAACACACACATATATATATATACAGTATATATATATATATATATATATATACATACACACACACACGTGTGTGTGTGTGTGTGTACACAGTATATACTGTATATATATATATCAAAGTCCATCCCGTAGTTTACCTCAGACAATTTTGTGTTTTCCATGAAAAGTCACAATTTTAGTTTACCACCATGAGTTGTAAAATGAATAGAAAATATAGTCAAGACATTGACAAGGTTGGAAATAATGATCTGTATTTGAAATAATAATTTTTTCCTTCAAACTTTGCTTTCGTCAAAGAATCTTCCATTTGCAGCAATTACAGCATTGCAGACCTAACATGATTGCACAAGGGTTTTCTAATCATCCATTAGCCTTCTGATGCAATGAGCAAACACATTGTACCATTAGAACACTGGAGTGATAGTTGCTGGAAATGGGCCTCTATACACCTATGTAGATATTGCACCAAAAACCAGACATTTGCAGCTAGAATAGTCATTTAAAATAAGGAAATTTCTAAGTGACCCCAAACCTTTGAACGGTAGTGTATATATATATATATATATATATATATATATATATATATATATATATATATATATATACTGTATATAAAACCAATGGTCTCTACTATTTGTGTTTATTACTATGGAGCAAGTAGCATGTCCATTTGGCTAGTTAGCAGCCAAACAACCTTGTCCATTACCTACCAGCAACTGATTTAGGCCTCAACAGCAAAAATTACTTCAGTATCAACTCAGATTACCTCCATTGCAGAACTCAACACATTAAATCCCCCTCTCTGGAGGTTGTCAGAAGGCATTTTATAGGAAATGCAGGAAATGAGTAAGTGAAGTGGAAGGAGGAGATGCAGGCGGATGCAAAATAGATTCATCATTGAAAAGTTAATGACATCACTCCATCATAAAAGAAGTCCAGGAACACTATGAACATCAGCAGTCATCTGGTGGGGGACAAAAATTCCTGAAAATGTCTCCTGAAGGAGGCCTCAGCACTGCAGGGCACTGCTTCAGTGAACTACATTACACCGTTGATTTGTTGTGTCTGATCGGAACAGAGACATAATGTCCACTGAGACTGTAATGTACTGGCTACCAAATCAATGTTCTTTTGTTGATACTAACAACCTCCTGCTGCTTCCCTGTCTGTAGGAAACTTTGCTGCTGCTTCTGCTTCATTCTCAGAGGACAAAAACAGTTTAAATCGAAAAAAGAGATTTTCTAAATCACAAAGAAATGCAGGAGGCCACTGATTACAGGTGACATTGACCCAAGATGTGTCATGTTTCCGAGCACGGATGAGCGTCGTGCTCAGCCTCTAGTTGGTTTAGTTATTTTCTGTAGTTCTGCAGCTTTGTGTATTTTATATTTAGTAGTGTTTGTTGTATTTTGTTATCTGGGTTTGTCAAACTTTTATTTCTGGTCTTAGTTTCCTGTCATTTTATCTTAGTGTGGGTTTTGATGCATTTCTGTATTATCTTGTTTTCCAATATATTTTTCTGTGCTTATCATTTGCCCTTTTTCTTAGATCTCCTTTGCAGTCTTAGTATTTGAGTTTGTATTATTAGCTTTCCTCAGTTTTGTATCCTTATCCTCTCTTCAGTTCTCTTTTTGTACTTTGATATTAGTATTCCAGTTTTTGTATTTATCCTGTTCCCACCTTGGTGGTTATGTTTTCCCTTTTTATATCCTCTTGTCTGTTTCTCATTTTGTATTTATTGTCAGTTACTTTTTCGCCGTAGCTTCTTGTGCTTTTACTGTGACAGTGTCCTTTGTTTACTTCCTGTGCTACTAGCTGAGTTTCGCAGTTGTCCGCAGGTGTTGTTGTTTAGGTTAATCATCGTTGTTCTTGTACCCACGCCTGATTATGATTTGGTACCCTTTATAAGGCTCCGCAGTTCGGCGCTGCAACCTAGTCTCCTTCTGACGTGACTTCCATGTTTAAGGACTTTATTCCTGCATGTGTCCCACGCTTCTACTGTTTATTCCTGGTGTGTGTTCCACGCCTGCGCCGTCCGGCTATTCGTCCTCCTGTTTCCTGCCTTGCCAAACATCTTTTAAGTTTTTGTGTTTTTGTATTTCTTTATTATTAAATGTGCAAACTCACAGCTTGTGATTGGTGTCCTCAATCTGCCCCTGTAAGGGCAGTTTATGACAAGATGTGTACAATGCACAAGGGAGGGCTGAAAAATTCATAGGCTGAAAAGTTCATAATGGTCAAATTTGACCAAATGTGGTTGATTTTTCAACATAGTCTCCCCTTTGGCCCACATACTTCTTCCATCATTGTTGCAATGCTTGCATCCCTGCGGTTGAAAAATAAACCACATTTGGTCAAATTTGACCACTATGAACTTTTCAGCCCCCCCCCCCCCCCCCCCCCCCCAGTTCATAAGTACATTGTAAAACAGATCCTCATCGTTTCCGATGTGGATCAGAGTTCAGATGGGAGATACAGTTGCAATAAATAAATTATACGGTACAATCCTCAATAATAACTATGCTTATTGGCAAAATTTCCAAACACTCTGTTTTGAATGGTAACTAACTAAATACACATTTAAATACCTCTGCACAACCAGGACTGTGTCTTCCCAAACAGAAAAATCAAATTTTTAATCACCATGGAAGTCTTAAAATTAATTAACACTCTGAATAGAACCCCCTCATGAGAGCATATCTGCAAATCACATTGTGTTTCAAGTACATCTGATTCAACTATTAAAAGGCTTAATCAGTTGCATCAAGAGTGCTTGTGATAGAACACATCAAATATTTGGACAGGCTAGAGCAAGGTTAACCAACTAGTGGACTCCGGTCCAGATTCAGACCCTGAGAGTCCTCTGCCCGGACCCCAAACCCTTTTGATATAATTTGGGGGAAAAGGGAGACTGTTTTGTTTTGGTGGGGAAAAAGCGGAACTGAATTGTGGTATTGGCAACCGCCTGGACAGATTATGGCACAAGCCCTTGGGTGCTCTCCTGCTGCAGACTCCCCTCGCCGCTGTCCCACGAATGCCACAGAGACTCTGTGGCTCCAACCACTCCAGAGTATATGCAGCGGGTCGCAAAATCACGGTTCGCTGCGGGCGCCACACACACACACACACACACACAAGGCTGACAGCCAGCACATCCACCCTGGACAGACACGCTTTGTTTCAGGTCTGTATCCACGAAATGAAGCAATGTTGTGAAACTGAGTGTATTTATCAGGGCACTTTTTCCTCTATTCTGCCAAGAGTCAGTGTTGCCAGATGGGAAATGTTGAAGTATCGTACCAGCGGCTTAAAATTATTCAAGCCAATCCAATCCAACTTTATTTATAAATCACTTTAAAAACAACAACAGCTGACACATCAATGACTAAAATATAAAAACATAAAAACAATAAAATACAGCTTAAAAAAAGTACAAAACAGCACAAACAAAACAGTAGTCACACAATAGAGACAATAAGAACAAATAAAATCAGTGTCTCAAACTGGGTCAAAAGCCAGAGAATAAAAACAGGTTTTAAGATGAATTTTAAAACTAGACAGTGAAGAGGCCTGTCTGATGGACAATGGCAGATTATTCCACAATTTAGGAGCAGCAACAGAAAAAGCTCTGTCTCAAAATGATTGTATTTTGAGGAAAATTATCATACACACCCAGTTTTCATTCTGACATGACTCGGGACCATCTGCATCAGTAACGTTATCACAGATGGTGCATATTATAGCCTATAGTGCAGTTTTACCTTTAAATAATCTCACGTGTTGAAAAAAGCGCCTCTACCTGTGTGGAGTACAGGATGAGCCCATGGCCTGCACTGAAAAGCCCAGAATTATCAATCATACTTAACTATCTTCTATATGGCTTCTGTTGAATCATCATATACAGTGGTGTGAAAAAGTGTTTGCCCCTTCCTGAGTTCTCATTTTTTTTTGTATGTTTGTCACACTTAAATGTTTCAGATCATCAAACAAATTTAAATATTAGACAAAGATAACAAGTAAACACAAAATGCAGTTTTAAATGAAGGTGTTTATTATTAAGGGAAACAAAAATCCAAAACTACATGGCTGTGTGTGAAAAAGTGATTGCTCCCTAAACCTAATAATTGGTTGGGCCACCTTTAGCAGCAACAACTGCAATCAAGCATTTGCGATAACTGTCAATGAGTCTTTTACAGCGCTGTGGAGGAATTTTGGCCCACTCATCTTTGCAGAATTGTTGTAATTCAGCCACATTGGAGGGTTTTCAAGCATGAACCGCCTTTTTAAGGTCATGCCACAGCATCTCAATCAGATTCAGGTCAGGACTTTGACTAGGCCACTCCAAAGTCCTCATTTTGTTTTTCTTAAGCCATTCAGAGGTGGATTTGCTGGTGTGTTTTGGATCATTCGCCCTTTTCACATTCCCCACAATGCAATGCGCAACCGGCAACATCCGGTAGTTTGTTTACACTGGCTCACATGCATACACAATGGAGACAGAGTTCAAGATACGTCGAAATAAAGCCACAAATCAGGGTTCCAGATGCGTAGTACCTTTCTGTAGTAATCGCCAGGGTACAGACAAGGAACAGGGCATAAGAAGATCATACTATAGGTTTCCCAGCGGTGAAAAAAACGCAGATCTTCGGCGAATTTGGGAGAGCAAAATCAGGCATGAAGGATGGACTGCAAGTGTCAGTGACAGAATTTGTTCAGACCATTTTCAAGGAGGTAAGAGCACTGTTTGAATAATATATTTATCTATATTGTATTACCTGTTATTATTCAATAAAATGTTAGCATTTAGTCTAATTTTAGGTTCCAAACTAATCACTGATCAAATCCAATACAAAGTTAACATAGTATCAATTTTCTTTTTTTATTAGTTAATATAGTCTTGTCAGACTTCTGCATTATAAATTATATAGTTGTATGTGTGTGTATTTTGTTTGTTTATTTACATATATATATGTATTTGAACTTTATACATATATAATAAAGCTGTCAGTAACTACTGACACTGCCTCCTTTTTTTATTTAAATTCTGGCATAATTAGTATCTGTTAAACTAATTTCTATTTTTATCCAACAGGTGTACGCACACACAAGAAAGGTTCACTGGGATATATTCCTGCGAAGTTTAAATAGACCGGACAAACGAAGAAGCGACAGACGATGACATCAACTTCTGCCTCCCCTGTCATTCCATTGCTATTCTGCAAAGATTCGTGGACTCCAAAGGAAGAATCCCCAAAGAAAGTCAACAAAAAAACTGTGGAGCAAAGACGACAGAGAGAGGAGACGAAACTCAGAATGGCAAGAGAGCAAACTGAACTTGTGTGGAGAGAAACTGGACATGACCACGTTAAAGCATGTACTCAGAAGAGTACATGTTTCTGTAGAGATTCCCATTCCCAGGCACAGAAGATTGATTCTGGCAGTTTTTGAAAATGAAGCGTTAACATGGTACTGTTTACAGTACTGTTTCAGTGTTTTTGCTGGCAGTGCTTTCACCTCTGTGTACGTTTTAGGGACTTTCCCTGTCATTTTCTGCTAGAATCCATACGACATTATGCACCTGCAAGAAATGATGAAAAGATGTCACATTGTGTATAGATAAATGTATGTATAATACTATATATACAGTATGTGTAACCACTAGTTGAAAATAAACGTTTAATGTACATCAACAATGAGCAGCTGATAACCTGCTGACATGCACTCACATGGGTTATGCCTCATGAGTCATGGGTGTAACTTACAACTTCTAAATATGTCACAAAAACACGCTGCATACGCAATTAGCATAGCATGGCATACAACCAAAACACAATAGAAAGCTCGAAAATATTACTAGGTATATTACTGCAGCTTGATATGTATAGAAAACTGTTTAACTTACCACAAATCAGTAAGAAAATCGCTCCCCCGTTGCTAGATTCAAGCGTGTTTATGTTGGGCGCTGGGAAACCGGATGTTGCCGGTTGCGCGAGGAATTGTGGGATTGTGAAAAGGGCGAATTGTCCTGCTGCAGAACCCAAGTGCGCTTCAACTTGAGGTCACGAATAGATGGCCGGACATTCTCCTTCAGGATTTTTTGGTGGACAGAGGTAGAGCATCTGCGCCACAACCGGGAGGTCGGGGTTCAAGTCCCGGCCGGGTCATGCCAAAGATCATATAAAATGGAACTTCCTGCCGTCCAGCTTGGCACTCAGTAAAAATGGAACGGAGGAGAGAAGCAGTGGGCAGCAGTGGCTCAGGAGGTAGAGCGGGTCATCCAATAACCAGAGGGTTGGTGGTTCCAATCCCGCTCTCCCCAGCCATTCTGTCGTTGTGTCCCTGGGCAAGACACTTTACCCACCTTTTCCCCAGTGTCCACAACACTGGGTATAAATGTGTATAAATGTTCGGTAGAGGTCGGAGGGGGTTTGCCAGATATGTTGTTAGAGAATGAAAACATAATATAAACAGTGACTTTCCATCAGACAGCTGAGACTGTGATCCACCAAAGTTAAAACACATTTGCTTGCTACCTGGATAAAGATTATTCAAAAATGGATTTTGATCTCCAAAAGGAATTTGAGAGGTGGGATCATCTCTCTGTCACAGCAGACATTTGGATTGTGGATAATGGACATTTTCTTTGGATCACTGCATATCGGATTAATCCATATCATAAAAGTAAGACAATCATAGACAGCTTTATGCAGTGTTGCCAACTCACTCTTTTAGAGTGATCCTCACCCTTTTTCCCTCTCTCTCACTCCAAAAACCCCATTTCTCACTCCAAAATTAGGAAATTACTGGCAATATCATGTTGATTTTCTTCAGATTGTTCCCACAATACAAGCTCTCAGGGCAGGATAAAGCAGACTGAACATGTTCTAAAAGTTCTGTCTGAAACAGTCCGTTTTCAGCCTGACATTAATAAACCCATAATCTATCCATCCATCCATCCATCCATCTTCTACCGCTTTTCCGGAGGTCCGGGTCGCGGAGGCAGCAGTTCAAGCAGAGAAGCCCAGACTTCCCTCTCCCCAGCCACCTGCTCCAGCTCTTCAGAGGGGATACCAAGGCTTTCCCAGACCAGCTGGGAGACATAGTCTCTCCACCGAGTCCTGGGTCTGCCCCGGGGTCTCCTCCCAGTGGGACGTGCCTGAAACACCTCAAGTGGAAGGTGTCCAGGAGGCATCCTAATCAGATGCCCATACCACCTCAACTGACTCCTTTCAATGTGGAGGAGCAGCGGTTCTACTCTGAGCCTCTCCCGGATGACTGAGCTCCTCACCCTATCTCTGAGGGTGAGTCCAGCAATCCTACGGAGAAAGCTCATTTCAGCCGCTTGTATCCGCGATCTCGTTCTTTCGGTCATTACCCAAAGCTCGTGACCATAGGTGAGAGTAGGAACGTAGATTGACTGGTAAATCAACAGCTTTGCCTTAGAACTAAGCTCCCTCTTCACCACAACAGACCGGTACAACGTCCGCATCACTGCAGATGCTGCTCCAATCCGTCTGTCGATCTCTCGCTCCATTTTCTCCTCACTCGTGAACAAAACCCCAAGATACTTAAACTCCTCCACTTAGGGCAGGAGCCTGTCCCCAACCCGGAGAGGACAATCCACCTTTTTCCGGCTGAGGACCATGGACTCGGACTTGGAGGTGCTGATTCTCATCCCAGCCGCTTCACACTCAGCGGCAAACCGTCCCAGCAAGAGCTGTAGGTCATTGCTGGATGAAGCCAACAGGACAACATCATCTGCAAACAACAGAGATGAGATCCTGTGGTCACCAAGCATGACACCCTCCATTCCCTGGCTGTGCCTAGAAATCCTGTCCATAAAAATTATGAACAGGATCGGTGACAAAGGGCAGCCCTGGCAGAGTCCAACTCTCACTGGGAATGACTCCGACCGAGTGTTTGCAATACGAACCAAACTCTCACAACGGTTGTACAGAGACCGAATAGCTCGTAACAACAAGCCCGATACCCCATACTCCCGAAGCACCCCCCACAAAAATCCCCGAGGGACGCGGTCAAATGCCTTCTCCAAGTCCACAAAACACATGTAAACTGGTTGGGTAAACTCCCACGAACCCTCAAGAATTCTCGAGAGGGTAAAGAGCTGGTCCGATGTGCCACGGCCAGGACGAAAACCACATTGCTCCTCCTGAATCCGAGGTTCGACCAACGGCCGGACTCTCCTCTCCAGTACCTTGGCATAGACCTTCCCAGGGAGGCTGAGGAGTGTGATCCCTCTATAGTTGGAGCACACCCTCCGGTCCCCTTTTTTGAAGAGAGGAACCACCACCCCGGTTTGCCATGCCAAAGGCACTGCCCCCGACCTCCACGCAATGTTGCAGAGGCGTGTCAACCATGACAACCCAACAACATCCAGGGCCTTGAGGTACTCAGGGCGAATCTTGTCCACCCCCGGGGCCCGGCCACCAAGGAGATTTTTAACCACCTTGGCGACCTCAGCCCCTGTGATAGGCGAGTCATCCCCCTCGTCCCCAAACCCTGCTTCCTCTGTGGAAGGCGTATCAGTGGGATTGAGGAGATCCTCAAAGTATTCCTTCCACCGCCCGACGATATCCCCAGTTGAAGTCAACAGTGTCCCATCCGCACCATACACAGTGTGGACGGGGAACTGCTTTCCCCTCCTGAGCCGCCGAACAGTTTGCCAGAATCTCTTTGAAGCCGACCGAAAGTCTTGTTCCATGGCCTCACCGAACTCCTCCCATACCCAGGTTTTTGCTTCAGCAACCACCCGAGCTGCACTCCGCTTGGCCTGCCGGTACACCTCAGCTGCTTCGGGAGTCCCACAAGCCAACCAAGCTTGATAGGACTCCTTCTTCAGCTTAATGGCCCCCCTCACCACTGGTGTCCACCACTTGGTTCGGGGGTTGCCACCACGAGATGCACCGACCACCTTGCGGCCGCAGCTCTGGGCCGCCGCTTCAACAACAGAGATGGAGAACATGGCCCATTCAGACTCCATGTCTCCAGACTCCCTCGGAATGTGGTTGAAGTTCTTCCGGAGGTAGGAGTTGAAGACCTCCCGGACAGGGGCCTCAGCCAGACGCTCCCAGCACACCCTCACTATACGTTTGGGTCTACCAGGTCTGAATGGCTTCCTCCCCTGCCATCGGATCCAACTCACCACCAGGTGGTGATCAGTTGACAGCTCTGCACCTCTCTTTACTCGGGTGTCCAAGACATACGGTCGCAGGTCTGATGATACGATAACAAAATCGATCATTGACCTGCGACCTAGGGTGTCCTGGTGCCAGGTGCACATATGGACACCCTTATGCTTGAACATGGTGTTCGTTATGGACAGACTGTGGTTAGCACAGAACCCATAATCTAATCAATTAATTAAATTATCTTGCTATGTGTCCAAGGTGATTTAAGTATGCATTTAAAAGTAATGTGAAAGTTACTTTTCCATGTAACTAGTTACTTTTATCATGCAGTAACTGGTAAAGTAAATCACTTACTTTTGAAAAGAAGAAACTAGTAACTATAATTAGTTACTACTTTTTAGTAACTTGCCCAGTACTGGTTACTGAACATTAAAAGTTCCACCTCCCCTTTCACTGTAATCATGGAATTACAGCTCCATCCATGCTGTAAAAAAAAAAAAAAAAAATTAAATTAAAAATTAAAAATTAAAAAAAAAAAAAAAAATATATATATATATATATATATATATATATATATATACACTACCGTTCAAAAGTTTGGGGTCACCCAGACAATTCTGTGTTTTCCATGAAAAGTCACACTTTTATTTACTACCATGAGTTGTTAAACGAATAGAAAATATAGTCAAGACATTGACAAGGTTAGAAATAATGATTTGTATTTGAAATAATAATTTTTTCCTTCAAACTTTGCTTTCGTCAAAGAATCCTCAATTTACAGCAATTACAGCATTGCAGACCTTTGGCATTCTAGCTGTTAATTTGTTGAGGTAATCTGGAGAAATTTCACCCCACGCTTCCAGAAGCCCCTCCCACAAGTTGGATTGGCTGGATGGGCACTTCTTGCGTACCATACGGCCAAGCTGCTCCCACAACAGCTCAATGGGGTTTAGATCTGGTGACTGGCCACTCCATTACAGATAGAATACCAGCTGCCTGCTTCTTCTCTAAATAGTTCTTGCACAATTTGGAGGTGTGCTTTGGGTCATTGTCCTGTTGTAGGATGAAATTGGCTCCAATCAAGCACTGTCCACAGGGTATGGCATGGCTTTGCAAAATGGAGTGATAGCCTTCCTTATTCAAAATACCTTTTACCCTGAACAAATCTCCCACCTTACCAGCACCAAAGCAACCCCAGACCATCACGTTACCCCCGCCTTGTTTGACAGATGGCATCAGGCACTCTTCCAGCATCTTTTCAGTTGTTCTGCGTCTCACAAATGTTCTTCTGTGTGATCCAAACACCTCAAACTTCGATTTGTCCATCCAGAACACTTTTTTCCAATCTTCCTCTGTCCAATGTCTGTGTTCTTTTGCCCGTATTAATCTTTTTCTTTTATTGGCCAGTCTCAGATATGGCTTTTTCTTTGCCACTCTGCCCTGAAGGCCAGCATCCCGGAGTCGCCTCTTCACTGTAGATGTCGACACTGGCGTTTTGTGGGTACTATTTAATGAAGCTGCCAGTTGAGGACCTGTGAGGCGTCTATTTCTCAAACTAGAGACTCTAATGTACTTATCTTCTTGCTCAGTTGTGCAGCAGAGCCTCCCACTTCTCTTTCTACTCTGGTTAGAGACTGTTTGTGCTGTTCTCTGAAGGGAGTAGTACACACCGCTGTAGGAAATCTTCAGTTTCTTGGCAATTTCTTGCATGGAATAGCCTTCATTTCTAAGAACAAGAATAGACTGTCGAGTTTCATATGAAAGTTCTCTTTTTCTGGCCATTTTGAGCGTTTAATCAACCTCACAAATGTGATGCTCCAGATACTCAACCTGATCAAAGGAAAGTCAGTTTTATAGCTTCTCTAACCAGCTAAACTCTTTTCAGCTGTGCTAACATGATTGCACAAGGGTTTTCTAATCATCCATTAGCCTTCTGACGTAATGAGCAAACACATTGTACCATTAGAACACTGGAGTGATAGTTGCTGGAAATGGGCCTCTATACACCTATGTAGATATTGCACCAAAAACCAGACATTTGCAGCTAGAATAGTCATTTACCACATTAGCAGTGTATAGAGTGTATTTCTGATTAGTTTAAAGTTATCTTCATTGAAAAAAAACAATGCTTTTCTTTCAAAAATAAGGAAATTTCTAAGTGACCCCAAACTTTTGAACGGTAGTGTATATATATATATATATATATATATATATATATTGAAGGAATTTTGTAGTATGGAATTATATTTTGTGTCTGGTTTTTTTTTTCGTCTTACAGTTTGAAAGAATTTTTCTGCACTGAAAATATTGTATAGAGGTGGACATTTTGCGAAGTTTTGTTTTTAGATAGTAATCTTTTTTTAAAGAAATGCAATACAATTTAGTTTGTGTTCTTGTCAATTGTCTCCATCTGCTTCAGCTGCACAGTGGCCGGGTCCCACCCTATTAAGGGGGTGAGGTGGCATTATTCCCCTGTGGGATTGCCTTGACACTACAGCCTATTTGTGTGTGTGCTCCAGCTCGCTTGCAGCCCTGCCCCTGCCCTGACCACCAAAACTACAGAATCACATAAACCTGCTTTTTGCAAATGTCTCACCTTGTTGCTTCTCTGGAAACCTTCCGCCTCTTTTCCCCCCAGCCACTGGCTCTGGACCTGTGTCAGCTCCTCACTCCCGAAGCTGCCACAGCTGTATAAGTCAAGCAATCATCCAATTAATCCTCACTCTCCTCTCCCCTCTTCCTGCAAGTTCTCCCCAGGCCTGGGAATCCTGTCCTCGCCTACCTCCGTGCCTCACCTCCTGCCTTGGCCTAGTCATCGGCCTGCCCGCAGCCTCAGGCTCCTTTCCCGGCTCCCCACCTGCAAACAGACATGTAACTATAACTCATTTCTTAGCATATCAGAACCATCATTGCCTTGCCATCCTTATCGTAGTATTAACCTCTCCCCTCTCTTCCCCACAGGGCACCAGTCCCCGCAATTATCAAATTTGTAAATAAAAATACTTAACCTTGCACCTTACCTGTTGATCTGTTGTGGTTTCTGCTCCTTGGTTTCCACCTTGTCGAAACATGTCAGTTTTCCTGGAAAACATTTTTATGATTTTAGGTGTAGATTTTAGAATTTTAGACCTATTTATTTGGACTCAAATACATTTAGTGTTCTCCTGTATTATAAATATTTAAATTGCATATTTTGTTTTAAATTGAACAAAGAATTCATTTTAATATTTTTTGCAAAATAATGTGTGGAAGCAAATTAAATGACACTGGCCTGTCTGTAGACAGCTGTGATCTTCTGAAAGAATGTCAAGGAAATGATGGCAGTTTTTAAAAGCACATTTTCAGATAAATTTGTCCATGTGCCAGATTTCTCTTCCATTTGTTTTAATAAAAGATGGTGGAAGTAAATTCATGGGTCACTGCAAATACTTTGCTTCAAAAGGACCAAGTTGTCACACAGTGGGAGGGAAAAATCCTGACTGAGAAAAAAATCCATCAAGATGCATTGAGAATGGTTTTAGAATCAAATCAGAGTTGTGAATCATAATTGAATCATGAGGTGCCTAAAGATTCCCACACCTAATTCAGACCTCGGCTGGGGAGGAGGACTGACTTATCAGACCTCTTGCAGTTTTAGTTGGTGACCCCTGGGCTAGAGCTTTGTTGATGAGCATATCTAGTTGAATGGTAGAACTATGGTTAGCAGGGCCGGCTCTTGCCATTTTGGCGCCCTAGGTGAGATCAGGGTACGGCGCCCCTCACTCACACACACACACACACACACACACACACACACACACACACACACACACAACCCCAAACATTATAACCTCTCAGGTCATAAAGTCCCTGATGCCAGCAACAGACCAGGAAACTCACATTACTGCTCATTAAAAAAATGCATAAGCCCCTTTCAATGGAGGCTTGCCACTATTATCTGAATAGAGTTACACATGTCAGATGACTCTGGCTAAATGACCCTGTAGGCAGCGTGGGTCGTTGACCACCTCATCTCATTTCAGCAAACATTTGAATGGGAAATGTGGATAAAGAGTGGAAATTGATCAGAAGGCAGTCTCTCATTATTCAGACAGATTATATTAATTACAAAGCTGCAACAGACAACTGTGTGTGCGTACACAAACCCACGCAAGAGGAGCAAAAAGAAAAAAAAACACTACAATAAATTTGTCCTACCTTTGCTGTTTTGTCATTATAAATCATATTTGAGAGGCAACCCACAGGACCGTAGCTGGAACTGTTTGTAGCCTGGCCCCAGAGGTTGAATCCACAGGATCAGCCAGTCGGAGGTGGAAGCACCACTGACAGAACTCATGCTAGTGTTTCATGTTAACTGGCAACTGATTAACTGGTGTAGTAAACATATGTACATGTGTTTCGCTATTAAAACATGTTTTTCACGTAACCTCGAAATAAATGTTGTGCATTCTTTTACTGTAAAGTCAATTTTTCACCCAGAACACCAAAAGAGTAAATTATATTCCTACCTGTTTCATTGCTTTGCATCTTTCCGTAGCTGCAGTTAGATTAACTTGTGACCAGTGTTGCCAGGTTTCACAAGAGAAACAAGCAACCAGCTCTATGGAAACAACCCCAAAAAAAGCCTAACAGGCAACCTACTACACTGTGTTAAAAAGAGGCTGCTTGATAACATATATCAATATATAGATTTATTTTTGTTTGCAGTGAATTGACTGTAAACAGTCAGCATTGGATAATGGAATTTTATAAACTCTATCATAATTTATCACAGATACTTAGCATCTGTGATAAATTCCTCATGGATCGTCACCTTATCGTGGGGGGTTTGCGTGCTGTAGTGATCCCAGGAGCTATGTTGTCTGGGGCAATTTGCCTCTTGTAGGATCACCCAAGATAAACCGGTCGTGGGTGAAGTACCAGATTAACAATGATCCAACAGACACTCATGATGAATGTTAGAACAAAGATTCAGTGTACCCCACCCGGTATGGGGTTACTGGGGCCCCACACTGGAGCCAGGCCTGGGGGAGGGGCTTGTTGGCTAGGTGGCCAGGTTTCTGCCCATGGGACCCAGCCGGGTTCAGCCCGATGAGTTACATGGGTCCGCCCTCCAGTGGGCTCACCACCTGCAGGAGGGACCATGGGGGTCCGGTACTATGTGGATCAGGTGGCGGTCAAAGGCAGAGACCTTGGCGGTCTGATCCCATGCTTCCTAAACTGGTTTTTGGGACTTAGAATGTTACCTGTCTGGTGGGGAAGGAGGCTGAGCTGGTGCATGAGGTTGAGAGATACCAGCTAGATATAGTCGGCCTCACCTCAACACCATACAAATATAAAAAACAGACAAAGAGACAGAGCATGGTGGGATCACCCCATGCTCAGATTGTGACAGATTGGCCAAAATTGTGGGAAAGTTGCGGTCATTGGACAAAGTTGCAAAGTCGCGCAACAATTGCGCTGATTGGCTGATTTTACGTGAATTGATGCGATTGCAACATTGCAAAATCCTGGAGGGACTGATGTATCAGTTTCTCAGTGTCACAAAGCAAAAGAAATGGTTGCACTTTGCTGAAGTTTCTAAAATGATAAAAAGCAGATTTAGGCAAAGACCTAACATGGGCAAGAATTGTGTAATCCAAAAGCTTTGTTAGTTTGCTTGCAGATAAACATGTTTGCTAAATATAGTTGCAATCAAAATTATTCAACCCCCACTGCAAATTAGGTTTCTTGGCAAAATGTACAAACTAACAGCTGTTTGCAATAAACAAATCAAACGAACAATTTAAATAGCTCAACACAACTAATATTACAAATGGTTTCGTAAACTTAAACACAAAATGCCACTTTTATTAACTACTACAGTTTCAAAATTATTCAACCCATTCATAACAAGCATTTTTAGTACTTAGTAGAGCACCTTTTTGCTGTTGTGACCTCCTGCAAGTATGATATATAGCCAGAGACCAGCTTCTGGCAGTGTTCCTGAGAAATCTTAGTCCATTCCTCATGGGCAAAGGCCTCCAGTCCGCTAATATTATTGTTTTTTTGTGCTGTAACCGCCTTTTAATTCAATTCAATTCAGCTTTATTTATATAGTGCCATTTCACAGCAACAGTCATTTCATAGCACTTTCAACTGTAGGGGAAAACACCACAGTTGCAGAAAGACCCCAGCAATCAGGCGATCCCCTGTGGGCAAGAACTTGGTAATGGTGGAGAGGAAAAACTCCCTTTTAACAGGAAAAAACCTCCAGCAGAACCAGGCTCAGGAAGGGGCAGTCATCTGCTGCTACTGGCTGGGGGGTGAGGGGATAGAGAAGATGAAAAGAACAGACATGTAGAGAGCAAACAGCACAACAGGGACTCAATCTATGGGAGAGAACAAACAGATGTTAATGACCAGCAAAAATATTTCACTGAGAGTGAAGAAAGGAGTGAAGCCCAGTGCATTGTTGGAGGTCCTCCGGCTGTCTAAACTTATTAGCAGCATAACATCTCTGGGATTTTACAAATACCACCAGAGATTTTCAGTGGGCTTCAAGTCAGGGGATGGCTACTCTACTATCTTCCAGGACTACTTCTGAAACCAAGCCTTGGTGGACTTTGAAGTATGCTTGGGATTACTGTTCTGTTGGAAGGTCCAAAGATGCCCAAGCTTCAGCTTCTTCAGAGACACATGACATTTTCTCCCAGGATTTCCTGATACTTGATGGAATCATTTATGTAAACTCAAGTTTACATAAATGAACACCTGACAAAAAAAAACGCTGAATTAGCACGACAGGCACGGATGCTAAAAAAACAAGATAAGATACAAGCAACCTGGACAAGAAACTGTAAAATTTGGATTAAACTAAATGGATCACCTGAGCAAGCAAAAAGCATTATGATCAGAGATGCTACTGACTTAGATAAATACAGATGAACACCGATTAGAAAATTACGAGCCAATGATAATCCATACTCATACACACGATAAGAATAGTTCTTTGATACACCATGCCAAAGTACTTTAATAAAAATAACCAAAACAAACAAAAACTTATGACCGACTCAAGTAGACATCAATTATCCCCAGTTGGAGGAAGTCATTTGACACAGAATGAGGAAACTCAAACTCTGAAAACATACCATTATGCTGAACATAAACCACAAGAGATGGAGAATGATATTGATCCTGATAACCACTTTTTCAACAATATTCATAACCACTGTGAATATTACACTGAAAAACAATTCAAAAGTCAAATGCAATTAGATGGTAAACTATCAATAATACACTTCAATAGCAGAAGTCTTAACAAAAACTCTCCACAGATTCAGGACTATTTAAAACAGCTAGACAGAAAATTCACAGCTATTGCAGTCTCTGAAACTTGGCTTAACAAAGAGCAGGCTCCCCTGATGGCAATAGAGGGATACCAGATGTTTTATATTAACAGAACTCAAAAAAAGGGTGGTGGTGTTGCACTGTATATTGATGACTTGTACAGGTGTAAGCTTGTAAATGAAATGTCCTTAGCACTACCAGGGATTTTGGAATGTGTTACTGTTGAGATTGACCTAGACAAAACAAAAAATCTAATCATAAGCTGCATATATAGAACACCGGGAACTTGCATTGAGACATTCAGAGATAAATTAGTCGAGCTGTACAATAATATTACTAGTAAGAAAATGGTAGCAATTTGTGGAGATTTCAATATTGACTTACTGAATCCTCATCAACAAAATGTAGTTACAGAGTTCATGAACTCTATGTACAGCATGAGTCTATATCCCACAATAACACATCCCAGTAGAATCACAGTTCACTCTGCTACACTTATTGACAACCTGTTTGTCAATGTTTTCGATAAGAAAATAGAAAGTGGATTATTGATAAATGATATAAGTGACCACTTGCCAACCTTTGCACTTATCCATGGCCACACGGGGCCCAACGCAGAAAAAACTTCAAAATCGTTCAGACACAAATCACCAAATGCAATCAGTTCTCTTAAAGAGGACTTGCTGAAGCAAGACTGGACAGAAGTCTATGTATCAGATGTAAATGAAGCCTATGACACATTTATAAACATTGTAACCACTCTTTCTGAAAAAAACTGCCCATTAGTAATAAAAAAGCTTAAACACAAATTTGCTAATAAGCCATGGTTAACCAAAGGACTACAAAAGGCGTGTAAAAAGAAAAATTCATTATATAAAGCTTTCCTAAAGAAAAGAACAAAAGAAGCAGAGCAGCGGTATAAAACATACAAAAATAAGTTAACATATATAATAAGATGTAGTAAAAGAGACTATTACAGTAAAGAACTGGAGAAAAACAGAGACAATATTAAAAATACATGGACAATACTCAACAGTATCCTTGGAAATAAAAGCAGAAATACAAGCTACCCAACTAATATTCCAAAAAATAATAAAACGACTCAGAGTGTGAATATCGCTTCACCTGCAGATGAATTTAATAATTTTTTTGTTAACATTGGACCTAAACTGGCCCGAGAAATACCCACTACGGTGCCAACAGGTGATACAATATGCAATAACACTGCTGTAAAAGACTCCATCTTCATAAAGAACACAGACGAAAGAGAGGTCATTGAAATTGTTAAATCGTTCAAAAGTAAAACATCTACTGACTGTGATGGTATCGACATGCTACTAGTCAAAACTGTTATCGAATGCATAGTAAAACCACTGACGTATATCTGCAACCTGTCTCTCCAATCAGGTATATTTCCCAATGCAATGAAAATAGCTAAAGTAATTCCGATATACAAGACGGGCGACAGAGGGGAACGCTCAAACTATAGACCAATTTCACTATTACCACAATTTTCCAAGATACTTGAAAAAATATTCTATGAGAGAATTGACAACTTCATACTGAAGAATGATTTATTATGTGAGCAGCAATATGGGTTCAGACACAAGAGGACAACTGCATATGCCCTAATGGAATTTACAGAAAAAATATCAACAGCCATTGAAAATAAAGAGTATTCAGTTGGAGTATTCCTAGATCTTAAAAAAGCATTTGATACAGTAGATCATAATTTATTATTAAAGAAACTACAAAATTCTGGTATTAGAGGTGTAGCACTGTCCTGGTTAAGTAGTTACTTAAAGAATAGATATCAGTATGTATGTGTTAGCAACAAAAAACTCAGAGTTGCTGAAGGTCACCTGTGGAGTCCCACAGGGTTCAGTTTTGGGACCATTATTATTCAATATGTATATAAACGATATATGTAAAGTCTCAGAAAAAATGGACTTAATATTGTTTGCCGATGACACTAATCTGCTATGCAGTGGAAACAATTTGGAACAACTTCTGGATACACTCGGAAAGGAATTAGGAAAGCTTAAACTGTGGTTTGATTCAAACAAATTAACGCTCAATTTAAGTAAGACAAAATTTATAGTCTTTAACAACCATCACAACAATCCAGTACCCAAACTCAGTGTAAATGGTGTAGAGATTGAAAGGGTATCTGAAACCAAATTCCTTGGAGTAATAATTGATAACAAACTGTGTTGGAAGTCACATATTAATTATATTAAAGGTAAAGTCTCCAAATCAATTGCAATATTACACAGAGTGAAATATTTGCTGAATCAACCCACACTATACACCTTGTATCATTCATTAATACTCCCATACATGACATATTGCAATGAAGTATGGGGAAATACATATAAAACAAACATATATCCACTATTTATGCTTCAAAAGAGAGCTATTAGAATAATAAACAAAGCAGCTTACAGGGAACCAACAAACCCACTTTTTCTTAAACAAAAAACTCTCAAGTTGAAAGATCTGGTTGACTTTAAAACCGCAATAATAATGTTCAAAGTGAAGAATTTATCACTGCCTGCAAATATCCAAAAGTTGTTCCAAACAAGGGAGAAACGATATCACTTCAGAGGAACATGTATATTTCAAAAGCCTACAGTGAGAACAACCACCAAGCAACACTGTATTTCAGTGCAAGGAGTCAGATTATGGAACGATTATGGACCTGAATTAAAATCATGTACAACGCTTGGACAATTTAAACAAAAACTAAAGGAAGAAATACTCCAAACATATTTACAAGACGACATGTAAACTCACATAAGGATTGACATATCCAGCCTGTGTTGTGTTGTAGCTTAGTTTTTTTTTTTGTTTTTTTTTTCTCTCTGTGACATTCTGTCTTAGATTTGTCTTGAATAGTAACTGCTTAACTTAGCTTAGCTTAGTTTTTTTTTTTTTTTTTTTTTTCCTCTCAGTCACACTTTGTCTTAGCTTTGTTCTAAATTGTAATCACTCTTGTCTTGTTTACTCATGGAATATGGGTGGGCAATATAAGCTGCGGCTTCAGCCATCACCCATTTCGGATAACTCACGTGGAATTGTTTAGTAGAAGGAGTCTTTGTCTAATTTGACCTTGTTGTTATATTATACAGTTTCTTTAACCTGTACTGTATTATCCGAAATAAATAAATTCATTCATTCATTCAATCCATCTTGCCCTCCACACATTGCAGGTTCCAGTGCCAGAGGAAGCAAAGCAGCCCCAGAGCATCACTGAGCCACTGCCAGACTTCACTGTGAGGAGGATGTTCTTTTCAGCGTTTGCTTTATTCTTCCAGACACAGCTGTAATGAATCGCCCAGGCGGGGCAGGAAGGGAGACCCAAACGCTGACTGTGAGTTTACACGGTTTAATAAAAGAAAAAGTCCAAACAAGGCAAAAGCAACAACTTACAGGCAGGAATGACAAAAAGGGAAAATAGCCTGACAGGCTGAGACGTGGGAAACACATCAGGATAACTACATAGAATGAAGTGTGGGACACACGCCAGGTACAATGATGAAGGATGCCGAGCCAAACTGCGGGACGGTGTCCCTTAAATAGGACAAAGACATTAGACAAATGAAAAACAGGTGTGGGTCACAGGAGCAAGAATAATCAGTTCAAAATAATGACAGCTGGGATAACCTGCAAACTTGAGCTGACAAAGGAAGTAAAAAAAGAGTACTGTCAAAATAAAAGCACAGAAGGAACAATGGCAAAAGACAACTGATTAAGATTATGGAATGTTTACAAGAACAGGACTCAAACAAAATAATGCACAATTAGAAAATAATAACCCACTAAGAGGGACGAGATGGAATACAAAACCAAAGGCATGCTAAAAACACTGAGAATAACAGTAATAATTAATATCAAGCTTCAAAGAGAAAACTAAAGACGAGGGTGAAGGAGGCTCAAATTCAAACACAGGAAGATATCACTTAATATACAAGATAAGATGGCCATAGACACATAATAAAGACCGAGGCTATAATGACAAAACCAAGATTAAAATACTAGAACAACTCTTTAACAAACAGAAACAAAGGGCAAACTCAACCAACATAATACAGACAAAACCAGTTCAATTTCAATACTAAACTGAAGCGGGGAAAATACAGAAAATAACCAGACAAAGCTTGAGCACAGTTTAATTAAATCACCCTTTATTGTCATTCAACTGTACAACCAATCATGTACAGTAGAACGAGATTGTGTTTTACCTATCTACTGTGTTAATCACACACACCCCAAGTGTAGAATCAGAGGGCCACTGCCATGCAAAGCGCCGCCACAAATTTCCCTCCTCCATTCCATTTTTGCTGAACACCAAGCTGGACAGCAGGAAGTTCCACTTTTATATGGTCTTCGGCATGACCCGGCTGGGATTTGAATCCCTGCCTCCCAGGTGTGGGGCGGATGCTCTACCAACTGAGCCACCACTCCGGTAAGCATCATGACAATACCACTGATCCATGGGCCTGAAAAGTTCCATTTTTGTTTCATTGCTCCACAGAACAGAATCCCAAAACCTCTTTAGCTTATTTATATAGTTTTGAGCAAACTGGAGCCAACTTTTCTTGTGCTTTGGGGTCAGTAGTGGAGTACGTCTTGGAGTTTGGGCGTGTTTAATATGCGCCTTGCTGTGGAAACTGAAACCTCAGTGCCTGCTGCCACCAAGTCTTGCTGCAGGTCTTTTGCAGTCAGTCGAAGGTTTCTGACCACTTGCCTCCTTAGGACTCTAGTGACAGCCATTGGTAGCTTCCTCTTTCTGCCTAATCCAGGTAGTGTAGCCACTGTTCCTTTAACTTTAAAACTGTGAACTATGCTTCTAACTGTATCTCTAGGAACATTCAGTACCCTTGCTATCTTTTCTTATCTTTTTCCTTGTCTGTGCAAGGCAATGAGCTCTTCTCTGAACTTTTAATGCAATTCTTTTGACTGAGCCATATTTATGACATGCATTTAAATTTCACTGTCAACAATCCAGGTACAGGTACATCTCAAAAAATTAGAATGTCATGAAAAAGTTCAATATTTTTTGTCACTCATTTCAGAAAGTGAAACCCATGTACTATATAGATTCATTACACAGAGAGTGATACATTTCAAGTGCTTATTTATTTTAATTTTGATGATTATGGCTTACAGCCCATGAAAACCCCAAATTCAGTTTCTCAAAAAATTAGAATATTACATAAAATTAATTTTAAAAAAATAGTTTTTTAATAGAAATGTTGGCCAACTGAAAAGTATGTCCCTGTACACATTCAATACTTGGTCGGGGCTCCTTTTGGATTAATTACTGTATCAATGTGGCGTGGCATGGAGGTGATCAGCCTGTGGCACTGCTGAGGTGTTATGAAGGTCCAGGTTGCTTTGATAGTGACCTTCATGTCATCTGCATTGTTGGGTCTGGTGTCTCTCATCTTCCTCTTGACAATACTCCACAGATTCTCTATGGGGTTTAGGTCAGGAGAGTTTGCTGGCCAATCAAACACAGTGATGCCATAGTCATTAAACCAGGTTTTGATACTTTTCGCAGTGTGGGGGGTGCCAAGTCCTGCTGGAAAATGAAAACAGCTTCTCCATAAAGCTTGTCAGCAGAGGGAAGCATGAAGTGCTCTAAAATTTCCTGGTAGACGACTGCGTTGACTTTGGTCTTGATAAAACACAGTGCACCAACACCAGTAGATGACATGGTTCCTCAAGTCATCACTGACCGTGGAAACTTCACACTAAACCTCAAGCAACTTAGATTCTGTGCCTCTCCACTCTTTCTCCAGACTCTGGGACTTTGATTTCCAAATTAAATGCAAAATTTACTTTTATCTGAACAGAGGTCACCTGCTGGTGTTTGTCCACTGTGTTTTATGAAGACCAAAGTCAGCGCAGTCGTCTACCAGGAAATTTTAGAGCACTTCATGCTTACCTCTACTGACAAGCTTTATGGAGAAGCTGATTTCATTTTCCAGCAGAACTTGGCACCCCACTCCCACACTGCCAACAGTATCAAAACCTGGTGTGCCGACAGGTTTGTCAGCCCAACCCTTCTTCTTCTTCCCGCTCTTCTTTTCTGGTGACCGTGCAAGTCGAACACACACAGAAGACTCTCCCGCATGGATGATATTTTTAATGTATTAAGAAGAAGTTACGCAAGAAGATTGTCACTCTATGTGCTTGATTAATTAAATTGGCACTACTGGGAACCCAAAACCATTTGTGTCTGATGGTCTTTTCTCCAACTATCTGAACCAGCCGACTCCACACATTACAGTGCCAACATTAAGATCAAGTAATATGAGGGCATGGTCAGAGATAATGATACAATGGTATTCACAGTTGTTGATTTTGGAAAGTAGTCTGTTATCGAGATGAAAGAATTCTATATGAGTATAAGTACGGTGTATGTGAGAAAAGAAGGAAAAGGCCTTATTCATTGGAAATTTATACCTCCATGGGTCTGTAAGTCCTAAATAATCCATAAACATACGCAGAGTCTTGGAGGATTTAGTCAAGGGATATGTCTTATTAGAGGATCTGTCTAAGATAGGATCCAGAATCAAGTTGAAGTCTCCCCCCAAGATGATGTAATGATTTTCTGTATCTGGAAAAGATGAAAATAGTTGGTTTGTGGCACATATGTTAGGTACATATTTTCCACAAATGTATTGCTGTATGTTTATTGTGTGCTTCACGTCTCGAGGGACAAAAGGACTGAGTCTGCAAGAGATATCGAGACGGTGTGAGATTTGGCCTTTGTCTCAGAGAGAAGCCCTGGAGGGACTTCCGGGCCATCGAAGGCTAAGAGACAATGGTGGAAGAACAAAAGGGTTACAGCGTGACTGGGATTAAGTACCATGTGACTGTATGTTTGCTTAGACACCATGTGACTTGAGTTTTGATGTTCCGGAGAAAGAGCGATGTGATATTATTCTGTCTCTTTTCTTGCTTGGAGATTGTTAGAGTATGTGTTCTGATAATAAAGCTGAACCTGAGAAATAAACTCAGCCTCATCCTTGAGCACATCCTCTACACTGGTGACCCTAAGACGAATTATGGCCGGTGACGACTCTTCTGCACCGGACTCATCAGGAGCCAGCCAGGCTAATGCAGCTACCACAGTCCAGCTACCTGATTTCTGGCAGCATAGCCCGCGCTCCTGGTTTAACACAGTCGAGGCACAGTTCCATCTTCGGAGTATTTCGGCGGATGCCACGAAATTCTACCATGTGGTTGCAAAGCTGGACAGCCACACAGCCCAGCGGGTGGAGAGCCTGATTAACCACCCGCCAGATGACGACAAGTATGGCGCATTGAAAGCTGCTCTCATCCATGCTTTCACCCCCTCGCTGGGAAAGCGAGCAGAGAAGCTCCTGGCGTTGACTGAGGGCGAGGTCGACAGACCTGCAGACCTGATGGCGAAGATGCTGAGTTTGAGAGACACCGAAGATGATGGCTTTATCTTCGCCCATCTTTTCCTCAGGACACTACCGTCAGCGGTGAGAGTTACCCTGGCCAGTTCACAGCTGCTGGCCCACCGAGATTACCACAAGCTGGGCCAGGAGGCGCAGCGACTCGTCGACGCCCATAGGCGACACACGGCCACAACCGCAGCAGCGGAGCTGAGCGCAACACACGGAGATGGCAGGGGGCCAGAGGCTGCAGCACCAGACTCGCTGACAACAGCAGCGGCGGAGGCCAGGAGATGCGGAGCGGGCGACGTCCTTTGTTTTTACCATCGCCGTTTCGCCGAGAGGGCACGCAAGTGCATTCCACCGTGCCAGTTCAAGCGCTCGGGAAACGCCAAGACCAGGAGCCGGTAGCAGCTGCGGCTCTCGGTGAAAAGAGCAAGCTGCTCTACCTGACGGACGCGTGATCAGGGAGGCAGTTCCTTGTGGACACAGGCTCCCAGCTGAGTTTCATCACACCTTCCTACGCTGACCGGCTGGCGCCTTCCAGTGGTCCCCTGGTGTCGGCAGCAAACGGCTCGCCGATTAAGACCTTCGGGGAGAAGACTCTGCTCCTGTCTCTACACGGCCGAACATTCGAGTGGACTTTCGTCATAGCGGGAGTCAGTTTCAACATGTTAGGTGCTGATTTTTTGTGCTCACATGGTTTATTGGTTGATCTTGCTAATAGACGTCTGGTTAATGCACTGTCTTTCACTCTCTGTCTGTTCACTCTATTTCCTGCACAGCCCGGGTGGCCCCGCCTACTGCACAGGCCAACGTTACAGCTACAGGTGGTAAGTTTCACGCACTACTCGCTCAGTTCCCAGCACTCACCATCCCAACGTTTTCGGCGACAGTGGCTAAACATGGAGTGGAACATTTTATCACTACCGCCGGGCCACCGGTTTTTGCAAAAAGCTCGGCGCTTGGACTCAGCTAAACTGGCTATAGGGCGCGAGGAATTCGCCAACTTGGAAAAACTGGGCATCATTAGACGTTCTAAAAGCCCCTGGGCTTCACCGCTACACATGGTCCCAAAGGTGGATGGTTCGTGGCGACCTTGCGGTGATTTCCGCAGGTTGAATAACGCCTCAGCACATGACCGCTACCCGATTCCGCACATCCAAGATTTTTCGGTTCATTTGGCGGGGGCGCGCATTTTTTCTAAAATAGACTTGGTGCGTGGTTACCATCAGGTCCCAGTGTGCGCTCAGGATATACCCAAAACAGCGGTAATAACTCCTTTCGGGCTTTTTGAGTTTTTGCGCATGTCTTTTGGACTCAAGGGTGCCGCGCAGACGTTCCAGCGTATGATGGACGCGGTTCTACACGACCTCCCTTTTGTGTTCGTCTACTTGGATGACATTTTGGTAGCCAGCACGTCCGAAGACGAACACGAAAGCCACCTCACAGAGGTTTTTCGGAGGCTGGCAGAGCACGGGTTAATAATTAACCCAGCGAAGTGCCAGTTTGGGGTGGTGCAAATTGATTTTTTGGGGCATCGCGTTTCGCCAGAAGGAGCGGTCCCTCTGCCCGATAAAGTACGCGCAATAACAGATTTTCCCCGACCTCAAACGGTTAAAGCGTTACAGGAGTTTTTGGGAATGGTTAATTTTTATAACCATTTCCTCCCAAGCGCAGCGCAGCTCATGCAACCATTGTATGCTGCACTGAGGGAAGGAGGGCGGATCCGGAAGTTGATGCTGTGATCGCGAGAGACAATTGCGCAATAATTTGAACGGCGACTGCTGTCACCAAGATTAAAACAAACTTCTCCACAGGTAGTTTTTTTTTTGTTAATTAATTCATTAATTACCCCCTCATGGATCGTCACCTTATCGTGGTGGGGGGGTTTGCGTGCCCCAGTGATCCCAGGAGCTATGTTGTCCGGGGCAATTTGCCTCTGATAGGGTCTCCCAAGACAAACTGGTCCTGGGTGAAGGGCCAGACGAAGAACGATCCAACAGACTCTCATGATAAATTGTATATCAAGGATTCAGTGTACCCCGCCCGGTATGGGGTTACCGGGGCCCCACCCTGGAGCCAGGCCTGGGGGAGGGGCTCGAAGGCTAGCGTCTGGTGGCCGGGTTTCCACCCATGGGACCCGGCCGGGCTCAGCCCGAAGGAGTTACATGGGTCCGCCCTCCAGTAGGTTCACCACCTGCAGGAGGGATCATGGAAGTCCGGTGCTATGTGGATTAGGTGGCAGTCAAAGGCGGAGACCTTGGCGGACTGATCCCAAGCTTTCTAAACTGGCTTTTGGTACGTGGAATGTCACCTCTCTGGTGGGGAAGGAGCCTGAGCTGGTGTACGAGATTGAGCGATACCGGCTAGATATAGTTGGCCTCACCTCAACACACAGCTCCGGTTCCGGAACCAGTCTCCTGGAGAGGGGCTGGAGCTTGGCCTTTTCTGGAGTTGCCCCGGGCGAGAGGCGACGAGCAGGGGTAGGTATTCTTGTATCGCCCCACCTTGCTGCCTCTATATTGGAGTTTTCCCCGGTGGACGAAAGGGTTGCTTCCCTGCGCCTTCGGGTTGGGAAACGGGTCCTGACCATCATTTGTGCCTATGCACCAAGTGATGTTTCAGAGTACCCACCCTTTTTGGAGTCTGTGACTGGGGTGCTGGAGGGTGCTCCTCCTGGAGACTCCATTGTCCTACTGGGGGACTTCAATGCGCACGTGGGCAACGACAGTGAAACCTGGAGGGGGGTGATTGGGAGGAACGGCCTGCCCGATCTGAACCCGAGTGGTGTTCAGTTATTGGACTTCTGTGCTAACCACAGTCTGTCTATAACGAACACCATGTTCAAGCATAAGGGTGTCCATATGTGCACCTGGCACCAGGACACCCTAGGCCGCAGGTCGATGATCGATTTTGTTATCGTATCATCAGACCTGCGACCGTATGTCTTGGACACCCGAGTAAAGAGAGGTGCAGAGCTGTCAACTGATCACCACCTGGTGGTGAGTTGGATCCGATGGCAGGGGAGGAAGCCATTCAGACCTGGTAGACCCAAACGTATAGTGAGGGTGTGCTGGGAGCGTCTGGCTGAGGCCCCTGTCCGGGAGGTCTTCAACTCCCACCTCCGGAAGAACTTCAACCACATTCCGAGGGAGTCTGGAGACATGGAGTCTGAATGGGCCATGTTCTCCACCTCTGTTGTTGAAGCGGCAGCCCAGAGCTGCGGCCGCAAGGTGGTCGGTGCATCTCGTGGTGGCAACCCCCGAACCAAGTGGTGGACACCAGTGGTGAGGGGGGCCATTAAGCTGAAGAAGGAGTCCTATCAAGCTTGGTTGGCTTGTGGGACTCCCGAAGCAGCTGAGGTGTACCGGCAGGCCAAGCGGAGTGCAGCTCGGGTGGTTGCTGAAGCAAAAACCCGGGTATGGGAGGAGTTCGGTGAGGCCATGGAACAAGACTTTCGGTCGGCTTCAAAGAGATTCTGGCAAACTGTTCGGCGGCTCAGGAGGGGAAAGCAGCTCCCCGTCCACACTGTGTATGGTGCGGATGGGACACTGTTGACTTCAACTGGGGATATCGTCGGGCGGTGGAAGGAATACTTCGAGGATCTCCTCAATCCCACTGATACGCCTTCCACAGAGGAAGCAGGGTTTGGGGACGAGGGGGATGACTCGCCTATCACAGGGGCTGAGGTCGCCAAGGTGGTTAAAAATCTCCTTGGTGGCCGGGCCCCGGGGGTGGACGAGATTCGCCCCGAGTACCTCAAGGCCCTGGATGTTGTTGGGTTGTCATGGTTGACACGCCTCTGCAACATTGCGTGGAGGTCGGGGGCAGTGCCTTTGGCATGGCAAACCGGGGTGGTGGTTCCTCTCTTCAAAAAAGGGGACCGGAGGGTGTGCTCCAACTTTAGAGGGATCACACTCCTCAGCCTCCCTGGGAAGGTCTATGCCAAGGTATTGGAGAGGAGAGTCCGGCCGTTGGTCGAACCTCGGATTCAGGAGGAGCAATGTGGTTTTCGTCCTGGCCGTGGCACATCGGACCAGCTCTTTACCCTCTCGAGAATTCTTGAGGGTTCGTGGGAGTTTGCCCAACCAGTTTACATGTGTTTTGTGGACTTGGAGAAGGCATTTGACCGCGTCCCTCGTGGATTTTTGTGGGGGGTGCTTCGGGAGTATGGGGTATCGGGCTTGTTGTTACGAGCTATTCGGTCTCTGTACGACCGTTGTGAGAGTTTAGTTCGCATTGCCAACACTCGGTCGGAGTCATTCCCAGTGAGAGTTGGACTCCGCCAGGGCTGCCCTTTGTCACCGGTCCTGTTCATAATTTTTATGGACAGGATTTCTAGGCGCAGCCAGGGAATGGAGGGTGTCATGCTTGGTGACCACAGGATCTCATCTCTGTTGTTTGCAGATGATGTTGTCCTGTTGGCTTCATCCAGCAATGACCTACAGCTCTTGCTGGGACGGTTTGCCGCTGAGTGTGAAGCGGCTGGGATGAGAATCAGCACCTCCAAGTCCGAGTCCATGGTCCTCAGCCGGAAAAAGGTGGATTGTCCTCTCCGGGTTGGGGACAGGCTCCTGCCCCAAGTGGAGGAGTTTAAGTATCTTGGGGTCTTGTTCACGAGTGAGGGGAAAATGGAGCGAGAGATCGACAGACGGATTGGAGCAGCATCTGCAGTGATGCGGACGTTGTACCGGTCTGTTGTGGTGAAGAGGGAGCTTAGTTCTAAGGCAAAGCTGTCGATTTACCAGTCAATCTACGTTCCTACTCTCACCTATGGTCACGAGCTTTGGGTAATGACCGAAAGAACGAGATCGCGGATACAAGCGGCTGAAATGAGCTTTCTCCGTAGGATTGCTGGACTCACCCTCAGAGATAGGGTGAGGAGCTCAGTCATCCGGGAGAGGCTCAGAGTAGAACCGCTGCTCCTCCACATTGAAAGGAGTCAGTTGAGGTGGTATGGGCATCTGATTAGGATGCCTCCTGGACGCCTCCCACTTGAGGTGTTTCAGACACGTCCCACTGGGAGGAGACCCCGGGGCAGACCCAGGACTCGGTGGAGAGACTATGTCTCCCAGCTAGTCTGGGAACGCCTTGGTATCCCCTCTGAAGAGCTGGAGCAGGTGGCTGGGGAGAGGGAAGTCTGGGCTTCTCTGCTTGAACTGCTGCCTCCGCGACCCGGACCTCCGGAAAAGCGGTAGAAGATGGATGGATGGATGGAATTCATTAATTAATTGTCTGTGTCTTTCTTTTTTTTTTTCTTTTTTTTTTACAGAGCTGGAGGATTTAGAAAGTTATATCGACACATTTTACGACCGTTTTTGTGTCATGGAGCAGGCGAGTGTGTGTCCTGCTGCTGCCTCTGCTTCTCAGTCTAAGCGACCGAGACCCGCAGATTCACCCAAAATAACGCCAGAGAAATCACAGCAGGGCACCGAGGTTAGCGATATCCTTCTCTCTATTGAGAATAAACTCACCAGCATGGATGGTAGACTGGCGCTGGTTGAACTTCTTCACAAAGAGTTCCAAAATTTGCGGGAGAGCCTTGAGTTTAGTCAGGCGCAGCTCGTCTCTCTCGTGGAGGAAAATAACAGCCTGAAAAAGTCAGTCACCACACTAACCGCACGGCTTGGCGTTGTTGAGGGAGAAAATCGGAAAATGAAGGAGACAGTTCTCAGTTTGCAGTCACGCAGCATGAGAGATAACCTCGTTTTTTCTGGAATTATTGAAAAAAATAATGAAAATCCAGAACAGCTGGTCTGAGAATTTATGTCATCACAACTAAAACTATCCCCCGAAGTCACAAACTCAATTACTTTCCACCGAATAGGGCAAAAAAATTCCCAGAATAAACGTCCCAGACCTATTGTTGCCAAATTTGAACATTTTAAGCAAAAAAATTTGGTACAGAGGCAGGGCAAGCAGCTTAAAAACACCAATTATGGTCTAAATCAGTGATTCTCAACTGGTGGGTCGGACCTGTTTTCAGTGGGTCGCGGGCCTTTGCCTGGGCAAATAAAATATCAAGAAATAAATCAACATAGTGTCATTCACACTCCTTAACAGTAGATGGCAGTAGGTGGTGGGCGACACCATATTTCGCACCATAGAAGAAGACTCGCACCGTTTGTTTGTATATGCTAATTGAGCATGGCGAAACGGACTGGATACGCCAGTGGTCCCCAAACTACGGTCCGCGCCGCCTCCACATTTGGCCCGGCCCCCTGAACAATATCAGACGCTTACCCCCTCCACCCCCTCCCGCACCTCGCTTCCATGTCGGCCGAGCGCCGTCTCGTTCCCCTGCTGAGCGTGTGCTCAGCCATGCATTCTGTGCCATGGATTCTCTGTATCACTGTATAAAGAGCTGACTGTTCATGCCTCACTATCGCACTTAGAATTCGTTCTTAGACATCTGCTCAGAGCTCTCTCACAGAGCGCTGGCTGAGCCTCGTGATGGAGGAATAAAACACCTTTAAACTTCGGCTTGCTGTGTCCGCCTGCACTGATTTTTCCTCCACACTGGTAAGCGTGATGATTTTTTTTTTTTTTTTTCCAGTCTGGCCACGCGATCGAGACTAATACACGCATAGAATGTGACATTCTGTCTGTGCCCCTATCTGAACACCCCCCCCCCCCTCAGAAAAAAAAATAAATCCTAGACTCACCCCTGTCAAATAAAATGGAATAGTGAAAAGGTTAGCTAAGAGAAAAATTGATTCAGAATACAGGGTATTTAACCTGCAGTGGACAAACGATTATTTTTTTGTTCAATGCAAAGAAAAGGCTGTTCAGCAGCGGTGTCTACAAGCCTGCTGGAACCTACAAAAGGATTATAAGGAAGAAACACAAGAACTTTGAGAGACTGCTCATATGAGTCATTTAAGGAAGAGATTCTGCTCTGACAACTAAGCTGAACTTTTACCTGTTCAGATTGTGCACGGCACAACACAAAGTTAATGTTCCATGGACTTTTTTCTGTGAAGAACCCAGAGAGGGTTATTTGGTTATTATTTATTTCATTAATAGTGTTATTATTTATTTTCTGACTTTTTTTCCTGTGAAGATCCCAGAAAGGGTTATTAATATTTGGTCATTTGTGGCTTTCTGGAAAACAATAAATGTTTACGTTTAGGCACCCCTGCGATCGTCACACTTTTTCTGTTACAAACTGACCCCGGCCCCCATCAGAGAAGGCAAAAGTTATGTGGCCCTCACAGGAAAAAGTTTGGGGACCCCTGGGATACACGATCCCTTTGGAATCGACATGGAAAGCATTACGTTGCCAAGCAACGAAGAGAGTCAGCTGGTGGAGCTATCATGTGACCGCACGCTGAAAAAGAGGTTCACGGAGGTAAGCCTCTCGCAATTCTCGTGCAGCACTGTGATGAGCGAGTATCCTTCTCTTGCCATTCGAGCAGTAAAAACCCTCCTACCTTTCAGCACTACCTATCTCTGTGAGTGTGGCTTCTCAGCTCTGGTTCAGTTGAAGACAAAACAGAGAAACAGACTGGACATTGAGCATGACCTCAGAGTCGCTTTGTCTAATATAACTCCAGACTTTATTGCACTGTCCCTGTCAAATAAACTAATCTACTACTACTACTACATTGAGACTCTTGTCAAGAGCAAAAAACATCCCCAGTTCTCCCATTAATTCCTCCAGACTCAGGTCTATGATGTCACTGTTACAGGTTTTAGTGAGTGTTCCTTCATTTTCTTCAAAGCACATAACCTTATCAGTAGGTAAATACTGAAAAAACAATCAGAAGAAAAGTCAATTTTGAGACTTGAATTCTTTTGAATTGCACTTTTTGTTTAATTTTTAATTTAAAATGCAGCTAATTCAGCATTAAAGGGAATTGTTCCCTCTGTTGTATTGCCACTTACTGGTCATTTTGGTTAATCATTAAATTTGTTTTGTGTTTGTATACTGTGATATTCTGTTCTTCTACCTCAGGTTCAAAATGCACAATCTTTACATTCAGTAAATTTGAGAATTTGAAAATCTTTGATTTGGGTCGCGGCTTGTCATCGAGGGGTGATGGTGGGTCCCAAAGCCAGACCAGTTGAGAACCACTGGTCTAAATGATCAATTTCCACAAGAAATCTTGGAAAGAAGGAAGCTTTTTCCCATTAGGAAGCAATACATCCAAGAAGGTAAACGTGCTATTGTTTCTGTGGATAAATTGTATATAGATGGCAAGCTGTTTATTGCTGTTTAGTGCAGCATTGTATGCTGCACTAAAGAAGCAAAAACCCACAAATAAAATCGAATGGTCTCCGGAGCGGGAGCGCGCATTCTCCCAAGACAAATCAGCCCTGGCAAACGCGGTTTTGTTGGCATACCCAGTCCCTATGGCCCGCGTGGCGCTCACCACTGACGCTTCCGATTTAGCGGTGGGGGCGGTCATCGAACAGTTTGTTGCAGGGACCTGGCAGCCGCTCGTGTTTTTCAGCAAAACCTTGCGCGATAGCGAGCGAAAATACAGCTCGTTCGACAGGGAGCTGTTGGCCCTACACTTGGCCATCTGCCATTTCCAGATCTGGCTGGAAGGGCGCCGTTTCACCGCGTTTGTGGCCCACAAGCCACTAACGTTTGCGATGGCCAAGATTTCAGAACCTTGGTCGGGCCGGCAGCAAAGACAGCTGGCCGTGATATCGGAGTTCACCACCGATATCCAGCATGTCGCAGGTAAACATAATGTAGTGGCAGACTGTCTCTCGCGTGCGGTGGCGGCCCCAGGCCTCGTGGGGGCAGACTCGGCAGCCGTGGCCGCGGGCCAGGGTAGCAGCGCGGAAGTGCACGCAGCCCCGGTCTGCGTAGGTTTAGATTATGCAGCCATGGCCGCGGAGCAGGTTAGTGATGCGGATGTGTGCGCGCTCCAGTCTGGACCAACAGGGTTAAGGCTGGAGCACAGGGTGCAGCAAGTCGGTATGCCCCCCCTAATCTGCGATGTCTCCACGGGACGGCCGCGCCCCGTGGTACCAGCTGAGTGGCGCCGCCGCGTTTTTGACTCGGTCCATTCCCTGGCGCACCCGGGGGTGCGTGCATCGATCAAGATGGTGGGGGAGAAATTTGTTTGGCCGGGGTTGCACAAACAGGTCAAGGAATGGGCAGCAGCCTGCGTAGCGTGTCAGCGAGCCAAAATACACAAGCACACTAGGGCTCCTTTGGAGCCTTTTCACATCCCGGCTAAGCGCTTTGATCATGTGCATGTCGAGTTGGTGGGCCCCCTTCCGTTGTCACAGGGGCACACACACCTTTTGACAATGGTGGACCGCACCACGCGTTGGCCAGAAGCAATTCCTCTGGCATCCACCACAGCGGAGGAAGTGGCGCGCGCGTTTTTAACATCTTGGGTTGCGCGTTTTGGAGTCCCGTCGGACATAACGTCAGACAGAGGTCCTCAATTTGTCTCCGAACTCTGGTCATCGATGGCCCGCAGCCTAGGGGTGAAGCTCCACCGCACTACCGCGTATAACCCCCAGGCTAACGGTTTATGCAAACGTTTTCATAGGTCATTGAAAGCAGCCCTCAGAGCGTCGCTTACGGATACAAATTGGGTTGACAAACTTCCATGGGTTTTATTAGGGTTGCGTTCTGCACCTAAGGAGGATTTGCACACCTCCCCAGCTGAGTTAGTTTTTGCACAACCTCTCCGTTTACCTGGTGAATTTCTCCCCAACAACCCTGCGCCAAATTGCCCCCCCACTCAGCTATTGCAGAGCGACACAGGATCAAACACACTTCCTGGCCCCGTTCATCACAGTTTCCCACGCGTTTTTGTGCCGAAGGCTTTAAAAAATGCGGAGTTTGTTTTTGTTAGACATGATGCTCATCGCCCAAATTTGCGGCCACCTTATGATGGACCTTTCAGAGTGCTGGAAACAGGAGAGAAGCATTTTTTGCTAGATTTGGGAGACAGGAAAGAGTTGATTAGTATAAACAGACTCAAACCTGCTTTTGTTTTGGCGGATGAACAAGTGCAGTTGGCGAGGGCCCCCCGTCGCGGCAGACCTCCGAGAAGGCATTCTCCAGAACCTCCACAGAGATTGGCTAACAGTTCTAATCCACAGGTGCAGGAAGGCACTGCAGAAGCAGCAAGGTCGGCTTACAGCAGATACGGCAGGAGGTTTAAACCTAGACAACTGGTGGATTGATATTTGATATGTGGTAATGTTTTTATGTCATGCATCTCTGATTATGTTTGTCCCATATTAGACGTTTGGGGGGGGGGTCATGTGGCACATATGTTGGGTACATATTTTCCACAAATGTATTGCTGTATGTTTATCGTGTGTTTCAGGTCTCGAGGGACAAAAGGACTGAGCCTGCAGGAGATATCGAGAAGGTGTGAGATTTGGCCTTTGTCTCAGAGAGAAGCCCTGGAGGGACTTCCGGGCCATCGAAGGCTAAGAGACAATGGTGGAAGAACAAAAGGGTTACAGCGTGACTGGGATTAAGTACCATGTGACTGTATGTTTGCTTAGACACCATGTGACTTGAGTTTCGATGTTCCGGAGTATAAAAGAGCGTTGTGATATTATTCTGTCTCTTTTCTTGCTTGGAGATTGTTAGAGTATGTGTTCTGATAATAAAGCTGAACCTGAGAAATAAACTCAGCCTCATCCTTGAGCACATCCTCTACAGGTTAAAAAAAAGAGGTATCATCCCAATTGGGGCCATAAGCATTTGCTAATATGACCAGAGTATTTTGCAGCGACCCAGAGAGAATAACAAAACAACCAGCCGGGTCTTCTACAGTTCTGAAGGTATAAACACAGTATTTTTGAGAAATATAATGGTGACACCCCTGGCCTTCTCATTAAATTTAGAGTAGAACAAATGACTAACTCAACTTTTCTTAAGGAGAGAGAGTTCTCTGTTTCGGAAATGAGTTTCCTGAATGAAATAGATATCCCCTCTAAGGTTTTGCATGTGAGACATGATTTTGCTTATTTTAAGGGAGCCCCCTATTCCTCGGACATTCCAAGACACAAGTCTACGCAAGTGTATTGCTTGCATTATGCATATCTTGTGCGGTCAAGTATAAGGGGCTCAACAGTTGGCAGCATTGCACCTGACATCTAAGAGGTATCTGAGTGGGTCCTGGGGCGAAATGGGGAGAGGGGAAAAGGGGGGGGGCAAACACACATAAACCCAAACCACAGCCTGAGATCCCAATTATCCTAAATAATCTCGAGTGTCCATTGCACAGCAGAGTGAAGTCTTTGCAGCTGTAGAACTCCATCCATCCTTCATTGGTCGGTGGTCTCACTCCCTGAAAAAAAAAAAACACATAGTCCAAGGCAAAAATGGTCCCAAATGTAAAGAGTTCAGCAGGAAACAGGCAAAAACATGATTAACCATGTTATATTGCACCATGTATTTAAGTAAACTTAAGAGTCCAGTAAAAAGAAAAATTAACTAGATAAATCTGAAAAGGGAACACATTCACAAAAAAAGCAGGTGAATTAGAAAGCTGTCTGGTCAAAAATTAAAATATGAGTAAGAGAGGCTCACTATATAAGGAGGACATTAAACTACGATCCATCGTGGACAATCCTGATAACCCCCTCCACCACACGCGGGGCAGACAGTGGAGCACTTTCTCCAGCAGACTGCTACAGCTTCACTGCTGAACGGTTAGGTACAGGAAATATTTCCTGCCACATGCCATTTCACTGTACAATAATTCGCTCTGATGTTGAATTATGGTCATAATTATGCTGCCATACTACACCTTGCAGTCTAACTGGTACCTCACATTTCACTCTGCACCTGATGGTCCTGCATTATACAGCGGGTATGATTCATGTATCTATACGGTCATCATCTATTCATCTATGGTGTGTATAAGTTATTTAGGCAGTCTTACTTTCCATCTGTAATCCCTTTGTCTATTATGCTGTATGTGTTTCTGCCGTTGTGGTTGTCAGAATCAGAATCAGAATCAGCTTTATTGGCCAAGTATGCACAACACATACGAGGAATTTGACTTTGGCTAAAAACTTGCTCTCGTTGTTCAGGTGGAGGATTTAAATAAGATTTAAATAAGGATTCAATGACAACAGAGTATGTACAGTAAATTACAGTCTGTCCACGTTTCTATAAAAGGATGCAAATATATACAGGAATATATACAGTTATTTACTCAGACTATCCACACTTTGCAGAAATATATGAAAAAATATACAGTCATACAGTATTTCAATGTGAACTCAGATTCAGTGATATAATGTGAATGAAGTAAAAAGCAGTGCGAGAGTTATGTGCAATGTAAGAATGGATGAAAAGTCATGAATACAGCAACAGGTAGGACTAGGTGAATGTTAGGAGTTGATGTTTACAGATGTTTACCACCCGTTTCCTGGTTATGGACCGATATAAGTTCTCAATGGAGGGTAGGTCGGTACCAATGATCCTCTCCGCAGACTTAATGATCGGCTGCAGTCTGGTCTTGTCCTGTTTAGTGGCAGATCCAAACCAGACAGTGATGGAAAAGCGGAGGACAGATTGGATGATGGTAGTGTAGAAGACAACCATCAGCTCCTGAGGCAAATCAAACTTCTTGAGCTGACGCAGTAAAAATAACCTCTGCTGGGCCTTTTTCTGGACAGTGTCTATATGGGAGGACCACTTCAGGTTCCGGGAGATTGTGGTACCTAGAAACTTGAATGAGTCCACAGTGGACACTGTGCTGTTGAGGATGGTGAGTGGGGGGAATGAAGGAGGGTGTCGCCTGAAATCCACAGTCATCTCCACCGTTTTGGCTGGGTTAAGTTCAAGATGGTTCTGGCCGCACCAGAGGATCAGCTGCTCCACCTCCCGCCTGCAGACTCATCACCATCCCGGATCAAACCGATGACTGTGGTGTCGTCCGCAAACTTCAGGAGCTTCACCGAAGGGTCCTCTGAGGTGCAGTCGTTGGAGTAGAGGGAGAAGAGCAGTGGGGAAAGGACACATCCTTGGGGGGCGCCAGTACTAATTTTTCGGGAGCTGGATGTAAATCTCCCTAGCTTCACCTGTTGCCACCTGTCAGTCAGAAAGCTGGAGATCCACTGGCAGGTGGAGGGGGGCACCTTGAGCTGGAGGAGTTTCTGATGAAGAATGCCTGGGATGATGGTGTTGAACGCTGAGCTGAAGTCGACAAACAGGATCCTGGCGTACGTCCCTGGGGAGTCGAGGTGTTGCAGGATGTATAGTCCCATATTCACTGCACCATCCACTGACCTGTTTGACCGGTAGGCAAACTGCAGTGGGTCCATCAGGGGGCCTGTGACGACCTTCAGGTGGTTCAGCACCAATCTCTCCAAGGATTTCATGACCACAGAGGTCAAGGCAACAGGTCTGTAGTCGTTTAACCCTGTAACAGAGGGTTTCTTGGGAACTGGAATGATGATGGAGCGTTTGAAGCAAGAAGGCACATCACACAGCTCCAGTGATCTATTAAAGATCCGGGTGAAGATGGGGGGCCAACTCGTTGGAGCAGACTCTCAGGCAGGACGGAGACACACCATCAGGTCCTGAAGCCTTCTTGATCTTTTGTCTCTGAAAGACCCGGCGCACCTCCTCTTCACAGATCGTTAGTGCTGGTGGGAGGTCAGAGTGGAGGAGGGATGGAGTTCCTGGGGCTGCAGATAATCCTTTTGTGTGGGTGGGAGGTGAGAACTGTAGGTTCTTTTCAAACCTACAGTGAAAGCTGTTTAGGTCGTTAGCCAGCTGGAGGTTTTCCACAGGGTGGGGGGATGGTCTCCTGTAGTTGGTGATATTCTGCAGGCCTCTCCATACAGAAGCAGAGTTGTTGGCTGAGAAGTTTTTTTGTAACTTCTCACTGTAGCTCCTCTTAGCAAGCCTGATCTCCTTCGTCAGCATGTTTCTGGCCCGCTTGTACAGAGTCCAGTCACCAGTCCTGTAGGCCTCCTCCTTGGTCTGACGTAGCTGCTTCAGTTTAGGAGTGAACCAATTCAATTCAATTCAATTCAACTTTATTTATATAGCGCCATTTCACAACAACAGTCATCTCATAGCACTATCAACTGTAGGGGGAACCCCCACAGTTGCAGAAAGACCCCAGCAATCAGGCGATCCCCTGTGAGCAAGCACTTGGCGACTGTGGAGAGGAAAAACTCCCTTTTAACAGGAAGAAACCTCCAGCAGAACCAGGCTCAGGGAGGGGCAGTCATCTGCTGCGACTGGCTGGGGGGTGAGGGGAAAGAGAAGAAGAAAAGAACAGACATGTAGAGAGCAAACAGCACGATGGGGACTCAATCTATGGGAGAGAACAAACAAATGTTAATGACCAGCAAAAAAAATATTTCATTGAGAGTGAGAAAAGGAGTGAGGCCCAGTGCATTACTGGAGGTCCCCCGGCTGACTAAACCTATTAGCAGCATAACTAAGGGAGGGTTCAGAAACACATGATCCCTCCCTAATTGTAGGCTATATCAAAAAGGTAGGTTTTAGCCCTATTCTTAAAAACAGAGATCGAGTCTGACTCCCGAATCCAGATTGGCAGCTGATTCCACAGGAGAGGAGCTTGATAACTGAAGGCTCTGCCTCCCATTGTACTTTTGGAGATTCTAGGTATTACAAGTAATCCTGCATTTTGGGAGTGTAGTGCTCTGTTAGGATAATACGGTAGTATCAGATCTTTTAAATAAAAAGGAGCCTGATTGTTTAGAGCTTTGTAAGTAAGAAGAAGGATTTTAAACTTAATTCTAAACTCTATGGGAAGCCAATGAAGGGAGGCCAGAACCGGAGAGATATGATCTCTCTTTCTAGTACCTGTTAAAACTCAACAATAAACCAGGGTTTATTGTTGTTGTATGTGCAGAAGGTCTTGGTCTGCACACACATGTCCTCACAAAAACTGATGTATGATGTCACAGTGTCAGTGAGTTCATATAGGTTAATGGCTGCATCTTCAAAAACACTCCAGTCTGTGCAGTCAAAGCAGTCTTGTAACTCCAGCTTTGATTCCTCAGTCCATTTCTTCACAGTCCTTACAACAGACTTGGAAGTTTTTAGTTTCTGTCTGTATGTTGGAATAAGATGGAGCAGACAGTGGTCAGAAAAACCCAGAGCTGCACGGGGGACGGCATGATAGGCGTTTCTTAAAACTGTGTAACAGTGGTCGAGTGTATTTGTGTCCCTGGTGGGACATTTAATATGCTGTCTGTATTTAGGAAGCTCATTTGTGAGATTAGCTCTATTGAAATCACCCAGAATGATAAGCAGAGAGTCTGGATGTTTTTCCTCCACGTCTGCTATCTGGCCAGCGAGGTGCTGCAGTGCCTCCGTTGTACAAGCAACAGGCGGGATATAAATTCCGACCAGAATAAACGAGGAGAACTCTCGCGGTGAATAAAAGGGTTTACAGTTTATGAACAGTGACTCTAGGTTAGGGCTGCAAGACTTCTTCAACACTGTGACATCAGTACACCAACCTTCGTTTATGTAGAAGCAGATTCCACCACCTTTAGTGTTTCCAGAGAATTCTCGGCTGCGATCAGCACGAAACAGTTGGAATCCGTCCAGGCGGACCGCGCTGTCCGGGATGTGTTCACTCAGCCAGGACTCCGTGAAACACAGGGCACCAGATCTGCTAAAATCCAGGTTTTTGTGAGTCAGGAGCAGCAGTTCATCCATTTTGTTCGCCAAAGAGCGGACATTGCTCAGATGGATCGATGGGAGCGGCGTGCGATATCCTCGTTTCTTCAGCCTGACTAGCGCACCGGCACGTTTACCACGCCGCCTTCGTTTCCGGCCAGTACCAATAGCCGCTGCTCCCACAGCTAAGATCGACTGAAAAAACTTCAGATCAGCAGCAGAAACTGGCGGAGAAGTTGCATTGGGAGATAGTCTGAGTGAAAGTAGTTCCTCCCTTGAATAGGTGACTCGGACGGAAGAGCAGAAGTCAAAAAAACCACACAAAATTATCAAAAACATCAGAGAGCAGAAGCCAGTGGCTGCCATCCGCGGCGCCATCTTGGATCTTGTCTACTGTCATGCTGCTGTTACACTGTAATTTCCCAGTTTGGGATCAATAAAGTACATCCATCCATCCATCGTGCATCTGGAAAGTATTCACAGCGCTTCACTTTTTCCATCCATCCATCCATCCATCTTCTACCGCTTAATCCTTTCGGGTCGCGGGGGGGCTGGAGCCTATCCCAGCATCTTTGGGCGAGAGGCAGGGTACACCCTGGACAGATCGCCAGTCCATCGCAGGGCCAACACAGAGAGACAGACAACCATTCACTCTCACAGTCATACCTAAGGACAATTTAGAATCCCCAGTTTGATGCCAATTAACCTAACTTGCATGTTTTTGGCATGTGGGAGGAAACCGGAGTGCCCGGAGTAAACCCACGCAGACACGGGGAGAACATGCAAACTCCACACAGAAGGGTCACCGATGGTCTGGGGGTGGGATCGAACCCACAATGGTCAAGGGTGGAATCGATCCCATGACCTTCTTGCTGTGCTGCCACTGTGCTAACCACTGCACCACCGTGCTGCCCATTTTGTTATGTTACAGCCTTATTCCAAAATGGATTAAATTCATTTTTCCCCTCAAAATTCCACACACAATACCCGATAATGACAATGTGAAAAAAGTTTTTTTTTTTAGATTTTTGCAACTTTATTAAAAATAAAAAATTTAAGAAATCACATGTACATAAGTATTCACAGCCTTTGCTCAATACTTTGTTGATGCACCTTTGGTAGTAGTGACAGTCTTAAATCTTTTTGAATATGATGCCACAAGCTTGCAACACCTATCGTTAGGTAGTTTCACCCATTTCTCTTTGCAGCACTTCTCAAGCTCCATCAGGATGGATGGGAAGCGTCGGTGCACAGCTATTTTCAGATCTCTCCAGAAATGTTCAATTGGATTCAAGTCTGGGCTCTGGTTGGGCCATTCAAGGACATTCACAGAGTTGTCCTGAAGCCACTCCTTTGATATCCTGGCTGTGTGCTTAAGGTTGTTGTCCTGCTGAAAGATGAACCATCACCCTAGTCTGAGGTCAAGAGCGCTCTGGAGCAGGTTTTAATCCAGGATGTCTCTGTACATTGTTGCATTCATCTTTCCCTCTATCCTGACTAGTCTCCCAGTTCCTGCTGCTGAAAAACATCCCCACAGCATGATGCTGCCACCACCATGCTTCACTGTAGGGATGGTATTTGCCTGGTGATAAGCGGTGCCTAGTTTCCTCCAAACATAATGCCTGGCATTCTTGCCAAAGAGTTGAATCTTTCATCAGACCAGAGAATTTTATTCCTCATGGTCTGAGAGTCCTTCAGGTGCCTTTTGGCAAAATCTAGGCAGGCTGCCATGTGCTTTTTACTAAGGAGTAACTTCTGTCTGGCCACTCAACCATACAGGCCTGATTGGCAGATTGCTGCAGAGATGGTTGTCAACACTGGAGCTCTGACAGAGTGACCATTGGGTTTCTGGTCACCTCCCTGACTAAGGCCCTTCTCCCCCAGTTGCTCAGTTTAGATGACCGGACAGCTCTAGGAAGAGTCCTGGTGGTTCCGTACTTCTTCCATTTATGGATGATGGAGGCCACTGTGCTCATTGGGGCCTTCAAAGCAGCAGAAATTTTTCTATTCCCTTCCCCAGATTTGTGCCTCGAGACAGTCCTGTCTCGGAGATCTACAGACAATTACTTTGACTTCATGCTTGGTTTGTGCTCTGACATGCATTGTTAACTGTGAGACCTTATATAGACAGGTATGCCTTTCCAAATCATGTCCAATCAACTGAATTTACCACAGGTGGACTCCAATTAAGCTGCAAAAACATCTCAAGGATGATCAGTGGAAACAGGATGCACCTGAGCTCAATTTTGGGCTTCATGGCAAAGGCTGTGAATACTTATGTGCATGTGATTTCTTAGTTTTTTATTTTTAATCCATTTGCAAAAATCTCAGAAAACCTTTTTTTTTTACTTTGTCATGATGGGGTATTGTGTGTAGAATTTTGAGGAAAAAAATAATTTAATCCATTTTGGAATTAGGCTGTAACATAACAAAATGTGGAAAAAGTGAAGCGCTGTGAATACTTTCCGAATGCACTGTATAACCAATGAACTATTGGCCTCACAAAGCGAATTCGGTTGAAACATAAGCCTGGTCTAAGACCAGTTTAGGCACACTGAGAAGCACAAATAGCCCTTAGTGAAACTGCAGAAATTAGCTTTTAAGTAAAAAGCTACAAACTAATCATACCAGTCAACATTGATGCGCATGTCTAATCCAGTTGGTGATGGGAATCGATGAAAGTTTAGGCGTCCTTAGGGGATGCTAGCTGTCGACGTTTTCCCTCTATTGTTGTGATGAATAGCCTAGCAGGGTAGTAGAGTGCAGGCTTGAGGCCCAGGTTGTAGAACTCCTTCATGACATCACAGTAGGCTAGTCGTTTCTCCATCACTTCGGGACAGTCGTCTTCAAAGATTTGAATCAGAGTATCTTTATACTTCAGCTTGTCTCTCACCTTGCAAGCCTCTTGGACCACCAGCTCCTTAGTTTAGAATTTGTAGAAGCATATGATGACCGCTCTAGGCCTCTGGTTGGGGCTAGGCTTAGCCATTAGCATGCGATGAGGCAAACCTACAATCCTTACACAAGTGGACAAAATTGTTGGTACCCCTCTGTTAATGAAAGAAAAATCCACAATGGTCACAGAAATAACTTGAATCTGACAAAAGTGGTAATAAATAAAAATTCTATGAAAATTAACCAATGAAAATCAGACAATGCTTTTGAATTGTGGTTCAACAGAATTATTTAAAAAAAACAAACTCATGAAACAGGCCTGGACAAAAATGATGGTACCCTTAACTTAATATTTTGTTGCACAACCTTTTGAGGCAATCACTGCAATCAAACAATTTCTGTAACTGTCAATGAGACTTCTGCACCTCTCAGCAGGTATTTTGGCCCACTCCTCATGAGCAAACTGCTCCAGTTGTCTCAGGTTTGATGGGTGCCTTCTCCAGACGGCATGTTTCAGCTCCTTCCACAGATGTTCAGTAGGATTTAGATCAGGGCTTATAGAAGGCCACTTTAGAATAGTCCAACGTTTCACTCTTAGCTGTTCTTGGGTGTTTTTAGCTGTGTGTTTTGGGTCATTACCCTGTTGTAAGACTCGTGACCTGTGACTGAGACCAAGCTGTCTGACACTGGGCAGCACATTTCTCTCTAGAATACCTTGATAGTCTTGAGATTTCATTGTACCCTGCAGCCCCACAACATAACAGAACCTCCTCTATGTTTCACAGCAGGGACAGTGTTTTTTTCTTGGTATGCTTCATTTTTGCATCTGTGAACATAGAGCTGATGTGCCTTGCCAAAAAGTTCCAGTTTTGTCTCGTCTGTCCATAGGACATTCTCCCAGAAGCTTTGTGGCTTGTCAACATGCAGTTTGGCAAATTCCAGTCTGGCTTTTTTATGATTTGTTTTCAACAGTGGTGTCCTCCTTGGTCGTCTCCCATGAACTCCACTTTGGCTCAAACAACAACGGATGATGCGATCTGACACTGATGTACCTTGACCTTGGAGTTCACCATGAATGTGTTTAGAGGTTGTTCTGGGGTCTTTTGTTACCATTTGTATTATCCGTCTCCTCCTGTGGCCACGTCCAGGGAGGTTGGCTACAGACCCGTGGATCTTAAATTTCTGAATAATATGTGCAATTGTAGTCACAGGAACATCAAGCTGCTTGGAGATGGTCTTGTAGCCTTTACCTTTAACATGTTTGTCTATAATTTTCTTTCTAATCTCCTGAGACAATTCTCTCCTTTGCTTCCTCTGGTCCATGTTTAGTGTGGTACACACCATGTCACCAAACAGCACAGTGACTACATGTCACCCTTTAAATAGGACGGCTGGCTGATTACAAGTTTGTAGACACCTGTGATGTTAATTAGAGGACACACCTTGGTTGAACATGTCCCTATGGTCACATGTCCCTATGGTCATCTTTTCTAGGGGTACCATTATTTTTGTCCAGACCTGTTTCATGAGTTTGTTTTTTAAAGTAATTCTGTTGAACCACAATTCAAAAGCATTGTCTGATTTTCATTGGTTAATTTTCATAGAATTTTTTATTTATTACCACTTTTGTCAGATTCAAGTTATTTCTGTGACCATTGTGGGTTTTTCTTTCATTAACAGAGGGGAACCAACAATTTTGTCCACGGCTGTATGTTACACCAGCGGCTTTGGCTTTCCAAATCTATGAGCTTAGATTTTAGGTTAACATTCTCTTCGGTTACCTTTGTTAGCGCTGTTTCCATTGGCTTCAGGTTTCAGGTTATGGAGTTAGTGGAGAGCTCAAGAGAAGACAAGTGCTGCTGGTGATCTAAGATTCTAGCTTGAATGTTGTCCAGTTTCGCTTCAAGTTTGGTAAATGTAGCGCTGGACTCCGTCAGTAAGGATGCCTTGTGCTCTCCTAGCATGGTAGTTAGCTTGGTCAAGACGGAGCTCGCGGTCATGTCATCTTTCTTTTGTTCCTCACGTTTTGATCTGCCTGACATAATTGGAGCATTTAGTATTTGTTCAGTCAAAACAATATGTACAGCTGTTTTTTTGCAGGTAGTTGGACTAGTAGACACGTTGAATGAAGAAATAATCAGTGCAGGAGTGGGAGAGAACCAACTTCCCCTAATCTTGCCATCCACCGGAAGTCTATTTATTATTATTATAGTATGGACATTTATATCAAATAACACCTAATAAACTTTATTTTTTTTTTTTTAAATCAGTCACTACATTGCGCAGGACAGTCTGAACTCTGTGAAACTTCACTGGAAAAATAAATAAAAGATGTATATTATGATCTGGGGTAAGGAGCACAATTTTCTCTCACCCTCTCTGCAATCCGTCTCTCCCCGATTAGATGCAGCTATCAATGTCAGGCTTAAAAGACTTGAGAAAACATTGCTTATCCATGGGTAATGATTAACCTGCAAGTAAGCACAAATCAATAATCAATATTTCATAATAATCACAAGTTCGCTCTGGACAGCATCAGCTCGAGGCTCTTCAAGTCCTATGCAGACCAACTGTGCGGGATCATGGAGCACATCTTCAGCTTGAGCCTGAAGCTAGGAAGGGTACCACAGCTGTGGAAAACATCCTGCGTGGTACCCATGTTGAAGACTCCGCACCCCAAGGACCTGAACAGGTACAAACCAGGGGCCCTCACATCACACCTGATGAAGACCCTGGAGAGGCTGCTTCTTGCCCACCTCCATCCCCTGGTGGGACCAGCGATGGACCCACTTCAGTTTGCCTACCAGCATGGCATCGGGGTGGAGGATGCAGTGATCTTCCTCCTACAACATTCCTTGTCCCACCTAGAGAAGCCTGGGAGCACTGTGAGGATCATGTTCTTTAAGTTCTCCAGTACTTTCATCACCATCCAACTAGTTATCCTGAGGAACAAGCTGCTGTGTGCAGGGGTGGACCAGCACCTGTCATCATGGAGCCTGGACTATGTCACAGACAGACCACAGTTTGTGAGGACCCAGGACTGTGTCTGATACCATCGTCTGCAGTACAGGGCCTCCCAGGGAACAGTTCTGAATCCCTTCTTGTTCATTCTCTACACTGTTGACTTTTCACACCACACCACACTGCCATCTACAAAAGTTCTCTGATGACTCTGCAATTGTCGGCCTCGTCTCCGATGGGGATGACGCAGAGTACAGAGGACTTATCCAGGACTTTGTGGACTGGTGCCTGCGGAACTGCCTCCAGATCAATGAGGGGAAGACCAAGGAATTGGTGATGGACTGCCACAGGTGTGGACAACCCCCTACAGCACCAGTAAACATCCAGGGAACAGGCATCGAGATGGTGACATCTTACAAGTACCTGGGTGTTCACCTGAGCAAAAAACTGGACTGGTCACACAATACCAACGTGCTCTACAAGAAGGGGCAGCAAAGGCTGTACCTCCTAGGGAGAATCAGGTCTTGCGGAATGTGGAGGGCGCTCATAAAGACGTTCTATGATTCTGTGGTGGCATCAGCCATCACGGTTGGAGTGGTCTGCTGGGTCAGCGGCATCACAGCAGCTGACAGGAAAAGATTGAACAGGCTGATCAACAAAGCCAACTCTGTTCTGGGGCACCACCTCGACCCAGTGGAGGAGATAGGAGAGAGGAGGATGGTGGCTAAGCTGTCATCTCTATTGGAGTCTGAGTCCCACCCCATGCGGGACATGCTGAATGTACTAAGGAGCTTATTTCATAATAGACTGTCATCCTAGGTGCTTGAAGGAGAAGTTGCACAGGTTCTTCCTACCTGTAGCTGTCAGACTTTACAATCTACCCTGCGCTCCTCATAGAGGCCGTATTAAACATCACAACTTTGCACAATAGAGATCGTCCCCTCCTATATACAATTTACCCAATTACAGTTATTATCAGTGGTGGCAACAACACTGTTCATTCAAATGTGAAATATACTTCCTGGGTCTACGTATATTTCTATATTGACAGGTAATTTAATAACCCTTTAACTGCCCTAGGTGCCATGCAGCGCCTGGGGCAACACAAGGCAACTCAACCCCCCCCCCCCAAGTGGTCAAGAGTGGTAAAAAATTTTCTCAATAAAATAGTTCAGATTTCCAAGGCTATAACTTGAAAGTTACAAGAGATAATGGCTTACTGTCAATTAGAAAGATGTAGAATATGATCCAAAGTTTCGGATAGGAATAAATTTATGCATCTAATTTGCATAATGTCACGGCAGCTATATAAATTACATAACTCAGTCAAAAGTGGACTTTGGACACATTTACATAAAGAATGGTCCGTTTTTTTTTTTACGCCAATTTGTCTACAGGGGCATGTTTTTATCTAATCTTCAAAGTATATGAACCAGAAAATCAATAAAATGTCAAAAAAAACCATATATTTCTCTTACCTGTTGCCGGGTGGGGGGTGCTAGCCCGCCCACGTGACCAGTCCGTTTATGTCCATCGTAGTCAATGTTTGTGTGTTTGTTCAGCCATTTACACCGTGTACCACATCTACAAACTCTTATGATTACCCCACGTGAATTTTGCTTGTATTACACGGCTTTTTTTCCTGTAAAATGCAGTTTTCCTGTGAGAATGCATGACGATCGCAGGTGCTGCCATCTTGGTACTGGTAGCTCAGTTTTTCGTCCATCGTGATCAATGTATCGCGTTTACTTAATAATTTACACACGTGTAACACATCTACAAACTCTCGTGATTATCCCATGTGAATTTTGTTTGTATTACATGGCTATCTTTCCTTCGGCGCGTGTCTGCCACCTCCTAAACTGTCAGATCAATAGAGATTAGTACAAATTCTCAGTATAGCCGGGGGACGTCAATAAGTGGACACGTGCAGTTGCTGCGCTGTGCCAATGGGGGTGCGCGACCTGTCCATTTAATCTGGGCAGTTAAAGGGTTAACTAACTGTAATGCTGTTAATACCATCTAGCTGCAATGCTTCTGCACTGTGTATATGTGATGATCAGGTGAGCATGCTCCCCCTCCCTCTGTGTGGTTCTCTCCCTGCCTTCCTTTTGGCTCCCGGAGTTGATTGCGCTCACCTGAGTTGCCTCATCTGCCAGCTTTAAGAGCGTCAGTCTGTCACTGCTTCCTCGCTGGACTATTGTGTATTGCTGCCATCTCATTGAGCCTATTTGATTGCATTTTTGACCTCAACCAGCTCATTAAAATGCTCCTCCTTCATCTCCTCCAGGTTGCTGCCATCTCAGCGGTGGTTAATCACTCTGGGGCTGTGCACACTCACCTGTACCTTTGACCATCTCATCTGGACATCTCCTATTCCACCCAACTGCCGAACTGGATCATCTCCCTACTTCTCACCACCTGCTGCACGCTTGGTCTTCACAGCCGGGCCCTCTGCTCTTCGTAGTAAGCCTCTTTTCTTCCTCCAATCTCTATTCCTCTTCGTAAATCATTCACTCTATCACAAGACCCTCCAATTTTTTGTGCTGCCCAGTTCCTCTTCACCCATCATCCTAGGTTATCTGTGGCTCAGTAAACATAACCCAATAATTAATTGGGGCCTAAATTCCATCACGTCCTGGAGCCCTTTTTGTTTCTCGTCGTGTCTCTATTCAGCCGTGTGCTCACCTACTCTCCCCATTTCTCCCTCTCCGGTCGAGCCGCCTGACCTCAGCCACATGCCCGAGGTCTACAAAATGTTCCAAATTATTATGCAAAAAGGATTTTAGTGTCATAAACATTCAATTTTTTGTTTTTCAAGTCAACTCATTTATAGTATCGTGTCTCAGGGCTCTTTGGATCATGATGTTCCACATTATTAACCCCTTGACGCCTGTCGTCGCAAATTCGCATCAAACCGCTTCCGCTCCAAATGCAACCAAAATACCGTCTGTATTCCTCCACTTCCATTTGGAGCACTTCCAGCACATACCTAGGAACCTTTTGCAAGCATTAGTTTCTCGTAGGAACGGTCAGAGACGGAGCACCATCCATTTCCTGATTGCTAGGGTTAGGGTTAGGGTTAGGGTTATAGTTTGGCAGTCATGAGAGTTGAAAATACTGAAAATAACTTTGTTGCATAAATAAAAGACTCTTCATACTTGAGATGGGAACAGGTGCTTTTTTACCATTTTTTTACCATAGATGCCTGTTGTCACTAATTTGCATCATACCTAAAATTATATCTATTTTATGTACTATAGTCAAATTAACTTTCTCAACTTAATTTAGCATCTACTTGAAAGCAAAAACACAAGTGATTTTTTTTTTTCATGATTGGAAATAAATTCAGGCGCTAAGGGGTTAAGCATGCCACACGTTTCCTCAATCTGACCAGTGATGACATGTTTAGCCACTTGTCATCCTTCAACTGCTGGCTGTCTGTATGGTGTCCTGCAAACAATGCGGGCTACATAGACAATTGGAACTCATTTTGGGGAAAACCTGGTCTTATTAGACGAGACAGCGTCCATCCCACTTTGGATGGCACGTCTTATTTATCTAACAATTTGGCATCATTTTTATCCAAATTCCCAAAACCTTGACAACTAGGAAGCAGAATCGCACTCTTACACGCCTCTCTGCAGCTCCTCTTCATCCACCACCCCTCATCTTAGCCCCTGTCTTCCCCATCAGAGAATCATTGTCTGTTCCCTCCAAAGTAAATAAAAATATAATGTTTAAGCATCCCAAAGTGATTAAACAAAAAGTTGGTAAAACTCAAATTAAACATGAAGCCTCTAAATTTAATGATTTGGCCTCTGTTCCTCCTCATAATTTAAAAATTAAATGCGGTTTGTTAAATATGTGGTCTCTAACTCCCATGTTTGTGCTAGTCCATGATCTGTTAATTGATCATCAGATTGATTTAATATCCCTTACAGAGACTTGGTTAGGGCAAGAGGATTATGTTGGTTTAAGTGAATCAACTCCCTCTAGTTATTTAAACTGTCAAAATCCCAGAAGTTCTGGTCATGGAGGAGGAGTAGCAACAATTTACCATTCCAAATTATTAGTTAATGGAAAGTAAAAAAATATGTTATAATTCCTTTGAAGGCCTGGTCCTCAGTATTGGGCATTTTAGCAATTTTAGGTTAAACTTAATTTTATTTGCCATAGTTTATCGTCCTCCCTCAGCCTACTCAGAGTTTTTATTTGAATTTGCCGAATTCTTAGCTGATTTAGTGCTGAAATCTGACAGAATAATTAAAGTAGGGGAACTTAATATACATGTAGATGTAGATAGTGATTGCCTTAATATGGCATTTAATTCAATATTAGACTCGATGGGGTTTTCTCAGAAAGTAGGAAATTCTACCCATTATCCCCACCACACGTTGGACCTTGTTCTGACATATGGCATAGAAATAGAAAATCTGGTAGTGTCTCCTTATAACCCTGTACTGTCAGATCATTGTCTGTTAACATTTGATTTACTATTTCTGACTGTTTGGCTCCTAAAGAAAAATATTACTACAATAGATGCCTCGCAGATGATGTTGTAACCAATTTTATGCAGATTGTTTCCTCTATGCCATGTGTCAACACAACGGAAATAAGCTATGGAGACCTTGCTCCTTCTGTAATTGATAGCATGGTAGATAGTGTTACAGCTTCTCTGCATCAGCCTCTAGACATGGTGGCCCCTATAAAAAAGAAAAAGTCTAATCAGAGATTTCTAATTCCTTGGTTCAACACAGAAACTCGTAGCTTAAAACAGAAGACTCGTCATTTAGAAATAAAATGATGCTCCACTAGTTTAGATGAAATCTATTTAGCTTGGAGAAATCATCTTTTAATTTATAAAAAATCTCTTAGAAAAGCTAGAATGAGTTATTATTCTGCATTGCATTAATAGAAGAAAACAAGAATAATCCCAGGTTTCTTTTCAGCACTGTAGCCAGGCTGACAAAGAGTCAGGACTCTGTCAATCTTAGCATTCCCTTAGAGCTTATTAGTCAGGACTTTATGAACTTTTTCAATAATAAAATTTCATCTATCAGAGATAAAATCAATCAGATTCTTCCCACCGTTAACTTAAATACAGTAACTGCTACAACTCCTTCAATTGATATCTGTTTGGATGAGTTGACTCCAACTGACCTTTTAGAGTTAGACAAAATAATTTCCTCATCCAAGCCTCCAACTTGTCTTTTAGACCCTATTCCTAGCAGGTTATTTAAAGAAGTCTTCCCATTTATTAGTAGCTTTATTCTTCAAATAATCAATTCTTCATTAACTTTAGGCCATGTACCACAGGCTTTTAAAACTGCTGTAATTGAACCCTTACTCAAAAAGCCAACGCAGGATCCAGGAGTTTTAGCTAACTATAGACCAATCTCTAATCTCCCTTTCATTTCAGAAATCTTACAAAGAGTGGCTGATATGCAATTATTTGACCACTTGCAGGGAAATGGTTTATTTGAAGAGTTTCAGTCTGGGTTTAGAATCCATCATAGTACTGAAACAGCCTTAGTGAAGGTTACTAATGACCTCCTTATTGCATCTGATAATGGACTTGTTTCTGTACTTGTCCTTATAAACCTTAGTGCAGCTTTTGATACTATCGATCATAATATTCTACTTGATAGATTAGAACACTATGTTGGACTTAATAGAACTTTGTTGCAGTGGTTTAGATCTTACTTATCTGATAGGTTCCAGTTTGTTCATGTCAATAATGAGTTTTCTTTCAACTCAAAGTTCAGTCATGGAGTTCCGCAGGGATCTGTGCTAGGCCCTACTCTTTTTAGTTTATATATGCTTCTGTTAGACAACATTTTTAGAAAGCACTGTATATATTTTCATTGTTATGCAGATGACACACAATTACAGTATACCTGTCAATGAAGCCAGATGATAGTAATTAATTAGCCAAGTTAGAAGCCTGTCTTAAGGAAATCAAAGCTTGGATGACTTGTAATTTCCTGCTATTAAATTCAGATAAGACTGAAGTCATTCTTGTTGGTCCAAAAAACCTTAGAAATACCTTTCCAAATCAAACTTTTAGTTTGGATGCGGTTACTCGTTCTCTTAATAGCTCTGTGAGGAACCTTGGAGTTATTTTTGATCAAGATCTGTTTTTCAATTCACATATTAAATTTGTTTCTAAGACTGCCTTCTATTATTTGCATATTATTGCCAAGATTAGGAGCATCTTGTCTCAGAGTGATGCTGAGAAACTGATCCACGCCTTAGTTAGCTCTAGATTAGATTATTGTAACTCTTTATTATCAGGTTGTCCTAAAACATCTTTAAAAAGTCTTCAGTTGATCCAAAATGCTGCAGCAAGAGTTTTAACAGGTACTAGAAAGAGAGATCATATCTCTCCGGTTCTGGCCTCCCTTCATTGGCTTCCCATAGAATTTAGAATTAAGTTTAAAATCCTTCTTCTCACCTTTAAAGCTCTAATCAATCAGGCCCCTTTTTATTTAAAAGATCTGATACTACCCTATTATCCTAACAGAGCACTACGCTCCCAAAATGCAGGATTACTTGTAATACCTAGAATCTCCAAAAGTACAATGGGAGGAAGAGCCTTCAGTTATCAAGCTCCTCTCCTGTGGAACCAGCTGCCAATCTGGATTTGGGAGTCAGACTCGATCTCTGTTTTTAAGAATAGGATTAAAACCTTCCTTTTTGATATACAGTAGCCTACAATTAGAGAGGGATCATGTGTCTCTGAACCATCCCTTAGTTATGCTCCCAAAAGGTTTAGACAGCTGGGGGACCTTCAATAATGCACTGGGCTTCACTCCTCTCTTCACTCTCAATGAAATATTTTTTCTGGTCATTAACATCTGTTTGCTCTCTCCCATAGATTGAGTCCCCATTGTGCTGTTTGCTCTCTACATGTCTGTTCTTTTCATCTTCTCTACCCCCTTACCCCCCAGCCAGTCGCAGCAGATGACTGCCCCTCCCTGAGCCTGGTTCTGCTGAAGGTTTCTTCCTGCTAAAAGGGAGTTTTTCCTCTCCTCTGTCACCAAGCGCTTGCTCACAGGGGATCGCCTAATTGCTGGGGTCTTTCTGCAATTGTGTGGGTTTCCTCTACAGTTGAAAGTGCTATGAGATGATGGTTACGGTTGGGTCAGATTATATTTATTTGCTTGCCTTTGGCATGACAACCTCCAGTGGCTTGAGGCCGCTGGCGGTGCTGGGATGGCAGTTGTCCTGCCAATAGCCACGAAACTGTGCATTTATCCCCAGCTGGCAGCTGATGAGGAGGGTGTCTAGCAACTGCAAGTTGTATGATCGTCTATTTGCGCTAAAAATAGCTATCCATATTAATAAAACGAGCAATGCAAGTAACACATCTGATCAAATTTCAGTAACTGTAATGCATTACTGAATTTTTAAACAGTAATTTCGTTACACAGCACATTACTGCAAAAGTAGTGGTGTTACAGTAACGCGTTACTCCCAACAGTGGTCGCTAAATGTTATGTCCACAAACCTGGTATTGAGGAGACGGACGAAGAGGTTGCACTTGAACTCAGCTTTATTATAACTATGTACAATACAGGAGGTGCCACACTGTGTAGGGGCCGGCCGGACAAGAGACAGCCCGAATGGTGGACGCCACTTATAACAGGGCAGTGTGATGGCCCAACCAGAAGGTGGTGTCATCACACCGCACTTCACAATAAATCCATATTCCACAATATGGTACTGAATGCTTGCTTATATTACAGATGTGATATTGTCAGCGCATCACAGCTATGCTGTGGTATATTCACGATGCCACATTTCTTCATGTGTCACATTGCTGAAATATTAAACACATTACAGCGCCTGGAGCACTTTTAAGCAACAGCATGTCTCCCCTCTGATAAGATGGTTGCATCAATTTTCTTCATCATCTTCACCTCATCTAAACTGTCAAAATAATCTTGTCAAGACTCCATCAGTCCACTCTGTTCCACTGCTGCCACTCCATTATGGTCCAGCTCTCTGAAATCCAAGTTGCCAAATTCACACATTTTGCATGTTCACCACATTACATTTTGGTGTCTTTAAATTCTCTCTTCTATTTGAAGAAAAGGCTGCTATTGGTAAACCTTATCAATCTGTGCTCATCAGATATATTCATCAACATTCAACTCAGGGTTCTGGGGAAACTTTGAGCCGATGTCAGCTGTCATACAGAGCAAGGGTGGAGTACACTGGACGGATCACTAGCACATTACAGGGTCAACAGAGAAAGGCAGACAATCACATGATGTCTCACACCTACAACCAATTTAGGCTAACCAGTTAAGTTAGCAGACGTGTTTGGACTGGTGGACCTTGAAATCCACAGAGGCGCAAGGCCAAGTTGTAAACTCCACACAGAGAAGTCACCGTTGATCTGGATAATCAAACAAAAAAAAGTTGAGCTTTGAAGTAACAGTGTTTGTTTTGTAAATCTCACACTGACATGATTTTTTCCAAGCCTTTATACTGCATATTTGCAAATAATAAAATGTTTTTAACTCCATCATGACTTTTGCTTTTGATATGTTACAGGTATGGTAATCAGCTTTAGTGGTCCCATCTGGTTCCCCACAAGTTCTGCAAATTCACTGGCGCTAATGGAGTTAATAACTTGATTAGTGACCCATTTTTAAATAATTTGAGTATTAAGTTACTATATGCTGAATACTATAAGAATGAGGTTGTGTCTGCTTGTTCTAGTAGCAGCAATTTTTGATAAATGTGGGTGGACAGAAAGAGGAACAGACAGATGGATGGACAGATGATAAACAGCACCATGGCACTGGCCCTTTTCACCTTCACCAGCATGAGCTAATCATTTAAGGCATTCATGTCAGGTACATTTAAGTTTTCACCACTTGTGCTTCTTTAAGGCAATATTGTTAGAAAGAAAAACTGTATACATTACCACTGATACACAGATTTTTATGCACTTCTATTTATCAGTGATGCTGAATTACACAATACAGTAGTCTAAACCACAGGGATGTTGTAAAGACATGGTAATATTGTACTGCTAAATACAATTCAGAAATTCAGACAAGACAACAGTTGCAATATTTGGCTCAAAAGCAAATTCTTCCTCAATATGTTAAGTTAGGTTCCATATTTTTTAGGTAGGGGTGGGGATCGATACAGTGTACATGAGTACTGTGTTACAGTATTTTAATAAAAAACATTAAATATTGTAAATACACATACACCTTTTGGTTGCTCCCTATTGGGGATCGCCACAGTGGATTATAGGTCTGCATATTGGATTTGGCAAAGATTTTTTTTACTCTTCCTGACATAACCCTGCTCATTTACCCAGGTTTAGGACTGGCATAAGCAGTACACTGGTTTTGTACTTCCCCTTGTGGCTGAGTAACCAGCTTTTCTTTCCCCATTCTATTGATGCTGAGCACCAAGCTAGATGGTGGAAAGTACCATTTTAATGTTCTTTGGTGTGACCTGGCTGGGGCCAGAGTAGTGAAAACTGACTTTTCAATCCAAAAGAGGGTGCCAAATGCTCACTGTCGAGTCAGCACAGCAAAGGAATGATTCATGAGATCTAATTTGGCATTGAATAAGACAAAGATCAGGATGGGAAATGTCACTGTATGATTTGCAACACTCAACATATCGCAACATTGTGATAATATATCGTGGTCAAAGTATCAGGTATTGTGGGGCCTCCGGTGAGTCCCACCCCATCATTGGGTTCCTATTTCTAAAAATGGAATCATCTTTACCTGACTATTTAAAATGATTTGAGTCAATTGATGTCGTATATTTTAGTCCTCACAGTGTATGTGAGGACTTTTTTTTTTTTTCTCCCGGCGCCACACGAGTCGGCTGCCCTTTGCAACAGCGGCTTGATTCCGAGTCTTTTTCCCTTCCTCTCTCTTTCTGATCCGTCTTTTTTTCACTCCACTTATATCACGGACACACAGATCGTCCCAAATGTCTCCTGAGCCGGCGGACGGAGCCACTGTTTATAGCAGGATACGATACAGCAGGGAAGAGCTGCTAGCATTCAACCGCCACCCGGTCCCATTGGAAAAACTCGACATACCGAGAGAACTGAGGCGAAAACGCCGCGGCTGCCGGGCTGGAGTAAGGCGGAGGACAAAAAATATAAGGTACAGACCCTCCCTTCCATCTGTTGTCATGGGAAATGTACGGTCGTTACTGGGAAACGTAGATAAGCTAGCAGCTATCTGCCGTTACGATAGCACATATCGGGAGTGCTCTCTCCTTTTGTTTTCTGAGACGTGGCTAACTGAACTAGCAGCAGATGCTAACATTGAGCTGGAGGGTTTCCACATGATACGGGCTGACCGAACACCAGACAGTGGCAAAGCAAGGGGCGGTGGAGTGATAATGTATGTTAACAACAACTGGTGCAGACCGGGACATATCACTGTTAAACAACGACACTGCAGCAAAGACATTGAGTTGCTAGCTGTTAGCATGCGGCCTACATATCTCCCGAGAGAACACTCACACGTGATCTGCATTGTTGTTTATGCAAATCTGACAGCGAACGCTGGGACAGCGCGTGACGTCATCCATTCAGTAACCAGCAGGCTGCAGACAGAACACCCAGATGCTCTTCTCCTCATCTCAGGCGATTTCAACCATGTTTCACTGTCTCTCATTCTACCCACGTTCACCCAGTATGTCACATGCCACACTAGAGACAATAAAACACTGGACTTATTCTACGCAAACACTAAGGAGGCGTACACCTCATCACAACTCCCCCCACTCGGGAGATCGGATCACAACTTGGTTCATCTCCGGCCGGTGTACAAACCCCTAGTGCACAGACAACTTCCGGCCATGCACACAGTGGAGTTATGGTCTGAGGAGACAATGGACACTCTAAAGGGCTGTTTTGAAGCCACCGCCTGGAAGCAGCTCTGCGATCCACATGGTGAGGACATCGATGGCCTCACTCACACCTTCACAGACTACCTCAGCTTCTGTGTGGACAAATCCGTTCCCACCAAGACCATACGGTGTTGCTCAAACAACAAACCCTGGATCAACCCTGAGATTAAAACACTTCTGAGAGAGAAGAAGAGGATCTTCAGGTCGGGGAACAGGGAGATGTTGAAGTCCGTACAGAGGGAGCTGAGGAGAAAGATCAGAGAAGGCAAGGACAGCTTCAGGAAGAAGATGGAGGACAAGCTGCAACAGAGCGACATCAGCGGGGTCTGGAGAAACCTCAAAACCATCTCTGGGCTCCAGAATACCTCCCCCCAGGCCACGGGGGGCAGGGAGTGGGCGAACAACCTGAATCTGTTTTTCAATAGGTTTGACCAACCACCCTCCCCCCTGACTGCACAACAACCACTGCTGCCTCTAAAGAAATCAAGTCCTGCTGCCCACTCCCCACTCCATCAACACCCCCCCACTCCCAACACACAGCCCCCCATCCTGACCCTGACCAGGACCCAGGTGAGGATGGAGCTGAGGAAGATCAAGGCGAGGAAGGCGTCGGGACCGGACGGCATCAGCGCAAAGCTCCTCAAGTCCTGTGCAGACCAGCTGTGTGGGATTGTGATGTACATCTACAACCTGAGCCTGAAGCTGGGGAGGGTACCACAGCTGTGGAAAACATCTTGTGCGGTACCTATACCAAAAACTTCCCACCCCAAAGACCTGAACAGCTACACACCGGTGGCCTTGACGTCCCACTTGATGAAGACCCTGGAGAGACTGCTCCTTGCTCACCTCCGCCCCCTGGTGGAACCAGCGATGGATCCACTCCAGTTCGCCTACCAGCATGGCATTGGGGTGGAGGATGCGGTGATTTTCCTCCTTCACCGTTTTCTGTCCCACCTGGAGAAGCCCGGGAATATGGTGAGGATCATGTTCTTTGACTTCTCCAGTGCTTTCAACACCATCCAACCGATGATCCTGAAGGACAAGCTGCTGCGCGCAGGGGTGGACCAGCACCTGTCATCATGGATCCTGGACTACCTCACGAACCGGCCTCAGTTTGTGAGAACCCGGGACTGTGTGTCCGACACGATCATCGGTAGCACGGGGGCCCCCAGGGAACGGTGCTGGCTCCCTTCCTGTTCACTCTTTATACTGCGGACTTCTCACACAACACAACACACTGCCATCTACAGAAGTTCTCTGATGACTCTGCGATCGTTGGACTCATCTCCAATGGAGATGAAGCTGAGTACAGAGGGCTTATCCAGGACTTTGTGGACTGGTGCCATCGGAACTGCCTCCAGATCAACGCGAGGAAAACTAAGGAGCTGGTGGTGGACTGCCGCAGGCATGGGCAGCCCCTCACAGCACCAGTAAATATACAGGGAACAGACATCGAGATGGTGACATCCCATAAGTACCTGGGTGTTCATCTGAACAATAAACTAGACTGGTCACACAATACTGACGCACTCTACAAGAAGGGACAGCGCAGGCTGTTCCTGCTGAGGAGACTCGGGTCTTTTGGTGTACAAGGGGCGCTGCTGAAGACATTCTATGACACGGTGGTGGCATCAGCCATCACTTTTGGAGTGGTCTGCTGGGGCAGTGGCATTACTGCAGCCGATAGGAAGAGACTGAACAAACTGATCAAGAAAGCTAGCTCTGTCCTGGGGCAGCACCTTGATCCGGTGGAGGAGATAGGAGAGAGAAGGACGGTGGCTAAACTGTCACCTCTGCTGGAGTCCGAGTTCCACCCTATGCAGGACATACTGAATGCACTGAGGAGCTCATTTAGCAGCAGACTACATCATCCCAGGTGCACAACCGAGAGGTTTCGTAGGTCCTTCCTACCAACGGCTGTCAGACTGTTCAACCTAAGCAGGGCTGCTCGCAGAGATAGCAAAAAGACGTAACAAACTAATAGTTTTTTGAATGCAAAAGATGCAATAGACTTACACAATGGTCCCCTCCGGCATACAACTAGGAAAATACCGGTCGCTATGGAGGGTGAGAATATGTATGGGCACATAATCATACCATGTAGGATAACTAAGTAGACGGTTATGCTGTTTCATCCCATCTAGCTACAATGCTCTGCACTGTGTGTGTTTATATATTTACATATTTATTCCATCTAGCTACAATGCTCCGCACTGGGTGTGTTTATATTTATATATCTATATATTTATTCCATCTAGCTACAATGCTCCGCACTGTGTGTTTATATATCTACATATTATTCCATCTAGCTACATTGCTCCGCACTGTGTTTATATATTCATATATTTATTCCATCCAGCTACAATGCTCTGCACTGTGTGTCTGTGTGTGTGTATATATATATTTTATAGTAATATGTGCATATGTATATTAGCTGCTCTTGCTTGCTTGTTTTTTTTTTCTTGCCTTCTGATTGTTGCTCTGAGTGCTGCTATCCCTGTGCTGTTGCAATCCTGGAATTTCCCCGTTGTGGGACTAATAAAGGCTTATCTTATCTTATCTTATCTTATGTAACATGTAATACTGTAAATGACATGTATGCTCTAAATTTCATGACACGTTACAATGAGTTATCACATATGCAAAATAGCTTTTTAAGCATCATTCATTCATTCTGATGACATTGATGTATACTCCTAATATTTTGGCTACACAAGGACATCGAACTCATTCTCAAAAGATGCTCCTGTCCCATTCACTTATCATCAGCATATTGTATGAAGAAGTGCACTTAATCCATTTACATATTGTGCCTCTGGGCAGATGCACAATGGGCAGTCAGCTAGACTGATAGGTCCTCTGGTGTACCAGAGAAGCTCTGGAGAGAATAAAACTGATGGGTAGAGTGTGCTTACAGGAAATGGACAGCATTGGAGAAAGAATACTTATTTCCACAGGGATGCTTTAGATCCACATCTGAGCTGAGAGGCAGCAGCAGTGCTGCTGAGAGCTGCTCTGACAAAAACACAGATGGCAACTGTAAAGCATCTGAACCTCTATTTAACAGCAAAGTATAAGCGTACTTTTTGATTCCCTCATTGGCAGTTTGTTAATATAATTTATTCTGTGAATATTAAGTCATAGAAAAACTTCAATGATAGAAACAGTACTAACTGGTATCATGCACATGTGCTGTATGTACAGAACCATTTTGGTATCTGGCTCTCTAGTGCTGCAGATGTGTATCAAACACAGTCTTTCACAGTGTAGGAGGGGTGTTTTTGCACATGGAACAGAACATAAAACCGAGTTACCACACAAACATAGTTACATGTGGCATCAGTAGGAATCACTTGCTTAGTGTTGTCAGACCACTCAAGTGAAACAAAGTCTCCGGTTTAGGAACACTGGTTTTTCATTAAAGCTTCTCTTGTCTTCTTGACATTGAGTTAAAAATTATCTTTGAATCGTTTATCTGTGACTATGACTTTTACCCCCCCCCCCAAAAAAAATAGAAAGCAATTCTTATACCAATTTCAATCTGCCTGCCAAGTTTAGTGACACTAGCTTTGTTTTTATTTTTTAATTTAAGCATTACTCACCAACTGTTCTTCTACAGACTATTATTTTTTTTTCAATTTTTCTAAACGAGCCATCCTTTGGATGAAATCATACTTGGCAAATAGAATTCACTGTGTGTGTGTCTGTCAACGGTATCAAATCTCACCACCTTGACTGCCAAGTTGGAGTACCCCAAGGCTCCATACTTGGACCAATTTTAATTACATTAAGTATATGGAATAAAATTCTGATCTGTTTTAAATTTAAAAATAATTTTCCCCTTCTGGTACCTATATGAATGGATACAGATTTATTTCCTGTATGTCAGGATTCAGTGTAGGAAAACCGTTTGGACCAGTTTGCCAAACTTTATTGGTGAAAGAATGGATTAATAAAGAACAAATATTCATTTCAATTTCAATGTAAAATTCTGCAGAGTATTGTATGCCACTGCTAACTGGCTAGTTTGGTCTGAGCTCTTCTAATTGAACTAATATAATTCTCAAAATGGTCTGCATACTGTATATGTTCTGAGATGTGGAAAATACAAAAAAAAATGCATGATCTGAAATATTCAGTGATCACTTTATTAGGATATGATTTTCTTTTTGATTTCTTTTTTTATACCTGCTGTTTGTTTGTTCTTGTGTGCTTGCATTTGTTGCTCTACTTAAAAATGCCTATAAAAAGAATGAGGGGGTCCACAATGATACCACTGCAGGACACTGTAGGATGTTGCTGAGAATATGCTTTAGTTTGAGGTTTGTCTGGTTGACGCAAAGCATATGATTGTTCTTCAATTTGATAACTTTTAGTCCCTCCCGAATTGTCAAGATTGAAAATATTGTTATTGCAGAGAAAAGAAAGCTCAAAGAATGTGATTTTCATGAGTCCAATACTACATCAATACTATTCTCACTTGCTTAACCAATACTTGTTTCCAAGCACAAATAGAGAGGGATTTTATTTGTGGTTATGGAATTACTTCACACATGCCGTACATGCCCACTGCTACTCTTCAGTACATTTGATTAAGAGCTGCTGTCTGACTGTGTGAGCCCACTGTAACTCCATTAACCTTCTCAATGTGAGCTAAACTATGTATTAGTTTTGCTGTATGGGGAATATGCATTGATTTGTGATATGCATTGCAACGTCTTGACGGTATCATTGCGTCGCCCACTCGTTGCAGTTTCAGCTGAGGAGATGTAGTGGAACGCAAGTCAGGGAGGGGGAGCCGGTTGCAAACATTCATATCCGTGATTACATTGAGTGAAATTGAAAACAGAGGTGAGCTGATGTGAGCCATCTGCAAATGAATCAATCACCTCTCCTGCCGCTGCCTGCATTCAAGTTTTCATTATGAAACATCATTGAACCATTTTTTTTTTCTGTCAAGAGCTTGCCGCAGTGTGGGGAGCAGGCCTCAAATCTCAGCATGTTTCCTGAACTCCAATAGAGTCAATATTGCATTTAAAGTACAAATGAACATATGGTTGGCAAGAGAGACAAAAGTTTTTTTTTTTTCTTGGCTAGCTGCAAAATTTCCTCATCTCTGCTCTCATTGTGAACCCTTCATCTATTTATCTCAGCACGCATCATTAGTTTATGAAGCCAGTTATAGTTGAGTTAGAGCGTCAACATCTGTTACATTCTGCAAGAGTGAAGAAACACTCACTGTGCTTTCATTAGAACCAAGTTTCATTGTTTCAGTGACAAAGGGGATTTTCTGAATTTACTTGCACTTATTTGCATATTTTGTTGCTGCCAAGTGTGGATGGAAGAAATAAAACACACTGAACTCCAAGTTTTTGATTGATTGATTGATTGATTGATTGAAATGATTTATTCACACATCATCATAAACACATATTATAATTTGCTGTACGTGTGAAAAACATCACCCAAGAAAGCTATTCAAAGCTTGTAGTAGGAGGCCCGGTTTCACAATCAAACAGTGACATACAGGATGTTGGCCAGACATCCACAGATGCATAACGCAACAAAACAGAACAAGACAAATACAACAGACAGTCCCAGCATTCTGGATACACATACAGTCAATAAATAAATTCAGATCTCTTAACATTCCAGTATCCCATCCATGGAACATTCTGCACTGGCTGGAACACTAAGGGATACACAAGAGGAGAGTTGCAGATATACACCAGTGCCAGAGTTGGGATAAATAAAAAGATAAACCACAAGATTAATTAAAACCACAAAACAGATAAATTAATTTTTATTACTTTAAATATGTATACCAGCTAGACTGAACTCTAAAATACATTCTTAATTACATGACCAGTAGGAAATATAAGTTTACTGTTATCATTTATGACCATTATGTAGCTAAATAATTACATGTTCTATCTTGTATCAGCTCTGACATTTAGTTTTTAATGTTCTAAAGCAGACCACAGTCCTGTACTGTAGGATGACAATCCTCAGTGATGTTCAGGAGCAGTAGAACAGATTCCATCTTCAGCTTCATCTCAGTTAGACCATCTCAGTAAATTAAAAAAATCATGATTTGTCATTTAATTTTAAAAAATTATAATCATTGTCATCAAATCAGGGTTGAAATGTTTCACTCTGGGTGTAATTCAATTCAATTCAATTCAACTTTATTTATATAGCGCCATTTCACAACAACAGTCATCTCATAGCACTTTCAACTGTAGAGGAAACCCCCACTACTGCAGGAAGACCCCGGCAATCAGGCAATCCCCTGTGAGCAAGCACTCGGTGACAGAGGAGAGGAAAAACTCCCTTTTAGCAGGAAGAAACCTTCAGCAGAACCAGGCTCAGGGAGGGGCGGTCATCTGCTGCGACTGGCTGGGGGGTGAGGGGATGGAGAAAAAGAAGACAAGAACAGACATATAGAAAGCAAACAGCACGACAGGGACTCAATCTATGGGAGAGAACTAACAGATGTTAATGACCAGCAAAAATATTTCATTGAGAGTGAAGAAAGGAGTGAAGCCCAGTGCATTGTTGGAGGTCCCCCAGCTGTCTAAACCGATTAGCAGCATAACTAAGGGAGGGCTCAGGGGCACCTGATCCGACCCTAATTGTAGGCTATATCTAGAGTCTGATGTAGAGAAGCTGTAATACTATCTACCATGCTATCAATTACAGAAGGAGCCAGCTCTCCATAGCTTATCTCTGTTGTGTTGACACATGGCATTGAGGAAACAATCTGCTTAAATTTGGTAACAGCACTGTAGTAATATTTTTCTTTAGGAGCCAAATAGTCAGAAATAGTATAATCAAAAGTTAATAGATAATGGTCTGACAGTACAGTGTTAGGAGGAGACACTACCAGATTTTCTATTTCTGTGCTCTATGTCAGCACAAGGTCCAACGTGTGGTGAAGATGAGTAGAATTTCCTACTTTCTGAGAAAACACATCGAGTCTAAAATTGAATTAAATGCCATATTAAGGCAATCACTATCTACATCTACATGTACAGACGTGGACAAAATTGTTGGTACCCCTCTGTTAATTAAAGAAAATCCCACAGTGGTCACAGAAATAACTTGAATCTGACGAAAGTGGTAATAAATAAAAATTCTATGAAAATTAACCAATGAAAATCAGACAATGCTTTTGAATTGTGGTTCAACAGAATTATTTTAAAAAACAAACTCATGAAACAGGCCTGGACAAAAATGATGGTACCCCTAGAAAAGATTGAAAATAATGTGACCATAGGGACATGTTCAACCAAGATGTGTCCTCTAATTAACATCACAGATGTCTACAAACTTGTCTACAAGTTTGTAGACATCTGTCTACAAATGTAGACATTTTGTAGACATCTGTTTGTAGACATTTGTAGACATTTGTCTACAAAGTCAGTCGGCCTATTTAAAGGGTGACAAGTAGTCACTGTGCTGTTTGGTGACATGGTGTGTACCACACTAAACATGGACCAGAGGAAGCAAAGGAGAGTTGTCTCAGGAGATTAGAAAGAAAATTATAGACAAGCATGATAAAGGTAAAGGCTATAAGACCATCTCCAAGCAGCTTGATGTTCCTGTGACTACAGTTGCACATATTATTCAGAAATTTAAGATCCACGGGACTGTAAGCAACCTCCCTGGACATGGCCGCAGGAGGAGACGGATAATACAAATGGCAACAAAAGAGCCCAGAACAACCTCTAAACACATTCATGGTGAACTCCAAGGTCAGGTACATCTGTGTCAGATCGCACGATCCGTCGTTGTTTGAGCCAAACTGGACTTCATGGGAGACGACCAAGGGGGAAACAAATCATTGAAAACAAATCATAAAAAAGCCAGACTGGAATTTGCCAAACTGCATGTTGACAAGCCACAAAGCTTCTGGGAGAATGTCCTATGGACAGACGAGACAAAACTGGAACTTTTTGGCAAGGAACATCAGCTCTATGTTCACAGACGCAAAAATGAAGCATACCAAGAAAAGAACACTGTCCCTACTGTGAAACATGGAGGAGGTTCTGTTATGTTCTGGGGCTGCTTTGCTGCATGTGGCACAGGGTGTCTTGAATCTGTGCAGGGTACAATGAAATCTCAAGACTATCAAGGTATTCTAGAGAGAAATGTGCTTCCCAGTGTCAGACAGCTTGGACTCAGTCGCAGTTCATGGGTCTTGCAACAGGATAATGACCCAAAACACACAGCTAAAAACACCCAAGAATGGCTAAGAGCGAAACATTGGACTATTCTAAAGTGGCCTTCTATGAGCCCTGATCTAAATCCTATTGGACATCTGTGGAAGGAGCTGAAACATGCTGTCTGGAGAAGGCACCCTTCAAACCTGAGACAACTGGAGCAGTTTGCTCATGAGGAGTGGGCCAAAATACCTGCTGAGAGGTGCAGAAGTCTCATTGACAGTTACAGAAATCATTTGATTGCAGTGATTGCCTCAAAAGGTTGTGCAACAAAATATTAAGTTAAGGGTACCGTCATTTTTGTCCAGGCCTGTTTCATGAGTTTGATTTTTAAAATAATTCTGTTGAACCACAATTCAAAAGCATTGTCTGATTTTCATTGGTTAATTTTCATAGAATTTTTATTTATTACCACTTTTGTCAGATTCAAGTTATTTCTGTGACCATTGTGGGTTTTTCTTTCATTAACAGAGGGGTACCAACAATTTTGTCCACGTCTGTATATTAAAGTCCCCTACTATAATTATTCTATCCGATTTGAGCACTAAGTCTGCTAAGAACTCAGCAAATTTGGATTAAAAACTCTGAGTAGGCTGAGGGAGAACGATAAACTATGGCAAATAAAATTGGGTCTGCTGCTCTGTGTCATTGTTCATTAAAGAAATGTTCAATGTGGGCTACCGATCCACCACACAAAATTTGGTTGAATTTGGGCAAAACATGACTGAGTTATAAAGCTTTGCTTCTTTCCTAGGGGGCGCTATAGCTATGTTTGTTATAGTTATATAAATCTGTTTGGGGTCTGACTTGTATCATATATATGATGTTTTGCAGCATTCGGACAATCTACGTGTGAGTTTTGACAACTTCCTGTCCATTGGCCGTAGGGGGCGCTGTTGCTATGTGTGATTCTTTATGATAGAAATTATCAGTATTGGCTACCTATTCAACACACAAAATTTTGTTGAATTTGGGCAAAGCATGACTGAGTTATAAATCTTTGCCGAATTATCCATAAGACCTATGCAATCACAGCAGCTTTATGGTATAATTTTTTAAGCATCAAATCTTAAGTATTTTTCTAGTCAAAATTGTTGCGTTTCACTTCCTTGCTTTGCACACGGAGCGCTGTGGTGGAGTCAATCCAAAACCAAACCCCGCCCACACTTCTAGAAGCCTGGGCATGAGATCCAGTAGTGGTTAAACTTTTATTGATAAAAATTACATGACCGGAGTGGTGGCTCAGTTGATAGAGCACCCGCCCCACACCCGGGAGGCAGGGGTTCAAATCCCGGCCGGGTCATGCCGAAGACCATATAAAAGTGGAACTTCCTGCCATCCAGCTTGGTGCTCAGCAATAATGGAATGGAGGAGGGAAATCTGTGGCGACGCCTTGCATGGCAGCGGCCCTCTGATTCTGCACTGGTGTGTGTGATTAACACAGTAGATAGGTAAAGCACAATCTCGTTCTACTGTACATGATTGGTTGTATGGTTGAATGACAATAAGGGTGATTTAATTTAATTAATATTTTGACTGAGCGACTCCATATTTGGGGATGCTCACCCTCATAACCCCAGTAAACCATATTTAAACCACGTTTAAAATCTGAGGCCAGTCTGACAAATGGTTCGAGAGATGTGTGTGGAACAGACAGACAGACAGACACACAAACACACAGACAGAGATTTTGTGAATTTATAGATAGATGAGGAGGAACAGAGGCCAAGTCGTTAATATTCAACGCTTCATGTTTAATTTGCATTTTGCCCACTTTTTATTTAATCACTTTGGGATACTTATACATTATATATATTTTTTTACATTAAAGGAAGCAGATCCCCATCTCTCATGGGGAAGACAGAGGCTAAGTTGAGGGGTAACAGATGGAGAGAAGCTGCAGAAAGGCATGTAAGACTGTGACTCTGCTTCCTGGTCCCAACTCTGAGTTGTCAAGGTTTTGGAAATTTGGATAAAAATGATGCCAGATTGTTAGATAAATGAAATGCACCATCCAAAATGGGATGGACACCGTCTTGTCTAATAAGACCATCCATCCATCTTCTACCGCTTTTCCGGAGGTCCGGGTCGCGGAGGCAGCAGTTCAAGCAGAGAAGCCCAGACTTCCCTCTCCCCAGCCACCTGCTCCAGCTCTTCAGAGGGGATACCAAGGCGTTCCCAGACCAGCTGGGAGACATAGTCTCTCCACCGAGTCCTGGGTCTGCCCCGGGGTCTCCTCCCAGTGGGACGTGCCTGAAACACCTCAAGTGGGAGACGTCCAGGAGGCATCCTAATCAGATGCCCATACCACCTCAACTGACTCCTTTCAATGTGGAGGAGCAGCGGTTCTACTCTGAGCCTCTCCCGGATGACTGAGCTCCTCACCCTATCTCTGAGGGTGAGTCCAGCAATCCTACGGAGAAAGCTCATTTCAGCCGCTTGTATCCGCGATCTCGTTCTTTCGGTCATTACCCAAAGCTCGTGACCATAGGTGAGAGTAGGAACGTAGATTGACTGGTAAATCGACAGCTTTGCCTTAGAACTAAGCTCCCTCTTCACCACAACAGACCGGTACAACGTCCGCATCACTGCAGATGCTGCTCCAATCCGTCTGTCGATCTCTCGCTCCATTTTCCCCTCACTCGTGAACAAGACCCCAAGATACTTAAACTCCTCCACTTGGGGCAGGAGCCTGTCCCCAACCCGGAGAGGACAATCCACCTTTTTCCGGCTGAGGACCATGGACTCGGACTTGGAGGTGCTGATTCTCATCCCAGCCGCTTCACACTCAGCGGCAAACCGTCCCAGCAAGAATAAGACCAGGTTTTCCCCAAAATGAGTTCCAATTGTCTATGTAGCCCACATTGTTTGCAGGATACCACACAGACAGCCAGCGGTTGAAGGATGACAAGCAACTAAACATATCATCACTGGTCAGGCTGGGGAGGGGCCCAGAGAATACTACAGAGGCAGACATTGTTTTTGCAGTCACACATCTATTTCACACAAAGTTTAGTAACTTCCGACTGCCGGAGTCGGATGTTATTAATGCCAGCGTGGATAACAATTGTGGAGTATTTACAGCTACTTTTAGCCAGCATTTTCAAATTTGACTCAATGTCGCCTGCTCTGGCCTCAGGAATGCATTTGACTATGGCCGCTGGAGTCTCTAGGTTCACGTCTCTGACTATAGAGTCACCAGTGATCACAGTTTTTTCCTCAGCGGGTGTGTCGCTGAGCGGGGAATAGCGATTAGAAACATGAACAGGTTGGTGGTGAACCAGGGGCTTGCGACTATGCTTCCTTCTCACTGTCACCCACCCGTTCTCTCCTGGCTGCTCAGGAGGGGTGGATGCCGGGGGACGGCTAGCAGGCCCTATGCTACGGTGCTTCGCTGCAGCTAAGGGGAGTCCATCATTAACTGGCGCTGACGGTGTTTCAATGCAGCGGAGCCGGGATTCCAAATCACACAACCTCGTCTCCAACGCCTCAAAAAGACAACATTTATTACATTTATCATTATCACTAAAAGAGGCAGAGGTGTAGCTAAACATCTGACACAGAGAGCACATCAAAGAAGGAGTGCTAGTATCCATAGCTAGTGGCTAACCCAAACACTGATGAAAGGTGAACAGAAGGCTAAAAAAGGTAATTAGGTGACACTGAGTACACACACAGGTCCAAGAAGCTTGTTAAACAGCAGTGAGAGGTGACAGTAGATTTGAAAATGCGATTAAAATGCAATTAAAGGCAATAATCCTCAGGAAAGTGAGGAGGAGCTATACACAAAACAAACCACACCAGCAGCCAGCAATACAGAAAGTGACGATACATTATCACAGGAACCCAGGGCAATCTATTAGGCAATGTGTAATAAATATAGAGATATATTGAGTGCGTGGCCTAAACCCATTCTTTTTTTTTTCTTTTTTTTTGTAAAGTGCCTTGAGATAACCTGTGTTGTGATTTGGCACTATATAAATAAAATTGAATTGAATTGAACTGAAATATATGAAAGTCTCTTTTAGAATTAGCTTGCAAAAAATATTCTTTTTCAAAAATCTACTTCATAGAAATGCAGTTTTTGTCATGGGCGGTGAGAGCGCCCCCTCCTTCCCGTTCATCTCTCCTCAGCTCATCATTACATCTGAGGGAGAGGACACACCTGCGCCCTGTCATCATCCAGCGTACTTAAGGAAGCATACTTCAGTGATTCAACGCTGCCTCATCTGGGTATACTGCCGCTAAGACAGCAGTCAATTATACACTGGTGTAGGAAATTATTAACCTGTGTGCTTTATCTCCTTTGTGCAGGTTGCTGCCACTGTGTGGGTGTGTCACTGGGGGCTGCGCGCACTCTCCTGCCACTACATCCCATATCACAGTAACCTCCACCCGGTCAGGCTCCACCAGCTCATTCCCCACCCTGCTGGTTCATCTATTCCCGCTGGAGTCCTGCCGGCACTCCCTTGGAGCCCAGGTAAGTGGTATTTTGGCTTGCCCATTTTCAGCTCTCGTCTTCTCCCCACAGGCTCCTTCCTCTGGCGAGTGACTGTTCTGTAGCAGTGTGGATTTTGCTATTCAGTAAAAGAAACTCAAACACGTGTAATAGTTTGATTGTCTCTTTGTTGCTGCACCTTGCATGTGGGCTGAATAATCTAATCAGTCATGACAGAATGAGCCAGCCCTAGCCTCGGCACAGCAGGTGCAACAGGGGGACGATCAGCTCTGGATCACCTAGAGGCGACCGAGCAACAGGTTTCCGTGATGAACCAGCAGCTGCAAACCATGATGCAGCAATTGGACACCATCATGCGGCATTTGACCGGGACAGCTCCTCCGGCTCCTCCTCCTCAGCCTGCTCCCATTGTTCAACCTCCGGTCCACCGTACCATCTCCGTTCCCACATCTGCCCCGCTCGTGGGGGAGGTGGGGAAATGTAAGGAGTTTCTCCATCAGGTACGGATGTGCTTGGAGCAAGTCGGGGGGGGGGGGGGGGGAGTAACCAGGGGATGCCGCTAAAATTACATTTTTCACCCTACTGCTGCGGGACTGAGCCCTTAGTTGAGCTCGGGCCACATCAGACAGCTCGGAGGGCTGTAGTTATACGTTTGATCAATTTGTGGCCGCTTTTTGTTATGCGTCCGACCACACCGAGAGTCAGGGGAACACAATGAGCCGCCTTATGACTCTCCGCCAGGGGGATTGGTCTGTGGCCGAGTTGTCTGTGGAGTCGGGATGGAACGAAGTTGCGATACGCAGCGTGTTCCTCCACCGGTTAAACGCCCATCTCCGCAACGACCTGGCGGGTTATACCGTTCCCGACACGCTTGATGGTCTCATTGATCAGGTTGTGGGGTTGGACAACTGCTATCGTGAGTGTGCAAAGGAGCGACAGGCATCCTTTCACCCGTCCGCTGAGCAGGTGCCCACTGCGGGGACTGACACTGTGGGGGCCGGTTCTTCTCCCAAGACGATGGACCTCAGTCGGTTCCAATTAACCAACGACAAGCGTTGGTGAAGGAGGAGGACTGGCACATGCATTTACTGTGCCTCCCCGAGGCACAGTCGGGACGAGTGCCCCCAGTGGCCAAAAGATGTGGCCCATCAGTAACCATGGGGGGTCTGGCGGGTGGGACCAAGTTAACGCCCCCGGCAATTTCTCTATTCCAGCCTTCAAGCAATTGCTGGTGGTCGAGAGGAGGGTCTTGACGTTAATTGATTCAGGGGCAGACGGCAATTTTGTGTTGGCCCGGCTTGTCCGGGACCTGGGTATTCCCACTCTTAAATTGCCCCATCATCAACGTATTACCACCATATCTGGCCGTGAGGTTGCGGTAGTCGCCAAACGCAAGAGGCCGGTCGCCATCCTCTTGTCCGTGAATCATCGGGAGGAACTCACGTTCCTAATTCTCCCAAATTCATCATCCCCGATTATTCTAGGGTATCCGTGGCTCCGGAGGCACAGCCCCATTATTAACTGGGGGCACAATTCTATCTCTTCCTGGAGTCCGTTCTGTTTGGCCAATTGTCTAAGTTCAGCCAAGTCTGCTCCATTTCTTCTGGTCTCTCTTCCTCCGGTCAAGCCGCCAGACCTCTGCCTCGTCCCCCGGGTTTATCGTGATTTGGGGGAGGTCTTCAGCAAGTCGAGAGCGCTGTCGCTTCCGCCTCATCGCTGTTATGACTGTGCTGTGGACCTCATCCCGGGGGCGAAGCTGCTGTTCATCCGGCTCTACAGTATTTCTGGGCCGAAGAGAGAGGCAATGGAAAAGTATGTTAAAGAATTGCTGAATGCCGGCCTTTTTCGACCATCTTCGGCCCCTATTGGAGCTGGGTTCTTCTTTGTCAGCAAGAAGGATGGTTCGCTAGACCCATGCATCGATAACCGTGAGCTCAACACTATAACAGTTAAGGACAAATATCCTCTGCCCTTGATGAATTCCGCATTCAAGCTCCTTCAGCACTCATGGGTGTTTACCAAATTAGATTTATGCAACGCGTGCCACCTCATCCACATTTGTGAGGGGGACGAGTGGAAGACAGCATTTAAAACACACCTGGGGCAATCTGAGTATTTGGTTATGCCGTTTGGGTTCACCAATGCCCCCACTGTCTTCCAACGGTTGATTAACGACGTCCTTCACGATATGCTCTACCAATTTGTGTTTGTCTGTTTGGATGACATTTTAATTTCCTCCCGCTCACCAGAGGAACATGATGTCCATGTGAGGGCCATTTTACAATGGTTCTTGGAGAGCCAGCTCTATGTTAAGGCCAAGAAGTGTGAGTTCTCCACAACATCTACTTCCTTCTTGGGCTTTATAGTGGCTGAAGAGAGAATGATTGCCGACCCAGCCAAGGTGAGGGCAGTGCTCGATTGGCCGACACCCCACTCCCGCAGGGAGCTTCAACGCTCCTTCGGGTTTGCGAACTTTTATCGCCGGTTCATCAGGAACTATAGTGGGGTAGCACTGCCCTTAACGCAGCTGACCTCTGTTAAGGTCCCCTTTCGGTGGACCGAGGCAACCGAACAGGCCTTTTCCAAATTAAAAGGCCTGTTCACCGAAACACCTATTTTGGCCCAGGTCGACATGCAGCTCCAGTTTGTCCTTGAGGTGGATGCATATGATTCGGGGGTGGGCGCTGTCCTCTCATAGCACGCATCCTCCGATCAGAAGCTCCACCTGAGCGTGTATTTCTCTAGTTGGCTTATGCCAGCCGAGAGGAATTATGACATAGGGGACAGAGAGCTGCTTGCCATTAAATTGGCACTAGAGGAATGGAGACATTGGTTAGAGAGGGCTATTCACTCCATTGTCGTGTGGACCAACCACAAGAACCCCGAGTACTTGCGGTCGGCCAGCTGACTTGAGACCAGGCAGGCTCGCTGGCCTTTGTTTTTCCAGTGGTTTAATTTCACCATCACTTACTGGCCTGGCTCTCGGAACACCAAACCGGATGCGTTATCTTGCCAGTTTGATTCTGAGGAGGTAGCGCCCCCTTCCCACCCCAAATCCATTCTTCCTCCTCCATGCGTCCTCGGTGCCGTTACGTAGGATATCGAGCGGAGGGTTCATCAGGCCCAGTCTCGGGAGCCTGTGCCAGCAGAGTGCCCCCGGAAATGCCTGTACGTCCCCGCTGCCCTCTGCAGTGACGTCATCCAGTGGGGTCACACCAGCCGCTTTGCCTGTCATCCTGATATCACCCGCACGACGGATCTAATTCGGCGGGTGTTCTGGTGGCCCACGCTGTGACGGGATGTGCGGGAGTATGTGCAGGCCTGCCAGACCTGCATCCAGGGCAAGTCTGATTCCTCCCCCCTGGCTGGACTTCTCCATCCCCTTCCTGCCCCCAGTTGGCTGTGGTCACATATCACTGTGGTCTTCGTAATGGGACTTCCCCCCCTCCCATGGTAAATCAGTGATCCTGACCATCGTGGACCACTTCTCCAAGGCTGTCCACCTGGTGGCGCTCCCCTCGGCCTTGGAGACAGCCATCCTACTGACTGACCACGTGATCCAACTCCATGAATCCCTGTGGACATCATGTCTTACCGGGTCCCGCAGTTTACATCACAGGTTTGGAGGGCCTTCTGCCGCACTCTGGGGACGACGGTGAGCCTGTCCTCTGGGAACCACCCCCAGAGAAACAGGCAGGCAGAGCGTGCCAATCAGTCCTTGGAGGCCACCCTGCGATGCTTGGCTGCCGAGCACCCATCCTCTTGGAACTCGCACCTGACCTGGGTGGAATACTCTATGAACTTGGCCATTTCCACAGCAAAGGGGCTTACTCCTTTTGAGGCTTCATTAGATTACATGCCTCCGCTTCTACCCATGACTGAGAGGGAGGTCACGGGTCCCTCCATGGGGGCTCATGCTCACCGCTATAGGCAGATCTGGAGATCCACATGCGCCGCCCTCGTCCGCTCTGTCAAGTACAACCGGGCCACGGCTGATAAGCGATGGGTGCCTGCTCCCAAGTACACTGTGGGGCAGCAGGTCTGGTTGGCGGCCAGTCAGGTTCCGCTGAAGACTACTTCGAAGAAACTGTCTCCTCACTTCATCGGGCCTTTTCCAATCTCCAGGATTGTCAACGACGCCTCGGTTCGGCTCAGACTTCCATCAGCCCTGCTGGTGAACCCGACCTTTCACGTCTCTCACATCAAGCCCCTCTCGGTCAGTCCTCTCTGCCCCCCCCCCCCAAAGCCACCTCCTCCTCCCCGGCCTATCGACAGCCACCCCACCCACACGGTCCACCGGATCCTGGAGGTTCGCCGTCCAGGCAGGGGTCTCCAGTATTTGGTTGATTGGGAGGGCTACGGCCCGGAGGAACGGTCCTGGGTTCCCTCGTCCCGAATCATGGACAAAGAGATGCTCCGGTCCTACCATCCAGCCCATCCCAACAAACCTTATGGACCGCCAGGAGGCACTCCTAGAAGGGGGGGCCCTGTCATGGGTGGCGACAGCGCGCCCCCTCCTTCCCGTTCATCTCTCCTCAGCTCATCATCACACCTGAGGGAGAGGACACACCTGCGCCCTCTCATCAGCCAGCGTACTTAAGGAAGCATCCTTCAGTGATTCAACACTGGCTTGTCTGGGTAAACTGCCGCTAAGACAGCAATTATACACTGGTGTAAGAAATTATTAACCCGTGTGCTTTATCTCCTTTGTGCAGGTAGCTGCCATCATGCGGGTGTGTCACTGGGGGCTGTGCGCACTCTCCTGCCACTTCATCCCACACCACAGTAACCTCCACCCGGTCACGCTCCACCAGCTCATTCCCCACCCTGCTGGTTTGTCTATTCCCCGTTGGAGTTCTGCTGGCACTCCCTTGGAGCCCACGTAAGTGGTAATTTGGGTTGCCCATTTTCCCTTTCTCCATTCCTCTGCTTACAGCTCTCGTGTTCTCCCCTCAGGCGCCTTCCTCTGGCGACTGACTGTTCTGTAGCAGTGCGGATTTTGCTATTCAGGAAAAGAAACTCAAATGTGTGTTATAGTTTGATTGTCTCTTTGTTGCTGCACCTTGCATGTGGGCTGAATAATCTAATCAGTCATGACAGTTTTTCTAACTATTAACAGTAAATATGCAATATTTTTATGTTTCAGTTTGCAAAGTAAACTGCTAAAAAAATCACAATCAATAAAACAATTCATCAAATCTTTTATTGTGGTTATTTCAGTCAAATATCAGTTTTATAAATCTTGAGTCCAGCCCGTTCTCAGCTGGCCCTCGGTTCCTGCAGGATCAGCACCGTGGCCCTCAGAAATAAATGAGAAAAAAGAAAAAAAGTCAGAGAAATCTGATTATAACTTCAGATGTGATGGACATTTTTAAGATCAGCTTAATAAAATTATTACAGATGTCCTGTTTCCTCAGCTTCATAAAGTGCTCTGTTTTCTCTAAAAATAACCTCACGTTTTTTTTTGTTTTTTTTTTTAACAGCACCACATAAGCAAATAAATAACATCAACTGCCCAGTGTCTCAATGGGACTTTAAAAGTTATCTTAAGTTATTTCAACCACATCATACAGTATTTTTATATTACTGACATTAGCTAATAAAACTGACATTAATGGAAAAAAAAAAGGTTTGACTTAAGAAAAAATAACAGTTCAACATGTTTAATTAATGCATTAAGCGACGCATCCAGCATATCAGAAAAAAAAAGTCACGTATCATGAGCTTAAATAATCAGATGTTGTGTGGAGGAACAAATAAGTTCAGGCGAGATGCGACGAGCTGGAAGGTTTCAGAGTTTTATTTCCTCCATCATCGTGAGACACACTGTAGCGCAGTGCGCTGTGTTGTGCTGTGTGTGCTGTGTGTGTTGTGTGTGTGTGACGTGTGTGCCGTGTGTGTTGTGTTCCTGAGACATGTATAGCAAGCTCTTTTATACACTACCGTTCAAAAGTTTGGGATCACTTAGAAATTTCCTTATTTTTGAAAGAAAAGCACTGTTTTTTTCAATGAAGATAACTTTAAACTAATCAGAAATACACTCTATACATTGCTAATGTGGTAACTGACTATTCTAGCTGCAAATGTCTGGTTTTTGGTGCAATATCTACATAGGTGTATAGAGGCCCATTTCCAGCAACTATCACTCCAGTGTTCTAATGGTACAATGTGTTTGCTCATTGCATCAGAATTCTCCAGATTACCTCAACAAATTAACAGCTAGAATGCCAAAGGTCTGTAATGCTGTAACTGCTGCAAATGGAGGATTCTTTGACGAAAGCAAAGTTTGAAGGAAAAAAAATATTATTTCAAATACAAATCATTATTTCTAACCTTGTCAATGTCTTGACTATATTTTCTATTCATTTTACAACTCATGGTGGTAAATAAAAGTGTGACTTTTCATGGAAAACACAAAATTGTCTGGGTGACCCCAAACTTTTGAACGGTAGTGTACATGTTACACAAAGAGAGAGAATGCATGGCACATTTGCATATTGATATACATATCAGTCAATACATATCAATCGCGTGACCCTGGCGCCCAGATGTCTTCTCCTTAATCCAGGAATGTATAAACAATAGTCTTTTGTTCTGGTTGTCCCCCCAAGGGTTCTCTGTCCATATGCAATCCCTGCTGAGTGTGAATAGTATCAGTCTGCACTGTGCTGGGTGCCCACACGGCTCCCCCAGAACGCTCGGAAGGGGCTGTGATCCCCCTCCCCCGTCGTTTGACTCCAGATCCGGTAGAACTGTCGGAGGGCATGTCAGTTCGTGGGGGGGACGGGGGAGGGGTGGGGAAAAAAAGTGTTCTCCGCTCCGAGTTCCAGCACGTTAATGGAACCAAACGGTGATCGGACGGCTTTAGGGAGTGAGGTGCAGGAAAAGCGCTGTGGAGGAGTGGGTGGGGGGGAGTAAGTGAGTGCCGGCCCGGGACGTCAAAGGTGTCTGGGCCACGCAAACTTTGCATGTGGATCCGCGATGGTGAGGGACTTCCCCGGTAAACCTGACGGAGATCCACAGTGGCTGTGAAAAAAAAAAAAAAATAAGTCTCTGACTTCTCTCGCGGCTCGATCCAGCGAGGATGTGGGGAAGGCGAGCGGCCAAATTTCCCGAGGATGTGTAGCGGCTGTGAAACAACTGCAGCTGTGTGAAGGTGTGAGGCGGTTTGGCTTTTAGGTGCGGGAAGCAGCCCTAAAGTCATCTGGGAAAGCAATCGGCAAAATTCCCTTTGTGCGCCGTGGCTGAGAAACCCATACAAAGTCCTGTGTGCGGGCTGCATGTCTGCTTCAGGTGCTTGAGCAGCCCGAAGGTTCCGAGGGTGGCAATCGACCGTTTTTCTCGGACATGTGCAGCGGCGGTGGACGCTGTATCGGTCTGTGGAGCTGGCTTGACCCTGTGTGTGGCGCGCGTGTGGCGCAGTGACCACTTAGTTGGCAGTTGCACTGTCATCGTAATCCTGCGGTGTGCGTGCGGGGCTTCTGTACACGGGAGGTCCGCTGTCGTGAGGTTAGTCAGGTTCGGAGAGCTTGGCGGAAATCAACGCAGTCGGCATCGATGTTTTCCCCGTTCAGGCTGCTTCCTTCGTTTGCTCGTGTCGCCGTTCATGGTGCGTGTCAGTCCAAGCGCTGTGCGCTACGGGGAGCGTGCTCCGGTAAGGACGAAGAGGTTGCAGGTGTTCGCTGGTCCTCTGGGATCCACAGCGCGGTGAGAGGGAGCAGACGGTCATTCTCCCTCGTCAGGTCACCAGTGTGGAGGTAAAAGATCAGGCGAGGGGCGCACCATGACACGTGCTGAGGCTTCCCGTCCGGGTCATCTCCGGGGTGTTTGCCTCGTGTTCCATTCTTTGTCAAGGATCACCAGTGTGGAGGAACAAATAAGTTCAGGCGAGATGTGACGAGCTGGAAGGTTTCAGAGTTTTATTTCCTCCATCATCATGAGACACACTGTAGCGCGGTGCGCTGTGTTGTGCTGTGTGTGTTGTGTGTGTGTGCTGTGTGTACCGTGTGTGCCGTGTGTGTTGTGTTCCTGAGGCATGTATAGCAAGCTCTTTTATACATGTTGCACAAAGAGAGAGAATGCATGGCACATTTGCATATTGATATACATATCAGTCAATACATATCAATCGCGTGACCCTGGTGCCCGGATGTCTCCTCCTTAATCCAGGGATGTATAAACAATAGTCTTTTGTTCTGGTTGTCCCCCCCAAGGGTTCTCTGTCCATATGCAATCTCTGCTGAGCGTGATTAGTATCAGTCTGCATTGTGCTGGGTGCCCACAGTTTCTCTTTTCTGGATTATTGGTGTTCTACATTCAAACCGCTGCAGAATTCAAGCAAAAAAGCTTACTTTGAGCTGTTTCTGATGTTGTTCTGCTTCTGCCTGAGCTGAAAAAAAAAAAGAAGCCAGGCTGAGCCACACGCTGAATGCTGGGATATGTTAGGGCCACAAGGATACTCTTCATGTATCCTTAGTTTTCGGGGTTTTAAAGGCTGCATTTGTCAACCACATGTGAAGGAGCCCACAGAATAGGACAGCCTTCAACGCAGCGCAGTGACGTATCTGGCCTAGAAATGTGCATGTGGATGACGCAGAGCCTGAATTGAGACACAGCCATCATCTCAAGACATGAGCCAGGAAGTTAAAGCTTGGGCACAAATGGGTGTTCCAGATGGACAATGACCCTAAGCATACAGCCAAATTAGTTACAAAGTGTCTTAAGGACAACAAATTCAATGTTTTGGAGTGGCCATCACAAAGTCCTGATCTTAATCCTATAGAAAATTTGTGGGAGGAGCTGAAAAGACATGTGCGAGCCTAAAAACCTGACTCAGTTCCACCAGTTCTGTCAAGGGGGAATGGGCCAAAATTCTAGCAAGCTGTTGTGAGAAACTTGTGGAAGGAGACCCAAAACGTTTGAAACAAATCATACAGTTTCATCATCATCATCATCATCATCATCATCATTGCAGTCTGTCGTGGGCGACAATGACTGTTTCATTTAGGTCTGATCAGATTCCTCCACACAGCTCTGTCCTTTGCCTTCCGCTGCCGGGAACTCCTGTCTATATCCAATTTCTTCAGGTTTCTTTTTACAGTGTCTTTAAATCTGAGCCTTGGTCTATCCTGATTGCATTTGCCCTCGCATAACTGTGAGTAGAGTAACTGCCGAGGGGGACACTGGTGATCCATCCTCTCAACATGTCCGAGCCATCTCAGGCTCATCTGTATTAGCATGTCCTCCATTGATGGTAGACCAGCTCGTTTCAGCACTTCTATGTTGGTTATCTTGTCTTTCCATGAGACGTTCATTATGGCTCGAAGGTGTCTCATCATGTATGCATGGAGTTTCTTTACCTGCACCCTGTAGACAGTCCAAGTTTCAGCACCGTACAATAGAGTAGCCAGTACTGTCGCTCTGTACACTTTGTATTTCACATGGATAGACACATGTTGATTGTTTCACAGTCTCTCCCTCAAGTTTCCGAACAGTTTAATGCTATCAAATAATAAGGGAATGTATATGAACTTCTGACTTTGAAGAAAGTAATAAAAATTTCTCTAAAAAATGTTAAGCAAATATAAAAGATATTTGAATAAATATATGTAGGGTATGCTCTTAGGTGGAATGTAATCAGGGTGCATAGAATTACTGACTGTCCAAAAGTACAAATTTAGGTTATTTACAGTTTTTTATCTCATTCTGCTGAGCAACAACATGTGCAGAGAAATAGGGAGAGCGGTCCAGAGCTCAGCATAAGGGAAAATGAGAGCAAAAGCATAGAAAGTCCATTTACGTTCAAAAATCAGTAGATTAATTGACTAAAAACTATTCAGAAAACAGATAATGTAGTTGTCACCTCATTTCTTTGGTACCTGATATGTCAATATGGTGGCCTACAAATATAGCAGTGACGGTTTCTTCTTCATAACAACAGGATGGCCTGGAATGGATTCAATCCTCCACTATTCTGCAGTACTCTAGAGCTTTAAAGTGATGTTGCAAATCAAAGAAGTCCCGAAATCTCCAGGGCCCTCATGTACAAAGGGTGCGTACACCCAAAAATGTGGCGTACGCCCTTTTCCATGCAAAATTTCAGCTGTATCAAGAATGAAATGACCATGGAAATGTACACAACCTAACGTCAACTTCATGGCTGGTGTCTGCACGTTTCTACAGTTATTGGTCCATTGGTGACACTTTAAGGTGATGCTGGGAAACTGTAAATGATGTGAGAACAAGTATTGTACTCACCAGAGGCACATGATGAACAAGTAACAGATCCATGTAGTATCAGCCAGTCCCCCCAGATATACAGTGGTGTGAAAAAGTGTTTGTCCCCTTCCTAATTTCTCATTTTTTTTATATGTTTGTCACACTTAAATGTTTCAGATCATCAAACAAATTTAAATATTAGACAAAGATAATACAATTAAAATTGAGTTTTTAAATGAAGGTGTTTATTATTAAGGGAAAAAAATATCCAAACCTACATGGCCCTGTGTGAAAAAGTGATTACCCCTTAAACCAAATAACTGTTTGGGCCACCCTTAGCAGCAACAACTGCAATCAAGTGTTTGCGATAACTGGCAATGAGTCTTTAACAGCGCTGTGGAGGAATTTTGTCCCACTCATTTTTGCAGAGTTGTTGTAATGCAGCCACACTGGAGGGTTTTTGAGCATGAACCGCCTTTTAAGGTCATGCCACAGCATCGCAATTGGATTCAGGTCAGGACTTTGACGAGGCCACTCCAAAGTCCTCATTTTGTTTTTCTGAAGCCATTCAGAGGTGGCTTTGCTGGTGTGTTTTGGATAATGCAAATGCTAAGGAGGCGTACACCTCATTGCCACTCCCCCCGCTCGGGAGATTGGATCACAACTTGGTTCACCTCCCACCTGTGTACAAACCCCTAGTACGCAGACAACCTCCGGTTACCTGCACAGTGAAAGTATTGTCTGAGGAGGCGATGGACGCTCTAAAGGACTGTTTTGAAATTACTGCATGGGAGCAGCTCTGCGATCCACATGGTGAGGATATCGGCATCCTCACACACATCATCACAGACTATATCAACTTCTGTGTGGACAACACCGTACCCACCAAGACCATACGGTGTTGCTCAAACAACAATCCCTGGATCAACCATGAGATAAAGTCCCTACTGAAAGAAAAGAAAATGATCTTCAGGTCGGGAAACAGGGAGGAGCTGAAGTCTGTACAGAGGGAGCTAAGGAGGAAGATCAGAGAGGGTAAGGACAGCTTCACGAAGAAGATGGAGGCCAAGATGCAACAGAGTGACATCAGCTGGGTCTGGAGAAGCCTCAAAACCATCTTTGGGCTTCAGAATACCTCCTCCCAGGCCACGGGGGCAAAGAATGGGTGAACAACCTGAACCTGTTTTTTTTTTTTTTTTTTAACAGGTTTGGCCAACCGCCCTCCCCTCCACCTGCACACCAACCACTGCTGCCTCTAACGTCATCTAGTCCTGCTGTTCACGCCCCCCCACCAACATTCCCCACTCCCAGCACACAGCCCCCCTGCCCCAACCTGACCCTTACTAAGATCCAGGTGAGGGCAGACCTGAGGAAGATCAAGGTGAGGAAGGCCTCAGGTCCGGACTGATCAGCTCGAAGCTCAAGTCCTGCGCAGACCAGCTGTGTGGGATTGTGGAGCACATCTTCAACATGAGCCTGAAGCTGGGTAGGGTACCACAGCTGTGGAAAACATCCTGTGTGGTACCCGTACCAAAGACTTCCAGCCCCAAAGACCTGAACAGCTACAGACCAGTGGCCCTCACATCACACCTGATGAAGACCCTGGAGAGGCTGCTCCTTGCCCACCTCCGTCCCCTGGTGGGACCAGCAATGGATCCACTCCAGTTTGCCTACCAGCATGGCATCGGGATGGAGGATGCAGTGATCTTCCTCCTACACCGTTCCCTGTCCCACCTGGAGAAGCCTGGGGACACGGTGAGGCTCATGTTCTTTGATTTATCCACTGCATTCAACACCATCCAACTGGTGATCCTGAGAGACAAGCTACTGTGCGCAGGGGTGGACCAGCATCTGTCTCTGTGGATTCTGGACTACCTCACAAACTGGCCACAGTTTGTGAGAACCCAGGATTGTGTGTCCGACACTATCATCTGCAGTACAGGGGCCCCCAGAGAACAGTTCTGGGTCCTTTCCTGTTCACCTTTTATACTGCAGACTTTTCACACAACACAACACACTGCCATCTACAGGAGTTCTCTGACGACTCTGTGATTGTCGGCCTCATCTCTGATGGAGATGATGTGGAGTACAGAGGACTTATCCAGGACTTTGTGGACTGGTGCCATCGGAACTGCCTCCAGATCAATGCGAGGAAAACTAAGGAACTGGTGGTGAACTGCCGCAGGTGAGGACAACCCCCCACAACACCAGTAAACATCCAAGGAACAGACATTGAGATGGTGAAATCCTACAAGTACCTGGGTGTTTATCTGAACAATAAACTGGACTGGTCACACAATACCGACACGCTCTACAAGAAAGGACAGTGCAGGGTGTTCCTTCTGAGGAGGCACAGGTCTTTTGGTGTACAAGGGGCACCCCTGAAGACCTTCTACAATTCGGTGGTGGCATCAGCCATCACATTTGGAGTGGTCTGCTGGGGCAACGGCATCACGGCAGCCGACAGGAAGAGACTGAATAGACTGATCAAAAATCTAGCTCTGTCCTGGGGCAGCGCCTCGACCCAGTGGAGGAGATAGGAGAGAGGAGGATGGTGGCTAAGCTGTCATCTCTGCTGGAGTACGAGTCCCACCCCATGCAGGACACGCTGAATGCACTGAGGACCTCATTTCGCAGTAGGCTGTACCATCCTAGGTCCACGGCCGAGAGGTTTTGCAGGTCCTTAATACCTACGGCTGTCAGACTTTATAACCTAAGCAGGGCTACTCGTCGAGGTTGTATTGAATGCACAAAACGTAACAAACTTGCACTATAATGGTCTCCTCCATTATATAACTAGGACAATATCAAACGCTACAGAGGGTGACAACTAGGCTGATTTAAATACGAAATATACTGTATGGGTACATATTCATACTATGTGGGGTAACTGAATTGACCTCTATGCTGTTTATTCCATCTAGCTACAGTGCTCCGTACTGTGTATACTTCTGTGTACATATGTACTGTATATTCACTGCTCGAATTATCTTATCTTCTGAATTATTGCTCTGAGTGTTGCTATCCCTGTGCTGTTGCAATCCTGGAATTTCCCCATTGTGGGACTAATAAAGGCTTATCTTATCTTATCTTATCTTATCTTATCATTGTCCTGAAGCAGAACTCAAATGCATTTCAGCTTGGAGTCACGAAGAGATGGCCAGACATTCTTTCATTTTTTTGGTAGACAGCAGAATTCATGGTTCCATTTACCACAGCAAGTCTTCCAGGTCCTGAAGCAACAAAACAGCCCCAGACCATCATACTACCACCACCATATTTTACTGTTGGTATGATGTTCCTTTTCTGAAATGCTGTGTTACTTTCACATCAGATGTAATGGGACACACACCTTCCAAAAAGTTCAACTTTTGTCTCATCAGTCCACAGAGTATTTTCCCAAAAGTCTTGGCAATCATCAAGATGTTTTCTGGTGAAACTGAGAGGAGACTTTATGTTCTTTGTGTTCAGCAGTGTATTTTATCTTGGAATTCTGCCATGCTGGCCATTTTTGCCCAGTCTCTTTCTTATGGGAGTCATGAACACTGACCTTAACTGAGGCAAGTGAGGCCAGCAGTTCTTTGGATGTTGTTATGGGGTCTTTTGTGAGTCATTGCTACACTTGGGGTAATTTTGGTCAGCTGGCCTCTCCTGGGAAGGTTCACCACTTTTCCATGTTTTCACCATTTGTGGATGATGGCTCTCACTGTGGTTCGCTGGAGTCCCAAAACTTTAGAAATGGCTTTTTAACCTTTTCCAGACTGCTAGATCTCAATTACTTTGTTTCTCATTTGTTCCTGAATTTCTTTGGATCGCAGCATGATATCTAGCTTTTGAGTATATTTTGGTCTGCTTGACTTTGTCAGGCAGGTCCTATTTAAGTGATATCTTGATTGAGAATAGGTGTGGCAGTAATCAGGCCCGGGTGTGGCTAGAAAAATGGAACTCAGCTTTCCAAAGTTGTGATAAACCACAGCTAATTTATGTTTTAATGGGTTTGGGGGCAATCACTTTTTCACACAGGGCCATGTTGGTTTGGATTTTTTTTACCCTTAATAATAAACACCTTCAAAAACTGCAGTTTGTGTTTACTTGTGTTCATTCATTCATCTTCTTCTGCTTAATCCTTTTCAGGTCACGGGGGGCTGGAGCCTATCCCAGCATCTTTGGGCGAGAGGCAGGGTACACCCTGGACAGATCGCCAGTCCATCGCAGGGCCAACACAGAGAGACAGACAACCATTCACTCTCACAGTAGTTATCTTTATCTAATATTTAAATTTGTTTTGATCTGAAACTTTCAAAAGTGTGAAAAACATACAAAAAATGAGAAATGGGGAAGGGGCAAACACTTTTTCACACCACTGTATAAAGTAATAATAAAAAATAAAACATTAAAACTGAAAGTTCAAAATGTATACAACAGAAATCCAAGCAAATGAAAAAATATAAAAATGTGAAAACAAGAGTAATTCAGAAGTCTTGGATTGTAGTGTTGGATTTCTGTATCTTTAAAAAGATACAGAAAAGTGAAAACATATATATATATATATATATATATACTGTATATATATATGGAAACACATGATTTACAAATCTGGAATTGCAAAAGATGTATAAAACAAAAATAAGGACACAGAAAGTTGCATTTTTCATAATTTTTCATGTTTTTTCAGCCTTCTGTATTTTTTATTTTTGTACAACTCAAGACATGAAGTCTTGAGTTGTACAAAATGTTCCCACATTTTTAATTTTTTTTCTAATTTTTAATGTATATTTTTCAACTTTTAGAGATTAGTGAGCATCGAGGCAATTGCATAGGAGTGCCCAGCGTCCTGAGCTTTGACCTTGACCTTAAGTACAACCTTGATGCCAACCCACTTGAGGATCATTGTGTGTGAGTTGCGGCAATTGCCAGGAGGAGTAACGATTTTTCTAGTGAATGAGCTGAGACAGAGACCACCCTCACTTTTTCATTGCTCTCCTGGGTAAATTGTGTTCTCATATGAAGATATATGTATGGGTTGATCATTATACAGTTTTTTTAAGCAGAAACATCTCTCAGTTTAAAATGATTCTGACTCATTGATATATGATTAACTGGTAATCCTACGTAGGCTGTACTGCATGTGAGATTGTGCCTGTCCTGGTCTTTTTCTTCACCTTATAGCTGCAGTGTCAAATAAACAAAAATAAATCTGAATTGCTTTCAGATACTTTGAATGTGTAATGCATCAATCTGTTAACTTTCTGGAGCCTGTTCCATTTTCTTCTTCCCTCTTTGATTTTGCACTGCAGTGTGTACCATATAACTATCTCCAACCCTCACTTGTAGAAGCCGGTCTTTTCAAGGTTCATGTAGACAGGGGCATTCCTGACTGGAAATCTAATTCTGCAATCAATTTGAGCTCGGTTAACATGAACTGTACAGGTTTCCATCAGCAGCTGTGTCAGTTTGTCTAAATAATTAAATTTCCTTGTCTTTTTAACGGCTCCCCTCTTTCATTGGTGACCATGAGGCATTCACACACCTGCCCGCCTCCCCTTTTCCTCCCCACTTGTTTCAATACCTGTGAGTGGCACACTCAGGCTCGTAAAGCAAATAGTTTCTGTTCCCATCCACAGTCAATGTTTTCCAGCAGCAACTGAGGCAGAGGGAGGGATTTAAATATTTATCACCTGTAATGATCGTCACAAGCATCTCACCACCTACTGTTTCAGTCACACGGGCATACGCAAATAGATATAGAAGAGGCAGTGAAAGGACTAATGCATATTTATCACTCAATCTCTCACCTTGGGTATTGTTTCAAATAGGAGGCTTCATTCATTCGTTGCGTGCAAGCTGCTATCACATCCAGTTGGGATTTACATATAAATTCTGTTACTGTACTCAGTATGAATAAATGGAAGTTCGTAAACAAAATTATTTCTTTGTTGCCTAACACCATGCCGTGCCACTGATTCCTTCATATGCATCATATTAGGGAAATGTAAAGCCTGATTCTTATTGATTATGTAAGAGAAACATTACATTTACCATTCATGGGTGGCTTGACAAATAAATAGGCATGAGCAAATGAGTGAAATTTCCATGAAACGACAACACAACATGGTGTTTCTTTTTCCCCCCAGCATTTTGTCTTTTTTTAACCTTGAATTCTGAAACATCATGATGAATCACATAACTGAAGAGACGCTGAACTCTGGCTGACACTACAGTTCTGAGAGTTGAGTGCTATGTGTTCCCTGCACAACCAAATGCAAATGTGGGGAAATAGGGCAGAAATGCTTCCAAGACGTGGCTCCTCTGCATACATTTGTGCTGTCATTCTGCTGCTAATACCGCAATTTACAAACTGTGCGCTGCTTTGAAAGTCTAATGCAGACCACTTTGTACCAGCAAATATACCAGTGATAGACATAACATTGTTTCCTCCTGGTCAGTAGGTGCAGTACTCACACATGCCTCATTATAATACTGTAACAATCTTTGAATGTGTGTTGGTTGGGAACGTGTTCACTATTATTGCTATGTGTTCTGCTGTTATTCATGTGCCTTTAAGACGTAGTGAATATTGTACATGAATACGGACTGTACGTAGTTTAGTTGTTGTGATGGTCGCGGTGGCAACAAGCGAGCGAGCTGGAATAGGGAGAGCTGGCATGGGTGACGGCTAAAAACAGTAACCCGTTTAGGGCTTAGGTGTTTGTAATATAAATGTGTTTTTAATGTGTGCCCTGATTTGTTTCTCAGTTGTTTTTAATATGTTTTAACAATCCAGTTCTCTTTATCTTAAGACACACCATGACCTGGACAGTATGACCTGTTCTTAGACACAGCAAGTTTTCCTTAGCACAGCAAGTTTTATTCACTCCTTAAATCACTGTTGCATGCTTATGAAACGAAGGCGTGACCTTTATTCCTTATATGTGTATTGGGAGAAATGTAGCAGGTGTTCCTGTATGTTTTGGGAACCAGGCAGAGTTGAATTGCCTGGGAGCAGAAAACTGGCCCTTCCTGCTCCCCACGCAATTCTATGATGAGGGGGGGGCTTGCTCGGAGCAGAGATGGCCACTCTGTTCTGTACCTAGCCTTCCTTTAAAAACAGGGGTCTTCCCTCAATACGTTGAGTCTGCCGTGAGTTTTTTTTGCGCAGAACGTCCGGCTAAGAGAAATCACGCTCTTCCTGGCCGTGGGCTCCCGGTCACCTGTATCAAACGGTAAGAGCTTGTGAAATGACATGAAATGCATTGATCCTTGTGTGTGAAGGAAATGTGTGACATGCAATGATTTCTCTTTTGTGTATGGAGATATGGTCTGTGGGGAATAAAGAGATACAGTTTTATTCTAGCAGCCGTGTCTCAGTGTGAATACTTTGTCTCAGTGTACATTCTTTTCTATGTGCCGACTTCTCACGAACCTGTCTAAATATTTTCATAAAACATTTTGGCGTCACAAACAGGATTCGAAGAAAATAACAGAGGTTAAAGAGGAGCTGTGCATAGGAAAGTCATGTTTAAGAAAAAAATTAAACAGAGTGTAGCTGGGGGCTCTCCCAGCTGTTGTGCTGGTGATTGTGTTGGTAATTGTGCCGTTATCCCAGGCTGGGATGGCTTATGGAAGCAGGTTGGTGTGTGTTTAGCTGATGGAGGTGGCAGATTAGCGCCATGGGCAGATTTGGTAGGGGACAGGTCCCCTTCGGTGATGTCTGCGTGTCTACGGGGTATTGAAGTTGCTCCAAAAGCTCCGCTGAGCGGAATTCAGCAGCAGGTGCGGTGTTGTGTGAGTAGCCGTTCTTTCTCTCCCATCGGCAAGGGGAGAGGCGAGCAGCGCTACATGTAAAAAAATAAACCTCCTTTTCCTCTCTCTCTCTCTCTCTCTCTCTCTCTCTCTCTCTCTCTCTCTGTGTTCATCGCTCTCCCAAAGGGGGCGGGTGAGGGATAATTCTCTCTCTCTCTCTCTCTCTCTCTCTCTCTCTGTTCCTCGCTCTCCCAAAGGGGGCGGGCGCGGGAAGTTCTCTCTCCCTCTCTCTCTCCTTTTGCCTGAGGGGCGGGGGAGAGGCAAAGTTTGGCCTTTAGAAAAAAACAGAAGGTGAATTTTCTTTGCTGGCAAGTGAAGAATGCAAGAGGCGGGGCTGCCTGCCTCACAAGACTTGGGAGATGCTGAGTTGCATAAAGGAAATATAAAAACAATAGGAATCAACAGTGAACAAAGAGGACAGTTTGATCCAGTTTTTAATGGATTTGGAACAAAGCAGAAGCTCTCCCAGAGGGTGAAATTTCTGGGAATCTGCTGGAATAAGGGAGAAAGGGAAATCACAGATAAAGCCCGAGAAAAGATAATGACTTTTGCCACTCCGCACACCAAAAAGGATGTGCAGCGGTTTATTGGGCTGTTTGGATATTGGAGGAGTCACATTCCTCATTTGGGGCAAATTTTGCAGCCTTTATATCAAGTGACAAGGAAAAAAGAGCAGTTTGAGTGGACAGAAAAACAGCAAGTGGCTTTTGACATGGCCAAAGAGGTCATACAGCAAGCTCTATCATTAGGAAAACTGCAATCTGGTCCAGTTGAGTTGCAGGTGTCAGCTCGGAATAATTATGCAAATTGGAGCTTATGGCAAAAACAAGGCAAACAACGGAAACCTTTGGGTTTCTGGTCAAGGAAGCTGCCGAGTGCAGGAATTTGTTACACGCCTTTTGAAAAACAACTATTGGCGTGTTATTGGAGTTTGGCGGAGACAGAGGCATTAACTGCAGGGCATGAGGTGATCATGAGGCCATTGATACCTATTCTGACGTGGGTAATGAGTAACCCCACCACACATCGGATAGGTACCGCCCAGGAGAGTAGCATCATTAAGTGGAAATGGTACGTGTCTGAAAGAGTGAAATCTGGACAAAAAGGAGTTTCGGTCTTGCATGAACAGGTTGCTGATGTCCCAGAGGCAGATGAGTCTTGTTTTGAAGTTGAACAGCTGCAGGAGTCGCCTGTGTTAACAGGGCCCCGCTATGATGAACTTACAGAAGAGCAGAAAAGCAGGGCGTGGTTTGTGGATGGCTCTTCTCAGTGGGTAGCGGGAAAATGAAGGTGGAAAGCTGGGGCTTTCAACCCTCATCTGGGGCAAATTTTGGAAGAAATGGGTGAGGGAAAAAGCAGCCAATGGGCCGAGTTGAAGGCCGTACACATGGTGATACAACATGCGAGTGTGTCAGGAGCATATATTTACTCTGACTCCTGGTCAGTGGTTAATGGGTTAACCACATGGATGCCTACATGGCAGTCCAATCAATGGCGGATTCAAAAGAAAGAGGTGTGGGGTAAAGAGTTGTGGGAGGAAATCTGGCAAAAGGTTCAAGGGGTCACTATCCATGTCACCCATGTCGATGCCCATACCCAAAATATGGACTCAGAAGCCCTCCACAATAGCTATATTGATGGGGTGGTTAGAGCAATGTCAGTGGAGAGGCAATCCACTGCGGATTTGGCCCGGTGGGCCCATGAAAAGAGTGGACATTGGGGAATTCAAGCTACCACCCAATGGGCCAGGGATAGAGGCATTGATTTAAAAACTGATGATGTAAAGACAGCCATTGAACAGTGTGAGGCCTGTCAGCATCACAGAAGAGGTGTCCCACAACATCTCACTGGACATATACAAAGGGGAAAGAGCCCAGGACAAATCTGGCAAATGGATTTTATTGGTCCTCTTCCAGAGTCACAACGGTGTAAATATGTATGCACGGTTGTGGATACATTTTCGGGTGTGGTAGTAGCACACCCAGCCAAAGTGGCTAATCAGAAGGCCACACTGGCCTGTTTGGACCTAATTGAAAGGTTCTATGGGCTACCTGTACAGATTCAAACTGACAACGGGACCCATTTCACCGGAAACCTGGTGAAAGATTGGGCCAAACACAATCATGTGGAATGGATTTATCACGTTCCATATCATCCCCAAGCTGCGGGTTTAATTGAGAGAATGAATGGGTTGTTGAAAGCCACCTTGAAAAAAGAGGGATAAACAATAGTTTGGAAGGGTGGGAAAAAACGCTTACCACAAGCGCTGAAACAGCTAAACGATAGACCCATTGCACCTGGTACAACACCACTGAACCGAATGATCACTGTCAATCTTGAACAATTTGAAGGACAAATTATTGAGATGTGGAAAATTAACCCAGAGGCAACACTGCCAGTGCGAGCGACGAAAGGCTCGGCTGGATTAGATCTAAGAGCTATGGAAACTCTCACCTTAGTACCAGGAACACCCACTGTGGTAAAAACCGGACTAGGGTTGAAATGTCCGAATGGAATGTATGGTCACATATTGCCAAAGTCTGGATTATCCCTGAAAGGTTTAACGACTCTAGCAGGTGTGATTGACAGTGATTATCAAGGAGAACTGGGGGTGGTGTGCTATGTACTGGGATCAGAGCCCATAACCCTGAATAAGGGGGATGAAGTGGCCCAATTGGTCATTATACTATGTCTAATGACTGACCCTGAAGAGATTGCTAAGCCGGCTGTGATGACGCAGAGGGGCGAAAAAGGCTTTGGTTCCACAGATAAATCTGGGGCCAAAGTATGGGTGAGGCAAGAAAATGGCCCTCCCCGCCCGGCTGAGATCATAGCTCAAGGGACGGATCAGGTGGTGACCATTTTGTATCCAGGAGAGCAAACCTGGATAAATGTACCAATATCAAAATGTTATCTAAGGGAGAACTAATTGTGTGTTTTCTCTTCTCCTAAGTATGTGCTTGCTTTGCAGGAATGTTCGGGGGGAGACTGGTGATTGGATACCCGCCACGTCATGGGTCTTCTTCAACACCCCCACAAGCACCGAGGACATGGCTATGTCGTCTGCTGGGACATGTGCCGCCCTGCCCTCGTTGTGATCGTGTGGATGAGTATCGCCGGTTGCTGGATCCAGATCCACGCCACACCAGGCCAAGAAATGTTTGAGGTGGACCAACCTGTCTCGCTGAGCTGGAAGGAGAGTCTGGTCGGTGCCAATCGGAGCCAAGACGGTTTCTATTGTTTATCAAACCAAGAGTGCAAGATACTGAACTTAACCAGCCACTGTCCTATTTACATATGCCCCAAATGTGTCAAATACCAATATAATGTGTCTGCGGTGGAGAAGGGGTGTATAGTTAATTTGACTGCCAATGTAACCATATGTGTGGCCAAAGTGGTTAATGACTTACTGAAATGTGACACTACCTTAAATGGTACAAAGCTATCCATCAACATAACGGGAGATAAGGAAGTGTATTTGATGAATGGAACAGTCATAAAGGGTCGACGCATCCCCTTTGTGTACCTTATTCTGGTGGTCGACAAAAACCCAAAGCATACATCCCCGACGAATCTGGCACCCATACTGTCGACATGTACAACAGTAGCCACACAAACCAGCCATATCACCGTCAATTGGATGGTAAAGATACCACCCATTCCCAAATGTTCAAAAAGAAAGAAGAGAGCATGGTATGACACGTTGCTGGGAGGATTTGGCACAGTTTTGGGAATCTCCAACACCATTAACAACGAGGTAACCAGATCAATGTTGGCAGATACTGGACATCAAACGTCTTTAGGCATTCAACAAGTTGGATTTTGGATGCCTACGGTGGTGGGGCCTCAAATGGAGGCCGCCAATCTGTTTCAAAAACGTTTGACTTGGGATTTGACCATGTGGAATGCTACGAGTGAATTGATGACAAACATCACTCGCGCTTTCAATTGGACTGTGTGCAACATTCAAGTTTTGGATATCTGCATGCAGTTGGAACGTTTTACTCGCATTGTCACTACCAATCACGCTCGACAATGGCGAGACGTGTGGAACATCACTGAAGAATGGTGGTTAATTCCGCATCCTGAAAAAACCATCTGCAATAGCACGATGTGCAGCGGACAATGGACTCAATTAAATGTTACAGAAGCTGTTGATGTGTGCAAATATCATGTGTTACCAGTAATTACTGCTACAGCATTTTGGTTTATTCAATTAAAAGGGGGATGGTTTGCTCCAGGGCAGAATAGCACCTATGATTTATCAGAATGTGATTTGACTGACCAAGGATATGCATGCCTAAGTCGAGCAATATATACTGAACCATGCTTAACCATGACAGAGGCACTATGTGAATGGAGAATAGAAAAACCTTGTGACATGATGTGGCAAATAGGGCCCCATACTCTATGTGTAGCCACTTTAAACTCCCATCCAATGTTGCCTAGGGTACCTTTCACTGGGTGTCTGCATGGTGTTCACATGTGGCAATGGCATAATCGGACATATCGTCTTACCAACTTCTCTAGTGAGGCCCACCTGACCGCCCTGCAATGGCGGGTGCTGGAAGTTCCATGGCAGGTGTCCCTGGATCGATTCAGAGGCGCACTGAATGGATCCACGGAGATACAACAGCTCATTGGTGATCATATGTCTAATGTGCGTGCTGCAGTGATATCCACTGTGGTGGCCCAAGGAAAGGTATTGCATGCAGCCCATCAGATAGAGCAAGCTTCTGCTCATCACTGGTGGGATATATTCTCAGGCATGTCAGTCACTGCTCGCACAACACTGGTGCCTCCCCTAGCTATATTAGTTGCTGTTCTATGTGTCTTAACACTATGCAATTTCAGTGCTTTCTGCTATATTAGAAGAGTAAAACAGGTTTTAAGTAGAAGAATATATAATTCTCTGGCAAAATGAAAATAAAAGTTATCTTTCGAGATGGAGGATATGGTACCACATCTTGCAAAGTAGAGGTGAGTGCTGAACCTCCTGGTCACTGGATATGTTATAGCTATGCTGTAGGTCCGAGTAGTGAATGGAATTGGTACACTAGACATTTTACCACAAGAAATGAGTTATTATGGCATGTTGTAACATGCATTTGGGACATTAATTGGGTGGAATTAAATCACCACAATGATATTGGAATACCTTACGAGGATGAAAGTATTCCCCAAGAAGAAAGTAATTACCCAATGTTCTTCACCAACTGATAGAACAAATAAGGTCAAAGGGTGGAAAATGTGATATAAATATTTTTAATGTGTGCCCTGATTTGTTTTTCAGTTGGGGAAGAAAGCACTTAGTTGGGGAAGAAAGCAATTATCTTCACCAACTTAACAACTGATCACAAATAAGGTCAAAGGGTGGAATGTAATATAAATGTGTTTTTAATGTGTGCCCTGATTTGTTTCTCAGTTGTTTTTAATATGTTTTAACAATCCAGTTCTCTTTATCTTAAGGCACACCATGACCTGGACAGTATGACCTGTTCTTAGACACAGCAAGTTTTCCTTAGCACAGCAAGTTTTATTCACTCCTTAAATCACTGTTGCATGCTTATGAAACGAAGGCGTGACCTTTATTCCTTATATGTGTATTGGGAGAAATGTAGCAGGTGTTCCTGTATGTTTTGGGAACCAGGCAGAGTTGAATTGCCTGGGAGCAGAAAACTGGCCCTTCCTGCTCCCCACGCAATTCTATGATGAGGGGGGGGCTTGCTCGGAGCAGAGATGGCCACTCTGTTCTGTACCTAGCCTTCCTTTAAAAACAGGGGTCTTCCCTCAATACGTTGAGTCTGCCGTGAGTTTTTTTTGCGCAGAACGTCCGGCTAAGAGAAATCACGCTCTTCCTGGCCGTGGGCTCCCGGTCACCTGTATCAAACGGTAAGAGCTTGTGAAATGACATGAAATGCATTGATCCTTGTGTGTGAAGGAAATGTGTGACATGCAATGATTTCTCTTTTGTGTATGGAGATATGGTCTGTGGGGAATAAAGAGATACAGTTTTATTCTAGCAGCCGTGTCTCAGTGTGAATACTTTGTCTCAGTGTACATTCTTTTCTATGTGCCGACTTCTCACAAACCTGTCTAAATATTTTCATAAAACAGTGTTGTTATGCTGTCATGATAAAATAAAGCCATTCTGAAGAAGAGCTAATCATCTGGTGTTTGAGAGAAACCACAGATGTTACACTGGTGTCAGAAGTGACTGAGCCAACGTCAAAGCTAATAGCAAGCCATGCTAATAGCAAGCCATGCTAACACAAGCGAAGGAGCTCTCAGCTCGATTGGGTATGTCTGGCACCGAGGTTAAGATGGAACAACCAGAAACAATTGTACACCTGCGGACGCCTGCAACCCCCAGAGAGACAGCGTGGTTACTTGCTGCTGAAGTTGTGTTTCTCCCTGGGTCATTCTGCCCTCTGCGGAGTACGAAGAAGCTGGTACGTCCCGATGCAACGTCACATGATGTAAACAAAAAAGAGGAATGGGAATCATATCTGGAATATAATGATGTGCCAGGAATATCCACAGGTGTTCTTTGGGAAGCAGCAAAAGTGGTCATGCAAGGTAAAATAATATCTTACTGTTCATATAAGAATAAAAAGGAAAAAGCACTGGTACTGGACTTAGAACAGAAAATTAAATCACTGGAGACAACCTGTGCCGTTTCCCCATAGGAACAAACACTTAACGATCCGAGAAAATTAAAGCTGGAATTAATTACAAGAGCACAGTTTTTAATACAAAGACTGCGTCTTGAGAAGTTTGAACACAGTAATAAATCGGGGCGATATCTTGCGAACCAGCTTAGATTGAATAAAGAAAAAACAACTATCCACTCTATTAAGGATATGACTGGAAATATTACCCATGAGCCTGAAGAAATAAATAACTCCTTCAGAAAGTTTTATGAAAACCTCTACTCATCTCAAATTAACCCATCTGACTTAGAGATAGTAAATAAATTTTTGACGATATTAACTTACCATGATTAAATAATGAACAGATTGCAGCTCTGGATGCACCTCTTCAGGTGTCTGAACTCCAGGGAGGCACTTAAGCACATCCCAAACAACAAAGCTCCGGGACCAGATGGTTTTCCAGTAGAATTTTATAAAGAATTTTGGCCTGTGATGGCACCTACTTTCTTTAAAATGGTGAACCAAATTAAAGAAGATAATGTAATCCCTCCAAATATGAATTTGGCTAGTATTATCCTGCTCCTTAAACCTGGGAAAGAACCTATGCTTCCGTCCAGCTACCATCCCATCTCACTTATGAATGTCAATCTTAAAATAATTTGCAAAGCTCTCACCAAAAGACTGGAAAGGATAATTCCATTTATTATACACCCAGATCAAACAGGTTTCATCAAGGGTAGGCACTCGGCTACTAATACAAGCAGGCTATTTAATTTAATAGACTACTGTAAGATCAATAACGTAGAAACTACAATCTTGTCCCTGGATGCAGAGAAAGCCTTTGACCATGTTAACTGGAAATTTCTTTTTATGGTGTTAAAGAAGTTCGGGTTTGGTTCATCTTTCATAAACTGGATTAAAACACTATACAGTATACTGTAGCTGTCCAGCTGCGTCTGTCCGAACAAATGGTCAGACTTCCCGAAGCTTTATTTATTATATAAGCTTTCCCGAAGAGAGGTACTAGGCAGGGGTTTCCACTCTCTCCCTCACTTTTTACCATCTTTATTGAACCATTAGCAGCAGCCATATGACAAAATGTTGATATCAGAGGTATCCAAACTGGAGAAAAAGAACACAAGATAAGTCTTTATGCTGATGATGTATTGATTTTCCTTGAAAACTCACAAAGATCTCTTCTTCAGACAGTGGCGCTCATTGATAAATTTTCATCATTATCAGACTACTTTATTAACTGGGGTAAATCAATAGTTCTACCTATAAATTGTAATTTCTCAAATACATCTACTATTCCAATACAATCAGGTAATATTAAATATTTAGGAATAGCTATTTCCCCCAGGCTGTCAGAGTTATTGCGACTAAATCACATTCCCCTTTTAAAAACAATACAAGACAACCTTACGCACTGGAGGACACTACCTATATCACTAATGGGAAGAGTCGCAACCGTTAAAATGATGGTCCTTCCTAAAATCAACTATTTGTTCTCAATGATTCCTACCCAACCATCAATGGCCTGGTTTAAGTCTCTAGACTCAAATATAAGTAAATTTTTATGGCAGGATAAACCATCACTGATTAGTTTAAAAACTCTTCAAAAAGCGAAAGAATGTGGAGGCTTAGATCTACCATTTTTTTAAATTACTTTTTAGCCAATAGACTACAGTTTGTTTCAAAATGGACAAAATCAACCCCACTAGGAAACCCATGGGTAGATGCTGAACAGGCTCTCTGCGGGTCGCTAAATATCTCTGACTTCCCTTTTATAGGTCCCTGTATTAAACGCCATGACTGTTTTAAAAGAATAAATATTAGCTCCTCTCTGATGGCTTGATGGAAATTTTTAAAAATAATGGGGTCTTCACTTGTACCCTGTAAACTTATGCCCATTTGGAATAATCCTGATATCTTGCAACAAAAGAGGACATTAAAATTTCCACTATGGCAAGAGAAGGGAATAAATAACTTAGAACATCTTATTCAAGGTGGAAATTTTATACAATTTCTGGAACTAGTGTCACAGTACAACATCAGTGATAAAAAGTATTTTGAATACCAACAGCTTGAATCCATAATAAAAGCAAGATTTAATCTTTACCCCTTAACGTCTGAATTTATTTCCAATTATGAAAAAAAAAATTCACTTGTGTTTTTGCTTTCAAGTAGATGCTAAAATAAGTTGAGAAAGTTAATTTGACTATAGCACACAATATAGATATAATTTTAGGTATGATGCAAATTAGCGACAACAGGCATCTATGGTAAAAAATGGTAAAAAAAGCACCTGTTCCCATCTCAAGTATGGAGAGTCTTTTATTTATGCAACAAAGTTATTTTCAGTATTTTCAACTCTCATGACTGCCAAACTATAACCCTAACCCTAACCCTAACCCTAACCCTAGCAATCAGGGAATGGATGGTGCTCCGTCTCTGACCGTTCCTACGAGAAACTAATGCTTGCAAAAGGTTCCTAGGTATGTGTTGGAAGTGCTCCAACCGGAAGTGGAGGAATACAGACGGTATTTTGGTTGCATTTGGAGCGGAAGCGGTTTGATGCAAATTGGCGACAACAGGCATCAAGGGGTTAAACAGACAGATTTAGAGGTGCCAGTTAAAGTGGCAGAGTTTCTAAATCTTTGCTTCCCTAAATTGATATCAAAAACACATGGACTATTATCAAAACTGGATGAGTCCGTATTTCTTCCAATATCAAAAGGGAGACAGACCTATCGATCAATAAGGGGGAAAGTTTCTGGACACAAATATGTTGAAGTGTAGAGGATGCATTCAAGGATGAGACTGAGTTTATTTCTCAGGATCAGTTTTATTGAAGGAACACATCCTCTATCAATCTCTGAAAAACAGAAGAGACAGAACAATCACGTATCACACTTCTTATACCCTGCAGAAGTCACACAACCTAAGTCACATGATGCTTATGCAAATATACAATCCATGGTACATAATCTCAGTCCCAATGCCTCTTTGTTCTTCCCCTATTGTCTCTTTATCCCTCGATGTTCCGGGACTCCCACCGGGGCATCCTCTCCAAGACAAAAGCCCGAACTCACACCTCCTTGTCATCTCCTGTAGATTTCTGCAGGCCCAGACCTCCTTTGTCCTCTGAGACGTGAAGCCCCCAATACAAATACAGTCATGCATATGTGGGAAATATGAGTTCAATATATGCGCCATATAACCCCCCCCCCAAAACATCTATTCAGGGACAAAGCATACTCTGAGATGCATAGCAGAAAATATCACAACATATCACAAAGAGCAGAAAATAGCACAACATATCACAACTCCATCCCCAATTGCTTGGGCTTTAACCTCCTGCCGTATCTGCTGTAAGCAGGCTTCGCTCCTTCTGCAGCAGTTCCTTGCATCTGAGAATCAGAGTCATTAGTGCATCCCTGTGGTGGCTTGGAACAATGTCTTCCTGGCGGCCTGCCACGGCGGGGGGCCCTGGTCAACTGCACGTGTTCCTCAGCCAAAACAAAGGCGGGTTTGAGTCTGTTAATGCAGACCAACTCTTTTCTGTCTCCCAAATCAAGCAAAAAATGTTTCTCCCCTGTCTCCAACACTCTGAAAGGCCCGTCGTAAGGCGGTCGCAAACCTGGCCTTTGAGCATCGTGTCTGACAAAAACAAATTCTGCATTTTTTAAAGCTTTAGGCACAAAAACGCGCGGGAAACTGTGATGAACTGGGCCAGGAAGGGTGTTTGATTCCGCGTCGCTCTGCAACAGCTGAGCGGGGGGGCAATTTGGTGCGGGGTTGTCCGGAAGAAACTCACCCGGCAAACGGAGGGGTTGAGCAAAAACTAGTTCAGCCGGAGAGGCTTGCAAATCTTCCTTAGGTGCAGAACGCAACCCTAATAAAACCCATGGAAGTTTATCCACCCAATTTGTATCCATAAGAGCCGCTCTGAGGGCTGCTTTCAATGACCTATGAAAGCGTTCGCACAAACCGTTAGCTTGAGGGTTATACGCGGTAGTGCGGTGAATTTTCACCCCCAGGCTGTGGGCCATGGATGACCAGAGTTCGGAAACGAATTGGGGACCTCTGTCAGACGTTATGTCCGACGGGACTCCAAAACGCGCAACCCAAGCCGTTAAAAACGCGCGTGCAACGTCTGCCGCCGTAGTTGACGCTAGAGGGACCACTTCCGGCCAACGCGTGGTGCGATCTACCATCGTCAAAAGGTGTGTGCACCCCTGCGACAATGGGAGGGGGCCCACCAAGTCGACATGCACATGATCAAAACGTTTAGCCGGGATGTGAAAAGGTTCTAAAAGAGCCCTAGTGTGTTTGTGTATTTTGGCTTGTTGACACGCTACGCAGGCTGCTGCCCATTCTTTGACCTGTTTACGCAACCCCGGCCAAACAAATTTCTCTCCCACCATTTTAATCGATGCGCGCACCCCTGGGTGCGCCAGAGAATGGATTGAATCAAAAACGCGGCGGCGCCACGCGGCTGGAACCACAGGGCGAGGCCGCCCGGTGGAGACATCGCAGATTAGAGGGGGCATACCTATCTGCAGCACCCTGTGCTCCAGCCTTAACCCTGTTGGTCCAGACTGGAGCGTGCACACATCCGCGTCGTCAGCCTGCTCCGCGACCATGGCTGCGTGATCTAAACCCACATGGACCGGGGCTGCGAGCGCTTCTGCGGCACAGACTTGGCCCGCGGCCACGGCTGCCGAGCCTGCCCCCACGGGGCTTGGTGCTGCTACTGCACGCGAAAGACAGTCTGCCACAACATTATGTTTACCCGCGACATGCTGAATATTGGTGGTGAACTCCGATATTGCGGCCAGCTGTCTTTGTTGTCGGCCAGACCAAGGCTCTGAAATCTTGGCCATCGCAAACGTTAACAGCTTATGGTCCACGAACGCGGTAAAACGGCGCCCTTCGAGCCAGAACTGGAAATGGCGGGTGGCCAAATGCAGGGCCAAAAGCTCCCTGTCGAACGCGCTGTATTTCCGCTCGTTATCGGGCAAGGTTTTGCTGAAAAACGCAAGGGGTTGCCAGCTCCCCGCCACAAATTGTTCGACGACCGCCCCTACCGCTAAATCGGAAGCGTCTGTGGTGAGCGCCATACGTGCCGTTGGCACCGGGTGTGCCAACAAAACGGCGTTCACCAGGGCTGATTTGACCTGGGAGAATGCGTGCTCCCACTTCGGGGACCACTCGATCTTATTTGCTGGTTTTTGCTTTTTAAGTGCTGCGTACAGTGGTTGCATGAGCCGCGCTGCGCCTGGGAGAAAGCGGTTATAAAAATTAACCATTCCCAAAAATTCCTGCAGTGATTTGACCGTCTGAGGTTGGGGAAAATCCGTTATTGCGCATACTTTATTGGGCAGAGGAACCGCTCCTTCTGGTGAAACGCGGTGCCCCAAAAAATCGATTTGCGCAACCCCAAACTGGCACTTCGCTGGATTAATTATTAACCCGTGCTCTGCCAGCCTCCGAAAAACCGCTGTGAGGTGGCTTTCATGTTCGTCTTCAGACATGCTGGCTACCAAAATATCATCCAAGTAGACGAACATGAAAGGGAGGTCGCGTAAAACTGCATCCATCATGCGCTGGAATGTCTGCGCAGCCCCTTTGAGTCCAAACGGCATACGCAAAAACTCGAAAAGCCCAAACGGAGTTATTACCGCTGTTTTGGGTACGTCCTGAGCGCGGACTGGGACTTGATGGTACCCGCGCACCAAATCTATTTTAGAAAAAATGCACGCCCCCGCTAAATGTACGGAAAAATCCTGGATGTGCGGAATCGGGTAGCTGTCGTGAGCTGAAGCGTTATTCAACCTGCGGAAATCACCGCAAGGCCGCCACGAGCCATCAGCCTTGGGGACCATATGTAGTGGTGATGCCCAGGGGCTGTTAGAGCGTCTAATGATGCCCAGTTTTTCCAGGTTGGCGAATTCCTCGCGCGCTATGGCGAGTTTAGCTGTGTCCAAGCGCCGAGCTTTTGCAAAAACGGGGGGGCCGGTAGTAGTTATAAAGTGCTCCACCCCATGTTTAGCCACTGACGCCGAGAATGTTGGGACTGTGAGTGCTGGAAACTAAGTGAGTAGTGCTTGAAACTTACCACCCGCAGCTGTGAGGTTGGGCTGTGCAGTGGGCGGGACCACCCGGGCTGTGCAGGAAATGCTGTGGAAAGACAGTGCATTAACCAGACGTCTATTAGCAAGATCAACTAATAAACCATTCGAGCACAAAAAATCAGCACCTAACATGTTATGACTGACTGCTGCCACGACGAAGGTCCACTCAAATGTCCTACCATGAAAAGACAGGGGGAGGGTCTTCTCCCCGAAGGTCTTGATCATCGAACCGTTCGCCGCCAACACCAGGGGTCCGCTGGAAGGCGCCAGCCGATCAGCGTGGAGAGGTGTGATGAAACTCAGCTGGGAGCCCGTGTCCACCAGGAACTGCCTCCCTGATTTCCCGTCCGTGAGGTAGAGCAGCTTATTCTTCGCGCCGAGAGCAGCAGCTGCAACCGACTCTCGGGCCTGGCGTTTTCCCGAGCGCTTGAACTGGCACGGGGGAATGCATTTGTGCGCCCTCTCGGCAAAGCGTCGGTGATAAAAGCAGAGGGCGTTGCACGCCCCGCGTCTCCTGGTCTCCGCCGCTGCCGACGTCAGCGCATCTGGTGTTGCAGCCTCTGGCCCCCTGCCGTCTCTGGGTGTTGCGCTCAGCTCTGCTGCCGCCGTCGTGGCCGTGTGCCGTCTATGGGTGTCGACGAGTCGCTGTGCCTCCTGGCCCAGCTCGTGGTGGTCTCGGTTGGTCAGCTGCTGCGAGCTGGCCTGGGTGACTCTCACCGCTGCCGGTAGTGTCCTGAGGAAAAGATGGGCGAAGATAAAGCCGTCATTGTCCTCACCTCTCAGACTCAGCATCCTCGCCATCAGGTCAGCGGGCCTGTCTGCTTCGCCTTCAGTCAACATCAGGAGCTTCTCTGCCCGCTCTCCCAGCGAGGGGGTGAAAGCACGGATGAGGGCGGCTTTCAATGCGCCGTACTTGTTGACTTCTGGTGGATGGTTAGTCAGGCTCTCCACCCGCTGTGCTGTGAGGCTGTCCAGCTTTGCTACCACATGGTAGAATTTCGTTGCATCTGCTGAAATTCTCCGGAGGTGAAACTGCGCCTCGACCGTGTTGAACCAGGCACGTGGGCTGTGCTGCCAGAATTCGGGCAGCTGGACCGCGGTAGCTGCGCTAGCCTGGCTGGCTCCTGATGAGTCTGCTGTATGAAGTTCGTCCATACTTAGTCGTAGGGTCACCAGTGTAGAGGATGTATTCAAGGATGAGACTGAGTTTATTTCTCAGGATCAGTTTTATTGAAGGAACACATCCTCTATCAATCTCTCAAAAACAGAAGAGACAGAACAATCACGTATCACACTTCTTATACCCTGCAGAAGCCACACAACCTAAGTCACATGATGCTTATGCAAACATACAATCCATGGTACATAATCTCAGTCCCAATGCCTCTTTGTTCTTCCCCTATTGTCTCTTTATCCCTCAATGTTCCGGGACTCCCACCGGGGCATCCTCTCCAAGACAAAACCCGAACTCACACCTCCTTGTCATCTCCTGTAGATTTCTGCAGGCCTAGACCTCCTTTGTCCTCTGAGACGTGAAGCCCCCAATACACTTACAGTCATGCATATATGGGAAATATGAGTTCAATATATGCACCATATAAGCACTTTTAAGATGACTAAAAACTCTAACTTACAACTTATACAGTATAAAGTTCTACATAGAATTCATTACACAGGACAAAGGATGTTCAAAATGGGCCTAAGTCACACAAATATCTGCTCTCACTGCACCAGCAACGTCCCGGATAGCTATATGCATGCTATGTGGTCCTGTGCACTGGTTCAAAAGTTCTGGCAGAAGACATGTGAGGGCTTGTTGGCATGGCTTGGGTATAGTGTCCCATCCTCACCCACACTTTACATATTAGGTGATTTAAGTGAAATAAAGGTAGATGCAAGGATGTCACACATGGTTCTCACTGCCTTATCACATTGCAAAGAAAACTATCTTCATGAATTGGAAATCAAGAAATAACTTATGCATGACTTATTATAATAACTTACTATTAGATTATATTAGCCTGGAGAGATTGTCAGCCTCCTCAAATAACCAATTGGCAGAATTCAATTCTCTCTGGTTATTGGTTCTTTGGCCTGAGGGGTGGTGGGTGGTGGCTCGCTCTCCTTGGCACCTCTGGCGGCTGGCTGCGCCTCGACCGCGGGTGTCCTAGGGGCCTGTTCCAGGGTGGCCATTTATAGTCCCCCCCCCCCCCCGGGCTGAGGTTGGGTGTGCGCCGGTGGTGCGGGTTGGCCCTGGTGTGTCCTTGCGTGGTGGGGTCATGTTTTCCCTGTGGCCCTGGTGGCACCCTGGGGTAGGTGCCTGCATCCTGGGTCACCCTTCTTGTCCACTGGGGTCTGTGGGTGTGCATGTGTGTGTGTGTGTAACCCAGTGTTAAAAACACGAATAAAAATAGGAATATTGATACCGCTTTTAAAAGGAAAAACACCCATTTCACAATGGGAATAAATCAATTGATTATGAATATTTAAATAAATATATATTCATAAATAGTTAGGAACATTTTCTAGAAAGTTCTGATGAAGTTCCTAATATGTGTGTTGGTATTATGAGCAACCAATGGCTGCGCTGTTGCTTGGTCACCCCAGCCAATGGGGTCACGCGTTCCCTTGCTCGGTCTATGTGTAATATGCAGAACGCTGTCAGACACTGCCGAGACACGACCGAGAGAACGCGATTCCTCACGGAGACGATGAGCTAACGTGTTAATAGCAGCCTTTGCTTGGACAAAACTTGAGATTGGTAAGCCTGAATAAACACCTGCAATGAGACATTGCTGTATTAGCAAATTCTAATGCCCCGTTTATTAAATTTTAAGATTGGGATCCAAAGGCTGTTGACGCCGTTGAGTGCGGGAATCCCATTGACGCACGTGTCACCTAACTTGGTAAGTGCCATTCACTGTGTATGGGAATGCTAATCGCTAGCTTGTAATGCTAACCGCCGATGCTAATTTCGGCTAGTTTTTTTTTTTTATCGGAAAAAAGCATTTTTCAGAGCTGTAGCGGTTAGCAAAGGTCCCAGCTCCTTTGCCATTGATTGGTACTTAATGGTGAAAGTTATATCTGTGGTTTACAGGTGTTTGGATATGCAAAATTGTGCTAAATTGTTGTGCTAGCACACTTTTTCTGTTTTTATCTTGTCAAGTGCTTTCCAATGCACTTGACTTAGATTATAGATTAAGCTTTTTGTTCTGACCTACTCTGTAGGTCAGGTTTTTGTGCTGGATTCAGAGGACTGTGGATTCTCCAGATCTGGATGGCGAGCCGAAGCCCGAATCCTAGTGATTGGTAAAAGTGACCCAACTAGTCACCTGGACTGATACCAAGAACTGCATATATTCTTCTGATGTCTGTCTTGATGAGTTTACTCCAATCGACCTTTGTGAGTTAGACAAAATAGTTTCCTCATCCAAACCTTCAACTTGTCTTTTAGACCCTATTCCTACCAGGTTATTTAAAGAAGTCTTCCCACTTATTGGTAGCTTTATTCTTCATATAATCAATTCTTCATTAACTTTAGGCCATGTACCGCAGGCTTTTAAAACGGCTGTAATTAAACCCTTACTCAAAAAGCCAACGCTAGATCCAGGAGCTTTAGCAAACTATAGACCAATCTCTAATCTCCCTTTCATTTCAAAAATCTTAGAAAGAGTTGTTGCTACGCAATTATTTGACCACCTGCAGGGAAATGGTTTACTTGAAGAGTTTCAATCTGGGTTTAGAATCCATCATAGTACTGAAACAGCCTTAGCGAAGGTCACTAACGACCTCCTCATTGCATCTGATAATGGACTAGTTTCTGTACTTGTCCTTTTAGACCTTAGTGCAGCTTTTGATACTATCGATCATAATATTCTACTTGATAGATTAGAACACTATATTGGACTTAATGGAACTTCGTTGCAGTGGTTTAGATCTTATTTATCTGATAGGTTCCAGTTTGTTCATGTAAATAATGAGTTTTCTTTCAACTCAAAGCTTAGTCATGGAGTTCCACAGGGATCTGTGCTAGGCCCTACTCTTTTTAGTTTATATATGCTTCCGTTAGGCAACATTATTAGAAAGCACTGTATACATTTTCATTGTTATGCAGATGACACACAATTATACCTGTCAATGAAGCCAGATGATAGTAATCAATTAGCCAAGTTAGAAGCCTGTCTTAAGGAAATCAAAGCTTGGATGACTTGTAATTTCCTGCTATTAAATTCAGATAAGACTGAAGTCATTCTTGTTGGTCCAAAAAACCTTAGAAATTCCTTTCCAAATCAAACTTTCAGTTTGGATGCAGTTACTCTTTCTCTTAATAGCTCTGTGAGGAACCTTGGAGTTATTTTTGATCAGGATTTGTCCTTCAATTCACATATTAAATTTGTTTCTAAGACTGCCTTCTATCATTTGCGTAATATTGCCAAGATTAGGAGCATCTTGTCTCAGAGTGATGCTGAGAAGCTGATCCACGCTTTTGTTAGCTCGAGATTAGATTATTGTAATTCTTTATTATCAGGCTGTACTAAAACATCTTTAAAAAGTCTTCAGCTGATCCAAAATGCTGCAGCAAGAGTTTTAACAGGTACTAGAAAAAGAGATCATATCTCTCCGGTTCTGGCCTCCCTTCATTGGCTTCCCATAGAGTTTAGAATTAAGTTTAAAATCCTTCTTCTTACTTACAAAGCTCTAAACAATCAGGCTCCTTTTTATTTAAAAGATCTGATACTACCGTATTATCCTAACAGAGCACTACGCTCCCAAAATGCAGGATTACTTGTAATACCTAGAATCTCCAAAAGTACAATGGGAGGCAGAGCCTTCAGTTATCAAGCTCCTCTCCTGTGGAATCAACTGCCAATCTGGATTCGGGAGTCAGACTCGATCTCTGTTTTTAAGAATAGGGCTAAAACCTACCTTTTTGATATAGCCTACAATTAGGGAGGGATCATGTGTTTCTGAACCCTCCCTTAGTTATGCTGCTAATAGGTTTAGTCAGCCGGGGGACCTCCAGTCATGCACTGGGCTTCACTCCTTTCCTCACTCTCTATGAAATATTTTTTTTGCTGGTCATTAACATTTGTTTGTTCTCTCCCATAGACTGAATCCCCATCGTGCTGTTTGCTCTCTACATGTCTGTTCTTTTCTTCTTCTCTATCCCCTCACCCCCCAGCCAGTCGCAGCAGATGACTGCCCCTCCCTGAGCCTGGTTCTGCTGGAGGTTTCTTCCTGTTAAAAGGGAGTTTTTCCTCTCCACCGTCGCCAAGTGCTTGCTCACAGGGGATCGCCTGATTGCTGGGGTCTTTCTGCAACTGTGGGGGTTCCCCCCTACAGTTGAAAGTGCTATGAGATGACTGTTGTTGTGAAATGGCGCTATATAAATAAAGTTGAATTGAATTGAATTGAATTGAATATACTGTAAATATATTCTGGGGCATTTTATTTTTATTTTTCTTATTATTGTGACAGGTGTTGTGTGTTTTTTTTTTATTTAGTGTACATGTCTGTAAATAGTACACAACTTGAAAAATATACATAGTTGCAAGTTCATACACCGTGTGTAAGTGTCATCTGTTGTTACACCCTCCAGGCTCCTACGAATATAGGGTCTACCTGACCTGGCCCAATTATCCCTGTTGTCCAGGTAGAAAAGTTACGGTAACTACTTTGCCATAAGACAACACTACCAAAAAGGGTACTACACCTAAAGTTAGTAGGTGTTAGTGAGGGTTACAGTGTGTGTGTGTGTGAGAGAGTGGGTGTGAGTGGGGGCTTGTGTATGAGTGGATGCGGAAGTGGGTGTGTGTGTTATGAGTGGGCAAGTGGGGCTGTGTGTGGGTGTAGGTTACCTGTGGGTGGATGTCTGGGGGTGGAGGATGTGTGTATGGGTTTGAGAACTTTGTTGGGTGGCAGGGGTGGGGCAGTTCATCTAGTGACACGGGGGATGGCGATTCAGGGCCTGCTTGTCCCAGCCGCCCTGCTGTTGTGTCGCGGGGTGAGGCTCTTTGTTGCATCACCCCTAGTGTCATTGGCAGCGGGTGTGTGTTGGTGCTTGGGGGTGGTTGGGGGGGCCGCTGGCGTGGGTTGGTGGCCGTGTTTCCATCGGGTTGCTCCGGGGTGGCTGTGGCTGGAGGGCGGCCTGCCGCTGTCGGTGTGCGTCTGGGGTGGGTGGTCAGTGGGCTTGCGTGGGCGCTTGGGAGTGTCGCTTGGCATGTGGGACGCCGTGTAGGTCTGGCCCATTGTTCACTATTGTGACTATTGTTGTCCATGTTTGTGTGTGTAAGATGAATGGGAATTGGTATGGCTGCCCCATCATGTTTGTGGTGCTGGGAGCGCCGGGGCGTGATGCTGGTGGGTCCTGGGCTGCTTCCACTGGCAGCCCTCGCCCTGGATTGGGATTTGGGGGGCAGTGGGTGGCCTCATGAACCAGTTTGCAAGCTGGCTTCTGGGGGGGATGGCCTCGCTTTTAGACCGCCTCCCTCCCAGTCTTATTTCCCACCCTCCCCCTCCCCCTGACTCTTGGTGGAATATACATCTTCTTGGATACATTTAGGGCTTTGGAGTGGGGGTGTGCCGCACTGTGTTCAATTCAATTCAATTCAATTCAATTCAACTTTATTTATACAGCGCCATTTCACAACAACAGTCATCTCATAGCACTATCAACTGTAGGGGGAACCCCCACAGTTGCAGAAAGACCTCAGCAATCAGGCGATCCCCTGTGAGCAAGCACTTGGCGACGGTGGAGAGGAAAAACTCCCTTTTAACAGGAAGAAACCTCCAGCAGAACCAGGCTCAGGGAGGGGCAGTCATCTGCTGCGACTGGCTGGGGGGTGAGGGGACAGAGAAGATGAAAAGAACAGACATGTAGAGAGCAAGCAGCACGATGGGGACTCAATCTATGGGAGAGAACAAACAGATGTTAATGACCAGCAAAAAAAAAAAAATTTCATTGAGAGTGAAGAAAGGAGTGAGGCCCAGTGCATTATTGGAGGTCCCCCGGCTGACTAAACCTATTAGCAGCATAACTAAGGGAGGGTTCAGAAACACATGATCCCTCCCTAATTGTAGGCTATATCAAAAAGGTAGGTTTTAGCCCTATTCTTATTCTCCGCATTCTATTCTCCGCATCCGCGGAGAGAGAGCTTAGACTTTCTGCTGCACATTCACCAACCAACCATAATGCTCTGCACTGTGTGTCTATATATATACATTTATAGTAATATGGACATATGTTTACTAGATGTTGTTTTTTCTTGCCTTCTGATTGTTGCTCTGAGTGTTGCTATCCCTGTGCTGTTGCAATCCTGGAATTTCCCCATTGTGGGACTAATAAAGGCTTATCTTATCTTATCTTATCTTAAAAACAGAGATCGAGTCTGACTCCCGAATCCAGATTGGCAGCTGGTTCCACAGGAGAGGAGCTTGATAACTGATGAAGTGAAGTGGATGATGGTGAAGGGGATACCTTTGCTGTGCAGTGGGGCTGCACTCACCTCAATTTTAATTGCATTTTAGACACTAAGGGCTTGGGGGGATGGGGGCCCCACTGCCCATCACAGTGGCTAGCGGTGCTCCAATCACTATCCCCCCAATTTTAATTGCACTTTGGTAGTCCACACATTTACACACAATTACATCATATAACCGACATACACCCACCATGTTTTGTGCGGGGGGAGGGGGGTTGCCCTCATCCTGCTGGGGGCATGGCGGCCCGGTGGGGAGCCTGGGGCCCATCATGTTGTCAAAATCCCTGGGTGCTACTGAATGTATAGATACAACCACGGGAGTGAGAAGGGGACTGAATATGAGCATAAGTGAGAGTGAGGGGGTGATGAATGGAGGTGGTGATGGTGGGTCGGTTTTGTGCAGCGCTTTGCATGTCGGCTGGCATCTCGGGGCGCCTGCGGTGGTCTGCTGATCAGTTGCTCAGGTGGGCGCCGGGGGTAGGGGTCTACTTCCGTGGTTTGCGCTGGTGGTCTCCCCGGTCACTGCCGGGCACTGGTGCGCGTTCAGGCTCGCTGCATCTGCTCCGCAGCCGCCTTATGAAACAAGGATGAATGAAGGGTGAGTTTGAATGGGTACAGGAGTGAGAGAGAATGAGTTGGTCCGGGTGAGTGAGAGTGAGTTAGTGCATATGGGTGCGCATGGAAGCATGTGGGTGTGAAGGTGTGGGGAGGGGTGTGTCTGCGAGTCGGGAGGTGCTGGATTAAAGGGGGTAGTGCCTCTCGGCAATGTGGGCTCCCCTGGGCGGGGGGACTTTGGGCATGGGGGTCTCCGGGGTGTGTGGCGGTGGTGCTGGGGTGGGCCTGCTGTTGGGGTGCCTGGGGAGGCTTGCGCCAGGGGGTGTGGGCCGGTCTCTGGCCCGGGGGGTGGGGTTGCTGGCTTCCTGGTGGTTGGGGCCCGGGGGTGGGCATTGGCCCCTCTGGGAGGGTAGGGGTCAGGCGGGTCCGGGGGTGTGGGCTTGCCACGCCGGCTGCCGAGCGACCTGGCCTCTCTCGATCGTCCCTCCGGGGGCGGATGCCTGGCTTTTCTGGGGCTTGCTGACCTCGGACGTTTGTGCCCTGTGGGGGTTGGTGGCGCTGCCTTGCCTGCTCGGGGTTCCCGGGGGGAGAGCTTCTGCGACCGGCCCTCCGCTTCGTGTGTTTCCTGACAAACCACTCACATGCACACACTTAATTTGCGCGCGCTCTCACATACAGTACATGCACGCAGACGTACGCACACGGGTGTCTGTCCTTTGGCAGATGCGGAGACCAGACTCGTGTTGAGACAGCTTCGGTGGAGCAAGCAGTTTGTCTTTTGTTTGTTTTAGTTGTTCGTTAGTTTGTTTTTTTGTCTGTTCCCCTCCCTTTTCCTTCCCCCTCCACACACTTCCTTTCCCTCTTCCCCATCCTGCCAGGTCATCCATGGGTAAAATAATTAAAATAAAGTATTAAAGGTTATTAGAGGAGGAGTTTACAACAATATACAATACACAGTTAGGTACTGTATAAGCTCCTCTTGGCAAAGTAAATCTGTTTTGGCACAATAAGGGTGACAAATCCCTATTCTGCTTGTCTAGCTGCCTGACAGGACAAGGGAAAAAAACAAAAGAAATGACTGTATGCCTGCGGACGCCTGCAACCCCCAGAGAGACAGTGTGGTTACTTGCTGCTGAAGCCGTGTTTCTCCCTGGGTCATCCCGCCATGACAGCGGGGACTCCTGCTCTCTGCAGAGTGCGAAGGAGTCAGTACGTCCCGATGCAATGTCACATGATGTAATCAAAGATGGCGGCGCCCAGGTATCTGTAATGCCGGTTGCAATTAAAACCCCAAAGTTTAATGGCATGACAGCCCGGGAGGTTTTCAGAGCCTGATTTGAACTATTGGCTGAAGCTGCTGGCTGGTCTGATGAACTCAAAGCGTTGCAACTAGCTCTCTGCCTGATTGATGATGTAGCTGCATGCTTGCTATTGCTGAGACCTGAAGAGAGAAAGGACTACGTCACATTGGTTGGGGCTCTTCACAGGCATTTTGGGAAATACAATCAGTCTGTTCTGCTGCGTTCTGAATTCAACAACAGATGCAGATGCCCTGGTGAGCCCCTCCGCATCCTGGCTAATAAGAATGAATGCTTGTGCAGACACACATATGCTGATATGCCACCGGCAGTGCAGAAAGAGCTTGCCAGAGACCAATTCTTACAGGCACTTAGTCCCAGAGAGCTGCGTGTCCATGTACAGCTAGCCTACCCTTCCTCACTGAGTGAAGTCCTGGAGTTAGCACTGGAGAGAGAGTTGTTAAGTGGGAGTGAGCTGCTGGAGGACACACCCCCAGTAAGAGCAGTGATGATGGACACTCAGCACCAGGGAGACAAGGGGGTGCAGGACACTGCTCGAGCCTATGTTGTAGAACCTGCTGCCCAAGTTGCTCACCGCCACCGTGCTCAGAGATGTTCGGGGTGTGGACAATCAGGACACCTTCTCATGTAATGCCCCAGGCTCTCTTCTGTGCAGGGAAACTTCAGGGGACATGTGTAGGAAGGGAGACGCGGGCCCATGACATTAGCACCCATACCCCATTGCCACAACGGCTGGAGACAGTGATCGCTGTGGGCTGGACTCATGTTAGAGACTTTTGCCACATTCCTGTGACTGTGTTGGGTGTCACATGTGCAGTCCTGCTGGACACTGGGTCTAACGCTATATTGGTGCTGCCTGACATTGTTCCCGAGGGGGCTGCTGTTGAATCTGCCTCTGTGCAGCTGAGAACAGTGACTGGCGATCTGGACCCCATTAGAGGACGGGGGGAGTTCTTGTTTGAGGTGGGAGACCGTTCGGTGCCCTTTGCTGCATGGGTGGCTGAGGTGCAGGATGCCTGCATCCTCGGGTTGGACTCCTTACGAACTATTGGTGGTACTTGACATGGGTAAGGGCTGCCTCATTCTTCCTCAGGGGAAGTGTGTGCCACTTACATCACCTCTTGTCTGCATGCCCCCCCACCCCCTGCTGCTGTTATGACCACGGAGATCAGTATGTACGAGGCAGCTGCTGTGAATCTGAGCCAAGCACTGCCCCCTGCCTCTGCACCAACACAGGTACCCTGCAATCAGTTGCCTTCCCCTTCCCACCCCCATGTTGAACATCCGAGACACTCTACAATGGGAGAGGACGAACAGACTGCTGCAGTGGGAGACATTTGGGCAAAGAACTGTTAAGGACTGAGCGAGCAGCAGCAGGGGAAATTGTGGCAGGTGCTGCTGGAATTCAGAGACATTTTTGCCCTTTATGTGAGTGAGGTGGGCCTGACTCATCGAGTGGAGCATGTAATAGACACTGGTGACATCCACCCAATTAAAGCGCATCCATGGCGCCTTCCCCTGGCCCGCCAGGAGGCTGCAGACAGCGAGTTAGATGAGATGCTGAAGGCAGGCATCATCAAGTTATCTGAAAGTCCATGGGCCTCGGCAGAGGTTATGGTGCTCAAGAAGAATAGCACCAGGAAGTGCTTTGTGTTGACTATAGACCACTGAACAATGTAATGAAAAAAGACTCTTACCCGCTCCCAAGAATTGACGAGTCCCTGGATTTCGTATCGGGCTCCTCCTGGTTCTCTACCCTTGACCTCCAGAGTGGGTACTGGCAAGTTCCACTGTTTCCAGAGTCCAAGCCCAAAACTGCTTTTTGGACCAGCAGGGGACTGTGGTAGTTCAAGATCCTCAGCTTTGGTCTTTGCAATGCCCCCTCCACCTTTGAACGTCTAATTGGACAGAGTGCTAGCAGGTATTCCCCATCAGTAGTGCTTGGTGTACCTTGATGATCTCCTTGTCCACGGTAGCTCCTTTGAGGTAGCTTTGTCTTCCCTGCGAGTGGTGTTGGGGGAGAATAGCGGCTGTGGGCCTGAAGCTGCACCCAGACAAGTGTCACTTTATGAGAAGAGAAGTGGATTTCCTAGGCCATAAGCTGGGAGGTGAGGGCATCGGCACGCTAGAGGACAAAATTTGCACCATTAAAAACTGGCCCACCCCCACCAACCATGCACAGCTCAAAAGCTTCTTGGGGCTGGTGTCATACTACAGGAGGAATGCCAGCATGCATTTGACACTCTCTGTACAGCGCTGATGGAGTCTCCGATCCTTGCCACCCCTGACCCTTCCCTGCCCTTTGTCCTCGACACAGATGACAGTGACATCGGACTAGGATAGGCCGTGAGCAGCTGCCACTTTTCGTTCAGTTTCGTGGCACCCAACGGGGAACTAAAATTTTAGTGTTTCTAAATTAAGATTACATTATTGTAAGACAAAATATCGATGTTCCCACTTCCAAAGGTGTGGACAGCTGTATGAAAAATGCGATTGAAGTCAGTCGGTAATGATTGTCTGGCTACCTTAAACATGGCCCAGTCCGGGATGTTTTGAATGAATTGAATTTATTTGAATTGAATGAATTTATTTATTTCGGATAGTACATTACAGGTTAAAAGAAACTGTATAATATAACAACAAGGTCAAATTAGACAAAGACTCCTTCTACTATACAATTCCACGTGAGTTATCCGAAAGGGGTGATGGCTGAAGCCGCAGCTTATATTGCCCACCCATATTCCATCCAAGAATTCAAAGGAGAAAAAAGAGAAAACAAGACAAGAGCGATTACAATTTAAAACAAGGCTAAGACAAAATATGACTGAGAGAAAAAGAAAACTGAGCTAGTCTAAGTTAAGCGGTTACTATTCAAAAACAAATCTAAGACATAGTGTCACAGAGAAAAAAGAAAAACTAAGCTATAACACAACACAGGCTGGAAATGTCAATCCTTATGTGAGTTTACATGTCGTCTTGTAAATATGTTTGGAGTATTTCTTCCTTTAGTTTTTGTTTAAATTGTCCAAGCTTTGTACATGATTTTAATTCAGGTCCAAAATCGTTCCATAATCTGACACCTTGCACTGAAATACAGTGTTGCTTGGTAGTTGTTCTCACTGTAGGCTTTTGAAATATACATGTTCCTCTGAAGTGATATCGTTTCTCCCTTGTTTGGAACAACTTTTGGATATTTGCGGGCAGTGATAGATTCTTCACTTTGAACATTATTATTGCGGTTTTAAAGTCGATCAGATCTTTCAACTTGAGAGTTTTTTGTTTAAGAAAAAGTGGGTTTGTTGGTTCCCTGTAAGCTGCTTTGTTGATTATTCTAATAGCTCTCTTTTGAAGCATAAAGAGTGGATATATGTTTGTTTTATATGTATTTCCCCATACTTCATTACAATATGTCATGTATGGGAGTATTAATGAATGATACAAGGTGTATAGTGTGGGTTGATTCAGCAAATTTTTCACTCTGTGTAATACTGCAATTGATTTGGATACTTTACCTTTTATATAATTAATATGTGGCTTCCAACACAGTTTGTTATCAATTATTACTCCAAGGAATTTAGTTTCGGATACCCTTTCAATCTCTACACCATTTACACTGAGTTTGGGTACTGGGTAGTTGTGATGGTTGTTAAAGACTATAAATTTTGTCTTGCTTAAATTGAGCGTTAATTTAGTAGTAGTAGATTAGTTTATTTGACAGGGACAGTGCAATAAACATAGACAATTAATCAAAGACAATCAATCTGATGTGTTGCACATAGAGTGTATAGCTATTAGCTAATTCGCAACTCTTGTCCCTGGATGGGCTTTAGAAAAAAGAATCAAGATAAAAAATATACACAATAACCACATACATCAATGCAGAAAAATTATAAATACACAATTATAAATATTATAAATATTATAAATACACAAATGTAACAGCCTGACTCACATTTAACATAAATATTATAAATATTATAAATACACAAATATAACAGCCTGACTCACATTTAACACATATAACATAACTCACATTTGCCTATTTCAGGCCTTCCTCCCTCCGTCACTCACTATAAACAAACACATTTATTCCTTCCCTTCATTCACTCTCACTTTGCAGACAATTAATTCATACATGAGTACATTCTTGTTTATTTTTCAGCCAGTTTTTAACATTTTTAGTGAATGTTTTAAAGTCCGTTATTATTTTAATTTCATTTGGCATTGTGTTCCAGATGTGACTGCCCTTTATAGAGAAAGCTGTTTGTCCAAATGTGGTTCTGCGGTGGAATATTTTACAGTTATTGTTAACAGAACTCCTGGTGGCTCTGCTGCTGTCCTGTCTTTGGACGAAACCAGCAAGTGGCTCGGGTGCTGATTTATGGAAACATTTGAACGTTAATTTCAGAAGACAGAGGTCAATGAAGCTCTCAAAACTCAATAGGTTGTATTTTTTTAAAACATTACAGTGATGCCACCTAATGGGCTTTTTGTCCAAGATTTTTAGGGTTTGATTATATAATGAACCTATATGTCTTATTGTGGAAGGGGCTGCTTGAGCCCAGACTGTCAAACAGTATGATATATGAGAAAAAACCATAGAATGCATATACAGTGCAGCTGCTTCGTAAGGTATGTAATATCTAATTAATTTAAAGCAGTTCAGATTTTTTTTTACTGTTTTTGAAATTTTCTTTATATGAAGATTAAATTTGAGTTGAGGATCTAGTACAATGCCAAGGTATTTGAATTCTGTAGCTAAACTGATGTCATGATCATGTATATTAACTTTAAAATGTTGCAGGTTACATTTTTTGATTGAAAAGCACATTGAGACTGTTTTCTGAAGGTTCAGCAATAGATGGTTCTTGAGGAGCCACTCTTGGACATCAACCATACTTGTAGACAGTACATCTGCAGCCTGTGCTGGAGTCTTGGCAGCTGTGTAAATAACTGCATCATCTGCATAAAGTTGGCATGTTGCAGCTGAGCAGTGTAACGGCAAGTCATTAATAAAAATGCTGAAAAGTAAAGGACCAAGAATGGACCCTTGTGGGATACCCATGCGGTTGTTTAAAAATGAGGATTTATCCTGGTGAACTTTTACACACTGTTCTCTATTCTGGAGATAAGATGCAAACCATTCTAATGTATTTGGGGAGAAGTTAAAAGATACCATTTTGGATAAAAGCAAACTGTGGTTTACAGTATCGAAAGCCTTTTTGAGATCTAGAAAAACAGCTCCTACCACATTACCCCTGTCCAAGGACTGTTTGACGTTTTCAATAAGGCAACAATTTGCTGTTGCTGTTGAGTATCCTGGTCTAAAACCAAATTGATGTGGATGAAGAAGTTGACTGTCTTGTAAGTAGTCTATCAGCTGTGTAGCTACAACTTTTTCAAGAACCTTAGATAGGACTGGTAAAATAGAGATTGGGCGGTAATTGCATATATCGTCTTTACTGCCTGATTTATGAACTGGTATGACGACAGCTTTTTTCCAGCCTGATGGAAATGTACTAGACCTAATGGAGAGATTAATGAGGTGAGTCAGTGGTTTGATTAATATTTTGCTGTGCATTTTGAGAAAGGAGGTGCTCATATTGTAGATATCATTAGTTTTTGAGTTTGACAGTGTTTTAACAATACCAGCAATTAACTTCTCATTTACCTCATCGATGTGAAAAGTATCTGTTGGAAGTATGGAATTTGTGTTGTTGAGCACATTTGGCAGCACAAAATTTTTTGTTAAGTCTTCCACAGAGCCCACAAAGTGTGAATTAAATTCATTTGCCAAAGTAGCCTTGTCACTGACGGTCTTGCCATTGATTCTAAGTTCCTTTACCCCCTTCTGATCGTTTTTTTTATTAGTTAAGTTATTTAAATGCCTCCATAGGGAACTGTTGTTACCCTTTGCATGATCTATCAGTTTATTGTAATAAGATATTTTTGATTTTCGCAGCTCATGTACCACTTTATTTCTTAAACTTTTGTACACAAGGTGATCATTTTGTAGTTTGGAGGTTAGTGATGTTTTCAGTGCATAGTCTCGCCTCTTCATAAGTTTTCTTATTTCATTATTTAACCATGGTAGGCTAATCTTCTGTTGTCTACTTTTAATTTGCTTTGAAAATTTTTCTATAGACTTTGTGATTGTTGCAGTTATAAAATTACAACAATCATCTACTTCACATGTTGACATGAGCTGCTCCCAATTTTGATTCTCTAAGTAATGTTCAAACTCCTCATTTTTTGATTTGGGGATAATAAAATTTGATTTGTCAATATCGACTCCCCCAAAATACTGTAGTCGCTTTTTAGTAAGTTTCCTGACAGCAAGAACCATGTTATGATCTGAGAGACCAGTTACAAGATTATAGGTTCTGGTTATTCGTTCTGGTTTATTAGTAAATACCATGTCAATAAGTGTTCTGGATTGTTTGGTTATCCTGGTGGGTCCTTTGATGATTTGCTGGTAATTAAATTTAGTCATGAGGCTTTTCAGTTTTTGTTTGTCTTTTTTATCAGACCAGTTGATATTAAAGTCACCATGAATTATTGTTTCTCTGTTCTTCTCAAGTTGTTTAACCAGATCACTTAATTCATTATAAAAGGAAGAGTTGTGTGACGGTGGGTTGTACACTACTGCAATGTTGAAATTCATTACCGGAGAGAGACATACATTAACAGCTAAACATTCAAGTGAAGTATTCAAATCAACCAGTTGACATTTATATTTCTCTTTGATGTAAATTAAAACACCTCCTCCCCTCCCTACCTGCCTGTCTTTTCTAAAACACTGGTATCCCACAATATCGATCATATTAGTGTCTATGTTCCTGTGTAGCCAGCTTTCTGAGAGACAAAGGTAGTCCAGATTTGAGTCCAACAACAACACCGAAATCTCATCTCTTTTGGGGATTATGCTCCGTATGTTTAAATGACCGCCGAGGATCCCCTTTGGTTTAGCCTTGGTGTCCCAAAGAACTCGTGCATGATTAACAGTTTGGAAAAATAAATGTTGTTTTTGCTTTTGTACAGCTCGGTTTTGTGCTAACCCAGTGGTCTGCTGTTTAATAGTGGCAGGTCCAGGGTTAAGGTGAATATCTCCTGCCAGAAGTAGCAGAACTAACAGAACTTTAACTGTATATCCTCTGCCATATTGTGATTTTTGCTTAACAGCCATGTTTGCCTTAATTTGGAAGTTTTTGCTCAGGGCTTTTAAAGACCACATAGAGTGTAGGGTGAGATGTCCAAGCCCAAATCCATACAGATAAAACTTTTTAACTTCACCTTTGGTTGAGTTTGTCGGAAAATCCTTCTTGTTGCAGGTCCAGACACACAAAGACAAAACGAAGAGGAAGTAGAGAAGTAGAGAAGGCTTATTAGTGGTGCCCATCAGCCCACTTTTTAATCCGGTGGCAGCCATCTTCAGTCCTTCTTGGAAAGAAGGAAAAGGAAAATCTGTGGATAGTAAAATAAATTCTGCTTATATCGCCAGAATCTGATCCGATCGTCCTCGAATCCAGCTGGGCCTCAGCTAGCCAACTAGCCCCTTCCGTTGCTGGTCTCGTTGCTCATAGTCGCCGTAACTGGTCTCCCGTCCCGCTCCTCCAACCGAGTCTCGTCACACACCGCCGCTGCCACCGAGCTCCGCTGAGGTCACGGTAAATCCTCCGCTAGGCACCGCCACCTACCGTCGTCTGCCTGGGTGAAATCTCTGCTGAGCCCCGTCAACAAATAGCCGCTTGCCTGGTAGTATCTCCGCTGGGCCTCGCAGCTGGGCTTCGATTCAGGCTGGTGTATTTGTTTGAATCAAACCACAGTTTCAGCTTTCCTAATTCCTTTCCGAGTGTATCCAGAAGTTGTTCCAAGTTGTTTCCACTGCATAGCAGGTTAGTGTCATCAGCAAACAATATTAAGTCCATTTTTTCTGAAACTTTACATATATCATTTATATACATATTGAATAATAATGGTCCCAAAACTGAACCCTGTGGGACTCCACAGGTGACCTTCAGTAGCTCTGAGTTTTTGTTGTTAACACATACAAACTGATATCTATTCTTTAAGTAACTTCTTAACCAGGACAGTGCTACCCCTCTGATACCACAATTTTGTAGTTTCTTTAATAATAGATTGTGATCTACTGTATCAAATGCTTTTTTAAGATCCAGGAATACTCCAACTGAATACTCTTTATTTTCAATGACTGTTGATATTTTTTCTGTAAATTCCATTAAGGCATATGCTGTTGTCCTTTTGTGTCTGAACCCATATTGCTGCTCACACAATAAATCATTCTTCAGTATGAAGTTGTCAATTCTCTCATAGAATATTTTTTCAAGTATCTTGGAAAATTGCGGTAATAGTGAAATTGGTCTGTAGTTGGAGAGTTCCCCTCTGTCGCCTGTCTTGTAAATCGGAATTACTTTAGCTATTTTCATTGCATTGGGAAATATACCTGATTGGAGAGACAGGTTACAGATATACGTCAGTGGTTTCACTATGCATTCGATAACAGTTTTGACTAGTAGCATATCAATACCATCGCAGTCAGTAGATGTTTTACTTTTGAACGATTTAACAATTTCAATGACCTCTCTTTCGTCTGTGTTCTTTATGAAGATGGTGTCTTTTACAGCAGTGTTATTGCATATTGAATCACCTGTTGGCACCGTAGTGGGTATTTCTCGGGCCAGTTTAGGTCCAATGTTAACAAAAAAATTATTAAATTCATCTGCAGGTGAAGCTATATTCACATTCGGAGTCGATTTATTATTTTTTGGAGTGTTAGTTGGGTAGCTGGTATTTCTGCTTTTATTTCCAAGGATACTGTTGATTATTGTCCATGTATTTTTAATATTGTCTTTGTTTTTTTCCAGTTCTTTACTGTAATAGTCTCTTTTACTACATCTTATTATATATGTTAACTTATTTTTGTATGTTTTATACCGCTGCTCTGCTTCTTTTGTCCTTTTCTTTATGAAAGCTTTATATAATAAATTTTTCTTTTTACACGCCTTTTGTAGTCCTTTGGTTAGCCATGGTTTGTCAGTAAATTTGTGTTTAAGCTTTTTTTTAACTAATGGGCAGTTTTTTTCATAAAGAGTGGTTACAATGTTTGTAAATGTGTCATAGGCTTCATTTACATCTGATACATAGACTTCTGTCCAGTCTTGCTTCAGCAAGTCCTCTTTAAAAGAACTGATTGTGTTTGGTGATTTGTGTCTGAACGATTTTGAGATTTTTTCTGGGTTGGGCCCCGTGTGGCCATGGATAAGTGCAAAGATTGGCAAGTGGTCGCTTATATCATTTATCAATAATCCACTTTCTATTTTCTTGTCGAGAACATTGACAAACAGGTTGTCAATAAGTGTAGCAGAGTGAACTGTGATTCTACTGGGATGTGTTATTGTGGGATATAGACTCATGCTGTACATAGAGTTCATGAACTCTGTAACTACATTTTGTTGATGTGGATTAAGTAGATCAATGTTGAAATCTCCACAAATTGCTACCATTTTCTTACTAGTAATATTATTGTACAGCTCGACTAATTTATCTCTGAATGTCTCAATGCAAGTTCCCGGCGTTCTGTATATGCAGCTTATGATTAGATTTTTTGTTTTGTCTAGGTCAGTCTCAACAGTAACACATTCCAGAATCCCTGGTAGTGCTGAGGACATTTCATTTACAAGCTTACATCTATATAGGTCATCAATATACAGTGCAACACCACCACCCTTTTTTTGAGATCTGTTAATGTTAAACATCTGATATCCCTCTATTGCCATCAGGGGAGCCTGGTCTTTGTTAAGCCAGGTTTCAGAGACTGCTATAGCTGTGAATTTTCTGTTTAGCTGTTTTAAATAGTCCTGAATCTGTGAGAAGTTTTTGTTAAGACTTCTGCTATTGAAGTGTATTATTGACAGTTTACCATCTAATTGCACTTGACTTTTGAATTGCTTTTCAGTGTAATATTCACAGTGGTTATGAATATTATTGAAAAAGTGGTTATCAGGATCAATATCATTCTCCATCTCTTGTGGTTTATGTTCAGCATAGTGGCATATTTTTAGAGTTTGAGTTTCCTCATTCTGTGTTTCATAGTCAGTGTTCATTTGTATTTATCTAAGTCAGTAGCATCTCTGATCATTATACTTTTTGCTTGCTCAGGTGTTCCATTTAGTTTAATCCAAATTCTACAATTTCTTGTCCAGGTTGACTGTATCTTATTATGTTTCTTTAGCATCCATGCCTGCCGTGCTAATTCAGCGTTTTTTTTTTTGTCAGGTGTTCATTTAGGTAAACTTGAGTTTCCTTTAGTTTTTTGGCCTGCCTCAGTATGTTATTTTTCACCCTCCTGTTCACAAAGCGCATCACAATTGATTTCTTTGTTTTGTTATCTTTCTTCGGTAAAGCATAACAGGCTGAGATCGCATTGGCTTCTACCTTAATGTCTTTATCATTAAGGAACTGAAGCACTTGGTTTTCTAAGGACATTGATTCACTTATGGAAGCATGTTCACCACTCAGTCCTGTAGCGGCATGGGCGTACGACTGATATCTGATGTCTAGTCCACTTATAACTATGTCATCAATGCGAGAACCTTGTTCAAGATCCTCAACGCGTTGCTCCAAAAGACGCCCGTGTTGCTCCAGGTCCATAATTTTTTTGTCTTTTTCTTTTATTATTGAATGTAGGGCTTGTACCTCCTGTATTAGGTCTAATATTTTGTCCTGCTGGCTAGTCACTTTGGCCAGTTCATCTAACACAAAGTTCAGAGTTTTTTTTAATTTCTTCCATTTCCTCTTTTTTGGGTGGCATTTTACTGACCTGTGGATAGAAATAAGCAGAGAATCCGGCTAGGCCTCAACTAGCTCGGTCACTACTGGACCCGCCGCTCCTGCGCAGCTTCTCTGCCGAGTGACGCTGCTCAGCTCCGCAGATCACCGCCGTCTATCGCCGGCGCCTGCCTCCGTCTACCTGGCCAGTTATGTCGTGCACCGCCGGCGCAGCCGGAATCCACCGATCACAGCCACTCGTCGCCGTCTGGCTAGGCGGCTCCTCCGCTGGGCCCGTCTAGGCCCCGTCACCGACCGCCGTCAGTCTGGTCGTTCCTCGGCTGGGCCTCGCAATTGGGCACCGGTTCAGACCACTGTCCTGCTGGATCCAGGTGGCCCCCGTCTCTCACCAACGCCGCGCCCGAGCTCCCAATCGCCGCCTCGGTTGGTTCGTCCTCCTTTTAAATCCTTCTCTCCTCGGCTCCAGATGGCCAGATGTAAAGAATACCTTCTCACTGCTGCAGTTACTCTGGGTTAGCATCTGGGTTAGCATCAGAGGCGAGCCTTTACAGGTCGGAAACGGGGCGAAACGGAGCCAGATCTGCCAGAACCTTCACCAGGTCAGCACTGGGTCGTAAGGGTATTCCCCACGTTTGTTGGTAGCCAACAGAAGTCCTTATTTTGATGGTTTTGCTTAAAATTCTCGGCTCATATCAAGCATTACAAGTGCAGCACCGGAAGTACCGGAAGTGTCTTCATTGAAGTGATGATTTTAACCAATCAGCGTCGTCCCTTTGGTCATGTGACAACAAAATGGCAGCACCCACAGGGGTAGCATGCGCTGAAAGCCTCTCCTGTGTTATTCACATTTCCAATAAGTTTTCGGGCAGTATCACTCGTTTTACTGAAGCATCGTGGGCAAAAGCACGTGAGTGTGCCCAAAAATGGCTTGTACTTGACGGACCCCAACAGAAAGTAGCAGAACAACGTCGCGACTTGTTCGAGAAAGGTGAGTGGCAGCCATTGTTTATGGTTGTACTGCGTGTGTCCTGGAGTCGTTTGGCTCCGATCATTTGTAACTCTAAATATGAACTAAAATGGAACCCTAGATGTCTAAAACCTTTGTCAACCGCTCACAGGGTGACCTAGTCCTGGTCTAAGACTCCGAGTAGGCCGATCTGGGGGTGTGGAGGCTAATAACCAAGGGACTCTGGGTGCCAGGTAACATAGTCCCAGTATAGATCTAGATGATGCAGATCGACTCACTCTGATGATGCATCTATCCCCAGAACCCACCCTGGGCCTGAATTATAGTCAAAATATACCACTACCACAAAGTAGCTCAAATGGGAAAAGGGTACTAGCAATCCCAATGAGCTTAACTCTGAGTCTGAGGGTTGGATGTACTTCTCAGCCCAAGCCCAAGGGGTGCAGTGTACTAGTAGGTGAGGGAGGAACAAGTTTGGGCATACATTTATATAGTTTGCACATAGTCACACCCATACTATCAAGCCATAGGCGGATGGAAAATGGCCTGTTAAGGAAAGCCCATATGTTTGTGATGTGTCACCCAAGAAAGGTTAAACTCATGGCAGCAGCAGTCGCCTGTATACTTTATGCTCTCAATAAATATGGGCACACGGTCTGTGCTTGCCATTTTGCAAGTTTACATTGAGCAGTGACTAGGTTACACAAGGTCTCTATTATAAGCTCACTGTTAATGTGAAAATTATCTGCAATCTATATATGTTTTATATCTATATGGGTACAAGGTAGGCCTAATGTTATAATACCGTATGGTCCATATAATATGTTTTCAGATCTAAACAACCTTGATCCAACACTTGGCTACCATCAGAATCAGAATCAGAATCAGAATCAGAATCAGGTTTATTGCCATTGTTCATGTAGTACACAAACTAGGAATTTGTCTCGGTACAATGCTGCAACATTAAACATGATAAGATAAGAGAAATAAACTATACATGTAATAAAGTGTAGGATAAGATTAAGTGATACTGGTCAACAGTTAAAATATATATTAGCCAGCAGCAGATACTGTGGAGAACTATATAGTGCAGTCGGTAATGCAGGAAGAAAACATCATGTGTGCTATAGCCGTTTTACAGACAAAACAAGAGTGGAACGTGCTGAAGCTCGTAAAAAACGACTGGCCGAAGCCCACATTCCTGAGCCTCAGGAGCAAAGTGGACCAGAACTTAGTCCCCCAACACCATCTCCTAAAAAGCAACTGCGATCTCACCATGCTGCAGCAACCATCAGCCAAGCATCTGCAAGGTCAAGCAATGTGTTGCCAAACATCTGCATCATCTGCAAGAAGGAAACGCTCAGAGAAGGGCCACGGACAAATCGTGTCACTGTAAAACTGATGCAAGCTGAGACATGTAATGCTGGTAAGAAAATTGGTAGATCTTACAATTTGGAGTGGTGAAAGTTTAAAGAAAAATAATGTCTATTTAATCTTAACACATATTATATTATTGGTATGTTATTTCTCATATCTTTGATACTGAAATACTTGTGAGCCATTAGTGATGGAATAGAATAGGGAGGATGACTGAGTTTTACTATTAATGTCTTTTGATTTATTTGCACACAGGTCTTTTAAGACAAGCAGCTACTGAGAAAGCAGATGAAACCATTCTCAGACACATAAGAGACCGTGATTGTGCTGCCATTGAGGTCAAATACCATGGCAGCTGCTGTCGTCAGTATACCAGATTTCTACGGAGTCAGTCTGAATCCTCCAGGTTGTAATTTATTCCTTTTTATTTTCAAATATATGAATTCAGAGATCCTTTGGGGCTATACAAATTCTTACAAATGAGTAAAGTCATGGTTGTCAAAATGTCAAAAGGGAAAATGTCATGGGTCTCTGCTAAATCAAACTCACTGAAACACTAGTTTTATATTTTTATACAATATTGTGTAGTTTTACTCCAGATAGCATTATTTTTTATTTTGTTTCCAGATCATCGAGCAGTGAGAGACTTGGTTTCCAGAAAACCTTTGACCTATTTTGTGAGGAGGTGGTTAAGCAGCGCATCATCCAAAACCAAGAAATCCTAAGACTGAACAGGCTGTTGGACATTTTTGTGTCAATGGCCAAAAAGCATGAAAGACTTGATGCATCAAGCTACAGGTACGGGACAGATTTCCATGGCTTACATATATACAATTTCAACCGAAGATGTTTAAAAAAATCTTGAGATTCTTACCAATAAAGAAGATTGAAATGACAAAAACTGGCAATAATCATATATTTAGTGACAAATCAAAATTACCTGAAGAACTTTGCATATTGGCGGTGTCTACATGAAATGGAAGCCAAGATTTCTCAGTTAAAGCTAATTTTTCTTTGTTCCACAGGTCCAGCAGATTAAAGGAGCGGCTTAAGCAAAGATTCCCTCAACTGAAATTCCATTCACCGTCAAAGAAATCAGCAAATGAGATAGTATTTGTTGAGAATATTGCCACTGGTGATGTTGCTGAACAACTGTCAATGTCAACAACAGACACAGAAACATCAAGCGCCTGTAGTGACGTTGCACTACCAGCTCCACCTACAAGCACAGACGTGTCTCTGTGCCTCTGACCTCTGACCTCAGAAATCGATTCCTGGGCATAACATTATCCAAAAATGATGTCTCAAACGTGATTCTAGGTAGACTGATTAAAAAAGTTCATCCATCCATGACGGCCATTTTTGATTTATGCAAATAAGCGGAGTTCTTTGACCCTCAATCACATATTTGACCTCAGAAATCGATTCCTCGGGTCAACATTATGCAGAAAAGACGTCTCAAACGTGATTCTAGGTAGAATGGTTAAGAAGTTGGACTATCCATGCCTGTGGTGGCCATCTTGGATTTATGCAAATGAGTGGAGTTCTTTGAGCCTCAATCACAAAAGTGACCTCAGAAATCGATTCCTGGGCATAACATTATCGGAAAATGATGTCTCAAACGTGATTCTAGTTGTACTGATAAAAAAGTTAGGCCATTCATGGCAGCCATCTTGGATTTATGAAAATTAGTGGAGCCCTCAATCACATATCTGACCTCAGAAATCGATTCCTCGGGTCAACATTATCCGAAAAAGACGTCTCAAACGTGATTATAGGTAGATTGGTTCAAAATATAGTCCATCCACACCCATGGTGGCCATCTTGGATTTATGCAAATTAGCGGGGTTCTTTGACCCTCAGTCACACTAATGACCTCGGAAATCGATTCCTTGGGTTAACATTAGCCGAAAAGGACGTCTCCAACGTGATTCTAGGTAGAATGGCTAAAAAGTTAGTCCGTCCATGGCAGCCATCTTGGATTTATGCAAATTAGCGTGGTTCTTTGACCCTCAATCACACAGTCGACCTCAGAAATCGATTCCTCAGCTCAACATTATCCGAAAAAGAGGCCTCAAACGTGTTTCTAGGTAGACTGGTTGAAATGTTAGGCCATTCATTCCCTTGGTTAGTCGTGGCAGCCATCTTGGATTTATGCAAATTTGACATAGCTATCCACACCTTTGACAGTGGGAACATCGATTTTCGGATTCAGCAGGTTTTTTTTTACATAGAAATCATCAAAGATCCCGTAGTTCCCAGTTGGGTGCCACGAAAATCATTTTCTAGCCACATCCTCATTTTTAAACAACCGCATGGGTATCCCACAAGGGTCCATTCTTGGTCCTTTACTTTTCAGCATTTTTATTAATGACTTGCCGTTACACTGCTCAGCTGCAACATGCCAACTTTATGCAGATGATGCAGTTATTTACACAGCTGCCAAGACTCCAGCACAGGCTGCAGATGTACTGTCTACAAGTATGGTTGATGTCCAAGAGTGGCTCCTCAAGAACCATCTATTGCTGAACCTTCAGAAAACAGTCTCAATGTGCTTTTCAATCAAAAAATGTAACCTGCAACATTTTAAAGTTAATATACATGATCATGACATCAGTTTAGCTACAGAATTCAAATACCTTGGCATTGTACTAGATCCTCAACTCAAATTTAATCTTCATATAAAGAAAATTTCAAAAACAGTAAAAAAAAATCTGAACTGCTTTAAATTAATTAGATATTACATACCTTACGAAGCAGCTGCACTGTATATGCATTCTATGGTTTTTTCTCATATATCATACTGTTTGACAGTCTGGGCTCAAGCAGCCCCTTCCACAATAAGACATATAGGTTCATTATATAATCAAACCCTAAAAATCTTGGACAAAAAGCCCATTAGGTGGCATCACTGTAATGTTTTAAAAAAATACAACCTATTGAGTTTTGAGAGCTTCATTGACCTCTGTCTTCTGAAATTAACGTTCAAATGTTTCCATAAATCAGCACCCGAGCCACTTGCTGGTTTCGTCCAAAGACAGGACAGCAGCAGAGCCACCAGGAGTTCTGTTAACAATAACTGTAAAATATTCCACCGCAGAACCACATTTGGACAAACAGCTTTCTCTATAAAGGGCAGTCACATCTGGAACACAATGCCAAATGTAATTAAAATAATAACGGACTTTAAAACATTCACTAAAAATGTTAAAAACTGGCTGAAAAATAAACAAGAATGTACTCATGTATGAATTAATTGTCTGCAAAGTGAGAGTGAATGAAGGGAAGGAATAAATGTGTTTGTTTATAGTGAGTGACGGAGGGAGGAAGGCCTGAAATAGGCAAATGTGAGTTATGTTATATGTGTTAAATGTGAGTCAGGCTGTTATATTTGTGTATTTATAATATTTATAATATTTATGTTAAATGTGAGTCAGGCTGTTACATTTGTGTATTTATAATATTTATAATATTTATAATTGTGTATTTATAATTTTTCTGCATTGATGTATGTGGTTATTGTGTATATTTTTTATCTTGATTCTTTTTTCTAAAGCCCATCCAGGGACAAGAGTTGCGAATTAGCTAATAGCTATACACTCTATGTGCAACACATCAGATTGATTGTCTTTGATTAATTGTCTATGTTTATTGCACTGTCCCTGTCAAATAAACTAATCTACTACTATTTTGAGGGAGCTGCTCACGGCCTAGGAGCGGTGCTGTCACAGACGGGGCCTGATGGTGAAAAGGTGGTCGCGTATTTTAGTCAAGTGCCTTACAAGAGTGAATGTTGTTACTGCATCCCGAGACGAGAGCTTCTAGCTGTGGTGATGGCGGTAAGACACTTTAAGTACTACCTGTGTGGCACACCCTTCACCATCAAAACTGACCATGCTGTCCTGCAGTGGCTGATGTCTTTTAGGGAGCCAGAGGGTCAAGTGGCTTGCTGGCTGGAGGAGCTCCAGTCATTCAACTTCACCACTGTGCACAGAGCAGGCGTGCGCAACTCGAACGCTGATGAGCTATCTCGCTGAACATGTACTGCATTCAGCTGTCGCTACTGTGAGAAGACAGAGATGAATGAAAGAGAACTCACTCAGAACAGCGCAGTGCAGATCTCCCGTGGGATGTCACAAGTAGTGGATGCAGCTGAGTAGAGGGCACAGCAGAATCAGGACAGCGACCTATAACCGGTGCTGCAATGGCTGGGACAAGGGCAGAGACCACCTTGGGAAGAAGTCACTGGACTCTCTGTTGCCACCAAAGGGCTGTAGGCCAAGTGTGACATGCTGCGAGTGAGCGATGGTGTGCTGCAGCGGGCGTGGAAGAAGCCTGCTACAGGGGAGGAGAGGTGGCAAGTTGTGGTACCCAAAACGCTGAGGACAGCAGTGCTGGGAGCCTGCCATGGGGAGATGGGGTCAGGCCATTTCGGTATTTCAAAGACCCTACATTGCCTCCACCAGGGTTTCTACTGGGATCAGCAGAGAAGGGACATAGATGACTTCTTCCGCAGCTGTGACACCTGCATGGCCCGCAAGGGACCACTAGAGCAATCACATGCCCAGCTTCAGCAGCAACCTGCAGGATCACCAATGGACAGGGTGGCTGTCGACATTATGGAACCTTTTGCCCGAACAGAAAAAGGCAACCGTTATGTCTTGGCAGCTATGGATTATTTTACTAAGTGGCCAGAGGCCTATGCCATTCCAGATCAAAAAGCAGAGACAGTAGCAGACACCTTGGTAGAGGGGATGTTTAGCAGGTTTGGCACAGCAGAGACCATACACAGTGATCAGGGCCAAAACTTTGAATCAAAAGTGTTTGCTGCTATGTGTGAACGCCTGGCCTTGCACAAAACCCGCACAACCCCCCTCCATCCCCAGACCGATGGCTTAGTGGAACGATTCAACAGAACACTGGCCCAACAGCTAGCTATCCTCACCACAGAGCATCAACGTTACTGGGACAGCCATCTCCCTCTCATTCTGATGTCGTATCGATCTGCCATTCAAAACTCCACCATGTACACGCCTGCTCTGCTGATGTTAGGAAGGGAGCTGCGGACCCCTGCAGAGCTGACCTTCAGAAAACCACTGGACACACCAGCTGCATCACCTGGAGCAGAGTATGGTAAGAAGTTGCAGGAGCACATGGAAACCGCACACAGTTTTTCTTGAGAGCAATTGGAGAAAGTGGGCCTTAGACAAAAGAGAAACTACGACATCACGACAAAAGGGAGACACTTCAAAGCTGGAGAGCTGGTCTGGGTACTCAGTCCAAGGAGGAAGACAGGACGGTGCCCCAAGTTGGACAGCAATTGGGTGGGGCCCTGCAGAGTGCTGGAAAGAGTGGGGGAGGTGGTTTACAGAGTACAGTTACCACCTCTGGGCAGAAAAGTGGTTCTACACAGGGACAGATAGATAGATTGGCACCATATGGTGTGCCCTCCCTTCTTTTCCAGAGAGGTAGGAATGCTCCCCTGGTTTTGTTCAGGACATTATGGATATTACAGCTTCTTCCAACCCCTGCCTGAGTACAGAGCCCCCCAGCCCCCCGACACGAGCAAATTGCCCCTCCACTCTTACTACTCCCACGCATTTACCACTGAGACTGTTTCCCCCCTCTCTTGACCCTGTTCCTCAGACTGCAGAAACCCCTGTTCCTGCTGGGGGTCACAGGCGATCACGGAGACAGCACAAACTACCACCCTGTTTCAGAGACTTTGTTGTTCCCTCAGAGACAAGGAACGTAGTGTTGGGGGGGCAATGTAACGATCCTTGAATGTGTCTTGGTTGGGAACGTGTTCACTATTATTGTTATGTGTTCTGCTGTTATTCATGTGCCTTTAAAATGTACGGTAGCGAATGTTGTAGGTGAATGCGGACTGTATGTAGTTTAGTTGTTGTGATGGTCGTGGTGGCAACAAGAAAGCGAGTTGGAACAGAGAGCGCTGGCATGGGTGACGGCCAAGAACAGTAACCCGTTTAGGGCTTAGGTGTTGTTATGCTGTTATAATAAAACAAAGCCATTCTGAAGAAGAGCTAATCATCTGGTGCTTGAGAGAAACCACAGACGTTACACTACTATATGGGTTGCTATGTTGAGACAAACACCCACTCACATTCAGAGGCATGTCTGTCATAATCAAAATTATGCAATTCCCCCAGAAGCCCAGTCTCAGAAAAAAAAAAACGTTCAATTGCACATTTTGTCAGTCAGAGAAAACGTACAAAGGCACGTAAAAAGATTTTTGACGTGCAGTGGCTACGTGGCATTAACAGCTTTAAAAAAGGTTTGAAACGGCAGTTTGTTTGGGGTTTTTTTTCCACTTTTATTGTCTTTCAGCATGGAGCAACTAAGCCATACAGTACTTTAATCCCTAAGCCTAACCTCACAGGAACCTTTCATTAGTGGAGTGAGAAACAAAGTCAGGAAAAAAAAACAATGAAAAAAAAATGAAGAAAAAGGTGAGTGACAGAGAGTGGGAGTCAAACTCAGGTGTTTTTGCTGAAACAGCTGTGTAAGTAACCATCCCCCTTCCACCAACCGAATGAGCGCTGGGAAACCAAAGTAAAAGATGCATTGTTCTGCGCATGCACGGTGAGGACTGTATGCCCAGTGAGTGAACTTATAAAAATGTACGGAGGCATTTTTTAAAAAAAAATTTAACATGCAAATATACATTTTTAGAGGGGTGGGAAAATGTTTATTAGATATGTTTTTTACTGGGACCGGGTTGCTCCCAGAAAGACTATAATTAAACTGAACACTCACTGGGAATCCTAAAAATAAGCATATTATACCTCTACCAAAAGCTGGGAACATAATAAACATGAATATGGTACTTTTGTAGCCTTAATTTTGGCTAGAAACAAAAGAAATTGATTTTTTTTTTCATTCATTCTGTGCACCTATGTCGAGGCAATGACTTCCATATTTGCCGACTGATTTTGATGACATCACAAGTTGAACAAACTAAAAGCTCAATGACTCCAGTGGATCCAACCCAGACTCTTGATTATGCATCTAAATTGTAGAAATAAACAAATATTGCAGACAGTAGACCTTGTGAAGATTTTGATTGCTCGGTCACTCGGTGGCGAGATCACTATTCTCACTGCAAGCATGCAACTAGCAAGTAAAGGGTGAAGATATGAAGGAAAAAATGATGATCAAGACTTGTCTAAAAATCCTTCCGATCAATAAAGCACATATATTTGAAGAATAAGGTCTACCCTTGCTAAAAACGTAATTTAGCATTAAAAAAAGAAACACTTTAGTTTCTCTAAAATCTGATGAATAATTTCGGCTGAGTTGCTGATCGCTCAGGGACAACTCACCCTTGTTTTTTTGAGGACAAGCTGTCCCCAGAAGGAGTTTGCCCAGCCCACAATTTTGTACATAGTTGTAAATACATATTTTGTTGCTTTTTCCTCTTTATTTGAAATAGACATTGTATTCCAGTATCCTAAAATTCACTTGATAAAATTTGATTTAATTTTATTTCATTATAAAAAAAAGTCATTAGCGATCAGGTAATTGACAGTAAAATAAAATGACTGAAAACAAAAAGGGAAAACACATTTTAAATTTATTTGATTGTTTGAAAAGTCAAAAGTAAGAAGCTTTAGAGTTGGGGTGCCCACACTTTTTTGGCTTGTGAGCAACTTTTAAAATGACCAGGTCAAAATGATCTACCTACATTAAAAAAATGCCAAATATGGCAATATATACTGGCGTACAATGTACGCCGTACATTATATGACTGTGTGAACCCTTATGGCACAATACAATTCAATACATTTACGATCATTACCTTACTCTGATGACTTGCACTGGATGGAGACAGTTTTTATGTCATGTTTTTAAAATCCCGAAACAACGACTCCGCTGCCCCAACGAAGGCCACTTTTATCATCTCCCCATCTTGAAAGGACTTCTTATGCTTAATAACGCAATGACTGACCCAGAACGATGCTTCAGTGGCTGCCTTTGCCTTTGAATTCAGCTGTGTGAAAAATGACTGCTGTCCGATTAACTGAGATTTCAGTTCCTTCATCTTTCTTTTCTTTCAGCTCACTTTTCAGAGGGAAGTTAGTGTTGTAGTTTTTATGAACGGTTCAAAAGTGCCTCTCCACATTTCCCTTCTTTGGAAATGCAGTAATAGATTGACCGATCAGACAAATACACTTTGAAAACGACATTGGGAAAAAAAAAAAATCTTCCTCCCGTTCTGCATGGAAGTGGTAAGTTTTTGTCTTCTTACTGGATTCAGCTCCCCCATTCATTTTTAATATCCCTTCTTTAGTTGATCGAAATTTGAAACCCTAATATGGTCACAGCTTGCTCGAGTTTAGCAGTAGCTAGCTAGCGTGTTTGACTGCGCATGCAGGGTGACCAATGACACATAGAGGACAGGGCCTCTCCTGATTGGCTGCCCTGTACATCAATCAAATGGTAACTGCCAGTAAGAGGACAGATGGGAGGATAGGCAATATAATTAAAACTTTTTTTAAAAAAAAATTTAATGTCACACAATCTACCCGCAGTGTCTTTGCTTTGATCTACCAGTCGATCATGATTGACATATTGAGCACCCCTGCTTTAGAGGGACATGCATATTTGCAGGGCTTAGAGTGATGCCAAGGTTTACAATGAATGGAAATTCATTGTTGAAATTTGCCAGATGCCAGAAACCATGTAAGCACAACAGCCGACAACACATGATTAAACCCTCTAACTTTTACACATTTTTTTTAAATTTAGAACAAAGACAATTGCAAAGTGTATTTCTAAATTTTCTGTAGTATAAAATAAGACAAGAAACACTGATACATTTACACGTACCAATTCACAGTGTTGCTAGGGTCAAGCCACGACTCATCTTTATCCCCCTCTGATCATCAATGGAACAGCTGTGGAGAGGGTAAGCGTCACCAAGTTCCTGGGGGTGCACATCTCTGAGGACCTCTCCTGGTCTAACAACATCAAATCGCTGGCCAAGAAGGCACAAATTCACCTCTATTTCCTCCGCAAACTGCAGAGAGCACGAGTCCCCCCCCCCCCCCCCATCATGTGCTTATTGTACCGGGGCACCATTGAGAGCATCCCCACCAGCTGCATCACTGTGTGGTGTGGAAGCTGCACCACCTCCTGCCGGAAGACTCTACAACACACAGTGAAAGCTGCCAGCAAGATCATCTGTGCCCCTTCTGTGATAAAATCAATAATTGAATGAATGAATGAATCTTTATTTCGGATAGATTAAAAGTAAAGATTAAAGATTAAAAATCAATAATTGTGTGTGCAAAATGTATAATCATATGTTTAATCTCATTTCAGAGTTGGTGCAGAGATCCCGTTGTGTATTAGATGGTTATACGTTCCAGTCTGCAGCAGGCCAGTTTGTGTGTAAAGCTACTCAGGATTGCACAAGAAAGAAGTTGTTTTAACATATTTGTGTCCAATTTGTATGTAGGGCATGAACTAGAAACTGGCTTGTTGATCATTCAGAAAACTGAAGCTGCTTAGGCGGGGGATTCTTGGAGAGTGTAGAGTGTGATATGTCAAACTGTCTAAAGGGAACATAATGTGTTTAGCTAAGGTAATGACAGATAAGGTGTGGATGTGAGTGAGAGAGAGCGTGCATGAAAGCAGAGAGCGGCGCTGACATGTTGACTGATGAGAATTGGCCAGATGCTGAAGAATGATAACTCGTGAATGAAGCAGGCCAATCAGAGAAGACAATTCCTAGATACTCCTATAAGACAGAGATACACTGTTAGGAAAGGGTCACACTTGGTAAATTGGTCCAGACACTTCTAGTAGCTAAAGTTAATCCATGTGACCACTGGCCAGTGTCAGTGTCCTGCGAGGCATGTTTTTGTATTTTTTTTCACTCATTCACTCTCAGTAAATCTCTGGCGTTAATTGCAATTATTGTGATTCAATGTGTTTTCTCTTCCTTTTAATAGTAAAAAGCTCTCAGTGGAACCTTGAATATGACACCCTCTGCATTCCCTCTCGGACATCTACCACACCCACCTCACCCACAGAGCCATCAACATCGCGGGTGACACCTCCCACCCCTTACACTCGAGCTTCATCCCCCTGCCCTCAGGGAGAAGGTACCAGAGCCTACAGGCCCACTCCACAAGACTGCTAAACAGCTTTGTTCACGCCATCAGGACCCTGAACTCTGCCCCCCCCCTCCTCTCCCCGCCCCCTGCCCCTGGACTGTAATAGGGGCAGGGGCTAAAAAAAATAACACACTCACCCACACAACAACTGTACCTCACCTGTTTGCACAGAAAGACTTAGTGCACCAACAGTACTACATCTGCTGCTGTATATCTTGCACCTTACTGCAACCATTTGCACAAATGCCATACCTGCTGCTGTCACTGCAATACTGATAAGATAAGATAAGATAAGATAAGCCTTTATTAGTCCCACAATGGGGAAATTCCAGGATTGCAACAGCACAGGGATAGCAACACTCAGAGCAACAATCAGAAGGCAAGAAAAAAAAAAGAAACAAGAGCTATACCAAGAGCTTTATGATAATAAAATAATAATAATAATAATAATACTAACTAACTAACTAACCTGCACTTATATAGCGCTTTTCTAGTCACAAAGACCACTCAAAGCGCTTTCATTAATACTAACCCTCTATTCTAAGGGCCTATAGGAAACAAATATCTAGGGACAATTTAGAACAGCCAATTAACCTAACATGCATGTTTTTGGCATGTGGGAGGAAACCGGAGAAATCCCGGAGTAAACCCACGCAACACGGGGAGAACATGCAAACTCCACACAGATCACTGTTGGTCGGGGGCTGGGATCGAACCCACGATCCCACGATCCCCACAATCCCCCGGCCAAGGGTAAACTGTGCTGCCGCAGTGCTAACCACTGCGCCACCGTGCAGCCCACCATGCAGCCCCTAATAATAATAATAGCTTTATTTGTATAGCGCTTTTCACAGACAGAGTCACAAAGTGCTTTACAGGAAATACAACACAGAAAGTTTACAGTGATAAAATAAAACATAAGTTAACCTCTTGCACTCCGGTGTACCACGGGCGAACATGTCTCTGCGTCCTAGGGCGCACTGAAGAAAAAAAAGCTGCATTTCCGTTCTTCCACTACAGACACAGCCGCGAACAGAAAGCCAAAGGAGTGCTTTGATTGGTTTAGATGTGATTGACCTCTCATTCGACTAATAAGAGCCTTGAATTGGGTTTCTGAAACCTTGAAGAACCAATGACTGAAAACCTAGCAAGAAGGACCCGCCTACCAACGGCTGCGAATACAGCCAGCCAACTGAAGCACAGAAGTTCGAAAGCTGTTTTGTGTAAGGCTGGGTGACACACAGGCGTTCGCCAGTCTTTTTTTCTTACTACTGTTCTTATTTGTTTTGAAAAATCGTTCGCCAAAACCGCAATCATGGAAGCGCAAAACCGCAATAATGGAATTATGGTTTGACCGGGTCGCGTGACCAGAACCACGAGTCCGTAACAAGCGGACCAGCGTCATGTTCGTCTGACAATGCCTGCACCGTGGTGCAGTGGTTTAGCACTGTGGCAGCACAGTTTTACCCTCGGCCGGGGGATCGCGGGGATCATGAGGTTGTGGGTTCGATCCCAGCCCCCGACCAACAGTGAGCTGTGTGGAGTTTGCATGTTCTCCCCGTATTGCGTGGGTTTACTCCGGGATTTCTCCGGTTTCCTCCCGCATACCAAAAACATGAAGGTTTAGGGCGCTCGCGCACGCAGCGACCGGCGGCCGGTGGCTTGTCACCAGACTGCAAACCAAATCTACCTACGGGTACAAATAAGTAACAAAAAAAACAAAAAAAAAAAATGAGGAAGAGAAGTTCGCCAGCGACACTGCTGTTGTGGACAGGTAAGTGTTATAAGCTAAATTATTCTTTATCCCTGAAAATTGTAATCCAAATGACTTTTGACCGATCGGTAAATTACAATTGTGCGTTATCGCAACATGATGGACCCGGACCGGAGCGGTCCAGTTCCGTCATGTTGCAAACGGCCCCCCCGTCATGTTATGAACGCCCCCCCCCGCTACTCTTCTGTAGCGGATTGCAGATATATTGCAGATATTTTAGTCCAACTGTGCGTAGTAGACCGCGGCGTACCGTCACCGCTTTCCGTCATGTAGCGATGGGCGATGTCCGTCCTCTGTAGCAGGGGGGGTGGGAGTTGTTATCTTCTACATTACAAATATTTTAGTATAATTTTTAGTGCACTGTAGGTTATTTTTTCTTGTAAAAAAAGCCACACATTTTTTACGTGGCATGCTTCTTTGTGTGTGGGGGCTTGTTTGTTCATTCATTCATGAATGAATGAATAAACAACCCCCCCCCACACACACAGCCCTTCACCTTTCATTAGAGCCCAAGATGAAGCTTCCATATTGAATCATTCAAAAGTTACAGACGTTTTTCCAAACTGTGCCATTTGGCACAATTTGGCACAGTTCAAAAACGCCTGGGAACAACCTAAGAAAAAAAGCTGTTTAATATATTCATTTTTTGTGGTATTGTTACAAAATTTGGACCTCAGCTGGATAACACTTGGTTCTACATTTCTGTTGCATTTTCCAGCCAGTATCTGACAGCTGTGTGTTATTTGCAAGCATTTGTATCCAAAAAAACACCCAGGCGAAATTTATTTTCTTCAAGTTCAGTATGTTTACATGACTGTTACTCAGTGGCAGGAGCACTTAGAGAGATTATGACTATTTTGCCAAAAAATTCAAAGTGTTTTCTTTTAAATGAGACCAACCCCATGAAGATGCTGCAAAGGGCTGAAAAACAGCTTTTGATTTACTTTGGGTACGTTATTTTTAGGCGTTTTTAGGGAAATTGACCAGAGTGCAAGGGGTTAAGAATAGATTACAACAAATAAATAAAATAAAACAAATAAAACCAATAAGTAACCCCCCCCACACACACCTAAAGGCCTGTCTAAACAACAGGGTTGTTATGACCCGAGCGCCGGTTCTGATCGCGCTCGGGCTTAGTTATGTTTCGCTGCCGGCCTTGACAGTTGCAGGCTGTATTCTGGCCTCACCGGGCTCTTATTGTGAAAGTGCTCGGCGGGGCTTCCGCCTGTCAACGGTCGGTCAGCTGTTTGTAATTATCGTCGTTAGTGCTTCGCCTTCTTAAGCCCGGCACTGGCGGTGGTAAGACGCAGCAGTGTCAGTCGTTCTTCGTCTGAGCTACGGATGCTTTGGACTGTTACCTACCTCGTCTGCCTGTGGTTGACTGTTGCTTCCCCAGGACCAGTAAGTGAGCTGTTAGTCTTACCCCTCCCGGTGTGAGTAGACCTCTGTGTGTCTCTGCCTCAGCAGCCTGTGTAGTCATTACTCCAACAACCTTGCCTGTGTATGACCGTCTCCTCCTATGGACCTGTATGAGAGCTGTTTAGCCTTACGCCTCCGGATGTGTGTAGACTTATGTGTCATTGCCCCTGCATCTTGTGTTGTTACTTTTTCACCGTAATAAAACTCACTGAAAACTCACTGGTGACTGTGTGGCGTCTTATGGTGGCTCGCGAGAGCCACCGCATGACAGTACACTGTTGCCAAAACGGCATTTACGGTGACGCCAACCCGAAACGCAATTCACTAGTGGGTTCGAGTTTTTGGACATTTGCTTTTTCCTGTCTGGGTACTGTGTATGTGAAGAATGCCGTCGCGGAGGGGCCGCGTTTGGAGTCCGAGCTGCGAGCTGACAGGTGTGCTGGAAGTCGTGGATGAGCTGCTCATCTCCGCTTCCCTGCTGGATTATGACCACGGCATACACTGGTACCTGGACGCTGCCGAAGATATTCTTTGTCATCTCTCTCCCCGCTACGCCGACCACCCGGAAGTCGACGCGAGGAGGGAAGACATCGCCGCGCAACGCGAAATATACCTGATAATGGAGGAGGAACGCGGCATGAAGCAGGAGAAGAGGCACTCCTGCTCTTTGCCTATGGATCCCGATCCTGTCCTCGATCCGTTTCGGGAGTTCGCACCGTCTGGGGGCCGGCGAAGGCGTCGGCGCCATGGCCGGGCGCATCTTCGGCAAGCTCCTGCTCCAGATCCAGTTCCAATCCGCCGGGATGACCCCCTCAACCAGCCAGCTGCTGTGAGTGAGCTGAGTCCTGTGCCGGTGGGCTCCGTCCATGGATCCTTTTCTACCACCCAGCGAGCGAGGGAAGGAGCAACGTCCGCTACAGCTGATACCATCCTCCCCCCGGGAGACAGGCAAGTTCAAGTTCATTTTCCTATTGATCATAGTGATCTGTTTTGTCTGACTCCTGGGGGTGAAGCTCGGGGTTCGCAGCTCCCTGAGTTTCTTTCCCCAGCTGTAGCCATTTGTTCAAAACCTGCTGCCTCTGTGTCTCCTCCTGCGGAGCGGTCCTCGGCGTCAGTCCCACGCCGTCGAACGAGGGGGAGGCCTGCGGCTCTGGGAAATATCCCGGCCCTGCAGCCTTGCTTTGGACAGGGGAGGAGAACGGACTGCAGTGAGGAGCCAAAGCCGACGAGAGAGCGTCCCCAGGGTTCCTCAGGGATGCAGCCCGTGTCAGTAGGTCCAGGGTCCTCTGCCCCCACGCCATACGGGTTATTGGCGTGGACACCAGTGCGAGAGAATCCAGCTGCAGAGACCATCAGGCCGGCTGTGGAACCCGACGCAGCCGAGTGGGAGCCCGACGACGAGCGTCTTGGATCGGCGAAGTCCTGGACGGCTCCAGAGCCCGAGTGCAGGCAAGTGCTCTTTCTTGTTTTCCTGTATGGTGTGTTAGAGCATTTTTGCCTGCCTCATGGGGAGGCGAGTGAGGGGCAGCCGTCCGCTGCACCCGAGCTCGTCTCGCTGGGCTCTGGCGCTGCCGGTGGAACTGATCCCGGTCCTCTCCTGTTTTCTGAGCACCTCCACAGCGTTACTGGTCCGGAGCCAGTCAAGGTCACGGGACTGGGGGTTCCAGGTTCGGAGATGGAGGTCGTCGCCGGAGCAGTCCTGACCCAGTCGGGGTCCGACGCGTGGGCCGAGGTGACCCAGTCGGGGTCCAACACGTGGGCCGAGGTGACCCAGTCGGGGTCCGACGTGGGTGCAGCGATGACCCAATCGGGGTCCGACGAGGTCCAGTGGGGGTCCAGCGCAGGTGCGGCTGTGACCCAATCAGGATTCGAAGGGGTCCAAGTCTTTGGTTGTTCCCCTCTCAGGAGCCACCAGCTGGGGGCCGTTAGAGGTTTGTGTTTGGCAGACTGGCGCTGTCCTGTCTTGTCGTCTTCAGGCGGGCGGCTGCATGCATTTCCTCCACGGTCCTGGTGGTTGTGGGATGCGGGTCGGCCACCTGAGGAACTGCTTCGTGCGTTCGGCGTCTTGGGTTGGCCACCCAATAAACTATGTTTGCTACAGGGTGACCTGGTTCGGCCACCAGAGGGCTTGTTTCTGGGGGCCTGGGACTGGGGTAGGCCACCTGATCATGTACTGTGTTTGTGGGACTATCTGTGGGCCCATACGGTGCCTAGTCATGTCAAATACGCTTAGCAACTTTTTTTTGTTGTTTCACGTAGTCAAGTCAAAGCAATTTTAGATTGCCTCATGTTTCTTTTTTTGTAAGCCATGGTTTAGTCATAGTCAAGTCAAGCAATGTTAGATTGCCTCATGTTTCTTTTTTTTTGTAAGCCATGGTTTAGTCATAGTTAAGTCAAGTCAGAGCAATTTTAGATTGCTCCATGTTTTTTTTTTTGAAAGCCACGGTCTAGTTATAGCCAAGTTGTGTCAAAGCAATTTTAGATTGCTCCATGGGTGTTTGCATGTATTTCTTGTTTTATTTGTGCTTAGGTTGCCTCATGTGTTTTTTGAAGGTCACGGTCTAGTCGTAGTCACGTTATGCCAAGCAATTTTAGATTGCTCCATGTGTGTTTCCATGTATTTTTTGTTCCATAGTTATCGTGTGTTTCCATGTATTTCCTCTTCCATAGTTATTGTGTGTTTCCATGTATTTCTTGTTTCATAGTTATCATGTATTAAGGTTGTTTGGGAGTATGATTTTGGCATGTTAAATTTGGGTTTTTGAAGAGATCCTTACTTTGAGTTCTTTACCACGTGGGATTAGGTACTTTGGAGTTAGATGGGTTGTCTGTGGTCCCTGTGGGAAGATGTTCTGTGTCAGGTGCTTATGCTCTTTATGGTTTTGTATCCCTTTTTTTTTTAGTCATGTCTTGTCTTTTTTTTTCTGGTTTCGTCATGGTTCTGGGGGAAATTGATCTATTCTTTTTCCTTTTGGTTTAGGGTCTTGCTCATGGGTTTTTTAGTCATGTCTTGTTTTTTTTCTGGTTTCGTCATGGTTCTGGGGGAAATTGATGTATTCTTTTTCCTTTTGGTTTAGGGTCTTGCTCATGGGTTGGTTCTCTCCCTCCACATCTGTCCCCCAACCTCCCACCCTGGGGGGGCGGGGGGGCAGGGTGGTTCCTTGGGGCGTTCGGAGTCCGCCCGTGGAGGGAGGGTACTGTTATGACCCGAGCGCCGGTTCTGATCGCGCTCGGGCTAAGTTATGTTTCGCTGCCAGCCTTGACAGTTGCAGGCTGTATTCTGGCCTCACCAGGCTCTTATTGTGAAAGTGCTTGGTGGGGCTTCCGCCTGTCAACGGTCGGTCAGCTGTTTATAATTATCGTCGTTAGTGCTTCGCCTTCTTAAGCCCGGCACTGGCGGCGGTAAGACGCAGCAGTGTCAGTCGTTCTTCGTCTGAGCTACGGATGCTTTGGACTGTTACTCACTGAAACTCACTGAAAACTCACTGGTGATTGTGTGGCGTCTTATGGTGGCTCGCGAGAGCCACCGCATGACAAGGGTTTTAATTTGCTTCCTAAAAATAACCTCAGAGTCAATCAAACAGACTGAAGTGGGGGTAGAGAGTTACATAACCTTGGTGCTACAGCTTGAAAAGCTCGATCACCACATGTTTTAAAATACATCCGGGGTACATCTAATAAAAGCTGACCAGAGGACCTGAGCATCCGAGAGGAGGAGTATGGCTGAATGAGGTCTGCAATGTAAGGAGGTGTGAGACCATGCAAGGCTCTAAAAGTTAAAACCAGAATTTTAAACTGAACTCTAAAATTAACAGGGAGCCAATGAAGATTAAATAAAATGGGGGTTGTTGTGTTTGAAATGAGGAGGAGTCGAGGTGACGTTTTATAGTTTTATTATGAACATGAGGACAGGAACACAGGAGTCACTAACGCTAGCCTGAGAGCCATAGCGAAGAGACAAGATGTCTCCCGCAGCTACCTTATATACCCCAGGTGACACCACCCCCTGGAGGCGGGGCGTCACCACCTCTCTACCCTAAGGCACCGCCATAATAATATTTTGAATTTGAATTTGTATACTTTATTGATCCCCAAAGGGGAAATTGAGGGCATCCACCTGGATGGATGAAGCAGCCATGGTACGGCATTATCCCTTAACCATTCACCCACACATTCACACCTAGGGCCACTTTAGAGTCTCCAGTTAACCTAACCTGCATGTTTTTGGCCTGTGGGAGGAAACGGGAGCAATCCCGGAGTAAACCCACGGAGTAAACCCCAGAGAAATCCCGGAGTAAATATATATAATATATTATCCAACATTCTACCCCCCCCTTGAAAAAATCACAAGCACACTAATTGACCCTCCCCTTTAAAATTTACACCTGATACACTCACTAAACGCAGAAATGTACAGGCCTATCCATTCATACCACACTGGCCCAGTGGATCACTCCGCAATGAAAATAGTCAGTCAATGAACGTAAAAGGGCCACACACTAAAATAATCAATCCCGAAATAAATAAACATATACACCGTAGGCATTATAACTATATACAAGTATAAACACTGCAAACAATGGCGGTACCGGACTCTTCAAACTAGCACTCCCACCCCATAACATGGGCACAACATTTTAGTAATACTTGATCCTTAATAACACAATACAGGGCACATTTACATTTCACACCCAGCACCTCACACTTCGGTGCAACTTCACACATCACACACATATATATCATTCAACACACACAACGATGGTCACTTCTCTTTTCTTTGTTTTTTTTTACTATTAACCTTAGCAATAAAACACCAAAACACACTGCAATTGGACACACCGTAAGCCCCAAAAGACAAAGTCCTAACACAGGTCTCACGTAGGCTCCCCTCTGGAGCGTCCGTCCAGTGACCCGCTCCCAGAGCGTCTCCACCTCTTCTTAACTGGAGATGGGCTGCACTGGCATTTCTTCCCTACCAAACGCTGCAGCTCGTTCAGGTGCTGTTTTGACCCATCCGTCAACTCCAGGTAACCACTCGCAGACCACCCTGGTCATCTCGTTGCTCCCTTGGCTTTCGGACCCATCCAAGCCGAAACTCAACCCTAAGGCGCACGTCATCACCCACACCCAGGGGAGTACTCACTGGCCTCCTTCATCTACGGCGTTGTGACCTTGTACCCACATGGCTTCGTAGTGTCCCGCCGATCCGGCTCGAGCTCTGTCCCTTGTTTTCAGACTGGGCACGTCTAAGGTTTGTGCCATCCGGTTCCGCCCCAATCGTTTTCATTTCTTGTGTCGGTGCGGCACTGACAGCGCCCGGCTCCACAGTGGTACTCGGTCGGCCACTGGAGCTTCGCTGCGCCTGTTCTCTGGACCCATCTGTCCCCATGGGCGTCAAACCATGCCATTCGGGTCCCTTGTCCAAGGGACCACAAACACTGACACGGGACACTCGTCGTGGCAGCGTACTTTGGTGCTGGCAGCGGCCCTCTTCACTCGGTCTGGGCCAGCCTGAGTCCCACACCTCTTCGCTGCTTCCCACATAAAATGGCCGGTCCCAGTCCACTGCCTGACCACTCCTCCACAACACCGCAGGCGATAGAAAAACCAGGCCCATAAAACAAATCACAGCCCATTAAATTATTACCTTCACAGACCACCATGAACTCGGCTGCACACACTGATGCCGCCTTGTACCTCACCGATAGCCACACCAAGCCCACAATGTCCAGGGGGTTGTTGCCATACCTGTAACAGGCAATATCTGTCTTACTCACAGAATAATGTGGGAAATACGTATTCACTGTTGCCAGATTCAAGATGGAGGTCGCTGACCCCGTGTCGTGTCCACCATCAGTGGGACTGGCTCTCCATCCAACACGACGTTTCACAGAATACATCCATCTGTGTTGGGCGTGACCATGTGGACCACGGTCCTCTTAGTAGAAGCCACCCTCCCTGGTCCCCTGTCCTCCTTCTCAAAGTTCCGACAGACTCTGACGAAGTGGTGGAATAACCCGCACCGTCCACAACACTTCCCCTTTGCTGCCCACTCCCTCGCTTTATAGTGGTGCCAGCTGGATCCACAGCTGTAGCATCTCGGCATCACCGGGGCGGACCTAATCTTCATGATGGCTGCGTAGTCGTTGTCGCTGCCATCATCCGGATCCAAGGCCAGTGCCTTCCACTGCTTATTGTTCCTGGGTAGTGCCTCCATATCACCGAGATCCTTAGTAATTCTTTCCACTCCCTCATGTTGTTGCGCTAGCTTCATGGCTGCTAGCAACATTAGCTCACCAGTGTGAGTTAGCAAACAGACACTCGCGGAGGAATACACCACATGCTCAGCTAGCTGGTTGCGAATCATCTCCTCCTCCAAAGCCCCGAACCTGCACTAGCCCCGCCAGCTGCCAAAGGTCTGCCACAAACTGTTGAACGGATTCTCCAGGTTGCTGGCGTCGCTGTCTGAACTGTATGCGCCTCATAATCTTATTTTCAGGGGGGTGAAAGTAGCCCGCCATGAGCCTCACGACGTCTCCAAATGTGTCACCCTCTCCAAGCGTGCTCAGGATCCTTTGGCCCTCCATACCAAGGTTATGGACCAAAATAGCCCTCAATTGTAATTTGTCCAGGTTGCTGAGGTCCAGGGCTGTAAGATAGTTCGCAGAGGCGGCATATCACCTGGCCCATGGGACCAGCGGCTCACCCAGAGCCTCCAGAAATGGTTGAAATGCGGTAGCTGCCATCTCCATGCCGTGTATCCTTGTAGCCAAGTGTTATGTCCGAAATGAGGAGGAGTCGAGGTGACGTTTTATAGTTTTATTATGAACACGAGAACAGGAACACAGGAGTCACTAACGCTAGCCTGAGAGCCACAGCGAAGAGACAAGATGTCTCCCGCAGCTACCTTATATACCCCAGGTGACGCCACCCCCAGGAGGCGGGGCGTCACCATTTCTCTACCCTAAGGCACTGCCATAATAATATATAATATATTATCCAACAGGGGTGATGTGAGATCTCTAGTTATCTTTAGTTAAAAGCCTTGCAGCAGCATTTTGAACCATCTGAAGCCTATTTAAGGAGGTTTTTAAGAACATTAAAAAGTGATACAATAGTCTAAATGAGAAGAGATAAAAGCATGAACCATTTCCAACTCAGCCACAGACACGATGTTTCTCAGTTTGGCAGTCTTTGTCCGGTGGAAAAAAGCAGAGCGAATCAGCTGATTTACATGGGCATCTAGGGATAAAGGTCATGCGCAGACCAATCTGTCATTGTCTGCACCTCCGTTACCGCATTGAACTTGCAATTTACCGGTATTACGGTTTACTGTACATAGGATTGCTATGTTTTTATCATTATTTGTACTATGGGTGGCATTACTGTACATAGATTGTTGTTTTTTTCATCCTTATTCCTTCTTGTCTTATACTATATTGCGCACACCACTAAGAGAGAGAGAGAAACAAAATTCTACTGAATGTTCTGTACATATGGAAGTATTGACAAATAAAAATATTTGAATTTCTCCTTGGTTCATCATCACCATCACCATCTGGCTGTCTTGGACCCAGTTCATGCAAGTAAGCTGCAGGGACTCCAGCCGCAGCGTTAGCACCAGCAGTGGCATCTTGGTTTTTGTCGGCTTCAGGGTCAAACTCTCCCAAATCTCCGTCATCATTATTGTTGTCTGCTAAATCATTCTCTTCACCTTTGTCTTCCTCTTCATTGGTATCCACTTCGAAACTCAGATCGAGAATGCTTTTTTTCCATTTTGCTCAAAATATGAACGCAATCTTGTCGTTTTCAGATTGTAATGACACCATGTAGTCTGTGTATACAATATAGCACACGCACAATAGACTAGTTATAATTTCATTGTTCAACTCATGACGTTACGCATTTCAGGTCAACATTCCTTCCAAATTTCAGTCATCTGAAACCGTAACTTTCGCTGACTTTTTGTCAAAATTTCTCTCTCACATCACAGTTTATTCCAAAAAATGGTGCTATTCAAGGAAATTATATAATTTCCTGCATAAACATACCAAATTTGACCTAGTTAAAAATCAGTAAATTTCCACTTTAAAGGCTTTGTGCAACCATGTGCATAAGGGATATGTGAAATATGAATATGACATCTTATACTGAAGTCCGGTGTAGTGGCGGACACTTCCTGTTGTGCCACTGCACCACCTTATAAGTAGCAGAGAGCATCTCTATTCTGCCTCTTTGACCGGTGCCCTCTGCCTGGTGGCTGTAGTGTGTCCAAGGGTTAATAAAGCTGAGTTCATCCATTCATCTGGCCTCATCATTCCACAAGGTATTTACAGACAGAGTAGGGTTGCAACTAACGATTATTTTGGTAGTCGACTAATCTAACAACTATTTTTTTTTTGATTAGTTGACTAATCATGATTATTTCTGTCATGTCCACCATCTCTACTTCCTGTTGGGGCTCCAGGTCATGTTTTTCCTCACCTGTTTCAGGCTCTACACCTGTGAATACCATCTTGTTGTCAGTCTTTGCCTTAATATGTTTTATAAAAAAGTCCCCATAGCAAAATAAAGTAATGACCCATCAAACAAGAGTTTGAAACTTGCATTTGACGGCTTAATCAAAAGTGTTTGGAGCAACACAGTTAAATAACAAACATTAAAGTGCAGCCTTTTAAACCAAAAAATAAAGTACCAAAACTCAAATAGCAACTTCTGCTGCAGCATGGAGGGCTGTTAACTCTGCACGTTCCAAACTTTTTGACAATGTAGATATGTAATTGCAAGAAGTATGTATAAAATTATTTTGTGATATACAGATATGTGTGTGTGTGTGTATACACATGCACAAAATAATTTTATACATAGTCCTTGCAATTACACATCCACATTGTCAAAAAGTTTGATTTTATATATATATATATATATATATATATATATATATATATATATATATATATATATATATATATATATATATTTATATATATATATATATATATACACTACCGTTCAAAAGTTTGGGGTCACCCACACAATTATTTTGTGTTTTCCATGAAAAGTCACACTTATTTACCACCATTAGTTGTAAAATGAATAGAAAATATAGTCAAGACATTGACAAGGTTAGAAATAATGATTTGTATTTGAAATAATAATTTTTTCCTTTAAACTTTGCTTTCGTCAAAGAATCAGCAGCAATTACAGCATTGCAGACCTAATATGATTGCACAAGGGTTTTCTAATCATCCATTAGCCTTCTAACGCAATGAGCAAACACATTGTACCATTAGAACACTGGAGTGATAGTTGCTGGATTTGGGCCTCTATACACTGATTAGTTTAAAGTTATCTTCATTGAAAAAAAGTGCTTTTCTTTCAAAAATAAGGAAATTTCTAAGTGACCCCAAACTTTTGAACGGTAGTGTGTATATACAGTGGGGCAAAAAAGTATTTAGTCAACCACCAATTGTGCAAGTTCTCCCACTTAAAAGATGAGAGAGGTCTCCAATTTTCATCATAGGTATACCTCAACTATGAGAGACAAAATGAGAAAAAAAAATCCAGAAAATCAAATTGTCTGATTTTTAAAGAATTTATTTGCAAATTATGGTGGAAAATAAGTATTTGGTCACCTACAAACAAGCAAGATTTCTGGCTCTCACAGATTGTCTATGTTTATTGCACTGTCCCTGTCAAATAAACTAATCTACTACTACTACCTGTAACTTCTTCTTTAAGAGGCTCCTCTGTCCTCCACTCGTTACCTGTATTAATGGCACCTGTTTGAACTCATTATCAGTATAAAAGACACCTGTCCACAACCTCAAACAGTCAGACTTCAAACTCCACTATGGCCAAGACCAAGGAGCTGTCAAAGGACACCAGAAACAAAATTGTAGACTTGCACCAGGCTGGGAAGACTGAATCTGCAATAGGTAAGCAGCTTGGTGTGAAGAAATCAACTGTGGGAGCAATTATTAGAAAATGGAAGAAATACAAGACCACTGATAATCTCCCTCAATCTGCGACTCCACGCAAGATCTCACCCCGTGGGGTCAAAATGATCACGAGAACGGTGAGCAAAAATCCCAGCACCACACAGGGGGACCTAGTGAATGACCTGCAGAGAGCTGGGACCAAAGTAACAAAGGCTACCATCAGTAACACACTACGCCGCCAGCGACTCAAATCCTGCAGTGCCAGATGTGTCCCCCTGCTTAAGCCAGTACATGTCCAGGCCCGTCTGAAGTTTGCTAGAGAGCATTTGGATATTCCAGAAGAGGATTGGGAGAATGCCATATGGTCAGATGAAACCAAAATAGAACTTTTTGGTAAAAAATCAACTTGTCGTGTTTGGAGGAGAAAGAACACCATACCTACTGTGAAGCATGGGAGTGGAAACATCATACTTTGGGGCTGTTTTCTGCAAAGGGACCAGGACGACTGATCCGTGTAAAGGAAAGAATGAATGGGGCCATGTATCGTGAGATTTTGAGTGAAAACCTCCTTCCATCAGCAAGGGCATTGAAGATGAAACGTGGCTGGGTCTTTCAGCATGACAATGATCCCAAACACACTGCCCGGGCAATGAAGGAGTGGCCTCGTAAGAAGCATTCAAGGTCCTGGAGTGGCCTAGCCAGTCTCTAGATCTCAACCCCATAGAAAATCTTTGGAGGGAGTTGAAAGTCCGTGTTGCCCATCGACACACCGAAAACATCACTGCTGTAGAGGAGAACTGCATGGAGGAATGGGCCAAAATACCAGCAACAGTGTGTGAAAACCTTGTGAAGACTTACAGAAAACATTTGACCTCTGTCATTGCCAACAAAGGGCATATAACAAAGTACTGAGATGAACTTTTGTTATTGACCAAATACTTATTTTTCACCATAATTTGCAAATAAATTCTTTAAAAATCAGACAATGTGATTTTCTGGATTTTTTTTTTCTCATTTTGTCTCTCATAGTTGAGATATACCTATGATGAAAACTGGAGACCTCTCTCATCTTTTAAGTGGGAGAACATGCACAATTGGTGGCTGACTAAATACTTTTTTACCCCACTGTATATATACATTACCGTGTATATATATACACGGTAGTGTATATATACGTATATACACGGTATATACACGGTGTATATATATATACACGGTATATATATGGTTGTGTAAATATATATATACACTACCATATACAGTATATACACTATAGTGTGTGTGTATATATATATACAGTATATATATATAAAATCTATTTGTTCTTTTATTTTCCCTGTTTTGTATGTTGTTTGAAGTTTGGATGTCTTTTACTGATTTTTTTTAAACCGCAGACACTGTAATCCAAGACAGTTTTTCCATTGGGACAATAAAGTCTAACTAATCTAATCTAATTAGAGTAGATTAACCCCTTGCACTCTGGTCAATTTCCCTAAAAATGCCTAAAAATAACGTACCCAAAGTAAATCAAAAGCTGTTCTTCAACCCTTTGCAGCATCTTCATGGGGTTGGTTTCATTTAAAAGAAAACACTTTGAATTTTTTGGCAAAACAGTCATAATCTCTGTAAGTACTCCTGCCACTGAGTAACAGTCATCTAAACATACTGAACTTGAAGAAAATAAAGTTCGCCTGGGTGTTTTTTTGGATACAAATGCTTGCAAATAACACACAGCTGTCAGATACTGGCTGGAAAATGCAACAGAAATGTAGAACCAAGTGTTATCCAGCTGAGGTCAAAATTTTGTAACAATACCACAAAAAATGAATATATTACACAGCTTTTTACTCAGGTTGTTCCCAGTCGTTTTTGAACTGTGCAAACGTCTGTAACTTTTGAATGATTCAATATAGAAGCTTGATCTTGGGCTCTAATGAAAGGTGACACTCAGGGCTGTGTGTGTGTGTGTGGGGGGGTGTTTATTTATTCATGAATAAATGAATGAACAAACAAGCCCCCACACACAAAGAAGCATGCCACGTAAAAAATGTGTGGCTTTTTTTTTTACAAGAAAAAATAACCTACAGTGCAATAAAAATTATACTAAAATATCTCTAATATAGAGGATAACAACTCCCACCCCCCCACCCCCGCTACAGAGGACGGACATCGTCCATCGCCACATGACAGACCTGCAATATATCTGCAATCCGCTACAGAGGAGTAGTGGGGGGGGGCGTTCTCGGCACACGGTCCAGTCCATGCGCCGCGGTCTGTCATGTGGCGATGACGCACAGTTGTAATTTACCAATCGGTCAAAAGTCATTTTGATTACAATTTTCAGGGATAAAGAATAATTTAGCTTATAATAATAATAATAATAATAATAATACATCAGTCTTATATAGCGCTTTTCTAAATACTCAAAGACGCTTTACAAAGCAGCATAGGGACAAACATACAGAGAACGGGTAAACACATACACATAGGTACACATAGGTAGAAGAGGCAGTCAGTTTTTATAGGTAGATTTAAAAAGATGGGTTTTGAGTTGACTTTTAAAAGAAGCAAGTGTGTTGGCAGACCGGATGTGAAGGGGCAAGGAATTCCAGAGGGTTGGTGCGGCGATGGCGAATGATCTATCACCCAGGGTGCGGAATTTTGTCTTGGTGATGGGGGTAAGAAGGTCAGCATCAGCAGAGCGGAGGAGACGAGTGGGAGAATGACGAGACAGAAGGTCCGTTAGGTATGAGGGGGCGAGGTTATGGAGAGCTTTATAGGTGATGAGGAGGATCTTGAAGTTGATGCACTGTTGAATGGGGAGCCAGTGGAGCTGACGGAGGAGAGGAGCATGTGGTCTCTGGAGCGGGAGTGAGTAAGTAGGCGGGCGGCTGAGTTTTGGACATACTGTAGTTTTTGGAGGATGGTGGAAGGAAGTCCATACAGAATGCTGTTACAGTAATCAAGTCTGGAGGTGATGAAGGCGTGGATAAGTATTTCAGCAGCAGAGGGTGAGAGGGTGGGACGGAGGCGAGCAATATTACGAAGATGAAAAAATGATGTTTTAGTGATATGGTTGATGTGAGATTTGAAGGAGAGGGTGGGGTCCATGATAATGCCGAGGTTTCTGGCCAGGGGGGAGGGGGAGACTGAGTGACCATCGATTATAACACTTACCTGTCCACAACAGCAGTGTCGCTGGCGAACATCTCTTCCTCATTGTCAGACGAACATGACGCTGGTCCGCTTGTTACGACTCATGGTTCTGGTCATGCGACCCGGTCAAACCATGATTCCATTATTGCGGTTTTGCGCTTCCATAATTGCGGTTTTTGCGAACGATTTTTCAAAACAAATAAGAACAGTAGTAAGAAAAAAAAACACTGGCGAACGCTACCGTCACACACAGCAGCTTACACAAAACAGATTTTACGCACGGGATGCACACTTTCAATCGTTGAACTTCTCTGCTTCAATTGGCTCGCTGTATTCGCAGCCGTTGGTAGGCGGGTCCTTCTTGCTAGGTTTTCAGTCATTGGTTCTTCAAGGTTTCAGAAACCCAATTCAAGGCTCTTATTAGTCGAATGAGAGGTCAATCAGATCTAATCCAATCAAAGCACTCCTTTGGCTTTTTGTTCGCGGCTGTGTCTGTAGTGGAAGAACGGAAATGCAGCTTTTTTTTTCAGTGCGCACTAGTACGCAGAGACGTGACCGCCCGCGGTATCCCAGAGTGCAAGAGATTAACTAGAGTAATACACAAACACTACACAACAGGGTGTGCAGCATTAATTACAGCCAGGCTCAAAATTAATAACAGCAGTGGAAAACAGTAAAATTTCCTCTTATCTTCATGCTTATTTGTCCATATCAGCCCATAAATTATCCAGATGCCATCCTCAGCTTAATTTATCCTGTTTCTTTCTTTAGCCATCGTTGTGTCTCTGGTATACAGTCTATAAGCTTCTGTATTTTTGTGTCTTTTTATGATCCGTGACTTCACATCACTCTATAAATACAAGAAATCTCTGTCTGTCACGATCACAGGACATCATAGGACGGCCTATGATGTCCGCCTGATGTCCAATGATGATCCTATGATCTCAGGCATCATAGGACGTGCGATGACGTCAGAAAGATATGATGTCTACATGACATCATATAGACATAGCACTCAGCATAAGGTACGACAGACAAGTGATGCAAAGAGAGACAGGAAACGTGTTGCTGAGTCAGTTGAAGCCCACAATGTACGCCAAGCGAGCGATGCTGCACGGCAGGCAAGGCGCAGAGAAGCTGAGACGGAGGAGATGCGGAATAGTCGGCTGGCCACCAACACTGCACTCCAGGCAAGACACACAGAAGCTGAGACCGAGGAGATGCATAGGGTACGACAGACAAGGGATGCCTTGTGCCATCAGGAAATGCATCGTGCACGTCTGGAACAGGCATACAAAAATAACCATAATCTCGCTCGGTGTGATGATACAGACTTCTTCCAAGAGGAACTTTATGGCGATTACAGACACACACTGAGTATCACTGAAGGAGTGGTGACGTCAAAGATCAAAGGCAGGCATCTCCATGGTTTCCTGTTGTCATGTAACAGTAACTTTCTATGGGCGTGCAGAAATGCTTGCTTATATTTGGTTTCTACAGGCATGCACGAGTATTCACTAGTATGTAATAGAGCCAGGAGACTGACAAGGCAAAGAAAGAGTCTGTCCACGGCTATTCTGTGCTAGCAACGGGTCCAGCTAGGCGAACATCACTCCTACCTTGGTACTGCTACCCATCCTCCTGTCTCCATGGGGATGTCAGCATCCACAGAAAGGTTTGCTCCCATAGAGTCCGACTGTTCCACTGGTTTAAAGAAATTTCATGAAGTTGCCTGTGTTTTGGCAATTCAGTTTTCTCCATGATGCTGAGAACCAGTTCAAACCATGCTGTGACACCTTGAGTGCCTGGTGATTGTAACTGTTTTCTCTGAGTTAATTATGGTAAATGGCATTCACTTATATAACACTTTTTCTTATCTCTGGATGACCAAAGCGCTTTACAGATCCTGCTATCCACCCATTCACGCACACATTCATACACTGATGGCGGCAGAGCTGCCATACACACACAGACTGTAACCTGGCCACCAGAAGCAACTGGGGGTTCAGTGTCTTGCTCAAGGACACTTTGACATGCAGACAGAGCGGGAACTGAACCCCTGACCCTCCGATCAGTAGTCGGCCACACTCCACTTGCACCACAGCCGTAGTGTGGCGATTATGTGAATCGTGCCTTATGTACAAGGGGGGCTGAAAAGTTCATAGTGGTCAGATTTGACCAAATGTGGTTTACTTTTCAACACTAGTGCATACCCGTGCATGCCCGTAGAAAGCAGGTGTAAGCAAGGGTGTAAGCAAGCACGTCAGCACTCGTTCAGTGATGCCTGCCTTATTATCCTGGGTTGCTATTATTGTTATTATTATTATTCTGCCTTGCATATTTATTTCTTCATTGGTCTTCCTCTTGGTTTAAGTTTATCAGCATTATTATTATTGTAATTATCATTATCATTATTACCTTGGTCTTGTCTCCCCTATAGAGTGATATTCCTTGTCTCCAGGGCATGTGTCCGAACCCACATCTTTGCTTTAAGTTGGGATTTTCTGTATTTCACTGTATTATTATTATCCTGGGTCGCTATTATTGTTATTATTGTTATTATGTTTTGCATATGTATTTCTTCATTGGTCTTCCTCTTAGTTTGTTTATTATTATTATTATTATTATTATTATTATTATTATTATTATTATTATTATTATTATTATTATTATCATCATTATCATTATTGCCTTGGTCTTTTCTTCCCTCTGGTCCCCTGTGTGTGATTATCTGTGCAGCCCCGCCCATCCCGTTTTCTGTAACCATGCCCTGCCTTCTCTGTTTGCCCCTGCTTGTTACTTCTCCTGCTTGTTACTGTTCTTTGTTATGTTCCTGTTTGTTACTGTTCTGTGCTATGTTGATTACCTGTGTCTATAGCGCTTTGCTTGGCATTTTACACATTTGTAGTGTAGACTGCCATTCTTCATGGGTACTGCTTCGAATGGGTGTGGTTTAAAGTAGTGTGTCCTATTCTTAATGTGGTGACAGACTGAGACAATGACAGAGATTTCTTGAATTTATAGAGTGCCTTCTGCCTTACTGAGTGAGATTTCCAGATTTACTGCTTCGAATGGGTGTGGTTTCAAGTAGTGTGTCCTATTCGGTCTCAGCTTCTCTGTGCCTTGCCTGGCGTGCAGCATTGTCGGCCAGCCGACTATTCTGCATCTCCTCGGTCTCAGCTTGTCTGTGCCTTGCCTGGTGTGCAGCATTGCTCACTTTGCGGGCATTTTGGGCTTCAAGTGACTCAGCATGTGCATGGCGCACTGCGTCACATTTCCTGTCTGTCTGTGCATCCCTTGACGGTCGTACCCTATGATGAGCTCAAATCTCAGGTGTTTCATCTTCACGGCATCTTTTGTGAGGTGCAACACAGTCATGCCTGGGCGGTACTGCTCGAACCTCAACTATGTCATCTTCACGGGATCATTCCTGACGTGCAGCAGTTCTCACTCTATTGCTCTCCATTTATGTAGCATCTGGTTGGCCTATATGACATCATAAAGACATTGAGGCAGCCATCATAGGACACTACATCATAGGCAGGCAGTCCTATTGCCTATATGATGGCAGCGCCTATATGACGGCCTCACGAGTCCTATGTAGCCTGAAATCATAGGATCATCATGGGACAGCATGCAGATATCATGGGCAGGTATCATAGGACAGTACATCATAGGTAGCCAGTCCTATTGCCTATATGACGGCTTCGCCTATATGACATCATTGCGAGTCCTATGTGGTCTATATGACATCATAAAGACATCAAGGCAAGCATCGTAGGACACTACATCATAGGCAGCCAGTCCTATTGCCTATATGATGGCATTGCCTATATGACGGCATCACGAGTCCTATGTAGTCTGAGATCATAGAATCATCATCGGACATCATGCAGGCATCATAGGACAGTACGTCATAGGTAGGCAGTCCTATTGCCTACTGTATATGACGGCTTCGCCTATATGACATCATTGCTAGTCCTATGTAGCCTGAGATCATAGGCTCATCATAGGACATCATCAAAGGCTGTCCTATGATGTCCTATGACCGTGACAGACAGACACACAGAGATTTCTTAACCCCTTGCACTCCGGTCAATTTCCCTAAAAACGCCAAAAAATAACGTGCCCAAAGTAAATCAAAAGCTGTTCTTCAACCCTTTTTAAAAGAAAACACTTTGAATTTTTTGGCAAAACAGTCATAATCTCTCTAAGTGCTCCAGCCACTGAGTAACAGTCATCTAAACATACTGAACTTGAAGAAAATAAATTTGGCCTGGGTGTTTTTTTGGATACAAATGCTTGCAAATAACACACAGCTTCAGATCCAGGCTGGAAAATGCAACAGAAATGTAGAACCAAGTGTTATCCAGCTGAGGTCAAAATTTTGTAACAATACCACAAAAAATTAATATATTACATAGCTTTTTTCTCAGGTAGTTCCCAGGCGTTTTTGAACTGTGCCAAATTGTGCCAAATGGCACAGTTTGGAAAAACGTCTGTAACTTTTGAATGATTCAATATAGAAGCTTCATTTTGGGCTCTAATGAAAGGTGACACTCAGGGCTGTGTGTGTGTGGGGGCAACCCCCCCCCCTCGCTACAGAGGACGGACATCGCCCGTTGCTCCGCGGTCTGTCATGTGGCGATGACACACAGTTGTAATTTACGATCGGTCAAAAGTCATTTTTGATTACAATTTTCAGGGATAAAGAATAAAGCGCTTTGAGTGGTCTTTGTGACTAGAAAAGCGCTATATAAGTGCAGGTTAGTTAGTTAGTTAGTTAGTATAACACTTACCTCTTCACAGCAGCAGCATAGCTGGTGAACTTCTCTTCCTCATTGTCAGACGAACGCAACGCTGGTCCGCTTGTTACGGACTCGTGGTTCTGGTCTCGCGACCCGGTCAAAACATAATTCCATTATTGCGGTTTTGCGCTTCCATGATTGCGGTTTTGGCGAACGATTTTTCAAAACAAATAACAGTAGTAATTAAAAAAGACTGGCGAACGTGTGTGTGTCACCCAGCCTTCGTCGTCGGCCTCCGTCGGTCTATGATGACCATGGAAGAGAATCCTAAACGTCTGTTCTGCTGAAATAAAAAAAAAAAAGCACCGCCTGTGGCTGAACAGGCCAATGTGCGAATGGCAGTCCCTGTCACACAGGTCGCACTTGTGGGTGGTCTCCGTGCTGCTGGGTCTGTGGCGGTTCTTCCTGCGGGTCCTTTTTTCATCTGCTGCAGCAGTCTGTCTTCACCCAGCCTTACACAAAACAGCTTTCGAACTTCTGTGCTTCAATTGGCTCGCTGCATTCGCAGCGTTGGTAGGCATGTCCTTCTTGCTAGGTTTTCAGTCATTGGTTCTTCAAGGTTTCAGAAACCCAATTCAAGGCTCTTATTAGTCGAATGAGAGGTCAATCATATCTAATCTGTTCGCGGCTGTGTCTGTAGTAGAAGAACGGAAATGCAGCTTTTTTTTTCAGTGCGCTCTTGGACGCAGCGCTCTCGTGCGCCCTCTTGCGCTCTAGGATGCAGAGACGTGCCCGCCCACGGTACACAGAAGTGCAACAGGTTAAATTTATAGAGTGATAGAGTGATAGTCTCCCCTTCAGTCAACACACTTCTTCCATCAGTGTTGCAGCGCTTGGATCCCTGCGGTTGAAAAATAGAATCAGAATCAGAATCAGATTTATTGCCATTGTTCATGTCGTACACAAACTAGGAATTTGTCTCGGTGCAATGCTGCAACATTAAAAACATGATAAGATAAAGAGATAAACTAAAAAAACTAAAAACATGCAATAAGTGTAGAATAATAAGTAATAATAATAATAATAATAATAATAATAATAATAATAATAATGAGTAATACTAGTCAAAGCAGTTTTAAATAAATTAGCAAGTAGCAGATAATGTGGAGTACCACATAGTGCAGTCGATAATACAACAGAAAAACAGTGATGAATGACATGAGTCTGGTTGAGCTGCTGTATATAGTGCACGAGAGTCAATAAGTCACTTAATGTTCAGCAGTCTGATGGCAGAGGGGAAAAAGCTGTTCATGTGCCGGGAGGTTTTAGTCTGAATGGACCGAAGTCTTCTACCTGAGGGGAGGGGGGCAAACAGTACGTGACCAGGGTGTGAAGGATCGGCTATGATCCGGCCTGCACGCCTCCGGGTCCTGGAGATGTACAGGTCCTGGAGAGATGGGAGCTTGCAGCCGATCACCTTCTCAGCAGTGCGCACGACGCGCTGCAGCCTTAGTCTGTCCCTGGCAGTGGCTCCTGCGTACCACACGGTTATGGAGGAGGTGAAGATGGACTCGATGATGGCCGTGTAGAACTGCACTAACATCTTGGTGGGTAGCTTGAGCTTCCTCAGCTGCCGCAGAAAGAACATCCTCTGCTGGGCCTTTTTGATGAGGGAGCTGATGGTTGGCTCCCATTTGAGGTCCCGGGTGATGGTGGTGCCCAAGAAGCGGAAGGAATCTGCAATGGTGATGGGAGAGCCTGTGATGGTGAGGGGGGGCAGGGGGGTTGTTACTTTCCTGAAGTCCACAATCATCTCCGCTGTCTTCAGAGCGTTCAGCTGCAGGTTGTTGTGGCTGCACCAGGACACCAGCTGGGCCACCTCTTTCCTGTAGACGGACTCGTCACCGTTGGAGATGAGCCCGATGAGGGTGGTGTCGTCCGCAAACTTGATCAGCTTAACAGACTGGTGGGAGGAGGTGCAGCAGTTGGTATAAAGGGAGAAGAGTAGGGGGGAAAGTACACAGCCCTGGGGTGATCCGATGCTGATGCTAACAGAGTCTGAGACAGACTTCCCCAGCCGCACATGCTGCCTCCGGTCCGTCAGGAAGTCGGTGATCCACCTGCAGAGGGAGTCAGGCACGCCGAGCAGGGACAGCTTGTCCTGGAGCAGAGCGGGGCGGATGGTGTTGAATGCAGAGCTGAAGTCCACAAACAGGATCCTGGCGTAGGTTCCCGGGGAGTCCAGGTGCTGCAGGATGGAGTGGAGGGCCAGGTTGACTGCGTCGTCCACAGACCTGTTGGCATGGTAGGCAAACTGCAGCGGGTCCAGGAGGGGAGTGGTGATGGACTTGAGGTGGGACAGGACCAGGCGCTCAAAGGACTTCATGACTACAGAGGTGAGCGCTACAGGTCTGTAGTCGTTAAGTCCAGTAATCCGTGGCTTCTTGGAGACAGGGATGATGGTGGAGGATTTGAGGCAGTTCGGCACATGGCATTGCTTAAGGGAGGTGTTAAAAATGTCTGTGAAGACAGGAGCCAGCTCTTTCGCACAGTGTCTCAGGGTGGAGGGAGACACGCCGTCCGGAATAGTGGTCAAATTTGACCACTATGAAATTTTCAGCCCCCCTCTCATATCTATTGCCTTGAGATGGCCTTTTGTTGTGATTAAACACCATATACAATAAACAAAGTTTAATTTAATTAAATAATCAACACATTAATCCTGCTGAAGAAAATGTTTTAAATTGGAGTGAATTTGGGGTTATAATGAATTAAAATGTTCCTTGGATACATAATTGGATAAATAATTTACACAATTCTGAAGTCTATAAGTTCTTTGAACTTTAAAGTATTTAGTTATATTTATAGAGGATTTATTGACTAACAATAACTTCAGTGCATGCATTTTGTGTTACTTTATTTTATACTAGCACAACTTTCTGTTGCTTCTAGCTTTGATGGATCATTTTACATGTAAATGAAGCACATTAGATACGATGACCCTCCAGCAGGACAGCCACAAATAACATCATGTTGCCTTCAGCAGTAGCCAATGAGCCTATCACTGCCTCATATACAGACGTGGACAAAATTGTTGGTACCCCTCTGTTAATGAAAGAAAAACCCACAATGGTCACAGAAATAACTTGAATCTGACAAAAGTGGTAATAAATAAAAATTTTATGAAAATTAACCAATGAAAATCAGACAATGCTTTTGAATTGTGGCTCAAAAGAATTATTTTAAAAAACAAACTCATGAAACAGGCCTGGACAAAAATGATGGTACCCTTAACTTAATATTTTGTTGCACAACCTTTTGAGGCAATCACTGCAATCAAATGATTTCTGTAACTGTCAATGAGACTTCTGCACCTCTCAGCAGGTATTTTGGCCAACTCCTCATGAACAAACTGCTCCAGTTGTCTCAGGTTTGAAGGGTGCCTTCTCCAGACGGCATGTTTCAGCTCCTTCCACAGATGTTCAATAGGATTTAGATCAGGGCTCATAGAAGGCCACTTTAGAATAGTCCAATGTTTCACTCTTAGCCATTCTTGGGTGTTTTTAGCTGTATGTTTTGGGTCATTATCCTGTTGCAAGACCCACGACCTGCGACTGAGACCAAGTTGTGACACTGGGCAGCACATTTCTCTCTAGAATACCTTGATAATCTTGAGATTTCATTGTACCCTACACAGATTCAAGACACCCTGTGCCAGATGCAGCAAAGCAGCCCCAGAACATAACAGAACCTCCTCCATGTTTCACAGTAGGGACAGTGTTCTTTTCTTGGTATGCTTCATTTTTGCGTCTGTGAGCATAGTGCTGATGTGCCTTGCCAAAAAGTTCCAGTTTTGTCTCATCTGTCCATAGGACATTCTCCCAAAAACTTTGTGGCTTGTCAACATGCAGTTTGGCAAATTCCAGTCTGGCTTTTTTATGATTTCTTTTCAACAGTGGTGTCCTCGTTGGTCGTCTCCCATGAAAACCACTTTGGCTCAAACAACGACGGATGGTGCGATCTGACACTGATGTACCTTGACCTTGGAGTTCACCATGAATGTGTTTAGAGGTTGTTCTGGGCTCTTTTGTTACCATTCGTATTATCCGTCTCTTCCATTTTTCATCAAGTTTCCTCCTGTGGCCACGTCCAGGGAGGTTGGCTACAGTCCCGTGGATCTTAAATTTCTGAATAATATGTGCAACTGTAGTCACAGGAACATCAAGCTGCTTGGAGATGGTCTTATAGCCTTTACCTTTAACATGCTTGTCTATAATTTTCTTTCTAATCTCCTGAGACAACTCTCTCCTTTGCTTCCTCTGGGTCATGTTTAGTGTGGTACACACCATGTCACCAAACAGCACAGTGACTACTTGTCACCCTTTAAATAGGCCGACTGACTGATTACAAGTTTGTAGACACTTGTGATGTTAATTAGAGGACACATCTTGGTTGAACATGTCTCTATGGTCACATTATTTTCAATCTTTTCTAGGGGTACCATCATTTTTGTCCAGGCCTATTTCATGAGTTTGTTTTTTAAAGTAATTCTGTTGAACCACAATTCAAAAGCATTGTCTGATTTTCATTGGTTAATTTTCATAGAATTTTTGTTTATTATCATTTTTGTCAGATTCAAGTTATTTCTGTGACCATTGTGGGTTTTTCTTTCATTAACAGAGGGGTACCAACAATTTTGTCCACGTCTGTACATACAGTCCGGTGAAAAAGTATTTGCCCCTTCCTGATTTCTTATATTTTTGCATATTTGTTGCACTTATTGTTTCCGATCATCAAGCAAATTTTAATATTAGAGAAAGATAACCCAAGTAAATAAAAAATATAGTATTTATCCCCTGCCTGTCAAAGATCAAAGGGGTTGAACCCCTTTGGGTGAAGATCAAAGGGGGGATTATGTCATAGGGTAGTGTGTCCCACTTTTGTGAAATCAACTCCTCCTACAGCAGGGTTATTCAATTACAAAATCAGTTGGACCACAATTTGAAATTAAGCCATGTAACTGAGCTGCACATGTTCAGCAATCTGTTGAATGAGAAATTTCAAACCAACACAGATCAATATGGTGAAAAATATGCACTTTTTATTCATTGTCTTGGTTTTAAATGTGTGCTTGGCACATGACAAAGGCACATCACATCAAAAGTATATAAAAACACAGTAACAGTGCAAGGGTTGAGCAGAACTTGAAGTAGTAGAAATATTTTTCCTCTTGAACATCACACAGTGCACATCACAAAGTGCATTTATGTGAAAAAAAAAATGAACTGTCAAACACTTCAGTGCACAACCCCCCCAAGAAAAGATTGGTAACATTAACAAACATTGCACATCCACTATTGTGGTTTGTTTTGTTTTAAACCACCACATGTGTGGGTAGGAACCTCTTTTTATAACTACACTTTCCATTACACACACATATCACTCAACCAGAAATTTCTAGTAGAGTTAAGGATGCAAAAAGCACCCACTTAAAAACTTGAGTGATGACTTCAGTCTTGAAGGTTTGAGGTTTTTCTCCAACATTTATAATTTATTTATTTATTTTATGTCATGTGGTGATCCTCGCGGATCACCAAGAGACGCCACAGAGTTCACCAGAGAGTTTGGCAAGATGTTATTTATTTCCAGACGTGACAAAACATAACTATGAACCCATAACGGCAAACACACACAAGAACGAGACTTGGGCTCGTAGGGCTAACCCAGCCGCTACGAGCTAACTGTGACAAGACTATGATACACGAACCTGACATGAAGGTCTCACGACACTCTCAAACATGACGAGGCGTAGACCCAGACTTGACAAGCAAAACGAGACGAGACGTTGACAAAATGTAGACTTATACTCCTGCGTCTTACCGTCGCCAGTGCCGGGCTTAAAAGGGCGAAGCACTAACGACGGTAATGACAATCAGCTGACCGGCCGTTGACAGGCGGAAGCCCCACCGAGCACTTTCACAATAAGAGCCCGGTGAGGCCAGAATACAGCCCGCAGCTGTCAAGGCCGGCAGCGAGAAATAACTTAGCCCGAGCGCAATCAGAACTGGCGCTTGGGTCATAACAGTACCCTCCTTCCATGGGCGGACTCTGAACGCCCCAAGGAACCACCCTGCCCCCCCACCCCCCCAGGGTGGGAGGTTGGGGGACAGGTGCGGAGGGAGAGAAACCAACCCATGAACAAGGCAAAAAAAAAAACCATACAAAACAATGACAAGGCAAAAAAACCATACAAGACAATGACAAGACTAAAAAAACCATACAAGACAATGACAGGACTAACAAGAAAAAATGTACAAAGGAAAACAAAAACCAGAACTACAGGTTCAGATAAACTAGATACAAGAACACATTACCTGCTCATACCAGACTTAACATGAAAAAACAAAAAACAGAGCATTACTCACTCATACCAGACTATGAAACAAAAAACAGAGCATTACCCGCACATACCAGACTATGAAACAAAAAACAGAGCATTACCCGCTCATACCAGACTATGAAACAAAAACAGAGCATTACTCGCTCAAACCAAACTATACATGAAACAACAAAAAAAACAAAAAAACAGAGCACTACACGCTCTACCCAGACTATACATAAACCAGCAGGGCTACTGCAAACACACATGAAGCAAACTAAAATTGCTTAACATAACTTTACTATGGTTAGACTCTGGCTTCCAAAAACACAAGAGGCAATCTAAAATTGCTTTGACATAACATGACTGACTTGACTGTGGCTTTCAAAACAAAGGCATGAGCACAAGACACAACATAACCAGGAAAAAGAAAAAAGCACAAATACAGAGACACACCCAGGGACCACTACCACCCCCCGACAGTTTATGTCGACCGATGGTCAACAGAGGCGGACCAGGCGGCTCACCAGAGTCCAAAGTCCCGCACGTCCGCTTCTCCGGTGGTCGAACTAGGTAGCCCCATGGCACACATAACAGGTCGGGTGGCCGAACCGAGGCGCCGAACCGGCGAAACAGTCCCTCCGGCGGCCGACCCGTGTCCCTCAGCCACCAGTCCAGGGCATCAACAACCCGCAGCGGCCTCCCTGACGAGAACAAAACTCGGGAGAACCGGGGCGAGCAAACAGGGACCCCCATGGCCCCCGGCGATGATGAAAAGGGGCGGTGACTCCGAGGGGTTTGATGAGCAGGACGAGCCAAGAATCCGCTCCGCGAAGAAGGGTCTGCAGCTCCTCCTCCGCCAATGGACCATGCTCGCGCTGCGTCACCGCTGGACCCAGATTGGGTCCCAGCTGCACCCACGTTGGGCCCCGATCGGGCCAGAGCCGCGCCCGCGGTGGACCCCGATTGGGCCTCTGACGAACCCACGTCGGACCCCGATTGGGCCGAAACCGCCCCTGCGGTGGGACCCGATTGGGCCTCCGGTGCAGCTCCGCTGATGAACTCCACCCCCGAACCTGGGACCTCCACCTCGGTGACACCGACCCGTTCCCCGCCGGCGACACTAAAACAAAGCTCGGGGACAGGAAAACCGGGATCAGCATCACCGGTAGCAACGGAACCCAGCGAGACGAGCTCGGGTGCAGCAGACGGCTGCTCCTCACTCGTCTCCCCGAGAGGCAGGCAAAAATGCTCAACAAAAGAGGACAGAGACAAAAGAGGGAGCACTTGCCTGCACTCGGGTTTCGTTGCCACCCAGGACTCCGACGATCCGGGTTCAGGGCGACTCTCGTCAGCTGACTCGGACTCAGCTGCGTCGGGCTCCGCAGCTGGCACGATGTCATCAGCAGCCTCAGGTTCCTCCCACGCTGTTGTCCACGCCGATGACCCGTATGGCGTGGAGACAGGGAACCCTTGACCCACTGGCTCGGACCGCTCCGGCGAGGAGACCCAGGGACGCTTCTTCGTCGGCTCAGGCTCCGGGCCGCAGTCCGCTCCTCTCCTCCGTCCAAGACGTGAACCAGCACTGCAGGGGCCCTCTTCGTCCGGCGACGCTGGCCTGGCGTCGCGGACCGCTCCACGGGGGGAACACCGAGGCAGTAGGTTTAATAATTTTATCCACAGCAGGTGGAGGGAACTCGGGGGGCTGCGAACCCCGAACTCCGCCCCCAGGAGTCAGACAAGGCAGATCATTATTAAGATGTGACAAACAAACGAGCACTTGCCTTCCTCCGGGGGCAGAGATGGTTCCTGCTGTGGGGGACGTCGTTCCTCCTTCTCCCCGCTGGATGGTGACAGAGGGCCCCCTGTGAAAACAAGGTGGGGCCGCTCTCGGAGATTCGCTGACGGGATACGCCGGCAGCGAGTCCAACCGGGGATTCCGCTGAGGGTTGCCCGCGCCGTTACACCGACGTCCTCGTAGGCCCCCAGACGGCGCGTACTCCTGGACCTGCTCTGGGACGGGAACGGGACACCAACGCGGGGAGCGAGGATGCCTCCTCCTCTGCTTCCCGCTCTCTTCCTCCTCCAGCCCACGAAGAACCTCGCGCTGAGCGGTGAGTTCCTCCCACCTCGATATCACCTCCGGATGATCGTCGTAGTCGAGGGGAAGGCTGTCCAGGTACTCCTCAGCGACGCCCAGATGCCAACGCATGTAGCTGGAGGTGTCGTCAAATGTAGCGGCGAGGAGCGCCCCATCGGCGTATTCTAGAGCGCCCGCTAGCTCCTTGTCCAGGCGCCGACCGCGGCCCCTGGATGACGGCATTCTCCCAGATGTTGACACCCGAACGAGAAGAAACAACAGTCCAGATATGGCACAAACTCCCGGTGAAACGGCGTCTCGATGCGGCGCCTCCGTTTAGGCGACCTGGCAGGAGTATACTGTCATGTGGTGATCCTCGCGGATCACCAAGAGACGCCACAGAGTTCACCAGAGAGTTTGGCAGGATGTTATTTATTTCCAGACGTGACAAAACATAACTATGAACCCATAAGGGCAAACACACACAAGAACGAGACTTGGGCTCGTAGGGCTAACCCAGCCGCTACGAGCTAACTGTGACAAGACTATGATACACGAACCTGACATGAAGGTCTCACGACACTCTCAAACATGACGAGGCGTAGACCCAGACTTGACAAGCAAAACGAAACGAGACATTGACAAAATGTAGACTTAGACTCCTGCGTCTTACCGTCGCCAGTGCCGGGCTTAAAAGGGCGAAGCACTAACGACGGTAACGACAATCAGCTGACCGGCCGTTGACAGGCGGAAGCCCCACCGAGCACTTTCACAATAAGAGCCCGGTGAGGCCAGAATACAGCCCGCAGCTGTCAAGGCCGGCAGCGAGAAATAACTTAGCCCGAGCGCGATCAGAACCGGCGCTCGGGTCATAACATTTTATTTGTTTATTTGACAGGGACAGTGCAATAAACATAGACAAAAAAAATCTGATGTGTTGCACAAAGAGTGTATACAGTGGGGTAAAAAAGTATTTAGTCAGCCACCAATTGTGCATGTTCTCCCACTTAAAAGATGAGAGAGGTCTCCAATTTTCATCATAGGTATACCTCAACTATGAGAGACAAAATAAGAAAAAAAAAATTCCAGAAAATCACATCGAAGGATTTTTAATGAATTAATTGGTAAATTCCTCAGTAAAATAAGTATTTGGTCAATAACAAAAGTTCATCTCAATACTTTGTTATATACCCTTTGTTGGCAATGACAGAGGTCAAACGTTTTCTGTAAGTCTTCACAAGGTTTTCACACACTGTTGCTGGTATTTTGGCCCATTCCTCCATGCAGATCTCCTCTAGAGCAGTGATGTTTTGGGGCTGTCGCTGCGCAACACAGACTTTCATCTCCCTCCAAAGATTTTCTATGGGGTTGAGATCTGGAGACTGGCTAGGCCACTCCAGGACCTTGAAATGCTTCTTACGAAGCCACTCCTTCGTTGCCCAGGCGGTGTGTTTGGGATCATTGTCATGCTGAAAGACCCAGCCATGTTTCATCTTCAATGCCCTTGCTGGTGGAAGGAGGTTTTCACTCAAAATCTCACGATGCATGGCCCCATTCATTCTTTCCTTTACACGGATCAGTCGTCCTGGTCCCTTTGCAGAAAAACAGCCCCAAAGTATGATGTTTCCACTCCCATGCTTCAGAGTAGGTATGGTGTTCTTTCTCCTCCAAACACAACAAATTGAGTTTTTACCAAAAAGTTGTATTTTGGTTTCATCTGACCATATGACATTCTCCCAATCCTCTTCTGGATCATCCAAATGCTCTCTAGCAAACTTCAGACGGGCCTGGACATGTACTGGCTTAAGCAGGGGGACACGTCTGGCACTGCAGGATCTGAGTCCCTGGCGGCATAGTGTGTTTCTGATGTAGCCTTTGTTACTTTGGTCCCAGCTCTCTGCAGGTCATTCACTAGGTCCCCCCATGTGGTTCTGGGATTTTTGCTCACTGTTCTTGTGATAATTTTGACCCCACGGGGTGAGATCTTGCGTGGAGCCCCAGATCGAGGGAGATTATCAGTGGTCTTGTATGTCTTTTTTTTAGTGTCCAGGAGCGGCACTGGGATTAAGCTCCCAGTGCTCATAAAATGCTCCTTATGGTGTGCGTCTCAAAAAGCCTCTGACAACTAAGTTCAACTCCTAGCCTGCCCGTGTGGTTTAGTCTCTAAGCCCGGCGGAACTGCTTTTACTAATAGGAGAAGGGGCGAGGGCGGATCTCTGGCGCCTTAAAACCAGATGCTTCGGGTAGATGGTGGCTCGTCAACCTGGGAAGGTAGCCCATCTAGGGGAAGGTAAACCCTGATTTCAAACCTCCGCTGCCTTGCGGCATACCCGGTCACGGGAAAGGCTTCGGGAGTCAACCTTGAGGAAAAATCCGGAGTTGGAGTCCCTAAGGCAGTTCTCTGTTGTGCTCAACATCGTTCTGGCAGCTCCTGCGATGGCGCTGGTGCCAAACTGTAGCAGCCCTGCTGTTCCTTTGGATTCATCAATGACGTGGAGAGGGGGGACATGCTGCATGGGCAACATCTTGTCCTCCATATCTTCCTGCCCAGGCTTGAATCCTACCAACGCCCAACGCTGGAAGGTAGAACACCGGATCACTGGAGAGGACACTCCAGCTTCGCCTTTGGCGTAGACAAAACACGGGGAATGACAGTTACCGGTTATAAGCCACCACTCAATTGGCATAGAGCGCAGCGCCACGGGTTGTTCCCGATGGTGGGAGGGATCATCGGATCTCACTGGACAGCTACCACCTGCCTCAAGCTGGGCAGCCCCCAGCCAATAAGGTGTTGTCCCGCCACAGCTTGCTTTCCTCATTGGGTGCATGGGGATGAGGAGAAGTCCGAACGGCAGGCTGAGAACCTTCGCACCAGGCAAGACAAAAAAACAAAAGAGACCAACTCTAAAACTGGGAACTTGGAACGTCCGCACTATGATGACAGGACTTGCTGCTAACCTCAAGGACATAAACAACACCAGGAAGACTGCCATCATCAATAATGAGCTGAAGAGACTGGAAGTGGATATCGCCACTCTCCAGGAAACACGGTTGGCTGACGCAGGCACACTGAGAGAGAAGGACTACACGTTCTACTGGCAGGGAGAGGGCAGTGACAAACACAGGGAACACGGAGTGGGCTTCGCAGTGAAGAACACCTTGCTGAAGATGGTGGAACCCGGCAACAATGGCTCTGCACGACTCCTCACCCTCCGCCTGAACACCACTCAAGGCCCAGTCACCCTCGTCAGTGTGTATGCCCCAACACTGACAGCCACACCAGAGGCAAAAGACAAGTTCTACAAGAATCTCGCAACAACTGTCAGGATCATCCCCAACTCTGAACAATTCATTCTCCTTGGAGACTTCAATGCCAGAGTGGGTGCTGACCACGACTCCTGGCCCTCCTGTCTTGGACCATTTGGCGTTGGCAGAATGAATGACAACGGACAGCGGCTGCTCGAGTTCTGCACATATCACGATCTGTGCATCACAAACTCGTTCTTCAAGACCAAGCCCCAGCACAAGGTTTCCTGGCGACATCCGCGCTCAAAGCACTGGCACCAGCTGGACTTGATCCTGACCAGGCGCACCTCACTGAAGAACGTGCTAATCACCCGTTCGTTCCAGAGTGCAGATTGCGACACAGACCATTCATTGGTGTGTTGCAAGGTCAAGCTGCAGCTGAAGAAATTCCATCATGCTAGACAGCCTGGAAAGGCATGGATTGACACCAGCAAGATGGCCCAACCAGAACTTGTTGAGCAGTTTGCCTCCATCTTTGAGAAGGAACTTGGTGTACCACAAGAAGGAGAATCTGCAAAGCAGAAGAGGGAAGAGCTGCGAAACACCATCCACCGCACAGCCTTGGCTACCTTTGGGAGGAAGACCTCGAAGCCACAGGACTGGTTTGATGCCAAGTTGACTGAGATGACCCCCGTCATTGAAGCCAAGCGCTCAGCACTTGCTGAGTACAAGAAGTACGCAAACGAGAAGAATCTCCAGATTCTCAGGGCTGCGAGAAACAAAGATCAGCAGACTGCTCGGCGCTGTGCCAACGAGTACTGGACTCAGCTCAGCCAAGACATTCAAACCGCTGCCATAACAGGGAACATCCATGGTATGTACGATGGCATCAAGAAAGCACTTGGCCCAACTCAGAGCAAGACAGCCTCCCTCAAATCCTCCACTGGGGAGATGATCACAGAAAAGAACAAGCAGATGGAGAGATGGGTGGAACACTACTCCGACCTCTACTCCAGACAGAACACTGTGACACCGTCAGCCGTCATGACTGCCTGCCATCCATGGACGAACTTGACGCCGAGCCAACCATCGACGAACTCAGCAAGGCCATTGATAGCTTGGCTGCTGGCAAGGCACCCGGCAACGACGGCATACCCCCCGACCTGATCAAGCACTGCAAGACCGCCCTACTGCTGCCATTGCATGACGTCCTCTGCCAGTGCTGGAAGGAACGTGCCACACCACAGGACATGAGGGACGCCAAGATCATCACCTTCTACAAAAATAAAGGGGAGAGAAGCGACTGCAACAACTACAGGGGCATCTCCCTCCTCAGCGTTGTTGGCAAAGTCCTACGCAAGAGTTGTTCTCGTTCGTCTACAGAAGCTTGCCGAACATGTCTACCCCGAGTCTCAGTGTGGCTTCCGCGCTGAGCAATCGATGGTAGACATGATATTCTCCATCCGCCAACTCCAGGAGAAATGCAGAGAACAGAACATGCCCCTATACGTCGTCTTCATCGACCTCACCAAAGCATTCGATCTGGTCAGCAGAGAGGGCCTTTTCAAGATCCTGCCAAAGATAGGATGCCTTCCAAAGTTGCAAAGCCTCATCAAATCATTTCACACCAACATGCAGGGGATAGTGCAGCACGACGGCAACGTCTAAGAGCCATTCAACATACGCAGTGGAGCGAAACAGGGCTGTGTACTTGCGCCAACCCTCTTTGGGATTTTCTTTGCTATGCTCCTGAGGCATGCCTTCAGCACAACAACAAAGGAATCTACCTGCACACAAGATCTGACGGCAGGCTTTTCAACCTCGCCCACCTGAAAGCCAGAACCAAAGTACGCGAGGCTCTAATCAGAGACATGCTGTTCGCAGACGACGCTGCAGTTGCAACCCACACACAGCAGGAGCTTCAGACTCTGATGGACCGCTTCTCCCAGGCATACAAGGATTTCGGGCTTACCATCAGCTTGAAAAAGACTAACGTCTTGGCGCAAGGCACGAAAGCACCACCAACCATCACCATCGACGACTACGAGCTGGAGGTCGTGAATCAGTTCACGTACCTGGGGTCCACGATCAGCAACAGCCTCTCCCTTGATACAGAGATCGACAAGAGGATTGGAAAATCAGCTTTCACACTCGCTCGCCTCACCACACGAGTGTGGGAGAATCCCAAACTGTCTGTCAAGACAAAGATGGCAGTGTACAACGCCTGCGTCATCAGCACACTGCTCTATGGGAGTGAGACGTGGACAACATACGCCCGGCAGGAAAAGAGACTGAACTCCTTCCACTTGCGCTGCATTCGCCACATCCTGGACATATCCTGGCAGGACAAAGTGCCCAACACAGAAGTTCTGTCCCGTGCCGGCCTTCCCTCCATGTTCACTCTACTCAGGCAGCGCAGGCTACGCTGGCTAGGCCACATTCACCGTATGGAGGATGGCAGAATCCCCAAAGATGTCCTCTACGGAGAACTGGCGACTGGCAGGAGAGACGTTGGCCGCCCACAGCTGCGCTTTAGAGACGTCTGCAAGAGAGACATGAAGGCCCTGGAGATCAACACAGAGCGCTGGGAGGACCTTGCAACAAACCACTCCAAATGGAGAGGCACCCTGACCAGACAGCTCAAGGCGGGTGAAGAGAGACTGACTGCTGCAGCAGATGAAAAAAGGACCCGCAGGAAGAACCGCCACAGACCCAGCAGCAGGGAGACCACCCACAAGTGCGACCTGTGTGACAGGGACTGCCATTCGCGCATCGACCTGTTCAGCCACAGGCGGTGCTGTTCCAGCAGAGTAGACGTTTAGGATTCTCTTCCATGATCATCATAGACCGACGGAAGCCGACGACCATGTATGTCTTCCATTTTCTAATAATTGCTCCCACAGTTGATTTCTTCACACCAAGCTGCTTACCTATTGCAGATTCACTCTTCCCAGCCTGGTGCAGGTCTACAATTTTGTTTCTGGTGTCCTTTGACAGCTCTTTAGTCTTGGCCATAATGGAGTTTGGAGTCTGACTGTTTGAGGTTGTGGATATGTGTCTTTTATACTCATAACAAGTTCAAGCAGGTGCCATTAATACAGGTAACGAGTGAAGGACAGAGGAGCCTCTTAAAGAAGAAGTTACAGGTCTGTGAGAGCCATAAATATTGCTTGTTTGTAGGTGACCAAATACTTATTTTACTGAGGAATTTACCAATTAATTCATTAAAAATCCTTCAATGTGATTTTCTGGATTTTTTTTTTCTCATTTTGTCTCTCATAGTTGAGGTATACCTATGATGAAAATTGGAGACCTCTCTCATCTTTTAAGTGGGAGAACTTGCACAATTGGTGGCTGACTAAATACTTTTTTACCCCACTGTAGCTATTAGCTAATTTGTAACTCTTGTCCCTTGATGGGCTTTAGAAAGAAGAAACAGGTTAAAAGAGAGAAAGATAAGCAAAAAAAAAAACAAAATGAAAACAGAATAAACAATAACCACATACATTAATGCAAACAAAATTATAAATACACAATATAAAAACCTGGTTCACATTTGCCTATTACAGGCCTCCCTCCCTCAGTCACTCACTATAATCAAACACATACACTACCGTTCAAAAGTTTGGGGTCACTTAGAAATTTCCTTATTTTTGAAAGAAAAGCACTTTTTTTCAATGAAGATAACTTGAAACTAATCAGAAATACACTCTATACATTGCTAATGTGGTAAATGACTATTCTAGCTGCAAATGTCTGGTTTTTGGTGCAATATCTACATAGGTGTATAGAGGCCCATTTCCAGCAACTATCACTCCAGTGTTCTAATGGTACAATGTGTTTGCTCATTGTGTCAGAAGGCTAATGGATGATTAGAAAACCATTGTGCAATCATGTTAGGTCTGCAATGCTGTAATTGTTGCAAATGGAGGATTCTTTGACGAAAGCAAAGTTTGAAGGAAAAAATTATTATTTCAAATACAAATCCTTATTTCTAACCTTGTCAATATCTTGACTATATTTTCTATTCATTTTACAACTCATGGTGGTAAATAAAAGTGTGACTTTTCATGGAAAACACAAAATTGTCTGAGGTGACCCCAAACTTTTGAACGGTAGTGTACATTCTTTCCCTTCATTCACTCAAACCCTGCAGACAATCATTTCATACATGGGTACATTCTTGTTTATTTTTCGGCCAGTTTTTAACCTTTGTAGTAAATGTTTTAAAGTCCGTTATTATTCTGATTTCATTTGGCATTGTATTCCAGATATAACTGCCCTTTATAGAGAAAGCTGTTTGTCCAAATGTGGTTCTGCGGTGGGATATTTTACAGTTGTTGTTAACAGAACTCATGGTGGCTCTGCTGCTGTCCTGTCTTTGGATGAATTCAGCAAGTGGCTCTGGCGCTGATTTATGGAAACATTTGAAAATTAATTTCAGAAAACAGAGGTCAATGAAACTCTCAAAACTCAATAGATTGTATTTTTTTTAAAAATATAACAGTGATGCCACCTAATGGGCTTTTTTAGCCAAGATTTTTAGAGTTTGATTATATAATGAACCTATATGTTTTATTGCAGAAGGAGCTGCTTGAGCCCAGACTGTCAAACAGTATGATATATGAGAAAAAAACCATAGAATGCATATACAGTACAGCTGCTTGGTATGGTATGTAATATCTAATTAATTTAAAGCAGTTCAGATTTTTTGTTTTACTGTTTTAGAAATCTTCTTTATATGAAGATTAAATTTGAATTGAGGATCTAGTACAATGCCAAGGTATTTGAATTCTGTAACTAAACTGATGTCTTGATCATGTATATTAACTTTAAAATGTTGCAGGTTACATTTTTTGATTGAAAAGCACATTGAAACTGTTTTCTGAAGGTTCAGCAATAGATGGTTCTGAATGAGCCACTTTTGGACATCAACCATACTTGTAGACAGTACATCTGCAGCCTGTGCTGGAGTCTTGGCAGCTGTGTAAATAACTGCATCATCTGCATAAAGTTGACATGTTGCAGCTGAGCAGTGTAATGGCAGGTCATTAATAAAAATGCTGAAAAGTAAAGCACCAAGAATGGACCCTTGTGGGATACCCATATGGTTGTTTAAAAAGAAGGATTTATCCTGGTGAACTTTTACACACTGTTCTCTATTCTGGAAATAAGATGCTGTGGCGGACACACATACGGGACCTGTTTTGTGACTCACATTTTAGGTCAGAACAAAGGCAGAGCAGCTTCCTTAGTGATTACAGGAAGCTGCAAGAATCTTAGCTTTGGTATGCAAGGCTTGAGACTGTGGGGGGTTTAATTAAAGGATTAAAGAAGGGATGCATTGTAGACAGTGGAAGTGATATCATGGAGAGAAAATGCATTGTGACTTTCTTTATAATGCAAGGTGGTCTGTGATACATGTGACCTGTGAAGTGTAAGAGTCCTGATATTTAAGGACGAGAGTTTACTGTGTGGATCTCTCTTTTCTGTTTTGAGATGATGGTGATGTGAATAAAGCTGACTTGAGAGAGAACTCTGCCTCGTCATTCTCACATCACTACACTGGTGACCCGAGACGTATCATGCAAGAGGAGAATTCCCCTGGGCCAGCCTCGTCAGGAGCCCCCAGCCAAGCGAATGCCGCTACAGTCCAGCTACCGGACTTCTGGCAGAACAATCCGCGCTCCTGGTTCAACGCGGTTGAGGCGCAGTTCAACCTCCGGGGAATATCGGTAGACGCCACAAAATTCTACCACGTAGTCGCAAAGCTGGACAACAACACGGCCCAGCATGTGGAGAGCCTGATCGACCAGCCATCGGACAGCGACAAATACGGCACGTTGAAGGCTGCACTCATCCCGCAATTCACCCCCTCGGCGGAGGAGCGAGCAGAGAGGCTCCTGGCGCTGACAAAAGTGGAAAATGACATGCCTGTGAACCTGATGGAGAAGTTGTTGAGGTTGAAGGACTCTGACGATGATCACTTCATTTTCACCCACCTCTTCCTCAGGACTCTACCGTCAGCAGCGAGAGCAACCCTGGCCAGTTTGCCACTGTTGGCCCTACGGGACTACCGCGCACTGGGCTGAGAGGCGCAGCGGATTGTCAACGCCACCAAGCGGCGCGCAGCCACGGCCGCTGCAGCGGAACTCAGCGCGATGACCGGAGACAACAGGAAGCCAGAGGCAGCGGTACCAGACTCACCGACGACGGCGGCGGCAGGGGCCAGGGAACGCGGATCGGACGTCCTTTGTTTCTACCATTGCCGCTTCGCAGAGAGGGCACGCAAGTGTGTACCACCGTGCCAGTTCGGGCGTTCGGGAAACACCAAGACTGGGGGTCGGTAGCAGCCGTGGCCCTCATGGAGGAGAACAAGCTGCTCTACTTGTCGGACGCACGCTCGGGGAGGCAGTTCCTCGTCGACACAGGCTCCCAGTTGAGTTTCATCACACCTTCCTACGCGGACAGACTAGCTGGTTCCGGAGGTCCCCGGGTGACGGCAGTGAACGGCTCGGAGATTAAGACCTTTGGTGAGAAGACTCTGCTTCTGTCTCTACACGGCCGTGCATTTGAGTGGACTTTTGTTGTAGCAGCAGTAAATTTCAATATGTTAGGGGCTGATTTTTTGTGCTCACATGGTTTGTTGGTTGATCTCGCTAACAGGCACCTGGTTTATGCACTTTCTTTTAATTCTATCCCCTGTACAGCGCGAGTGGCCCCGCCAACAGCACAAGCCAACATCACAGCTGCAAGTGGTAAGTTCCACACACTGCTCACTCAGTTCCCAGCACTCACGGTCCCCACATTTTCGGCAACAGTCGCTAAACACGGGGTGGAGCATTTTATTACCACTACCGGACCGCCCGTTTTTGCAAAAGCTCGGCGCTTGGACGCAGTTAAACTGGCCATAGCACGCGAGGAGTTTGCCAACCTGGAAAGGTTGGGCATTATCCGACGTTCAAACAGTCCTTGGGCTTCCCCGCTACACATGGTCTCGAAAGCTGACGGAGCATGGCGACCTTGTGGGGGTTTCCGCAGGTTAAACAACGCTACAGTGCACGACCGCTACCCAATCCCACATATCCAAGATTTTCCTGTTCATTTGGCAGGGGCACGTTTTTTCTAAAATAGACTTGGTCCGCGGTTACCACCAAGTCCCAGTGCGCGCTGAGGACATACCCAAAACAGCGGTAATAACTCCGTTTGGCCTATTCGAGTTTTTACGCATGCCATTCGGACTTAAAGGGGCTGCTCAGATGTTCCAACGCATGATGGACGCGGTGCTTTGCGATCTCCCTTTCGTGTTTGTTTACTTGGACGATATTTTAGTAGCCAGCGCGTCCGAAGACGAACACGAAAAACACCTGGTCACAGTTTTCCGAAGGTTGGGAGATCACGGGTTAATAATCAACCCGGCGAAGTGTCAGTTCGGGGTGGCGCAGATCGATTTTTTAGGACACCGCGTCTCCCCCGAAGGAGCAGTTCTGCTTCCTGACAAAATGCGCGCGGTGGCAGATTTTCCCCGGCCGCAGACGGTCAGGGCGTTGCAGGAGTTTTGGAGAATGGTGAATTTTTATAACCGTTTTCTCCCCCGCGTGGCGCAACTCATGCAGCCGCTGTATGCCGCGCTCAAAAAAAAGAAACCCGCGGATAAGATCGAGTGGCCCCCGGAGCGGGACCAAGCGTTCTCGGAGGTGAAAGCAGCCTTGGCAAAGGCTGCGTTGTTGGCACACCCAGACCCAACGGCCCGCATAGCGCTCACCACTGACGCATCAGAGGTGGCCATAGGGGCGGTCATGGAGCAACATGTAGCCGGGGTTTGGCAGCCCCTCGCATTTGTCAGCAGGACCTTGCGCGATAGCGAACATAAATACAGCGCGTTCAACAGGGAGCTGCTGGCTCTCCATTTGGCCATCCGCCACTTTCAGTTCTGGCTAGAAGGACGCTCTTTCACCGCATTCGTTGACCACAAACCGCTAACATTCGCGATGGCCAAGGTTTCTGAACCGTGGTCAGGCCGGCAGCAGAGACAGCTGGCCGCGATATCAGAGTTTACCACTGATATTCAGCATGTGGTGGGCAAACTCAATGTAGTGGCAAATTGCCTCTCGCGTGCCGTGGCGGCCCCAGTCAGCGTGGGGGTAGATTATGCAGCCATGGCCGCAGAGCAGGTTGGTGACGCGGATGTGCGCGCGCTTCAGTCTGGACCAACAGGGTTAAGGCTGGTGAGCAGGGTGCTGCAAGACGGCATGCCCCCCCAATCTGCGATGTCTCCACTGGACGGCCGCGTCCAGTAGTACCGGCCGTGTGGCGCCGCCGCGTTTTTGACTCGGTTCATTCCTTGGCGCACCCTGGAGTGTGCGCGTCGGTCAAAATGGTAGGAGAGAAATTTGTGTGGCCGAGCCTCCGCAAACAGGTTAAGGAGTGGACAGCAGCCTGCACGGCGTGTCAATGAGCCAAAATACACAGGCACACGAGGGCTCCTTTGGAGCCGTTTCACATTCCGGCCAAGAGGTTCGATCACGTTCATGTGGACCTCGTGGGCCCCCTCCCGCTGTCACAAGGGTGCACGCACCTTCTGACAATGGTGGACCGCACCACGCGCTGGCCTGAAGTGGTCCCGCTGGCATCAATCATGGCCGAGGAGGTGGCGCGCGCGTTTTTAACAGCTTGGGTGGCGCGCTTCGGCATTCTGTTGGACATTACGTCCGACAGAGGCCCTCAATTTGTGTCCGAGCTTTGGTCAACAATGGCCCGCAGCCTGGGTGTCACAATTCACTGCACAACCGCGTACAATCCGCAGGCTATCGGGTTATGCGAACGTTTTCATAGGTCATTGAAAGCGGCTCTCAGGGCATCACTGACGGATGCAAATTGGGTGGACAAGTTACCGTGGGTGTTATTGGGGTTGCGTTCTGCGCCTAAAGAGGACTTGCAAGCCTCCCGGAGCCTCGCGGAGCCTCGCGGAGCCTCGCGAGCCTCGGGGAGCTGGGGAGGCTTGTAAGCTGCCTGGGGAGTTTCTCCCAGATAACCCTGCGCCAGACGCCTCCCCGTCTCAGCTGTTGCGGAGTTTCTCCCAGATAACCCTGCGCCAGACGCCTCCCCGTCTCAGCTGTTGCGGAGTAACATAGAAGCAAGCACGCTGCCCGGCCCCGCGCACCACAGTTTTCCGCGCGTTTTTGTGCCTAAAACTTTGAAGAACGCAGAGTTTGTTTTTGTTAGATACGATGCGCATCAAACCCCGCTGCGACCTCCTTATGACGGACCGTTCAGAGTGCTAGAAACAGGGGACAAGCAGTTTTTGCTAGATTTGGGGGGTAGGAAAGAGAAAGTTGGCATAAACAGACTCAAACCCGCTTTTGTGGTGGCAGATGAGCAAGTGTTGTTGGCGAGGGCCCCGCGGCGAGGTAGACCACCGCGGGGGGGCTTCACAGAGTAATGTTTCCCCAGAACACCCACAGGTGCTGACAAAAGGTTTCCACCCCCAGACGGCAAACCCCCAGCGTGACAGCGCCGCAGAGACGTTGAATCCCAGCTACAGCAGATACGGCAGGAGACTGAAGCCTATACAGCATGTGGACTGATGTGTATTGATACTATCACGGCATGCATGTGGTTATTCTCTTGTTGTTCTGTTTGTTCTAAAATGTTGGGGGGGCTTTGTGTGGTGGACACACATACGGGACCTGTTTTGTGACTCACATTTTAGGTCAGAACAAAGGCAGAGCAGCTTCCTTAGTGATTACAGGAAGCTGCAAGAATCTTAGCTTTGGTATGCAAGGCTTGAGACTGTGGGGGGTTTAATTAAAGGATTAAAGAAGGGATGCATTGTAGACAGTGGAAGTGATATCATGGAGAGAAAATGCATTGTGACTTTCTTTATAATGCAAGGTGGTCTGTGATACATGTGACCTGTGAAGTGTAAGAGTCCTGATATTTAAGGACGAGAGTTTACTGTGTGGATCTCTCTTTTCTGTTTTGAGATGATGGTGATGTGAATAAAGCTGACTTGAGAGAGAACTCTGCCTCGTCATTCTCACATCACTACAATGCAAACCATTCTATTGTATCTGGAGAGAAGTTAAAAGATACCATTTTGGATAAAATCAAACTGTGGTTTACAGTATCGAAAGCCTTTTTGAGGTCCAGAAAAACAGCCCCCACCACATTACCCCTGTCCAAGGACTGTTTGACATTTTCAATTAGGCAGCAATTTACTGTTTCTGTTGAGTATCCTGGTCTAAAACCAAACTGGTGCGGATGAAGAAGTTGACTGTCTTGTAGATAGTCTACCAGCTGTGTAGCTACAACTTTTTCAAGAACCTTAGACAGGACTGGTAAAATAGAGATTGGGCGGTAATTACATACATCGTCTTTACTACCTGATTTATACTGTAAACTGGTATGACGACAGATTTTTTCCAACCAGATGGAAATGTACTAGACCTAATGGAGAGATTAATGAGATGAGTCAGTGGTTTGATTAATATTTTGCTGTGCGTTTTGAGAAAGTAAGTGCTCATATTGTAGATATCATTAGTTTTTGAGTTTGACAATGTTTTAACAATGCCAGCAATTAATTCTTCATTTACCTCATTAATGTGAAAAGAAACTGTTAAAAGTATTGATTTTGTATTGTTGAGCACATTTGGCAGCACAAAGTTTTTTGTTAATTCTTCCACTGACTCCACAAAATATGAATTAAATTCATTTGCCAATGTAGCATTATCACTGATGGTCTTGCCATTAAATCTAAGTTCCTTTACCCCCTTCTGATCATTTTTTTTATTAGTTAAGTTATTTAAGTGCCTCCATAGGGAACTGTTGTTACCCTTTGCATGATCTATCAATTTATTGTTATAAGATACTTTTGATTTTCGCAGCTCTTGTACCACTTTATTTCTTAAACTTTTGTAAACAAGGTGATCATTTTGTAATTTAGAGGTTAATGATGTTTTCAATGCAGAATCTCGCCTCTTCATAAGTTTTCTTATTTCATTATTTAACCATGGTAGATTAATCTTCTGTTGTCCACTTTTAATTTGCTTTGTAAATTTTTCTATAGACTTTGTGATTGTTGCAGTTATAAAATTACAACAATCATCTACTTCATATATTGACATGAGCTGCTCCCAGTTTTGAATCTCTAAGTGATGTTCAAACTCCACAGTTTTTGATTTGGTAATAATAAAATTTACTTTGTCAAGATCAACTCCCCCAAAATACTGTAGTCGCTTTTTAGTAAGTTTTCTGACAGCAAGAACCATGTTATGATCTGAGAGACCAGTTACAAGATTATAGGTTCTGGTTATTCGTTCTGGTTTATTAGCAAATGCCATGTCAATAAGTGTTCTAGATTGTTTGGTTATCCTGGTGGGTCCTTTGATCATTTGTTGGTAATTAAATTTAGTCATGAGGCTTTTCAGTTTCTGTTTGTCCTTTTTATCAGACCAGTTCATATTAAAGTCACCATAAAATATTGTTTCTCTGCTCCTCTCAAGTTGTTTAACCAGATCACTTAATTCATTATAAAAAGAAGAACTGTATGACGGTGGGTTGTACAATACTGCAATGTTGAAATTCATTACTGGTGAGAGACATACATTAACAGCTAAACATTCAAGTGAAGTATTCAAATCAATCAATTGACATTTAAATTTCTCTTTGATGTAAATTAAGACACCTCCTCCCCTCCCTACCTGCCTGTCTTTTCTAAAACATTGATAACCCACAATATCGATCATATTAATGTCTATGTTCCTGTGTAGCCAGCTTTCTGAAAGACAAAGATAGTCCAAATTTGAGTCCAACAACAACACCGAAATCTCATCTCTTTTGGGGATTATGCTCCGTATGTTTAAATAACAATTTTCTTATAGTTTTCTGTGATGATCAGGCAAGCATGCTTCCCCCCTCCCTTCCTGTTTCTGTGTTTCCCGGCTCTGGAGCTCATCAGCGCACCTGCATGATTGACACACCTGCTGCTTCCTGATCTACCATCATATTTAAGAGGCAGTGTGTGAAGAGCTCGCTGCTGGATCATTGGATATTGCTGCCAGAGCAACTCCAGTCTATGTTGTTTGGCAAATTTATTTATCCTGTTGTCTTACCTCCTGTGTCTTCCTTCTCCTCCGGTTTGCTGCCACTCCAGCGGTGTGTCTCCGGGGCTGTGCGCCCTCACCTGTACCAATCTTCTCCAAAACAACAGCATCTTCACCCAGGTCACCAAGTCATTTCCTCATTCCCATCTTCTCCCTGCAGTTCTCAGTCTCTCCCATTTATGTTCCACGCTGGAGTTCATTGTCGGGCCCTCAGCTTGTGTAGTAAGACTCTCCTCCTCAGTAATCATTCCTCGGTTGATAACCTGAGCCATTAAGCAACTCTCTCCTCTCCTTTATTTCAGGCTACGTGTGGCTCCAGCATGCACCTGTCTTCACTATATTTAAGTTGGCGTTTGTTTGCATTTTTCATTAGTGGCATTGTGTGTTTATGTTTATTAAGTTAGTGTGTTTGTGTATTTTGGTTTTCATTAAAGTGGTGTTTAACTTTCTTTCCGTGTCTGAGTGTTTATCTGAAGTGGTTTGCCCTGCTCTTAAGCCTCCTCGGTATTTAGTCATGACAGAACGATCCAGCCAGGATCAAGGCTTAGCGGGCACTGCCTCAGGCAAACGGGCAGCACTTTTGCGTTTGGATGCCATGGAGTGCCAGGCCACGTTTTTGTCCGAATAGTTCCAAACTATTACTCAGCAATTGGCTACTGTCACAGAACACTTGTGTCAACTTCCTGGTGTAGCTGCTCTCCCTCCTGCATCTGCTGCACCGACGGCTCCGCCTATCCACAGGACCATTCCCTCACCTGCCCCCTATGCAGGGGAGGTAGGGGAATGTAAAAGGTTCCTGTATGGGTAACCCCCACAACAGCCACGGACAAGCAGAGCGCTCAGCGGGAGCAATTAACATAGCAGTGTGATCTATGGACTGATAACAATATGTAGATGTGCCTTGTAACCTCTTTTGTCCTACAGCTCCGGAGCAGAGGCGAATTCCGGCCAGTAATCTTCCTATTGTTATGTGTGACTTTCAAATGCAAATGTCCATACCTACTGCTGTGAATGCATTGTCTGTAGTGGGGTATAAAAACTGCATTGCTCTGTAACTCTCTCTCTCTGACCACTGCTTCTGACGACACGCATTCTGTGTCTCCTCACGAGAGCCTGAGGACCCGCTCCAGCCCGCCTGCACAGGGCTGGAGTGAGTTCTATGATGGCGGGATGAATGATAATAAACTTCCTCAAAAACTCTCAGTTCGCTCCTTATTATTTCATGCCGCCACATTGGTGACCCCGAGAAAGCACACGCTTTATGCAACGCAACCTTCTGGTCTGGACAGCCACACTGGTGACCCGACCAAGAAAAGAACATGCTGGCAGCCCCCGGCGGTGACTCTCCGACAACAAGCGAACGCAGCAGCCTGACGCAAATGATCTGCCCTCCCTTCTGCTACAGGGAGATCTCGACGCAGAGCCACCACCAGGCGAACTCTCCGGAGCTCATCCACGACCGGGAAAGCTGCAGAAAGCGTCATTGTGCGATCCCCACCTGAGATCTGCACATCCACGCTGGAACCGGCCGAGAGACACAAAACGCCTACTCCCTCTCACTGCTCCAACGCATCTGCACGAGCCCGAGGGACAGAGATCGCCTACTCCCTCTCACTGCTCCAACGCACCATGACCCGACACAGCGAACGACACCAACAGCTTCACACAGGGATGACCATCGGCGCCGACGACGCTGATCTCCAGCAAACTCCATGCCATGCACCGAACCCCGCACGCACACCGGGGGGTTATGAGGACAGCGCACCACGCGCGGGACAATACTGGCTCCACACAGACCGCCATCGTCCTTCGCCGCTGCACACAGAACCTTCAGGGCTGCTCACACACCTGAAGCACGCACGCAGCTCGCTCACAGGATTTTGTAATGGTCTCAGCCACGGCGCACAAGGGAATTCAGCCGTCTGCTGTCCCCGAGGGCTTTAGGGCTGCGCACGCACCTAAAGTCAACACGCCAAGTCCCTCACAGCTGCAGCTTCTTTTTTTCTTCATGGCCGCGAGAGGAGTCAGAGACAAATTTTTCTTCTTTCAGCTGCTGTGGACCTCCACACATTCAACGGGACAGCCCCTCAACATCGTGGATCCACAGGCAATTTTTGCACGGCCCAGACAATTTCGCCGTCCCGGGCCGGCACTTGCTACCCCCACCCCCCCTCCCTCCACCGCCGCCTGCAGCGAGCTTTCCCCGCAGCTCGCTTCCAAAGCCGGACTATCGAGGCCTCAGCTTCCCGCTGAGCCCTCTGGGGGGGAGTGTATGGGTAACCCCCACATCAGCCACGGACAAGCAGAGCGCTCAGCGGGAGCAATTAACATAGCAGTGTGATCTATGGACTGATAACAATATGTAGATGTGCCTTGTAACCTCTTTTGTCCTACAGCTCCGGAGCAGAGGCGAATTCCGGCCAGTAATCTTCCTATTGTTATGTGTGACTCTCAAATGCAAATGTCCATACCTACTGCTGTGAATGCATTGTCTGTAGTGGGGTATAAAAACTGCATTGCTCTGTAACTCTCTCTCTCTGACCACTGCTTCTGACGACACGCATTCTGTGTCTCCTCACGAGAGCCTGAGGACCCGCTCCAGCCCACCTGCACAGGGCTGGAGTGAGTTCTATGATGGCGGGATGAATGATAATAAACTCCCTCAAAAACTCTCAGTTCGCTCCTTATTATTTCATGCCGCCACACCTGCTCCATTATTGGTTGTATTTTCAGCAGGTGGAGGGGGAGTATAGGGATAATTCGGCTGAGATTCAGTTCATGACCCTGCTACTCCACAACCGGGCACGTAAGTGGGCCCAGTCCGTCTTAAGTGGTCTGGAAGGGGCCCAGTACACATTTGAGCAGTTTGTGCAGGAATTCGCCCGGGCGTCTGACCATGCGGAGAGCAAGGGGAACATCGCTAGCCAGTTGCTAGGACTTCGGCAAGGAGGTTGGTCAGTTGCCAACTACTCGGTTGAGTTTCGGGTCACCACGGCAGACTCCAGGTGGAATGACATTGCGCTACATAGCATCTTCCTCTGAAGTCTAAATGTCAATCTCCGTGACGAACTGGCTATCCGTGTCAACCCCTCCTCTCTGGATGAGCTGGTTGATAACTGGTTTCGGGAGCGTGCGAGGGAGTAGAAGGCTGCTTCCTTGTCTGCTCTGCGATCATTTCCCCGTCCTCTCATGCGGCCGAAGCGGCATCACCTCCAGCGCTGATGGTTCCCAGGTGGACGCACCTGACTCTGGAGGAACGCCGGTGCCGGAAACAGACGGGAGCTTGCATGTATTGCGGGGCCACTAATCACGTGGTTTTGGTATGCCCCAATTCTGCCAAAAAATACCGGCCTGGCAGTAACCGTGGGGGGTCTGGCGGAAGTTCTTCTCAAAATATCCCCAATTGTTTTACACTTCTGGCCCTCATTCAGCTACCGGGGACCGAGTGCAAAACCTCTGCTCTGATGGATTCTGGAGTGGAGCATATCTTTATCCATCAGGGTTTGATCCAAAAATTTCAGATTCCCACCAGGAACCTCCCGACACCAATAAACGTTTCCGCTCTGTCTGGTTGTAGGCTGTCAGCGGTTACCCTACAAACTGAACCTGTTTTGGTCATTTTGTCCAGTAACCATCGCGAGACTCTCCAGTTCTTTGTGCTTCCTGTCATGGGCTGGGTTGGACGTCTCCAACCCTGTCCATGATTTGTGGCTGTGTTTCCCTGATCACAGTTTTCTTAATTGTCAGCTGGCAGTCATTAGGAGCCTCTGGGTCCTGGGCTCCCTGCCAGTCTACAGCCATGCCTCCTCCTCTCTGTCGGCATCCACTAGCTGACTGTCATTATTAATCATCCACTCCTCTGTTCACCCTTACTCACATACACACACGCTCTCATGCACACACACACACACACATTCATTCCTACTCACATACGCTGACATGCACTGATGTACGGACTGCCATCGCACACCTGCATCCGCTTGTCATTCATTAAGTGCACGGTGTACTATGGGTGACAGGGTGAGCACTCAGCGTGGTGGCGTAAGTCAGCTCTCGACACAGATCTACACAAATCTTCATTCGATGAAGTACGCTTTTGATGTCCAGGCTCCTTGTGTTTTTTCTCTGTTTGTAAGTACCTTGCCCACCGTTCCGTCCTGGGGCTTGCTACTAATAATTATTTTGCCCTTCCTCTCCGCTCCAGTCCCGTCGGGGAGCGCGTGGGGCTCTTCCCTCCTTCTCCTGCCACGGAGTTGTAGCTGCTCATCGAGTCATTTGTCATGATGGACTTTATCCATTGAACATTTTATGTTTTGTTCCTCTGTTAATAAACACGTTCACTTCACCTGCATATTGGGCTCGTATACATTTATTTGTGTGCTGTGCAATAACGCAGCATACATGACACTTCCGCAGTCATCTGCTCCTGTGATTCTGGGGTATCCGTAGCTTCACAAACATAACCCTATTATCAACTGGGACCAGGGCTCTATTTCTTGCTGGAGCCCATTTTGCTTGTCATCAAGTCTCCATTAGGCTGCATGCTCGCCTTCTCTCCCTATCTCCTCCCCGCCAGCTGAGCCAACGGATGTCAGCCGTGTGCCCGAGGTCTATCATGACTTAGGGGAGGTCCTTAGCAAGTTAAGGGCCATTTTGTTACCACCTCATCAGTTCTAAGACTGCGCTATTGACCTCCTTCTGAGAGCGTGGCTGCCATCCAGCCGGCTCTACCAGTTTGTCTGGGCCAGAGAGGGAGACGATAGAGAGCTACATTACAGACTTCCTCAGCGCCGGTCTTATTTGTCCATCATCCGCCCCTCTCAGTATAGGGTTCTTTTTTGTGTGTAAAAAGGATGGGTGTCTGCGGCCGTGCATTGATTACTTGAGCTTAATGCCATCACAGTTAAGGATAAGTACCCATTGCCCCTCATTAATTTGGCTTTTGAACTCCTTCAACAGCTGTATCACCTGGTGCATATCCGCAAGGGGGCTGACTGGAAGACGGCATTTAAAACACATCTGGGTCAATTAGATTATCTGGTCATGCCTTTTGGCTTGACCAAATTCCCTGCCGTCTTCCAGCAGTTAATCAATGATGCCCTTTGGGACATGGTGAACAATTTTGTTTTTGTTTACTTAGATGATATTTCGATTTTTTTCTCGCTCACTGGAAGAACACGTAGTCCACGTCTGTACTGTCCTGCAGCGGCTGCTTGAAAATCATCTTTTTGTGAAAGCCGAGAAGTGTGTTTTCCACCTGCTCCACTTCCTTCCTGGGCTTTACCATGGGTGGGGGCACGTTAAAGGCCAACCCAGCTAAAATAAAGGCGGTAATAGACTGGCCTACTCCTTAAACCAGGAAGAAGCTTCATCGTTTCCAGGGTTTTGCCAACTTTTACCGCCGGTTCATCTGTGATTACAGCAAAACCGTTCTACCACTCACACAGCTCACTTCCACCAAAAGCTCATTCAAATGGTCAGAGGCCGCTGGATGGGCTTTTGCACCACTCAAAGAGAAATTTACCACTGCGCCTATTTTGGCACAGGTCAACCCCCAAGCCCAGTTCGTGGTTGAGGTGGACACTTCTGATTCAGGGGTGGGCACTGTGCTCTCACAGCATTTTGACTCCGATCAGAAGCTCCACCTTTGCACATTTTTCTCTTGGCGGCTGACCCCAGTATAGAGAAATTACAACGTAGGGTACCACAAACTGCCGGCCATTAAATTGGCACTGGAGGAGTGGCGGATATGGACTGGAGGAACCCTATATCTTCTTCCTGAATTCATTAAGACATATTCAGAATGCAGTATATGAGAACTATCAGATAAAATACAATTTGCCATTCTGAAGGTGGTTTGTTCAAACAGGTTTTGAGGAGTTAGAGGTGCTGCCATACCTATAATTTTACCTGCTGTTTTTATCAGATTTAGTATCTGAGCTTTTGATTTAACCGTTAAATTGCCAAACCAGCTGGAAATACCATACCATAACACAGACTCAATGGTTGCCCTGTAGAAAATCAATAATAATAATATTTCTACTGACGTCAAACAGTCTGAGCCGGCGAAGAAAATCCAGACTCTGGTGAATTCAGGCACAGACACTTGTCACTTGAGTGTGCCAGCTTAAATCACTGTCAATGTGAAAACCAAGATATTTGTATGAATTGACCTGCTTTATGTTATGAAAAATGTATGGCCACAGGACTGTGATCACCTTCTGACCTGGGGTCCACCAGCATCTGCACTGTCTTTTCTGTATTAAACCGCAGCTGGTGGGCATCACACCAGTTCACAAACCCATTCACCCCAGATCTGTGGCTAAAAATTTAATTTATTAAGGGGAAAAAAAACTATTTAAACTTACTTGGCCCTACATGAAAAAGTAATTACACCCTCTTGTTACATCATAGTTGAATGTTTTTATTGAATTTTTACATATTCATATAGAACAGCTCCAATGCACTGCATATACTGTAGCTACTGCATATAGACCCATACAGACACGCAAGGTGAGTGAAAATAAATACATAGACAAATAAAAATAAAGTCTTTAAAAGCCATTCATTTACAGTAGTTCACATAACAAGGAGGCCCTCAAAGTATGATAAGAATGGTTGCCAAAGCTTTTTGAATTTTTTTCTGAGCCTTGACCTGTGTATCTAAATTGTTCCACTTTAAGATGTGCCACCAAATCCATTACTCAACATCTATGGGAAGGGGGTGAGGTCTTTTTCCATCTGAGCAGAATAAGCTGCCGTGCATGCTCATGCTCCTCAGTGTGTTCAGTGTGTCCTGCATGGGGTGGGACTCACACTCCAGCAGAGATGACAGCTTAGCCGCCGTCCTCCTCTCGCCTATCTCCTCCACTGGGTCGAGGCATCGCCCCAGAACAGAGCTAGCTTTTTTGATCAGCCTGTTCAGTCTCTTCCTGTCGGCTGCCGTGATGCCACTGCCCCAGCAGACCACTCCAAATGTGATGGTTGATGCCACCACAGAATCATAGAAGGTATTCAGGAGTGCCAGGAGGAACAGCCTGTGCTGCCCCTTCTTGTAAAGCGCGTTGATGTTGTGTGACCAGTCCAGTTTATTGTTCAAGTGAACACCGAGGTGCTTGTAAGATGTCACCATCTCAATGTCTGTTCCCTGAATGTTTACCGGTGTTGTGGGGGGTTGTACTATAATGCAAGGATTCTCTGTGTCATTCTGCCTGTTTCTCACATATCTCTCGAACGTGAACTGAACAACTCCTTATATGGTCATGTGATACACCAAGCCAACTGCAGTTGTTGCTGCGAAGGGTGGAACAACCAGTTATTAGTTTTAGGGACAACTAGTGTTGTGCCTGGTCACATGACCATATAAGGAGTTGTTCAGTTCACACTGAACTGAATAACACCATGAAAGGGTTAATGGAAAGTTAGAGTGCCAAAATAATAATTCTGTAGGTAACCTCTCTTTATGCTCTACACATATTCCATACATAATCTGCTTGCATGCTTATGAACAAATATGTGATACTAAACTGGTAAACTGGAATTAGGCAGCGCTATAGAGCTCTCTCTCTCTCTCTCGTGCGCATGCGTGAGCGTTTGTGGGAGCAGGGGTGTGGAGTGGTGTCGAGTGAGTACTTTAAACTTTGTTTTTTCTAACTTTTCTCTATCTTGTGTGTTTGAGGTGTGTGTGTTTAATATAGTGGGTTGAGTGTGTGTGTGCTGGGGTGTGAGTGTTGGAGTGAGTGTGTTGGGGAACGGTAGCTTCTGCTGCCGGTTTTTCCCGGCCGGCCATCATGCCGGTGATTGATGGTGGTGTGGAGTTTGAGCGCTTGACCCGGCGTCATGGTGTGAGAATCCTCCCGACAGTTCCCTGTTCTGTGGAGGAGGCCAGCCTCGCTGTAGGACAGGTGGTTGGGCATGGCAGCATAAAATCAGCATCGAGGATGAACAGCGCAATTGTGATCTTTCTGGATTCGACTGAAAAAGCTGATCAGGTGGTGGCACAGGGAGTGGTCATAGGCGACACTTTTACTCCCGTTTTACCGCTGGTGAACCCGTCTAGGAGGATCACCATCTCAAACGCTCCTCCTTTCGTTAAAAATGATCAGCTGATTAGAGAGTTGTCCCGTTTTGGCCAGGTTGTGTCCCCTATCAGAATGGTCTCTCTGGGTAGTAAATCACCCCTGCTGAAGCATGTTGTATGTCACAGGAGGCAGTGTTTCATGGTGTTGAAAGACAGCTCTGCTGAACTGAACGCGTCTTTTAATTTCAGGATTGACGGCTTTAGCTACTTGGTGTTTGCAACATCTGAAACCATGAAGTGTTTTGTGTGTGGCGCAGAAGGCCATCTTATTAGGTCATGTCCTGAAAAGGCGAACACAAAGAGCACTGGCGGTAAGAAAGGTGACGCCGCTGTTTCTGGTGGTCCGGAGGGTAGCGCTACATGTGGTGCGGCGGATGCCGCTGCGGCGCCCGCTTCTGCTGGGTAGAAGCGGGCGCGTCCGCTTCTACTTCTGCGGGGGCGTCCGCGTCCGTGTCCGCGTCTGCTTGTGCTGGGGCGGCCGCGGCGGGCGCGGTAGTTGCCCCCCCAAACAGTGATGGTGGGGAATTTCTGTCTGGCGGCAGCTCTGATCATTGTGACGAGCCTGTCGCCCGGGGTAAAGAGGTGGAGGGTGTAAGTAAAAGTGCAGTTAAACGAAGGAACGTGAATGAACAGACTTTGCAGGCGGGGGAGGAGCGGTTTGAGGCTGTAGCGGACACACAGAGCAAACACTGCATGACAAACGTTGCAGTTCATGAAGAAATTGCAGTTGCAGTTCATGAAGAAATGCAGGAATGTAGTTTTGTTGAAGAGGATCCTTTTAAAGCTGCACAAAAAAGGAAAAGTGCTGAAAACTTGCAGAGCTCTGCTAAATCTAGTAGGGTTGGGAATTTAGATTTACTGAATGAGAGCGCTTCTGACGAAAGTGGAGATGAGTCTGAACTGATGCAGACGCAGACGCAGGAGGAGCAAAGCTCCTATTGTTTTACTAAAATTAGGCAATTTCTCCAGGTGACTAAGGGGAGCAGAGCTGTGAAAGTGGAAAATTACTTTGCAGATCTGGAGTTATTCGTGGCATCAGCTCGCAAATTTATGAAACTGAATGATGGGAATGAGACTTTCACTGATCAGGAAATTTATCGTTTAAAGAAACTGGTTGCTAAACTGAAATCGCAAATTACTAACAGTCATGTTGACTCTTAGTTTGTTTCTTCCCTTTTATGCTATGTGTGTGTTTTTTTACTGTACCCTATTTTTATCCTTTTTAATGCCCCACCTTAGAATTGGCACTCTCAATATTAATGGGGCCAGGGATGATGTAAAAAGGGCCTCTTTATACAAGCTTTTTAATTTAAAGAAACTTGACGTGCTGATGGTCCAGGAGACTCACAGCACTGTGGACATTGAGAGCCATTGGAGAAAAGAGTGGGATGGCTGCATTTTTTTTAGCCACAAATCCAGTAGCAGTGGGGGGGTGGCTGTACTTTTCTCTAGGGGTTGTGTGCCTGTCTCTTATGAGGTAGAAGAGGTGGTGAGAGGTCATTTCCTCTTATTAAAGGTACGTTTTGAAAACGTGAACTTCGTTTTTATAAACGTGTATGTGCCAACACAGAGAGCAGAGAGGATCAGGGTCTTTGACGTGCTTTCGGATACGGTTAGGTCCTGTGATCCAAATAGTTTTTTATTTCTGGGGGGTGATTTTAACTGTACATTAAATCACAGACTAGACAGGAACCATCAGGAGCCTCACCCTGCTTCTGCCAATAGGCTGAGAGAACTGGTGAAAACACATGAAATGGCCGATGTGTGGAGATCACATCATGGGGACCAGAGGCAGTACACCTGGAGCCATGTCAAAGACAACCTCTTATCTATGGCTAGGTTAGACCGTTTTTATGGTTTTAAACATCAAATGAGTGTTTTTAAAAATAGTTGTATCTGTCCTGTTGGTTTCACTGATCACTGCCTGCTGTTTTGTTCTGTGTTTATTGAAAATGTAAAGTGTAAGAGTGCTTTTTGGCATTTTAACAATACACTTTTAAATGATGTGTTTTTTAAAGAGGTTTTTCATGATGTATGGAAGTCACACAGGGAACAAAAACCCTCTTTTAGTTCTCTCCAATTGTGGTGGGATTTTGGTAAGGCCCAGATAAAACAACTCTGCCAACAGTACACTCAAAATGTCACTCGTAGCTTGACCCAATCCTTGAAAGTTCTGGAGACTGAGGTGGTAGAACTAGAGGAGTTGCTCAGTTCTACAGGAAAACAGGAGCACTTAGAGGCTCTCAAGTCAAAAAGGTCAGCCTTGGCTAGCTTGCTAGGGGTCACCGCACAGGGTGCTCTGGTCCGCTCACGCTACATGGATGTAGCTCTGATGGACTCACCCTCCCAGTACTTTTTTGGACTGGAGGGGAAAAATGGACAGAGAAAGCTTATTCACTCCTTGTTGGGCGATGACGGGAGAACAATCTCCACAGCAGCAGAGATCAGGAAACACGCTGCTAGCTTTTACAGTGAATTGTTTAGAGCAGAGTGGAGGGAGGACACGTCACTGGGCCAGGTTTTCCTTGATGGTCTTCCGGTGCTCTCAGAGGACCTTGTTGCCGGCTTGGATGCTCCACTGTCTCTGTCTGAGCTGCATACGGCGCTAATGAGCCTCCAGAATGGAAAATCACCAGGCATAGATGGTCTCTCTGTGGACTTTTTTAAGGAATTCTGGCCCCTGCTTGGTCCAGACCTGCTGGAGGTTATCCAAGATAGCTTGGAAAGGGGGACCCTACCCACGACCTGCAGGAGGGCCATCATCACACTGTTGCCGAAAAAGGGGGACCTCCAGAGCCTAAAGAACTGGAGGCCAGTCTCTCTGCTCTGCACAGACTATAAGATTCTCTCAAAAGCTCTGGCCCGAAGACTGAGAAAGGTGATGAGCGAGCTCATTCATGTAGACCAGACTTACTGTGTGCCTGGCAGGCTGATTAGTGACAACGTCACTTTAATTCGGGATATTTTGGAGGTCTCTGGTTCATTGGCGGTAGAAACTGGTTTGATTTCAATTGACCAGGAAAAGGCGTTTGATCGGGTTGAACACCAATATTTATGGACAGTTTTAACAGCTTTTGGGTTCAGCCCAGGCTTCATAGCCAGGATACGGGTCTTGTACAGTGACATTGAGAGTGTGCTGAAGATAAATGGGGGCCTGTCTGCCCCTTTAAAAGTCCAGAGGGGGGTTCGGCAGGGCTGCCCTCTCTCAGGGATGCTGTACTCCCTCGCCATAGAGCCTTTGCTTCACTGCCTGAGAAGGGATCTATCAGGAGTTACTTTTCCTGGCTGTGACACCACGTTCAAGCTGTCGGCCTATGCAGATGATGTAGTCATTCTGCTAAATAAGCAGAGTGACATTGACGTTCTGGTTAGGAGTGTCAATCTTTTTGGCCAACTTTCCTCTGCAAAAATAAACTGGGGAAAAAGCGAGGCTCTGATGGTGGGGGAGAAACTAGAAAATCAGCTTACGCTGCCTGGTGGGTTGATTTGGAAAAAAGGAGGTTTTAAGTATCTTGGTGTCTTTATTGGAAATCAGCAGTTTGAGCAAAAAAATTGGGATGGGGTCATAGAGAAAATTAACGGGAGACTAAACAAGTGGAAGTGGCTAATGCCAAGAATATCTTTTAGAGGAAGAGTGCTCATTTTAAATAATCTTGTTTCCTCATCCCTGTGGCACCGCCTCATGTGCATGGACCCCCCTGCTGGTTTGTTGTCCAAAATTCAGTCTGTTTTGGTGGACTTTTTTTGGGGGGGTGGACTCCACTGGGTTCCTCAAGCCCTGTTATTTCTTCCCAAAGAGGAGGGGGGGCAAGGAGTGATTCATTTAGCTAGTAGAGGTGCTGCTTTTAGACTGACTTTCATACAGAGACTGCTGACGGGCCCCCAGGACCTGGTATGGAGGCCTTTGGCCTGTGTTATTTTACAGAGAGTCCTTGGGCTTGGGCTAGACCTCCCTGTGTTTTTAATGGATTTTAAGAACTCTAATGCACTGTCTTTACCCAGTTTTTACCGCAGTCTCTTTTCAGTGTGGACTCTTTTTAAAAAACAAAGAGGGCCATGCGATTCCCTCTACTGGTTGTTGAGGGAGCCGCTGGTTTTTGGTGGTCGCCTTGGTGTCCTGCCGGGAGTTGGAAGGACCTTCCTTGATAGGCTGTGTTCCAGGAACGTTCTCACTCTGAAGCAAGTGGTGGAACTGGCTGGTCCTGGCTTCAACAACGCCTCAGCTTTAGCAGCTCATCTTGGTGTCAGGTCGAATCGTTTCATCGATGGTCTTCTTGCACACTGGAAACAGGAGCTTCATGGACTTGAGCACTCCCTACTCTTGGACTTTAGCAACGGCACGCTGCAGCCGGAAAGCACGGACCCCTTTCCCTCTCTCACGCTCTATATGGACTTTGACGTTGCTCCTTGCTCCTTACTGGCATTCTGTGCTCCCACTGGTGTGGACTTTGGAGGAGCCAGTGGTAAGGCACTCTACAGACTGGTGGTGATGGCACTCAACAAGGACAGATTGAACACCTGTGTGGACACTCCTTGGAGAGCCTATTTTAAACTAGGAAAAGGGCATCGGCCTGCCTGGAGGGCTCTTTATAAAGCCCCTCTCCCTAAGAGGCATGGAGACTTACAGTGGAGGGTCCTGCATGGTATTATAGCAGTCAATGCTTTTGTTTCTGTGATTAACAGCAGTGTCAGTGATCAGTGTGTTTTTTGTTCCTCTAGGGAGACTGTTTTTCATTGTTTTATTGAATGTCAGCGCCTGAGTGGCCTCTTTGAACTTCTCACAGAACTTTTTCATATTTTTAAGGAAGTTTTCTCTAAGCAGGTTTTCATTTGTGGTTTTATGTACAATCGTCGTTTTAAGCAGAAGTGTCAACTACTGAACTTTGTTTTAGGGCAGGCAAAGTTGGCTATCTATGTAAGCCGGAGAAGAAAACTTGAGAATGTTGAGAATGATGTTGATGTCAAAATTTTATTTGTGAGGCTACTTAAAGCCAGAATCAGGCTGGACTTTCAGTTTTTTTATGGGGAATGGGGATGTGGAAGGTTTCAGGACCCTCTGGTCCCTGGAGAATGTCCTCTGTTCAGTTCATGATGGACAGCTTTTTTTGGGGCGTTTTTTGGGGGAATAATTTTCTGTGTAATATAGCATGACATAGAAATTGTATTGACTGATGGACAAGTGTGTTTATTAAAGATCTTTTAAAAAATCTCTCTCTCTCTCTCTCTCTCTCTCTCTCTCTCTCTCTCTCTCTCTCTCTCTCTCTCTCTCGTGCGCATGCGTGGGCGTTTGTGGGAGCAGGGGTGTGGAGTGGTGTCGAGTGAGTACTTTAAACTTTGTATTTTCTAACTTTTTCTCTATCTTGTGTGTTTGAGGTGTGTGTGTTTAATATAGTGGGTTGAGTGTGTGTGTGCTGGGGTGTGAGTGTTGGAGTGAGTGTGTTGGGGAACGGTAGCTTCTGCTGCCGGTTTTTCCCAGCCGGCATCATGCCGGTGATTGATGGTGGTGTGGAGTTTGAGCGCTTAACCCGGCGTCATGGTGTGAGAATCCTCCCGACAGTTCCCTGTTCTGTGGAGGAGGCCAGCCTCGCTGTAGGACAGGTGGTTGGGCATGGCAGCATAAAATCAGCATCGAGGATGAACAGCGCAATTGTGATCTTTCTGGATTCGACTGAGAAAGCTGATCAGGTGGTGGCACAGGGAGTGGTCATAGGTGACACTTTTACTCCCGTTTTACCGCTGGCGAATCCGTCTAGGAGGATCACCATCTCAAACGCTCCTCCTTTCGTTAAAAATGATCAGCTGATTAGAGAGTTGTCCCGTTTTGGCCAGGTTGTGTCCCCTATCAGAATGGTCTCTCTGGGTAGTAAATCACCCCTGCTGAAGCATGTTGTATGTCATAGGAGGCAGTGTTTCATGGTGTTGAAAGACAGCTCTGCTGAACTGAATGCGTCTTTTAATTTCAGGATTGACGGCTTTAGCTACTTGGTGTTTGCAACATCTGAAACCATGAAGTGTTTTGCGTGTGGCGCAGAAGGCCATCTTATTAGATCATGTCCTGAAAAGGCGAACACAAAGAGCACTGGCGGTAAGAAAGGTGACGCCGCTGTTTCTGGTGGTCCGGAGGGTAGCGCTACATGTGGTGCGGCGAATGCCGCTGCGGCGCCCGCTTCTGCTGGGGCGGTCGTGGCCGCGACTGCGGCCGCATCCGCGTCCGCGGCCGCGTCCGCTTCTACTTCTGCGGGGGCGTCCGCGTCCGCGTCCGCGTCCGCTTGTGCTGGGGCGGCCGCGGCCGCCTCTGCTGGGGTGGCCGCGGCGGGCGTGGTAGTTGTCCCCCCAAACAGTGATGGTGGGGAATTTCTGTCTGGCGGCAGCTCTGATCATTGTGACGAGCCTGTCGCCCGGGGTAAACAGGTGGAGGGTGTAAGTAAAAGTGCAGTTAAACAAAGGAACGTGAATGAACAGACTTTGCAGGCGGGGGAGGAGCGGTTTGACGCTGTAGCGGACACACAGAGCAAACACTGCATGACAAACGTTGCGTTTCATGAAGAAATGCAGGAATGTAGTTTTGTTGAAGAGGATCCTTTTAAAGCTGCACAAAAAAGGAAAAGTGCGGAAAACTTGCAGAGCTCTGCTAAATCTAGTAGGGTTGGGAATTTAGATTTAGTGAATGAGAGCGCTTCTGACGAAAGTGGAGATGAGTCTGAACTGATGCAGACGCAGACGCAGGAGGAGCAAAGCTCCTATTGTTTTACTAAAATTAGACAATTTCTCCAGGTGACTAAGGGGAGCAGAGCTGTGAAAGTGGAAAATTACTTTCCAGATCTGGAGTTATTTGTGGCATCAGCTCGCAAGCTGATGAAACCGAATGATGGGAATGAGACTTTTACTGATCAGGAAATTTTTCGTTTAAAGAAACTGGTTGTCAAACTGAAATCACAAATTTCTAACAGTCATGTTGACTCTTAGTTTGTTTCTTCCCTTTTATGCTATGTGTGTGTTTTTTTACTGTACCTTATTTTTATCCTTTTTAATGCCCCACCTTAGAATTGGCACTCTTAATATAAACGGGGCCAGGGATGATGTAAAAAGGGCCTCTTTATACAAGCTTTTTAATTTAAAGGCACTTGACGTGCTGATGGTCCAGGAGACTCACAGCACTGTAGACATTGAGTGCCAGTGGAGAAAAGAGTGGGATGGCTGCATTTTTTTTAGCCACAAATCCAATAATAGTGGAGGGGTGGCTGTACTTTTCTCTCGGGGTTGTGTGCCTGTCTCTTATGAGGTAGAAGAGGTGGTGAAAGGACATGTACTCTTGCTAAAGGTACAGCTTGAAAACGTAAACTTGGTTCTTATAAACGTGTATGTGCCAACCCAGAGAGCAGAAAGGATCAGGGTCTTTAATATGCTATCAGATACGGTTAGATCCTGTAATCCAAATAGTTTTTTATTTCTGGGGGGTGATTTTAACTGTACATTAAACCACAGACTGGACAGGAACCATCAGGAACCTCACCCTGCTTCTGCCAATAGGCTGAGGGAACTAGTGAAGGCACATGAAATGGCCGATGTGTGGAGATCACATCATGGGGACCAGAGGCAGTACACCTGGAGCCATGCTAAAGATAACCTCTTATCTATGGCCAGGTTAGACCGTTTCTATGGTTTTAAACACCAAATGAGTGTTTTTAAAAATAGTTGTATCTGTCCTGTTGGTTTCACTGATCACTGCCTGCTGATTTGTTCTGTTTTCATTGAAAATGTAAAGTGTAAGAGTGCTTTTTGGCATTTTAATAATACACTTTTAAATGATGTGTTTTTTAAGGGAGTTTTTCATGATGTATGGAAGTCACACAGGGAACAAAAATCTTCTTTTAGTTCTCTCCAAATGTGGTGGGATTTTGGTAAGGCACAGATAAAACAATTCTGCCAACAGTACACTCAAAATGTCACTCGTAGCTTGACCCAATCCTTGAAAGTTCTGGAGACTGAGGTGGTAGAGCTAGAGGAGTTACTCAGTTCTACCGGAAAACAGGAGCACTTAGAGGCTCTTAAGTCAAAAAGGTCAGCCTTGGCTAGCTTGCTAGGGGTCACCGCACAGGGTGCTCTGGTCCGCTCGCGCTACATGGATGTAGCTCTGATGGACTCACCCTCCCAGTACTTTTTTGGACTGGAGGGGAAAAATGGACAGAGAAAGCTCATTCACTCCTTGTTGGGCGATGACGGGAGAACAATCTCCACAGCAGCAGAGATCAGGAAACAAGCTGCTAGCTTTTACAGTGAATTGTTTAGAGCAGAGTGGAGGGAGGACACGTCACTGGGCCAGGTTTTCCTTGATGGTCTTCCAGTGCTCTCAGAGGACCTTGTTGCCGGCTTGGATGCTCCACTGTCTCTGTCTGAGCTGCATATGGCGCTAATGAGCCTCCAGAATGGAAAATCACCAGGCATAGATGGTCTCTCTGTGGACTTTTTTAAGGAATTCTGGCCCCTGCTTGGTCCAGACCTGCTGGAGGTTCTCCAAGATAGCTTGGAAAGGGGGACCCTACCCACGACCTGCAGGAGGGCCATCATCACACTGTTGCCGAAAAAGGGGGACCTCCAGAGCCTAAAGAACTGGAGGCCAGTCTCTCTGCTCTGCACAGACTATAAGATTCTCTCAAAAGCTCTGGCCCGAAGACTGAGAAAGGTGATGAGCGAGCTCATTCATGTAGACCAGACTTACTGTGTGCCTGGCAGGCTGATTAGTGACAACGTCACTTTAATTCGGGATATTTTGGAGGTCTCTGGTTCATTGGCGGTAGAAACTGGTTTGATTTCAATTGACCAGGAAAAGGCGTTTGATCGGGTTGAACACCAATATTTATGGACAGTTTTAACAGCTTTTGGGTTCAGCCCAGGCTTCATAGCCAGGATACGGGTCTTGTACAGTGACATTGAGAGTGTACTGAAGATAAATGGGGGCCTGTCTGCCCCTTTAAAAGTCCAGAGGGGGGTTCGGCAGGGCTGCCCTCTCTCAGGGATGCTGTACTCCCTCGCCATAGAGCCTTTGCTTCACTGCCTGAGAAGGGACCTATCAGGAGTCACTTTTCCTGGCTGTGACACCACGTTCAAGCTGTCGGCCTATGCAGATGATGTAGTCATTCTGCTAAATAAGCAGAGTGACATTGACGTTCTGGTTAGGAGTGTCAATCTTTTTGGCCAACTTTCCTCTGCAAAAATAAACTGGGGAAAAAGCGAGGCTCTGATGGTGGGGGAGAAACTAGAAAATCAGCTTACGCTGCCTGGTGGGTTGATTTGGAAAAAAGGAGGTTTTAAGTATCTTGGTGTCTTTATTGGAAATCAGCAGTTTGAGCAAAAAAATTGGGATGGGGTCATAGAGAAGATTAACGGGAGACTAAACAAGTGGAAGTGGCTAATGCCAAGAATATCTTTTAGAGGAAGAGTGCTCATTTTAAATAATCTTGTTTCCTCATCCCTGTGGCACCGCCTCATGTGCATGGACCCCCCTGCTGGTTTGTTGTCCAAAATTCAGTCTGTTTTGGTGGACTTTTTTTGGGGGGGTGGACTCCACTGGGTTCCTCAAGCCCTGTTATTTCTTCCCAAAGAGGAGGGGGGGCAAGGAGTGATTCATTTAGCTAGTAGAGGTGCTGCTTTTAGACTGACTTTCATACAGAGACTGCTGACGGGCCCCCAGGACCTGGTATGGAGGCCTTTGGCCTGTGTTATTTTACAGAGAGTCCTTGGGCTTGGGCTAGACCTCCCTGTGTTTTTAATGGATTTTAAGAACTCTAATGCACTGTCTTTACCCAGTTTTTACCGCAGTCTCTTTTCAGTGTGGACTCTTTTTAAAAAACAAAGAGGGCCATGCGATTCCCTCTACTGGTTGTTGAGGGAGCCGCTGGTTTTTGGTGGTCGCCTTGGTGTCCTGCCGGGAGTTGGAAGGACCTTCCTTGATAGGCTGTGTTCCAGGAACGTTCTCACTCTGAAGCAAGTGGTGGAACTGGCTGGTCCTGGCCTCAACAACGCCTCAGCTTTAGCAGCTCATCTTGGTGTCAGGTCGAATCGTTTCATCGATGGTCTTCTTGCACACTGGAAACAGGAGCTTCATGGACTTGAGCACTCCCTACTCTTGGACTTTAGCAATGGCACGCTGCAGCCGGAAAGCACTGACCCCTTTCCCTCTCTCACGCTCTATATGGACTTTGACGTCGCTCCTTGCTCCTTACTGGCATTCTGTGCTCCCACTGGTGTGGACTTTGGAGGAGCCAGTGGTAAGGCTCTCTACAGACTGGTGGTGATGGCACTCAACAAGGACAGATTGAACACCTGTGTGGAAACTCCTTGGAGAGCCTATTTTAAACTAGGAAAAGGGCATCGGCCTGCCTGGAGGGCTCTTTATAAAGCCCCTCTCCCTAAGAGGCATGGAGACTTACAGTGGAGGGTCTTGCATGGTATTATAGCAGTCAATGCTTTTGTTTCTGTGATTAACAGCAGTGTCAGTGATCAGTGTGTTTTTTGTTCCTCTAGGGAGACTGTTTTTCATTGTTTTATTGAATGTCAGCGCCTGAGTGGCCTCTTTGAACTTCTCACAGAACTTTTTCATATTTTTAAGGAAGTTTTCTCTAAGCAGGTTTTCATTTGTGGTTTTATGTACAATCGTCGTTTTAAGCAGAAGTGTCAACTACTGAACTTTGTTTTAGGGCAGGCAAAGTTGGCTATCTATGTAAGCCGGAGAAGAAAACTTGAGAATGTTGAGAGTGATGTTGATGTCAAAATTTTATTTGTGAGGCTACTTAAAGCCAGAATCAGGCTGGACTTTCAGTTTTTTATGGGGAATGGGGATGTGGAAGGTTTCAGGACCCTCTGGTCCCTGGAGAATGTCCTCTGTTCAGTTCATGATGGACAGCTTTTTTTTGGGCGTTTTTTGGGGGATTTATTTTTCTGTGTAACATAGCATGATATAGAAATTGTATTGACTGATGGACAAGTGTGTTTATTAAAGATCTTTTAAAAATCAAAATCTCTCTCTCTCTCTCTCTCTCTCTCTCTCTCTCTCTCTCTCTCTCTCTCTCTCTCTCTTTTTATAGTCAGGTCTATCACATTAGTTACACACCCAAACCAACATTCTCACACACACTTTTGATAGTACATTTTAGGAGATCGGTAACGTGAATAGCGGATGGCCTGTTCCCGTCAGAATTAAACTGGCCAATCAGACAGTCGCGCACAAGCCCATCCTATTGTACGGGGGGTTGGTCCAACCCGCCAACCCGAGAAGATAAATGTATGTCGCACCCGGAAGTCGTGGTCAGTGTGGCGACGCTCCAGAGGGAGCTGCGTCATGCTGCACCCAGCGTTGCATGCTTTACTTGTGACCTCCAAATAAATGTTCCATCTTTAAATTGAAGAAATCTCCGGCTTGTTCTTGGATCTTTCAATCAAAGAATTGGGTTTTTTCTAACAACCATATAAAGAGTTGTTCAGAACTCTTTTTAAGAACTCCTTATAAGGAGCTCTTATGAGGAGACCCCAACTCCCAGCGGTAACACCTTTGTTCACCTCTGTGTTCATTTAATAGCCCCCCAAGGATGTTCAATAAAGATTTCCCCTCCTAAACTCCAACATATCTGGGGAGGCTGAAATTTACAGGGGTTATTGGGCTTAATATTATAGCTCTAAATCCAAATTTTTAGCCCCCAAAGTGTTACGATGCTGGGAACTGGTAGGAGAGCCGTGCTCATGCTCAAAGTTAATTTCTGATTATTTTCTGTATTTTCTTCATCCTGGTTTTGTTTTTGTTTTACGTTAGTTTTGAATGTAGGATGTTTATTAGTTGCCTTTTATCTCTGCTTATATTTTTGCTATGTTTGCCCCTTGCAGTGCAAAGATGAGATGCCAGAAGCCGGCAGTGAGTTTGTTATTTTAGCAGCAAAAGTGGCAAAATAATGTGCCACGAGCGGCAAAACACAAGCACTATACATACGACCCCGGAGGGTGAATAACAGAAGAGAAATAAAACGTCAAATACAAAACTTACATGAAAATAGCAAGGGCGAAATCTAATGCGGAAAAGGACTGGCTTCAGACGTAGGGAAACCAGTCTGGATACGGCAAAGTCGCAGTGAGGACTGAGCCTCCACTGCGATCTTAAATAGAACATGAATTAATTACAAACAGGTGAGGAGCCAAGTAATGAATAAAACACAAGCAGCTGTGACAGGTCATGAGCAGGCTTGACAGCCGGAAGTCCTGCCACGGCACTGTCAAAATAAAAGCACAAATAACCATAATCACAATATCCCCAAATAAAGAGACAAAAAAGGAGAAAATAACAAATGACTCCAGCGCGGCGCAGACCCATGCTGGGGATCACCACAGTTTTGAGTTCCTGCTATTATTATCCCTATAGCTTTAGTCATTTATTTTGTGCATCTACTACCATCTAGTTTCTTATTGTAATTATTTTCCTATTAGACATGAGCCTACCCTCACGGTCACTCTCTGTTCTCTTTCTGTATTTTGTTATTAGTATTTCAGGATTTGTATCTTGGTTTGGTATTCAATATATCATCACCCTTATAATCCATTTTTCCCTGTTATAATTATTTGGTCTGTTTCTTATTTTGTAATTATTCCTTACCTTTAGTCAGTCATTCTTTTGCACATTCCCCTGTGCTTTTGTTTCTGACAGTGCCCCGTGTTACTTCCTTGTTTGGTTCAAGTTCATGGGCTGTCACAGCGGACAGCTGTTAGTAATTAGGTCAACTTCCTCACTCATGTGACCCACGTTCTTCATCTGTGTATCCTCTGTACCTATTTAAGCCCCGCTGCAATACAGTCTCATTGCAGCGGCATACTCTGTATTCTGACAGGAATCCCCAGTCAGTCTTCCTCTTGCGGATGAGCTCCATCCGGCTCTCTTTTCATTTTTCCTCCTGGCGTTTCTGTACGCCTCAGCCTGGGTCTGGCCAGGCTGTCCTGTTGCTTATTTCCCTCAGACGTAAGCCCCATGCTGTTCCTCCTGTAACTGCCTTTTGTGTAAGTTTAATGTTTTCGTATATTTTCGTACTTCATTTTTTGTCCTTATTAAATGTGCAAACTCACAGCATGCATTTGGTGTCCTCAATCCGCCTCGTCAGGGCAATTATGACACAAAGCCCCCAAACATACCTGGGGAGGCTGAAATTCAGGGATGCACACCCTCGTAACCTCAGCAAAGCACATATCAGATCTGAGGTCAGTCCGACAAACAGTTCGAGAGATATGTGAGGAACAGACAGAATGAGACACAGACAGAGAATCCTTGCATTATAGTATTATTACTTTTTCCACATAGGGCCAGGTAGGTTTTGATAGCTGTTTTCCCTTCCCACTGCGGTCACATAAACAGAATCTTCTTTTGAGTTCTCCACCTCATTTGAAATCCTTTCAAAAAATTATTAAATAGTAAATAGTCATCTTTTGATATCAAATATATTAAAAGAATATGGTATGTACAGTCCAGTGTGTGTACACAGAACATTACAGACATTGCTTAAATTTATTTGCCAAATGGTCAGTTTTTCTACAGCATGTTTGTTGAAAAAAAAAAAAAACAGGAACAGATAGTTTTATTATTGAATGCCATCAATGATTAATTTAAACAGAGAAGTTGAAAAGACCAAGAACCTTTCAACACATCTGGAAGAAGCGTGTTAGCAAATCTCTAAGGATTACCAGATTTACCAACTGCCTAACTGTGTGTTGGGGTGTGTGTCTTAGCATCCATTAGTATGAGGATTGAGTTACTGTGCTAGTGTGTCATGACCTATTAGAATTGTTGTTTCTGTACCTTTTAACTTGGCATTCGTTCGACGAGCAAAGTAAGAATTTCATTGCTCAGGAAATGTAGCGTTTCATAACTGTGCACATGATAATAAAGCCTTTGAATCATGAATCTTTGAATCTTTAATACCAGAGTTTCCAACAGGTACCATACAGTACATTATTTATATAGATGCTTTACTGGAATTTTCCCACTTTCTCATTTTCTGCCACAGGAAACAAGCAGGATAACTTGTTAGATCTTCATGCATTTCAAACAGGCATTTTTTTTGTAACTTGTTTTTTTCAAGACAGAAGGCACAGAAAAAAAAAAGCTTGTGGATTTGAGATTAAGCACCTCAAGGGTACCTTTCATGGTGGGTGCAAGGATAGTTGATTAGTCTATTGAATCAATATCTCTTTGAAAATCAATAAAGCCCTTTGCTCACCAGGTATATCCAATCCAGTAAGGTCCTGAGAGGCATGAAATACAGAGGCTCAAATATAACTAACACAGAAAGAAAAGTGATGTTGCTGAACTGATGGCAATCCCAGGAGTTTTAGGCCCTAAGAGGAATGGTATAAACCCACACAATACTTTAGAGGGAGAAACAAACTCTAGCCAGGGGATATACACAGTGGGACACTCGCTTTACTGGAATAATAAAGAAGCAAAGCCAAAAGCAGTGCTCAGCAAAGCCCATCACATTTTACATAACAAAGCCTCATCACTGTACCAGAATCTCTGTCTGAGACAAGGAGATGGATTTGTAGAAAATCTACACCAAAGTACACACAAACAAAATCATTTGCTTACACACCAAAATCCTGTCACCTTCCTAGACTTTTTTTGAGTTTAGTACAGAACAGCTAAAATAAAAGATGTATGTGTTAGCTGATAAGAGCTAGCATAGGTCCAATGAACTTAAGTTCTGCTACAGAAGTCTTTGGGATGGAGTGGAACTTGGCACAAGTGCCACCTTAAGTTGAATTTGCATGGTAACAGAAAGTGGTAGACCAAACACCACAAATTCCAGGTCGGCCCTCAATGAATGATGTAGGAGATGCTCTACTTCTTTACTGTGTTCAGCCATTGTGTCAATAATCAGAGTTGCTCTGAAGAGAGCAATTCTCAGAATGAATGCTGAATCAGATCAAAATCACATCAAATCAAATTTTACTTATAAAGCATATTTCATGCATATGGCAGACTCAGTGTGCTTTACAACAACAAAAATACTCAAAAAAATAATATACAAAATATACATGGGGGGAAATAATTATTTGATCCCCTGCTAAATTTGTAAGTTTACCCTCTTACAAAGAAATGAACAGTCCATAATTTTTATGGTAGGCTTACTTTAACAGAGAGACAAAAGGTCAACCAAAAAAAATCCATAAAAATATTAAGGGTTATAAATTAATTTGCATTTGGTCGAGGGAAATAAATATTTGATCCCCAAGCCAAATGTGTCATGAATCGCCATTTTTAAGGGTTATGAAGGACACCAAACGCTTGCTGTGAGTTTTGCACATTTATTAACAGAAAGACGAATGTAACATAAAACACTACACTTACATATAATGGGGAGAATGAAGGCGCAGGAGGAGAATGGGGCTTGATGTCTACAAAAGAACAGAATAACGTGGAAAAAACTCAGGCTAAGGCGTGTGGGAACGCTGGCCAAAAAAAGAGATTAAACCAGCTGGAGCACACCCGAAAGGATATGGGGCTCACGGCTGGAAAATGTGGGGAAAAGAGAACTTTACCTGGACGGAGCTCACCCGAGCTCCTCGGCACACAAACTTGCTCACTCAGGGTTTTGGCAGATACCTCTGAGGAGGCAAACAGTAGAACACAGCATCGGGGAAACATTGTTGTGTCCTTAAATAGGTAAATGGATAAATGATAGATGAATAACAGGTGTGGGTACATGAATGGGAAAATAATCAGACCAACAACTGACAGCTATGCAGCCCATGAAACAGAGTTTGACAGCCGGATGCTGCACAGCACTGTCGAAATAAAACCACAGACCAGAAACTAAATAACAACACAAGAATAAGTGTAAACTTAAATAAGTGTAAACTTGAAGTTTCAGCTCCCTCCACAGATTTTCTATAGGATTAAGGTCCGGAGACTGGCTAGGCCACTTGAGGATCTTAATGTGCTTCTTTGTGAGCCACTCCTTTGTTGCCTTGGCCGTATATTTTGGGTCGCTGTCATACTGGAAGACCCATCCACGACACATCATCAGTGTTCTAGCTGAGGCCATGAGGTTCTCATCCAGGATTCTACAGTACATGGCCCTGTTCATTGGCCCCTCAATATGAAGTCTTCCTGTACCCTTAGCTGAAAAACAGCCCCAAAGCAGAATGTTTCCACCGCCATGTTTGACAGTGGGAATGGTGTTCTTGGGGTCATATTCAGCATTTCTCTGCCTCCAAACACAGCAAGTTGAGTTGATGCCAAAGAGCTCAATTTTGGTCTCATCTGACCACTCCACATGCTCCCAAGCCTTCTCTCAGTCATTCAGGTGTTCACTGACAAACTTCAGATGAGCCTGTACACATGCCTTCATGAGCAGGTGGGCCTTGTGAGCACTTGCAGGATCTCAATCCATTATGGCGAAGTCTGTTACCAATGGTTTTCTTGGTGACTGTGGTCCCAACTCCCTTGAGATCATTAACAAGCTCCTCCTGTGTAATTCTGGGTTGATCCCTCAGCTTTCTCAGAATAATCCTTACCCCACAAGGCGAAATCTTGCATGGAGCTCCAGAGCGAGGGCGATTGACTATATTTGACTTGTATTTCTTCCACTTTTGAATTATCACACCAACAGTGATCTCTTTCTCACCAAGCTTCTTGCTGATAGTCTTGTAGCTCACTGCAGCCTTGTGCTAGTCTACAATCTTGTCTCTGACATCCTTTGCCTGCTCTTTGGTCTTGCCCATGGTGGTGGAGAAGTTTGAATTGAAGAGAATGATTATGTGACAGGAGTCTTTCATACACATAACAAGTTGACATTAGGAGTACCTTTGTAAAGGGACAGGACTAATTTAAGTGCCTCATGGATGAATGAATGAATGAATGAATTTATTTCGGATAGTACAGTACAGGTTAAAAGAAACTGTATAATATAACAACAAGGTCAAATTAGACAAAGACTCCTTCTACTAAACAATTCCACGTGAGTTATCCGAAATGGGTCATGGCTGAAGCCGCAGCTTATATTGCCCACCCATATTCCATCCAAGAATTCAAAGAAAAAAGAGTAAACAAGACAAGAGTGATTACAATTTAGAACAAAGCTAAGACAAAGTGTGACTGAGAGGAAAAAAAAAAAAAGAAAAAAAAAAAAGAAAAAAGAAAACTAAGCTAAGCTAAGTTAAGCGGTTACTATTCAAGACAAATCTAAGACAGAATGTCACAGAGAGAGAAAAAAAACCAAAAAACTAAGCTACAACACAACACAGGCTGGATATGTCAATCCTTATGTGAGTTTACATGTCGTCTTGTAAATATGTTTGGAATATTTCTTCCTTTAGTTTTTGTTTAAATTGTCCAAGCGTTGTACATGATTTTAATTCAGGTCCATAATCATTCCATAATCTGACTCCTTGCACTGAAATACAGTGTTGCTTGGTGGTTGTTCTCACTGTAGGCTTTTGAAATACAGTATACATGTCCCTCTGAAGTGATATCGTTTCTCCCTTGTTTGGAACAACTTTTGGATATTTGCGGGCAGTGATAAATTCTTCACTTTGAACATTATTATTGCGGTTTTAAAGTCAACCAGATCTTTCAACTTGAGAGTTTTTTGTTTAAGAAAAAGTGGGTTTGTTGGTTCCCTGTAAGCTGCTTTGTTTATTATTCTAATAGCTCTCTTTTGAAGCATAAAGAGTGGATATATGTTTGTTTTGTATGTATTTCCTCATACTTCATTACAATATGTCATGTATGGGAGTATTAATGAATGATACAAGGTGTATAGTGTGGGTTGATTCAGCAAATATTTCACTCTGTGTAATATTGCAATTGATTTGGAAACTTTACCTTTGATATAATTAATATGTGACTTCCAACACAGTTTGTTATCAATTATTACTCCAAGGAATTTAGTTTCAGATACCCTTTCAATCTCTACACCATTTACACTGAGTTTGGGTACTGGATTGTTGTGATGGTTGTTAAAGACTATAAATTTTGTCTTACTTAAATTGAGCGTTAATTTGTTTGAATCAAACCACAGTTTAAGCTTTCCTAATTCCTTCCCGAGTGTATCCAGAAGTTGTTCCAAATTGTTTCCACTGCATAGCAGATTAGTGTCATCGGCAAACAATATTAAGTCCATTTTTTCTGAGACTTTACATATATCGTTTATATACATATTGAATAATAATGGTCCCAAAACTGAACCCTGTGGGACTCCACAGGTGACCTTCAGCAACTCTGAGTTTTTGTTGCTAACGCATACATACTGATATCTATTCTTTAAGTAACTACTTAACCAGGACAGTGCTACCCCTCTAATACCAGAATTTTGTAGTTTCTTTAATAATAAATTATGATCTACTGTATCAAATGCTTTTTTAAGATCTAGGAATACTCCAACTGAATACTCTTTATTTTCAATGGCTGTTGATATTTTTTCTGTAAATTCCATTAGGGCATATGCAGTTGTCCTCTTGTGTCTGAACCTATATTGCTGCTCACATAATAAATCATTCTTCAGTATGAAGTTGTCAATTCTCTCATAGAATATTTTTTCAAGTATCTTGGAAAATTGCGGTAATAGTGAAATTGGTCTATAGTTTGAGAGTTCCCCTCTGTCGCCCGTCTTGTATATTGGAATTACTTTAGCTATTTTCATTGCATTGGGAAATATACCTGATTGGAGAGACAGGTTGCAGATATACGTCAGTGGTTTTACTATGCATTCGATAACAGTTTTGACTAGTAGCATGTCGATACCATCACAGTCAGTAGATGTTTTACTTTTGAACGATTTAACAATTTCAATGACCTCTCTTTCGTCTGTGTTCTTTATGAAGATGGAGTCTTTTACAGCAGTGTTACTGCATATTGTATCACCTGTTGGCACCGTAGTGGGTATTTCTCGGGCCAGTTTAGGTCCAATGTTAACAAAAAAATTATTAAATTCATCTGCAGGTGAAGCAATATTCACACTCTGAGTCATTTTATTATTTTTTGGAATATTAGTTGGGTAGCTTGTATTTCTGCTTTTATTTCCAAGGATACTGTTGAGTATTGTCCATGTATTTTTAATATTGTCTCTGTTTTTCTCCAGTTCATTACTGTAATAGTCTCTTTTACTACATCTTATTATATATGTTAACTTATTTTTGTATGTTTTATACCGCTGCTCTGCTTCTTTTGTTCTTTTCTTTAGGAAAGCTTTATATAATAAATTTTTCTTTTTACACGCCTTTTGTAGTCCTTTGGTTAACCATGGCTTATTAGCAAATTTGTGTTTAAGCTTTTTTATTACTAATGGGCAGTTTTTTTCATAAAGAGTGGTTACAATGTTTATAAATGTGTCATAGGCTTCATTTACATCTGATACATAGACTTCTGTCCAGTCTTGCTTCAGCAAGTCCTCTTTAAGAGAACTGATTGCATTTGGTGATTTGTGTCTGAACGATTTTGAAGTTTTTTCTGCGTTGGGCCCCGTGTGGCCATGGATAAGTGCAAAGGTTGGCAAGTGGTCACTTATATCATTTATCAATAATCTACTTTCTATTTTCTTATCGAAAACATTGACAAACAGGTTGTCAATAAGTGTAGCAGAGTGAACTGTGATTCTACTGGGATGTGTTATTGTGGGATATAGACTCATGCTGTACATAGAGTTCATGAACTCTGTAACTACATTTTGTTGATGAGGATTCAGTAAGTCAATATTGAAATCTCCACAAATTGCTACCATTTTCTTACTAGTAATATTATTGTACAGCTCGACTAATTTATCTCTGAATGTCTCAATGCAAGTTCCCGGCGTTCTATATATGCAGCTTATGATTAGATTTGTTGTTTTGTCTAGGTCAATCTCAACAGTAACACCTTCCAAAATCCCTGGCAGTGCTAAGGACATTTCATTTACAAGCTTACACCTGTACAGGTCATCAATATACAGTGCAACACCACCACCCTTTTTTTGAGTTCTGTTAATATAAAACATCTGATATCCCTCTATTGCCATCAGGGGAGCCTGCTCTTCGTTAAGCCAAGTTTCAGAGACTGCAAAAATGGATACATAACTGGTGTGTGAATTCTTGCTGGTTGGTAGGGATCAAATAGTTATTTCCCTCGATCAAATGCAAACGAATTTATAACCCTTATTTGATGTTTTTCTAGATTTTCTTTTGTTGATATTCTACCTCTCTCTGTTAAAATAAACCTACCGTAAAAATTATGGACTGTTTATTTCTTAATAAAGATGTAAACCTACAAATTCAGCAGGGGATCAAATAATTATTTAACCCACTTTATATACTGTATACTGTTCACACTCAGACACCTAATCTAAAGCTGTAGTAAAAAAAAAAAAAGTTTTTAACTTTTTTTTTTTTTTTTTTTTTTAACCTGAACATCAGCTAGTTTCTACTTTTGGTTATACAGATAGACTGCTGGCTACAGATTATCATTGCTCTTTTCTTTGGTGGGATAGAAAGCTCACATCAAATGGTAGTTAGTTAAAAAACAGATGTCTTTGTTTTGGAATTTATCTTGAATAAATCTTTAACCTCTTGCACGCCGTTGTACCGCGGACGGGCAAGTCTCTGCGTCCTAGAGCGCACGAGGGTGCTCTCGTGCACCCTCGTGCGCTCTAGGATGCATGATGGAGATGGTGATGTAGGTGGTGATGGCGTCCAAGCGCGCACTGAAAATAAAAGCTGCAGACACAGCCGCGAACAGATTAGTTCATCTGATTGACCTCTCATTCGACTAATAAGAGCCTTGAATTGGGTTTCTGAAACCTTGAAGAACCAATGACTGAAAACCTAGCAAGAAGGACCCGCCTACCAACGCTGTGAATGCAGTGAGCCAATTGAAGCAGAGAAGTTCGCGAGCTGTTTTTTTTTTAAGGCTGGGTGAAGACTGACTGCTGCAGCGGATCAAAAAAGGACCCGCAGGAAGAACCCCACAGACCCAGCAGCATGGAGACCATCCACAAATGCAACCTGTGTGACAGGGAGTGCCATTCGCGCATCGGCATGTTCGGCCACAGGCGGTGCTTATTTTGTTTTCGTTCCAGCAGAGTAGACGTTATGATTTCTTCCATGGTCATAGACTGACGGAGGCTGACGACAAAGGCTGAGTGACACACACGCCTTCGCCAGTCTTTTTTAAATTACTACTGTTATTTGTTTTGAAAAATTGTTCGCCAAAAACCGCAATCATGGAAGCACAAAACCGCAATAATGGAATTATGTTTTGATCGGGTCGCGAGACCAGAACCACGAGCGGACCAGCGTCGTGTTCGTCTGACAGTGGGGAAGAGAAGTTCGCCAGGACACTGCTGTGAAGAGGTAAGGTGTTAGCTAAAGCTAAATTATTCTTAAAGCTAAATTAAATAAGCTAAATTATTCTTTATTCCTGAAAATTGTAATCCAAAATGACTTTTGACCGATCGATAAATTACAACTGTGCGGCGCACGAAGTCTGAAGTTCGTGCGCCGAGGTACACGGTTCATTCGTCACGTCCAGACCGTGAATGCCACCCTCCCCCCCGCTATTCTTCTGTAGCGAGGGGGGGGAGCAGCGGTGACTGCGCTGCTGTCGCCACATCGCCATATGAGACTAATCCGTCATGTAGCGATGGGCGATGTCCGTACTCTGTAGCGAGGGGGGGGGCAACCCCCCCCCCCCACATACACACAGACACAGCCCTGAGTGTGACCTTTCATTAGAGCCCAAAATGAAGCTTCTACATTGAATCATTCAAAAGTTACAGACGTTTTTCCAAACTGTGCCATTTGGCACAATTTGGCACAGTTCCAAAACGCCTGGGAACAACCTGAGGAAAAAGCTGTGTAATATATTCATTTTTTGTGGTATTGTTACAAAATTTGGACCTCAGCTGGATAACACTTGGTTTGACATTTCTGTTACATTTTCCAGCCCGGATCTGAAGCTGTGTGTTATTTGCAAGCATTTGTATCCAAAAAAACACCCAGACCAAATTTATTTTCTTCAAGTTCAGTATGTTTAGATGACTGTAACTCAGTGGCCGGAGCACTTAGAGAGATTATGACTGTTTTGCCAAAAAATTCAAAGTGTTTTCTTTTAAATGAGACCAACCCCATGAAGATGCTGCAAAGGGTTGAATAACAGCTTTGGATTTAATTTGGGCACATTATTTTTTGGCGTTTTTAGGGAAATTGACCGGAGTGCAAGGGGTTAAACCAAAGGATTGCTCTCAATTAAATGGTGGTGGGCCTCATCACCAACAATGACGAGGCCAACTGCAGAAATGAGGTGAGCCAACTGGTCCAATGGTGTAAAGACAATAATCTCTTCCATAACTTGGGATGAACCAAGGAGATTGTGGTCAACTTCAGGAGGGGACACACACAGCATCCCCCTCTGATCATTGATGGAGCAGTCGTAGAGAGGGTGAGCAGCACCAAGTTCCTGGGGGTGCACATCTCTGAGGACCTCTCCTGGTCCAACAACACTACATCACTGGCCAAGAAGGCTCAAACTTGCCTCTGTTTCCTCTGCAAACTGAGGAGAGCACAAGTCCCACCCCCCATCGTGTGCTCATTCTACCAGGGCACTGTTAAGAGCATCCTCACCAGTTGCATCACAGTGTAGTATGGAAACTGCACCACCTCCTGCCAGAAGACACTACAACACACAGTGAAAGCAGCCAGCAAGATCATTGGTGCCCGTCTCCCACCCCCCGCAAACATCTACCTCATCCGCAGAGCCATCAGCATTGCAGGCGACACCTCCCATCTCTCACACTCCCTCTTCAGCCCCCTGCCCTCAGGGAAAAGGTACTGGAGTCTCCGGGCCCGCTCCAAAAGACTGCTAAACAACTTGTGTTATGTATGGAAAAGCTGGTGATGAATGAGGGAAGACGAGGGTAGCTTCGAACACAGCTTTATTAGTGGTTGAACTTGCGGTTACACGACAGTCACCTGGTGTGGGCATCAGGCGCAAGAGGCCGTGCCATGGCGGCTCGCCCCGTTATATAGGGCAGTGCGGTGACGTGGCAGGAAGTCTACGTCACCACACTGCACTTCACAATAAAGTGCCTAATTACACATACAACATTCCCTCCCCCCTTTAGAAAGTCCAAAAACATACATACAATTGAAAGCCACCCCAATTTGAGACCCGAATCACACTCTAAAATAGCGAAAACTAATGTACTCAATTGGCCTAACACACTCACACAAAACAACCTAAAATAGGGCTGGTGGGTGAACTGCCACACAGCCCGCACAGCATGGTGGCTTATTCTGCCACCAAATAAACTAAGAGACCTTCATTAATTAAAATCACTGCCGTGCTCCTAAACTAACATAAAACACATATATACAACCCCATAATATAACATGCACACACAGAACTATAAACAATACTCTACAACACAGTCACTTGGGTGGGAGAGGTAGAACCGACATGGGGAGGCCCAGGGCAGCTCCTCAGCAAGTGTGCCCCTGGAAGCACCAAACCCCTGGGACAATGGCTGATCTTCTGGACAATGGAGCCCAGTTTCCACACCTCCAACACTGACTCCCTTCCAGACTCATCACCTGGAGTGTCTTACTGGACACGCCGAAGCTGATTGGCATGCCTCGATGAGCCATCAGACAACCGGAAGTATGCTGCACCCAACTTTGCCACTATTCGCAGACATCCTCAGTGTTTTGCTGGCTGTCATTTGGCCCATCTTCGCCATGGGCGTTCATCACCCCAAACCTGAACCAAGTTCAAAATCCTTAGTGGGTCCCAGCTCGGCCTGACGTGCTGCTGCTGAGCATGCGGTAACTCCATGCTCGTTGGTCTGGCCCCGTCCTCTTCTAAAAACATTGCAGCAGTCACCATCGTAGCACCAGACTCCCCATCCAACTGCAACCAAGCTCGGGAGCCATCTGGGGCTTGCATGGTGTCACTCGCCAATGCGGGCGCCTCGCCCCCACATTCGGTACCTCCCTCTACCATGTCCTGGGCGCCAGCACTGAGACCCTCCTGCGCTGAACCTTAGTGAAACTGGTCCTGCTTGACCGCTGGAGTGCCCAGTAGCTCTTCGTCCCACACAATGTCCTCTTCGACCACCAAAACCAGAGGGTTCCAGCGGCCACAACCCGACCATTCGTTCATGACACCATCTTTAATGGCGAAACCCAGTCCGCAAGATAGGTCACAGACCATGATGTTATCGCTGCGCGCTGCCACCTGGAACGTGAAGTTAACCATCTTCGCAGACTTGTAACAAGCTGTTAACTCCAAAGTCCCAACCATGCACTGCCTGCTACCTCCATAGCCATATAACAGCAGTGGGTTACCTTTAATCCTGTAGTGGGGGAAGAACTTCTTCATCGTGGCCCAATTCAGCATCGACCGCACCGCCACCATGTCAAGCAGCAGTGGAATTTCGACTTTGTCTAACTCCACTGAGCAACATGTGTACCCGTTAGTGCTGGAGCGCACCGTATGGATGGTTGTCGGGGGTGGGTGGGGTGGAATCTTGCGTGGGCTCTCCAGCTCAGATAAGCGGCACACTCTAGCATAATGGTTCAAGTGTCCACATCTGCTAGGTTTTCCTCTTGCCGGGCAATCCTTTGCCTTATTGTAGTGCGTTGCGGACCCACAACCCTTGCACAGGGGTTTTCCCGGGGCATCCCTTCATCTGGCAGCATTGGTTTCCATGACATCATCATCCAAGCTATCCTCACTTTCCGAATGCGCAACATTTCCCACGGCGGGCAGCTCCAGCGGTCTCTGTGACTGGCTCCAGGTTAGCTACAAAGCTAGCATGTTAAACTGTTAACAGCTCCGGCTGAAAAGAAGGCAAGTGTATATTACATATTTCTAAGCAGGCACGGACAGTGCACGTCATGCTGCATAGCCGCTGCAAACCTCCTCTCATTCAGCAGAAAACACAACAATTTTATGACACAGCGATGGGGTAGCCAGGGTAAGGCAGCCCAAACAGAAGAAAAAACACAATGTTAAACAGACTGGTTTAAGCTCTTACCGACCAGGAGGATAGAAAGAGGAAGAATGGGTGTATGCAAGGGTTATATATAAGGTGTGCATCCACAGGTGTGATTAATTTGGTATAATACCCCTGTCCCGAGAATCATAGTCATGTATTCACAGCGCTTCACCTTTTCCATTTTGTTATGCTACAGTCATTCTAAAATGAATTAAACTATTTTTTTCCTAAAAAAAAATCTACACACAATATCCCATAATGACAACGTGAAAAATGTTTTTGAGATTTTTGCATATTTATTAAAAATTTAAAAAAACTAAGAAATCACATGTACATAAGTATTCACAGCCTTTGCCATGAAGCTCAAAATTGAGCTCAGGTGCATCCTGTTTCCACTGATCATCCTTGAGATGTTTCTACAGCTTAATTGGAGTCCTCCTGTGGTAAATTCAGTTGATTGGACATGGTTTGGAAAGGCAAACACCTGTCTATATAAGGTCCCACAGTTGACAGTGCATGTCAGAGCACAAACCAAGTATGAAGTCAAAGGAACTGTCTGTAGACCTCAGAGACAGGATTGTCTCGAGGCACAAATCTGGGGAAGGGTATAGATAAATTTCTGCTGCTTTGAAGGTCCCAATGAGCACAGTGGCCTCCATCATCCTTAAATGGAAGAAGCTCGGAACACCAGGACTCTTCCTAGAGCTGGCCAGCTGTCTAAACTGAGCCATCGGGGGAGAAGGGCCTTAGTCAGGGAGGTGACCAAGAACCCGATGGTCACTCTTTCAGAGCTCCAGCGTTCCTCTGTGGAGAGAGGAGAACCTTCCAGAAAGACAACCATCTCTGCAGCAATCCACCAATCAGACCTGTATGGTAGAGTGGCCAGACGGAAGGCACTCCTTAGTAAAAGGCACATGGCAGCCCACCTGGAGTTTGCCAAAAGGCACCTGAAGGACTCTCAGACCATAAGAAACAAATATTTTCTGGCCTGATGAGACAAAGATTGAACTCTTTGGCATGAATGCCAGGTGTGATGTTTGGAGGAAACCAGGCACCGCTCATCACCAGGCCAATACCATCCCTACAGTGAAGCATGGTGGCGGCAGCATCATGCTGAGGGGATGTTTTTCAGCAGCAGGAACTGAAAGAATAGTCAGGATAGAGGAAAAGATGAATGCAGCAATGTACAGAGACATCCTGGAAGAAAACCTGCTCCAGAGGGATCTTGACCTCAGACTGGGGTGACAGTTCATCTTTCAGCAGGACAACAACCCTAAGTACACAGCCAATTTATTAGTGGAGTGGCTTCAGGACAACTCTGTGAATGTCCTTGAGTGACCCAGCCAGAGCTCAGACTTGAATCCAATTGAACATCTCTGGAGAGATCTGAAAATGGCTGTGCACGACACTTCCCATCCAACCTGATGGAGCTTGAGAGGCGCTGCAAAGAGGAATGGGCGAAACTGCCCAAAGATAGGTGTGCCACGCTTGTGGCATCATATTCAAAAAGACTTGAGGCTGTAATTGCTGCCAAAGGTGCATCAGCAAAGTATTGAGCAAAGGCTGTGAATATTTATGTCCATGTGATTTCTTAGTTTTTTATTTTTAATAAATTTGCAAAAATCTTGAGGAAAAAAATGAATTTATTCCATTTTGGAATAAGGTTGTAACATAACAAAATATGAAAAAAGTGAAGCACTTTCCAGATGCACTGTATTTTGTCTTTTGTAGGCACATGATCATTCCCTGCAAGAAAGTGAAAATATATCCCAACAATAAGCCATGGGTATCCATTACTGTTGAGTCCTGTTTATAAAGAAAGAGAACTGCTTTTGAATAGGGAACAGCATTTGATCAGCTTTCAGCTACGAAAGAGATGAAGACTGAAATACTAAAAGCCAAACAAAACTATAACTCAAAATTGGAGGATAAAATGGCTGCAAATAATCTTGGTTCAGCCTGGGCGACAATGAAAGCCATGACAGGACTGCAAAATACAGGGTGTAACAACTGTGTCCTTTTAGATGGTTTTAGCACAGATTGATTTGGCTAATGCTCTTAACTGTTTTTAATTGTCATTTTGATACTTTTGATTTTAGCAAAGAAGTTCTGGAACTAAGCCACAGCCGTAGGGACAACCAGCATTTTAAAATTATCCGGCAGGATACTGAAAGAGCATTCCTTTCAGTAAAAGTAAATAAAAAAACATGGTCCTGATAACATCTGTGGTCGTGTACTTAAAACGTGCTAAAGAACTGAGTCCTATATTTTGTTATGCTTTTAATACGTCCTTGCAAACACATATCCCCAGTCTTTGGAAAGATGCCGTTGTGGTTCCTGTCCCCAAATCCAACAGCCCAAAAATGTTGAATGATTTTAGACCAGTCACTCTAACCTCAGTTGTAATGAAGATTTTAGAGAAGCTGGTCAGGTCTGAGATTCTAAGGCAAACTGAAGCAGCATTTGATCCTATGCAGTTTGCGTATAGGCCCCACAGAGGTGTTGAAGATGCTACACTAACTTTGTTAGACATGCTTTTAAAACATTTGGACAAAAACAGAACACATGCCAGATTTTATTTGTAGACGTTTCTTCAGCTTTTAACACAATCCAGCCTCATATTCTGATCAAAAGGCTGACAGAGCACTTTAATTTAAGTAATAACTTGGTAGGCTGGATTCTTAATTTTTTGCCAAACAGAACCCAGGAGTAAATGGCACTTTGTCTGTCAGGAAATGTGCTTCCACCGGTTCACCACAAGGGTGTGTGTTGTCTCCCCTGTTGTTTATTCTGTACACAAACGTGTCAAAGTACATATGACAATAGAAAAATAATTAAATATGCGGATGATTTGCTAATTGTCAGTCTATTCAATGAGGATGAAACTACTCACGGCCCAATTATTGATGATTTTGTACAGTGATGTGATGAGTCTTACCTCCAGCTCAACATATCCAAAACAAAAGACATGGTAATTGACTTTAGGAAGAGGCCACATATGAATGATGCCACTGTAATAAAAAATCAAGCCATTGTGCAAACCTATAAATACCTTGGGGCCATAACTGATGAAAAACTGAACTTTGAAGCTAATTGTAATGCAGTGTGTTGGAAGGCTCACCAGTGTTTCTACTGTTTGAGAAAACTGTCACACTTTAATGTTGACAGAACCATTCTGACTATTTTTTGTTGTAATTTTATAGAATCTGTGTTGTCTTTCTCCTTGGTCTCATGGTTCGGTTAAATATCACTAAAGGACAGAAATTATCTGATTGTCTGAACCAACTTGTGAAACTGTCCAGTCAACTAACTGCTGAGTCTCAGCAGTTTCCAGCTTCCCTGTAAAATAAACAGGTACAGCGGATAGCTTCCTCCATTTTAAACGATGTCTTTCACCCCCTACACAATAACTTCCAACTTCTTCCCTCTGGATGGAGGTTTTTAGTCCTAAGGTGCAAAACAAAACGGTACAGCTTTGTCCCAGCTGACGTAACAACACGGAGCAAGCTGTAGTCACATTTTGCACATATTTATTTATTTATTTGGACAATTTATCTATCCTGGCCCAGTTCCAAAGTTATTTGATTATGACTTTATCTTTTAGATTTGTTTTAGGGGAACTTTGAGTACGTCTATTATTTTATTGTCTGCTTGTTTTATTGTTTCATTGCTTTTATCACTTGTTTTTAACATCCTGTATGTGGTAGGTCTTTTTTATATTGTGCCTGTATTTTCCTGTATGTTAATGGATGTCATGATCTTAGTGGCTGCAAAACAAGTCTACCTACAGGTACTAATAACCTAACCTAACCTAACCTAATCAAAGCTAATTTGTTCTAAGATTAGAGCATTTTTATGGGCTTTTTCAGGCTTATTAAGCTAACTAAAAAAATAACTTAGCAGACTGCTACAGCTTCACTGCCTAACAGTTAGGTACAGGAAATCATTCCTGCCACATGCCATTTCACTGTACAATAATTCACTCTGATGTTGAATTCTGGTCATAACTACGGTCTGTGTGACCACGGTCTGTGTGGAGTTTGCATGTTCTCCCCGTGTTGCGTGGGTTTACTCCGGGATTTCTCCGGTTTCCTCCCACATGCCAAAAACATGCATGTTAGGTTAATTGGCTGTTCTAAATTGTCCCTAGATATCTGTTTCCTATAGGCCCTTAGAATAGAGGGTTAGTATTAATGAAAGCGCTTTGAGTGGTCTTTGTGACTAGAAAAGCGCTATATAAGTGCAGGTTAGTTAGTTAGTTAGTTAGTAACTATGCTGCCATACTGCACCTTGCAGTCTAATTGGTACCACACATTTCACCCTGCACCTGATAGTCCTGCATTGTACAGCGGGTATGATTCATGTGTCTATACGGGTCATCATCTGTTCATCTATGATGCATGTAAGTTAGTTAGGCAGTTTTACTTTCCATGGGTAATCCCTTTGTCTATTATGCTGTGTGTGTTTCTGCCGTTTTGGTCGTCTACTGTCATGTTGCTGTTACACTGTAATTTCCCAGTTTGGGATTAATAAAGCACATCTATCTATCTATCTATCTATCTATCTATCTATCTATCTATCTATCTATCTATCTGTCTGTCTGTCTGTCTGTCTGTCTGTCTGTCTGTCTATCTATTGATCGATCTATGAGTGGACATAGTAGATAGTAATAGTAAAATTCAAAACTATGACATGCAAAAGCCAATCTACACATGTGAATGATATCCAGTTAAAACATGATATCACATCTAGCTACAAGATTTTTCTTAGATACAACTATGGTTCCCTCTGTGGATCATCACCTTATTGTGGTGGATAGGTCTGTATGCCCTAATGATCCCAGAAGCTATGTAAGTTATCAGGGGCAACTTGCTTCTGATAGGGTCTTCCAAGACAAACTGGTCCAGGGTGAAAGGCCAAACCAAGAGTGGTCCAGTAGATCCCTTTGGAAAAAGTTACAACAAGGACCCAGTGTATCCAAAGGAGCCACATGGGTCCGCCCTCCTAGAGGGATCATGGAGGATCATGGTGCAGTGTGAACCGGGTGGCAGTCTGGGCTGCTTGGACTGCTGCCTCCGCAACCCGGACCAACGGATAAGTGGTAGAAGATGAATGGATGGATGGATGGATGGGCAACTATGGCATTGATTTGAAAAGCCTACATTGCTTTTTTCTCTAGTTATCAAATTTACAAGGTTGGTGCTGACACCAATACTGCCGCCGCTGCCCATCCTAGCAGGGTGATGACAAAACCCCTTCAGCCTTTTAGAGGCTGAGGGGTAAAAATGGAATCTGAATTACATCACAGTGGTAGACTGAACCTAGCCTTAAGCCTGATTCACATTACATAACTTTCAGCTTGATAATTAGGTCTGCAGCTCGTTGTAGTTACACTTGGTTGTTTGATAGTTTTTTAAATCAAATTTTTATTATTTTGTCATAAATTTGAGATTTTATAATAAATTTGAGACCTTTTGTAATAGATTTTGGACATTTTCCCCCACATATGTGATTTTTTTCTACATAAATTTGTCATTTTTTCTCCCAAAACACTTTCCATTTTAAGTTTAAAAAATGTACACCCAAAGTAATTTACATGCCTTGTTTCTCATGGCTCCTTAGAAAATCCCCTGTGCCGCCCCACAGATTGGAAAGTATTGTGCTGCTGTAAGAAAACATGATATCAGAGGATCCTGACCACGCATACCTATGTACAGCAGAGTTGGGAATTAATTTGATAAACAGCAGCCATAATCTCAGGAGAGTAAATTTGAAAATCAGGGGTGTCACAGCATGCGTGCCCAACTGATGTGTTATCACCATGTCAAACACTCGCACTGTCTGGCTCTAGAAGCCGTCCTTATCTCCAGACGTACTGTCACACAAATCCCTGTAAATGAGTCCTAATCTGAGAGATCTGTGGCAGAATTTAGAGACACTTGTTTAATTCAGTGTATCCAGAACCACACCAGTAGTGTTTTAATTATAGAATCCAATTTGACTTAGACACTATCTCTGCTGTGTTTATTTCCTGTCATATCAGACTATTAAAACTTCAGGATTTCCTATTAACTTCCTCCAAAAATGTTTTAAGCATACCTTAATCTGCAAATCTCACCATTTCACACCCGTCTGAGGTCTCATGAGATGATAAGGGTATGGAAACTGTGCCTCCTCTGAGAAAAATTCATGCAACTGGAGCGCTGTCATGTCGGCTCTTGTCTTTCTTTGGTCTTTTCTGCATCATCATTAAACTATGAAACCCTTGCAGCTGCAAGAGGTGTAAAATTTAATGCCCTGACCACGTATGTGTGTGAGACAGAATTCAGACCTCTCCATGCAGTCACCGTCACTCAGACAAGGTAGGAAGTCAGTCCTGGGCATGATGGCATGCTGAGAACTCAGTTTTACATACTAAAAGATTTTATTCTTTCTAATGGTGCACTTCACTGCCAATGTCAACGCTAAATCATGGATGACATATCAGATGGTGGTAGCCACCATATCTTTATGTAGTCTCATTTTGAAGCCTAAACTTCAACTACATGGGTGTCAGCATCTACAGTGATGTGAAAAAGTGATTGCCCCCTTCCTGATTTCTCATTTTTTTTGTATGTTTGCCACACTTAAATGTTTCAGATCTTCAAAAAAATTTAAATATTAGACAAAGATAACATAAGCAAACACAAAATGCAGTTTTTAAATGAAGGTGCTTTTTATTAAGGGTAAAAAAAATTCCAAACCTACATGGCCCTGTGTGAAAAAGTGATTGCCCCCCCATGTCAAAACACAAATTATGATTTATCACATCTTTGGAAAGCTGAGTTCAATTTCTCTAGCCACACCCAGGCCTGATTACTAATACACCTGTTCTCAATCAAGAAATCACTTAAATAGGACCTGCCTGACAAAGTGAAGTAGAGCAAAAGCTCCTCAAAAGCTAGACATCATGCTGTGATCCAAAGAAATTCAGGAACAAATGAGAAACAAAGTAATTGAGATCTATCAGTCTGGAAAAGGTTATAAAACCATTTCTAAAGCTTTGGGACTCCAGCAAACCACAGTGAGAACCATTATCCACAAATGGCAAAAACATGGAACAGTGGTGAACCTTCCCAGGAGTGCCCAGCCGGCCAAAATTACCCCAAGAGCGCAGCAACGACTCATGCAAGAGGTCACAAAAGACCCCACAACAACATCCAAAGAACTGCAGACCTGACTGTCCTCACTAAGGTCAGTGTTTATGACTCCACTATAAGAAAGAGACTGGGCAAAAATGGCCTGCGTGGCAGAGTTCCAAGAAGAAAATGACTGCTGAGCAAAAAGAGCATAAAGGCTCATCTCAGTTTTGTCAGAAAACATCTTGACGATCCCCAAGACTTTTGGGAAAAAACTCTGTGGACTGACGAGACAGAAGTTGAACTTTTTTGAAGGTATGTGTCCCATTACATCTGGCGTAACAGTAACACAGGATTTCAGAAAAGGAACATCATACCAACAGTAAAATATGGCAGTGGTAGTGTGGTCTGGGGCTGTTTTGCGGCTTCAGGAACTGGAAGACTTGCTGTGGTAAATGGAGCCATGAATTTTGCTGTCTACCAAAAAATCCTGAAGGAGAACACCCGGCCATCTGTTCGTGACCTCAAGCTGAAGCGCACTTGGGTTCTGCAGCAGGACAATGATCCAAAACACACCAGCAAGTCCACCTCTGAATGACTTAAGAAAAACAAAATGAAGACTTTGGAGTGGCCTAGTCAAAGTCCTGACCTGAATCCAATTGAGATGCTGTGGCATGACCTTAAAAAGGCAGTTCATACTTGAAAACCCTCCAATGTGGCTGAATTATGACAATTCTGCAAAGATGAGTGGGTCAGAATTCCTCCACAGCGCTGTAAAAGTCTCATTGCCAGTTATCACAAACGCTTGATTGCAGTTGTTGATGCTAAGGGTGGCCCAACCAGTTTTTAGGTTTAGGGGGCAATCACTTTTTCCACACAGAGCCACCATGTAGGTTTGGATTTTTTTCTCTCTTAATAATAAACACCTTCATTTAAAAACTACATTCTGTGTTGTTACGGCCCCTTGGGTCCTATGGGGGTGCTGTGCTCTGGTTTGATGCTGGTCATTGATTGCCAAGTGGGATCACCTGTGGTGCCCAGGTGACCCAGGGCATTTAAGCTTGGTGGTAAACCCAGCATGCAGGCCATTCCACTTGGGTTGCTCCATCCAATCACTGGGGGTTGGAGACCAGGCCTCACACCTTTTTACCCCTCTAACCTTTGTTTGCTTTGCTTTTTCCCCTTCAGGCAATCCTCTGTCCTGGCTTGGTTTGGTTATGTTTGGTCTCCTTGGTTATGTTTGGTTGAAGTGATTAGGTTTTTGCACTGCTCAACACCACTATAATATATTTTACATTCACTCACACCCTACACTGCTGATGTTACTGATGAAACACTTACATACTGTAAATACTTCACTTTTGTCTTTTTCCTTAAAATGGTCTAATTTGGTTTAATTTGGTTTAATAAAGTTCTGTTTAACTCCATCTCTACTTGGTGCGTCCTTTTGTTTGTTGTGGCCCTTGAGCCATGTCAAAACAAATGGGGGCTCGTCCATTAACTGCAAAATAAAAAATTTTGAATTTTGAATTTGAATTTTATTTATTTATTTCGGATAATACAGTACAGGTTAAAGAAACTGTATAATATAACAACAAGGTCAAATTAGACAAAGACTCCTTCTACTAAACAATTCCACGTGAGTTATCCGAAATGGGTGATGGCTGAAGCCGCAGCTTATATTGCCCACCCATATTCCATCCAAGAATTAAAAAAAAAAGAAAATAAAAGAAATAAAATAAAATAAAATAAAAAGAAAATAAAAAATAACAAATTAAGTGAGAGCTTGTAAGCACATTTAATTTGGATCATTTGGAGCAATTGTTTGTAGTGGGGTTTTTTGATTGCGCAATATTTGGCTCAGTGGTTTCAGCTGTGGGTGCTTCAACGGCATGATGTGGGTGCACCATGTGCTTGGGAGCTGCTGAGGTTCCAGCATCATAGTGAAGTTTTTTTGACAGAGGGTAAGTGTTGCTGTCTATCACGTATTCAGAGGTTTCTGCGCTAGGTTGAAGAAATACTTCCCCTTGGGGTTGTGTTTGTTTGTTGTTTTTCGTAGTGCTGTGTGGAACGGTTAGTGCTAGTTGTCTGACAGCTACCTCGGGGGCACATCCTCGGCCTGTGTGGCGAGTCATTAATTCGCTGTCAGATGGGAGGTTTCAGTGCTTAATACACCTACCGCAAACCACATGAAGACTAGGTGGAGTTTTAGCTAGCTTCTTGGTGAGGCAGTTTGGGGGGAAATCCTCTGGGGCAATGTGACAGCCTTTATCAAAAGTCAAAGCACCTTTATTGATCTCCTTTAGGAGAGATTTGTCTTGGACAGAGAGATCTGCTGCACAACAAAAACACATACAGTGCATACAACCAATACATAAATAACCACCAAAAATAAAAATCAACATAATTCACCAAGGTGCAAATACAGTGCAATTGTCTGCTCAACCTCACAGTCTCCCTAACTTCTGTTCACCTGACTTATCTGCTCATTAATGAGCTTCACCGACAAGGGAATGAATGAATGCTTATACCAATTATATTTACAGAGAGGGACTCTATACTTTCTTCCCGAATTCATTAAGACATATTCGGGATACAATACATAAGAACCATCAGATAAAAGGCAATTTGCCTGACTGAGGGTGGCTTTTTGAAACAGATCTTGGGGAGTTGAAAGTGCTGCCACACCAATGATCTTACCTGCTATCTTTATCAGATTTAACATCTGAGCTTTTGATTTAACTGTTAAATTGCCAAACCAGCTGGTAATACTATACTGGAACACAGACTCAATGGTTGCCGTGTAGAAAATCAACATAGTATTTCTACAGATGCCAAACAGTCTGAGCCAGTGAAGAAAATGCAGACGCTGGTGGATTTGGGCACAAACACTTGCCACTTGTTTGTGCCAGCTCAAATCATTATCAATGTGAACACCAATATATTTATATGACTTAAGCTGTTTGATATCATGACCATGTATGGCCACAGGACTGCGATCATCATCTGACCTGGGGTCCACCAGCATCTCCACTATCTTTTCTGTATTAATGTGCAGCTGGTGGTCATCACACCAGTTCACAAACCCATCCACCCCAGATCTGTAGCTGTTTGAGCTGACATTAGTTTTTAGCAGACTCAGCATTACAATGTCATCTGAAAACATCACCACATATTGGTCCTGCTGAGAGCTGACACAGTCATTAGTATACAATGTAAATAAAAATGGTGAGCTGACACAGCCCTGAGGGGCCCCGGCGCTACTCAATGCAATATCAGAGAACACAGAATTAAACTTCACCTGCTGTGACCTATTTGACAGGAAAGAATGGTACCACCTGACTAAAAAAGGATTCACGTGCAACTGAATCATTTTTTTAAGAAGGATCTGTGACTGAATACAGTTAAAAGCAAGCAAAAATCAAAAACAATCTGGCATATGCAGAGGGACTCTCAAGATGTTTTAAAACTAAATGCATTATAGTTAGGATGACATCACTTGTACTCCGTTTCTTTTTGTATGCAAATTGATATTGATCCAGGTGTGGCGCCACCTCCATGCAAAGCTCTTGAATTAACAATTTCTCCAGTGCTTTCATAACATTGGAGGTAAGAGCCACTGGCCTAAAATCGTTGTTCACCTGGGGGCATACTTTCTTAGGAACTGGAACAATAATAGATCTTTTCCAGAGCTCAGGTACTATATAAGTATCAATAGAGAGCTGGAAGACTTGATGCCAAGCTGAAGAGAGTTCCTCTGCAAATGTTTTAACATAAAAGCAGATATATTATCTGGCCCCGTCGCCTTATTAGTATGCATTGATTTAAAAACCCCAATAACTGATTGCAGGTTGATTAAAATCCTATCGTCATGTCCATTACACTTAACCCCCTCTAAAATCTTATTGCATTCCTCCTTATCTTTTTCAAAACGCAGGTAAAAATCATTTAGTTCATTTGCTTTTGTGATCTCATCATTGGCAAACACTGGTTTCCTTTGTGTGTCCATGTTGGTCATACTGCGGATAGAGTCCCACAGTCTCTTGGTGTTCAGCTCAGAAAGATCTTCTTCAGTCCGTTCCTTAAATTACCACTGAGCTGCTCTCATCCTCTGGTTAGGGTCCTTTTGTGCAGCCCTAACTCCTGCAATGTCTCCTGATTTAAAGGCATTTTTCTTCCTATTAATACATTCCTTTATTTCCAAAGTGATGTAAGATTTGTTATTTGGGTATTTCTTAATGGTTTTCATAGGAATGATAGAATCAACACAGAAAGAGATGTAATCAATAGTTGTTTCTGTCACAGTGCTGATATCTTCATTCTGGAAGAAAATATCCCAGTCCGTACATAAAAAGCATCTTTTCAGTTCCTCTATTATATCCGCTGACCACACTTTAACAGAGTAGACTTCAGGTTTACTAGACTTAAAAACTGATCTATAAGTAGGGAGGAGCTGAATAACATTATGATCCGAATTGCCAAGGGCGGGTGTGGCTCTAGCTGTGTAGCTGTGTAGGCATCTTTTTTGTAGCTGGTACTGGATATTGCGACACCGCTTGAACGAATATGCCCTTGCCCAACTACTCGACCCAGGTACGTGACCGCTGCCCTGGCAAACTCACATTTTGCCAAGTTCACCATCAAACCTGCTTCAGTCAAGCGCTGGAACAAGGCCCTGACATGATGAACATGCTCCTCCCACGTGTCACTGAAAACAACATCATCCAGATACACAAAACAACTATCAAGACTTGATGTCACTAGATTCATGAGGCGCTGGAATGTTGCTGGAGCATTGCAAAGACCAAAACTCATAACCATATATTCAAACAGACCAAAGGGTGTCACAAAGGCAGATATCTCCTGTGCCCGAGCAGCTGGGCAAGGGCATATTCGTTCAAGCGGTGTCTCAATATCCAGTACCAGCTACAAAAAAGAGCTGATGGAGTTTTTGGGTCTGGTAGGTTATTACAGAGCTTTTTGTAAGAATTTTTCTTCTGTGGTTGCTCCCTTGACTGATTTGTTGAGGGGGAAAGTTAAGTTTGCGTGGTCGGCTGCATGCCAAGAGGCATTTCAAAATGTGAAGTCTTTACTGAGTGTGGCTCCAGTTCTTGCTGCACTTTGTTTGGACAAAGTGTACAAATTGGAAGTGGATGCTAGTCATGTGGGGGCTAGTGCAGTGTTGCTTCAGGAAGTGTTTGAGGTTGACAGGCCGATATGTTTCTTCTCTAAGAAATTTAATTCATATCAATGTAACTATTCTGTTATTGAGAAGGAAACGTTGGCCTTGATCTGGGCACTCTAGCATTTTGAAGTGTACGTTGGTTCTGGGGGTAACCCTTTGATGGTATACACTGACCACAACCCCTTAACATTTCTTTGCTCTCTGCACAGTCCAAATTATCGGTTATTGAGATGGGCTCCGTTCCTGCAGTCCTATACATTGGACATTAGACATATTGGGGCAAAGATAGTATTGTGGCAGATATGCTGTCTCATGCGCCAATTGGATAGTTTGGAACTTGTTTTTAGCTGTTTTTGGTTTGCCTTATGGGGGAGTTCTTTGTTACGGTGATCCCTTTGGGGTCCCCGTCTATAGGGGGTGCTGTGCTCTGGTTTGATGCTGGTGATTGATTGCCAAGTGGGATCACCTGTGGCACTCAGGTGACCCAGGGCATTTAAGCCTGGCAGTAAACCCAGCATGCAGGCCATTCCACTTGGGTTGTTCCATCCCATCACTGGGGGTTTGGACACCAGGCCTCACACCTTTTTACCCCTCTAACCTTTGTTTGTGCTTTTTCCCTTACAGACAATCCTCTGTCCTGGCTTGGTTTGGTTATGTTTGGTCTCCTTGGTTATGTCTGGTTGAGTTGATTAGGTTTTCGCACTGCTCAACACCACTACACTATATTTTACATTCACTCACACCATACACTACTGATGTTAGTGATGAAACACTTACATACTGTAAATACTTATGTCTTTTTTGTTAAATTTGGTCTAATTTGGTTTAGTTTGATTTAATAAAGTTATTTTTACCTCCAACTCCGCTTGGTGCATCCTTTTGTTTGTTGTGGCCCTTGAGCCAGGTCATAACAGTGTTTACTTGTGTTATCTTTGCCTAATATTTAAATTTGTTTGATGATCTGAAACATTTAAGTGTGACAAACATACAAAAAAAAAAGAGAAATCAGGAAGGGGGCAAACACTTTTTCACACAACTGTATATATTTTCTTTTTTGAGACATAATTGACCATATTTTTGAAGAAAGGAATATGTGTTAAGCACAGGCCTGATACAACGATGAAACAATAGAGGAAGTAGGTGAAAAATGGGAGGTAGAAATTTATACAGAAAAAACAGTATTTTAAAGGTCTTATGGTGGTGCTACACGATTAGTGATGAAAAGCACTTCAGTATTTTAGTCTGATACATAGCAAGCAATGCACACACAGATCCTGTCACAATCTGCTTTGGAAGGCAGATGTGGTGGTTTTAATGTAGGACCCAAGAGCACAGGCAGGACTGCAATGATGCAATTATGTTTATTAACAGAAAAGCGAGGAAAAAAACAAATGACAGCTTGGGGGCTTCAAACCAAACTAAAACACAGGACCAAACTGACTGGAGACAAGGCAGGATAACAATGAGGACGAATGACTCGGAATGACTGACAAATCAATGACGATGACACCAGACAGAGCACAAGCACAAACTGACATAAATAAGAGAAATTGCTGCGACTGGCCCCCTTCTTCGTATGTTTCCTGACAGACCACTCACGTGCACACACTTATTTTCCGCACACTCTCATATACATGCACACGGATGCACACGCACAAATGTCTCTCCTTTAACAGGTGCGAATACCAGACTTGTGTTGAAACCTCTTTGGTGGCAAAAGCAGTTTGTCTTCCATTTGTTTTCGTTGTTGGTTTGTTTGTCTTTTTTGTCCGTTCCTCTCTCTTTTCTTTCCCCCTCCGCACACTTCCTTTCCCCACTCCCCATCCTGTTGGGTCCTTCATGGATAAAATAATTTAAATAAAGTATTACTAGTTATTACATGAGGAGTTTGTAACAATATAATGTACATAGGTACTGTATAAAGCTCCTTTTGGCAAAGTAAATCTGTTTTGGCACAATAAGGGTAACAGATCTCTGTTCTGCTTACCTAGCTGCCTGACAGGACAAGGGGAAAAAATTGTGTACGGTATAACAGTAATAGTAATTATTGCGAAGTTCATTGAATCAAAAAAGTTAAAAACTAAGGTAAACTAAAACAAACCTGCCTGAAACACCCACTTCAGTGTCAACAAGCTCCCATACTAGTGTTCTTTCACTTACATCTCCTTATTTTTCTATGAATGTCAAAATGTTACCTCATTCATGTCATATTAACCGGACAATCAGCCTAGGTGCAGGATGCAACAGCAATGGAGACACACACAAATGAACGTTTGACAATTTATTAAGTTTCAAAAAGTGCAATCTTGCGGAAACACACTCACTCGCCAGAGGAGCAGCAACCCACAGGAAGAGGAGACGAGAGCTGGTTAGTGGAGGACTGGAGAGGATAATGGGAACCCAAATAATACCACTTACATTAAGATAAGCCTTTATTAGTCCCACCATGGGGAAATTCCAGGATTGCAACAGCACAGGGATAGCAACACTCAGAGCAATAATTTAGAAGGTAAGAAAATAAAATAAGAGCAGTGAATATACATATGTATACATAAATATATAAATATATATATATATACACAGTACGGAGCATTGTAGCTAGATGGAATAAACAGCATAACCGTATATTTAGTTACCCCACATAGAATGAATATGTACCCATACATATTGTCACCCTCCGTAGCGATTGATATTGTCCCAGTTGTATACTAGAGGGGACCATTTTGTGTAAGTCTGTTGCGTCTTTTGCATTCAATACTATTAGGTCGTCACGTTTTTTTTTTTTTGCTATCTCTGCGCACAGCCCTGCTTAGGTTATAAAGTCTGACAACTGTAGGTAGGAAGGACCTGCAAAACCTCTCAGTCGCGCACCTAGGATGGTGTAGCCTACTGCTAAATGAGCTCTTCAGTGTGTTCAGTATGTCCTGCATAGGGTGGGACTCGGACTCCAGCAGAGATGACAACTTAGCCACCATCCTTCTTTCTCCTATCTCCTCCACCGGGTCAAGGCGCTGCCCCAGGACAGAGCTGGCTTTCTTGATCAGTTTGTTCAGTCTCTTCCTATCGGCTGCTGTGATGCCACTACCCCAGCAGACCACTCCAAAAGTGATGGCTGATGCCACCACCGAATCGTAGAATGTCTTCAGGAGCACCCCTTGTACACCAAAAGACCTGAGCCTCCTCAGTAGGAACAGCCTGCGCTATCCCTTCTTGTAGAGTGCATCGGTATTGTGTGACCAGTCTAGTTTATTGTTCAGGTGAACACCCAGGTACTTGTAGGATGTCACCATCTCAATGTCTGTTCCCTGGATGTTTACTGGTGCTGTGGGGGGTTGTCCTTGCCTGCAGCAGACCACCACCAGCTCCTTAGTTTTCCTCGCGTTGATCTGGAGGTAGTTCCGATGGCACCAGCCCACGAAGTCCTGGATAAGTCCTCTGTACTCAGCTTCATCTCCATTGGAGATGAGGCCGACGATCGCAGAGTCGTCAGAGAACTTCTGCAGATGGCAGTTTGTTGTGTTGTGTGAGAAGTCCGCAGTATAAAGGGTGAACAGGAAGGGAGCCAAAACCGTTCCCTGGGGGGGCCCCATGCTCATGATCGCCCATGATCGTGTCGGACACACAATCCCGGGTTCTCACAAACTGTGGCCGGTTTGTGAGGTAGTTCAAGATCCATGATGACAGGTGCTGGTCCACCCCTGCGCACAGCAGCTTGTCCCTCAGGATCATCAGTTGGATGGTGTTGAAAGCACTGGAGAAGTCAAAGAACACAATCCTCACCACGTTCCCAGGCTTCTCCAGGTGGGACAGGGAACGGTGAAGAAGGAAGATCACTGCATCCTCCACCCCAGTGCCATGCTGGTAGGTGAACTGGAGTGGATCCATTGCTGGTCCCACCAGGGGGCAGAGGTGAGCAAGGAGCAGTCTCTCCAGGGTCTTCATCAGGTGAGATGTCATGGAAGGGAAAGAGAGACTGGCTCAGAACCCAGCGAAGGAGATGAACCAACAGGTAGGAACTGCTGGGAAACAGGGAAGAGGAGCTGTGTCTGACTGGGTGGAGAGGAGAAGCTGCAACGGGAGAAGCAACAGGCTGGTGAGCGCACCGAGACCCCTGGAGACGCACCGCTACGTTGGCAGCAACCTGGGAAAAAGGAGAGGACAACTATGTGAGGTAAAGAATCATCCAACACACGTCAGCTTGCTAGTGAGATTAATTCTGCTCTGAGGCAGTGTACCCAAATGAGCCAGCATTGAATCATCAAAGAGCGAGTCCTTATAGACGCTGGCTCAGCAGAATCAGCAGGTGTGTCAGATGAGGTAATTGCAGGGAAGCAGAGGAACAGGATGGTGGGGGTGAGCGCTCACCAGGACATGACAGCGCCCCCCCCCCCCAAGCAACGCCTCCTGGCGGTCCACCAGACTTCTCAGGATGGGCTCGATGGTAGGCCCGGACCATGCCCTTGTCATGGGAACATGTTCTGGGGATCCATGACCGGTGCTCCTGGCCTTAGCCTTCCCAGTGGACCAGGTATTGGAGGCCCCGGCGGTGAACATCCAGGATGCGGGGTTATCAGCTGCCATGCAATGAAGGGCGGCCTCAAGGGACTGGTTGGCATGCTGAGCCTGCCCATTGCTCTGTGGGTGATGTCCAGAGGTGAGGCTGACGGTGGTGACAAGGGAATGACAGAATGACTTCCATACACGGGAGATGAAGTGGGGACCCCAATCAGACACAATGTCCATGGGGATGCCATGCAGTCTGATAACATGAGATGAAAGTAGTTCTGCAGTCTTGAAGGTGGATGGCAGCTTGGGGAGGGGAACCAGGTTAACGGCCTTGGAGAATCTGTCCACAATCGGGAGGATGACGGTGTTGCCGTGGGAGGGGGGAAGACCAGTGACAAAATCCACGGCAATGTGGGACCAAGGTTGGCTGGGGGCAGGGAGGGGGTGCAACAGGCCAGCGGGGGTGGGGGTGGGGGGTGGAAGAGGACTTATTACAGGCACAAGTTTGGCAGGCCTTCACGTACTCCTGCACATCCCGCCGCAGCATGGGCCACCAGAACGCTCGCCTGATAAGGTCCATCGTGTGCACCACACCAGGGTGACAGGCAAGGTGTCCGGCATGCCCCCACTGGATAACTTCACTGCGGAGGATGGCAGGGACGTAAAGGTGGTTAGGAGGACACCCCGCTGGTTTGGGCTCTGAGGACTGGATCTGGCGGACTCTCTTCTCGCCCCAGGTAAGGGTTCCAAGGATGTACGAAAGTGGAAGAATGGGCTGGGAGTGGGAAGTGGGGTCAGCCGAGTCCTGGCTGAACTGCCTGGTGTTACAGGAGCCGGGCCTATAAGTGATGGTGAAATTAAAGTGTTGGAAAAATAAGGCCCAGCGTGCCTGCCTTGAATTCAGCCGGCGGGCCGACCGCAGATACTCAAGGTTCTTGTGGTCGGTCCACACAACAACAGGATGGACAGCTCCCTCCAGCCAATGTCTCTATTCCTCTAAAGCCAATTTAATGGCCAAAATCTCCCGATCCCCAACGTCGTAATTCCTCTTGGCTGGGGCGAGCCGCCAAGAGAAATATGTGCACAGGCAGAGTTCCAAGTCCGAGGCTGAACGTTGGAATAAAATAATGCCCACCCCCATGTCTGAAGCATCCACCTCCAGGGTAAACTGGAGCCGGGGGTCGACCTGAGCCAAGATGGGTTTGTCGGAGAACAGGCCTTTTAATTTCACAAAGGCCTGTTCAGCTGCCTCGGTCCATAAAAATGGTACTGTATTTTTGGGACTATAAGGCGCACCGGATTATAAGGCGCACTATCAATGAACGGTCTATTTGATGGTCTATTTTCATACATAAGGCGCACCGGATTATAAGGCGCATTAAAGCGAGGTAGTTGGAGCCAGGAAAAAAATTTTTTTTGCGTGCATGGAAAGAAAATCCTATCTATAGTCATTATAGACACATATAGCGCGATTGTCTGCGAATGTGAATGACCTGTTCCACGAGCAGGCGGAACGTTTTTAGTCCGTGGCTGTTCATCGCCATATTGGCCAGGATACTCGCTGGGTACTCGCTCGGTACTCGATACGGCTCGCTCTCCGGCGGCGGCTCTGATAAGTAAACATATGCCGGGGCGCTTGAATTCTTTCGTCCCAAAAATATCATTTTTGAATATTTAATTACAACTAAACGGGAGCAGTCTTGATGCCGAAATTTCACATACAAATCCTAATATACGTGTTCTATACACCATCAGCTTTTGGGTATCGACTATCTCGTGAGGTAGTCGAATCTGGGAATTTTTTTTTTTTTTTGCGTGCATGGAAAGAAAATCCTATCTATAGTCATTATAGACACATATAGCGCGATTGTCTGCAAGTGTGAATGACCTGTTCCACGAGCAAATGTACGTTTTTTGGTCCGTGGCTGTTTACATCGCCATAGTGGCCAGGATACTCGCTCGGTACTCGATATGGCTCGCTCTCCGGCGGCAGCCCCGAGAAGTAAACAATGCAAACAAATGCCGGGACGCTTGAATTTTTTCGTCCCGAAAATATCATTTTTGAATATTAATTACAGCTAAACAGGAGCAGTTTCGATCCACGATCCATTGGCAGATAGTGGCGTAACTCGCTAGCAATTTAACTTTGAACGACCTGTTGACACCAATATAGCGGTTGGAGTTCTTTGGTTAATCCACCCGGAATGATGGCAAGCTCTGAATTAGTTTGCTTCACTTGGGTTTTGACAGTATCGGTGAGATGGGCGCGCATGGAGTGGCAGATCAATAGGGATGGGGATTTGTGGAAAAAGCCATCCGGCCATCATGTTGAAGCACATATTACTCCGCGAGGCTCCTGACTACCGTAATGCTCCGACAATCCATCAAGCGGTTCGGCTTCGTAGCTTACCAAAGTTGTACTAAAATGATTTTGACAGATTTTTGAGCGCCGTGTACCACATAAAATCGGTTCGAGGTCAGTAAGCACAACCAGAATTAATACATAAGGCGCACCGGATTATAAAGCGCTGTCGATTTTTGAGAAAATTAAAGGATTTTAAGTGCGCCTTATAGTCCAAAAAATACGGTACCTTAATGGAGGTCAGCTGGGTTAGAGGCTGTGCAGTCCCACTATAGTTCTTGATGAACCTGTAACAGAAATTCACAAACCCCAAGAAGCACTGCATCTCCTTGAGGGAGTGGGGTGTTGGCCAATCTAACACAGCCATCACGTTGGCTGGGTCGGCTCTCAGCTCCCCCTCCGCTATAACAAAGCCAAGGAAAGAAGAAGAATTACTGGAAAATTCACACTTCTCCGCCTTGACGTATAGTTGATTTTCTAAGAGCTGCCGTAACACAGCTCTAATGTGCACTTGATGCTCCTCAGGCGAGCGAGAAAAAATCAAAATGTCATTCAGATAAACAAAGACAAACCGATTAATCATTTTGCCGAGGATGTCGTTGATGAGTCTTTGGAAAACAGCAGGAGCATTAGTTAAGCCAAAAGGCATAACCAGATACTCAAATTGCCCAAGGTGTGTTTTAAATGCCGTTTTCCACTCGTCCCCCTTGCGTATTCTGACAAGATGATAAGCGTTACGTAAGTCAAGCTTGGAGAATATGCACGAGCACTGTAGGAGCTCAATAGCGGAGTTCATCAGGGGCAAAGGATATTTTTCTTTGACGGTAATAGAATTCAGCTCACGGTAAATGGTAAATGGCACTCACTTATATAGCGCTTTTATTCTCATCTCTTGATTACCAAAGCGCTTTACAGATCCTGCTATCCACCCATTCACACACACGTTCACACACTGATGGTGGCATGCTGCCTAACATGGCACTTCCAGACCCACCAGGAGCAATTGGGGTGAAGTGTCTTGCCCAGGGACACAACGGCAGGATATCTGGGGAGAGTGGGATTCGAACTGCCAACCATGTGGTTATTGGATGACCTGCTCTACCTCCTGAGCCACTGCCGTCCCCAGTAATCGATGCACGGATGCAAAGACCCGTCCTTCTTACCTACAAAGAAAAAAACCGGTCAGAGGGGAGCTGAGGATGGCCAAATGAGGCCGGCATTCAGTGAATCCTTTGTGTACCTCTCCATCGCCTCCCTCTCAGGTCTGGAAGTGCTATCGAGCTTGCTGGACGGCAACTGTGCTCCCACGAGGAGGTTGATGGCACAGTCATATGAGCGATGCGGGGGAAGCGCAAACACTCGTGACTTGCTAAAGACCTCCCCAAGGTCATGATAAACCTCGGGCACGAGGCTGAGGTCCGGTGGTTCAACCTGAGGGGAGGAGATGGGGAGGGACGGTGAACACTCGGCCAAATTTAGACAAGTTGCCAAACAGTTTGGGCTCCAGGAAGTGATAGAATTTTGTGCCCAACTGAGAACTGGATTGTGCTTCCGGAGCCACGGCTACCCTAAAACCATCGCGTTCAACACCATCATCCCAGGCATTCTTCATCAGAAACTCCTCCAGCTCAAGGTGCCCCCCTCCACCTGCCAGTGGATCTCCAGCTTTCTGACTGACAGGTGGCAACAGGTGAAGCTAGGGAGATTTACATCCAGCTCCCGAAAAATTAGTACTGGCGCCCCCCAAGGATGTGTCCTTTCCCCACTGCTCTTCTCCCTCTACTCCAATGACTGCACCTCAGAGGACCCTTCGGTGAAGCTCCTGAAGTTTGCGGACGACACCACAGTCATCGGTTTGATCCGGGATGATGATGAGTCTGCATACAGGAGGGAGGTGGAGCAGCTGATCCTCTGGTGCAGCCAGAACCATCTTGAACTTAACCCAGCCAAAACGGTGGAGATGACTGTGGATTTCAGGCGACACCCCCCTTCATTCCCCCCACTCACCATCCTCAACAGCACAGTGTCCACTGTGGACTCCTTCAAGTTTCTGGGTACCACAATCTCCCGGAACCTGAAGTGGTCCTCCCATATAGACACTGTCCGGAAAAAGGCCCAGCAGAGGTTGTTTTTTCTGCGTCAGCTCAAGAAGTTTGATTTGCCTCAGGAGCTGCTGGTTGTCTTCTACACCGCCATCATCCAATCTGTCCTCTGCTTTTCCATCACTGTCTGGTTTGGATCTGCCACTAAACAGGACAAGACCAGACTGCAGCGGATCATTAAGTCTGAGGAGAGGATCATTGGTACTGACCTACCCTCCATTGAGAACTTATATCGGTCCATAACCAGGAAACGGGCGGGAAACATCTGTACTGACCCATCACACCCCGGCCACAAACTGTTTGAACTTCTATCTTCTGGTCGTCGTTACAGATCACTGAAGGTCAAAACCACCCGTCACAGGAACAGTTTCTTTCCTCAAGCCATCACTCTGATGAACTCCTAACATTCACCTAGTCCTACCTGTTGCTGTACTCATGACTTTTCATCCATTATTACATTGCACATAACTCTCACACTGCTTTTTACTTCATTCACATTATATCACTGAATCTGAGTTCACATTGAAATACTGTGTGACTGTATATTTTTTCATATATTTCTGCAAAGTGTGGTTAGTCTGAGTAAATAACTGCATATATTCCTGTATATATTGCATCCTTTTATAGAAACGTGGACAGACTGTAATTTACTGTACATACTCTGTTGTCATTGAATCCTTATTTAAATCCTCCACCTGAACAATGAGAGCAAGTTTTTAGCCAAAGTCAAATTCCTTGTATGTGTTGTGCATACTTGGCCAATAAAGCTGATTCTGATTCTGATTCTGATTCTGATTCTGAGAGGCCCATGGAAACACTTAAAAAGAAAGCCTCTCCCGGTGGTTGCCGGACAGAAGAATGGAGATTTACATCATGCAACGAGCAACAGTCACCACAGTCTGGCCAGAAAGGGTGGAAACAGGATGAGAAACCGGCAAGTTAAGCGCCGGTATCATCTCCTGAATGAGTTGGGAGGAGATAAAGTTACCCTCTGCCCCTGAATCAATGAGGACAGAGACCCTCCTCTCGACCCCCGGCAACTGGACCACCTCTGCCCACAGAAGGCAAGCAGAGCTGAGATTGATGGTTTCGGTGGCAGGATCGCAGTCGCCTGAGTCAGCAGCCACAGAGGGTGCGTGCATGGCAAATGGCGAGAGGAGGCACCACGCTCCCTAGCGCACTCGCGGTACTGGTTATCCAACCTGACTGCTTGATCAATGAGGCCGTCCAAGCTAGCGGGAACGGCATGAACTGCCAGGTCGTTGCGGAGGTGAGGATTTAAACCGTGGAGGAACGCGCTGTTTAAGGCAGTCTCGTTCCACCCTGATTCCGACTTGAAACTCCACCGAGAAGTCGGCCACCGACCGGCTGCCCTGGTGAAGCGACACTAGGCGACTCATGATGCTCCCTTCACTCTCGGTAAAGTACAGGTGAAATCAGTCACAAATTGGTCAAATGTTGGAGGTGAGCTCCTCCGACTGTTGATAACGGCCTGAGCCCAACTAAGAGCTCAGCCCCGAAGCAGGAGGGTGAATTGGTGAATTTTGGACACATCGTCTGGAACCCCCCCCCCCCCTTCACCTGCTCAAAATACAGCCGAACGTGGCAAAGAAAATCGAAAGAGTTCGGTGGATGGTGGAAGAAGTCAGTGGAGCAGGAGGAGGCGGAGCAGCCGCGGCAGACGTGCGGGCCAAATGATCAGTGACTACACTCAGCTGTTGCGTAATAGTTTGCAGCTGCTGAGTGAGCTCAGCCACCTGCCTCTCTGTAATGTTGAGGCGGTGGAGCGTGGAGTGCTCCGTTGCTGTGGCACCTGCTAGACCGTGACCTTGGCTGGCTCGTTCTGTCATGTTAACAGGACAATCAGCCTAGGTGCAGGATGTAACAGCAATGGAGACAAACACAAGCGAACGCCTGAAAATTTATTAAATTTCAAAAAGTGCAATTTTGCGGAAACACAGTCACTCGCCAGAGGAGCAGCAACCCACAGGAAGAGGAGACGAGAGCTGGTTAGTGGAGGAATGGAGAGGATAATGGGAATCCAAATAATGCCACTTACGTGGAAGGGAGAGAGAGACCGGCTCAGAACCCAGCGAAGGAGATGAACCAGCAGGTCAGAACTACTGGGAAACAGGGAAGAGGAGCTGCTGACCGGGTGGAGAGGAGGAGCTGCAATGGGAGAAGCAACAGGCTGGTGAGCACACCAAGACTCCTGGAGACGCACCACTACGTTGGCAGCAACCTGGGAAAAAGGAGAGGACAACTGTGTGAGGTAAAGAATCATCCAACACCACGGGTGCACTGCTCTGAGGCAGTGTACCCAAACGAGCCAGCGCTGAATCACTGAAGAGCAAGTCCTTACAAATGCTGGCTCAGCAGAATCAGCAGGTGTATCAGATGAGGTAATCGCAGGGAAGCAGAGGAACAGGATGGTGGTGGCGAGCGCTCACCAGGACATGACAATTCAGTCTTAAGTGAAACTGATGCAGATTGGTCATCATAAGGTGCAAGTGATGAAAAGTAGAAATCGTTAACTTTCTTGGATGACATGACAAGAGATGACATGTTTAGTCGCTTGTCATCCTTCAACCACTGGCTGTCTGTGTGGTGTCCTGCAAACGATGTGGGCTACATAGACAACTGGAGCTCATTTTGGGGAAAACCTGGTCTTTTTAGACGAGACGGCGTCCATCCCACTGTGGATGGTGCGTCTCATTTATCTAACAATCCGCCATCATTGTCATGACATCCGTCATACTTCTTCTTCCGGCTTTCAGAGAGAGCAGACGCATTTCTTCTCCTCTCCCTTCTCCTCCTCCCCTTACTGATCCCAGCTTGCTGTGTCCTGTCTGTGTTCGCTCTTCTTCTGCTGCATCTCGACCCAAAACGGAAAATTATGGAATTGAGTTGGGCTTTAAATGCAATTGACACCACTTTAAAAGAAGAACGGGCCAGGGGGAGCCCATGTGGGGAGACTAATGGGACAATTGGAAACTCATGTGTCTGTGTGATTCGATTGAAGATGTGGAAGACATCTATCTGTTTGGCTTATGATCACAGGATTTCTACTGTTTGGCTTGGAGTTTCCTGGTGTATCGGAAATTAAAGAAGTTGGAAGAGCCTGTCAAAATGCGGACCCGGCGAAGCTCCTTCTTCAACAATTCGACCAGCAGGGGAGTGCACTGATAGCGGCAAATGGTGAACTGATTGGCGGACTGAATCAGAAGGTTGAATACATCTTGGAGTCGCTGGGTGCTCTCCAGGGAATGTTTTTAAAGCCTGTGAATATGTGATGCACAGAATCGCATGAGAGAGGAAATTTTTATGCTCTAAGTGTACTGTGCTCATCAGGCCTTGATTCGGCGTCCTTGGGAGACTCATTCCTCCATGAGAAGAGATAAAGCAGAAGGGAGTTTTGGCTTCTCTTAACCCAAACAACTGCTGTTGTACAACAATCTGAACTCTCCAAGGACAGCGTTTTCATGTGACTAACATGGAATTTTACCATCTGGCATGAAGAGAGATGAACTCTGTGGACATGTTTATCTATGTTTAGAATACATGGACAGCCGTTGCCTAGGAGACGATTTTTGTTGTGCACCAGTAACTGATACATTCACACTGCACTCACACTGATATCATATGACTGATATACACACACTGGTCTCTCTCTACTTTGTTAATGTGTGGATAACTTGTCTGCTAAGTGTGCATTGAGGGTTTTTTTTCTATGTGATCATAATTTTGCTCATTCGAGCGCTATTCTGATAACTATGTTTTTTTTTCTCTCTGCCCAATGTGTCATCCCCTTCCCCTCTCCCTCTTTACCCCCACTGCATTAGGCGCCTGTCGGCTGCCGCGTCATTAGTGTGCGCTTAACATGAGCGCACCTAATGTCAAGTCAAATTCCTCGTATGTGTTAAACATGCTTGGCAATAAAGTTCATTCTGATTCTGATTCTGATTCTGATCATTTTTATCCAAATTTCCAAAACACTGACAACTCAGAGTTGGGACCAGGAAGCAGAGTTGCAGTCTTACACGCCTCTCTGCAGCTCCTCTTCATCCGCCACCCCTCAACTTAGCCCCTGTCTTCCACATCAGAGAATCATTGTCTGCTCCCTCCAAAGTAAATAAAAATATAATGTATAAGCATCCCAAAGTGATTAAACAAAAAGTTGGTAAAACTCAAATTTAAACATGAAACCTCTAAACTGAATGAGTTGGCCTCTGTTCCTCCTCATAATTTAAAAATTAAATGCGGTTTGTTAAATATTGGGTCTCTAACTCCCAAGTCTCTGCTAGTCCATAATCTGTTAATTGATCATCAGATTGATTTAATATCCCTTACAGAGACGTGGTTCGGGCAAGAGGATTATGTTGGTTTTAATGAATCATCTCCTTCTGGTAATTTAAACTGTCAAAATCCCAGAAGTTCTGGTCATGGAGGAGGAGTAGCAACAATTTATCATTCCAAATTACTAGTTAATGTAAAGCAAAAAACACGTTATCATTCCTTTGAGGGCCTGGTCCTCAGTATTGGGCATGTTAGCAATTTTAGGGTAAACCCAATTTTTTATTTATTTATTTTTTTTGCCATAGTTTACCGTCCTCCATCAACCTACTCAGAGTTTTTATTCGAATTTGCCGAATTCTTAGCTGATTTAGTGCTGAAATCAGATAGAATAATTATAGTAGGGGACTTTAATATACATGAAGATGTAGATAGTGACTGCCTTAATATGGCATTTAATTAGATTAATTATTTTTAATTATTATTTTTTATTTTTAATTAGATAATATTAGACTCGATGGGGTTTTCTCAGAAAGTAGGAAATTCTACCCATTATCTCCGCCATACGTTGGACCTTGTTCTGACATATGGCATAGAAATAGAAAATCTGGTAGTATCTCCTCATTACCGTGTACTGTCAGACCATTTTCTGTTAACCTTTGACTTTATTATTTCAACTATTTGGCTCCTAAAGAAAAATATTAGTTCAGTAGATGCCTCTCAGATAATGTTGTAACCAAATTTATGCAGATTGTTTCCTCTATGCCATGTGTCAACACAACGGAAATAAGCTATAGACAGCTTGCTCCTTCTGTAATTGATAGCATGATAGATAGTGTTACAGCTTCTCTGCATCAGACTCTAGACATGGTGGCCCCTTTTAAAAAGAAAAAGTCTAATCAGAGATTTCTAATTCCTTGGTTCAACACAGAAATTCGTAGCTTAAAACAGAAGATTCGTCAATTAGAAAGAAGTTGGTGCTCCACTAATTTAGATGAAATATATTTAGCTTGGAGAAATCATCTTTTAATTTATAAAAAAAAAAAAATCTTAGAAAAGCTAGAACGAGTTATCATTCTGCATTAATAGAAGAGAACAAGAATAATCACAGGTTTCTTTTCAGCACTGTAGCCAGGCTGACAAAGAGTCAGGAATCTGTTAATCCTAGCATTCCCTTAGAGCTTACTAGTCAGAACTTTATAAACTTTTTTTTTAAACTAAAATACACAAAATAAGCCCACGTCATGACATACACGCTTGCAAACCTACAAACATATTTACATTACAGTACTCCGGGATTTCTCTGGTTTCCTCCCACATGCCAAAACAATGGAAGTTAGGTTAATTGGCATCAAAACCGGGGATTCTAAATTGTCCTTAGGTATGACTGTGAGAGTGAATGGTTGTCTGTCTGTCTGTGTTGGCCCTGCGATGGACTGGCGATCTGTCCAGGGTGTACCCTGCCTCTCGCCCAAAGATGCTGGGATAGGCTCCAGCCCCCCCCCCCCCCGCAACCCGAAAAGGATGAAGCGGAAGAAGATGGATGGATGGATGGATGTTCATGTCACACCAATGTCCGCTGGCAGCCAAGGATAAAACTGGCTCGGAGGCCCAAGGCAGCCCCACGGCATGCACGCCCCTGGCAGCCATCTGCCCCCGGGATCGAAACCAATCTCCCCAGCGAGAATGTCCCTTCTCCTCACCCTCGACCGCTTCTCTCGTCTGGACCCGCAGTGCTGTTGCCCGGCACGCCATCCCTCCATGCCTGTCGGTCCGCTTCTGACTGCCTTCGGAACTGCTGCAGCTTCTGCCGCGGTAGCCCCAAACACTCCAGCCCCATTTTGCCAAACTCCGAGGAAAACTAACGCCCACTCGACAATGTCACTCCTCAACTCGGGCACCGCCGTAAGGCCCAGCACCCTCGTCCAAGGCGCTTTGAGCCCCGGCACTGAGATCCTGCCTGACCTCCATAGCGCCCAGCACCTCCTCTCTGTTGTCTGAGGTGCTCCACTGTGCTGTCTCTGTGTCCAGCTGTCGCTGCTGCTTCCCAGGATTTTCAGCCTCACCCACGTCAATGCCACTTGTTGACCCAGGCGCCTCGTCGCTGCACCCAGCATCATCGTCCAAGGTACTCCGCTGCACTGCCTCTGCGCCTGGCCATCGCTGTTCCAACTCCAACATGCTGAGCTCCTCGGCTGGCTTGCCATCTTCAGTGACTGGGGGCTCATCCACTCATGGCCCCGGTTCCACCTCGAAGTCTGGCTGGTAGCTCATAGCTTAGTTTTGGTGTGCACCTAGCTTCATGGCTAACTTCCCCATAGACACTGACTGAGCTCCTAGCTTCCCCGAGCTAGCTAGCTTAGCTTCTTTTGGCGCCAACAGCTCCATTACCCACAGCTTCGTGGTCCTCGTATGTTCGGCAAAATATTTGGCCAGCCGCCTGATAGCATCCGCATAAGACTCCGTTTCTCCCAACATACAAAGAATTTTCCGACCTTCTACGCCAAGATGGTGGGCCAGAAGTGCTCGTCTTTGTACTCCGTCGAGTCTACTTAAGCCCTGCGCCGCGATGTAACCCTCGAACATGGCCACAGGATCAATGGCTCTCCCGGATATTCCAGAAATGATGATATTGGTGAAGGCAGCCCATACGCCTCCATAATCCCATCCTCATCGCCAAAATGTTATGTCTGTAATAAGGGGTCAGAGTCAGTCTTACGCCATGCAGCAAACTGATTCTTTATAAGAGAACACACAACTATATACAGTCTGGCCGTAGCCTGCCTGACGTCACACCCAGGGCGGGAATGGCAAGCCACAAGGGCCATACACACAACATTCACAACACATCACCAGGCACCTGGCCGCTGCTCCCGGCACCCTCATCCCAGGTGCTCTGCTGTGCTGTCTCCATGCCCGGCTGTAGCTGCTCTCTCCCGGGGCTCTCAGCGTCCCTCTCGTCGGTATCACTCTCCGACCCAGGCGCTTCATCGCTGCTCTCAGCACCCTCGTCCCAGGTGCTATGCTGTGTTGTCTCCATGCCCAGCTGTTGCTGCTGCCTCCAGGGGTTCTCAGCCTGCATGGTCCTGCTCTCCAGCTGCCAGGCCTCCAGCTGCGGGGATGACTCCTGTCGCGGCTCTCCCTCTCTGCAGTCGTCGCTCACCGCGCCGTCAAACTTGCCAGCGCTGCAGTCCTGTACTGTGCTGCGCTCCTTGGCTGACCCACCATCTTCAGTGACCGGGGACTCCTCCACTCGCGACCCTGGTCCCACCTCGATGCCTAGCTGGCAGCCTAGAGCTTGCTTTTGGCATCAAGAATAGAAAATCCAGAATAGCTGATCTGTGAATTTATGTCTATGCAGCTGAATATGCCCTCCAACATTGTGAAATCAATTACTTTTCACTGAGTCCACTGCATTGGACAGAAAAGTCTCCAAACGTCCCAGAACCATTTTTGCCAAATTTGAACATTTATTTTTTTTTTTACTCCCCTTGTCCTGTCAAGACAGCTAGGTAAGAAGAACTGGGATCTGTCACCCTTATTATGCCAAAATAGATTTACTTTGCCAAGATGAGCTTATACAGTACCTAACTATGCACTGTATATTGTTGTAAACTCCTCCTGTAATAACTTTTATGCTTTATTTTAATTATTTTACCCATGGAGGACCCGACAGGATGGGGAAGAGGGAAAGGAAGTGTGTGGAGGGGGAAAGAAAAGGGAGAGGAAGGTTAGGTTAATTGGCTGTTCTAAATTGTCCCTAGATATTTGTTTCCTATAGGCCCTTAGAATAGAGGGTTAGTATTAATGAAAGCGCTTTGAGTGGTCTTTGTGACTAGAAAAGCGCTATATAAGTGCAGGTTAGTTAGTTAGTTAGTTAGTTAGAGGAACAGACAAAAAGACAAACAAACCAACAACTAAAACAAACAGAAGACAGTCTGCATCTTCCACCGAAGATGTCTCAAAAGGAATCTGGTTTCCGCACTTGTTAAAGGAGAGACACTTGTGCGTGTACGTCTGTGTGCGTATATACGAGAGCCCGTGCAAAATAAGTGTGTGCAAGTGAGTGATTTGTCAGGAAACATTTGAAGCAGGGGGCCGGTCGCAGCAGCTCTCCCCCCGGGAAACCCAAGCAGCCAAGGCAGCACCACCCACCCCCACAGGGCACAATCGCCCGAGGACAGCAAGCCCTAGAAAAGCCAGGCATCTGCCCCTGAAGGGATGATCAAGGAAGGTCAGACAGTCAGGCGGCCGTCGCAGCGGGCCCACACCCCCATACCCACCAACCCCCCACCCCTCCAGCGGGGCCAATGCCTGCCCCAGGCACGAGGAGGCCAGTGACCCCCCCCCCCCCCCCAGCGCCAGCGCCGCACGCCCTGGGGACCCCCATGCCCAAAGAAGTGCCCCCACCCAGGGGAGCCCACATAGCCGAGAGGCACTACCCTCCTTAATCCAGCACCTCCTGACTCGCAGACACACCCCTCCCCACACCTTCACACCCACATGCTCCCATGCGCACCCACATGCACTCCCTCACTCTCACTCACCCGCGCCTACCCATTTCTCAATCCTATACCCGTTCAATCTCACCCGTCATTCACCCTTGTTTTGTAAGGCGGCTGCGAAGCAGATGCAGCGAGCCTGAACCCACACCAGCGCCCGGTAGCTGCTGGGGAGACCACCGGTGAAGGCCAGCGGCCACCGCCCCGCCGACCCACCTCAGGGAGGCCGCAGCCACAGAAGCAGACACCCACCCCTAGCGCCCACCCAAGCGGCTGATCAGCAGACCACTGCAGGCACCCCAAGATGCCACCCGACACGCAAAGTGCCACACAAAACCGACCCACCCCCACCACCTCCATTCATCACCCCCTCACTCTCACTTTCATATTCAGTCCCGCTCTCACTCCCTTGGTTGTATCTATACATTCAGCAGCACCCAGGGATTTTGACAACATGACGGGTGCTAGGCTCCCCACTGGCCCCCCGCGCCCCCAGCACGAGGAGGATTAACAGGGGTGGGGGAAGAGCCCCACTCCCCTCCCCCTGCACAAAACATGGTGGGTGTATGTTGGTTATATGTGATTGTGCGTAAATGTGTGGACTACCATAGTGCATTTAAAATTGGGGTGATGGTGATTGGAGCACCACTAGCCACTGCGATGGGCAGCGGGGCCCCATCCCCCAAGACCTCAGTGTCTAAAATGCAATTAAAATTGAGGTGAGTGCAGCCCCACCACACAGCAAAGGTATCCCCTTCACCGACACAGTGCGACACCCCCCCACCCCAGAGCCCTAAATGTATCCAAGAAGATGTATATTCCACTCAGAGTCAGGGGAGGGGAGGGTGGGAAATAAGACTGGGAGGGAGGCGGTCTAAAAGTGAGGCCATCCCCCCCCAGAAGCCAGCTCGCAAACTGGTTCATGAGGCCACACCCTGCCCCCAAATCCCAACCCAGGGCGAGGGCCACTAGTGCGAGCAGCCCAGGGCCCACCAGCATCGCGCCCCGGTACTCTAAGCACAACAAACATGATGGGGCAGCCATACCAATTCCCACTCATCTTACACACACAAACAAGGACAACAACAATAGTCACAGTAGTGAACAATGGGCCAGTCCCACAAAGCACCCACACAAGCCCACCGACCACCCACCCCAGATGCACACTGACAGCGGCAGACCACCCCACAGCCACAGCCACCCTGGAGCAGCCCGACGGAAACACGGCCACCAACCCGCGCCAACGCCCCCCCCCCCCCAACCACCCCAAGCACCAACACACACCTGCTACCAATGACACCAGGGGCGATGTGACAAAGCACTCCACCCCGCGACACAACAGCAAGGCAGCCGGGAAAAGCAGGACCCTCATGCCACTAGATGGACTGCCCCACCCCCGCCACCCAATGAAGTTCTCCTACCCATACACACATCCTCCACCCCCAGACATCCACCCACAGGCAACCGCACCCATACACACATTTCCCCACCCACCATCACACATGCCCACCCACAACCACACACAGCCCTACCTGCCCACACGCAACACACACACACACACACACACACATCTGCATCTGCTCATACACAAGCCCCAACTCACACCCACTCTCACCACTCTCACACACATACACACATCCCACATCCCACATCACACATAGGCACACCCACACCTGCAGACCCCAGTGGACGGGGAGGGGGACCCAGGACGCAGGCACCTGCCCAGGGTGCCGCCAGGGCCCTAGGGAGGACACGACCCCTCCATGCAAGGATGCACCAGGGCACACCGGACCCGGACCCAGGGCCAGACCCAGCCCCCCTCGGGAGGCAAGGCCAGCCAGTCAGGGCTGTCAAGTTAGAGTTTTTAGTCATCTTAAAAGTGTTTAAACATATTTGTGTCCAGAAGCTTTCCTCCTTAGTGATCGATAGGTCTGTCTCCCATTTTGATATCGGATGAGATACAGACTCATCCAGTTTTGATAATAGTCCATGTATTTTTGATATCAATTTAGGGGAACGAAGAATTAAAAACTCTGCCACCTTAACTGGTCCCTCTAAATCTGTCTGATGAAGATTGAATCTTGCTTTTATTATGGATTTAAGCTGTTGGTATTCAAGATACTTTTTATCACTGATGTCGTACTGTGACACTAGTTCCTGAAAATGGATAAAATTTCCACCTTGAATAAGATGCTCTAAGTTTTTTTATTCCCTTCTCTTGCCATAGTGGAAAATTTAATGTCTTCTTTTGTTGCAAGCTATCAGGATTCTTCCAAATGGGCATGAGTTTGCAGGGGACAAGTGAAGACCCTGTTATTTTAAAAAAAAAAATTCCACCAAGCTGTCAGAGAGGAGCTGATATTAATACTTTTAAAACAGTCATGGGGTTTAATACAAGAACTGAAAAAAGGTAAGTCAGAGACATTTAGCGACCCACAGACAGCCTCGTCGTCGTCGGCCTCGGTCGGTCTATGATGACCATGGAAGAGAATTCTAAACGTCTGCTCTGCTGGAACAGCACCGCCTGTGGCTGAACAGGCCAATGCGCACCGGTGTTCTACCTTCCAGCGTTGGGCGTTGGTAGGACAGACAGCCTGTTCAGCATCTAACCATGGGTTTCCTAGTGGGGTTGATTTTATCCATTTAGAAAAAAAAACTGCAGTCTTTTGGCTAAAAAGTAATTTTAAAAAATTTGGTAAATCTAAGCCTCTGCACTCTTTCGCTTTTTGAAGAGTTTTTAAACTAATCCGTGATTGTTTATCTTTCCATAAAAATTGACTTATATTTGAATCTAGAGACTTAAACCAGGCCATTGATGGTTGGGTAGGAATCACTGAGAGCAAATAGTTGATTTTAGGAAGGGCCATCATTTTAACGGTTGCAACTCTTCCCATTAGCGATATAGGTAGTGTCCTCCAGTGCATAAGGTTGTCTTGTATTGCTTTTAAAAGGGGAATGTGATTTAGTCACAATAACTCTGAGAGCCTGGAGGAAATAGCTATTCCTAAATATTTAATATTACCTGATTGTATTGGAATAGTGGATGTATTTGAGAAATTAGAATTTATAGGTAAGACTATTGATTTACCGAAGTTAATAGAGTAATCTGATAATGATGAAAATTTATCAATCAGTGCCACTGTCTAAAGAAGAGATCTTTGTGAGTTTTCAAGGAAAATCAATACATCATCAGCATAAAGACTTATCTTGTGCTCTTTTTCTTCAGTTTGGATACCTCTGATATCAACAGTTTGTTGTATGGCTGCTGTTAATGGTTCAGAGGTTAGAGGAATCACACTCCACAGCCTCCCTGGGAAGGTCTATGCCAAAATCGTTTGATTGCAGTGACTGCCTCAAAAGGTTGTGCAACAAAATATTAAGTTAAGGGTACCATCATTTTTGTCCAGGCCTGTTTCATGAGTTTGTTTTTTAAAATAATTCTGTTGAACCACAATTCAAAAGCATTGTCTGATTTTCACTGGTTAATTTTCATAGAATTTTTATTTATTACCACTTTTGTTAGATTCAAGTTATTTCTGTGACCATTGTGGGTTTTTCTTTCATTAACAGAGGGGTACCAACAATTTTGTCCACGTCTGTATTTGCAATCTATCCACATAGACAATAGCTCGTTTACCTTCTTGGATGTTTTATTTCCTAATGGGAAAAAGCTTCCTTCTCCTTTCCAAAATTTCCTGTGGAAATTGACCATTTAGACCATAATTGGTGTTTTTAAGCTGCCTGCCCTGCCTCTTTACCAAAATTTTTTGGCTTGAAATGCTCAAATGTGGCAACAATAGGTTTGGGACGTTTATTCTGGGAATTTTTTTGCCCAATTCGGCGGACTCGGTGGAAGGTAATTGATTTTATGACTTCGGGGGATAGTTTTAGTTGTGTTGACATAAATTCACAGACCAACTGTTCTGGATTTTCATTATTTTTTTCAACAATTCCAGAAAAAAAACAAGGTTATCTCTCATGCTGCGTGACTGCAAATTGAGAACTGTTTCCTTCATTTTGCGGTTTTCTCCCTCAACAACGCCAAGCCGCGTGGTAACTGTGTTTACTGACTTTTTTAAGCTGTTATTCTCCTCTACGAGAGAGATGAGCTGTGCTTGACTGAACTCCAAACTCTCACACAAGCCCTGGAATTCTTTATGAAGCAGCTCGACTAACGCCAGTCTACCATCCATGCTGGTAAGTTTATTCGCAATAGCAAAAAGGATGTCACTAACCTCGGTGCCCTCCCGTGATTTCTCGGGCGTTATTTTTGGCGAGTCTGTGGGTCTCGGTCGTTTAGACTGAGAAGCAGGAATGGGACACACACTCGCCTGCTCCATGACACAGCAGCGGTAATAAAACTCATTGATATAGTTCTCTAGATTCTCCAGCTCCGTACGAAAAAAGAAAGATAAATACAGACAGTTAGTTAATGGATTAATTACAAAAAGAGGGGGAAAAAAACTACCTGTGGAACAGTTTGTTTATGCTTGGTCGACGGGAGTTGCTATTCTGGATTATTGCGCAACAGTCTTGGAACGTCTCATGATCACAGCATCGCCCCCCCCCCCTCAAATTTGAACATTCTAAGCAAAAAAATCTGGTACAGAGGCAGGGCAGGCAGCTTAAAGGCACAAATTATGGTCTTAATGATCAATTTCCACAGGAATTTATGGAAAGAAGGAGGAAGCTTTTTCCCATTAGGAAACAAAAAATCCAAGAAGGTAAACAAGCTGTTATCTCTGGATAGACTGTTTATAGATGGCAAGCTGTTTATGGATGAAACCATAACACCTTGGCTATTCTCGAGTCTAGTTTGTTTCCTTAGCTACATGTGAAAAAAGAGTGCAATTGTGCACAGGTCTCTTATTCAAGCCCTGTTTAATTTGTTAACATTTGTGTAATTTTTTTTCTTTTTTGTTGTGATTGTTGTTTGTTTGTCTGTTGTAGCTAATCTTGTTGATGATGTCAGGTTGTTGTTGAATGTTATCGGTATCTTCTCACCAATTATTAATCTTCATGTCTGTTCTCTCTTGCACATTTGGTCTATAGGAAATAACTTTAAGTACATGCACCCCACTCATTCTTGCAAATGCAAGCAAATGCAAGAGAGAGATCATGAGTGCGCACCCATGGACATACATACAGGTTTCTGCTAGATGCACAACATTCATACAGTATATCCAGTTTGACTGTCATATACATTACTTATATGTTCCAGATAAAAAGATAAAAACTTTATAAAATTGACCTATATCTTTTCCATATGGGAACTTACTGTGTTGAAGTCATCCTCTCTTTCCAGTGTGTACTTTAACACCCACTTGTCCTGTCCTTAACACAGTAATCTCCAGTCAGGAGAGGGGACGGGACAACTGTCATCACTGTTTTGGATTTGGACTGCTGTAACAGTTGAAAACACCAGTTGTCTGTATTTCATAACGTCCCTTTAATTTTAACTCAGTTTCAGTGTGAGTTGAAATCATACACATATGTATACATCTCATTTTTCCATCTAAATCTGTATGGTAGGTAGGTATTGCTGTCTGTTTTTCATTGCTCACCCTGACCCTCATAAAGTCCTTTGTCACCATCCATTGTCGCAGCCCTGTTGTGATGAAATGTCACAGTTGTTTCACCCTGTGACTCATCAGCGCTGTGACAGGCTGACATTTGGCTCATCCGCTGTTAGCCTCATCTGCAGCTCCTTATCTCTTAATACAGCAGGTCGACCCTGCTTCGTTATTCCGGCTGTGCTATCAGGCTGCAGACAGGATAAACACGCAGGGAGACAGAAAACATGTAATGCTATTGTCTGTCGACTCAGGGCTGCACACAGAAAAACTGAGTTACGATACCATGAGGAACAGATGGCAGTCCCTGTCGATGGAGTCCAAGCCAAGTCTTGTTTAACTGCTGTAACTGGCTCAAGTACAAGACACTTTTTTTTCTTATTACACCTTTTTCAGTTCAGTATTGATTGCAGTGATAAATGCATACCCCAAAACATAATGAAAATATTTTTTATAACTCTACATACAACAGGGAAAATAAGTATTGAACACGTCAGCACTTTTCTCATTCAATATATTTCTGATGGAGCCATTGACCTGAGATTTTCACCAGATATCACTAATAACTCAAGTAATCCATGCACACAAAAAAATCTAGGCAACTGTGTTCACAAATCAAATTATGATTAACCTGTTGAACTCTGGTCAATTTCCCTAAAAACGCCTAAAAATAACATACCCAAAGCAAATCAAAAGCTGTTCTTCAACCCTTTGCAGCATCTTCATGGGGTTGGTCTCATTTACAAGAAAACACTTTGAATTTTTTGGCAAAACAGTCATAATCTCTCTAAGTGCTCTTGCCACTGAGTAACAGTCATCTAAACATACTGAATTTGAAGAAAATAAAGTTCGCCAGTGTAGCTCATGTATTTTTACCTACATATGTATAAGCACTATGGGATGCTTGTGATTGCATGTGTGGATTGACCTCACGTCTTAGAGGGGACAATATGTCTGGACCGCCTGGGGATAACAACAAGAAGATGGAGGTACGGCGAGAAGGAGCTGAAAGGACTTCCTGACCTCCTGGAGCCCAGGCGGAGGACTGAAGGGCGCAGGGGGAGAGTTATTGTCAATAGGGGGTTTTGACGGTGATATGTGATTCTTCCTTTGTCCTTGGCTGTATAAAAGAGAAGGTTTTGACTCAGCTCTCTCCCTTGTGTTCTTGAGAGATAGCTGGGGATGTGAACACGACATTAAAACCTGAACTGAGAAATGATTCAGTCTTGTTATTTCACAGTCCCCACATTGGTGACCAGAGATGTTTGAGAATGCCGGGAAATGATTCCCATGATCCAGACTCGTCGTAGTCTGCCCGAGCGAGTGCCGTCTCCATTAAACTGTCAGAATTCTAGCAGGACAACCCGGACTCGTGGTTCCTCCAGGCTGAGGCACAGTTCACGCTCGCAGGAATAACGGCGGATGACACTAAATTTTACCATGCCATCGCAAGACTCGACAACCGCACAGCTCGATGCGTGCAGAGCCTGGTACAGCAGCCACCCGCTTACAACAAATACGGCGAGTTGAAGGCTGCCCTCACCGAGTGTTTCACGCCCTCAGCCGAAGAGAGGGCTTGGAGGCTCCTGGCTATGCACGGCCAGGGAGGGCGCAGACCAGTCGCCCTGATGGAAGACATGCTGCAGCTGAGGGACTCGGACAACGATAACTTCCTATTTCAGCACATCTTCCTAAGCAACCTCCCGTCACACATGAGAGGGACCCTCTCCGGCATGCCTTGTGTGACCCAGCGGGACTTCCGTGCGCTGGCCCGAGAGGCGCAGCGGCTCCTCGACTTCTGCGGCGAGCAGACGGCCACATCGGCAGCAACAGACCTAGGTGCGGCGATCCGAGGCAACAAAGAGCCAGAGACAGCGGAGCCAGCCCCACCATCAATGGCAGCGACGCGGCCCCGGCGCAGCGGAGGAGATGGCCTCTGTTATTACCACCGGCGTTTCACAGAGAAGGCACACAGGTGTGTGCCACCGTGCAGCTACAAGAGCTCGGGAAACTCCAGAACCGGGATTCGTTAGCAGCTTCGGCTCTCGGTGAAAAAAATAAGCTGCTGTACATCACAGATGCGAGCTCCGGGCGGCACTTCCTCGTAGACACCGGAGCCCAAGTGAGTTTCATCACCCCAACCTATGCCGACCGGTTGGCTGGCCCCCGTGGTGACGGGGCAACGGCGGCGAACGGCTCGAGCATCAACACCTACGGAGAAAGGACCCTGTTTCTGTCCTTACACGGCCGCACTTATGAATGGACCTTTATCATAGCGGCAGTGAGCTTCAACATGTTAGGTGCCGATTTTCTGTGCTCACATGGTTTGTTGGCTGATCTTGCCAACAGACGATTGGTTAATGATCTTAATAATCTTAATAATCTTTTTATTCTATTCCTTGTGCAGCTCGAGTGTCCCCACCACCGGTGCAGACCAACGTCACCACAGCAGGCGGTAAGTTTAACACACTCCTCATCCAATTTCCAGCGCTCACGGTTCCTACTTTTTCGGCAACAGTTGCGAAACACGGGGTGGAGCATTTTATCACTACAGTGGGCCCCCCCGTCTTCGCGAAAGCTCGGCGTTTGGATGCTGCTAAGCTCTCCATCGCGCAAGAGGAGTTCGCCAGCCTGGAAAGGCTGGGCATTATTCCCCGTTCGAAAAACCCCTGGGCTTCGCCGCTGCATATGGTCCCTAAAGCTGATGGCTCCTGGAGACCTTGCGGCGATTACCGCAGACTAAACAACGCCACAGCGCATGACCGCTACCCAATTCCACACATTCAGGATTTCTCAGTGCATTTAGCGGGGGCGCACATTTTTTCTAAAATAGTCCTGGTTCGCGGCTACCATCAGGTTCCAGTCCGGCCTGAGGACATTCCTAAAACAGCGATAATAACCCCTTTTGGACTTTTTGAGTTTTTGCGTATGCCGTTTGGTCTTAAAGGCGCGGCGCAAACATTCCAACGTATGATGGATGCCGTGTTACGCGATCTCCCTTTTGTGTTTGTCTACCTCAACGACATTTTAGTCGCCAGTACTTCAGAAGAAGAACACGAAAAACACCTCACTGCGGTTTTTCGGAGGTTGGGAGAGCACGGGTTAATAATTAATCCAGCCAAGTGCCAGTTTGGTGTGGCGCAGATCGATTTTTGGGACACCGCGCCTCCCCAAAAGGGGCAATCCCGCTACCGGATAAGGTGCGCGCAGTGGCAGATTTTCCCGACCACAAACGGTCAAATCATTGCAGGAGTTTTTAGGAATGGTAAATTTTTATAACCGTTTCCTACCCCACGCAGCGCAGCTCATGCAGCCATTATACGCCACGCTCAAAAAACAAAAACCCTCCAACCCTATCGAGTGGTCCCCGGAGCGGGAGCGCGCATTCGCGGAGGTAAAAAAAAGCCCTGGCTGACGCCGCGCTCCTAGCTCATCCTGATCCATCGGCCCGAATAGCGCTCACTACCGACGCATCAGATTTGGCCATAGGGGTGGTCATGGAACAGCATGTTGCCGGGGTTTGGTAGCCGCTGGCATTTTTCAGCAGATCCTTGAACGAAGCCGAGCAGAAATACAGCACGTTTGACAGGGAGCTGTTAGCACTCCACTTGGCTGTCCGCCATTTCCAGTTTTGGCTGGAAGGTCGGCGTTTCACTGCTTTTGTCGACCATAAGCCGCTCACTTTTGCGATGTCCAAAATTTCAGAACCGTGGTCGGGCCGGCAACAGAGGCAACTGGCCGCAATTTCGGAGTTTACCACGGATATTCAGCACGTAGCGGGTAAACTCAACGTAGTGGCAGACTGCCTCTCTCGCGCGGTCACAGCACCAGTGCGCGCGGAGGCAGATTATACTACCACAGCCGCAGGGCAAAATAGCAGCGCGGAAGCGCACGCGGCCCCAGTTCACGTAGGAATAGATTACGCAGCCATGGCAGCGGAACAGGGTAGTGATGCGGACGTGCGCGCGCTCCTGTCTGGACCAACAGGGTTAAGGCTGGAGAGCAGGTGTTTGCAAACCGGTATGCCCCCCCTAATCTGCGATGTATCGACTGGGCGACCGTGCCTGGTAGTCCCGGCCGCATGGCGCCGCCGCGTTTTTGACTCGGTTCACTCCCTGGCGCACCCAGGAGTGCGCGCTTCTGTGAAAATGGTAGCGGAGAAGTTTGTTTGGCCGAGTCTGCGCAAGCACGTGAAAGAGTGGGCACGAACCTGCATGGCTTGCCAACGGGCCAAAATTCACAGACACACAAAAGCTCCCTTAGAACTGTTCCACATTCCGGCCAGGAGATTCGATCACGTGCACGTCGACCTCATGGGCCCCCTACCGTCGTCGCAGGGGTTCACACATCTTTTGACAATGGTGGACCGAACCACACTTTGGCCGGAAGTGGTCCCCCTGGCATCGACCACAGCTGCAGAGGTGGCTCGCGTTTTTTGGACGGCCTGGGTAGCACGTTTCGGGGTTCCGTCGGATATTACGTCCGACAGAGGGCCTCAATTTCTCTCTGAGCTCTGGTCAGCGATGGCCGGCAGCTTAGGAGTGAAAATTCATCGCACTACCGCTTATCACCCCCAGGCTAATGGTTTATGTGAGCGTTTTCATAGGTCTTTGAAGGCAGCCCTCAGAGCATCGCTTACGGATGCAGATTGGGTAAACAAACTACCATGGGTTTTATTGGGGTTGCGTTCTGCGCCCAAGGAGGACTTAAATGCCTTCCCAGCGGAGTTGGTTTTTGCGCAGCCTCTCAGGCTGCCCGGTGAGTTCCTACTGGAGCATCCGGCGCCGGGGCGCCCCCCGGCTCTGGGGCCACTGATTGACATGGGAGCAGACACGCTCCCGGGCCCCGTTCATCACACTTTTCCGCGCGTTTTTGTTCCCAAAGCTTTGAAAAATGCCGAATTCGTTTTTGTCAGGCACGAGGCTCTGAGACCGACCCTCCGCCCGCCATATGATGGTCCGTATAGGGTGCTGGAATCAGGTGATAAGCATTTTGTGCTAGATTTGGGAGACAGAAAAGAGACAGTATTGACAGACTAAAGCCTGCTTTTGTGATGAACGACGAGTCTGTACCCGTGGCGAGGGCACCTCGACGTGGTAGACCTCCCAGGGAACACGTCCCTGAGCCCCGCAGGGATCAAATAACCACTCTCTTCCTCAGTCTGCAGATTCTTTGCAGGACGGCGCCGCAGGGACAGCGAGACCTGCTTACAGCAGATTTGGAAGACGTTTGAAGCCCAGACGGCGTACAGACTGAATTTTAATGTGATCATGTGGTATAGACTATGCTATGGATGTTATCACTGATTTTTGATATAATCATGTGGTATAGACTATGCTATTGAGGTTATCATGTTTTATTAACTCTGATATATTGTCCATTCTTCGACGTTTGGGGGGGGGGGGGGGGGGTTATGTAGCTCATGTATTTTTACCTACATATGTATAAGCACTATGGGATGCTTGTGATTGCGTGTGTGGATTGACCTCACGTCTTAGAGGGGACAATATGTCTGGACCGCCTGGGGATAACAACAAGAAGACGTAGGTACGGCGAGAAGGAGCTGAAAGGACTTCCTGACCTCCTGGAGCCCAGGCGGAGGACTGAAGGGCGCGGGGGGAGAGTTATTGTCAATAGGGGGTTTTGACGGTGATATGTGATTCTTCCTTTGTCCTTGGCTGTATAAAAGAGAAGGTTTTGACTCAGCTCTCTCCCTTGTGTTCTTGAGAGATAGCTGGGGATGTGAACACGACATTAAAACCTGAACTGAGAAATGATTCAGTCTTGTTATTTCACAGTCCCCACAGCCTGGGTGTTTTTTTAGATACAAATATGACATGTTTCAGGACCCAAGAGACAGACACAGACACGGGCAGATACAAAATAGTTATTCTTTATTGTCAAGTGTGAGTGAGTGTAGTGCAAGTGTGAGTGCAGATATAGTAGCCTGGTCACCGGAGCTGAGCGATACAGAAGACAACCTGGCAACCCTAGAACACACAAGCAGAAACCATTAAGGCTGTTCAGCACAAAAGGACAAGTGCAGGTGTGCAGCTTACTTGAGGTTGTCTCTGACTGTATCTGGCAGTTCCCCGATGTCCGTGAGCTGTGGTGATTCTGGTGCTTGGAACTGTGACGGTGATAATTCCAGTAACCGTGGTGGAGTTCGTGGCGAGAGCAATGACTGCACTGACAGCTGTGATGTTGACTGTTCCTGTAGCCGTGACAGTGATAATGTCTGTACCCATGGTGACAATGACTCCTGTGACTGAGGGAGTGACAGTACCTGCAGCTGCAGTGGAGAGAATTCCTGAATAAGCGTAGGCCAGGAGGAGCTCCGGAAGGGTGAGGGTAATTCTCCGTCCGCTGGAGATACCGGTCCGCCGCCTGGGAGGTCCACCTGTGCACAGGGGTAAAGATTAGGCGTAGAAAAGCAAATAGCCTTCTTACGTGGTAGGTCTTGTCGTGGCGTTCTTGACTTGGCTGTGAAACGAAGCTCTGGCTCCGTAGGCCAGGAGGAGCTCCGGAAGGGTGAGGGTAATTCTCCGTCCATTGGAGACACCGGTCCGCCGCCTGGGAGGTCCACCTGAGCACAGGGGTAAAGATTAGGCGCAGAAAAGCAAATAGTCTTCTTACGTGGAAGATCTTGTCGTGGCATTCTTGACTTGGCTGTGAAACGAAGCTCTGGCTCATACTCAGTCGAGGTAGACAGACGAGTCCGTGCCGGGCTGTCCAAGACGCTGGCTTTTAAGAGCCGCTGATTAACACCTGTTGGTCTGTGCGCGGCTGGAGCTGATAAGCTGGATGACGGCCCAGCGGCCGCCATGACAGTACTCCCCCCTCTAGCAGTGCCTCCAGGCACCTGCCCAATCTTACCTGGATTCGCCCGATGGAAATCGCGGATCAACTGCTTATCCAAGATCAATGCTGGGCGAATCCAAGAACGATCCTCCGGTCCAAAACCCTCCCAGTCCACCAAATACTGAAGACCACGACCCCGCCTGCGCACGTCCAGGATGGCAGTCACACCCCAGGCTGGATGGCCATCGATCATCCTCGGGGGGGCAGGCGCCGCAGGGGCCGGGCACAGAGGGTCCATAACGTACGGTTTAACCTGGGAGACATGAAAAGTGGGGCAGATGCGCATGGAAGGGGGGAGAGACAAGCGCACAGACACAGGGTTGACAATACGTGAGATGGTGTAGGGGCCAATAAAGCGCTTAGTGAGTTTACGCTTTTCGGCCGGTACACCAATATTCCGGGTGGATAACCAAACCTTCTGACCCACCTTGTAGTCCGGGGCAGGTCTCCTGTGACGGTTGGCCACCTGGATATTGCGTTCAGTGGTCCTCAAAAGGGCTCGGCGGGCAATGGACCAAACTCGCCGACAGCGCTTAATCTGGGCCTGGACAGATGGAACCGCTACCTCCTTCTCCTCCTCCGGAAATAATGGTGAATCAAATCCAAAAGTAGCCTTGAAAGGAGAGACGCCCGTGGCCGTAGAGATCGTAGTATTATGGGCGTACTCAATCCAGGGAAGATGTTTGCTCCAAGAGAAGGAACAGGAGGAGATAACACAGCGCAGTGCGGCCTCGAGCTCCTGGTTAGCCCGCTCGCACTGGCCATTACTTTGAGGATGGTACCAGAAGAAAGGCTGGTTGTGGCTCCCAACACTGCGCAGAACGCCTTCCATACCTGAGAGACAAACTGTGGTCCCCGATCTGACACTATGTCAGCGGGGATACCATGGAGGCAAACCACATGCTGAACAAGGAGGTCCGCCGTTTCCTGAGCCAAAGGCAAGCCCCGAAGAGGCACAAAATGGGCCGCCTTCGAAAAACGGTCCACAATAGTCAAGACAGTGGTGAAAGTATCAGAAATGGGCAAACCAGTCACAAAATCCATGGCCACATGAGACCAGGGGCGGGAAGGAACGGGCAGGGGATGCAACAGACCCGCCGGGGGAGAAGATGTCGTTTTCCCAGTGGCGCACTGAGCGCAAGCCCGGATGTAGTTCACCACGTCCTTCCGTAGCCCTGGCCACCAGAAGGTCCTCTGGAGCAGGTCCACAGTCTGACCTACTTCCGGATGACAAGCCAACTTGGAGGCGTGACCCCATTCAATCACCTGACCCCGAATAGAGCGTGGAACAAACAAGCGGCCCGCCCCCCCCCCCCGGGTCTGGTTCCATCTTCAATGCTCTCCGGACCTTGGTACAGATACCCCAGGACAGCGCGCCCACAACACAGGAGGGTGGTAGGATGGGTGCGTCCTGATCCTCGGAAGATGGTGTGTCAAACTGTCGTGAGAGGGCATCCGGCTTACCGTTCTTGCTTCCTGGCCGATAGGTGATGGAGAAGTTGAAGCGGCCGAAGAAGAGAGACCAACGAGCCTGACGTGCGTTCAGCCGCTTCGCTGTCCTGAGGTACTCCAGGTTGCGGTGGTCAGTCCATACAACAAACGGCTGAGCGGCCCCCTCAAGCCAATGTCTCCGCTCCTCCAAGGCGAGCTTCACTGCCAACAGTTCCCTGTTCCCGATGCTGTAGTTCCTCTCTGCCGGTGACAAGCGACGGGAGAAATATGCACATGGCCGAATCTTGCCGTCCTCAGGAGAACGCTGGGAGAGTACCGCTCCCACCCCCGAATCAGAGGCATCCACTTCCACCAAGCACTGAAGATTCGGGTCCACCTGAGAGAGAACACGGGCTGAAGCAAACTCGTCCTTTAATTTCTTAAACGCCCTGGCTGCTTCCTCACTCCAGCAAAACGGGGTCTTAGGGGAGGTGAGCGCAGTCAAAGGGCGAGCCAGGTTCCCAAAATTGGGCACAAAACGGCAATAAAAATTAGCAAAGCCCAGGAATCCCTGGAGCTGTTTCCTAGAGGACGGAGTGGGCCAATCCACTACCGCCTTAACCTTGGCTGGGTCGGGGAGCACCTGGTTCCGGGTGATGATGAACCCAAGGAAAGAGGTCTGGTTTGTGTGAAATTCACACTTCTCCGCTTTGACAAAAAGTTGATTCTCCAAGAGGCGCTGTAACACTCTGCGCACGTGCACCTGGTGCTCTTCCAGAGTGCGGGAGAAGATCAATATATCATCTAGATACACAAACACAAAGGAGTTAAGGAAATCCCGCAGCACGTCGTTAATTAGCCGCTGGAAGACGGCCGGAGCGTTGGTCAACCCAAACGGCATTACCAGATACTCAAAGTGGCCGCTTGGGGTCCTGAACGCCGTCTTCCACTCATCCCCCTCTCTGATGCGCACCAGGTGATAGGCGTTGCGGAGATCAAGCTTAGTAAACCAATTCGCCCCCTGGAGGGAGTCAAAAGCAGTATTCATCAAAGGCAGAGTGTATTTATCTTTTATAGTGATTTCATTAAGCCCCCTGAAGTCGATGCAAGGGCGTAATGACCCGTCCTTCTTTCCAACAAAGAAGAAACCGGCCCCCACGGCCGAGGACGACGGGCGGATGATCCCTGAGGCCAGGGATTCTTTAATATAGGTATCCATGGCCTCGCGCTCCGGGGCTGACAGGATGTACAGGCGGCTCGCAGGGAGAGGGGCCCCAGCCTTCAGATTTATTGCGCAGTCGTACGGCCGGTGAGGGAGTAAGGACAACGCCCGTGACTTGCTGAACACTAGTCCCAAATTGTGGTAAACTTCTGGTACCTTGGACAGCTCCTGAGTTGGCGTCGAGGGGGGTGGCATCTTGACAGAAGGGGCGCATGCTGCTGATTGGAGGCAGGTGCTTAAGCAGAAGGTACTCCACGCTGTAATACTCCCTCCTTGCCAATCGATGGTGGGATTATGAAGGTGGAGCCAGGGGTAACCCAGGATGACAGGCGAAGAAGAGACAGGCAAGACTAAAAACCTAATCTCCTCTCTGTGATTCCCTCAGATGATCACGGACACTGGGGCCGTCTGATAGGCTATGGTGGTCAGTGATGCCTTAGATAACGTAATCAGCTTGACAGGTGGATCCAGGGGCTGACAGCTGAGGCCCATCTGGGTTGCCAGGTCCTTGGAAACAAAGTTTTGCTCAGCTCCTGAATCCACTAAAGCTAGCGTGGAATGTTCTGCGTGTTTGTGGATCAGTCTAATGGGTATTCGAAAACTCGTGAGGGGTCTTTCTGGGTCCGTGTCCGTGAATCCCCCTACTGCAATCCACGGACCCTTCCTTTTAACCGACTCGGGCACTCAAAAACTCCATGTGATTCCTTTCCACAATAAAAACAAAGGCCTAAATTTCTGCGGCGCTGTCTCTCAGCCGCTGACACTTTAGATTGTCCTATGACCATGGGTTCATGATCTGAAAGCTCCCCTGACGCCGGTAGAGCGAGCGGGGAAAAGCTGGTGGAACGAGAGCGGGGTTTTACAGGACGGGTGGTAGACCGCCGTTCTGCCGCTCGTTCCCTTAATCTACTGTCTATGCTTATGGCAAGGGCAATTAGCTCACCCAAATTATCAGGTTTGTCCCATGCCGCTAACTCGTCCTTTAACTCCGCGTTGAGACTGCGGAGGAAAATACCACATAATGCCGGTTCTCCCCACCCAATCTCAGCGGCAAGGACCCGGAAGTCTATTGCATAGTCAGCAGCTGATCTTGCGCCCTGCTGCAGGCTCAACAGCCGTTCGGTCAATACCGCACCCCTATCTGAATGATCGAACACGGACATAAACTCCGCCAAAAACTGCTGGTAAGTTAATGTAGGATAACCCGGGCTCGCCATTACAGTATAGGCCCAATCTAAGGCTCTACCTCCCTGTAGGTTAATGATATATCCTATCTTGTTTGAGTCAATGGCGAAGTCCCCCGGGACTCGGAGAAAAACTGACTCGCATTGGAGAATAAATCCCCAAGCCTCTCCGAGTTTGCCACTAAAACGAGCTGGAGTGGGAACAGGGGTGAGGCGAGAAACAAACGTGGTGTTAGCTTGGGTAGGTGCTAAACCTGCAGGGGTTGAGACGCTAGCGACCGGGGGAAACGCCTGTTGTCCTTCCAGGCGATCCAGCCGGCCGTTAATTTGTGACAGCTGATTAAGAATAACTGTTTGCTGATGTACGAGCATGTCTACCCGGGCGCTAAGGGTGTTAAGTCTGCGCGGCTGTGTGCTGTCCGTTGGGTCAACGTGACGGAGTCGTACTGACATGTTTCAGGACCCAAGAGACAGACACAGACACGCGCAGATACAAAATAGTTATTCTTTATTGTCAAGTGTGAGTGAGTGTAGTGCAAGTGTGAGTGCAGATATAGTAGCCTGGTCACCGGAGCTGAGTGATACAGAAGACGACCTGGCAACCCTAGAACACACAAGCAGAAACCGTTAAGGCTGTTCAGCACAAAAGGACAAGTGCAGGTGTGCAGCTTACTTGAGGTTGTCTCTGACTGTATCTGGCAGTTCCCCGATGTCCGTGAGCTGTGGTGATTCTGGTGCTTGGAACTGTGACGGTGATAATTCCAGTAACCGTGGTGGAATTCGTGGCGAGAGCAATGACTGCACTGACAGCTGTGATGTTGACTGTTCCCATAGCTGTGACAGTGATAATGTCCGTACCCGTGGTGACAATGACTCCTGTGACTGAGGGAGTGACAGTACCTGCAGCTGCAGTGGAGAGAATTCCTGAATAAGCGTAGGCCAAGAGGAGCTCCGGAAGGGTGAGGGTAATTCTCCGTCCGCTGGAGATACCGGTCCGCCGCCTGGGAGGTCCACCTGTGCACAGGGGTAAAGATTAGGCATAGAAAAGCAAATAGCCTTCTTACATGGTAGGTCTTGTCATGGCATTCTTGACTTGGCTGTGAAACGAAGCTCTGGCTCCGTAGGCCAGGAGGAGCTCCGGAAGGGTGAGGGTAATTCTCCGTCCGTTGGAGACACCGGTCCGCCGCCTGGGAGGTCTACCTGAGCACAGGGGTAAAGATTAGACGCAGAAAAGCAAATAGTCTTCTTACGTGAAAGATCTTGTCGTGGCGTTCTTGACTTGGCTGTGAAACGAAGCTCTGGCTCATACTCAGTTGAGGTAGACAGACGACTCCGTGCCGGGCTGTCCAAGACGCTGGCTTTTAAGAGCCGCTGATTAACACCTGTTGGTCTGTGCGCGGCTGGAGCTGATGAGCTGGATGACGGCCCAGCGGCCGCCATGACAAAATGCTTGCAAATAACACACAGCTGTCAGATACTGGCTGGAAAATGCAACAGAAATGTAGAACCAAATGTTATCAAGCTGAGGTCAAAATTTTGTAACAATACCACAAAAAATGAATATATTACACAGCTTTTTTCTCAGGTTGTTCCCAGGCGTTTTTGAACTGTGCCAAACTGTGCCAAATGGCACAGTTATCATTAGCGCCAGTGTAACGGGTCCCCTTTTTGGGCACCCTTAAACGGCTGTGATCGGGGACACTAGTACATGTGGGCGGCATATGGATTACGATGACACCAGACTGATGTTTCCCACAATTTATTTGCTCCTGTTGGAGAAATAAAACAATACACATCACTCTTCGTCTGTACCTCGATCCCACACAGGCTCCCCCAGCAAAGCAAAGCGGTATTGTGTGGGAAAAAAAGGAGCTCTAAAATAATTTCACAATACATAAAATAAATCACATGTATTCACTTTTTCACATTCATATTATTACCAACAAAAGAATATTTCATTAAACAAGAGCTAAATTTCAAAATGGGAAACATTTTCTCTTAATAAATACAAAAAACATTAACATTTCCCTTTTGCAACAGGGTTAAACCATATAAAGATACATGAAATACGCCCTCTAGTGGACATTAAATGAAAATAGCAGACCAGCGGAATTACATTACGAATGAGAAAATTGACCAAAAACAGACATACCTGTTGGAGAAATAAAACAATACACATCACTCTTCGTCTGTACCTCGATCCCACACAGGCTCCTACATTTACAAAGATTACACAACGTTACACAGCGGCACAAGCTGCCAGAGTTACCATAGAGCTTATATTGGCGCGCAATTCTAAAATGGCGGTATAATATAAAGGAAAACATGACTGAGAAAAGGAATGTTTAAGGTGCATTTTCGACTCTGTTACACATACTCACAGCGAGCAGTTCAATGTCCGGGCTGCAGAGATGTTCTTTCACATAAATATGTCCAGGATTACACCATTTTTCATTCACAAAAAGCGCAACTCTTCCTCCCTTCCTTTTATCCGCTCCCTATAGCGTTCCTCTCCACCTGGATAGTCTTGGAGCTGGGTAGTGCGACGTCGTTGTCAGGAATGTATGAGCAAAGCCACGTCTCTGTAAAACACATGATGCTGCACTCCCGGTATTCATTCTGCATCCTGATCAGTGCTGTGAGCTCATCCATCTTATTTCCCAGAGACCTAATGTTTTCTGTGATTAACAATGGTATGGTTCATACAGTAATTGGTAAAGTAACTCAGTTACTTTTGAAAAGAAGTAACTAGTAACTGTAATTAGTTACTATTTTTTAGTAACTTGCCCAACACTGTTTGCAAGACATATCAAGAGTGAAATCACTCCCCACCTCCTGAAAAAAGGTAATTTTAGACAGAGCATTTTTGGTGACATAACTATGCATAGCGCTGGCACGTCCAAAATTTTGATATCAGGACTGTGTGTTCTAACTGAAGTTATCCTACAGGCTAGTTAGCATGTTTTAACCAGCTATTTTGAAAACTTGACTCAAATTAAGATGGGTTTTACCATTAAACTGCTTTTAAGGACCGAAACAGTTTCAGTCATTTTAGGCCACCGTGCATACAAGTGGGCATGTCCTTCAACCGGTAAGTCTTTTTATCACAGGATTTATTCTGATAATGTACTGCTAGCCACTATTAGCTTTGTGGGATGTGGGTGGGCCTCAAGGGCGGTTCTGGGATCAGCACTTTAGGGGTGCTGAGCACCCAATGAGCTCCACCACACACACACCCGTCACGCGCACACACACACACACACACACACACACATACGTTATTTTGTTAGAGTTATCTTTCATACATCTCCTCTCTGGCATCTAGTTAGTGAACATGGTAGGTGATGATACATAAAAACAGTAACAGCTTGGATTTAATATTTTGCTTATACCAAAACGACAACAGCTTCTTTCTCTCAAAATCAAACAGTGCACAGTGGTTGATTGACAATGCAACCATTAAAATAAAATGTCTGCTACTAGCTCTCTTAGCCAGGGCTGGACTGGGACAAAAAAAATCGTCCTTGGCATTTTTGGTCCAATTTGTTAAGTAGCAACATTCAATCATCACACTTAATGGTCTAACAGAGGTCAGAATTATTCCACTTTTGCCCTTAACAAGTGAATCCCTGTGGTTTTGAAGGAAGAAAGAAGGAAAGAAAGAAAGAAAGAAAAAGAAAAAGAAAATTACTTTGTCTATTTTGCATATATATTTTCTCATAATTTTAAAGTCTCAACATTTTCCAAAGAAGCAAAACTTCGAGAAAAAAATACACAATTACAAGGGGAAAAAACACCACAAACATATATAAAATAAAAGCTTCACATTTACTAGACTAATGTAACAAATTTATAGGGATGACTGCCCATTTATTTAAAATATGTACTAAATTCATGAGAGAAAAAAATGCAAAATTACAAGAAAAACAACCTTGAATTTAAAAGATAAGTTACAAATTCATGACAAAAGTTGCAAATTTATGAGGAAAAAATTCACATATGTAGAATTAGTCACTGAGAATGTAAACACAGTTATTTAAAAGATTTAATAAATTCATTTTAAAAAAGTAAATTAATAAACTGTTCAGACAAAGGTCAGAAAATCACAAGAGAAACGTAGTTCATTTGCAATAATTTAAAACAATTAAGGAAAAAAATCAATGAAAGATGATGGAGAATTATTGAGGCAAAAATACAAAGACTGGAAGAATCAAAGATGCCAGTTTATGACGCAAAAGTCACAAATTCAAGAAAAAAATGTTATCAGCAAAAATTTTTCACAAAGTTTCTTAAAAAGTCTATAATTAAAAAGAATAAAAATAATTATAAGAAAAAAGGTAAAGTAGGTAATTTATGAGAACTCTCCAAATTCACACAAAAAATTTCCACATTTTCAGTTTAAAAAAAATCTCTAATTTAGGTGTTAAAGTAGCCTGAATCTGTATGTAGTCGGTTGGAAATGCCCCATCCATAATTTTTGACTTGAACATACACCCCTTTTTTTTTAATAATTTAACAACTCTTGAATTTGTGTTGACATACTGTTGTTATTATTTGAAGGTAATTTCACTTTTCCGCCAGTTAGATGGTGTTTTGGTGTCAGTGTGGTTCCACTCATGTACAGTTCAGAATTAAACAAGTGCTGGCAGGAGGAAGCTGAAACTTTAGTTTCCTCTCTTTTGGTCCATAGGTAACTAAAAACTTACTTTTTCATCTTTAATAAGGCTCAGTATTGAGCATGATTATTGTGTAAATGTTTTGAGATGTTTCAAGATGTGTTTCAACCATGTGTAAGGGTTAATTTGGGGTATTTAGATGTTAATAAGTTCTGGCTCAGTGCCAAGTATACTAACCACATGATACCCTGTTCACTAGAAATTACATTTCTCTGTGTGCATGTTCTGTGTGCTGGTAGTTAATGTTCTATGGAATGTGTATGTTTGAAATGTTGGGAGTTTGAGTGGACTGCTGGTTGGTGAATGGGCTTGGAGGGGACGTGGTCTTGAAACGGTTCTTACTTCCGGTTATTGTTAATATGGAGAGCCTGTGCCTTTTGGTAAGTTCCCACTAAGGTGTGCGCGCGTGTGTGTGTGGTTTAAGGTGCTGGGATTAAGTATGAGATTATGTGATGTTAGTATTTTCTTTTGATTTTGGGTTATATTTAACTCCTTAAGGATTACTTATGATTGCGTGATCTGCCTCTCCTGTGGCTGGTGTCACAGATCTGCGCCTGTCACGTGATTGGTCAAAAAGTCTGAAAAAAAAACCCCAGAATAAACCCAGATGTACCAAGCATTTCATATCACTAGATGACAGACACATATAGCTTACTGGTCTGCATTGGAGGACCGAAATCAGCAAAACCAGAACCGCATTAAATCTGATATCACTTCCGGGGCACAGAAGAAGAGATGTATAAACAATTGTGCAACATATATTCCACAGGGAGGAAGCATTTGCTCCAAATTTTGCCAACCATGATTCTAAAAGGGATTATTTAGCTTCTGAAGGGAACAGGAGTGTAACGGATGCCAACTAGTGCTGTTCGGCGTAGAACGTTAGTAAACCTCCCTCCCAAAGCCTCATACAGTATCGGTAGCGCTGAGCTATCGGTCGGACCTTTAGCTCAGCACGATCGTGCTGTGTGTGTCTCTGACTAGTTAACTGTGAGGTCGCGGGTTCGTGTCCTGTGTAGGGCGAACTGCGCTGATGACCTCAGTTACAAAGTGGTGCTGTGAGCCCCAGATGGTAGCGCTGAGCTACCGGTCGGACCTTTAGCTCAGCGCGATCGTGCTGTGTCTCCCATGCTCGAACTGTGTTAGTTGACTGAGAGGTCGCGGGTTCGTGTCCCGTGTGGGGCGAACTGCGCAGGATGATCTCTGTCACACTGGTGCCGTGACCCGGATGGGAGTGAGGTTTAAGGGGGAGAGTGTAACGGATGCCAACTAGTGCTGTTCGGCGTAGAACGTTAGTAAACCTTCCTCCCAAAGCCTCATACAGTATCGGTAGCGCTGAGCTATCGGTCGGACCTTTAGCTCAGCACGATCGTGCTGTGTGTGTCTCTGACTAGTTAACTGTGAGGTCGCAGGTTCGTGTCCTGTGTAGGGCGAACTGTGCTGATGACCTCAGTTACAAAGTGGTGCTGTGAGCCCCAGATGGTAGCGCTGAGCTACCGGTCGGACCTTTAGCTCAGCGCGATCGTGCTGTGTCTCCCATGCTCGAACTGTGTTAGTTGACTGAGAGGTCGCGGGTTCGTGTCCCGTGTGGGGCGAACTGCGCAGGATGATCTCTGTCACAGAAGCACAAGATGGACCGGAGTGGAACACTTTTTGTCCGCCATTGATGAAGCTGCACTTGACGGGAGAGGACAATACTGCCGGTTCCACGGGGTAAACTTTCTTGTGGGAGAGAAAGCGAAAATGACTGACAGAAGACAAAATAAGGACAGGTTGAGCACACAGACGAGCACACGGACACATGGCAACACATGACGAGCGGTAGGTCTGATATTTTTTATCAGCTTGTATACATTCTACTGATTTTCTGGTTCAAATATTTTGAAGATATGATAACAAAAAACAACAAAACAAAAACAAAGACAAAAAAACAAAGCCATTGTTTGTGTAAATATGTCCAAAGTCCACTTTGACTGAAAGTTATGTAATCTAATGTGGCTGTGTTACATTATGCAAATTAGATGCATAAATTTATTCATATCCTAAACTTTGGATCATATTCTACATCTTTCTCTTTGACAGTAAACCGTTATCTCTTACCACTTTCGAGTTACAGCCTTTGGAATTTGTGATATCTCAACTGAATATTTTCTTGAACAAAATCTTTGCCACCAGAGGGTGCATGCAGATGGTATAGATCTGCGACTTAAATTGTCAAGTAGTTAACACACTGTTTGTACTTTTTATGTATTGTTTTTGTTGTACAAGAATTTTGAGTCAAATTTAATTTATTTTATTTATGTCAATCTGTCTCTCTGTGTTGGCCCTGTGATGGACTGGCGATCTGTCCAGGATGTACCCTGCCTCTTGCCCAAAGATGCTGGGATAGGCTCCAGCCTCCCCGCAACCCAAAAAGGATTAAGTGGAAGAAGATGGATGGATGGTTGTTGTTTTATTTTGGAGAATGTTATTTTAATTTGTAATTTTGGGTTTGTTTATGATGTGAATGTGAAAGCAAATATAAGGTGCACTCTTAACTGGAAGGCTTCAGTTGTATATTGTCGTTTTTTTGTATGCGCAGTTCAGAATTAAATGAGCGCTGGCAGGAGAAAGCTGAAACTTACTGAAACAGTTACTGGCAGTTGCAAATTCGATTGATGTTGGCAACGAAGCTCACAACATTGATGACCTGAGTGAACCAGACTTGTATGACCTGATTTTCGACAACGTAAGAAGTGAGAAGCTGCTTGCCCTAGAAGATGGAGGCATGGGCCAACTTCTCTTCCTCAATGACCTGGTGAGTGACCTGCTGGCCTTCACAACCAGGACCGTCCGAGCCGTTGACCAACCCACTAATCAACCCCTTCCCCTTCTTGACCCCTCAGACAAACATTTCATTTCCCCTTCCACACACATGTCCACACATGCAGCACACTTGGACAGAGACAATCACACACCCCCATCCTCAATTAAGGACCAGTATGCAAACATCAACTCCCCTGCAGAGAGCAGAGACATTCGCACACCACCACCCTCTCACCCACCCTCTCAGCCAAACAAACTAAAGTTGACACTGAGCTACAGGCTAACTGTGCTGCTATCAAAGAACTGACTGCACACGTCTTCACTGGACCAAACACCTAGCCCAAATAGTGAAACCTACTGACGGTGCTGCACCAGCAGATCCTTGGCCCCCAGCAACTAGCTCTCAGCCATCAACATTTGAGATGAGGGGTAAATGCAATGACTGTGGAAAACACCACAAGATGAACTGCCCTCACTGCTTTGTTTGTGGTCGAGCTGGGCACCGCGCAATAGATTGTTTGCAAAGAACAGTGTCAGGAAATGGTTTGAGGTCACTGGAGAGGGACAGCCAGTGACCATGGCAGCCACGGAGCCCCTAGCACATGTCAGTCATTCAAAGACAAGCAATGTAAACGCTAATGTTGAGAAATCACCACCCCCAAGAAAGTGCTTAGCAGAGCTCATAGGCAAACAATGTAAGGTCTCATGTGCCATCAATGGTATTCCTAATTTCAATGTTGCTTGATTCAGGTGCTCAGGTAACCATGGTGGGGAGAGCATGGATGGAAACAGCGCTTCCTAGTGTTCCAATCAGGCCACTTGAATCCCTTCTATCTGATCATCCTTTAGAGATTTGAGCTGCAAATGGCACAGACATTTCCTTTGATGGGTGGGTAGATGTTGACCTCCAGATTGGTAGTGATAAGTATGGGCATGTCACTATACAGGTACCAATACTGATTACCCAGAACTGTCTAAATTGTCCGCTATTAGGCAGTAACGTTATAGCTGAGATAATCAAAACATGCAAACAACAGGGTAGTGGGGCTCATATTTAGAAACTTTGATTGTCATTGACACCACAGTAGATGCCTTGGTTTCAGTCCTTCAGATGTTAACTCCCGAGGAGGCTTCCTCTGAATACAGTGTGAAAACTGGGAAGAAGGGTGTGACTGTCAAGCAGGGCAGATTTGTGAAATAAGATGTAGAGTCCAGGGATGTCCAAGGGGTGGGACACTGCTATTCCAACCTCACCAAAAAAACAACTTCCCAGAAGGGTTAGAGCTGTTTCCAGCTTTAGTAGATGTTTCTAGTGGGTCCTCCAAAACAGTTAAGATCTCTATATAGAATTCCCCTAAACAAAATGTCTACCCTTAGCAAGAGAACGGTTTTAGGCTGCCTGGAGGAAGTTATTGGTGTGAAATCAGTTAACTGTTGCCCTAACCCCAGTTCTTGTGTAAATGTGTCATCAGCCCAGTTAAGTACAGATAGTCAGACTGAAACAAACAACACGGATACAACAACAAACATACCCAAATAGAAATGGCATCCACCTGTTGATGTGTCACATCTGGGGGAAGATGAACAGTGTGGTCTATATTAATCATATATTCCATAACCTACATATGTTGAAGCATGTGAGAATGTTTGGTGATTACATATGTAAGGCGACTTCACACCTCAGAACAGGACAAAGAGATCTCAACCGCCAGTGAGGATTAAAGAGTTTCCCAGGCACTGCGGTGGAGACCGGAGGAGCTGCCCTCACCCCCCAGGGCCATGAGGAGGAGTACAAAGACAATGGGGGGATTAAGATAAGGAGGGATGTCAGCTTTGGATTTGCATGTCTTTTGTTATGTGCAAGTATAAGTTCTTAGAGCCGGAGGTGTTCGGTCTCTTTTTCCTTCTTCTGCTGCTGCACTAGGATGAGACTTGTTAGAGGAGCTGATAATAAACTTTGGTTTATATATCACATTGCCTCATTCTTCCAAGCTCTTCTGCACTGGTGACCCTGACGCGAGGATGGACCAGAGGCGTTCCCCCACGATCGACTCATCTGTGGCGACCCAGGCAGACGCCGGCGCCCATGCAGACAGGGGAACAGATGGACGACGTTCCCCCACGGCAGAAGTGATACAGAGGGCTCAACCAAGCACCAGCGCCGCGGAGAGAGCCGAAGCAAGGCACTCTCACCCTGCGGACACATCAGTGACGGTCTACACAAACGCGTCACCGTCAACCTACCGGACTTCTGGCAGGAAGACCCCGCATCGTGGTTTCAGCAAGCTGAAGCCCAGTTTGCACTTGCGGGCATCACGGCTGACGATACAAAGTTCTATCACATCGTCGCCAAACTCAACGCCGCCACTTCGAGATGTGCGCGGAGTATAATCCGGCGGCCACCGGCCCGGGACAAATATGAAGAACTGAAAGCAACCATCGTGGCAAATTACGTCCCCTCAGCCGAGGAGAGAGCCGAGAGGATCCTGGCGTTTTACGGCCACAGAGGATGCAGATCCAAGGCCCTCATGGAGGACTTGCTGCAACTTAAAGAAGAGGACAATGACAACTTCCTCTTCCATTTCATATTCCTCAGTACGCTGCCGCCACACATGAGAGGGACGCTGGCCAACATGCGATGCAGCACCCAGCAAGACTTCCGCACGCTGGCTCACGAAGCTCAACGGCTCGTCAACGCCTGCAAGGAGCAGACACCCACAGCAGCATCCGCAGATGTCCGGAGCCACGAGGAGCCACAAATCACCGAGCAGAATCAGCCCGCGGTGACAGCGACACGGCCAGGACGCAACAGACGGAGCGACATTTGTTATTACCACCACCGCTTCACCGGGAAGGCTTACAAATGCGTTCCCCCCTGCAAATTCACAATTTCCGGAAAACGCCGAAGCCGAGAGGCGTTAACAGCGGTGGTTCTCGGCGAAAAAAGCAAGCTTTTATATGTGACGGACGGACACACCGGCAAGCGGTTCCTTATCAACACGGGAGCTCAACTAAGTTTTGTCATGCCCTCCCAAGCAGACCGGGCCATGGGCCCCCGGGGCAATGGAGCGGCGGCAGCCAACGGCTCCACCATCGACACTTTTGGCGAAAAGAGCCTGCACCTCTGCATCCACGGCCGCAACTACAGATGGACATTTGTTGTAGCGGCGGTGAGTTTTAACTTGTTGGGCGCAGATTTTTTGTGTGCACATGGGTTATTAGTTGATCTAGCGAACAGACGCTTGGTTAATGCACTGTCCTTTGCTTCTATTCCCTGCTCAGCCCGGCTTTCTCCACCACCTGTGCAGGCCAGCGTCACCACAGCAGGAGGTAAGTTTGATCAACTCCTCACCCAATTTCCAGCACTCACAATTCCCAAATTCTCAGCCACAGTGGCTAAACACGGGGTTGAACATTTTATTCCCACAACGGGCCCACCCGTATTTGCCAAAGCTCGGCGCTTAGACGCAGCCAAGCTCGCCATAGCTCGGGACGAGTTTACCACCCTTGAAAAATTAGGCATTATTAGACGCTCGAAAAGCCCCTGGGCCTCACCACTTCACATGGTTCCGAAATCCGACGGTTCTTGGAGACCGTGCGGCGATTACCGCAGATTAAACAATGCGACAGCGCATGACCGCTACCCAATTCCTCACATTCAGGATTTTTCACTGCATCTGGCGGGTGTGCGCATTTTTTCAAAAATAGACCTGGTCCGCGGTTATCATCAAGTCCCAGTTCGAGCAGAGGATATTCCTAAAACAGCTGTAATAACCCCTTTCGGCCTTTTTGAATTTTTGCGAATGCCTTTCGGCCTCAAAGGCGCGGCTCAAACCTTTCAGCGGATGATGGACGCAGTATTACGCGACCTCCCTTTTGTTTTCGTCTACCTCGACGATATGCTGGTAGCCAGCCCGTCTGAGGAAGAACACGAGCGGCATCTCACTATGGTTTTTCAGAGGCTAGAAGAGCACGGGTTAATAATCAATCCAGCCAAATGCAAATTCGGCGTGTCACAAATTGATTTTTTAGGACACAGAGTTTCTCCGAAGGGGGCAGTCCCACTTCCAGACAAAGTTCACGCGATAAAAAGTTTCCCACGGCCACAAACGGTCAAATCGCTGCAAGAATTTTTAGGAATGGTTAATTTTTACAACCGTTTCCTCCCCCACGCAGCTCAGCTCATGCAGCCCCTATATGACGCGCTCAGAAAACAAAAATCTTCCAACGCGGTCGAATGGACCCCGGAGCGCGAACGCACCTTCGCGGAAGTTAAAAGCGCCCTAGCTAATGCCACATTGTTGGTTCACCCCGATCCCTCGGCCCGCATTGCGCTAACCACAGATGCTTCGGACCTAGCTATAGGGGCAGTTGTAGAACAACATGTCAGCGGAATCTGGCAACCTTTGGCATTCTTCAGCAAATCGCTAAACCAAACCGAGCGTAAATACAGCACTTTTGACAGGGAGCTGCTAGCGCTTCATTTATCCATCCGCCACTTCCAGTTATGGTTAGAAGGGCGGAGTTTCACGGCTTTTGTAGACCACAAACCGCTCACCTTTGCTATGGCTAAAATTTCCGAACCGTGGTCAGGCAGGCAACAAAGACAGCTGGCTGCGATTTCAGAGTTCACCACAGACATTCGACATGTGGCAGGCAAACTTAACGTGGTAGCAGACTGCCTCTCTCGCGCTCTGACGATGTCACAGCGCGAGGAGACAGATTATACTACCTCAGCAGCGGAACTCTTCACCAACGCGGACACATACGCGGCCCCAATCCATGCAGGGATAGATTATGCAGCCATGGCAGAGGAACAAAGTAGTGACGCGGACGTGCGCGCACTCTTGTCTGGACCAACAGGGTTAAGGCTGGAGGAAAGGGGTTTACGGGATGGCGTGCCCCCCCTAATATGCGATATCTCAACCAGCCGACCGCGCCCATTAGTCCCAGCTACATGGCGCCGCCGTATTTTCGACTCAATTCACTCCCTCGCGCACCGAGGTGTGCGCGCCTCGGTTAAAATGGTCGCCGAAAAGTTTGTGTGACCTGGCCTGCGCAAAAACGTAAAAGAATGGGCAAGAACTTGCATTTCCTGTCAGCGCGCCAAAATACACAAACACACAAAAGCCCCTCTGGAGCCTTTTCCAATCCCTGCTAGAAGGTTCGACCACGTTCATGTCGACCTCGTGGGACCACTACCTTCCTCCCAAGGTTTCACACACCTGTTAACAATGATAGACCGCACCACGCGCTGGCCAGAGGCAGTCCCTCTGGCGTCAACTACAGCGGAGGAAGTCGCTCGTGTTTTTTTGACAAACTGGGTGGCACGTTTCGGCGTCCCATCGGACATCACGTCCGATAGGGGGCCTCAATTTGTCTCGGAGCTTTGGTCAGCCATGTCCAGCAGCTTAGGGGCAACAATGCACCGCACCACCGCTTATCACCCTCAGGCTAATGGGTTATGCGAGCGTTTTCACAGATCTTTAAAGGCCGCCCTCAGAGCCTCACTGACGGATACAAATTGGGTAAATAAACTTCCTTGGATTTTATTGGGGTTGCGTGCTGCGCCCAAAGAGGATCTAGACGCCTCCCCAGCAGAATTAGTTTTTGCACAACCTCTCAGGCTCCCAGGTGAATTTTTACCAGAGAACCCAGAGCCTCGGCATCTTCCAGCCTCGAGGTTTTTAGGCAGCAACGGACCGGACTCTCTCCCCGGACCAGCACATCACTCTTTTCCACGGGTTTTTGTCCCCCAAGCTTTAAAAAACGCTGAATTCGTTTTTAGGCATGAAGCTTTAAAACCAACTTTCCGCCCAGCATACGATGGGCCATTCAGAGTGCTGGAACCTGGTGATAAGCATTTTGTACTTGATTTTTGGGATAGAAAAGAAACAGTCAGCATTGACAGACTTAAACCTGCCTTCTTGTTGAGAGACGAACCTGCACAGTTGGCGAGAGCACCTCGGCGGGGTAGACCCCCCAAGAGAAAAGACTCAGCCCCCCTGCAGGGAACAATTAATCACTCTCCTCCCCAAGCTGCAGATTCCTTACAGGAAGGTCCCAGCAGGACGCCCAAGCGGACCCACAGCAGATTCGGGAGAAGATTAAAACCCAGACAGCACAGGGACTGATGCAAACTACTCAACAGTTGTTCACTAATTGTGCTGTAACAGTTTAGGACCGACTTGTGATATTACTATGCTGTTATGATTACCACTGAACTCTCTTAGGAGCATAGCTGCTGGAAAGTTTCTTCTGTGGCAAGAGGTGTAGCAGTTAGTATGTCATAGTAATTATCTTAAACTGTGAATTTTTCTATTGTCCTTTTCTTAGTCGTTTGGGGGGGGCTGTGGTCTATATTAATCATATATTCCATAACCTACATATGTTGAAGCATGTGAGAATGTTTGGTGATTACATATGTAAGGCGACTTCACACCTCAGAACAGGACAAAGAGATCTCAACCGCCAGTGAGGATTAAAGAGTTTCCCAGGCACTGCGGTGGAGACCGGAGGAGCTGCCCTCACCCCCCAGGGCCATGAGGAGGAGTACAAAGACAATGGGGGGATTAAGATAAGGAGGGATGTCAGCTTTGGATTTGCATGTCTTTTGTTATGTGCAAGTATAAGTTCTTAGAGCCGGAGGTGTTCGGTCTCTTTTTCCTTCTTCTGCTGCTGCACTAGGATGAGACTTGTTAGAGGAGCTGATAATAAACTTCGGTTTATATATCACATCACCTCGTTCCTCCAAGCTCTTCTACAACAGAAAATAATTAGAGACATGTTGTATGAACAGTCAGATGTGTTTGCTAAAGATGATTCAGACATTGGTTGCATCCCAAGTTTACAATTGAAAATCCATCTCAAAGATGACACACCAGTCCAAACATCTTACAACTCCATTCCTAAACCCTTGTATCAAGAGGTAAAGGAATATGTCCAGAACCTGCTATACCAAGGTTGGATCAGAAAGTCCACCTCATCCTACTCATCTCCAATGGTCTGTGTCCAAAAAAAGACAAAAACTTACACCTTTGCGTTGACTTTCGTGGCTTGAATCGTAAAACCGTTCCCGACTGCCACCTTCTTCCATGCATCCAAGACCTGCTGAACAATTTGGGAGGCTACTCGTGGTTCTCAATACTCAACCAAGGTATCATCAGGGGTTTGTTGGTGAAAGCTCCAGACACCTGACTGCCTGTAGCACGGCTTGGGGACTTTACGAGGGATCCGCCTCCCATTCGGCTTTACCAATGCCCCAGCAGCACTTCAAAGATGCATGGAGGGGGTCCTTAGCAATCTCAGGGATGGGTGTTGCTCTCCATACTTGGATGACGTACTTTGTTTTTCCAAAGCATTTTATGACCACGTTGATGTCCTGAGGCGGGTGCTTGGACGCCTTTGGGAGTATGGTATAAAACTATGCCCAAAAAAATGTGAACTGTTTAAGAGACAGGTCAGGTACAATGTGTTATGTCTGGGAATAATGGGAGTCAGAGTCTTGTTCATGCAGCATAGAACTCTGTCTTTATTACAGCAAACTTGGAACTATATACAGAGTGGGCCGTGCCCCCTTGACATCACCCTGTTGGTGGGCACGGCACGGCACACACACATACTCCCACACACAACACCCCCCCTTTAGAAAAATGTGAAACCACACACACAATTCTTTAGGTCCTTCTCCACTCTCTTTTCCCTTGGTCCCGAACATTCCGGCCTCCTGTGGTCGTGCTCCAGGGACCGCTGAAGCCCACTGATCGGCGCTGCTCGCTGCCTCGGGTACTTTGTTGTAGCACCCAGCACCCTTGTCCAGGGCGCTCCGCCACGCTGCTACCATGTCCAGCTGTTGCTGCTCACCTTTGGGGTTCACAGCATCATCCTCACCAGCATCGTTTTCCGACCCAGGCACCTCGCTGCAGTTCTCGACTCCCTCGTTCCACGTGTCCTGCTGTGTTTCCTCTGTGTCCGACTGTTGTCGCTCACCCTTGGGGTTCACCGCTTCGCACACATCAGTGACACACTCCAACCCGGGCGCCCCGTCGCTGCTCCCGACACCCTTTCTCCAGGTGCCCTGCTGCGCCATCTCCGCACCTGGCTGCTGCACTGCCCTGGGGCTCTCAGCCTCCATGGACCCGCTCTCCCGCTGCCAGGCCTCCAGATGCAGGGTTGACTCCTGCTGCCTCTCCTCTCCACCATTCACGCGCACCGCGCTGTCCGACCCGTCAACGCCATGGTCCCGGGTCAAGCTGGGCTCCACGGCTGGCTTGCTGACTTCGGCAACCGGCGCCTCTTCTACTCCCGGTCCCGGTCCCTCCTCAAGGTCCAGCTTGGAGCCCTTAGCCATGTCTTGGCGCGCAACTAGCCTGTCAGCTAGCCCGTTCATTGGCATAGAGCGGGTTGCTAGCTTCCCATAGCTAGCTAGCCCATCAGTTCCTGGCGCTAAGAGTTCCATCACCTGCAGCCTCATGGACCTTGTCTGACTGTCGAAGTGTCTGGCCAGCCGCTCGACAGCATCCTCGTAATGGTCCGCTCCACCCAGTGTACCGAGGATCCTTCAGCCCTCTGTGCCGAGATTGTGGGCCAGGAACGCCTGCCGTCATCTCCCGTCTAGCCTGTGTAGGCCCAGCGCCCTGATATATTCTTCAAATGAGACTCTCCACTCCAGCCAGAGGACCACCGGCTCTCCCGCGCACTCCAGAAATGGTGCCAATGACTGAGGCAACCAGCACTCTCCCATTCTTCTCCTCGTCGCCAAATGTTATGTCTAGAAATAATGGGAATCGGAGTCTTGTTCATGCAGCATAGGACTCTCTCTTTATTACAGCAAACTTGGAACTATATACAGAGTGGGCTGTGCCCCCTTGACATCACCCTGTGGGTGGGTACGGCACCACACACACACACAACACAGTGGTGTGAAAAAGTGTTTGCCCCCTTTCCTGATTTCTCATTTTTTTGTGCATTTGTCACACTTAAATGTTTCAGATCATCAAACAAATTTAAATATCAGACAAAGATAACACAAGTAAACACAAAATGTAGTTTTTAAATGAAGGTGCTTATTATTAAGGGGAAAAAAAAATCCAAACCTGCATGGCCCTCTGTGAAAAGGTGATTGCCCCCTAAACCTAATAACTGGTTGAACCACCCTTAGCAGTAACAACTGCAATCAAGCATTTGTGATAACTAGCAATTAGTCTTTTACAGTGCTGTGTAGGAATTTTGGCACATTCATCTTTGCAGAATTGTTGTAATTCAGCCACACCGGAGGGTTTTCAAGCATGAACTGCCTTTTTAAGACACCGACAGACTGTGGGTCGAGGGTCTGGGGAATATTTCTTTAAATGTAAGCCTTTGGAGGTTGTTTACTTATTTACACTTTATTCATTGTATTTTCACTCCTTGTTTTTATTTTTCATTATTTTTCAAAGTCAGAAAAGAAGTGCAATAACGGGGAGAAATTTAGTTTTATTTTTGTATTGTATTTCCTGAACACGCATTCTACTGGGAAGAAAATAATTTGTTTTAAATATTTTATATTATTAGCTGTGGAGTGATCATTTTGTAAACTTTGTTTATTTAGGAAAAAAATTGTTACTGTTCTATTGTTTCTGAACAAAAAGTTTTAGTTAAAGTGTTTTCTGTTTACCTGAAAACTTTGGCCAGATTCTGTCCTGGGTTTTAGGTAATTAATAATCCAAAGAAAAAATCACAAAACACTTAAAGGTAATGAAAATTCATTCAGATTTAGTAATTTGATGATGCCATCCACCTTAATTATCAAAAAGTATTGGCGATACTGGCCCTGTATTTACTTGCTATCACATCAATACCAAATCTTGCAGTATTGCACACCACTAGGGCATGCAAGTGCAGGGAAGGGAACGTATGTGAGAGGAGGGATCATACCATTTGCGTGGTGGGGTGTTTTCGTTTTCATTTTTAAAAAGTTTAAGCGACAAACTACTAAATATGTTTTGGACGTTATTTCAGCTTGTCAAAGATGAACTAAAATTTTATAATCACAACTTTTCTCACTCCAATTTTACGAGGCGCTGAGTCTAAATTTAAGGGTGTTACAGCACCCCTAAAGAAGGCGTAACTCCGCCCATGGTGGGCCTAGTGATCACAGATCCTGGCAGTTGAAGGAGGAGGGAAATGAAAAGATTTCGATATGAAACTGTAAGACAATGAAAGGTTTTGTTTGTAGAAAAAAAGGACATAAGATACCATTTTAGACAATGTCTGTATATTTGTTTTTATTGGAAATTTATATCCACTGGAGTGCGTCAAAAGGTCAAGCAACATAATCTATCGTGGGGTTCTGATCGTTGAAAGCAGTGCAGACGGTTTCATGCTGGTGAACCCGGAGCAGGAGAATGTTATTCATCAGTGTGGATCCTCACATTGTGTAGCACAATTTGGCTGTTATTTTAAACAGGGTACTGGTGGAGAGAGTGTGGCGTAATTGTATTTGTGTGGCCAGTTAGCTTGGGATGCAGTCTTTCCTGGGGTGCAAAGAGTGGGAGCAATAACAACCAGTATCCTCCCTGCTTCCTCCCGAGGCAGCTCAAAGTGGAAAGCTGAGAAGTGGAATCAGATTTCAACTCTCTTGAACTGGTGGGGACCAATGACAGTTGCTTTTCACCACTGCTAAAAGGCCTGGTAATTACATCCACCACACCGGAACCCAGAGCCACATCACCTAAACAAAGAGTCGATAAAGCTCTGCATCTTTCAAGCAACAAAAGAAAGAAAAGGTAGACCTGAGCATCTGAATATAACTGAGAGTTAGAAACAAAGAACATTTGGTTTTATTTAGCCATTAATGGTCTGGGTGAGCATTCGATGGAGCGGAATAATGAGGCAGATCAATGTCCATCGACCAGCAGCCCAACCCAACACACTCCCATTATACTTATGCCTTGGGGTAGCCGAATCTGCTTCCTGAGTAAGAGGGTAACTGGAAATAATGTTCAAGAAAATAGGAGTTGGGAAGGACTATTGATTCATGCCATAAATGATAAAAATATTGAATCTTTTAGGTTTGGGATGGTAGTTTGGAGAGCTTGTTCTATACCTACTAAGTGGTTTTCTTAATGTAGATAATGTCTTGCCCTTTTCTAAAAACAGATTATATATTTGGTGTGAGCACAGTGGCAATTCAGTGATGCATGTCTCACTAGGAGTAAAACAGAATCCTCTACAACCACCTGCTGTTAATATGCAAGTAAAAAGAAGTGAAATTAGAGTGCACAATTTATTTTATTTTTCCCTCAATTTTTTTCATAATAGAAGAACCTTAGTGAAAAAGCTCACACACCCCACGCATCTTTTAAGGTGTGTAGCATATAACCCAAAAGCAGACACGGGAGGAAATGATAACTGAAGTGAAACAACAATCTTTATTACAATCAACATGCAAAGTAATGTGCAATGGAGGTTTTCTCGAGGATCTGGCAACCCTATGAGGACAGAGCAGAGAGACAGCTAAGTATAAATGGCGAACAGTATGACAGAGTTTTAATGTTAGCTTTTGTGCTTACTGTTAGGGCATGGGTTGGGTCCCATGTCCTCATTCTAATTTTTAGTTAGTATTTCTGGTTATCAGGGCATGGGTTCCCGGCCATTTTCTTGCTTTAAGTTTTGTATTTGGGATTTTCTGTATTTATTTATTATGATTATTAATAGTGGTATTATCATGTTCTTGTTTATGTATCCTTGCTTTAGTCTCTTGTTTCATTTTATTATTATGATTATTCCTGTCATGATCTTCGGTAGTTTTGGTTTGGGCTTTTATTTTGACAGTGCATTTTGTTTATTTCCATTTTCTCCTAGCATGTTTCATGTCTCATTAAGTTCATGATTATTCATGGCTGTTTATGATTTTGTTAATTGTTTTTACCTTATTTAAGGAACGGCGCCCCGTAGTTCGGGGCAAGGCCCTTAGGTCATCCGGCGTGATGCCAGATGACCTTGCCAGAAATTCCTGCAGCTCTTTCAATGTTGCTGTCAGACTCTTGGCAGCCTTCCCCGACCAGTTTTCTTTATGTCTTTTCATCAATTTTGGAAGGATGTCCAGTTCTTAATAATGTCACTGTTGTGCTGTATTTTCTCCATTTGATGATGACTGTCTTCACTGTGTTCCATGGTAAATTTAATGACTTGGAAATTCTTTTGTACCCTTCTCCTGATTGATATCTTTGAACAATGAGATCCCTCTAATGCTTTGGAAGCCCTCTGCAGACCATGGCATGTGCTGCAAGATGTGACAACAAAAATGTCAGGAAAAGCCTACTAGAACAGCTGAACTTTATTTGGGGTTAATCAGAGGCACTTTAAATGGTGGCAGGTGTGTGCTGACTCTCATTTAACATGAGTTTGAATGTGATTGGTTAATTCTGAACACAGCCACATCCCCAGTTATAAAAGGGTGTGCATATTTATGCAAACAGGTTATTGTAAGTTTTTTATTTTTTCCCCTTAAAAGTTTTCAGTTTGTTTTTCAGTTGGGTTGTACAGATTATAGGTCACATTAATGGTAGAAAATGTTGTGAAATGATTTATCTCGGTCTCATTTTTTTACATCACAAAAACCTGGCATCTGAACAGAAGTGTGTAGACTTTTTATATCCACTGCACACTCACTCTCAAGCACTCACACCCTCATGCTCTCACACGCACTCACTCATACTCACACGCACTCGCTCACTTACTCTCACTCACCCTGTCCTTCACACAATCTTACACTCATTCTTACCCACTCCCATACTTGTTCAGTCTCAGTCCCATTCCCACTCGCCCTCACAGTCGCTCACATTCACATATGCTTCTTTCCACTCATGCTCACTCATATACAGTATCTCACAAAAGTGAGTACACCCCTCACATTTTTGTAAATACTGTATTTTATTATATCTTTTCATGGGACAACACTGAAGATATGACACTTCAATGTAAAGTAGTCAGTGTACAGCTTGTATAACAGTGTAAATTTACTGTCCCCTCAAAATATCTCAACACACAGCCATTAATGTCTAAATCGCTTCCAACAAAAGTAAGTACACCCCTAAGTGAAAATCTCCAAATTGTGCCCAATTAGCCATTTTCCCTCCCTGGTGTCATGCGACTCTATAGTGTTGCAAAGTCTCAGGTGTGAATGGAGAGCAGGTGTGTTAAATTTGGTGTTATCGTTTTCACACTCTTTCATACTGGTCACTGGAAGTTCAACATGGCACCCAATGGCAAAGAACTCTCTGAGGATCTGAAAAAAAAGAATTGTTGCTCTACATAAAGATGGCCTAGGCTATAAGAAGATTGCCAACACCCTGAAACTGAGCTGCAGCACGAGGGCCAAGACCATACAGCAGTTTAACAGGACAAGTTCCATTCAGAACAGGCCTCGCCACAGTTGACCAAAGAAGTTTAGTGCACGTGCTCAATGTCATATCCAGAGGCTGTCTTTTGAAAATAGACATACGAGTGCTGCTAGCATTTCTGCAGAGGTTGAAGGGGTGGTGGTGGGGGGTCAGCCTGTCAGTGCTCAGACCATATGCCGCACACTGCATCAAATTGATCTGTATGGCTGTCGTCCCAGAAGGAAGCCCCTTTTAAAGATGAAACACAAGAAAGCCCACAATCAGTTTGCTGAAGACAAGCAGACTAAAGACATGGATTACTGCAACCATGTCCTGTGGTCTGATGAGACCAAGATAAACTTATTTGGTTCAGATGGTGTCAAGCATTTGTGGCAGCAACCAGGTAAGGAGTACAAAGACAAGTGTGTCTTGCCTATAGTCAAGCATGGTGGTGGGAGTGTCATGGTTTGGGGCTGCATGAGTGCTGCCGGCAATGGGGAGCTACAGTTCATTGAGGGAACCATGAATGCCAACATGTACTGTGACACACTGAAGCAGAGCATGATCTCCTCCCTTTGGAAACTGGGGCCGCAGGGAAGTGTTCCAATATGATAACCACCCCAAACACACCTCTAAGACAACCACTGCCTTGCTAAAGAAACTGAGGGTAAAGGTGATTGACTGGCCAAGCATGTCTCCAGACCTAATCCCTATTGAGCATCTGTGGGGCATCCTCAAACGGAAGTTGGAGGAGTGCAAGGTCTCTAACCTCCACCAGCTCTGTGATGTCGTCATGGAGGAGTGGAAGAGGATTCCATTGCAAACTTGTGAAGCTCTAGTGATCTCCATGGCCAAGAAAGTTAAGGCAGTGCTGGAAAAGAATGGCGGCCACACAAAATATTGACACTTTGGGCACAATTTGGACATTTTCACTTAGGGGTGTACTCACTTTTGTTGCCAGCGGTTTAGACATTAATGGCTGTGTGTTGAGTTAGTTTGAGGGAACAGCAAATTTACATTGTTATACAAGCTGTACACTGACTACTTTACATTGTATCAAAGTGTCATATCGTCACTGTTGTCCCATGAAAAGATAAAATATTTACAAAAATGTGAGAGGTGTACTCACTTTTGTGAGATACTGTATAAACTCTCATTCACGCTCTGATTCACTCACATTTACTCGTGTTCTCTCTACACACTCACACTTATTCACCCTTAACACTTGGGGTGGCCATGGCACAGATGCAATGGGCATGAACGTGCACCAGTACCGGGGAGGCCGTCGGCTCGGACCATCAGCTACACCCTGGCCAACCTACTTGAGTGCAGCTGCAGCCACAGAAGCAGCCCACCTCCACCAATGCGCCCCTGGAGCGAACAACCAATGGACCCACCGCAAGCACCCAGAGATACCACCCAACATGCAAAGCACTATGCAAATCCAACCCACCACCACCACCATTACTACTTAGCACTCCCTCACTCTCACTTACTTGCTCACTCATTCTCTCTCTCGCTCACTCTCTTTCTCACACCTATTCACTCACGGCAGCGCCTTGGGATGATGACAGCATGACGGGCCCCAGGTCACTAGCCAGGTCCCATGCCCCTGGCAGAAGGAGGGCAGCAGGGGTGGCGGAAGACCCCTACTCTCCCATGCACAAATCGTGATGGATGAGTGTTATTTGTGTGGTGTCATTGGGTGCAGGTGTGTGAACTAACAAATTACAGTTAAAACTGGGGGGATAGGGTGAAAGGGCATCATTACCCATTGCTATCAGCAGCAGAGCTCCCACCCCCCAACCCCAGACAGACATTGAAGGCGGTAGGCTACCCCAGCTGTCACAGCCGCCCCAGGGCAAACTGATGGAAACACGGCTGCCAACCCGCACCAACAGCCCCCCCCCCCAACGACCGCCACCGAATACCCACACACACCCATATCCGGCGCCACAGACACTGGAGCAGAGTGGCCAAATTGGCCTATCTGAGACACAACAGCAGGATGGCCAGGGAGAGCGGAAACTGACCACCAGACGGCTCGCCCCATCCCTGAGCCCCCGCCGCCCCACAAGGTCTTCCCCTCACATACACACCCTCCACAACTGCATCTCCACTCGAAGGTACTTGGCCCCCCACACACACACGCCCACCCTCACGTGTGTAGGGTGTGGGATGGTATGTACTGTATGAACATACCATCGCATATGTCCACCCACACCTACACACACCCTCGCATATTTACATACAACACACATACCCACATGTTCACACATACATGCACACACCCATATCCACACCCACACATACCACACATATACAAGCGAACCCACACACACCCACACTTGCGCACACCTGCACATATGCTTGCATACACACAGATACACACACCCACGCGCACGCATGCACGCACACACACATGTAGGCCCCAGAGGATGGCGGTGATGCCCCGCAGCCCCCTTCCCCCGGGATGTAGGCACTAGCCCCCAGAGCACCAGCAGGGCCCCAAGGAGGGTGCGACCCCACCGTACATGGACATGCCCAGGCCAGTCCGCACCACCAGTGCACACCGGACCTTGGGCCAGTGGGGGAGACCAGCTGTGTGGGATTGTGGAGTACATCTTCAACCTGAGCCTGAAGCTGGGGAGGGTACCACAGTTGTGGAAGACATCTTGTGTGGTACCCGTACCAAAGACTTCCCACCCAAGAGACCTGAACAGCTACAGACCAGTGGCCCTGACTTCTGACCTGATGAAGACCCTGGACTGCTCCTTGCTCACCTCTGCCCCCTGGTGGGACCAGCTATGGATCCACTCCACTTCACCTACCAGCATGGCATCAGGGTGGAGGATGCAGTGATCTTCCTCCTTCACTTCATCTTCCCTGTTCCACCTGGAGAAGCCTGGGAATGTGGTGAGAATCATGTTCTTTGACTTCTCCAGTGCTTTCAACACCATCAACCGATGATCCTGAGGGACAAGCTGCTTTGCGCAGGGGTGGACCAGCACCTGTCATCGTGGATCCTGGACTACCTCACAAACCGGCCACAGTTTGTGAGAACCCGGGATTGTGTGTCTGACATGATCAACGGCAGCACAGGGGCCCCCCAGGGAACGGTTTTGGCTCCCTTCCTGTTCACCCTTTATACTGCGGACTTCTCACACAACACAACACACTGCCATCTACAGAAGTTCTCTGACGACTCTGCAATCATTGGCCTCATCTCCAACAGAGATGAAGCTGAGTACAGAGGACTTATCCAGGACTTCGTGGACTGGTGCCATTGGAACTGCCTCCAGATCAACGCGAGAAAAACTAAGGAGCTGGTGGTGGACTGCCGCAGGCAAGGACAACCCCTCACAGCACCAGTAAACATCCAGGGAACTGACATTGAGATGATGACATCCTACAAGTACCTGGGTGTTTATTTGAACAATAAACTAGGCTGGTCACACAATACCGACGCACTCTACAAGAACGGACAGCGCAGGCCATTCCTACTGAGGAGGCTCAGGTCTTTTGGTGTACAACGGGTGCTCCTGAAGACTTTCTACGATTCGGTGGTGGCATCAGCCATCACTTTTGGAGTGGTCTGTTGGGGCAGTAGCATCACAGCAGGCGATAGGAAGAGACTGAACAAACTGATCAAGAAAGCTAGCTCTGTCCTGGGGAAGCACCTTGACCCAGTGGAGGATATAGGAGAGAGACGGATGGTGGCTAAGCTGTCATCTCTGCTGGAGTCCGGGTCCCACCCTATGCAGGACATACTGAATGCACTGAGGAGCTCATTTAGCAGTAGGCTACATCATCCTAGGTGCACAACCGAGAGGTTTTGCAGGTCCTTCCCATCTACGGCTGTCATACTTTATAACCTAAGCAGGGCTGCTCGCAGAGATAGCAAAAAAAATGTGATGACCTAATAGTATTGAATGCAAAAGACGCAACAGACTTACACAAAATGTTCCCCTCAAGTATACAACTAGGAGAACATCAATCACTACGGAGGGTGACAATATGTATGGGTACATATTCATACTATGTGGGGTAACTAAATAGATTATTATGCTGTTCATTCCATCGAGCTACAATGCTCCACACTGTGTATATACACTACCGTTCCAAAGTGTGGGGTCACCCAGACAATTATTTTGTGTTTTCCATGAAAAGTCACACTTATTTACCACCATGAGTTGTAAAATGAACAGAAAATATAGTCAAGACATTGACAAGGTTAGAAATAATGATTTGTATTTGAAATAATTTTTTCCTTCAAACTTTGCTTTCATCAAAGAATCCTCCATTTGCAGCAATTACAGCATTGCAGACCTAACATGATTGCACAAGGGTTTTCTAATCATCCATTAGCCTTCTGACGCAATGAGCAAACACATTGTACCATTAGAACACTGGAGTGATAGTTGCTGGAATTGGGCCTCTATACACCTATGTAGATATTGCACCAAAAACCAGACATTTGCAGCTAGAATAGTGATTTACCACATTAGCAATGTATAGAGTGTATTTCTGATTAGTTTAAAGTTATCTTCATTGAAAAAAAGTGCTTTTCTTTCAAAAATAAGGACATTTCTAAGTGACCCCAAACTTTTGAACGGTAGTGTATATATATTTATGTGTACATACTGTATGTATATTAACTACTCTTGTTTTATCTTCTAAATTATTGCTGTGAGTGTTGCTATCCCTGTGCTGTTGCAATCCTGGAATTTCCCCATTGTGAGACTAATAAAGGCTTATCTTATCTTATCTTATCTTATAGTGGGTTGGACATAAATTCTTTCTTGATTTCCAGTTCATGAGGATAGTTTTCTTTTCAAAGCATAAAGCAGTGAGAACCATGTGTGACACTTTTACCTCTATATTTATTTCACTTAAATCACCCAATATGCAAAGTGTGGGAGAGGTTGAGATACGACACCCAAGCCATGTCAATAGGTCTCCACATATTTTCTGCCAGAACTTTTGAACTGGTGCACAGGACCACATAGCATGCATATAACTATCTGGGATGTTGCTGGTGCAATGGGAACATACAGTATATCTGTCTGACTCAGGCCCATTTTGAACATCCTTTGTCCTGTGTGAAGAGTTCTATGTAGAACTTTGTACTGTATGAGTTGTAAATTAGAGTTTTTAGTCATCTTAAAAGTGTTTAAACATAATTGTGTCCAGAAGCTTTTATCTTTATTGATTGATAGGTCTGTCTCCCATTTTAATTTTGAAAAAGGTACTGACTCATCCAGTTTGGATAATAGTCTGTGTATTTTCAATATCAATTTAGGGGAACGAAGATTTAGAAACTCTGTTACCTCAACTGGTACCTCTAAATCTGTCTGGTTGAAACTGAATTTTGCTTTTATTATGGATTTAAGCTGTTGGTATTCAAGAATTTTTTTTTTTATTCCCCATCCTGTCAGGTCCTCCATGGGTAAAATAATTTAAATAAAGTATTAAAAGTTAAAAATTAAAAAAAATAAATAAATAGATGGACTAGACTATAGAGAGCCTAAGTCACGTTCCTTCTACTTCCGCACATGGGACCTTAAATTGGAAAAAATCTCCATTGAAATGAATGGCAAGTGCAAAATTATCTTTTGCTCCCGATTGAATTTTGCCACGAGTTACACATATGATGTTTGTCAATTTAAAAGATAATTTTCCATGTAAATACCTTCTTCTTCTTTTAGATTTGATTGGCGGTTGGCAACCAGCCTACAGGTGCATTACCGCCACTGACTTGATTATAATCACTCTGTATCTTTGTATAAGGAGTTCTTATAAGGTGTTCTGAACAACTCCTTATGTGTAAAAAAATTATCCGTCCTTGGGCTGTGTCCTCGGTGGCATCGACCAGCTTCCAGGAGCTGGTGTTACACAAGGAGCTCCCACAAGGATCTTTGTATCAATGTAAATACCGATATAGGTTGTTGACTTGTTTAATACATCCAAGGATGCCTCACATTCAGTCGCTTCAAAAGGTGACCATGGCCTTCAGCCTGAAGCTCATGTCGTCAAACGGTGCCCAACCTTCTCTGGGTGTTTCGACCCTTAACCACAGCACCTTTCAGTTGGCAGGTCAACAGTGGTGGCCAGATCAGCTCCAGGCCTCCAGCCCTACTCCTCTCTTTCAAACCATAACCAACAAGAAGTTCTCTCTGCTACCTCTTCAATCCTGCGTACAGCTAATTTCTGCTCGTTGCCTGAAATGCCGAGTGTAGTGAGCATGGTCCACACAGGCTGTGCTGGAAATCTTCTACACCCAACCTCAACTGGAAACAGCAATGTTTGCCACCCTTTCTCTCTGCAATCCATGATGCGGTCACTGTACCTAAAGCTCTTCCTCTCATGAGCCTCATCACAGCCTTCTTCCCATGGGACAGTCAACTCCACGAGGATGACCTTTCTCGCTTGTTCTGACCAAATGATGATGTCAGGTCTCAGGTTTGTCTGAATGAATGGTGGGAATACCAGGTTTCTTCCCAGGTCAGCTCTCATCTCCCATCCTTACGCCCCCTGAAGGATGCTGGCTCTGGCTCTCCTTACAGTAGGTGGCTGTTCCCCAGCCCTGATGAACGGTATTGATGATGTCACTTGTTGCTTATATATGGCTGTGGTCTTTTCTTGGCCTGCTCCATGGTGTCTGCAATAACTGTGAGCAACTTACCATGCCGCCACCTGTACCTCCCTTGGGACAAGGCTGTGTCAACCAGTCAGGATGTGAGAAAATGTGCCTCTCCTCCCACACAGTTTGCACCCTGGTTCTTCCCTCAGGCCCCAGCTTACCAGATTTGCCAGAGACGGGAGTGTGTCATAGACAGACCTTGGGAGAAAACTTATGCAGAATGGCTCCAGCCTCCAGAGTTCAGTACATGAAACCCTCTTTTTTGGGAGGTCCCATTTGTTCCACGTTCCCTGTGTTGCTAGTTCAACAGCCTTTGCCTTTTGCATCTCCTCTGCTTGTTTCCGCACCTCTTCCTGGACCATCTCTCTCCTCTGCTCCACACTTACATTACCCCACTGCATGAAATGAAAGATTCCCAGCACCTGCTGCCCCGTGCACATGTTCCCATTGATGTTCCTCAGCTCCAGGGAGCTTTCAGCCTTCCTGACTGCCATGTCTGCTGCCCATTTGTGGCCTGTCCTTGTTGTCACCCCTACATTACTGACTTGCTCATCTTTGGAGTACCTGAATATCATCACCACCCTGCCCTTGGCCACCTGAAATTCTTCAACCGCAGACGAGAATGGAAGCTAGAGCTGACCTGATCTGATATAGAGTCCCATTGCTGTGAGACTGGGAGGTATGCCAAGCCACTGCCTCAGATGTTTATTGACTTTCCTCTCCATCCTCTCCACTGCAGTCATTGGTATCTGGTAGACTGTCAATAGTCACATCAGCCTTGGCAGTAACCCATGCTGATAAATCCAAGACTTGAACCTGCCAGGCAGTCCTGATCTGTCAGGTCCCCCTCAACCACTATTCTACCTGTTTTTCAGTGCTGGAGATGTTGTTCCTGTCACTGAGGGAGTCGTCATACCATTTCCCCAGGTATTTGATGAGGTTCTCTTTAATTGTTGGGATGTCTTCTCGTTGGATTTGAAGCTTGAATGCAAGAGTCAACTTGCATGATAATTTCAGTCTTGCCATTTATTTCAATGGAGAATTTTTCTGATTCAAGGTCCCATATGTGGAAGTAGAGGGGCTGTGACTTAGGGTCTCTATAGAATGGGGTTAATTCTGTGTATTTACTTTGTGACCAAATGGGACCTTTAAACACAAAGTAGCCATTGCACAAGAATACAGCTACTTGGAGTATCTGCCCACTGTTTGCTCAATCCATTGGGAAACCACCTGGATAAAAACACCATGATTACAGTTAACCTCTTGCACTTCGGTATACCGCGGGTGGACACGTCTCTGTGTCCTAGAGCGCATGAGGGTGCCCTAGTACGCACACTGTGCGTCCTAGGGCGCACTGAAGAAAAAAAACCCTGCATTTCCATTCTTCCACTACAGACACAGGCGCGAACAGAAAGCCAAAGGAGTGCTTTGATTGGTTTAGATGTGATTGACCTCTCATTCGACTAATAAGAGCCTTGAATTGGGTTTCTGAAACCTTGAAGAACCAATGACTGAAAACCTAGCAAGAAAAACCTGCCTACCAACGGCTGCGAATACAGCGAGCCAATTGAAGCACAGTAGTTCGAAAGCGTGCCTCCCTTGCAAAATCTGTTTTGTTTTAGCCGCTGGGTGACACACACACGTTCGCCAGTCTTTTTTTCTTACTACTGTTCTTATTTGTTTTGAAAAATCGTTCGCCAAAACCGCAATCATGGAAGCACAAAACCACAATAATGGAATTATGGTTTGACCGGGTCGCGTGACCAGAACCACAAGTCCGTAACAAGCGGACCAGCGTCATGTTCGTCTGACAATGAGGAAGAGAAGTTCGCCAGCGACACTGCTGTTGTGGACAGGTAAGTGTTATAAGCTAAATTATTCTTTATCCCTGAAAATTGTAATCAAAAATGACTTTTGACCGATGGGTAAATTACAACTGTGTGTAGTACAACGCGGCGCACGGACTGGACACGGTTCGTGCGCCGCGGTACATGGTTCGTGCGCCGCATCCGGACCGTGAAACCCCCCCCCCCCCGCTACTCTTCTGTAGCGGATTGCAGATATTATTGCAGATATTTTAGTACAACTGTGCGTAGTAGACCGCGGCACACCGTGACCGCGGCGCACCGGGCGATGTCCGTCCTCTGTAGCGGGGGGTGGGAGTTGTTATCTTCTACATTACAGATATTTTAGTATAATTTTTAGTGCACTGTAGGTTATTTTTTCTTGTAAAAAAAAGCCACACATTTTTTACGTGGCATGCTTCTTTGTGTGTGGGGGCTTGCTTGTTCATTCATTCATTCATGAATGAATAAACAACCCCCCCCCCACACACACACACAGCCCTGAGTGTCACCTTTCATTGGAGCCCAACATCAAGCTTCTATATTGAATCATTCAAAAGTTACAGACGTTTTTCCAAACTGTGCCATTTGGCACAATTTGGCACAGTTCAAAACGCCTGGGAACAACCTGTGAAGAAAGCTGTGTAATATATTCATTTTTTGTGGTATTGTTACAAAATTTTGACCTCAGCTGGATAACACTTGGTTCTACATTTCTGTTGCATTTTTCAGCCCGGATCTGACAGCTGTGTGTTATTTGCAAGCATTTGTATCCAAAAAAACACCCAGGCGAAATTTATTTTCTTCAAGTTCAGTATGTTTAGATGACTGTTACTCAGTGGCCGGAGCACTTATAGAGATTATGACTGTTTTGCCAAAAAATTCAAAGTGTTTTCTTTTAAATGAGACCAACCCCATGAAGATGCTTCAAAGGGTTGAAGAACAGCTTTTGATTTACTTTGGGTTCGTTATTTTTTGGCATTTTTAGGGAAATTGACCTGAGTGCAAGGGGTTAAACAACATCCTTACTGCTTGATTTCACATTCTCTTTAGTAATGAAAAATAAAAAGATGAGTCCAAATATTTATGAATCTCCATGTTTGGTGTGTTTTAGTTACAGTGTCATACAAACAAACCCATCTTATGAAACATGAATAACTTTAATCTCTTCTAGCGCTGAAACAGCTGACTCCCAGGAGACAGTTTGGCCCTGTGTGACTTCCTGTGAGTCAGGTGGGGGCAATTATAGACGAGCAGCCGTCATGACTCATTTGCTTGTAAACTGGGGGAAATAACAGAACCAAATGTTCTCATTATTTCTGTTCGGCCCAAGAGTCTCAGTAGAACTCAATGTTTTGGACCGTCTTCAACAAACAGAAACCTGTCATTTTTTCACAGCGAATTATGCCCCGGTGCCCTCCCTTCCCCGGTCCCCCACTGCTGCTGAGAGGAAAACAGGAGACACGTGTGACCCCACAGCTGAATGATGGGAATACAGTTCCTCTGTGCCACTGCTGTTTAGTAGCCATGGTTTCTTTTCAGTGAAGCCAGTAATTTTTTTTACAACAGTCATTTTGTCATGTAGAGGATATGGAAGATGAAGAGAACACTGGAGTTACTAATCACATTAATTAAGGCTATATTGCAGAGCCCCCCCCCCCCGTTATGTCTGAGAATGAGGAACGGTGGAGGTGGTGGCTGTGCTGAACAGTAGTATTAATAAGGACAGTTGGTAGCATGTGTTACAATACAGAGTGTGGTGTTCTGAAACCACAAGTTTGGTCAGTGTCGGTGTGATGACACGGCTGCTCGGTGACGTCATAGTTACAGTCTCTTTTGGCACTCGGCCTCCCAACCAACAATACTCTGTACCACCATAATTAGCCTGTTGTAATAAAGTTCGTGTTTCCAGCAAGATGCTCTGTCAGTTCCTTCCACGTTTTCCAGACATAGCAAATGGTGATGAGGATGACCTATGCAAAACTGAAGAAAGATTTGACGCGTTTCCCGAAGATGGATGCGCATCAGGAAGAGTGTCTCTTATTCCCACCACCGTTCCTCATGACCCCGGGTGAGCTGAAGATAGCTGGTGGGCAGCCACCCTGGCATTATTCTGTAGGATACCGAGATAATCTTGATAATTCATTTGCCCCTTGATGATGGCAAGTGTTCCAGGCCCTGAGGCAGCGAAGCAGCCCCAAATCATGATGCTCCCTCCTCCGTATTTAACCAGTGGGATGACATTTTCATGTTGTGCCCTTTTTACGGCATATATAGTGCTCCATGGTTCCAAGGTTGTCATAGCCAGGAGCGGCACTGGGGTTAAGCTCTCAGTGCTCATAAAATGCTCCTTATGGCGTGCGTCTCGAAAAGCCTCTGACAACTAAGTCCAACTCCTAGCCTGCCCGTGTGGTTTAGTCTCTAAGCCCGGCGGAACTGCTTTTACTAATAGGAGAAGGGGCGAGGGCGGATCTCTGGCGCCTTAAAACCAGATGCTTCGGGTAGATGGTGGCTCGTCAACCTGGGAAGGTAGCCCATCTAGGGGAAGGTAAACCCTGATTTCAAACCTCCGCTGCCTTGCGGCATACCCAGTCACGGGAAAGGCTTCGGGAGTCAACCCTGAGGAAAAATCCGGAGTCGGAGCCCCTAAGGCAGTTCTATGTTGTGCTCAACATCGTTCTGGCAGCTCCTGCAACGACGCTGGTGCCAAACTGTAGCAGCCCTGCTGTTCCTTTGGATTCATCAGTGACGTGGAGAGGGGGGACATGCTGCATGGGCAACATCTTATCCTCCATATCTTCCTGCCCAGGCTTGAATCCTACCAACGCCCAACGCTGGAAGGTAGAACACCGGATCACTGGAGAGGACACTCCAGCTTCGCCTTTGGCATAGATAAAACACGGGGAATGACAGTTACCGGTTATAAGCCACCGCTCAATTGGTGTAGAGCTCGGCGCCAGGGGTTATTCCCGATGGTGGGAGGGATCATCAGATCTCACTGGACAGCTACCGCCCGCCTCAAGCTGGGCAGCCCCCAGCCAATAAGGTGATGTCCCGCCACAGCTTGCTTTCCTCATTGGGTGCATGGGGATGAGGAGAAGTCCGAACAGCAGGCTGAGAACTTTCGCACCAGGCAAGACAATAAAACAAAAGAGACCAACTCTAAAACTGGGAACTTGGAACGTCCGCACTATGATGACAGGACTCGCTACTAACCTCAAGGACATCAACGACACCAGGAAGACTGCCATCATCAATAATGAGCTGAAGAGACTGGGAGTGGATATCGCCACTCTCCAGGAAACACGGTTGGCTGACGCAGGCACACTGAGAGAGAAGGACTACACGTTCTACTGGCAGGGAAAGGGCAGTGACGAACACAGGGAACATGGAGTGGGCTTTGCAGTGAAGAACACCTTGCTGAAGATGGTGGAACCGAGCAGCACTGGCTCTGCACGACTCCTCACCCTCCGCCTGAACACCACTCAAGGCCCAGTCACCCTCGTCAGTGTGTATGCCCCAACACTGACAGCCACACCAGAGGCAAAAGACGAGTTCTACGAGAATCTCGCAACAACTGTCAGGATCGTCCCCAACTCTTAACAACTCATTCTCCTTGGAGACTTCAATGCCAGAGTGGGTGCTGACCACGACTCCTGGCCCTCCTATCTTGGACCTTTTGGCGTGGGCAGAATGAATGACAACGGACAGCGGCTGCTCGAGTTCTGCACGTATCACGATCTGTGCATCACAAACTCGTTCTTCAAGACCAAGCCCCAACACAAGGTTTCCTGGCAACATCCACGCTCAAAGCACTGGCACCAGCTGGACTTGATCCTGACCAGGCGCACCTCACTGAAGAACGTGCTAATCACCCGTTCGTTCCAGAGTGCAGATTGCGACACAGACCATTCATTGGTGTGTTGCAAGGTCAAGCTGCAGCTGAAGAAATTCCATCGTGCTAGACAACCTGGAAAGGCACGGATTGACGCCAGCAAGATGGCTCAACCAGAACTTGTTGAGCAGTTTGCCTCCACCTTTGAGAAGGAACTTGGTGTACCACAAGAAGGAGAATCTGCAAAGCAGAAGAGGGAAGAGCTGCGAAACACCATCCACCGCACAGCCTTGGCTACCTTTGGGAGGAAGACCTCGAAGTCACAGGACTGGTTTGATGCCAAGTTGACCGAGATGACCCACTTGCTGAGTACAAGAAGTACCCAAATGAGAAGAATCTCCAGATTCTCAGGGCTGCGAGAAGCAAAGTTCAGCAGACTGCTCGGCGCTGTGCCAACGAGTACTGGACTCAGCTCAGCCAAGACATTCAAACCGCTGCCATAACAGGGAACATCCGGGGTATGTACGATGGCATCAAGAAAGCACTTGGTCCGGCTCAGAGCAAGACTGCCCCCCTCAAATCCTCCACTGGGGAGATGATCACAGAAAAGAACAAGCAGATGGAGAGATGGGTGGAACACTACTCCGACCTCTACTCCAGACAGAACACCGTGACACCGTCAGCCCTTGATGCCATCGACTGCCTGCCATCCATGGACGAACTTGATGCCGAGCCAACCATCGACGAACTCAGCAAGGCCATTGATAGCTTGGCCGCTGGCAAGGCACCCGGCAACGACGGCATACCCCCCGACCTGATCAAGCACTGCAAGACCGCCCTACTGCTGCCATTGCATGACGTCCTCTGCCAGTGTTGGAAGGAAGGTGCCGTACCACAGGACATGAGGGACGCCAAGATCATCACCCTCTACAAAAACAAAGGGGAGAGAAGCGACTGCAACAACTACAGGGGCATCTCCCTCCTCAGTGTTGTTGGCAAAGTCTACGCACGAGTTGTTCTCGTTCGTCTACAGAAGCTTGCCGAACGTGTCTACCCCGAGTCTCAGTGTGGCTTCCGCGCTGAGCGATCGACGGTAGACATGATATTCTCCATCCGCCAACTCCAGGAGAAATGCAGAGAACAGAACATGCCCCTGTACGTCGCCTTCATCGACCTCACCAAAGCGTTCGATCTGGTCAGCAGAGAGGGCCTTTTCAAGATCCTGCCAAAGATAGGATGCCCACCAAAGTTGCAAAGCCTCATTGAATCATTTCACACCAACATGCAGGGGATAGTGCAGCACGATGGCAACATCTCAGAGCCTTTCAACATACGCAGCAGACTGAAACAGGGCTGTGTACTTGCGCCAACCCTCTTTGGGATTTTCTTTGCTATGCTCCTGAGGCATGCCTTCAGCACAGCAACAGAGGGAATCTACCTGCACACAAGATCTGACGGCAGGCTTTTCAACCTCGCCCGCCTGAAAGCCAGAACCAAAGTACGTGAGGCTCTAATCAGAGACATGCTGTTCGCAGACGACGCTGCAGTCGCAACCCACACACAGCAGGAGCTTCAGATCCTTATGGACCGCTTCTCCCAGGCATGCAAGGACTTCGGGCTTACCATCAGCCTGAAGAAGACTAACGTCTTGGCGCAAGGCACGGAAGCACCACCAACCATCACCATTGACGACCACGAGCTGGAGGTCGTGAATCAGTTCACGTACCTGGGGTCCACGATTAGCAACAACCTCTCCCTTGATACAGAGATCAACAAGAGGACTGGAAAATCAGCCTTCACACTCGCTCGCCTCACCACACAAGTGTGGGAGAATCCCAAACTCTCTGTCAAGACGAAGATGGCAGTGTACAACGCCTGCGTCATCAGCACACTGCTCTATGGGAGTGAGACGTGGACAACATACGCCCGGCAGGAAAAGAGACTGAACTCCTTCCACTCGCGCTGCATTCGCCACATCCTGGACATATCCTGGCAGGACAAAGTGCCCAACACAGAAGTTCTGTCCCGCGCCGGCCTTCCCTCCATGTTCACTCTACTCAGACAGCGCAGGCTCCGCTGGCTAGGCCACGTTCACCGTATGGAGGATGGCAGAATCCCCAAAGACGTCCTCTATGGAGAACTGGCAACTGGCAAGAGAGACGTTGGCCGCCCACAGCTGCGTTTTAGAGACGTCTGCAAGAGAGACATGAAGGCCCTGGAGATCAACACAGAGCGCTGGGAGGACCTTGCAACGGACTGCTCCAAATGGAGAGGCACCCTGACCAGACAGCTCAAGGCGGGTGAAGAGAGACTGACTGCTGCAGCAGATGAAAAAAGGACCCGCAGGAAGAACCGCCACAGACCCAGCAGCACGGAGACCACCCACAAGTGTGACCTGTGTGACAGGGACTGCCATTTGCGCATCGGCCTGTTCAGCCACAGGCGGTGCTGTTCCAGCAGAGTAGACGTTTAGGATTCTCTTCCATGGTCATCATAGACCGACGGAGGCCGACGACGATTATATGAACCCTGAGTTTGAAATAAACGTTTGAATTTGAATATCCCGAAAACCACTGCTCATCCGGGCACTCCAGGCTCAGCCAATATTGATCCAGATCGCGGTGCCCACTTTATTACATCACAGGAAGCGTCCTGGCAGGCCATGTAGCCGCTAGTATGGCTGCACCCATGTTTTGCTGACATAGCTGAACCTGCACATCAGCAATGGATTTATATCAAATTGCTTTGAACATGAATTTCAACTTAAACTTGAACTAGAACGTGAGACAGGGGCCCAATATAATATCTTTTTTTTCACGACCACCACAGGTACCCTTTAAGATCAGCCATGCAACCCAAAGCAGAAAAATGTAGACCCTCTATATATTTGGCATTCTGAGAGAAATGTGTACTTTATACAGTGTAGTGATCTACTCTGCCTGCCTGTTGCCCTAATTTCCTCCACAGCTGCACGCACACCTGCTCTCCTCATCAACCTGCCTATTTAAGCCGTGCTGCCCTCAGGTCTGCACAGAGACATCAAGCTCCCTAGTCTGACAAGACCTCTTCGCCTTCTTGTCACCTACATGTTCCGGAGTTCCATCTCCTCTGATTCCTTCCTGCCTCGTCGTCCTCCTGGGAGTCCTAGCTCCCCAACGACAAGTAAGCCTCATCCTTACCTTATCTCCACGCTTTGCTCTGCTCCACTGTGCACAGGTGGGAATCCGTGGCGGCGGACCTCCTCCTCCTGGTGACGGACTGAGCTAACCCTGCACCTCATCAAGCTCACTGCTCATCTCTTCACCTCTCACCTTCTCAGCAACTGGGGCCGAAGACACTGTCCCTCTGGCCGGAGCCGCTGGGATCTTGCCTGTGCTACACACCAACTTGCCTACAGTAAGACTGAACATTTACTGAATCATCTCTCCCGTTTCCTGTCACTAATTCCCCTGTCTCTGCTCTTCCCTAGGGTTGCCAGTCTGTACGGTGCTCTGCTCGCCCCGGCTGTTACATTCCTGCACTCAAGCACACATTCACGCTCACACTTTATAAATAAAAGATAATTGAGTTTATTCTGGAGTCTTAGTCTGCCTTCTGGGTCATAAATCATGTCAGTAAGTCTCCATCAAAACAACCCAGCAGACAGTGCGTTAGCACACAAGCTTAACATCATCGAGGCTCGAGTAGACCAATTATCTCATCAACGACAGGTTATACTTACACAGCTTGTTCAGATTAACACACGCCTGGATTGCCTGTCAGCTCCTCAATCCTTCCCACCTGCTTCTGGAAGCACTGCTGGCCCAGCCAGTTCCATCCCTTCTCCTTCCCCACCATCCCGGCTGACTCCAGTTCCTACGCCCACGCGCTTCAGTGGTAAGCTAGGAGAGGCTAGGGGCTTTCTATTACAGTGTGGGATAGTTTTTCAGTGGGTACCAGGGGATTTTCCCACCAGTCACAGCCGTATAGGCTATATAGTCAATCTTCTGGGGGGGAAGGGGGGGGGTTTAGCCTGGGCTTATGCGGTTATGGCTAGGGCTGATTATGCTAGTCTGACCTATGTTCAATTTGTGAGTGAGTTTAATGAGGTGTTCGATCACTCGGACCGAGAGAGCGTGCTTACCACCCGGTTACTCAACTTAAAACAGGGGAATAAATCGGTAGCCGATTATGCCGTAGACTTCTGGATGGTGGCAGCAGAGGTGGGGTGGGAGGATGCCTCTCTTTGCAGCATTTTTATCCATAGCCTTAGCTCTAGCCTAAGGGACAAGCTAGCCCGTCTGGATAAACCTAGCAAGCTGAATGAACTCCTTTCCCTAGCCATTAGCTTAGACAATCGGCTAAGGGAGTGGGCCAACGAGCGTAGACCTTCCGGTCACTCGGGTTCACAGTTTTGACGATCCCCGCAGCTCCCCCTGCTGGCCCTTCCTCCATCTGATGCACTAGATTCCCCTGAGTCTATGGTAATGGGTCAGTCAAAGTTGCCGCCGGCTGAGAAACAGCGCCACCAGGAGCTAGGTCTGTGCTTATATTGTGGCAGTGAGGAGCATGAACTAGCTGCTTGCCCCATTCAACGAAAAGAGGGAGTCCATGCGTCGCAGTAGGGGGAATCACGGATCACTCCAAAGTAATCCCCTCACCAAGTTCCTGCTACCCATTTGTTTTATTCATAACCATCTGGAAATCTCCACACATGCACTCATTGATTCAGGGGCCGAGCAGAGTTTCATTTCGGAAGACCTGGCATCCCGACTGGGGCTCGCCTGCCACCAGTTAAGAACACCATTAAAGCTTATTGCCCTGTCCAAGGCTCCACTAGCTTTGGTGTCTAAACAGACTGCTCCGGTGTCTGTTCTTGTGTCTGGTAATCACTGAGAGCAGCTCAGATTATTTGTGCTACCAGTCTCTACCTCCCCAGTCATTTTGGGATATCCCTGGCTCCGGTTGCACAACCCATCCATTGATTGGCGCTCTGGTAACATCATCTCTTGGAGCTTGTTCTGCTTAAGTGCCTGTCTGTAGTCTGCTGCATGCTCGCCCTCCGTGCCTCTCGGTGCCCCGACCCCCCCCCCCCCCCCCGCCTGACCTGTCCCGGGTTCCCTCTGAATACCATGATCTGGGGACTGTCTTCAGCAAAACCCAAGCACTGTCTCTCCCCCCGCCCCCCACCGCCCATACGACTGTGCCATTAACCTCCAGCCCGGGGCCCCATTACCATCCAGTCGGCTTTACAGCCTGTCGGTCCCGGAGCGGGAGGCTATGGAAACTTACATCAAAGAGTCCCTGAGCTCTGGCATAATTCGCCCATCTTCCTTGGCGGTGGGGGCAGGGTTTTTCTTTGTGGGCAAGAAAGATGGCTCCCTGAGACCTTGCATCGATTTCCGGGAACTAAATAATATCACTATTAAGGACAAGTGCATGCTTCCACTCATCAACACGGCCTTCGATTCCCTCCAGGGGGCCTCCTGGTTCACAAAATTGGACCTCCGCAACGCTTACCACCTGGTACGGATTTGAGAGGGAGACAAATGGAAGATGGGGTTTTGTACCCCCAGTGGCCATTTTGAATATCTCATCAGGCCGTTTGGGCTGACCAATGCCCCCACTGTGTTCCAGCGGCTGATTAACAATGTGTTGAGGGATTTTCTGGGCTCTTTCGTATTTGTGTACCTTGATGATATTCTTATTTTTTTTCAGTCCCTTGATGAACACCGGGTGCACGTCAGGCGAGTGCTGCAGCGGCTGCTGGAGAACAAACTGTTCGTTAAAGCAGAGAAGTGCAGGTTCCACAATTCATCCACTTCATTTTTGGGGTTTGTCATCTCGCACAACGAAGTCATCACCGATCCAGCTAAGGTAAAAGCGGTGGTAGAGTGGCTGACCCCCTCGTCCCAGAAACAGTTACAGCAGTTTCTGGGATTCGCCAACTTCTACTGCCGCTTCATTAAGAATTACAGTCTCACTGCCCTTTCTCTCACTCACCTCACCTCCACCAAGGTGTCCTTCCAGTGGACGGAGGGGAGGCTGAGGCTGCCTTTTTTGGAACTAAAATCATTATTCTCCTCTCCTCCGATTCTGGCGCAGGTGGACGCCCGCTCTGCAGTGCTTGGTGGTGGTGGACGCTTCGGACTCTGGCGTGGGAGCAGTTTTGTCTCAACGCTCCCCTGTGGATGACAAGATTTGCCCCTGTGCATTCTTCTCCCGCTGTCTCTCTCCAGCAGAAAGGAACTATGACATCGGGGACAGGGAGCTCCTGGCGGTGAAACTGGCACTGGAGGAGTGGTGCCATTGGCTGGAGGGGGCCTCCCAGCCGTTCATGGACCGACCATAAGAACTTGGAGTACCTCAAGACGGCCAAGCGTCTGAACATGCGCCAGGCCCGCTGGTCCTTGTTCTTTGGCAGGCTTGATTTTCCCATCACCTACCGCCCGGGGTCCAAGAACACCAAGCCTGATGTTCTATCGAGACAGTTTGCTTCGGATGTGGCGGAGGCGCCATCTCACCCGATTAGTCCTCCATTGTGCATCGTGGGCGCCCTCTCGTGGGGTATTAAGGAAAAGGTTCGTAGAGCGCAGGATACCGAGGCTGACCTGGGTGGGGGACCAGTGGGGAGGCTGTATGTGCCTTCTGCCATCCGGGGATGAAGTCATAAATTGAGCCCACCCCTCCAAGCTCTTATGCCACCCAGGGATGGCACACACCGTGGCCCTATTACAAAGGACTTTTTGGTGGCCTTCGATCTGGAGGGATGTCGGGGAGTACATCCATGCCTGTCCCCAGTGTGCCACCGGTAAGATGTCCTCCTCTCCTCCGGCTGGTCTGGTTCATCCGCTTCCCATCCCCTGCAGGCCCTGGTCCCATGTGGCATTTGATTTCATCACCAGTCTCCCATCCTCTGCTAACAACACTGTTTTCCTCACCATAGCGGACAGATTCTCCAAGGCACTCCATTTCATTCTCCTGCAGGGTCTTCCCACGGCCAAGGAGACTGCGGACGTGCTCGTCCTCCACGTGGTGCAGCTCCACGGTTTTCCCCTGGACACAGTGTCCGACCGTGGCCCCCAGTTCGTCTCGCAGGTATGGCGAGCCTTCTGCAACGCCACTGGGGATACGGTGAGCCTGTCCTCGGGGTACCACCCCTAGAGCACCGGCCAGTGCAAGCATGCCAATCAGGAGCTGGAGGCAGCACTATGATGTGTCACCACCGCCAACCCAGTGTCCTGGAGCTCCTATCTGCCATGGGTCGAATATGCTCACAACACCACTGTCTTGTCTGCCATAGACATGTCACCATTCGAGGCTTCTTTGGGTTACAACCCCTCACTGTTTCCCGAAGAGGAGGGAGACATTGTGGTGCCTTCCGTGAGGGCCCATCTGAATCGCTGTCGCCTGCTGTGGAAGGCTACCCGGGCCACGCGTTGATGCACAGCAGACCACAACTCCATCATTGCCAACCACCGCAGGACCTCGGCTCCACCCTACCAGGTTGGGCAACAGGTATGGCTTTCCACTAAAAATATCAACCTCAAGGCTGAGTCTAGGAAGCTTTCACAGTGTTTCATTGGTCCTTTTGCTATTACACATATTGTGAATCCTGTGGCTGTGCGTCTGGCTCTAGTAGTGATCGATGGCGACCCCACGTGGATGGTCAACTCCATTCTGGACGTCCGGCGCTGGGGTCATGACCTCCAGTACCTGGTGGACTGGGAGGGTTACGGTCCTGAATGGAGGTCCTGGGTGCATCCCTCCTTCGTGTTGGATCCTCAGCTCATCAGGGACTTCCACCGGACGCACCCAGGTAGGTTGGATCGGCCGCCGAGTGGTGTCACATGGGGGGGGAGTACTGTAGTGATCTGCTCTGCCTGCCTGTTGCCTTAATTTCCTCCACAGCTGCACGCACACCTGCTCTCCTCATTAGCCTGCCTATTTAAGCCATGCTGTCCTCAGGTCTGCACGGAGACGTCAAACTCCCTGGTCTGACAAGACCTCTTCGACCAGTCTCGTCACCTACATGTTCCTGAGTTCCATCTCCTCTGATTCCTTCCTGCCTCGTTGTCCTCCTGGGAGTCCTAGCTCCCCAACGACAAGTAAGCCTCATCCTTACCTATTCTCCACGCTTCGCTCTGCTCCCCTGTGCACAGGTGGAAATCCGTGGCGGCAGACCTCCTCCTCCTGGTGGCGGACTGAGCTAACCCTGCACCTCGCCAAGCTCACTGCTCATCTCTTCACCTCTCACCTCCTCAGCAACTGGGGCCAAAGACACTGTCCCTCTGGCCTGATCCTCTAGGATCTCACCTATGCTGCACATCAACTCACCTACAGTAAGACTGAACATTTACTGAATCATCTCTCCCGTTTCCTGTCACTAATTCCCCTGTCTCTGCTCTTCCCTAGGGTTGCCAGTCTGTACGGTGCTCTGCTCGCCCCGGCTGTTACATTCCTGCACTCACGCACACATTCACACTCACACTTTATAAATAAAAGATAATTGAGTTTATTCTGGGGTCTGAGTCTGCCTTCTGGGTCATAAATCATGTCATACAGTGCTGTGAAAAAGTATTTGTCCCATCCCTTTTCTTATTTTTTTTTTGCACTTTTGTTACACTTAAATGTTTCAGATCATCAAAAATAAAAATAAATAAATAAAAATTAACATTAAAAAAGATAACCCGAGGAAGTAGAAAGTGCAGTTTTTAAATTATTATTTCATTTATTTAGGGGAAAAAACCTATCTGGCCAAAAATGGCATCCATGGGACGGTTCCAAGACCAAAACCACTGCTGACCAAAAAGAACACAAAGACTTGTATCACATTTGCCAAAAAACATCTTGTGACCCTCAAGACTTCCATCCATCCATCCATCCATCTTCTACCGGTTTTCCAGAGGTCCGGGTCATGGAGGGAGCAGTTCAAGCAGAGAAGCCTAGACCTCCCGATCCCCAGCTACCTGCTCCAGTTCTTCAGAGAGGATACCAAGTCTTTTGGGAAAATATTCTGTGGACTAACAAGACAAGAGTTGAACCTTTTGCAAGGCATCCATCCTGTTATATCTGGCATAAAACTGGCAAGCATTTCATAAAAAGAACATCATACTAACAGTCAAACATGGTGGTGGTAGTGTGATGGTCTGGGGCTGTTTTCCTGCTTCATGACCAGGACGACTTGCCATAATTGATGGAACCATGAATTCCACTCTCTACCAGAAAATCCTGAAGGAGAATGTCTGGCCCTCAGTTTGAGACCTCAGGCTCCACTGTGGCTGAATTAAAACAATTCGGCAAAGAAGAGCGGGCCAAAATTCCTCCACACTGAAACGACTCCTTGCCAGTTGTCACAAATGCTTGATTGCAGTTGTTGTCACCAGGGGTGGCAATTACTTTTTCCACCTAAGGCCCGGTATTTTTGGATAAATGTGTCCCTTAATAAATTAAATCATTTAAAAACTGCATTTTGAATGTACTTGGGTTACTATTGTCTAATATTACAATTTGTTTGATCTGAAACATTTAAGTGTGTGAAAATATAGGAAATTAAGAAGGGGGCAAATACTTTTTTCACAGAACTGTATTTGATGGTCTTTTCCCCCATAAGCTGATATTCCCTACATTGTCTAAACATGTGGGAAGACCTTGACAAATTTAATGTAACTTTATTGCAAATCTGTCAGGTCACTTGACAAGATTTTAGTGTTGTCAAAGCTGCATGAGCATGATTTGCCTACAGTAAGGAGGGGAAAACAACTCCAGGAAATCTTGTGTATCAGCTTAAAGAAGGAGATGAGTGAACTGAAGAGACAAGAAGAAAATGAACATGTCTCATCTGTTACGTTAAATTACAGAGAAAGTGCCCTAATTAAAATATGTGTTGGTAACCCAACAGCTTTTAATGCCTTCATGTTTTAAACTCCTGACCTAGGGAAATCAATTGAAATATATGACTACTCCTTGGTTTTAAAAAATTAACACTTTTGCCCCACTTAAGACATTCATTATGCAAAAAGAAAGCACTCAAGCTGCCAGAAGTGCCATCGCAAGAGAAAATGTTAGCCGAAACTGTTGCAGTACTGCGTATTACAGAAATATAACTGCAGAATTTTGCTGTTTCATGAAGCAGTGGTTAATCTGTCAAATTGGAGTTTTGCTATGGCTTGGGTCCTACCCACTTTTTTCAATGTGCATAAAAAGTAGGCCATGCAGTATAAATAACTGCATAAATTCAGAGCCACACAAGCATTTCATTCATTTTTTTTCCCACTATAGGATATAACAGTAACCTAGAATTAAGCAATATTACACAAAAGTGAGTCCTGTATCAACAAATATTATTACAGCACAAAAATGCAGGTGGAAAGCCAGTACATCATGCTTCCTTGTTGTTATCACATGATCATAATTGGTCCTTCTCTGGTCTTTCTCGAGATCTCGTGATATTTTATATAATTCTCACACAATCTTGTATTTCGAACCCTGTTTTTATGCATGCTACTTCAAAACACAAACACAGCTGGTAGGGATGGACACAAGGCTGTGTCTGCACTGCATCTGCAACAGACTGCATCCAGAGTCAGCGGAAATCCAGCTTTAGGCAAAAATCTAAGAATGTAGCCACAAGCAGCTATCATCAGGCTCCAAGCAGGTATAGACTTCAAGATTTCAAGGCCAGCAGTGGTTCAGGAGATAGAGTGTGGGCTCAAATCCTGTAAGTGCTTGGAGGCATCACGTGACATGTAAAGAACCATATAAATCCAATCCATTATTAATATTATTATTAAGAGTTTATACTGTCTCACAATGACATTTCAGACCTAAAGTGTGCTACACATTAGGTTTTAAAATGTAAAGGAGAGACGTTACATTTCAGTTGTTGTTCAGAAGAGTAAGATTCCAACCCAGGACCTCCAGCTTGCCATATTGGCACCTTAACAAACTACACCACAGGACACCTTCAGTTCATTCTCACTTCCTTTATCCAAATTGTCCATTGTCGAGACATAAAGACTGATAGGCATTTCATTAAGATTTGTGACACACATTATGAACAGAATGAAATTTGGTGTTTTCATTTTTTGAACACTAAGTGGCATGTGAACACGCAGTGGCCTCCCTTCTCTCTTTGTGTTTTTGTGCCATTTAGTGTTGTATTAATTATGCCTAAGTGTATATTCATGTGTTTAATGTCCATATATGTATGATGCTGCGCACAAGTTACAGCCGTCGCAGCCTTCTGAAGATAAGGAATATGACCAAATATTAAGTCTTGGTCCAGAGTGTTATAGAGGAACTCCGTGGCCTAGGTCTTCTCCACCAGACCTCCACACCCCCAGACTTAACTGCTCTGTCTCATCCCAAATGGAGACGGCCTAGACGGTGTGAGTGGCAACAAAAGAGAGGTAAAAGCAGAGGTACCCAAACGAAGCTAGCCACTAGCCCACACAGACAACTGATTCCTTCCCTCATTCTGGCCAAAGTATGCTCACTAGACAACAAAATAGACCACATACAGCTCTTGAGAACTACGCAACGTGATGTGCGAAACTGCTGTGTTTTTATCTTTACGGAAACGTGGTTAAATGACAATGTCCCAAACTCCGCCATTCAGTTAGCAAGGCTAGCATGCTAGCCTGCTGATCGGGTGTTCATGGAAGGAGGGAAGACCCACGGGGGAGACGTGTATGTTTACATCACTGACACATGGCGCCGAGATGCGACTGTTATGCATAAACACTGTTCTCCGTTGGTGGAGTTTATGATCAAGTGCTGACCCTTTTACATACCGAGAGAATTTACATCTGTCCTACTAGTTGCCATCTATGTCCCACCCACCACCATTGGAAAGAGGAGTAAAGCACTAAAGGAACTCTATCAGGCTATAAGTGAGACATAAACCACATCCAGGCGGATTCCTCATCACAGCAGGAGACTTCAACCATGCAGATTTAAAGGCCTTCCAACTGAAACTACACAAACATGTGGACTTTCCAACAAGAGGAGACAATTTGCTGGACCTGGTATACACAACCCACAAGAGAGGGTACAGAGCCTCCCCACTTCCTCACCTGGTCTCTCTGATCACATCACCATCTTGCTAAGGCCAGCATACAGACCCAGAGTGAAAACCATCAGACCAACAAAAAAGCAGGTACGTGTGTGTGTGGCTAGAGGGGGCCTCAGATGCTCTGAAAGACTGCTTCAGCACTACAGACTGGGACACTTTCAAGCATGCAGCAAATCACAAGGGACACACAAACATAGAGGAGTAACTGAGGTCGTTGTAGCATACATAACTAAATGCAGTGATGATGTCACTCACTGCAAAGCCATCACTGTTCATGCAAACCAAAAGCCATGGATGGCAGCAGAGGTCCACAGGGCTCGGGACGCAGCCTTCAGGGCCGGCAACACTGCAGGACTAACAACAGCTTGGGCCAACCTGTCCCATGGTAGCAAGGAGGCAAAACGGCAGTACAGCAAGAAAACATCTGGCCACTTCAGCAGCACCAGAGATGCATGTTCCCTCTGGCGTGGCATACAGACCCTCACCAACTACAAACCTACACGTCAGACTTGTGCAAGTGACATCACACTGCTTAACAACCTAAATGACTTCTTTGGCTGCTTTGAAGCACAAGACAGCACATCAGCACAGAAGACCGCTCCTCCTCCAGACAAGCAGGACATAAGTCTGGATCTGGCTAGCATGAAGAGGACCATCTCCAGGATCAACCCACGCAAGGCAGCTGGACAGACAGCATACAGGGTCGTGTTCTGAAGGACTGTGCAGAAGAGCTCAACAATGTCCTGGCCAACATCTTCAACATCTCCCTGAGTCAAGCTGTTGTTCCCATATGTTCGGGTTCAGGTTCAGGTTCAGGTTACTTTATTTGTACCCGTAGGTAGATTTGTTTTGCAGTCTGGTGACATCCATATTTACAAGCCGGCACACATGAAGCTGACTATAAACATGATAAAAATACTCAAGGCTCCATCAATCAGGGTATAAAGACAAAGAGATGAGAGAAAAACCAGAGATAAGAGAGAAGGGTCATATTAAAAAGTTAAAGACTAGTCAAAGAGGTTAAAAACTCAAAGGTCTAAAACCCAATGAAAGATTTAGAATCCAAATAAAATCCTACAAAAATAAGTAAATATAAAATGGGGTTAATAAATAGGTACCTAAATTATGTGCAATATATTGTTACAACTTGTTCAACTCTTTGACAGCAGCAGGAACAAAGCTGCTTTTGTAGTGCTGGGTTTTGCTTTTTGGGACAGCAAACCTCCGTCTTGAGGGAAGAAGCTGAAAGTTGCAGTGCAAAGAGTGGGAGTCATCATTTAAAACGGAGGTAGCCATCCTCTGTACTTGTCTGGTGTACAGGGATGTCAGGCTCAGCTGTGACTCACCAAGCAAACGACTGGACCATCTAACTACCTGATCCAAGGATTTCCTCTGTTTCAGTTTTAAGATAAGATAAGATAAGATAAGATAAGATAAGCCTTTATTAGTCCCACAACGGGGAAATTCCAGGATTGCAATAGCACAGGGATAGCAACACTCAGAGCAACAATCAGAAGGCAAGAAAAAAAAGCAAGCAAGCAAGAGCAGCTAATATACATATGTACATATTACTATAAATATATATATATATACACACAGACACACAGTGCAGAGCATTGTAGCTGGATGGGATAAATATATGAGTATATAAACACAGTGCGGAGCATTGTAGCTAGATGGAATAAATATGTAGATATATAAACACCCACAGTACGGAGCATTGCAGCTAGGTGGAATAAATATGTAAATATATAAACACACACAGTGCGGAGCAATGTAGCTAGATGGAATGAATATATAGATATATAAATATAAAGATAAACATAAACACACCCAGTGCGGAGCATTGTAGCTAGATGGAATAAATATGTAAATGTATAAACACACACAGTGCAGAGCATTGTTGCTAGATGGGATGAAACAGCACAACCGTCTGCTTAGTTATCCTACATGGTATGATTATGTGCCCATACATATTCTCACCCTCCACAGCGACCGATATTTTCCTAGTTGTATGCCGGAGGGGACCATTGTGTAAGTCTATTGCATCTTTTGCATTCAAAAAACTATTAGGTTGTTACGTCTTTTTGCTATCTCTGCGAGCAGCCCTGCTTAGGTTGTACAGTCTGACAGCCGTTGGTAGGAAGGACCTGCAAAACCTCTCGGTTGTGCACCTGGGATGATGTAGTCTGCTGCTAAATGAGCTCCTCAGTGCATTCAGTATGTCCTGCATAGGGTGGAACTCGGACTCCAGCAGAGATGACAGTTTAGCCACCGTCCTTCTCTCTCCTATCTCCTCCACCGGATCAAGGTGCTGCCCCAGGACGGAGCTAGCTTTCTTGATCAGTTTGTTCAGTCTCTTCCTATCGGCTGCAGTAATGCCACTGCCCCAGCAGACCACTCCAAAAGTGATGGCTGATGCCACCACCGTGTCATAGAATGTCTTCAGCAGCGCCCCTTGTACACCAAAAGACCTGAGTCTCCTCAGTAGGAACAGCCTGCGCTGTCCCTTCTTGTAGAGTGCGTCAGTATTGTGTGACCAGTCTAGTTTAAGATAAGATAAGATAAGCCTTTATTAGTCCCACAACGGGGAAATTCCAGGATTGCAACAGCACAGGGATAGCAACACTCAGAACAACAATCAGAAGGCAAGAAAAAAAACAAGCAAGCAAGAGCAGCTAATATACATATGTACATATTACTATAAAATATATATATACACACACACAGACACACAGTGCAGAGCATTGTAGCTGGATGGAATAAATATGTAAATATATAAACACCCACAGTACGGAGCATTGCAGCTAAGTGGAATAAATATGTAAATATATAAACACACACAGATGTTTATTGTTCAGATGAACACCCAGGTACTTGTAGGATGTCACCATCTCAATGTCTGTTCCCTGTACATTTACTGGTGCCATGAGGGGTTGTCCTTGCCTGTGGCAGTCCACCACCAGCTCCTTAGTTTTCCTTGCGTTGATCTGGAGGCAGTTCCGATGGCACCAGTCCACGAAGTCCTGGATAAGCCCTCTGTACTCAGCTTCATCTCCATTGGAGATGAGGCCAACGATCGCAGAGTCATCAGAGAACTTCTGTAGATGGCAGTGAGTTGTGTTGTGTGAGAAGTCCGCAGTATAAAGAGTGAACAGGAAGGGAGCCAACACCGTTCCCTGGGGGGCCCCCGTGCTATCGATGATCATGTCAGACACACAGTCTTGGATTCTCACAAACTGAGGCCGGTTCGTGAGGTAGTCCAGGATCCATGATGACAGGTGCTGGTCCACCCCTGCGCACAGCAGCTTGTCCTTCAGGATCATCAGTTGGATGGTGTTGAAAGCACTGGAGAAGTCAAAGAACATGATCCTCACCACATTCCCGGGCTTCTCCAGGTGGGACAGAGAACGGTGAAGGAGGAAGATCACCGCATCCTCCACCCCAATGCCATGCTGGTAGGCGAACTGGAGTGGATCCATCGCTGGTTCCACCAGGGGGCAGAGGTGAGCAAGGAGCAGTCTCTCCAGGGTCTTCATCAAGTGGGACGTCAAGGCCACCGGTCTGTAGCTGTTCAGGTCTTTGGGGTGGGAAGTTTTTGGTACAGGTACCACACAAGATGTTTTCCACAGCTGTGGTACCCTCCCCAGCTTCAGGCTCTGGTTGAAGATGTACGTCACAATCCCACACAGCTGGTCTGCACAGGACTTGAGGAGCTTTGCGCTGATGCCGTCCGGTCCCGACGCCTTCCTCGCCTTGATCTTCCTCAGCTCCGTCCTCACCTGGGTCCTGGTCAGGGTCAGGATGGGGGGCTGTGTGTTGGGAGTGGGAGGGTGTTGGTGGAGTGGGGAGTGGGCAGCAGGACTTGATGTCTTTAGAGGCAGCAGTGGTTGTTGTGCAGTCAGGGGGGAGGGCGGTTGGTCAAACCTATTAAAAAACAGATTCAGATTGTTCACCCACTCCCTGCCCCCCGTGGCCTGGGGGGAGGTATTTTGGAGCCCAGAGATGGTTTTGAGGTTTCTCCAGACCCCGCTGATGTTGCTGTGTTGCAGCTTGTCCTCCATCTTCCTCCTGAAGCTGTCCTTGCCTTCTCTGATCTTTCTCCTCAGCTCCCTCTGTACGGACTTCAGCATCTCCCTGTTCCCCGACCTGAAGATCCTCTTCTTCTATTCAATTCAATTCAATTCAACTTTATTTATATAGCGCCATTTCACAACAACAGTCATCTCATAGCACTATCAACTGAAGGGGGGACCCCCACAGTTGCAGAAAGACCCCAGCAATCAGGCGATCCCCTGTGAGCAAGCACTTGGCGACGGTGGAGAGGAAAAACTCCCTTTTAACAGGAAGAAACCTCCAGCAGAACCAGGCTCAGGGAGGGGCAGTCATCTGCTGCGACTGGCTGGGGGGTGAGGGGATAGAGAAGAAGAAAAGAACAGACATGTAGAGAGCAAACAGCACGATGGGGACTCAATCTATGGGAGAGAACAAACAAATGTTAATGACCAGCAAAAAAAAAAAAAAAAAAATATTTCATAGAGAGTGAGGAAAGGAGTGAGGCCCAGTGCATTACTGGAGGTCCCCCGGCTGACTAAACCTATTAGCAGCATAACTAAGGGAGGGTTCAGAAACACATGATCCCTCCCTAATTGTAGGCTATATCAAAAAGGTAGGTTTTAGCCCTATTCTTAAAAACAGAGATCGAGTCTGACTCCCGAATCCAGATTGGCAGCTGATTCCACAGGAGAGGAGCTTCTTCTCTCTCAGAAGTGTTTTTATCTCAGGGTTGATCCAGGGTTTGTTGTTTGAGCAACACCGTATGGTCTTGGTGGGAACGGATTTGTCCACACAGAAGCTGAGGTAGCCCGTGAAGGTGTGAGTGATGCCATCGATGTCCTCACCATGTGGATCGCAGAGCTGCTTCCAGGTGGTGGCTTCAAAACAGCCCTTTAGAGTGTCCATTGCCTCCTCAGACCATAACATCACTGTGCGCATGGCCGGAGGTTGTCTGTGTACTAGGGGTTTGTACACCGGCCGGAGATGAACCAAGTTTTTTTTTTTTTTTTTTTTTTTTTTTTTTTTTTTGTTACTTATTTGTACCCGTAGGTAGACTTGGTTTGCAGTCTGGTGACAAGCCACCGGCTGCTGGTCGCTGCGTGCGCGAGCGCCCTAAACCTACATGTTTTTGGTATGCGGGAGGAAACCGGAGAAATCCCGGAGTAAACCCGCGCAACACGGGGAGAACATGCAAACTCCACACAGCTCACTGTTGGTCGGGGGCTGGGATCGAACCCACGATCTCATGATCCCCGCGGTCCCCCGGCCGAGGGTAAAACTGTGCTGTCAACAGTGCTAAACCACTGCGCCACCGTGCAGATCAAGTTGTGATCCGATCTCCCAAGTGGGGGGAATTGTGATGAGGTGTACGCCTCCTTAGTGTTTGCGTAGAATAAGTCCAGTGTTTTATTGTCTCTAGTGTGGCATGTGACATACTGGGTGAAAGTGGGTAGAATGGGAGATAGTGAAACATGGTTGAAATCGCCTGAGATGAGGAGAAGAGAATTTGGGTGTTCTGTCTGCAGCCTGCTGGTTACTGAGTGGATGACGTCACGCGCTGTCCCAGCGTTCGCCGTCGGATTTGCATAAACAACAATGCAGATCACGTGTGAGTATTCTCTCAGGAGATATGTAGGCCGCATGCTAACAGCTAGCAACTCAATGTCTTTGCTGCAGTGTCGTTGTTTAACAGTGATATGTCCCGGTCTGCACCAGTTGTTGTTAACATACATTATCACTCCACCACCCCTTGCTTTGCCACTGTCTGGTGTTCGGTCTGCCCGTATCATGTGGAAACTCTCCAGCTCAATGTTAGCATCTGCTGCTAGTTCAGTTAGCCACGTCTCAGAAAACAAAAGGAGAGAGCACTCCCGGTATGTGCTATCGTAACGGCAGATAGCCGCTAGCTCATCTACCTTTCCCAATATAGAGCGTACATTCCCCATAATAATGGATGGGAAGGTGGGTCTGTACCTTATACTCCTTGTCCGCCGTCTAACACCAGCCCGACAACCACGTTGTTTTCGCCTTATTTCTCTCGGTACGTCGAGTTTTTCCATCAGCACCGAGTGGCGATTAAGTGCAAGCAGCTGTTCCCTGCTGTACCGTCTCCTGCTGTAAACAGTGGCTCCGTCCGCCGGCTCGGGAGGCATTTTGGGGCGATCTGTGTGTCTGTGATGTATAAAGTGTGTAAAGAAAGAAAGAAAAAAAACTCAGAATTGAGCCGCTGTTGCAAAAGGCAACCGACTCGTGTGGCGCCGGAGAAGAAAAAAAAAAAAATTAAAAAATGGTGGTTTGGTCAGATGGTTTTATCTGACCAAACCATGACACTAAAGAAAAGGATAAAACAGATTCAATAAAAGCCCGATAAAACATTGTCATTATGGTTCGGTCAATTTGGAAGCGTGCAAGTTTCCTTAAACAATGCAAATGTTGCTGACCCCTTTTGCACACCCTTTCACAGTTCTCTTCAAAGTTTAAATTACTATCAGTAATTGTTCCAAGATATTTGTAGGATTGTACACATTCAGTGGTCTGACCTTTTAGTACGGTGACTTTGTGACATAATGTCCGGCTCAGGAAACACGCACGCAGGCTCAGGATAGATTTAACAGCTTTATTCAACAAGCAGGTGTGTCTGAATGGATGTGTGAGATATGTGTATGTGATGAGGGTGAACGCCGATGCACAGGAAGCAGAGCAGTGCGCCGTACAGCCGGACAACCCTATGGAGAGAGCAAAGGACAAGGGTAAAGGGCACCACACCTGGACAGGAATAATGAGCTGTGTAATGCTTACTTGTGGGTGGCAGGTGGCTGGCGTTGGCCAAGGGAGAAGCCCGGAAGACAGCGTCCTGCAGAGCCTGTGACGATGGTGAGGATTGGGTGGTGATGACGGGGAATCCGCCGCCAGGGAATCCACCTGTGCACAGGGGAGAAGACTTGGAGAAAGGTAAGATATGCTTACGTTGAAGTGTAGTCTCGCTGGAAATCAGGGGTTGATTCACAAGCAAAGAAGTGCCGATGCGAACAGATGGCTCCAGACCGCTGCACGGGGCTGAGTGGGCTAAATAGCCCGCGGCTGACGAGGCGCAGGTGTGCGCGCAGCTGAGGCAGCTGATGAGCGGCGAGTCGTGACACTTTGTGCCTGGGAGTTTTCCTCCTAAAGTCAATAATCATATTTTTAGTGTCAGGAATCTCTGAAAACACTTAGAATATGATCGTATATTAGTTCATTACCTCAATAAAGATTCGATACACAAGAATATTCTATTAAAAGTTTTTACTTGCATAAATTATATACAAGGAGTGCGGACCCTCAGGTTGCAGGAGGTCAGTACTGAAGACTGCCGTCAGTGAGCAAGCTTATATACAAGAAGCAGTTGCAACATACAAATGGAAGCAGGACAAAGCGGTTTAAGCTGAATACATCACAGACAAAAGAGTGTAACAGGTTTGGCACATCATTAACAGCTTGAAAGGACAAAGCAACCTGTTCCTTCTCTCGCCATGCAGGGGGTATGTCAGTATCAGTACATTTCCCCCAGGACTGGCTCCCTGCAACCTCAGTATTCTTCCAGTAGAACTCACTCCGGAGGGGGCTCTTTGTGTACTCTTGCTGCACAGGGGGCTTCCTGTACCTTTCTGCCAGAACTGGCTTCCTGCATTCAGTCTGAGTGTTAATCCAGAGGAACACGCTTCTCTGGTACTTTTCCACACTTCTACACTTGTATAAGGCTTAGACATAGAAAATGATAACATATGTGTACATTTTTCTGACAATTCCCTCCTGTTTATCATTTTTATCATTGTTGTATTCACATGCAAACATCAGTACAATGTATCTTTTCGTGATTTTCTACATTGTCATCATTGAGCATCACTTCCAAATCTAAACAGTGGTTCTGTCATCACAATCACTCCGTTGTCTCAAGGCAGTATATTGTACAGGAACTTCCCTTTGGAGCATAACAGATTGTAGCATGAAAGTGTGTTGAGCAAGGGCTCTACTTATCATGGACCTAATGCAGGGAATGACACACATGAATAGTACACAAGATAGAATCAATGCAACTGTTACTGGAGTTAGCCACTTCAAGAGAACTTGCCACCATCGACCAGAAAGGAACCAAGAGGACAGGTCCCAATTTTGTGGCACATCCTTCAAGCCATTCAAGTGTTGTTGCAGTCCTCTCAGCCAATCGATTATGCCTCCTTTCTCTCAGTGAGGTCCTCCAAGGCCCAAAATACATCATTCATTCTGTGACTCAAATAGGCCACTCCAAGTGAGGGGAATGCTGTCATAGGCTGTCGTCTCCCTCTTGGTTATCAAGTTGGCTTCGGGGGAAGTGATCCATATTATTCCTGCAAACACACCTGTCACACCAGTGGCAAGTAGCAGTGCCTTCATTTTTACTTCCACCTGAGAGAGTACCCCTCCGGGCCTCTGTCTTCACCAGGTTTGAGACGGCCGTGTCCTTAAAAGGAAACGTCCCCCTTTGTAACTGGACTTACTCAGGGAAGCAGGTTAGTTCACTTGCAGGCACTTTTAGTCTCTTCACGTGTGTCAGGTGGATCCAGGATGGTCATTCAGCGACCCTCACTGAGCCTCAATGCTGCTGGTGATGATTTTTCATGAAGATAAAGTCACCAGGCTGCAGTGGGTTGATCACTTCCTCCTGTGGAGTGGAGAGAGCTCTAACAGAATCAATGTATTAGTAGTGACAGACCCGGCAGTCCATAAGGGCAGTGAAAGGAACAGTCCCGTTTTCTTATCTGGGATGGTATTAGTTGTTTAGTTTCACTATCTTAAGAGCTTCAGGCCATGTAATGGCCTTACCATGCGTGGTTTTTACCAGCATTTGTTTGATTGTCTGCATAAATGATCTCTGGTATTCCAAAAGTTGGGAATATACTATTTTGCAACAACCTTACAGAAAAACTTTTGCATCTGCCTTAGCAGTAGGATGTATTTCTGTCCATTTTGTGAATGTGTCAATGAGAACAAGGCAGTGTTGGAGTTGACCCACTATAAAATCCATGCACCATTTGAGAAAAGGGTGCTTTTGGTAGTGGAAAACTCCTCTGTCTAGTTCTCGCTGCACCTTGGGCATTATTTTGCTTTTAGAATTCCTGGACAGAAGAAGTGTTTTTCAGCTATCTTAATCCTATCCCTCCTGTTGGCACAATGTGCCATCCAGCGGTACAGTGAGGGAGGGAGAACAATTTTGTCATTGGCAGTGCAGTAAAGTTTGTTGGCATTTAAGTATGTGTGGGGTGGCAAAGTCATGTTTTTCAGCTCATACTAGCATACAAATTTCCTTGTGGGCCCTGAAGTAGTGCGTACAGTGGAGCCGTGTGTTGTGAGAAGTTTGGCAACCACTGGCAGCAATAGTTCAGGGTACCTAATAGTGCCTTTTTTGTTGTAAAGTTGCAACTTTTTCACATGAATCTGCTACTTATTTTCATAAATCTGCAACTTTTTTTCTCATACATTTTATTTTGTCTTGTAAACATGTAACTTTTTCCTCATAAATTCACATATTTTTTCATCATAAATCTACAAATTTCTTTTAAATTTGCTGATTAAGTTTGCTTTTTTGTCTGTGGCAAAGGTGAGTTTTAAATGGTCTTTATTCTATCTGGTTCCAATGTTTTCCCGTCAGCAATGAGCATATGGTCAGGGAATTTAACCTCAGGTTGACAAAACTGCAGTTTTTTCTTGCCACATTTTAGTCCCCATGTTCACACAGGAAGTGCAGCAGGGCCAAAGAGTCCTGTTGACATTGTTCCTCGGTGGGGGAGGCAACCAAAATGTCATCCACATATAACATAATTTTTGAACCTGCTGGTGGGCTAAATTTGACCATTAGAGCAGTTATTTCCTGTGTGAAAATGGTCGGACTTTCACAGTAACCTTGAGGTAATCTGGTGTATGCGTATCTTTGTTCCCTTAAACATAAATGCAAACTAAAACTGGCTTTCTTCATGCACAGGGATAGTAAAACATGCATTACTCAAATCTACCACAGAGAAAATGGATGAATCGTGACCCAAAGGGTCATGACCACTTGTAAAGGCACCATAAATAGTCCTGTGGATTATGAGTATTGCACATTTTGCTTAGGAGTTTTCACCCAGTCGGTTACATGATTTGCCTTCTCAACCATTTGTCCACAAGCAGCCCAAAAGTAATTGTCTGGTCCCCATAGGGAGTGTTAACATAATGCAAGGAGGTAACATCTTCGGGCAATTTCACCAACAGTGCAGCTGCTCCTTGCTCATTGAAAATCAAATTGTCCATCTGCACTGTGAAGACATCTTTGTCATACAATTTGTCAGCCAAGGCACAATCAAAAAGTTCAAAACATCTGAAATATTTCATAGTAACGTGCAGTGGCTGTGGACTTCCTAGTCCTTCAAGGATATGACCTGGCAGTACAGCAGCCATGAGGGCGGTGCTTTTTGTACACGATGTCATGACTACTGCACTGTCTTCTTTTAAGTCATAGCCAAACAATGTGCCTCACCCTTGATCATTGGGTCTGCCAGAAATGTCTGCTCTGTTCTTAAAACAGTATCATCATCTTTTAATTTATATAGAAAATCTTTTAGAAAGGATAAAACAAGTCATTATCAGTCATTGATAATTTTTTATGTATTACCTATTTTTCTGAGTATTGCTAATTATTTGCTAATTAATTCCCCTGATATCCCCTGTTTTGATACATGGAGGCACACATGCAGCAAAGTTACGGGGTATTTGCTTGATTCTTCTGCTGAAAGGAAGTGTGCTACCATTTTTAATTTTAGATAAAATTAAAAATGGTAGCCCATTTCCCTCAAAAATAAGATTTCAATAGTCACAGCTTAACTAGTTTACAAATTTCATTTAAGAAAAACCAAATAACCACCTGTGCATTTTTGATATGCTTCAGCATTGATAAATAAGATCAGTTTGTCCAGTTGAACACAGACTGGTTGAAGTTGAATAAATGAATAAAAGTTGCGTCACACTTTCAGTCAACGGAAAGGTGGACGTTTTGCCTAATTAGAATTTGATTCAAATTTTTTCCTTGAATGCCTCATTTTATATATTCCTCGGTAAATTGTGGAGTGAATGTAGTTTACCCTGACCCAGCTTGGCCACCGCCGAATCAGGAAAAAACACATTCCTCATTACTGCCATATTCCTGAAATATGACATATCATATATCACATATATCACATATCACACCATTATGTGGTGCGTAACATCAAATGCATACCCTCTGTTGGGGAGGAACGTAACTGGGGTGTTAGATTGACTTTAAATAACCGAGTATATAGTAAGGCTATAATCTTCGTTGTGAGTGTTTGCTCATTACTAAATAAATGTTAATATTCACAATTAAGGAAATGCACTGAAAGAATGGACACCTAATGCCTCATTGCTGCTTTAAGTATTTGAAACGTTTAAGATGGCTGCCTGCATTTGTGCCTTCTTCCTGGCACTCTTAGCCAAAAATTTAACTTATATATTGTTAGTTTTCTGTTTGTTTGGTTTTTAAAGCTACAGCTTCAAATCTTACGTGGGTCTTTACTTTTCTTTGGTTACACATACTCTGCTTTCATTTCTTTTTCCATTTCCATACTACTGTCCACAGCAAATGCTCCATGCAAGATCCTAAACATAAAAGTGATCGGTTTCATTCTGGAAAGTCAGCTTTATACCAAACCAACATGGCTCAATTTAAAATTCTGTTTTGTGACAAAACTCATCTCTTGATTTCTACTCTGGCATTGGGTGTCTTTCCATTCCTGACCTTTTGAATTTGTTTTGGAATTAAATAATGCCTCTGGGTCTGAACATCTGCCTTTCAAGGAATGTATTTAAAATACGACATCTGCTGGTTGCTCTGAAAATTAAAGTTAACAGAGTCATCTGTATCTTGGTGTGGTGGAGTCTTGTCTTTTTCTCCTGAACAGATAACTCCATAGGAGCTAACACCATGCCTACAAAACTATAACCTGGTGAGAAGAGTCCTTAATTTTCTCACTACCTTCAGGCTCCCCCTTAGATGTTTGTGACGGCCGTTTTTAATCACCATCAGGGGGGCCATTATTGTGGGTGTGTTTGCATGGCCAGGTCCCCCTGGTTGGGGGAAGGGGGGCTGTTTTCACATCCTGCAAACATTCCTCTGTCCTGCATTTGTTTGACCCATCTGGCAAATCTCTTCCTTCCTTTCTTTTGATCTATGACTGGGACCTTTGTCTGATAATCCATAGCCTCTGGCAGATATTATGCACAGCCACATTAATTATCAATCTCTTTTAAACCTCTGTGCTCTAAATCTCACGTTGTCACACGTCAGTCCTTCCCATAAAGTGCACTGTCATGCTTCAGTCAAAGAAAAAGGTCAGTTACAGCACTTCAAAACCTGCTCTTTCAGCAGCCCCTCCTTTCACATTTACTGTTCATGCTTCTATTTCTTACAGAGCAAGCCTGTCGCTCGCCTCTCTGATCATTCTGAAATCTTCTTCTACCTCTACTTGGTATCCTGCCTCCAAATCCACCTCTTTGCCCAAATCTGCAATCACGGGCCCAGTGACCAGGTTTGCCACAGTTAAAACAAACATCCCAATTTCCATCATTCACTTGCATTGACCTGCCTGTCTTGGGTCTAACCCCACAGAGTTATTGAAAAAATAAAAACCCAAAACCTTGTAAAAGTATCCATATTTAGACCACTTTTTTCACACAGATCAACCATACACACACACACACACAGAGCAGAGGAGTTTTGTTCTCTCTGCACTGCCGCTGCCTCCATTTTAACGTTATCCGGTTTTGTTGCCATTTAATCCGTCCATCTTTAAATATTATGGTCTAATTATTATGATTTTATTTACTTCTTCCTTTTCCCAACCTCTTGGGCTTCTTTAAATAATTTGCTGTATGGACCCTCCTTAGGATCGCGGCATTGATAAGTTGGGGGAGGATTATCTTTTTTATTTAATAATGGTTCGATGCTCGGTTGGTTTTGATATTTATCTCTTTTTGTTGTAAGTTTTTCTGTCGACGCTAAGACTGTGCATTCATCCACATCCAGTGTAGGTTTAAGGAATAATCTTTTTTCCCATTTGTTTAAATATTTTTCAGGATCCTTTTTCTGATCTTTCTCTTTTAACCGGTTATTGTCATTTTTTACCATTCAGCGCACAGTTTCCTCTTTTTTCTTTTGCTTATTTTTCGCTTTATTCATTTTTCCTGTACAGTTACCCATTTTTTTTAATATATATATAGTCAGGAAGGTTGTCAGTCCGCCCACTGCAACGCTATTACTGCCCAATAGGTGCGCTCACCTTTCGCTGGAATTAGATGCTCACGCAGCTTTTAAAATGCGCTCACCTTTCGCTGGAACGCTTTTTTCCTTTTTTTTATATTTTTTAGAATGCGCTCACCTTTCGCTGGGACTAGATGCTCACGCTTCTAGGATGCGCTCACCTTTCGCTGAAACTAGATGCTCACGCAACCTGTATTAGGACTCCTGTAATTTCTTACAGGATCATTACCTGGTATGATCAGATAGGAAAAATATATAGGACGCCGCCTTATATTACCATTACTTAGCTAAAGCTTGACCTGTCAGTCAATACACAGCACCATTTACTTTTCTTACTCTTTTGAAACCTGACTCTTCGGCCGGAAAACAACACAATCGGGACTTTAACCCGAACAAACCTTTTTTTTTTTTCTTTCCTCGTTGCAACTACTCGTCCGCGCGCTTCGTCCGCGCGCTTCACTCTCTTATTGTGTTAGTCACTCGTGGTTGAGTTTAGGAGGATCTTGTAACATATTTAGGAGCGCATCCTATTTCACTTTAGTAATATGCTGGAGCGGCCTATTAGTAATATTTTTAGGAGCTCATCCAATTTCTCATATTGAAGCGGCCTATTTCATTAGTAATATATTTAGGAGCACATCCCATTTACATTAGTGACATATTGGAGCGGCCTCATTTTACGTTACTCACTCAAGGCTGGATTTGGGAGGATCTTCTAACGCATATAGTGTGTACTATATCCTTTTTCTTTAATAATAAAAAGACGTCACTTACTTTATGACCCTACTAGTGAGGATGACCGTCACTAGACAAGAGTCAGGAGCCAGTCTCCTCCCCGGCGTTCCCTGAAGGCGGGTTTTCCAAAACTGACTGTTGGTCAGACCATGCATGGGTTTGAAGACTGGGGAAGGCTTGGTTGTCCTGGCTCGCGCCTAGGTATCGGTCATCCGGGTCATGGCACCACGTATGTCAGGAATCTCTGAAAACACTTAGAATATGATCATATATTAGTTCATTACCTCAATAAAGATTCAAGACACAAGAATATTCTATTAAGAGTTTTTACTTGCATAAATTATATACAAGGAGTACGGACCCTCAGGTTGCAGGTCAGTACTGAAGACTGCCTTCAGTGAGCAAGCTTATATACAAGAAGCAGTTGCAACATACAAACGGAAGCAGGACAAAGTGGTTTCAGCTGAATACATCACAGACAAAAGAGTGTAACAGGTTTGGCACATCATTAACAGCTTGAAAGGACGAAGCAACCTGTTCCTTCTCTCGCCATGCAGGGTGTATGTCATTATCAGTACATTTCCGCCAGGACTGGCTTCCTGCAACCTCAGTATTCTTCCAGTAGAACTCGCTCTGCAGGGTGCTCTTTGTGTCCTCTTGCTCCACAGGGGGCTTCCTGTACCTTTCCGCCAGAACTGGCTTCCTGCATTCAGTCTGAGTGTTAATCCAGAGGAACACACTTCTCCGGTACTTTTCCACACTTCTACACTTGTATAAGGCTTAGACATAGAAAATGATAACATATGTGTACATTTTTCTGACATTTAGTTTTTGTCGTATTCAGCTGCAGGTAGGAATCCTCACACCAGTGAACAGAATCATCAACTACTGGGCCATGGCCACTCTCACCATCCTGTAGGAGACTGACAATGACTGAATCATCAGCATACTTTATAATGTGTCTGTTGTCATGTCTGCTCTGACACATGTTTGTGTACAGGATGAAGAGTAGTGGTGACAACACACACCCCTGAGGAGAGCCAGTAGAAGAGAGCACTTTAGGTCAGACAATGTACCATTGACCCTTACTCTCTGTGTCCTGTTGGTTAAGAAATCCAGAATCCAACCCACCAGATTATTGCTCAAATCAAATTGTTGCAGGAGCCTTTTAACTAAAATATGAGGTGGGATTGTATTAAAGGCGGAGGAAAAGTCCACAAATAAAAGCCTGGCGTGTGTCCCATTAAAATCCAGATGTTTAAAAAAGCATGTTAAACAGAGTGACAGTGGCGTCCTCCACTCCTCTGTGAGGCCTATAGGCAAACTGCAGAGGATCCAATGCATGTTCAGTCTGCTTTAGGACCTCACATCTGACCAGTTTTTCAAAAATTTTCATTAAAATTGAAGTCAAAGCAACTGGTCTAAAGTCGTTTACCGTTTTAGGACAGCTGGATTTTGAAACGGGAACAACCACGGCATCTTTCCAAATCTTGGGCACATGTTGTGTCTGTAAGGACTTATTGAAAAAGTAATGAAATACAGGACTCAGTTCATGTGCACAGGACTTTACCAAGTGCCCACATATATTATCAGGGCCCTGACTTTTGTTCACTTTTACAGCGCAGAACTCCCTTTTAATATCCTGAACCTCAATATTAAAGTGCTGATTGTCTTTGAGTTTCTGTTTCAAATCATGGGTTTCAGTGCTAAAATCAAAGGAGCCAAAACGACCATAAAAACAATTAGGAGCATTAGCCAGCTCTGTGTCTGATTAAAACCATCTAAAAACACACGATTACTGCGCTCTGTGCTCTGAAGGCCTTCAATAGTTTTCATACTGCCCCAGGCTGAACCAAGTTTCTTTGTTGCCATCTTGCTTTCCAACTCTGATTTATAATTCTGTTTTGCTCTTAAAATTTCGGATTTCAGCTCTTTTTTGGCAACCTGTAGCTCAGAAACAGACCCCTGTTTAACGGCAAGTGCTTTCCTCTGTAAGCAGGATTTAACTGATTTTGTAACCCATGGCTTGTTGTTGGGATATATTTTGACACGTTTACGTGGAACAATCATATTTTTACAGAAAGCCATGTATGAGCATGTGACGTCCACCAAAGAGTCCAAATCATCCCCGCAGGACAGTGTGAAAACCTCCCAGTCCGTACAGTTAAAGCATTCCTGAAGGCAGTGCACTGAATCCTCTGTCCACACCTCTATGTCTCTGGTCTCCACCTTGCCTCTTCTGAGAGCAGTTTTATATGTGGGCAGCAAATGTACACAGTTGTGATCTGAGGATCCTAAAGGAGGAAGGGGGAGTGATTTATAGGCCCTCTCAATGGATCCATAGCACAGGTCCAATGTCTTTTTTCGCCTGGTTGGGCAGGAGACATACTGATAAAAGTTTTTAAGTGTCTTCTTTAAAGAAACATGGTTAAAATCCCCAAGAATAAAGTTTGGCGCCTCTGGAGAAATTGACTGCAGCCGCTGTACCACATCAAAGACGGTGCTGGAGGCGGAGTCAGTGTCTGCCCTCGGGTGAATGTACACAGTGGTGATGAAGAGTTGGGGGAACTCGCGAGGCAGATAAAAGGGGCGTAGCGATACGGACAGAAGCTCCACATCGGGTGTACAGATGCGCTCTCTGACCATGACAGATATGCAGTACTGCTTATTAATATAAACATACGCCGCCCCCCTGACGTTTCCCCGTTACCTCTTCCTGCCGATCCAAGCGGCGTGGGGCTCCAAAGTCGTCAATCCACTGATCCACGTCCCGGTCATGCGCATTAAGCCAAGTCTCGGTGTAAGCCATGACACAGCAGTTCTTGAAGTCCTTCTGGTAGCGTACATTCCCTTGAATTTCATCCACCTTGTTCCTCAGAGATTGTACGTTCCCCAAGATCATGGAAGGAAGAAGAATGTTTCCAAACTGACGTCTTCTCAGGCGTAGTTTCATGCCTCCACGCTTTCCGTGCTTCCTTCTCAAAACTGCTACCAAAATTCCAGTCCCAAAGAAGCCCGACCCATCCAGCTACAACGATTACCAGCCTGTAGCACTGACCCCCATCATAATGAAGTGCTTCGAGCGGCTGGTCATGCTGAACATCAAGTTCATCCTCTCTTACTCCCACGGCCCATCTCAGTTTGCATTCAGGTCAAACGGATCCACAGAAGATGCCATCTCTGCTGCTCTCCATCCAGCCCTCACCCACCTGGACTCAAAGAACTCCTACGTGTGAATGCTTTTCTTGGACTTCAGTTCAGCATTCAACACAATCATCTCCCAGCACCTAATACAAAAACTCAGACACTTGGGACTCAAAACCTCTCTCTGTAACTGGGTGCTGGACTTTCTCACAGGGAGACCACAGGGTCGGCAGCAACACTTCCAAGACCATCACACTGAGCACAGGGGCCCCACAAGGGTGCATGCTCATCCTGCTGGTCTTCACCCTGCTGACCCATAACTGTGTATCAGTCTACAACGCCAACCACATCATTAAGTTGGCAGTTGACACGACAGTGGTGGGCCTCATCACCAACAATGGGGAGGCCAACTACAGAAATGAGGTGAGCCAACTGGTCCAGTGGTGTAAAGACAATCTCTTTCTGAACATGGGAAAAACTACGAAGATTGTGGTCAACTTCAGGAGGGGCCACACACAGCATCCCCCTCTGATCATTGATGGAGCAGCTGTGGAGAGGGTGAGCAGCGCCAAGTTCCTGGAGGTGCACATCTCTGAGGACCTCTCCTGGTCCAACAACACTACATCACTGGCCAAGAAGGCTCAAACTTGCCTCTATTTCCTCCGCAAACTGAGGAGAGCACAAGTTCCATCCCCCATCATGTGCTCATTCTCCCGGGGCACCACTGAGAGCATCCTCACCAGCTGCATCACGGTGTGGTATGGAAGCTGCACCGCCTCCAGCCGGAAGACACTACAGCACACAGTGAAAGCTGCCAGCAAGATTATCAGTACCCCTCTGCCCCCTCTCCAACATCTATCTCACAAGCCTCACCCGCAGAGCCATCAACATTGCAGGTGACCCCCTCCCCCAATCCCTCTTCAGCCCCCTGCCTTTGGGGAAAAGGTTCCGGATCCTCCAGGCCCATTCCACACCTCACCAGGCCATCGGGACCCTGAACTCTGTCCACCTCCAGACCATAATGCACTCACCCGCACAATAACCACCTCAGCTGTTTGCACAGAAAGACTGGCACACAAACAGTACAATCTGCTGCTGTATGTCTCTGCACCTTACTGCAACCATTTGCACAAATGCCATACCTGCTGCTGTCTGTTGTTGCAACATTGATCATGTGTAGTCCTATCTGTCACTGTCTGCACCTACACTAGCATGGGTTTTATCTTTTGTTGTTATTTGCACTATGGGTAGCATTACTGTACATAGACTGCTGCTGTTATTTTTCCAGCTTTATTCGTTTTTTTATATTATTCACAACACTGAAGAGAGAGAAGCGGCATTTCAATTCTCCTGTATGTCCTGTACGTATAGTAGTATTGACAAAATCTTTGAATCTTCTAAAGAATGTAGTGGTGATTGAGAGTGTGACGTTTCATTTGGTTTAGATTGCTACATCAGAAGATGCATCAGAAAATACAGGTTAAAGAGAATATTATCAATATCTGCAGATGATATCTGCCTTTTTTGTGTGAATAATCTGAGTTCACTTTACTTTTACTTCAACTTTTTTCATATTGCTTGCAGAAAATGTCATTTTTGTAGCATAAGACCAAAGGACCAAAGTTGCCTAAGATTTCTGGGATAAAATATTGAGAGAATTTTGTGTACAGCCCCAGCTATTCTTTTTGAAAATTTAAAATAACGTAAAACTGATTAATGCTACCTATGGGCAGAGTACCTTGCTTTTGGGTCTCTGAATAGTGGGGAGAACTTCTGACATGACTAAAGTTTTATATTTCTGTGCCTTAGTTTTTGCGGCCCATTCACTTTAAATGGAGAAGAAGAACACAGTCTTGTCTTGTCGGTGGCTGTGACACAGGTGTAGTGTGGCCGACTACTGATCGAAGAGTCAGGGTTTCTATTCCGACTCTGTCTGCAGTCTGCATGTTGAAGTGTCCTTGAGCAAGACACTGAAACCTCAGTTGCTCCTGGTGCTTCAGGCCACCACCTTGCATGCCAGCTCTGCCCCCCATCAGTGTGTGAATGGGGAGATAGCAGAATCTGTAAAGCGCTTTGGTCATCCGGAGATGAGAAAAAGCGCTATATTAGTGAATGCCGTTTACCATAAATTTATTATCTCGACACATTTAATCTCTGAAGCATACGTTTGTACTACATCAGATTTCTCCATGTTCAGGACACAGTATTGGCCTCTTCTGTCATGTCTGCAAATCAGTGATGAGCCATATTTCATTTTACGTTGACTCATTGTTTTAAATACAACAACACAGCTTATGATTAGTGGACATTAAATATAGTAACAGCTGCAAATTTAAGACAAAAACAGAAAAAAGTTATTTTGCTGGAAGTAATGGATGAGTACAGATACAAAAAGCTGATTTATCAGGTTTATAATATTAATTTATTTCTGGTGATTTTTGTCTTCTAAAGGCAAAAAAAAAGATTGCAGCACAGTAGTCCCAAAGGGCCCCTTTAGATAACACGGAGATCGTTGAGAGATTGAGCCAATTTTTGATCTTTAGAATCGTTTGGGAGATCCTTGTGTGGTTTGGACTGAGTCAAAACTTTCAGAGGACCGTGGTGACTGTGGTGATCACTGAAGATAGATCAAAAATTGGACAGATCTCCCAATGATCTTCCACCCCTGTGTAAAGGGGATATAAAGAAATTTGTTAGAGGTATTAAAGTGTCAGTTGAGTGCCTTTTCCAATGGAGCAACCCCAGAGGGGTACTAGCACAGTGATTATACATTCATTTTGGATGTTCGAACAGCTGAGATGAAGTATTGCATGAGCCTCCAGTGCTGTAGGACCCGACGACTAGAGATTCTGGAGTTTGGGACTGGGTCGTGGAGTGCGCTGGTCCGGCTGTTCCTCTTTGAAGATGTGAGAAGGGCACATCTGTTGTGAAAAGATTGATAGATAGATGTACTTTATTGATCTCAAACTGGGAAATTACAGTGTAACAGCAGCATGACAGTTGACAGCCAAACAACAGAAACACACACGACAGACAAAGGGATTACCCATGGAAAGTAAAAAAAACTAACACGACTATAGAACCTATATACATCATAGCATACATCAAAGCAGACATGAAAGGGGCTGACAGCTAGGCTAAAGGCTAACAGTTAACCTAGGGCAGGGATGGGCAACTGGCAGGCCACATGCGGCCCCCAACATTATCCACTGCGGCCCGCCAGTCCATTTCCAAAAATCAATTATTTATATCTCGTTTGAACGTGGTTAGCACTGCGGCAGCACAGCAACTCACCCTTGGCCATGGGATCCCTGGTTCAATCTCAGCCCCTGACCAACAGTGATCTGTGTGGAGTTTGCATGTTCTCCCCATATCTGCGTAGGTTTACTCCGGGATTTCTCCGGTTTCCTCCCACAGGCCAAAAACATTCAGGTTAGGTTAATTGGAGACTCTAAAGTGGCCCTAGGTGTGAATGTGTATGTGAATGGTTAAGGGATAGCGCGTGCCCCGAAGTCTTTAAAGGTATGTATGTGACACATGCTGAGACCCTCCACAGAGGGGAAAGTCAGGGCACCCACCTAGATGGATGAAGCAGCCATGGTACAGCACCATCCCTTCATAATTCACACCTAGGGCCACTTTAGAGTCTCCAATTAACCTAACTTTGCATGTTTTTGGTCTGTGGGAGGAAACCGGAGTACCCGGGGTAAACCCACGCAGACACGGGGAGAACATGCAAACTCCACACAGAAGGGTCACTGATGGTCAGGGGGTGGAATCGATCCTGTGACCGTCTTACTGTGCTGCCCCATTTTAAACAAGAATAAATGCTACAGCTTCTCACTGAGGAATATTTACAGTAACAAGTTTCAAATTGAAAGGCAAATTTATAAAAGAAACTGTAAATTTTCAACAGAAAAAACCCAGTACGGGCGGCGCGGTGGAGGAGTGGTTAGCACTGTGGCAGCACAGCAACTCACCCTTGGCCGGGGGATCCTGGGTTCGATCCCAGCCCCCGACCAACAGTGATCTGTGAGGAGTTTGCATGTTCTCCCCGTGTCTGCATGGGTTTACTCCGGGATTTCTCCAGTTTCCTCCCACATGCCAAAAACATGCAAGTTAGGTTAATTGGCATCAAACTGGGGATTCTAAATTGTCCTTAGGTATGACTGTGAGAGTGAATGGTTGTGTGTCTCTCTGTGTTGGCCCTGCGATGGACTGGCGATCTGTCCAGGGTGTACCCTGCCTCTCGCCCAAAGATGCTGGGATAGGCTCCAGCCCCCCCCCGCGACCCAAAAAGGATTAAGCAGAAGAAGATGAATGAAAAAACCCAGTACAACTAAAAAGTTATACATTTTTAAATAAAATTATGCAAATTTATCAGTAGATGCTTGAACACCTAATACCAAAATATAGATTTGCAAAAAAAATGGCTAATTTAAACCAGAAATGTAGCATATTTATCAGTATTTATCAATAAAGCTGTTCTTTACTTTGATCATTTTCTTCTAATATTGTTAAAACATTTTTTCTTCATCGTAATATTTCCTTTTCTTCTTGGCTTTTTGTTAATTACCATCCAGAATTTCTCTTTACTCATCATTTTGATAGAGAGAGTTTTAAAAATTAGGTCATGATATAATTTTATCAGTAATTTTAATTCTAAAATGATAAAACACTGAGTTGCTTTTATTTTCATTTTCATTTTCAGTTTTAATTGTGAAACTTTTGACTTTGAAAAAAATACCCCCCCCCCCCCCCCCCCCATGGAAGGTTTACATGTAAATCTGGCCCTCGAGAAGTGAGGAAGAATTTTTGTGGCCCTCACTACCACTAGTGTTGCCCATCCCTGACCTAGGGGCTGGCTCCAAGCGAACCGCGCTCCCACCAGTTTTGCCCACTGGTGTCCGCTTCCTCGACAACTGTCCGTTTGACAGACAAGTTTTTACTATAGAAAATGCTGGTGTATTTGGAGGTCTATAAAAATGCCATCCATTATATCTTTCCATCCAATAGTCTTGCACTGATGTTTAGGACAGACAGGCCACTGTGGTAATATTATACAGGATTTCAGCAATCAAAATTAGTGCAGCCTTCATCTTCAGGCATCAGTGACAACAAGGACTGAGACACAGGCAGGAAGCATGTTGAAGTTAAAAAAACAACCACTGAGAGGGGCTGACAAATGTTTACCACCCCACTACTGCGATCCATTTTGTACATCAGGCACACTCTAAGGGCTATGTTTGCCTAATTGAATTAGCACCTGTGGTCTTGTTATTGTGCAGCATCAAGGAGTACATAATGGGCATCAGAGCTTTGACTGGCGCTCTTGTGGCTCAACAATAATTTCCTGGCAAACAACATTATTGGAAACACCAACGACCAGGCTCGGATTAGCACTGAGAAAGCCATAATTGGATCTTTCTGTACGGTTAATTGAATTTGTGCCGACCATAGTTTGTTTTGGGGATGGGGGGGATCATTAATTCTTACTTATAACACAGTCAAAAGTGCATTTACTTCTGCATTTTTTTTTCCTGAGCTAGATTATTTGGCGAGTTGCTTAGAATGATTTTATCACATGCATGTTGTTTAAAGACGTGCTGTTGGTTGATGCACTATTGTTGTTGCCCGTTTTCAGTACACAAGTTCACATAGAAAACATCCTTAGCACGTGCACACACACATACAAAGAGCATATGATAAAAGTAACAGACCATATTTAAATTGGCCTGTAACATCCATCTACCCATCCATCATCTGCAGCTTACCCAGGGTCCGGGTCATAGAGGCAGCAATCTAAGCAAAGAAGTCCAGAGAAGACTTCTGTGCCAGACTTTCCACCACACGCCAGTGTTTCTGTTAGTTTCTGTGAGTGCATTGTCTGTTTTTTACACTTTGTGTCACGCCATCTACAGTAATTACCAGTAGACAGTGCTCCCACTATGTGCTGGGAAGTGGAGGCTCATTTCAAGGAGGTGTGGCGGTGTGCAATCTCAGGCACAGCACTATTACCATGCATGTTATGCCAATGCGTTTTTGACAAGGAAAAAGGTGGTCTGTCATCAGAAGTGCATTGTTTAATGATATTTCAGTGGTGTGTTTTGAAATCGCGCAGCTGCAGAGCTCACAAAGAAACAGGACATGCTGGGTTTTTCTGTTATTTTAATGGAGAGAGTTGTAACAGTCATAACATAATCACCCATCATTTTATTTTAAAATGTGATCACACACTAAATATTTTTTAAATTTCATCCACACTCATTTTAATTGTGGACTTACCACTGGAGTCTATAAATTAGGCATTAATGTATGATTTTTTTTTTTTTTAGGGGAATGAATGAATGAACAGGGAGCATGTATGCATTCTGGTGTGGGTGTGGTGCATGAGGGAAGACGTGTCAGTCTGAAGATTTTTATTCCATCCACATTTTTGTTTTCATCACAGACTCATTAGGCATTAATGTGTTTTTTTTTTTTTTTAGGGGCATAAATGAGGGGAATAAATGAATGAACACGGAGTGTACAGAGTTTTTACTTTTCACTGTAAACTCTCCAGAAAGATAAGAGATGTGTCCACATCTGCCTCAGCTGTGCGCCCCCGAGTTTACAGTCAGGACGAGGCCACCTGCACCGCGCCTACTGTTGCAGTTCTCCCCCATCAAGTGCCCTCGACCGTCACCCAAGAGCCACTGGGAGGGACCGCCAAGAGCAGGCTCGCTTCATAGCGACCTCTTCTTTGAGAACATTTTGTCCATTAATCGGTCATGTGTTGAGTCTTCAAGTCGCATCACCATATCTTGTGTACGTTTCCGCTTGCGTGTCCTGATTAATGAAAAAACACACTCAGCCGCTGTTTTCTGTTAAATGAAGACAGTTAAACACGAACTATTTGAAGACGCAACAGGGTTTTTCACTACACAGAGGAAAAAAAATGTTAACCTTTTGAGTGTGAGATTTTGTGTGCCCCTAGTGGCAGAGCGCGGCGCTACGCCGGCCAACTCACTCTGACATGATCGGCTCCATTGAGTATTTGTACTGATTTGTACTGATCTGCCAGTTTCAGAAGGTGGCAGACATCCGTTGGAGGGCTCAATGGATGACACGTAATACACCAAAGAAGAATTTCCTCATTTCCTTTTCCTGTTTTTAGCATTTTAGCCCAGACAGCTAACATGGCTGCCATCCGTCATTGTGCACCATCACTTAATCGGCTTTGTACGCGGAAAATAGCCGCGGGATACAAGCAAATTTTATGTGTGATAATCATAAGACTTTGTAGATGTGGTAGAGAGCGTAAATGACTGACAGAACGCAAAATAACGACTACGATGGGTGAAAACGCAGCGACTACGGCAATAAGCGAGCCCACTTAGCCGCCGGTAAGTGAGGAATTTGTGTTTTTTTTATTATTGTACTGATTTCTTGTTCATATACTTTGAAGATAAGATGATGAGGTACCCTTGAAAACAAAACTACTTCAATAACTAGTCAGTGGGTTAACCTGACATTTAAAATTTGGAAATCAGAGATAAGAAAACTAAAACTCCAGGAAGAAGCTAAATTGCTCAGATGTCCAGCATATGATCCTGACTTTCTGCCCGCCTCACATGATTTTAGATTTAGACAGTGGACATTCAGTGGCCTTACCGCAGTGTATACAATGTATGAGAAATCAAACCTAATGTCATTCGATACTTTATGCAGGAAGTACAATTTGGAGAAACAAGATTTTTTTCAGATACCTGCAGCTTCGCGATTTCATTAATAAAAGGAGTAATATTAAAGAGCCTTCATTGTTTCTCAGTATTTTTATTAACGCATATAAATCAACAAGTCTTAAAAGCCTCATTAGTAAGCTATATTGCAGTTTAATGACACTTAAAACAGACTCAACAACATATATAAAGCAAAAATGGGAAAAGGAAATGAACATTGTAATAACTGATGACATGTGGTCAAGGGTTTGGGAGGTGTAATCCTCATCCACCAACTCCGGCACCTGGAGGGTCTTTTGCTGGAAGACTAATTCATTATTTCATAACACCCAATCAGAAATCTAAGTATAGTGGGGTTCCTGCACACTGCTGGAGAGAATGTGGGGAAACAACAGCAGACCATGGGCACGTATTTTGGTCTTGCCCACTCATTCAGCCTTTCTGGACAGACGTAGCAAATGTCATTTCTAAGACACTGGACTTTGATATCAGCTGCTCTTTTATTTTGTTATTCCTCGGATGCTTCCCTGACAAGCTGACTGCAGATGATACTTACCTCCTGAAAATCTTTTTGGCATCAGCCAAAAAGGCCATAACAAAGTGCTAGTTACAAAAACAGCCTCCCACACTGAACCTTTTCATCTCCATAATAGACAATATAAGGCTCATGGAACGCATGACCTATGCCCTGCGACTCCAAGAGGAGCTAGGAAAAAGACATTGGAAAAAATGGCTGGACTTCATAGGATGTGACATTATTTATTAATGTGTGGATTCGGAATTGTATATTTTTATCGTATCTGATTTGTACCATAATAACCATCCCATGACCTCATATGTTTGTGTTTTATAGATGAAAAACGTTCATAAATAAAAAGTTTCAAAAAAAAAAAAGATGATGAGGAACCTCTCTACAAAAAACGGTGTCAAAAGACTGAACCATTCTTTGTGTAAATACATCCAAAGTCCAGTTTTGACTGAGTTATGGAATTTAAAGAGGTGCTGCAACATTATGCAAGTTAGATGCGTAAATTTATTCCTATCTGAAACTTTGGATAATATTTTCGATCTTTCTAATTGACAGTAAGCCATTATCTCTTACCACTTTCAAATTATAGCCTTGGAAATCTGAACTATTTTATTGACCAAAAATATTTACCACTTTTGACCACTCAGGGTTATGTCGCAATTCGGCGACAGACACACTCAAAGAGTTAAGTGGATTTATGACTCAGTTCCCAAACTGTAGCTGGACCAGTCTGTCCTACCGGGAAAATAGTGTTGTGTGGGATTTTGGCCCATGGCGCTTGCCATAGCTGATGCCAGGCAGTCAACATAGTGACATCAGGTAGGCTACAGCCAGTGTGTGTATATCGAGGCTGTTGCTCAATAAAGTTCAGTTCGTTGCTCGGCACAGCATGGCTCATGTCTCGCTTTGTTAATACATAACATTTATCATTTTACATCAGATTAAATCATGGGGGCGTGCGCAAGACCACCTCCTCCGTTCTTGGAGTCACCGGGTGTATCAGCTACAGCGTGGCATTGCTGGTTGGAGGCATTTGATGCCTACATCGTTGCAGCTGGCTTGGGCGGCGCAGACGAAGGAAGACGAAAGAGCATGCTATTTCATTGCCTTGGCAAAGAAGGTCAACGTGTGTTTCGCGCACAGGGTAGCAAGGGTTCGTTGGAAAAGTGTTTGGACGTAATGGACAAATTTTTTGTTGATCAGTGCAGCATCACGGCACGAAGACACAGATTCTTCGACTCCTGTCAACAAGTGGGTGAGTCCACTCAGCACTTTCTTATGGAGCTCCGTAACCTAGCAAGCACGTGCGCCTTCAGTCCTGTTGAGGAAGAGTTAATCCATGAAAAGCTAGCACATGACACGAGCAACAAGTGGCTAAAGGAGAAGCTACTGCTAACTAAGGATGACTTCACGCTGAGTCAAGTAATGCAGATGACTAGCCAAATCGAGTCCACTACCCAGCTAGGTTTTCAAGTACTGGCTAATGAAAACCTAGCTGCCCACGCTCCCTCTCCATGTCAGGCCTCTAGCAATGCAGCTAACTCCTCGGGGCGGACCCCCATAAGGCGGTGGATCATGGCACAGGCAGGAGCAGGAACCCTGGTACTGTATGGCGGCTGTGGCTCTCCTCGTCACCAGGCAGGCTCTTCCGCCTGCCCCGCTAAAGGGAAAAAGGGCTACAACTGCGATCATGCTAGTCACCTGGCTAGGGTTTGCACCAATGCTAGTAAGCCGATGGACTCGTGACTCATGGGCATCGCTTCAGTGTGTGTAGCAGGCACGAGGAATTGGCCGCTAAAGTGGTACATTTTGCAGCTCGATGGCATCAACATGCCACTCATGGTGGATTCGGGCGCTGGTAAATCAATACTGAGTCTGTCCACGGTAAGAAAACCTATTAAGGCAGGTGCTGTGAAAATGTTTGGCTATGGACATGCAAAGATTGGCATGGTGGGCATGATCAGTTTCTCGGTGGTGTGTGGATCAAAGACTATTCCCGCGTTTACCTTTCAGGTTTTGCACCATGGGGCTGACTTGTTGTGTGTTGATTTATTGGGGGAATTAGGATTCTCCATCACAGACCCAGTGGGCTTCAAGGTGTTGACTGTTTCTCACGGGTGGCATGTTTGCTGGCCAGCATTGCTTGCGGGCCTGGGTTGCATGAAGACGTTCAACCACCATCTGCTCATCAACCCGAGTGTGACACCCAAAATCCAACCACTGCGGTGGCTTCCCCTCACCCTGCGGGACAACATTATGGCAGAACTAAATAAGCTGCTTAAAGCCGGCATTATCGAGAAAGTGGATGCCTCGCCATGGATCTTAAATATTGTGGTGGCCAAGAGGAAGACGGGCAGCGTCCGGCTGTGCATCGACCTCAGAATAGTTAATAAAGCGATCCTTCCGGACAAATGCCCACTACTCACGATGGAGGAGCTCACTGCGATGTTCAGTGGCTCCACAGTGTTTTTGAAACTGGACCTCCACCAAGGTTATCTACAAGTGCCCCTCCACCCAGCCAGCCATGACCTAATGGCGTTTGTGACCCACATGGGCATTTTCAGGTACGCCCGCATGCCTTTTGGCTTGAGTCGGCACCAAGCCGTTTTCAAAAAAATCATGTCTACAATCCTCGTCAGCCTCAGGGGTGTGGTGGTGTACCTGGACAACATTGTGGTCCACGGCGCGTCACAGGTGGCACATGATGAACGCTTGGAACGAGTAATGGAGGTACTGCTGGAGCACAGGGCTATGCTGAACGGGGAAAAGTACATCTTTGCAGGGGAATCCATTGAGTTTGTTGGGTTCCGGCTATCGGCTGAGGGCCTGAGCCCCCTGCACTCAAACGTGGAGGCAGTCCTGCATCTCCCCAACCCCACAACGTCTGCGCACATTTCCTCATTTCTGGGCATGGTGAACTTCTATGGCCGTTTCAGCCCCCATTATTCAGAGACATCTGAACTGCTCCGAGCTCAGGACGTTTCATGGCAATGGACCCCGGCCTGCTTGGCGGCAGTCGCTAAACTAAAATCTCAAATCACCTCCCTGCTGGTGGTGGTGCATTTTTGACTCCAAATAGCCCACTTCTGTGGCTTGTGACGTGTCTGGTTCAGCGGTGGGGGCAGTTATATCTCAAGTACAAAATGGTATGGAACGCCCAGTGTCGTTCGCGTCGCGGTCCCTCACGTCAGCTGAAAAGAAGTACGGCATGGGTGAGAGAGAGGCACTTGCATTTGTTTGGGCATGTGAACGGTGGCACATCTACCTCTACAGACGCCATTTTACCCTACGCATGTACCAACGGGCGCTGATGACGCTGCTGGAGACATTTGGTTTGGGACAACTGTTTGGCCCACAAAATGCAGGATGACTTGGCACTTTTTCACAGGTTCAGGGACGAACTGAGTTACTGGAACGATGTGTGCATGGTGAGAAGACACTGCACGTTGATTCCGGTGTCGCTGAGATTGCGTGTCTTGGCTATGCTTCATAGATAGATAGATAGATGTACTTTATTGAGCCCAAACTGGGAAATTGCAGTGTAACAGCAGCATGACAGTAGACAACCAACAGACAGAAACACATGCATAACAGACAAAGGGATTACCCATGGAACGTAAAACTAACACTAAAGAGGAGAGACCCATGCACTGGACTGCAGTTTGTGAAATTTATTAACAAAAACAAAAAGTTCAATCATGCACAAACACAAAAAACAAAAGTGTGCAAAGCAAACTTGAGTACGAAGCAGAGAACACAGGGTACAGAGGAAATGCCAGAATGGGAACAGGGTTCTGACATAACGATCCTTCATCAACACACCAGCCAACAAAAAAGGAATAACTGCCCTTAAATAGGGCCAGAAACAATTAAACTCAAATAGTGACCAGTGTGAATCACATGAGTGGGCTGGGGAGAAAATGACAATCAGCTGTGAGTCATGAGGAGAGTAGATGGGGCTGACAGCTTGACAGCGGCACCGCCCACAGTCAGGGGGGGGAAAAAAAAAACAGAAGTGCCCCTGACAACTGCATCCCCCGGAGAAAGAAAGAAAGAGAAGACACTGGCAAATATAATGTGGGGACAAATAAAGACAAATAAACCCAAATATGTAAATAACAAAACTACACTGAACGTAAACAGGAAAATAAATCATACAAAGAAACAAAACTGAATATGTGAAAACAAACTAGAGGTAACATAAGAGGGACAGAATTCAAAAATACAACATTATACAAATAAGAAAAAACAAAAGGCAAAGAGGCAGAGCCTGGTAGAATCCCCCCATGGTCAGATCATGACAGAGCCCCACCACCACCACCACCACCACCTGAAGGGGTGGAAACCAGACAACCCGGGCAACATCAAAAGAAAAACCCACCCACACTAAAAACTCACTCTACCAAAAGACAAGAAAACAACCCCACCCTGGGCAGGAGGAGGGGAACCCAGGCAGGGAGGGACTGAAAAAAAACAGAGAAAATAAGAACTCCCATGACTCACACCCCAGCAAAACCCAGGCTAGGAGGAAACCAAAAACCCTGCTCAGGATCCACACCAGGCAAAACCAGGGACCTAGACCCTCTGGACCAAATAGCTAGACAGTTCTGGTGGCTGGCCAAAGTCCCAGGCCTGGCAGATGGAGAGATGGTAAGAGTCAGGAGGCCTGCCGGAGAATGTGGGCCACTTAACCCAATGGCACAGTCTGTCAGGCGATCGACCGGTGTTTTTTAGCCACCTAAACAGAAGGGGTGGCTCAGGAGGCGGCTGCCCCACAGGGAAGCCCAATGAAGAAGAGGACAGCGGAGTAGGAGGAACCACTATGATGTTGGGTGGAGGAGAACCACAACGGCCTCGGGCAGAGGAGAGGGACCCATGACGACCTCAGTAGGAGGAGCTGGACCCATGGTGATCTCGGGCGGCGAGGCTGGACCCATGGAAACCTCTGGCAAAGCTGGACGATCCTCGGTGACCCTGGGGGAAAGCTCAGACAGGAGAGGCAGACAAACAGGGTCACCAGCGGCAGTGGAGCCTGGCGAGTCGAGCTCAGGTGCAGCTGACGTCTGCACCTGGCTCTCCTCACCAAGAGCCAGACAAGATCTCTCCAACATAGAAGCAATGAAAACAAAGGAGAGCATTTGCCTGAGCTCCAGCTCTACAGCTGTCCAGGACTCTGTCAATCCATGTGGCGACGTCTCAGGCCCGGCCCTCTGGAAGTCCAGTTTCAGCTCTGCTGCGGTGGCCCCCTGCAGCAGGCATTGTGGTCAATGCAGTCCCAGGAACCCCCAGCGAAGTGACCCATGCAGGTGGCTCAGCCGGCGTAGCTCCATGAGGTTGATTTTCTGCTGGCACTGAATCCTGCACTGTTGAAGCCTGGGGATGCCCAGCCATTGGCACAGGCTCCGAATCACAGGCAAATGCTCTCCCTCCATCCAGACTATGGCTGCGGAGCTGGAACCAGGTCTTCCAGGGCCGCAGGCTCCTCCATCATCCGGCACCTCAATCCTGAGGCCGACGGACACTCAAGGAGCATAGGAGGAGACATGGAGCGAGCAGATGAGGTAATTATGGCTGCAGCAGGAGGTGAGAGCTCAGAGGACTGCGAAACCTGAGCCTCACCACCGGGAATCAGGCAAGGTGATTCATGTAAGGATGATAGAGAATGAAAAAACACTTGCTTGTGTTCCCGGGGCATGATGTTCTCTGCTGCAGCAGGTGTTGAATCAGCCCTCTCCGTGACTTCAGTAGAAGAGGGTCTCCCAGGGGAACCCTGAGGAGCTGCCCCTGCAGCCACAGCGACGGGCGGAAGCAGAGAGGAAACAGCCGGACCCTCAGCAGTGGGAGGAATTGCCTAGGAGGAGGGAGAAGCAGCAGCAGTGAAGGAAAAAGCTGGCACGACAGCTGGCAAAGAAAAACTAAGTAAAGTAACTGCTGTGGGAGTTTCTGACCTTGGCGAAAGAGAAGCTGCTGCCTGAGAAGCGGGGGTGTTCCTCCGGCGGTCCAGAGCTGGGTGGCGGCGTCTTGGAGCCGATGGAGTGGGAGCAGGAACAGGCAGACAGGGGGAGGAGGACGTCTGCCATGAAGAGTGCCTCCGCGACGGCTTCAGTCCTGCTGGAGGTGCCCCCCACATCAGCCCAAGGAAAGATTACTGAAGGACAGACAGCATGGCGAACAACTCTGCAAACTGGCAATGCCTCCATAATCCTGGGTGCGCCTGGACAATAACGGTCACTGAATTCACACTCTCCCAGATCTTCTTTGGGCTGCAGGAGGCGAGAACTTCATCCACAAAGCCCTGGATGAATTTGGCGGCCCATTCCTCCTCCAGGCTCGGGGATCCAGCTGCCGATCTTCCTTTATTTGTTGAAGGCCGACGTGCTGGGGGCATGATTACGACTCCAGACAAGGGTGAGTGGAAAAATAAAAAAATCACAAACTAGCAGCAGCTGGGTCTCAAACGGGCTGGTGTCTTCTGTCATGAATTGCCCCTCAGGGCAGAGAGGAGAGACCCACATGCTGGACTGCAGTTTGTGAAATTTATTAACGAAAACAAGAAGTCCAACTGTGCACAAACACAAAAACCAAAAGTGTACAAAGCAAACTTACCCACGAAGCAGAGAACACAGGGTATAGAGGAAATGCCAGAATGGGAACAGGGTTCTGACATAACGATCCTTCATCAACACACCAGCCAACAACAAAGGAATAACTGCCCTTAAATAGGGCCAGAAACAATTAAACTCAAATAGTGACCAGTGTAAATCACATGAGCGGGCTGGGGAGAAAATGACAATCAGCTGTGAGTCATGAGGAGATGGGGCTGACAGCTTGACAGCGGCACCGCCCACAGCCAGGGGAAAAAAAAAACCCGGAAGTGCCCCTGACAACTGCAACCCCCAGAGAAAGAAAGAAAGAGAAGACACTGGCAAATATAATGTGGGAACAAATAAAGACAAATAAACCCAAATATGTAAATAACAAAACTACACTGAACGTAAATAGGAAAATAAATCATACAAAGAAACAGTACCAAATATGTGAAAACAAACAAGAGATAACATAACAAACAAAGAACTCAAAAATACATTATACAAATAAGGAAAAAACAAAAGGCAAAGCGAAAGAGCACGTTGGAATCCCCCCGTGCTCAGATCGTGACACTAGTACGACTATAAAAGCCTATATACATCATAGCTGAATAGATGGTGACCCGTTTAAACACATGAATCCTACCCGCTGCACAATGCAGGACTATCAGAAGCAGAGTGAAAAGTGAGGTACCAATTAGACTGTAAGGTGCAGTATAGCAGCATAGTTATGACCAGAATACAACATCATAGTGAGTTATTGTACAGTGAAATGGCATGCAGCAGGAAAGATTTCCTGTACCTGGCCATTCGACATCGAAGCTGTAGTAGTCAACTGGAGAAAGTGCTTTGCTTTCTGTCCAGTGTGTGGTGGAAGGGGTGATCAGGATTGTCCATGATGGATCGCAGTTTATTTAGTGTCGTCTTCTCCACCACTGTCTCAAAGGTCTCCGGCCTGAGACCAATTACAGAGCCAGCCCTCTTGATAATCTTGTCAAGTTTGCTGGTGTTGCTGGCTCTAATACTGCTACCCCAACAGACAGCAGCAAAGAAGATGGCACTGGTGACAATGGCCTTGTAGAAAAGCTCCAGCAACCTGCTGCACATGTTGAAGGATCTCAACTTCCTCAGGAAGTAGAGTCTGCTCATCACGTTCTTGTACGCATCGGTGTTGGATCTCCAGTCCATCCCGTTGCTGATCCTGACACAAAGATATTTGTAGTACTCAACCACCCCCACATCCTCCCCCCTAATCTGCAATGGCTGAGAAGGTGTCATGGTCATGGTGGCATTCCAGCCGTCTCAGGAAGTCGTTGCCAGCCCAGGGTCTGGAAGCTGCCGTGGATGAGACAGATGTGGGTTGGGACCTGACTGATGGGGCTCTGGGAGGCACTCAGGTTCAGCTGACGGTGCCTGGAGCAGGTCCTGTGCCTGTGAGGCACTCGGGTACATCACGTCAGAGGCCTAGGCACCTTGATGACTTTGTGGTGGGACTGAACTTAGTTAGCACGTGTTGGCCTTGGGTGTCAGAATAATCCACCCCAACACGGAGGCATGCTGGTAGTTTACCCAGATGCCCAAGTAGTTCAGGTTCCAGATGCCCAGTTCCAGGTTTATTACATGTTTAATGTTGAAGGGGGCTCACTTGCTAAATTTTTTTTGGGGGGGGTATAATCTGGTCTGTGTTTTCATGCTTTGTCAGGATGGGGGGTGTTGTGTGGGGGTTTGGCACTTGAGGCTTGCCGTAGCCAATGCCAGGCAGTCCATGTAGTGACATCAGGCAGACTATGGCCAGTGTGTACATACTGAGGCAGTACTCAATAAAGTTCAGTTTGTTGCTCGGCACAGCAACATCTCTCTTTGTTAACACATAAAAAATAGGTGTCACCATGACCCCAGAGAAGAGAGGTATGTGTGCACAAACCCGATATATTCATTATCTAATGATGACAGTTTTATTAAAGAACTATTTACAGCAGTGACACGGTATGCACCCAGCACAGGGATCCAGCAAAAAAGGCAGAATATGGATGCCCTCTGCCTTACATGGGGCGGTGCAGTGGCGTGACATGAAGTGCACATCACTGCACTGCACTTCACAATAATGTGCCACATTCATATCTTACATCCCCCCCCCCCAAAGAAAAGTCCAAAACCACACATACAACTGAAACCACCCCAATTTGGAAGTCGAATCACGCTTTAAAATAACAAGAACTAATGTACTTAAATGGCCTAACATATTCACACAAAACTGAAAAAGGACTGGTGGGTGGACTACCACATAGTCCGCACGGCACAGTGCCACTGGTAAACTCAAAGTCCTTTATTGAACCTAAAAAAATTCAGCCGTCCTAAACTAAAACACATAAAATAACCCCATATGACACAAAATATACATCAGAACACAAGAACTATAAACGTATCCCTCCATACTGGCAGCACGGTGGCGCAGTGGTTTAGCACTGTGGCAGCACAGTTTTACCCTCGGCCGGGGGATCGCGGGGATCATGAGATCGTGGGTTCGATCCCAGCCCCCGACCAACAGTGAGCTGTGTGGAGTTTGCATGTTCTCCCCGTGTTGCGTGGGTTTACTCCAGGATTTCTCCGGTTTCCTCCCGCATACCAAAAACATGTAGGTTTAGGGCACTCGCGCACGCAGCGACCAGCAGCCGGTGGCTTGTCACCAGACTGCAAACCAAATCTACCTACGGGTACAAATAAGTAACAAAAAAAAAAAAAATACATATCATTTGGGTGAAAACACTGTAGCTTGCATGGGAAGGGGGGTCCAGAGCAGCCCCTCAGCAGGTGCGCCCCTGGAGACTGCAGACCCCCAGAGTGATGGCCGACCCTCTGGATGACGAAGCCTGGATCCCACACCACCATCACCGACTCCCGCCCAGCCTCGCCACCTGAGCGTCTTCCCGGACACACTGAAACTGACTGGCATGCCTCGATGAGCTGTCAGACAACCTGAAGCACGATGCACCCAGCTTAGCCGCAATGTGCAGACACCCTCGAGTCCACCTCGCCGAGCGTCTGCAGGACCCTCTGGCCCTCCACACCCACATTGTGAACAAGAAGTGCCCACACTCTCGCCCCATCTAGCTCCCCGTGGCCCAGCACCATAACATACGTCTGATAAGCCTTCCACCTTCCCAGGGAGGATGAGGAGTGTGATCCCTCTCAAGTTGGAACACACCCTCCGATCCCCCTTCTTGAAAGGCTTCAAGAAGGGGAACCACCTCCATTTCTGAAGCAGTCGCAGGAATGGTAGAGTACAAGTTCTTTTGGATGTGGGAGTTGAAGATCTCTTGGACATGGGCGTCAGCCAGATGTTCCCAGCACACCCTCACTATACATCCATCCCTGTCATCTGATCCAACTCACCACCAGGTGGTAATTGGTTGACAGCTCTGCACCTGTTTTCCCCTGAGTGTCGAAGACATATGGTCGCAGGTCTGATAACGCGCTAACAAAATCGATCATTGACCTGCAACCTTGGGTGTCCTGGTGCCAAGTGCACATATAGACACCCTTATGTTTGAATACAGTGTTCATTATGAACAAATTGTGGTTAGCACAGAAGTCCAAAAACTGAACACCAAAATGGGTGGGTACTCCATTATTTGGCACATAGATACAGATGATGGTCAGGACCACTTCGCAACCTGAAGGTGCAGGGAAACAACCCTTTCATCACTGGTGAGATCCCTGGCGTAGAGGTGGCAAATAGGTGGAAGAATACACACCCCTGCTTGCCCCCTCTCACCCGGAACTACTCCAGAGTAGCGCCAACCTCTCTGCAGGAGTCTGGTTGCAGAACCCAAGTTGTGCACTGAGGTGAGTCCAGAGTAGCTCCAACCTCTCTGCAGGAGTCTGGTTGCAGAACCCAAGTTGTGCACTGAGGTGAGCCCGACTATATCTAGTCGGTATCTTTCAACCTCATACACAAGCTCGAGCTCCCTCCCTCCCAGAAAGGTGATGTTTCATGTCCCAAAAGCCAGTTTAGTAAGCCAGGGATCAGACCACCAAGGTCTCTGCTTTCATCTGCCACCCAATCCACATAGCACTTGACCCCCATGATCCTTTCTGCAGGTGTTGAACCCTCTGAAGGGTGGAACGTGGTGGCTTATTTGGGCGGAGCCCAAAAGCTATAATTTATAATAATGAAAATGCCATGTTGCAGACAAAACCCAAGCGCAGACACAGGCTCAAAATACCACAGCAATCTTTATTGAATAAGTGAGAGTGTGTGAGTGAGGGTGTGTGTGTGGATGTGTGGTTTGCAGCATGCAGAGCAGGATAAGTCTGGCAACCCTGTGAAGAGAAGAGAGACAGGAATATGAGCTCACTGAATTCACTGGTTAAATAAGCAGAATAATGAAATAATCTTATGGTGCATAAGGGGTAGTTTAAGCACCGAAGAGCAATCTGTCCTCCACCCGTTAACCAGCGTCCCGCTGGCATAAAGTAGTGTTTGTGCAGATAATTACAGTGCTGGGTGCCTGAGCAGAAGAGAGAGTTCAGTTTTAGGATGTGGAACTTCTGCTGTAGAGATGAGTGGAGCCCCCAGCTCATAGGTAGGTCTTGGTCCGGTCCGCTGCCTGGAGGGGAAAGGAGTCCGCCAAGAGGCAGGTCCACCTGTGCACAGGAAATAGAGAGAGAGGCAGGAGCAAGGGCAATAATGTCCAAAAGTAGCTTACAGCTGAGTTGGGGAGACGAGACACCCAGATGATGAATCATAGTCATAGAGGTGAGAGAGGTGAAACTCCCTGTAAGAACGAAAGGGGAAGACTCCAACATAGAGTTCTTCCCCCAGGAGGAGTGTTGATGTTTTCGTGCAGGCTGCAGGGCAGCACTCCAGATAAAGGCTGCTTAATTGGGAGGAGTAGGTGTGAGTGCAGCTGTGGAGATAATTAGAGGCAGCGAATACACAGCATGGATCACCACAGTCCCCCCCCCCCCCATCTCCACGGGATGCCTCTCGGCGGCCAGTCCCACCTGTCCGGGTGCGTCCAGTGGAACTCCCTGATGAGTTGCGGATCTGTGACAAAGGAGGAACGCACCCAGGACCTCATCTCCAGGCCATACCCTTCCCAATCCACCAGATATTGGAAACCATGCCCCCTGTGTCGAACATCCATGATGCGACTGACTTTGTACGCTGGACTGCCATTTATCATCACCGGAGGAGGCGGAGGCTTGGGAGGGGGACACAGTGGGCTTGAGATGAATGGCTTAATATGTGACACATGGAAACCGGGACAGATACGAAGAGAAGGGGGAAAGGCCAGATGGACAGCAACTGGGTTGACAATAGGAGTAATGGAATAAGGACCAATGAAGTGCTGAGATAGCTTCTTAGATTCTGTTTTCAGATTAATGTTTTTGGTAGACAGCCATATTTGTTGTCCAACCCGGTAGGGCGGAGCCAGGGTCTTGCGGTGGTTGACGAGCTCGGTGTTGCGACCCGCCATGCAATGAAGGGCAGCCCTGGCAGCCTTCCATAGCCTGTGACAGCGGTTGATGTGAGCCTGGACTGATGGGACAGCGATCTCCACCTCCTCCTCCGGGAACGGGGGGGATGTAACCTAGGGAAACTTCAAAAGGGGAGAGACCCATGGCTGTAGAAATGGCAGAATTGTGCACATACTCGATCCAAGGTAAGTATGAGCTCCATGATGCTGGGTTAGAGGCCATGACACACCTCAGGGCTGCTTCCAGTTCCTGATTTGTGTGCTCACACTGACCATTACTCTGTGGGTGGTACCCTGAGGATAAGCTGACTGTAGCTCCAATGGCCTTGCAGAAAGATTGCCAAACCTGGGAAATAAACTGAGGACCCCAGTCCGAAACGATGTCTACAGGAATTCCATGAAGGTGAACCACGTGCAGGATGGATAGATCAGCTGTCTCCTTGGCCGACGGGAGCTTACGAAGTCTTTGAAAACCTGTCCACGATGGTGAGAATGACCGTGTGTTCAGCAGAGGGGGGAAGACTTGTCACAAAGTCCAAGGCGATGTGGGACCAGGGTCTGCTGGGGATGGGGAGGGGATGTAGCAGGCCCGAGGGAGGAGAAGAGGATGACTTGTCAGTACCACACTGAGGGCAGGCTTGAATGAACTCGTTGACGTCCTTCCGCAATGATGGCCACTAGAAGGTCCTCTGCAGCTGGGCAACGGTGCAAGCCATCCCAGGGTGACACATGACCTTGGAAGAGTGCAACCAATCAATGACCTCACCACAGACTGAAGAGGGGACGTACATCCAACCTGCCAGACCCCCTCCCGGGTCGGGCTCCGCTTCTTGCGCGCTCCTGACCTTCTCCTTAATGTCCCAAGACAGCATGCTGACGATGCATGAAGGGGGAACAATAGGATCCGATTCCAGCATGGCCGTGTCAGGGGAAAACTGCCTAGAGAGCGCGTTGGGCTTGGTGTTCTTGGACCCCGGGCGGTAGGTGATGGCAAAGTTGAACCTGCCGAAGAACAGGGACCAGCGGGTCTGCCTAGAGTTCAATCGCTTAGCCATTCTGAAATACTCCAGGTTCTTATTCTTGTTCTTCTTCCGGCTCTGAGAGAGAGCAGTCGCATTTTTCTTCCCTCCTCCTGTCTGCCTTCCTGACCTATTCCCAGCTTTGCAATGTTGCGTTTTTGTCTGTGTTTAGTCGCTCTTCTTCTGCTGAATCTTAATCTAAACGGAAATTATGGATTTGGAAGCGGCTTAAATGTGCTATTGTCACTATTTTTCAACAAGAATCGGGCCAAGGGGGAGCCCAAGAATTGGAACCTGCGAGGAGACTCATGGACATTGGAATTCATGCGTCTGTGGAGATTTGGCAGGAAACATTATTGGTTATGATCTCAGGACTTCTATTTTTGGCTGTGAAGTTCCCTGATGTATCAGAAATTGAAGGAAGGTGAGAGAGCTGATCAAAGCGGACCCGGCAAGCTCCTTCATCAAATTCGACCAGTTGGGGAGGGCACGAGTAGCGGCAACGGTGAACTGAATGACAGTGATTCAGTGGAGGAATTCATCTGGAGCCCTGTGCTCTCCATGGAATAAAGTTTAAGCCTGCACATGGAAATTATGAAAGCACAGAATTGCACGGGTGAGGAAAAATCTATTCTCTGAGTGCACTGTGCAGATTTGACCTTCTTTGGTGCCCTGTATTTACATTCCTCCTGATGAAGATAAGCGGAAGGAGCGGCTCTGCCTGCTAACCCAAACAATCGACACAGTTGTTGTTGTTTCAGCAGATGAACGCTCAAGGACAGTGCACCATGTGACAATTTACCATCTGCAAGCAAGAGCGAGAGACTCTAGACTGCTTAGATCACATGACTTTAACATCTATCCACTGCCAGGAGGCGCCCTCTGCTGTTCACTAGCAATTGACACACCTACACTACTGCATTCAACATTACACTACTGATACAATTACTGATATATATTCACAATACACTGACTCTCTCAACTACTGCCTTGTCATTGTGTGATCTATTGTCTGCTAATTGTGCATTTGAGAGTTTTTTTCTTGTAATCAAAATTTTGGTCATAAAATGAGCTCTATTTTGATCAACAATGCTTTTTTCTCTCTCCTATTGTGTTTTTCTCTATCCTTCCCCCCTCCCCCCTCTTCACCCCCCCCCCATATGACAGGCGCCTTGTCATGGCTTCCGCATCATTGGGATGCGCCTTTCGTGCGCGCCCAATGTCAAGTCAAATCCCTCGTATGTTTTCTTGTTTACTTGTAAATGTGCTTGGCAATAAATCTGATTCTGAATCTGATTCTGATTATGGTCAGTCCAAATGATGAATGGCTGCGAAGCGCCCTCCAGCCAGTGCTGCCACTCTTCCAAGGCCAACTTGACCGCCAGCAACTCCCGGTCCCCCACATCACAATTCCTTTCCGCCAGCGACAGGTGATGGGAGAAGAAGGTGCAGGGACAGACCTTGTCATCTGAGGGGGACTGCTGTGACAAGACAGCCCCAACGCCGAAGTCTGATGCATCCACGTCCACCAGAAACTGCAAGGATGGGTCCACCTGAGCGAGGATAGGGGGAGAGGAAAAGTCAGACTTAAGTTTAGAGAATGCCGCCTCAGCCTCTTTGGACCAATGGAAAGAAACCTTGGTGAAGGTGAGACGGGTGAGTGGCAGAGCAATAACACTGTAGTTCTGGATAAACCGCTGATAGAAATTAGCAAAACCCCAAAACTGCTGCAGCTGTTTACGGGAGGAAGGGACCACTCCACAACCACTTTTACCTTATCTGGGTCCGCTTTGATCTTCTTGTGGGCAATGACAAACCCCAGGAAGGTGGTGGAAGTGGTGTGGAATTCACATTTTTCTGCCTTGACATACAGTTGATTTTCTAAAAGGCACTGAAGGACCAGCCTAATGTGCACCCAATGATCCTCCAAAGAATGAGAAAAAATGAGGACATCATCAAGGTACACAAACACAAACACAAACAAGTTCAAAAAGTCCCTCAGCACATCATTAATGAGCCGCTGAAACACAGCTGGCATGTTGGACAATCCAAACGGCATCACCAAGTATTCAAAATGGCCACTAGGCGTGCGGAACCCCGTCTTCCACTCATCTCCCTCCTTAATTCGGACCAGGTGGTAAGCGTTGCAAAGATCCATCCATCCATCCATCTTCTTCTGATTAATCCTTTTCGGGTCGCGGGTGGGCTGGAGCCTATCCCAGCATCTTTGGGCGAGAGGCAGTTTAGTGAAAACTGTGGCCCCCTGGAGAGAGCCGAAGGCAGAGTTGATGAGAGGCAGAGTGTATTTATCCTTTACAGTGATGTTATTGAGCTCCCTAAAATCAATACAGTGTTGAGTGAACCATCCTTTTTACTCATGAACAAAAACCCAGCCCCCACCGCCGAAGAAGAGGGCCTGATAATACTTGAACTTAAGGACTCCTTGATGTATTTGTCAATAGCCTCCCGCTCTAGGGCAGAGAGGCTGTAAAGCCAGGTGGATGGTAATGGAGCCCCCGGCAGAAGGTTGATGCCTCAATCATAAGGGGGGTGGGGGGGGGGTGGTGAGAGTGCATTAGCTTTACTGAAGACAGGAGCCAGGCCGTGGTCCTCAGGCGGAACTGAGGAGAGATCGGGCAGGTGTGTGGTAGGAGAACAAAAGAGCACAGAGGGAGAACAGACAGCAAACTGTAAACAAGCACTGAAACAAGAATTTCTCCATAAAGTAATTCTCCCTGCCTGCCAATCAATAATGGGGTTCTGAAGTTTAAGCCAAGGGTAACCCAGAATGACTGGGGAGGCAGACACAGACAGCACAAAAAAACTGATGCGCTCCCGATGGTTACCTGTCACCAACACAGAAACGGGGGCGGTCTGTTTAGCAACAATGGCGAGGAGCACATTGGAGACAGCGATCAACTTCAAAGGTGTCTTCAGATCGTAGCAAGGAAGCCCCAGCCGGGTTGCCAGACTGTCCAAAATAAAGCTCTGTTCAGCACCTGAATCAATGAGAGCGTGAATGGATATTTCAATGTGACCATGCTGGAAGCGAATAGGTAACATCAGTCATGTAAGGGATTTGGCCTTCTCTGCGTCCGCTAGTCCCCCTACTCTGACGAACGGACTCCCCCTTTTAACTGATTGGAGCAAGAGGTGACCTCGTGCTTGGCACTGGCACAGTACATACACAACCTGAGGTCGCGGTGGTGTTGTCGCTCCACCAGAGGCAAGGGCTTCTCGGCCTCGGGGGAATCAGAGGGAGGGAGGGCCAGCAGAGGAGATTGAGGGGAATGGGGAAGCTGAGCACCCGAGCAACTGGAAAGATGACACTCGCTAGCTCATTCCCTTAACCGGTTATCAATACTGATGGCTAGGGAGATCAACTCATTCACTCTGGGAGGTTTCTCTACGCAAGCCAATTCATCCCGCAGACTAGGGCTGAGACTGCGAGCAAAAATACTGCAGAGAGAGGCATCCTCCCACCCAACCTCTGCCATAACCACCCGGAAATCTACCGAATAATCGGTGACAGATTTAGCCCCCTGCCTAAGATTAAGTAGATGGGTGGTGAGGACATTATCACAGTCAGAATGGTCGAACACCTCTGTGAATTCTGAAACAAAGCGGTCATAAGTGTAACTGGAACAGTCGGGATGGACCATAATAGCAAAAACCCAGGCTAAGGCCCGCCCGTCCAACAAATTTACCACATAACTGATCTGGCTATGGTTTGTAGGGAAATTCTGCAGCACCCGCTGAGACACAATACTACATTGCAATAGGAAACCCCGAGCTTCCCCTCGCTTAACATTAAAATGGGTGGGGGTGGGAACTGGAGTAAGCTGGGAATACTGCGTCGGAGGAGAGGTGGGATTGGACGACCCAGCCAGACCCCCAGAAGCAGATGGGGAAGGCTGTGTCAGGGTGAGCTGATTGAGCCATGAATTAATTTGAGTCAGCTGGTTTAAGATCACCTGTTGTTGAAATGTTAATTGGTCTAATTGAGCCTTCATGATGTTAAGTCTTTGTGCCAAAGCATTGTCTGCTGGGTTCCCCTGATGGAGATGTACTGCCAGTGTCCAAGACATACGGTCACAGGTCTGATGACGCGATAACAAAATCGATCATTGACCTGCGACCTTGGGTGTCCTAGTGCCAAGTGCACATATGGACACCCTTATGTCTGAACATGGTTCAAACACAAAATATCACCAAAAACATTGATATACACTACCGTTCAAAAGTTTGGGGTCACTTAGAAATTTCCTTATTTTTGAAAGAAAAGCACTTTTTTTCAATGAAGATAACTGTAAACTAATCAGAAATACACTCTATACATTGCTAATGTGGTAAATAACTATTATAGCCGCAAATGTCTGGTTTTTGGTGCAATATCTAGATAGGTGTATAGAGGCCCATTTCCAGCAACTATCACTCCATTGTTCTAATGGTATAATGTGTTTGCTCATTGCGTCAGAAGGCTAATGGATGATTAGAAAACCCTTGTGCAATCATGTTAGGTCTGCAATGCTGTAATTGCTGCAAATGGAGGATTCTTTGACGAAAGCAAAGTTTGAAGGAAAAAATTATTATTTCAAATACAAATCATTATTTCTAACCTTGTCAATGTCTTGACTATATTTTCTATTCATTTTACAACTCATGGTGGTAAATAAATGTGACTTTTCATGGAAAACACAAAATAATTGTCTGGGTGACCCCAAACTTTTGAACGGTAGTGTATGTCCCTTTTCTTGTAAAGAATATAAAATGTATAAAAGTGTACTTTTGGAATTAAATCATGAAAAATAAATGAACATTTTCACTATATTCAAATTTTTTGAGATGTATTTGTACAGTAAATACACAATGTTCTGAACTCCGGTTTAAAGAATCATTGAAGAAGCAATGTGGGAATGCTGGAGACTGGGGGTGTGTCATATTGTATTGTTCACGATAATACTGGTTTAAATTTTGATATCGGTGTAAAAATAAAAATCGTGATATTTGGGGTATGCTGCATGATGACATCACACTGTTACGCTGCTGACGGAAGTCCCGCATTGTCAGGGTTTCTAGGCTAAGACCCAAGAGCAACTCGGACAGAGATAAGAAAATTCAATGACAATGATTTTATTACAATAATTGTGAAGGAAGTGTCGTGGGGAACACTGTGCGGCGAGGATCTGGCAACCCTGCGGGGGAAGAGCAGAAACAGAGGTGAATTATACTGAACTGTTAATTAAGTGCAACTAATGTTGAATTGTGCTTACGGGCTCTTTTGAAGTGATGATGGGGACTGAGTCAAGAGCCTCCAAGCCAAAGAGCCAGTTGTCAGCGGTGAGAGTGACGGAGGAACTGCTGGGGAGAGCTGTGGGGGAAAAGGGAAACAGGCTGGCCAAGCCTGGGAGAAGGGAATAATGGCGACAGGGGCTGAGAATAACACTATTGGTAAGTCGATTTACTTTTGCAGGAATGGGGAAGGGGAAACAGATACATAGTCCAGGTAATCCAATTCCAGTATAGAATCCAAATCCAATCCTAGTCCAAATCCAGGGGCAAGCAGTAGCCAGAGCAGGGCAGGTAGAATGGTCCAGAATGTTCGGCAGCCACAGGGTCTAAAGCAAGCAGAGGTCAAAACACGGCAGGCAAGACAAGAGTTCAACAGTGCTAGCAAGGCAAGGATATAGTCAGGTTGTGTGTCTACGCGACCAGACAGAGCAATGAGAGACGATCCCTTATGAAGGGTGATACAAATTGGCAACAGGTGAGGTCAGGGCTGCGGGTAGAGCACTAATCAGAGGGGAGAGAGAAAGGAATACACAGAGCAGGCAGGAACCCTTACACACATTAGACCAGATCCTTGCTCACAGGGGATCACTTGATTCCTGGGGCCTTTCTGCAATTGTGGGGTTTTCCCCTACAGTTAAAAGTGCTATGAGATGACTGTTGTTATGAAATGGCACTATATAAATAAAGTTGAACTGAATTCTACAAAATTAACAAAAGCAATCTGCAATGTTGTTGAATGGCTACATAGTTCCTGTCTTACTTTAAATTTTGAAAAGATCATGACTGTATTTCACAAACAGGTATAAAGTCAGAGATCCTCCTGACACCATTGTAAATGGGCATACGATCAAAAATGTTGACAAGTTCAGATATCTGGGTGTTACCCTTGACTCAAAACTTAATTTTAAACATCATGTAAAAAAAACTGAGTAGGACTGAAATTTTACTTTTCAAATTATAGACATATAAGATATGCTCTTACTGTTGAGGCGTCACACACATACAGTATTTAAAGGCAATGATTCTGTCACATCTCATGGACTGTATGACCCGTTGGTCTCAGGCATGTAAAACAACTTTTAAGACCTCTTGAATTGTTACATAAATATGCATTAAAGATCCATGACAAAAACATGTCAGTATCATCATTGTCACATTCTTACCAATTATGACATACTGAATTTTGAAAATCTGATCATGTACACAAATGTATATATAACCCTATCAATATAAATTGGCTATTAAAAAAAAAGAAGAGAAAAAAAATCCTTTCACACATCTCTTCAGTAATGTATACATTCATTTGTTTCTTCATTAGTTTGCCTGATTTGTGATATATGTGGTGTGTGTATTAAGGGCTCCTTATTGCAAAGTGCAGTGTGGTGACGTGCACTTCCTGTCACGTCACCGCACTGGCCTATATAGGGGTGAGTCACCATGGCTCGGCCTCTTTGCCAGATGCCAACACTAGGTGCCATGCCATGTACTGCTGCCCTTATTGTTCAATAAAGCTGTGTTCGCCAATTCCATCTTGCCTCATCCTTCACCCAGGTATTTCCATACATAACATTTGGCGACTGAGGATTAACATATGGAGGCATGCATTACACCACTCTGTCCCTTCTTCAAGCTCCAAGGCGAACCACTGGTTCCATGGCCACATTGGTTGGAGGCCTATCAAGCGTACATTACGGCGCTGAATCTCGGGAAGTTCAATAGGGTGAGGGCGTGGGCGCTTCTCGTCCACAACCTGAGTATTGAGGGCCGGAGGGTCCTACGGACGCTCAGCACAGCGGACTCATATGAGGAAGTTGTGGAGCTGCTAGCTAAACATTTTTCCACCGCAGACAGCGTGACTGTTCGGAGAATTTGTTTTCGCCGGAGGTGCCAGCGTGTAGGTGAGCCAATCCGGCAGTATGTCATTGACTTGAAGCATCTGGCTAACGAGTGTCGTTTTGGACCGCTTGAACACGAGATGGTATGCAACCAACTAGCAGAGCACACGTACAATGCTGAGCTGCATGCTAGGCTATTAGTGGCACCTACTGACTTGATGTTAGCTGAAGCAGTTGAGCTAGCATTCCGGTTGAAAGGCGTTGATAAGCTACCTGTGGAGCTAAATTGGCACCAGCCACAGAAGCCACTGGAGCTGCCCGCCTCAGCTAATGTTGCGGACCCTGATAGCAAGGATAGCTTGGACGAAGATTATTGGAAAATCAATGCTGTCAGAAGGTCTGCCCCGGGAAACTCCGGTTGCAGGGGTTGTGGGTCCGCGACACACCGCCATAAAGCAAAGAAATTCCTGGCAAGAGGAAAACATTGTAGTAGATGTGGATGCTTGAATCACTATGCCAGGGTGTGCTGTTTGTCTTACCCAGGGAACCCACAGTAGAAATCACCCCGTCCGCCCCCAACGGACACTGGGAGTGAACTGTACAAAGAGCTAGTGGACACCCTCGCTTTCAAGTCGACCAGTTCTTGCTCAGTGTCGGTACCCATGCCGATGAACGACACCATGCTAGCCCCAGATGCCTCCGGTACTTGGTCACAGGTGGGTGGGGGGTCTGCAGCTACGGCAGTGTACACTACAATGTTTATAGAAGAGGATGGGGCCAGACCGACGAGCATGGAGTTACCGCATGTTCAGCAGCAGCACATCGGGCCGAGTAAAATTCTACTTAGGGTTATGGACTTGGTTCGGGTTCGGGGTGATGAACGTCCACGGCGAAGATGGACCAAACAACAGCCAGCAAAACATCAAGCACGTCTGCGGATAGTGGCAAAGTTGGGAGTGGCATGTTTCCGGTTGTCCAATGGCTCAATGAGGCATGCCAACCAGCTGTGGCGTGTCCAGGAGGATGCTCCAGGTGGCGTGGCTTGACGGAACTCGGTGATGGCATTGTGGGATCCGGGCTCCGTCATCCAGAAGATCAGCCATCGCTCCGGAGGCCTGCTGTTTCCAGGGGAGCACCGCTGAGGGGCTGCCCTGCCCCCCCCCCCCATGCCGGTTCTACCTCTCTCACCAAGTGACTGTGCTGTAAGATAATGTTTATGGTTCTGTTTGATATTTTTTTTTTGATTTTGATTTTGTATACTTTATTGATCCCCAGAGGAGAAATTGCGGGCATCCACCTGGATGGATGAAGCAGCCACATTACGGCACTATCCCTTTACCATTCACACACACATTCACACCTAGGGCCACTTTAGAGTCTCCAATTAACCTAACCTGCATGTTTTTGGCCTGTGGGAGGAAACTTGAGAAATCCCGGAGTAAACCCACGCACACACGGGGAGAACATGCAAACTCCGCACAGATCACTGATGGTCAGGGGCTGGGATTGAACCAGGGATCCCATGGCCAAGGGTGAGTTGCTGTGCTGCCGCAGTGCTAACCACTGCACCACTGCACTGCGCCACCGCACTGCCATGCATGTTGTGTTGTGGGGTTATTTATGTATTGTTGTTTTAGTTTAGGAGCACGGCTGTGAATTTTACTTTAATGAAGGACTTTTTAGTTAGTTGGTGGAAGAATAATCCACCATGCCATGCGAGCCGTGCAGCAGTCCACCTGCCAGCCCTATTCTAGGTTGTTTTGAGTGAGTGTGTTAGGCCAATTTAGTACATCAATTTTTGTTATTTTAGAGAGTGATTCGGGTCCAAATTGGGGGGGTTTCAATAGTGTATGGTTTTGGACTTTCTAAGGAGGGGACGGGGGGAATGTCGTGTGTGTATTACGGGTACCTCATTGCGAAGTGCAGTGTTGTGACATGCACTTCTTGTCACGTCACAGCACTGCCCTATATAGGGGCAAGTCACCATGGCTCAGCCTCTTTGCCAGATGCTCATGCTAGGTGCCATGCCGTGTACTGCTGCCCTTATTGTTCAGTAATGCTGTGTTTGCCAACTCCCTCTTGCCTCATCCTTCGCCCAGGTATTTCCATACATAACAATATGATATGAAGAAAATATGTTTAAATGTTTTTGAAAATATTAATTTTATCATTCATGTCATTGTTGTCATTCAGATAAACAGTTAACTTGTAATTAGAAGAAAGCTTTGTTGGTATTTTGTGTAAAAGAGAGTTGTTAGAGGAAGTGCTATTTTTTTCCCAAGTGTGCAGTGAAGTAGTCACAGAAAACACGAGGCTGAGCTTCAGGGAAGATTAAGGTTTTTCCCCTCCATAATAAATAGATATTTTGCTCCAAAACCCCTCACTCAGAGGCACAAAACAATGCTCTTGGAGTTGGAAAAACAGTTCTGACTTTCTATGAATCAGTGAGTTAGTATTTTTCTGCTCTATGGTGTAACTTTTAAACGTGGTTGCTAATGGCTAACGCTAATGGTTAAGCTAGTGACTTGTACGTGCCGAGTCAAAGTCAAACTGACTCAGATTTAATGTGGCACAATATGTTGTGTTTTGAGGAGCCTCTAAAATTTTAAGTACGTTCTAAAGCTGAGGTGATTTTTTTTATTTTTATTACTGTAAGTTGTGGAAACCCTATACACTCATAGACATTTTTTTTTTTCACTGTACTTCCTTCATGGCATCATACAGCTGCCACTCTGAAGATTGTGGAGAGCTTTGAATCTTATTGCTCTTGGTAAGAAAATGCTTTATGGTGTTTTATGGGAAAACAAGTGCAATGTAACAAACATGAGACTGACAACATTAGTGTGAATGCTTTAAATGAAAATGATATTGAATATTATCCTGCTGCTTATGCAGATCAGGTTTTTTGTTCTCTTGGGTATCAATGAAGCACTGAAGATGGAGGAATTCATCTGAGGATGGCGAGCCATGGATCCATTGTGCTGAGTGTTGAGGATGAAAGATCCTGAACTGATTTGGAGGGATTGTGAACTTTATTAACCCCAGATTGCTAGGCCAACTAATCACTTTTTTGCTCCCCTGCATATTGTTGGGAGGCTCTGACCTGAAACACTATAAGCAAAAAGGTTGCACACAGGTAAAACAGAGACTGAAATAAGAGCCTGGGGAATTTTATTTGGGCCCATTTATGCACTTTTTGTTTTCACACTGTATTTCATGTTGCCTTTGCCAATGTCATTAATCAGTAATAACTCATTTTATGGGTAATATGCTGTATCATACCTTTTGGTATTCAATACAGATCTGTTCAACTAAAATCTACTTGGTGTCAGTAGTCACTTATCAGGGATGGCAACAGGAAATTCTGATTTCAGCTGAAATCTAATTTGGTCGATTGACTCATGGGGGGGCCGGGGGGCGCAGCCCCCCTGAAGCTGTGAGGTTTTCAGTAAAACAGAAGTAATTTAGACTGAAAAAAATGATTAAAAAAAAAAGTAATACTAGACTTAGATAAATCATTAAATTTAATGAAAAGTTAACTTACTTTTTCTTCATTGTTGTCTCACTGTCAACATATTTAACAGTTCTATAAGAGTTTATTACACTATTTACACTATTTACACTGGTCACCAAGGCACTTCTAATGTGAAACACTCTTCCTTTGGGCAGCAAGCTGTGTCAGTCTCTGAACTTTGAACTTCATCTCCTTTTCTGGTTTCTTCAGAAAGTGTTTCTGTTACCTCGTCAAACTTTGAGCCAAATTTCACCTTTACCGTCACTTTTCTCTCAAGCCAATTCCATCGAAACTTATTTTTGACACTTTTGTCTATTTCTAGCACTGATGACTCCTGATCCTTCGATAAAAATCTTATAATTCCGCTGAAAACAATACCAAAAGCTCAGAATTCCAACATGAACCAGAGATGTGATTTGGGGTCGGGGAAATTATCTGAAAATTTAGCAGGGGGTCTGAGGGACGCAGTCCCCCAGCGGGATCTGGGGCAGAGCCCCGGTGGGGGGGCAAAGCCCCCCGAAGCTCCTGGGTTTTTATGATTTTTAAGTACTAGAACTGTGCTTAAATGACATAAAACAAACAGCTGAATGCCACTTATTACTGTATAATATTGACTTATGTTCCAAGAAGATAGCATTCCTAAAATATTCCAACAAGCATTATCCATCACATGCTTTAACACTTGATCAAATCAAAATCAGTTAATTTTATCTATTCCATAATAGAAATAAAATTCCAACATACCAATACTTTTTATAATTTCAGCATTCATTAGTACATACCTCCGAATGTACCTGTCTATCGGCAAGAGGTGTTAATGGAGCAGACTCGTTGTTTGGTTCAGCCAAAGTCCCCCAGTGTGTAACATCTTTGACTGCTTTATCCACTGTCGAAGATTGTTTCAAAAACGCGGATCCCAAAGAATAGTTGCTCTGCCGAATGGCAAGGTAGTGGGCATGTTTCTTCACTTTTGATGCGTGGTCTGACAGCGCCACACATCCACGCGATCCATAGTTAATCAACTCTTTACAATACACACAAAAAGCTTTTCCTGCCACGTCTGGTTTCTTCACAAATTGTCCGAGTGTTTCTGTTACCTCATCAAACTTTGAGCCAATTTTCACCTTTACCGTCACTTTTCTCTCAAGCCAATTCCATCGGAACTTATTTTTGATACTTTTGTCTATTTCGACCACTGATGACTCCCGATCCTTCGATAAAAATCTCATAATCCTGCTGAAAACAATACCGAAAGCTCAGAATTCCAACACGAACACACCGCCATGAATTTTTGACAAAGCATACAACGAGCCATTTGATTGGTCCAAATTTGCAATTATCCAATCGCAGGGCCGTTTACACATAACATCCGGGTTATCGCGGGAGACTCACCTGGGGAAGCGCCGAGCGCTGATGTAATTGTGTTGATTTTCGCTAAAATCGGTGACAATAAGGTACCTTACCCCCGCCAAAATTCTCAACGGATTAAGACGATTCACAGGAATGATCAATTTGAAAATAAATTGGCGGAATTCCAACACAAACACACCGCCATGAATTTTTGACAAAGCAACAACGAGCCATTTGATTGGTCCAATCATTTGCAACTATCCAATTGCAGGGCCGTTTACAGCAGTAGCATGAGTACATAACATCCGGGTTATCGCGGGAGACTGTCACTTGGGGAAGCGCTGAGCGCTTATGTAATCGTGTTGATTTTCGCTAAAATCATAAATCGGTGGAAATCCGCGGATCGGCGGAAAATTGCCATCCCTGACTTATTTTGCTCCAGCAGTCAAACTCTAGAAAGAAGAAACTGGCCAAACTTCCAGGTGATCCCATTTATTCACTAAGCCTATTATTTGAACCGAGTGTTACATCTGCCTAGCGTTTAAAATCATTCACAATGCTGCTGCTCCTCCCCTGAAAAAACTTATTACACTTAGCTCAGAAAAAATGTCATGAGTTACTCGATCTGTTACGAGGGGAGAATGCAGCATCCCTAAACGTAGGACAGCATTTGGTAAATCGTCTTTCTCTTCTGTTGCCTTAAATCAATGGAACACCCTCCCAACTGAACTCATGACATGTACAGACTTTAAAACACTGGATACTGTCACAACAGTCATGTAAACATTTGTGAGTTTGTGTGAGTGTATCTGAGTGTGATAGTGGGTCTATTTTAACTTGAGGAGCTGAGGAAATTAGATTTTACGATATTGGGGTACCCCCTCATGGATCGTCACCTTATCGTGGTGGGGGGGTTTGCGTGCCCCAGTGATCCCAGGAGCTATGTTGTCCGGGGCAATTTGCCTCTGATAGGGTCTCCCAAGACAAACTGGTCCTGGGTGAAGGGCCAGACGAAGAACGATCCAACAGACTCTCATGATAAATTGTATATCAAGGATTCAGTGTACCCCGCCCGGTATGGGGTTACCGGGGCCCCACCCTGGAGCCAGGCCTGGGGGAGGGGCTCGAAGGCTAGCGTCTGGTGGCCGGGTTTCCACCCATGGGACCCGGCCGGGCTCAGCCTGAAGGAGTTACATGGGTCCGCCCTCCAGTAGGTTCACCACCTGCAGGAGGGATCATGGAAGTCCGGTGCTATGTGGATTAGGTGGCAGTCAAAGGCGGAGACCTTGGCGGACTGATCCCAAGCTTTCTAAACTGGCTTTTGGTACGTGGAATGTCACCTCTCTGGTGGGGAAGGAGCCTGAGCTGGTGTACGAGATTGAGCGATACCGGCTAGATATAGTCGGCCTCACCTCAACACACAGCTCCGGTTCCGGAACCAGTCTCCTGGAGAGGGGCTGGAGCTTGGCCTTTTCTGGAGTTGCCCCGGGCGAGAGGCGACGAGCAGGGGTAGGTATTCTTGTATCGCCCCACCTTGCTGCCTCTATATTGGAGTTTTCCCCGGTGGACGAAAGGGTTGCTTCCCTGCGCCTTCGGGTTGGGAAACGGGTCCTGACCATCATTTGTGCCTATGCACCAAATGATGTTTCAGAGTACCCACCCTTTTTGGAGTCTGTGACTGGGGTGCTGGAGGGTGCTCCTCCTGGAGACTCCATTGTCCTACTGGGGGACTTCAATGCGCACGTGGGCAACGACAGTGAAACCTGGAGGGGGGTGATTGGGAGGAACGGCCTGCCCGATCTGAACCCGAGTGGTGTTCAGTTATTGGACTTCTGTGCTAACCACAGTCTGTCTATAACGAACACCATGTTCAAGCATAAGGGTGTCCATATGTGCACCTGGCACCAGGACACCCTAGGCCGCAGGTCGATGATCGATTTTGTTATCGTATCATCAGACCTGCGACCGTATGTCTTGGACACCCGAGTAAAGAGAGGTGCAGAGCTGTCAACTGATCACCACCTGGTGGTGAGTTGGATCCGATGGCAGGGGAGGAAGCCATTCAGACCTGATAGACCCAAACGTATAGTGAGGGTGTGCTGGGAGCGTCTGGCTGAGGCCCCTGTCCGGGAGGTCTTCAACTCCCACCTCCGGAAGAACTTCAACCACATTCCGAGGGAGTCTGGAGACATGGAGTCTGAATGGGCCATGTTCTCCACCTCTGTTGTTGAAGCGGCAGCCCAGAGCTGCGGCCGCAAGGTGGTCGGTGCATCTCGTGGTGGCAACCCCCGAACCAAGTGGTGGACACCAGTGGTGAGGGGGGCCATTAAGCTGAAGAAGGAGTCCTATCAAGCTTGGTTGGCTTGTGGGACTCCCGAAGCAGCTGAGGTGTACCGGCAGGCCAAGCGGAGTGCAGCTCGGGTGGTTGCTGAAGCAAAAACCCGGGTATGGGAGGAGTTCGGTGAGGCCATGGAACAAGACTTTCGGTCGGCTTCAAAGAGATTCTGGCAAACTGTTCGGCGGCTCAGGAGGGGAAAGCAGCTCCCCGTCCACACTGTGTATGGTGCGGATGGGACACTGTTGACTTCAACTGGGGATATCGTCGGGCGGTGGAAGGAATACTTCGAGGATCTCCTCAATCCCACTGATACGCCTTCCACAGAGGAAGCAGGGTTTGGGGACGAGGGGGATGACTCGCCTATCACAGGGGCTGAGGTCGCCAAGGTGGTTAAAAATCTCCTTGGTGGCCGGGCCCCGGGGGTGGACGAGATTCGCCCCGAGTACCTCAAGGCCCTGGATGTTGTTGGGTTGTCATGGTTGACACGCCTCTGCAACATTGCGTGGAGGTCGGGGGCAGTGCCTTTGGCATGGCAAACCGGGGTGGTGGTTCCTCTCTTCAAAAAAGGGGACCGGAGGGTGTGCTCCAACTTTAGAGGGATCACACTCCTCAGCCTCCCTGGGAAGGTCTATGCCAAGGTACTGGAGAGGAGAGTCCGGCCGTTGGTCGAACCTCGGATTCAGGAGGAGCAATGTGGTTTTCGTCCTGGCCGTGGCACATCGGACCAGCTCTTTACCCTCTCGAGAATTCTTGAGGGTTCGTGGGAGTTTGCCCAACCAGTTTACATGTGTTTTGTGGACTTGGAGAAGGCATTTGACCGCGTCCCTCGTGGATTTTTGTGGGGGGTGCTTCGGGAGTATGGGGTATCGGGCTTGTTGTTACGAGCTATTCGGTCTCTGTACGACCGTTGTGAGAGTTTAGTTCGCATTGCCAACACTCGGTCGGAGTCATTCCCAGTGAGAGTTGGACTCCGCCAGGGCTGCCCTTTGTCACCGGTCCTGTTCATAATTTTTATGGACAGGATTTCTAGGCGCAGCCAGGGAATGGAGGGTGTCATGCTTGGTGACCACAGGATCTCATCTCTGTTGTTTGCAGATGATGTTGTCCTGTTGGCTTCATCCAGCAATGACCTACAGCTCTTGCTGGGACGGTTTGCCGCTGAGTGTGAAGCGGCTGGGATGAGAATCAGCACCTCCAAGTCCGAGTCCATGGTCCTCAGCCGGAAAAAGGTGGATTGTCCTCTCCGGGTTGGGGACAGGCTCCTGCCCCAAGTGGAGGAGTTTAAGTATCTTGGGGTCTTGTTCACGAGTGAGGGGAAAATGGAGCGAGAGATCGACAGACGGATTGGAGCAGCATCTGCAGTGATGCGGACGTTGTACCGGTCTGTTGTGGTGAAGAGGGAGCTTAGTTCTAAGGCAAAGCTGTCGATTTACCAGTCAATCTACGTTCCTACTCTCACCTATGGTCACGAGCTTTGGGTAATGACCGAAAGAACGAGATCGCGGATACAAGCGGCTGAAATGAGCTTTCTCCGTAGGATTGCTGGACTCACCCTCAGAGATGGGGTGAGGAGCTCAGTCATCCGGGAGAGGCTCAGAGTAGAACCGCTGCTCCTCCACATTGAAAGGAGTCAGTTGAGGTGGTATGGGCATCTGATTAGGATGCCTCCTGGACGCCTCCCACTTGAGGTGTTTCAGGCACGTCCCACTGGGAGGAGACCCCGGGGCAGACCCAGGACTCGGTGGAGAGACTATGTCTCCCAGCTAGTCTGGGAACGCCTTGGTATCCCCTCTGAAGAGCTGGAGCAGGTGGCTGGGGAGAGGGAAGCCTGGGCTTCTCTGCTTGAACTGCTGCCTCCGCGACCCGGACCTCCGGAAAAGCGGTAGAAGATGGATGGATGGATGGATATTGGGGTATGTGTATGATGCTATTGTACCTTTGCAATTTTGCACAGTTGTGTGGTTTGACTGACTGTACCATTTTGTATGTTTGTCTCTTTGTTTTTGATTGTACCCTCAACCTGCCCAAGGACTTACGGGTGGAAAACAGCAGCTTGCTAAAACCTGGTGCAATGCATCTCTCCTTGTTTTAAGCAAGGTTAATGGTTTAATGTACATTGTCCCTGTCTAAATAAAATTACAATTGAATTATCATTAGAAATGGCAAAACAAACATGGTGTGGGAAGCTACTGTTCTGTGGTCGAAGCATCTGTGTTGAGATGTGTTGAAATATTTTAGTTTTAAGGCAGTTTCAGACTGCTGCCATGTTAAAAAACAAACAAACAAACAAAAAAGCAAAAACAGTACAGCAATGCAGATAATCTGCCTGCATTTTTTTTCCGCATGTACAACACATCAACACGATGTTGACACTCAAAGTGTCCGAAGTTTATTTTTGTTCCGTTTTGGTTACTTAAGCTTGATTTTATTTAATTCCCCCCCCCCAAAAAAAAAAAATCCTTCCAGTGTTAAGGGAGATTACTGATGCAGGTAAGCTTATACTGCATAAAACGATGCGGTTTATACTATTTTCTTCTAATATTTGATACAGAATAAAAAAAAATATTTGAAACTCAGTGTGAGCTGCTGTTTATAAACTGGAGAAATAAGAGCATTTTTCTTTTGGTTTTACGAAATATGTTGAAGTTGAATAACACTGGCCTGTGAAACTGTTCTTTATAAATTAAAAAAAAATTACGATATCGTGAACAATATCGTTATTGTGAAAATTTGCAAAAATATCATATTGTAGAGGATGTGTTCAATGATGAGGCTGGGTTTATTTCTCAGGTTCAGTTTTATTACCAGAACACATTCTCTATCAACCTCCAAGCAAGAAAAGAGACAGATCACAGTCACATCACTCTCTTATACCCCGGAACATCGAAACTCAAGTCACATGGTGTCTGAGCAAACATACAGTCACATTGTAACCCCTTTGATCCTCCACCATTGTCTCTCAGCCTTCAATGGTCCGGAAATCCCTCCAGGGCCTCTCTCTGAGACAAAGGACAAACCTCACACCTCCTCAATACCTCCTGCAGGTTCAGCCTTTTGTCCCTCGAGACGTGAAGCACACAATAAACCTTCAGCAATACATTTGTGGAAAATATGTACCCAACATATGTGCCACAATATCATTTTTATTCCATATTGGCCACCCCTACTGGAGACCCATAGCTTAAGTACACAAATAAGTGGAACAAACACAAGTGTGTAACTTCAAAGGTGGCCGATGATGGAAACCAAAAGTAAACAAGGCCTCCTCAACATTTAAACTGCAGCCACACGTGAAGCCAAAACTTGCATCATTTGTTTAAAAAACTAGGCAGCCTTTCGCTCATTTTTTTTTAATGTCTGACATTTCTTAAAATTGCCTTCATTAAAGCCTCCTGGTTCTGTAATGAGTCGTTAACGCCGCTCTGTGTTTCCTGCATTTCGATCCGGATGGTGTAAAAACACCAAACGAGATGAGTCATGCACTGATGAGCCTGCAGCACAGGGAGGCTAATTAGGCAGCCAAGACTAATAAATCATCCCATTCCTTCTCCTCTTTTAAAGGGATGAGCACAGCAGATTAGCAGCTGGGCGGTTCTGTAGTGCATTACGATGAATCAAACATACAGATGAAGCCTAAGCATATTCAAGTGGCCATTTTTCACTCGCCAGCATTTATCACGTCACTTGAAAAAGGAGATTTTGACACTATACAGTGTTATTTTGCTGCACCTGAAGGACTGTTCACCATTTGATAGGAGTGATGTACAGTACATTTTGGCCAACAGCACAAGCACAAACTGTATGAGAGGCCCTTTGAGCCATAATTCGTACTAGCTTACACATGTACCATCATTGTCTTACATATACACTACTATACTCTCACAAACAATATCATACTCTCTCACACACACACTGTCATAGTCTTCTACAGTACATACAGTACACTATTATACCATCACATACACTATCATACTCTGACAAACACTCCTGTGCTCTCTCACAAACACAATCATACTCTCTTACATAAAGTGCTAAACTCACACAAAAACATTACCATATTCTCACAAACACCACTATACTCTTTTATTTGTGTGTGTACAGTAGTATTTGTGCAGGACTGTAGTAGTGTGTGTGTGTGTGTGTGTGTGTGTGTGTGTGTGTGTGTGTGTGTGTGTGTGTGTGTGAAAGAGTATTGTGTTAGAAAAATACCCGATTCTTTGATTGAAAGGTCCAAGAACAAACCGGAGATTTCTTCAGTTTAAAGGATGGTACATTTATTTAGAAGTCACATGTAAAGCAAGCAGCGCTGGGTGCAGCGTGACGCAGCTCCCTCTGGAGCGTGGTCAGACTGAACCCCGACTTCCGGGTGCAGGTTACAATTATCCCCTCGGGTTGGGCGAGCCAGTACAATGGGATGGGCTTGTACGCGACTATCTGATTGGCTAATCTACCTATGGCGGGAACAGGCCATCCACTGAACACGCCTCTTCATTCTAGAATGTGCTATCAACAGTGTGCGTGGGTGTTGGGTTTGGGTGTGTATCTAATGTTAAAGACCTGACTTAAAAGAGAGAGAGAAAAGACAGAGAGGGCTCTATACCTTTGTCTCATTCCTGTTATCAATATACCATAACATACTTGTTCATAAGCATGCAAACAGAATTTGTATGGAATATGTGTAGAGCATAATGGGAGATCACCTACAGAATTATTATTCTGGCACTAACTATACATTAACCCTTTCAATCCCCCCTTTGACATGATTTTATCATGTCAACCATTTATGGTGTGAGAGACTCTAGCAATTAACAGATGGTGAATAAGGCAGGTCCCTGCATTGTGTGTCAACCCAAGAGGCTTGCACCATTGGTTCTGCTACCCGTGCCTCCCCCCTTGTGGACACCTTAGCACGGTGCAGCGATGTCTAAGAGGTGAACTGTCACCAGGTCCTGTACCCTCCTCGAGGTCTCCTCATGATCATTGTTCTTTGTCCAGTGGAGTGGACCATGTAGGGGTCATAGGGTCGAATAGAATCGGTCCACAAAACCTTTGTCCACCGGTTAACCCTTGCCAGGGCTCACATCATTCAGCTGCACTCATCACACGGTTGCGACAGAGGTTCGACCTTCCTCTGTGTCTGCTTCCCGTATCTGCAGCTGTGGAGCACAGTTCCATCTTGGTGACACAGGAACGAAACAACTGTGTCCCCGCTCTCAGAGGCACACCTCATCCCATGAGGTCTACAGGACAGTCTGGTGGGTGCAGCAGAGGGTATGTAACATCCAGTCCAGCCAGTGAACAGCTCAGTGATGCTGTCCCAGGGATTCCACCCCCCTGTCGCTGGAAAGAGGTGAACATGCTGGTGTTGGTAAGTCTCGAGCTCCTGGCTCCACCCTGGATGCTGGAGGTGCGGTGGACACGTTCGGGTACCAGTCCATTCTTCTGCTGGGGACTGAAGTCATACAGTCACTCGCCCTACGACCTTTTCTATGTCGCAGGCACACGTCATGATGGTCTGGTGCTCTCCAGCATGCATCTTCCCTGTACCCTACACCTTTGATCAAGTGCCGATACAAAGGGCTCAGCTGGGGCAGGGCCAATAATGGTCTGAGGGGTTGCCATCACAATGCATGGAGCTTGTAAAGTTTTATCCTTATTCACTACATCTGTAGTTATCTATGTGTTGTTGTAAGTTATCTCCCAGTAGCCTTGAGTGTGTGATTGCTGACTATATGAAATCTGCATGTGGTGTTTGTGTTGTGATGTGTGTTGGGTGATGGGACCTATATGTTCAGTGGGTAGGTAGTAAACAATATTGTTCAACATTAGGAGACATCCATATCCATGCATTGTTGTATTCAGAGCTTCTAACCTTCTCGCTTATTCAGATTACCTAACCGTAATTAGCATGATGGAGATAAATAACGCAAGAACCCTATAAGTCTCACACCCCTACATCCGCGTGGTGAGCTATGTATGATTTATGTATTATCATTAGCACACTGTGTTTACAAATAATCTGTGATGGCAGAATGGTCTTCCTCATCATCATCTTTCGTCTTGGGGTCCTCAGCTCTTCCTCTCGACCCAGCAGTTGGTCTAAGACTTGCTGACGACTCCCACTGTGGAAAATTGCATTTGTTAACGCCCTTCTGGGCTTCTGAATATATGGCCTATAGTGTCGTACTCTGCATTTGGTTATCCCTTTACCAAAACCAATTTGGAATTTGATTCAAATTTTCCTCATCCCCTCATTTGTTAATGTTAAGATTGGTCATATAGGAGATTTCTGGGCATCTTTGTGCCGCCTTTTGTGCTGATGCTTATGGTTTTATTTTGGGAGAATATTCTATGTTAAGGTCAGGTATTGGTTTTCCATGGATGGCTCTATTCTGCACTAGAGATGACAATATGTCCAACATTTTCCAATCCATGTGTTTGGGTCTAACCAGCGGGATGTGTGGAACCCCCCATTGGTTGAAATGTCTCTTATCCTCTTCAGTTAGGACAATGGATGCTTCCACACATTTCCTTGTTTATCAGTCTAATTTTATGACCAATCTAGAGGATGGATTTACAAATGATGGTAGTTCACAATTTGGATCAGATCCATTCAATTGCCTATAGTACATTGGGTACAATGCTAATTTTACAGATGTTGATAGGTGTTCTACTGGTAGCTTGTCATTTGCAGAATTTGATCGTTATTTTTCTGACTCAGAGTCCTGTACGTCATTACCCAGAATTCTTACTTTACATGTAATAATTTAATTTTTGCTAATTTTCTGCATACGTGTAGAAGTGAGTCCACTTATCTGTTCTAGTCTTTAAGTATGCAGTCCAGTTTCCAGTGGTGGAGGTGGACCCCTCTCCTGCCAGCAGCGGCCATTGTGGGGCGTGCTCTCTCCTCCTCCTCCTCCCCGCTGTCCTCCCCTCGTCCTCTTGGCTTCCTTTTATAAGAGAAACAGATTCATGGGGAGCCTCAGGCTCCCTTTGTGTCAGCCATTTCATAAATAAGTTCAGTTTTTCTCCAAATTTTCTTTTCCCTTCTTATCTAGATTTCCAACATTGAGTCAAGAAAGGAACTGCTTCAAAGTCTACATTTAATTTTCCTAATTAATACAAGATGGGATAAGATTAACTCTCCACCATGCCAACAGATATTGTCTGCACTACTGTAATTGAACCTTGTGGACCTTTGTCTTCCAAGAGTTCTGTTCAATAAGGTTTCAATAGTCACAGCTTAACTAGTTTACAAATTTCATTTAAGAAAAACAAAATAACCCCCTGTGCATTTTGATATGCTTCAGCATTGATAAATAAGATCAGTTTGTCCAGTTGAATTTAAATAAATGATTAAAAGTTGTGTCACACTTTCAGTCAAGCGAAAGGTGGACGTTTTGCCTAATTAGAATTTGATTTAAATTTTCTTGAATGCCTCATTTTATATATTCCTTGGTAAAGTGTGGAGTGAATGTAGTTTACCCTGACCCAGCTTGGCCACCGCCGAATCAGGAAAAAATCACATTCCTCATTACTGTCATATTCCTGAAATATGATGTATCATATATCACATATCACACCATTATGTGGTGAGTAACATCAAATGCATACCCTCTGTTGGGGAGGAACATAACTAATGTTAATATTCACAATTAAGGAAATGCACTGAAAGAATGGACACCTAATGTCTCATTGCTGCTTTAAGTACTTGGAAACATCTAAGATGGTTGCCTGCATTTGTGCCTTCTTCCTGACACTCTTAGCCAAAAATTTAATTTATTTATTGTTGGTTTTCTGTTTGTTTGGTTTTTAAAGCTACAGCTGCAAATCTTACGTGGACCTTTATTTTCTTTGGTTAGACATGCTCTGCTTTAATTTCTTTTTCCATTTCCATCTCAACATCAGAAATATTTTCTACACTTGCTAAATCCACCGTTCTTCTTCTCTTCCCCCAAGTACTTTTTCCCATCAGAAACACTCACTCAATTCTTTTCCAACCACTATCCATCTGTGTACAAGACTTCACCTTTCCCTGGACTAGCTGATGAAACATCTCACATCTATAATCTCTTTCAGTATTGGAACTTCCTTCTGTTCACTGTCCCGTCGTTCATACTCCTGACTACTGTCCACAGCTAATGCTCCATGCAAGATCCTGCACATAAAAGTGATCGGTTTCATTCTGAAAAGTCAGCTTTATAAATAAACCAACATGGCTCAATTCAAAATTCTGTTTTGTGACAACATTCATCTCTTGATTTATACCCTGGCCTTGGATGCCTTTTAATTACTGACCTTTTGAATTTGTTTTGGAATTAAATAATGCCGCTGGGTCTGAACATCTGCCTTTCAAGGAATGTATTACACTAAGACGTCTGCTTATTATTATGAAAACTTAAGTTTAACAGAGTCATCTGTATCTTGGTGTGGTGGAGTCTTCTGTCTTTTTCTTCTGAACAGATAACCTCCAGATGAACTAACACTATGCCTACAAAACTATAACAATTTTAGATACAAAAATATAGAGCTTTCATTAGCCTCCAAAAACAATTCTAAATAACATTTAAATCAGGACTTAACCATGTGACACACAGACCATGCGGGTGTGAACCGCTGGTTTGTTTGTCAAGCTACACTGGTTGTCTTGTGTGTGCCAGAGCTGCAGATCTATGTGCACAGGACATTAAAGCCTTGTTCATGCTCCACCTCCGCTCTGTGCGTGCTCTATGATGATCCCTTGGATAAGGCTGGTGTGCACACAGCTATATGTATGTATATGCTTCATTCTTGAGTCTATTCGGCCGAGTGTTTGCTGTTTTTACCCCAAATTATCTTGTTTCTCTAGTCTACTCTGGTTGTGTTTGTTTTAATTCATCGTCTTCTATAATGCTTTTTACTCATCTCTGGATGATCCCAAACCATAACCCTTGTTACGCTGCCATCCCCCATCTCCATACAAAGTGTAAGGAAATCTGTAATGCTCCGCACCGTGTATTTATATTTATGTGTACATATGTATATTCACTCCTCTTATTTTCTTATCTTTTAAATTATTGCTCTAAGTGTTGTTATCCCTGTGCCATTGCAATCCTAGAATCTCCCCCATTGTGGGACCAATAAAGGCTCATCTTATTTTAATGTGGCTTTCATGTAAGCTTACAGCTTTTCTCAAATTTAAACACTTCCCTTCTAACTTTGCAACCTTTTCTCTTAATAGTTATTTTCTCCTAACAAATTTTAGATCTTTTCCTTGTAAATTTGCAAGTTCCTTTTCAGGAATTTGTGACATTTTGTAATATTTGGCAAACTTCCTCAATTGTGCAATTTCCCCCAAACCTTGCAGCTTTACCCTTATACCTTTTTGCATAAATTTTCAACCCTTGTCTTAACTTGTGATTGCAAATCAGCATTTTTTATCATATTTTGCACCTCCATGCTCATACCTTATGTTAAGTTAAAATGTCTATTGCAAGTCTTTAACAATGTTATTAGATTTCACCAGATTTGTAGAGATGTGCAAAAAATACAGTTAGGAGGGTCTGGGAACCTCCAAATATGTATTGGCCCTTAAATATTAAGGAGCCCTAAACCTGCCTCATTTCTCTTGGTCACTAGGTGGCTAGTTTTCTTGTAGCAAAAGTTCCCACTGCCTGATATTCTGTGGAATAATGACCTTTCAAGCGTCAAGAAATTTTCAGATTTTGGTCTTAGTTGCTAGCCTTTTTTTATTAGATGTTTCTTAGATGGAGAATGGGTGAGCAATATAAGCTGCAGCTTCAGCCATCACGCTTTTGGGATAACTTATGTTGAATTGTGCAATCAGAGGAGCCATTGTTTAATTTGACCCCGTTGGATTCCTCTTCCTTGATACATTGTTCTATTCCTTTAATGGAGCCTTCAAACCTTAGTGGACTAGTAACTTTTCTATCTGTTCCTGTCTTGACCTCTCATCTTGACCTCTCCCCCCTTGAAACAGAACGGCTTAATATCAAAGCCGGTTCTTTTTCAACATCCTGTAGGGAAGGATACCTGTTGTGTTGCTAATTTTGGGGGACCCCTTGGGGGCCCTTGTGGGTGTTTGAGCTCAGTGGCCAAATTGCTTAACATAGGAAGTATTAGTCCCACGGGGGCCTCTGACTATTCTGACCTCCTGTGGTCATGCAGCCTATACTGACAGGTCAACTTAGATGGGGCATGGGTATGGCTTTTTTGAAGATTGGTCATGTATTGTGTCTGCTCAGTATGTGGTCTTGGCACATCTCTGATATGGAAGGCAACAATACTGTATAGCTAGGTCTCCCTGGTGGGGGGGGCTGTTTTCACATCCTGCGAACATTCCTCTGTCCTGCATTTGTTTGACCCATCTGGCAAATTTCTCCCTTCCTTTCTTTTGATCTGTGATTGGGACCTTTGTCAACCATCTAGCCCTTGTCTAGGATAGCGCCGACCCCAGGGAGCCGGGCTTACAGGCTAGAGACATTTCATATAGGTGTTAATCAGTCTCAACTGGTTGATCAATGGAGTGATGAATCACCCCACATTTCACAAATAGAGAACAACAACCTTAATTTTCTACCAGCCTCAGCGGCTTGATACATATACAGGAATACTATACAATATCAGATGTGTGAGGACTCACTCTGCTGGTGTGCTCAATTGTTCCTCTTTTGATCCATTGTGTTGCTTTCTTTGATTGCTGGAGTGGGACAGCGAAGTGGAAGGAGGAGGGGGGTCACTGATGGCGTGAAGGAGGAGGCAGCTGCTGGGGGAGGGGTCGTCCACAGCCAACACTGTCTCAAATTTAATGGAGAGAAACAAGCTATTAAACAGCGTGTTTTTGTCCTTCTCTGTTATATCGTGTTTATTGATTATTTTGCATTTGTTCTCACCGTTGCAGCATAAGTCTCTCATTCTTACATTTTTTCTTCCTCCAATCGTTTCTCCATATTTTTTCTTGCGTCCTGCACAAAACTTCAACATTTCATCAGTTTTCAATTTTCTTCAAGAACAAATTTCCGTTTCCATATTCTGCCCACTCTCATCTCCACAACAAAAACTCCTATTTATTTTATTCATTCATATTTTCGTTTGTTGTATTTAATTATTTTTGTATTTATAATTTAATTCATTTATATATTTACTTATCTATACCAACCTGCAATTTTTCATTTAAATTCTCTCACCTTTATATAGTGTCCACCTAGGATTTCCTAGTTTTGTTGAGGAATAAATCTCCTTATTCTCCAGTTTTATTGTAAACCTCCTTCTGCCCAATTAAAATTGAACCTTTCATCTCTCCAAGCCGAACGGGTACGCTTTGCCTCATTTTGGGCAAACCTGCATTCTAGCAGGTCCCTGAGGTCTTTTGTTTTTTCACCATGCATGGAATTTTTAAAGCCTTCCTTTCAACCAGAGAGATAAAGTTCCAGATTTATTCTTAAGATTTTAAGTTTTTGTTGGCAGTAATTTTGTGAAATAGTGCACTTCCTATATTTGGCCACATGATGGAGGCACTGTGCCCCAGCTTGAAGGTGATTCAAAATGGTGCCCTCGCATGCGCAGTAAATGGGACACATGCAAAATGGCCCCTGAGCCTATTGTTCACAAACCATGTGCTTTTTTTTTTTTTTTTTTTTTTTTTTTTTTTTTAAGTTTAAGAAAAATGGAGCACTGCCTCCTTAATCCCAGCTTTAATTTCGCGCTTCATTTTAATGCTGTTACCTCAAACAATTCTCCTCTCAGTAACCTGTTTTACCAATTTCACCTCCACTCAGTGGTGGGTCCAGTCCTTTGTTCTGACCATGCGGTCTGGAGACCGCCATTAGTTAAATCATTGTGGGGAAAAAATTTTACTAAATATTCTCAGCTCCCAGTATTTCCCAACCCACACTTTTATCCCCTAAGGACACAAAATCAGTTCTGTACTTATGAATGCATTCACTATTGTTGGTATAAAAGAATCTTATGCAATTCTGTAAGCTATTATTTTATACTTATGAGCAGACCCTCACTTAAAGGTGGAACAAAGATTCTTGCGGCTGCTTGTTACGTTACTCACTCATGATGTAGTCTGAGGTTCTTATAACGTATTAAGAGTATCTTTATATAAACTCACTGCTGCAACCGAAATCAGGCTAACCCTGGATTTCAATTTGGAAGACAGGCACGGCCGTTGCCTCCTATTGTCTTATCAATTCTGGGTACAGACTGCAACCCACAATCTCGCCGATCCATTTAATCTTTTGTCAAACAGAGGGTACTTTCGCTGAGGTCTCGGCAGATCCCCCGATGCACAAGCGGTACCGTGATTAACTCTAATCACAGCGGACACTTTCTCTCGTGGCCTCTTTTCGGCCACGAGAACAAGCGGTGTCTTGTGTTTAGCAAATTAAATGACCGCGGCCTCACTCCCAGAGTGGCATCGGGTCGAACACTTCCATGGCTCCCCCCGGCATCAGGTTGCTAAAACCTGGCTCTTTTCATTTGGGAGACGAACCTGGGTGATTATTAGTCACCCTGGCATCCTAAGTCTCGTCATTTTGGCTCAGACTGAATCCAAAACGTTTCAAAATTTGGCGGACCATGCACCCGTCATACATGTCCATTGACCGCGGCCGTTCTATCTCAGACTGAAAATAGAACACGTGCACTCCCTTTAACTTTTCAAACTATTATTTAAACTTTTCAAACTATTATTTAAACTTTACATGTGACTCCCAACCAAATGATAAATTTCGAGATCGGATATACCCCTTAATCAGACGACTGTAAATTTAGAATGGCCAAACTGCAGAAATTTGCGTAAAAAGGCTTTCTGCTTACCTTTTTGTTTCATTCAGGCGTCGCCACAGTCGACTAAAAAGGGTCCTTCCGATGTAGTTTTTTCAGGCTCGTCTCGGAATACGTGATTCAATCCGGGTCACCGGCACCAATTGTTAGAAAAATACCCGATTCTTTGATTGAAAGGTCCAAGAACAAACCGGAGATTTCTTCAGTTTAAAGGATGGTACATTTATTTAGAAGTCACATGTAAAGCAAGCAGCGCTGGGTGCAGCGTGACGCAGCTCCCTCTGGAGCGTGGTCAGACTGAACCCCGACTTCCGGGTGCAGGTTACAATTATCCCCTCGGGTTGGGCGAGCCAGTACAATGGGATGGGCTTGTACGCGACTATCTGATTGGCTAATCTACCTATGGCGGGAACAGGCCATCCACTGAACACGCCTCTTCATTCTAGAATGTGCTATCAACAGTGTGCGTGGGTGTTGGGTTTGGGTGTGTATCTAATGTTAAAGACCTGACTTAAAAGAGAGAGAGAAAAGACAGAGAGGGCTCTATACCTTTGTCTCATTCCTGTTATCAATATACCATAACATACTTGTTCATAAGCATGCAAACAGAATTTGTATGGAATATGTGTAGAGCATAATGGGAGATCACCTACAGAATTATTATTCTGGCACTAACTATACATTAACCCTTTCAATTGGAGTATCTGTGAGTGAGAATAGAAGTGTATGTGTGAAACTATAGTAGTGTGGAGCCCATAGTTATAACCTATGTAACTCACATGTGGCTGGCTGAATTCAACCAAGAGAGACTTTGAGCTAGCCATGGGTATTGACTTCACACCTCAAGAGGAAGACATGTTTGCACCCCCTGGGGACTCAGGAGAGATGAGAAGATTACCCGGCCTGACCTTTGGGGGTCGGAAAGGAGAACAGAAGGACTCTGGGTGTTCTATTAGAGATGAAAGGATGTAGCTGAGTATTGTGACTTTTGTGTGTGATGTATTGTTAGAAGATGAATGTATAAATGTATGTGTGTGACTGCGTCCTTCCTCTTTTCACTCCGATCGAGAGAGGACGTAGGATGAATGGGGAATTAAAGCAGTTACTGGAAAAATCATCCGGTCTCCTCAATTCTTGACTCCTACAGTAGTGTGTGAAACAGAATGAGTAAAAAGGAAGTTAGTTTGATCAAACAGGAAGTCAGCATAAATTCTCATTTCCTGATTGGTTAACACTCTTGAAAACAACGCTGGAACACACTACAAACTAATCCAGAGCTTCAAAGAGCATAATTTCAAGCAGCAGCACTTTTAAAGATGGCTTTACAGCTTTGTTTGAAAGGCATTAAGCCAACTATGTTTTTACTTTTATTCCTTCTTTTTCCAGGGCAGCTTTTTTGGAATGAGGTGGATGTTACTATTTTTTTTTCACTAATACAATGAGGTTGTCATGGATGGCCCTCACAAGCCATCAATGAGACGCTGCAGGCCAGCCAATGAATTTGCATAATTTATTTACAAAGGACAAAAGACAAAATTACGAGCCACGGGGGGCAAAAACACAACTAAGGTTCAACTCAGATACAGGAATACAGATACTTAGGAAAAACACTTACAGGAACGGATGGTAGATGAAGGAATCATCGACAAGGTCGCAGCCCCGAGCAAACAGAGCTGCTCCCTTAAATAGGGCTTGATAGATTGATCAGCTGATGGAGTCAGCTGATTGGGATCCAGCCGTCCAGTGGAGCTTGGCTTCTGACAGCTGGAAACACCGCCGAGACGCTGTCAAAATAAAAGCCTGGAGGCCAAGAGGTGCGCTAGAGGAGAGAACGGGAAACTACCGCACAACCCGAGTGCAGACAGAGTCAGCACACGGACCATGACAGAGCTGTGTTCAAAACATTGTGAGGGAAATTGAGAGTGTGAAACAAGACAATATGAACACAATGGAGGCAAGGTGGGTAAAGTGTCTTGCCCTGGGACACAACAGCAAGGTGGGAGGAGTGGGATTCAAACCGCCATCCCTCCGGTTATTGGGTGACCTGCTCTACCTCCTGAGCCACTATGGCCTTATTTTTGTTTCTCTTTGAGAAATAATGCCACTGTGCGCTAGAAAACACAGCTACAGTACACTGCAAAAAGTCAAATATAAGTAAAATGAACTAAATTAAGGCTGTTTATGCTTGTTGTTTTTTTTGTCTGACAAGATATACAGTATATTCTTGCTGTGCAGTTTATGTGTAAGAAAAATGCACATGCTTTCAGATAATTTTAACTTGTTTTAAGCAATTTGATAAGTCAAATTTTCTTGCTCTGTTGGCAGATAATTTTACTTCAAAGCAGCAAAAATTTCTGGCAATAGATAATTTTAGTTACAATTAGAAAACTAGAAAAGCACTCGGAGAGCGCAGACCTCCGCCAAGCGGCACAGTTCCCCCCATACAGTGTTTGTGTGTACGTGTTCAGATTCCCTGAGCATGAAAAGATATGACTAGCAATTGGATTCACAATGATTATTTGTTTATTTGACATGGACAGTGCAATAAACAGACAATTAATGAATGACAATCAATGTGATAGTGATAGGATTAGTGGTTCAGTAGTGTAAAATGGGGCTATAAGGGACGGCGGGTTAATAAGGGACACTCTTCTGGGAAATGTTTTAAATGTAATTCTGCTTTTTTTTATTTTGAGCAGGACGCTGAGTTGTGTTGTTATTGTCAAATATCCATGAATCCTTCATCAAATCTAGGCGGAAGCAAAATTAAAAAAGCAGAATTACATTTAGAAAAGTGTCCCATATTACCCCGCCGTCCCTTATAGCCCCGTTTTACGGTAGTAAAAGCATTGCCTCCTTGGCGGAGGTAATAAACTGAAGTGTTGGTGTGTCCATCTCCTCCACTGACGGATGCAGATTGGTTAGACAGGCTGCCGTGGGTTTTATATTATATTGGGGTTGCGCTCCGCGGCAAAACAGAATTTAGAATCTTCCCCGGCAGAGAGGTCGTTTTTACGCAGCGCCTATAGCTGGGCGGGGAATTTGTGGCAAATAATCGGGCGGCGGACAGGTGGCCGTGTCAGGTTTTGCAGCGTGGCGCAAAAACAGGCACGCTGGCGGGCCCAGGCCAGCAGTGTTTTCCGTGTGCTTTTGTGCCTAAAACGTTGAAGAACGCGGAGTTTGTGTTGGTCATACACGACGACCAGCGCAATGTGCGCAGCGCCTATGGCTGGCACAGGCACGCTGGCGGGCCCAGGCCACCAGTGTTTTCCGCATGCTTTTGTGGCTAAAACGTTGAAGAAGGCGGAGTTTGTGTTGGTCAGACACAACGCCCAGCGCCCTCCATTGCGCCTGCACACATGTTGAAAATGGCCGTATGTCACAGTGTGGAAAAATGCTTTAAAAAATTCCTGTATGCAGACGGTGATGCGGATCATCCCCAAAATTTAATCAGTTCTTCCTTGTACCATTTCCAACAACGGCTGAAAGTTTCATTGAAATCCGTCCAAAAGTTTTTGAGTTATCTTGCTAACCAACAGACAAACAGACAGACAGACAGACAGACAAACAGACAAACACACAGACAAACACACAGACAAACCCCGGCAAAAACATTACCTCCTTCTGGCCTTTCGGCCTGGCGGAGGTAAAAAGATATGCATATTCATGTAGATAATGTAATTACTGAAAATGTTAAGGAGATCAAATTTTGGGGTGTAATACTAGATGATAAAATTAGTTGGAAGCCACACATCAGGTACATACAAAACAAAGTGGCAAAAAATATTGCAATTATAAATAAAATTAAGCAAGTCCTGGATTACAAATTGCTTCATATCTTGTATTGCTCATTAGTACTTCCATACTTGACCTATTGTATAGAGGTCTAGGGTAACAATTATAAAAGTACACTTAATTCATTGCTAATACTAGAAAAGCACTCGGAGAGCGCAGACCTCCGCCAAGCGCCACAATTCCCCCCATACAGTGTTTGTGTGTACGTTTTCTGATTCCTTGAGCATGTAAACATATGACTAGCAATTGGATTCACAATGATTATTTGTTTATTTGACAGGGACAGTGCAATAAACACACAATTAATCAATGACAATCAATCTGATAGTGATAGGATTAGTGGTTCAGTAGTAAAAGCATTGCCTCCTTGGCGGAGGTAATAAACTGAAGTGTTGCTGTTGTGTCCATCTCCTCCACTGACGGATGCAAATTGGGTAGACAGGTTGCCGTGGGTTTTATATTATATTATTTTGGGGTTTCGCTCCGCGGCAAACGAGAATTTAGAAGCTTCGCCGGCAGAGAGCTCGTTATTGCGCAGCGCGTATGGCTGGCCGGGGAATTTCTGCCAAATGCGCAGCGCCTATGGCTGGCTGGTGAATTTCTGCCAAATGCGCAGCGCCTATGGCTGGCCGATGAATTTCTGCCAAATGCGCAGCTCCTATGGCTGGCCGGGGAATTTCTGCCAAAGAATCTGTCAGCGGACAGCTGCCCGTGTGAGGTTTTGCAGTTGCGCGCAAACACAAGCACGCTGGCGGGCCCAGGCCAGCAGTGTTTTCCGCGTGCTTTTGTGCCTAAAACGTTGAAGAACGCAGAGTTTGTGTTGCAGACACGACGACCAGCGCCCTCCATTGCGCCTGCGCACATGTTGAAAATGGCCCTATGTCACAGTGTTGAAAAATGCTTTAAAAAAATTCCTGTATCCAGACGGTGAACCGGATCACCCCCAAAATTTAATCAGTTCTTCCTTGTACCATTTCCAACAACGCCTGAAAGTTTCATGCAAATCCGTCCAAGACTTTTTGAGTTATCTTGCTAACCAACAGACAGACAGACAGACAGACAGACAGACAGACAGACAAACACACAAACACACAAACCTTGGCAAAAACATAACCTCCTCCTGGCCTTTTCGGCCTGGCGGAGGTAAAAATATCTGCAAACAAAGATTAAATTTCTCAAAACAAGTAAAAACTATCTTAAAGCAAGTAAACTCTTAGAGAAAACTGCACAACAAAAAGAAATTCCTGTCTTGTCAAATTATCTTTTGAGAGAAAAACAAACATACAGCCTTAATTTAAGATATTTATCTTACTAAGATTTTCATTTTTACAGTGACAGATACTACTATCTTCAGCATAAACACAAATTAGTCTAATGTCTCTCTCTCTCAGACACAGACAGCACCACGGCCTAAACAGCACCAGGTATCAGAGGATGACACTGATCAACAATTACAGTCTAATGATGACAGCGGAACACAGTTACATCAGTCAAGTATTCCTGATTCAAACAATGCACAACAGCAGCAATTAGAAAAGCACTTAGAGAGCACATACTTCCACCAAGGCTCCTTCCATCCCTCGTGGATGATCTCTAAAATTTAATGGATTTGTGTGTAGGCCACAAGCCAGTTCTGGTGAAAATTGCATCAAAGTCGATCCAGTAGTTTTGGAGGATTCTTGCTAACACTGTGAGAAGAGCCTTGGCAGAGGTATGCATTCTCCAATCATCACCAAAATGTACAGATGCATCTCAATAAATAAGAATGTCAACAAAAAGTTGATTTATTTAGGTAATTCAATTCAAAAAATTTAAACTTCTATATTATATAGAGTCATTACACAGAGAGTGATATAGTTCAAGTGTTTATTTATTTTAATTTTGATGATTATGGCTAACAGCCCATGAAAACCGCAAATTCAGTTTCTCAAAAAAAAAATTGAATATTGTGGAGTGTGTCAAATAAGAGGCTGATTCATGGCAGACGGTTTATTACACACTTCACATCTCTCAAGCACAGAACAGACTGACTCATTTCAGCAAGCACTCTCTTTTTACCCAAAACTCTCCTCACAAGTTTCATGGCATTTCTCCACACACAACATGACATTTGCATTACACTGCATTCAACCCCCTATGTCCTTGACTCCTTCCTGCTATCTCGCCAGGAACCTCCTGAACATTGTTCTCCCATGCTTATCCACTGTCTCTTGTCTGAGATGCTAAATAATCTGACTCCCCCAAGGTGCTAAACTTCCCCCCCAGCATCTTAGATAGAACAACAGAACATCAGTCCACATGCCGTTTGGGCTTCCGTCTCCTCGCATATCTGCTGTAACTGGGGTTTACCGCCTCCGTGGCGCTGCTGTGCCGGTGGGGGGCTGCTGGGAGTGTGTCTGACTGCGGGTGGGCCGTGACGAGGGGAGGGCCACTTCGGTCTGTCCGCGTGGCTGGTCTGGTGAATCATTTCCCTGGGGAGCTCTCCGTGGGGGTCTTCCACACCGAGGGGCCCTAGCCAACAGCACTTGCTCGTCCGCCACAACGAAAGCGGGTTTGAGTCTGTCTATGCCAATTTTCTTCCTTCTACCCCCCAAGTCTAGCAAAAAATGCTTATCCCCTGTTTCCAACACTCTGAACGGTCCATCATAGGGTGGGCGCAATGGAGGGCGGTGGGCGTCGTGTCTGACAAACACGAACTCCGTGCTCTTCAAAGTTTTAGGCACGAAAACACGCGGAAAACTGTGGTGGGCAGGGCCCGGCAGCGTGCCTGTGTTTGCGCTACGCTGCAAAAGCTGAGACGGGGAGCTGCCCGGCGCGGGATTGTCCGGTAGAAATTCCCCGGGCAGCCGTAGGGGCTGCGCAAAAACAAGCTCTGCCGGGGAAGCTTCCAAATCCTCTTTTGGCACGGAGCGCAACCCCAATAAAACCCACGGCAGCCTGTCTACCCAATTTGCATCCGTCAGTGAAGCCCTGAGCGCTGCTTTCAGTGATCTATGAAAACGCTCGCATAACCCATTGGCCTGTGGGTTGTATGCGGTTGTGCGGTGAATTGTAACACCCAGGCTGCGGGCCATCGCGGACCAGAGTTCGGAAACAAATTGAGGGCCCCTGTCGGACGTAATGTCCAACAGGACTCCAAAACGCGCCACCCATGCTGTTAAAAAAGCACGTGCTACGTCCGCGGATGTGGTTGCCGCCAGTGGGACTGCTTCTGGCCAGCGCGTGGTGCGGTCTACCACTGTCAGGAGGTGCGTGCACCCCTGTGATGGCGGGAGGGGGCCCACGAGGTCCACGTGAACATGGTTGAACCTCTTAACCGGGATACGAAACGGCTCCAAGGGAGCCTTCGTGTGTCTGTGTACCTTGGCTCGCTGGCACGCCACGCAGGCTGCAGCCCACTCTTTTACTTGTTTGCGTAGGCTCGGCCACACAAACTTCTCTCCCACCATTTTGACCGACGTGTGCACTCCTGGGTGCACCAGAGTGTGAACCGACTCAAACACGCGGCGGCGCCACGCGACTGGGACCACCGGACGCGGGCGTCCCGTGGAGACATCGCAGATTAGGGGAGGGCCGCCATCTTGCAGAACCCTGCTCTCCAGCCTTAACCCTGTTGGTCCAGACTGGAGCGCGCGCACGTCTGCATCATTAATCTGCTCCGCGGCCATGGCTGCGTAATCTATCCCCATGCAGACCGGGGCCACCACGGCGCGCGAGAGGCAGTCCGCCACCACATTCAGTTTACCCGACACATGCTGAATATCGGTAGTAAACTCTGAGATCGCGGCCAGCTGTCTCTGCTGCCGGCCCGACCACGGTTCTGAAACCTTGGCCATCGCGAATGTTAGCAGCTTGTGGTCCACGAACGCGGTGAAGCTGCGCCCTTCCAGCCAGAACTGGAAGTGGCGTATGGCCAAGTGGAGAGCCAGCAACTGTCTGTCGAACGCGCTGTATTTACGTTCGCTGTCGCGCAAAGTTCTGCTGAAAAAGGCGAGCGGCTGCCAAGCCCCGGCGACGCGCTGCTCTATGACACCCCCTATGGCCACGTCTGAAGCGTCGGTGGTGAGCGCTATCCGGGCCGCCGGGTCCGGATGCGCCAGCAGTGCGGCGTTTGCCAGAGCTGCTTTAACTTCCGAGAACGCCAGCTCTCGCTCCAGGGCCCATTCGACCCTATCCGCAGGTTTCTGTTTCTTGAGCGCAGCATACAATGGTTGCATGAGCTGCGCCGTGCGGGGAAGGAAATGGTTATAAAAGTTCACCATCCCCCAAAATTTCTGCAGCGCCCTGACCGTCTGAGGCCGGGGAAAATCCGCCATGGCGCGCACTTTGTCGAGCAGCGGGATCACTCCTTCCGTAGAGACGCGGTGCCCCAAAAAATCAATCTCCGTCACGCAGAACTGGCATTTCACCGGGTTGATTATTAACCCATGCTCCTCCAACCTCCGGAAAACCGTCCTGAGGTGGGTTTTGTGTTCATCTTCGGATGCACTGGCTACCAGGATATCGTCCAGGTAGACGAACACGAACGGGAGATCGCGCAGCACTGCATCCATCATGCGCTGGAACGTCTGTGCCGCTCCTTTTAACCCGAATGGCATGCGCAGGAACTCGAATAGACCGAACGGAGTTATTACCGCTGTTTTGGGTACGTCCTCAGCGCGCACTGGGACTTGGTGGTAACCGCGGACCAGGTCTATTTTAGAAAAAATGCGTGCTCCGGCGAGGTGAACGGAAAAATCCTGTATGTGGGGAATTGGGTAGCGGTTGTGCACTGTGGCGTTGTTCAACCTGCGGAAATCACCGCACGGTCGCCACAATCCCTCAGCCTTAGGGACCATGTGTAGCGGGGATGCCCATGGGCTGTTTGATCGCCTGATGATGCCCAACCTTTCCAGGCTGGCGAACTCCTCGCACGCTATGGCCAGTTTAGCTGCGTCCAAGCGCCCAGGTGCAAAAAACGGGCAGCCCGGTGGTGGTGATAAAGTGCTCCACCCAGTGTTTAGCGATGGCCGTCAGGACCGTGAGTGCTGGGAACTGAGTGAGCAGTGTGTGGAACTTACCGCCTGTAGCTGTGACGTTGGCTTATGCTGTTGGCCAGGTCACTCGAGCTATACAGGGGAGATAGTCAAAGGACAGTGCATTAACCAGGCGCCCGTTAGCAACATCAACCAGTAAACCATGTGCACACAGAAAATCAGCCCCCAGGATATGGTAATTCAGTGCTGCTACGACAAAAGTCCACTCATATGTACGGCCGTGTAGAGATAAGAGCAGAGTCCTCTCACCAAAGGTCTTAATATCCGAGCCGTTTGCTGCCAACATCTCGGGGCTGCTAGGTCCTGCCAGCCGGTCGGCGTAGGTCGGCAGGATGAAGCTCTTCTGGGCTTCGGTGTCCACGAGGAAACGCCTCCCCCAGTGTGCATCCATCAAGTAGAGCAGCTTGTTCTCTTCACCGAGGGTCGCAGCTGCTACCGACTGCCGGCCTTGGCGTTTTCCTGAGCGCTTGAATTGGCACAGTGGCGCACATCTGCGTGCATTCTCTCCAAAGCAGCAGTGGTAGAAACAGAGCGTGTCTCTCTGGCGCTCCTTGGCCCCCGCTGCTGCTACCGTCGGTGGCTCCTCGCCTCCTCTGGTCGTCTCGCTGGGCTCCGCCACTGGCGCATTGATTGTGATCGCCCTGGTGGTGATGATGATCCGGTCTGCCTCCTGGGCTAGCGCACGGTAGTCCCGCGCAGCCAACAACGGCGAATTGGCCAGAGCCGCTCTCGCCACTGTTGGAAGGTTCCAGAGGAAGAGGTGGGCAAACAGAAAGTGTCCGTCGTCCGTGCCCATTAACGCCAGCATCTTCTCAATCAGGTCTATGGCCGAACCATCTCCTAACTCAGCCCGCGTCAGGAGCCTCTCCGCTCTCTCACAGTCCGAGAGCGTGTAGCGCGGGTGAGCGCAGCCTTGAGCGCCTTGTATCTGTTGCTGGCTGGAGGCTGATCGAGCAGGCACACTACCTGCTGAGCTGTGCGGGCGTCCAGCGCTGCGACCACATGGTAGAATCTGGTGTCGTCTGCCATTACTCCCCGGAGGGCGAACTGGGCCTCGGTGTGGTGGAACTAAGAACACGGGTTGTGCTGCCAGAAATCCGGTAGCTTGACTGAAACCACACATGCGTGGCTGGGGGTTCCAGTCCGGGCTGTCTGTGGGATGGCTGCCGCCTCGCTGGAGCTTCCTGACCGGGCCAGCTCCAGGGTTCTTGCCTCGTGTTCCATAATACGTCTTGGGTCACCAGTGTGGAGTGTGTCAAATAAGAGGCTGACTCATGGCAGATGGTTTATTACACACTTCACATCTCTCAAGCACAGAACAGACTGACTCATTTCAGCAGGCACTCTCTTTTTACCCCAAATCTCTCCTCACAAGTTTCATGGCATTTCTCCACACACAACATGACATTTGCATTACACTGCATTCAACCCCCTACGTCCTTGACTCCTTCCTGCTATCTCGCCAGGAACCTCCTGAGCATTGTTCTCCCATGCTTATCCACTGTCTCTTGTGTGAGATGCTAAATAATCTGACTCCCCCAAGGTGCTAAAATATTACATAAAATTAATTTTAAAAAATAGTTTTTTAATAGAAATGTTGGCCAACTGAAAAGTATGTCCTTGTACACACTCAATACTTGGTCGGGGCTCCTTTTGGATTAATTACTGTATCAATGTGGCGTGGCATGGAGGTGATCAGCCTGTGGCACTGCTGAGGTGTTATGAAGGTCCAGATTGCTTTGATAGTGACCTTCAGCTCATCTGCATTGTTGGGTCTGGTGTCTCTCATCTTCCTCTTTGACAATACTCTATTGATTCTCTATGGGGTTTAGGTCAGGAGAGTTTGCTGGCCAATCAAACACAGTAACGCCATGGCCATTAAACCAGGTTTTGATAGTTTTGGCAGTGAGGGGGGGGGGGGGGGTGCCAAGTCCTGCTGGAAAATGAAATCAGCTTCTCCATAAAGCTTATCAGCAGAGGGAAGCATGAAGTGTTCTAAAATTTCCTGGTAGACGACTGCGCTGACTTTGGTCTTGATAAAACACAGTGCACCAACACCAGTAGATGACATGGTTCCTCAAATCATCACTGACTGTGGAAACTTCACACTAAACCTCAAGCAACTTGATTCTGTGCCTCTCCACTCTTTCTCCAGACTCTGGGACTTTGATTTCCAAATTAAATGCAAACTTTACTTTTATTTGAACAGAGGTCATCTGCTGGCGTTTGTCCACTGTGTTTTATCAAGACCAAAGTCAGTGCAGTCGTCTACCAGGATGTATGTGTTATGTGTGTTAGCAGATTAGCAGCAATTTAAGAGGTAGTTTAAAACTAAAACAAAGCTATGATCTGATCTGCTATATTTATAAGATTCAACCACACCCTCAAAAACGGTCTCAGGGCACACCCGGCGGATGGGTTCCCTTTCTCAGCCACGTTACAGAGCACCCTGCTACATTACAGAGTGATACTTCACACCATGATGGGATGCTCCCCAGCCCTACTAATGCTAGGACGTGAAATCCTTCCCCTGAACCAACTACACCCCCCATCGGAGGCCATCCCGACAGAAAGAGCATCTATGGGGAGTTCCACAGTTGTTAGTTTCACAGTGGGGAAATTACAGGGCATCTACATGAGTGGTTGAGGCAGCCTCTGGTGCGGCGTCCAACCCTTTCACCATTCACACACACATTCATACCTGGGGTAACTTTAGAGTCTCCAATTAACCTAACTTGCATGTTTTTGGCGTGTGGGAGGAAACCGGAGAAATCCCGGAGTAAACTCACGCAGGCATGGGGAGAACATGCAAATTCCACACAGATCACTGTTGGTCAGGGGCTGGAATCAAACCCGGGGTCCCCTGGCCAAGGGTGAGTTGCTGTGCTGCCGCAATGCTGACTACTCAGCCACCGCGCTGCCAGATCCAGGTCTGGACTCTGACTGGGCCATTCCAAAACCTTAATCTTCTTCTGGTGAAGCCATTCTTTTGTTGATTTGGATGTGTGCTTTCGGTCATTGTCATGCTGAAAGATGAAGTTCCTCTTCATCTTCAGCTTTCTAGCAGAAGCCTGAAGGTTTTGTGCCAACACTGACTGGTATTTGGAACTGTTCATAATTCCCTCCACCTTGACCATGGCCCAAGTTCCAGTGGAAGAAAAACAGCCCCAAAGCATGATGCTGCCGCCACCACCATGCTTCACCATAGGGATGGTGTTCTTTTGGTGATGAGCAGTGTTGTGTTTGTGTCAAATATACTTTTTGGAATTATGGCCAAAAAGTTCCACCTTGGTTTCCTTGGACCGTAACACATTTTCCCACATGCATTTGGGAGATTTCAAATGTGTTTTTGCTAAATGTAGTCGGGCTTCTTCATAAGATAAGGCTTTCACCTTGCCACACTAGATGGGAGATTGTTGTCACATGTACTAAACAGCCAGTACTTGCCAAAAAGTTCTGCAGCACCTTCAGTGTTGCTGTCAGCCTCTTGGCAGCCTCCTTGACCAGTTTTCTCCCCATCTTTTCATCAATCAATCAAAGCTTTATTTATATAGCACTTGTAGCCCGAGAGTTGGACCAGGTTCAGAAGATTTAGATTTGACAGGAGCCCAGGGATTGAACAACCATAATGAACTCCTACATATGCTGGTGAAATATAAACTTTGTTCATTTAATCAAAAAAACAAATTTGTTCACAGCTGCTAAATATTTACAACTAAAATTGTGCGCACCTTAAGAAATAAAATTTTAAAAATATAATTGTTCAAATAAAAGTTTAACTGAATTCAAACCAGTCAATTCACAACACACCCAGGTCTTATTATTTTTCTAATTTCTACTGTCTCTTGTTCAGTGCACAGGGTTCTCTCAATTCCCATATGTGTTCAACCTTTCCAGTCCTCAATGTGGTGCAGTGCAGTTTGTCCTACCACACATCAATCACTCCAGTTCCAAGGTTCAGTTCCAATGGGCTGGGGTTCGCCATCCATTAAATGGAATTCTTCAAAACCTCAGTGGCTCTGTGGACTCTCCAGTCTGTCTCCAGGGGTCTGCAGAAACCAGGATCCTCCAACACGGACTGAGGACTCTCCAACATACACTGAGGAATCTTCGACGTGGACTCCCACTCAGTCTAGACAAACAAAAAAGCCTGACCTGAATGAATGAATGAATGAATTTATTTATTTCGGATAATACAGTACAGGTTAAAGAAACTGTATAATATAACAACAAGGTCAAATTAGACAAAGACTCCTTCTACTAAACAATTCCACGTGAGTTATCCGAAATGGGTGATGGCTGAAGCCGCAGCTTATATTGCCCACCCATATTCCATCCAAGAATTCAAAGAAAAAAAAGAGTAAACAAGACAAGAGTGATTACAATTTAGAACAAAGCTAAGACAAAGTGTGACTGAGAGAAAAAAAAAAAGAAAACTAAGCTAAGCTAAGTTAAGCAGTTACTATTCAAGACAAATCTAAGACAGAATGTCACAGAGAGAAAAAAAAAAAAAAAAACTAAGCTACAACACAACACAGGCTGGATATGTCAATCCTTATGTGAGTTTACATGTCGTCTTGTAAATATGTTTGGAGTATTTCTTCCTTTAGTTTTTGTTTAAATTGTCCAAGCGTTGTACATGATTTTAATTCAGGTCCATAATCGTTCCATAATCTGACTCCTTGCACTGAAATACAGTGTTGCTTGGTGGTTGTTCTCACTGTAGGCTTTTGAAATATACATGTTCCTCTGAAGTGATATCGTTTCTCCCTTGTTTGGAACAACTTTTGGATATTTGCGGGCAGTGATAAATTCTTCACTTTGAACATTATTATTGCGGTTTTAAAGTCAACCAGATCTTTCAACTTGAGAGTTTTTTGTTTAAGAAAAAGTGGGTTTGTTGGTTCCCTGTAAGCTGCTTTGTTTATTATTCTAATAGCTCTCTTTTGAAGCATAAAGAGTGGATATATGTTTGTTTTATATGTATTTCCCCATACTTCATTGCAATATGTCATGTATGGGAGTATTAATGAATGATACAAGGTGTATAGTGTGGGTTGATTCAGCAAATATTTCACTCTGTGTAATATTGCAATTGATTTGGAGACTTTACCTTTAATATAATTGATATGTGACTTCCAACACAGTTTGTTATCAATTATTACTCCAAGGAATTTGGTTTCAGATACCCTTTCAATCTCTACACCATTTACACTGAGTTTGGGTACTGGATTGTTGTGATGGTTGTTAAAGACTATAAATTTTGTCTTACTTAAATTGAGTGTTAATTTGTTTGAATCAAACCACAGTTTAAGCTTTCCTAATTCCTTCCCGAGTGTATCCAGAAGTTGTTCCAAATTGTTTCCACTGCATAGCAGATTAGTGTCATCGGCAAACAATATTAAGTCCATTTTTTCTGAGACTTTACATATATCGTTTATATACATATTGAATAATAATGGTCCCAAAACTGAACCCTGTGGGACTCCACAGGTGACCTTCAGCAACTCTGAGTTTTTGTTGCTAACACATACATACTGATATCTATTCTTTAAGTAACTACTTAACCAGGACAGTGCTACACCTCTAATACCAGAATTTTGTAGTTTCTTTAATAATAAATTATGATCTACTGTATCAAATGCTTTTTTAAGATCTAGGAATACTCCAATTGAATACTCTTTATTTTCAATGGCTGTTGATATTTTTTCTGTGAATTCCATTAGGGCATATGCAGTTGTCCTCTTGTGTCTGAACCCATATTGCTGCTCACATAATAAATCATTCTTCAGTATGAAGTTGTCAATTCTCTCATAGAATATTTTTTCAAGTATCTTGGAAAATTGTGGTAATAGTGAAATTGGTCTATAGTTTGAGAGTTCCCCTCTGTCGCCCATCTTGTATATCGGAATTACTTTAGCTATTTTCATTGCATTGGGAAATATACCTGATTGGAGAGACAGGTTACAGATATACGTCAGTGGTTTTACTATGCATTCGATAACAGTTTTGACTAGTAGCATGTCGATACCATCACAGTCAGTAGATGTTTTACTTTTGAACGATTTAACAATTTCAATGACCTCTCTTTCGTCTGTGTTCTTTATGAAGATGGAGTCTTTTACAGCAGTGTTATTGCATATTGTTTCACCTGTTGGCACCGTAGTGGGTATTTCTCGGGCCAGTTTAGGTCCAATGTTAACAAAAAAATTATTAAATTCATCTGCAGGTGAAGCGATATTCACACTCTGAGTCGTTTTATTATTTTTTGGAATATTAGTTGGGTAGCTTGTATTTCTGCTTTTATTTCCAAGGATACTGTTGAGTATTGTCCATGTATTTTTAATATTGTCTCTGTTTTTCTCCAGTTCTTTATTGTAATAGTCTCTTTTACTACATCTTATTATATATGTTAACTTATTTTTGTATGTTTTATACCGCTGCTCTGCTTCTTTTGTTCTTTTCTTTAGGAAAGCTTTATATAATGAATTTTTCTTTTTACACGCCTTTTGTAGTCCTTTGGTTAACCATGGCTTATTAGCAAATTTGTGTTTAAGCTTTTTTATTACTAATGGGCAGTTTTTTTCATAAAGAGTGGTTACAATGTTTATAAATGTGTCATAGGCTTCATTTACATCTGATACATAGACTTCTGTCCAGTCTTGCTTCAGCAAGTCCTCTTTAAGAGAACTGATTGCATTTGGTGATTTGTGTCTGAACGATTTTGAAGTTTTTTCTGCATTGGGCCCCGTGTGGCCATTGATAAGTGCAAAGGTTGGCAAGTGGTCACTTATATCATTTATCAATAATCCACTTTCTATTTTCTTATCGAAAACATTGACAAACAGGTTGTCAATAAGTGTAGCAGAGTGAACTGTGATTCTACTGGGATGTATTATTGTGGGATATAGACTCATGCTGTACATAGAGTTCATGAACTCTGTAACTACATTTTGTTGATGAGGATTCAGTAAGTCAATATTGAAATCTCCACAAATTGCTACCATTTTCTTACTAGTAATATTATTGTACAGCTCGACTAATTTATCTCTGAATGTCTCAATGCAAGTTCCCGGTGTTCTATATATGCAGCTTATGATTAGATTTTTTGTTTTGTCTAGGTCAATCTCAACAGTAACACATTCCAAAATCCCTGGTAGTGCTAAGGACATTTCATTTACAAGCTTACACCTGTACAGGTCATCAATATACAGTGCAACACCACCACCCTTTTTTTGAGTTCTGTTAATATAAAACATCTGGTATCCCTCTATTGCCATCAGGGGAGCCTGCTCTTTGTTAAGCCAAGTTTCAGAGACTGCAATAGCTGTGAATTTTCTGTCTAGCTGTTTTAAATAGTCCTGAATCTGTGGAAAGTTTTTGTTAAGACTTCTGCTATTGAAGTGTATTATTGATAGTTTACCATCTAATTGCATTTGACTTTTGAATTGTTTTTCAGTGTAATATTCACAGTGGTTATGAATATTGTTGAAAAAGTGGTTATCAGGATCAATATCATTCTCCATCTCTTGTGGTTTATGTTCAGCATAATGGTATGTTTTCAGAGTTTGAGTTTCCTCATTCTGTGTCAAATGACTTCCTCCAACTGGGGATAATTGATGTCTACTTGAGTCGGTCATAAGTTTTTGTTTGTTTTGGTTATTTTTATTAAAGTACTTTGGCATGGTGTATCAAAGAACTATTCTTATCGTGTGTATGAGTATGGATTATCATTGGCTCGTAATTTTCTAATCAGTGTTCATCTGTATTTATCTAAGTCAGTAGCATCTCTGATCATAATACTTTTTGCTTGCTCGGGTGATCCATTTAGTTTAATCCAAATTCTACAGTTTCTTGTCCAGGTTGCTTGTATCTTATCTTGTTTTTTTAGCATCCGTGCCTGTCGTGCTAATTCAGCGTTTTTTTTTGTCAGGTGTTCATTTATGTAAACTTGAGTTTCCTTTAGCTTTTTGGCCTGCCTCAGTATGTTATTCTTTACCCTTCTGTTCACAAAGCGCATCACAATTGATTTCTTTGTTTTGTTATCTTTCTTCGGTAGAGCATAACAGGCTGAGATTGCATTGGCTTCTACCTTAATGTCTTTATCATTAAGGAACTGAAGCACTTGATTTTCTAAGGACATTGACTCACTCATGGGTGCATCTTCACCACTCAGTCCTACTGTGGCATGGGCGTAGGACTGATATCTGATGTCTAGTCCACTTATAACTAGGTCATCAATACGAGAACCTTGTTCAAGATCCTCGACGCGTTGCTCCAAAAGACGCCCGTGTTGCTCCAGGTCCATAATTTTTTTGTCTTTTTCTTGAATTTTTAAATTTAGGGCTTGTACCTGTTCTATTAGGCCTATTATTTTGTCCTGTTGGTTAGTCAATTTGGCCAATTCATCTGACATAAAGCTCAGAGCTTTTTTGATTTCTTCCATTTCCTCTTTCTTTGGTGGCATCTTACTGACCTGTAGATAGAAGTAAACAGAGAATCCGGCTAGGCCTCAACTAGCCCGGCCGCTGCTGAACTCGCCGCAACAGCTCCTGCACAGCTCCTCCGCCAAGTAGCGCTGCTCAGCTCCGCAGATCACCCCTGTCATTCGCCACCGCCTGCCGCCGTCTGCCTGGCCGGTTATGCCGCACACCGCCGGCGCAGCCGAACTTCACCGATCATTATGACCTTGCACCTACGAGCAAGGTCATAATAGAATTGCACTTATGCCATTAACTGGCTATAAACATTACTGGTTACAGCATCAACCTATGTGTAATAACTTTTCACAAATCTCAGTTGTACAACTTTAAATCATAACATTATAATATTCCAATTCTTTTCTCTGCACATGTTTGGAAACCAAGTAATTAGTTTTTGAACTCATGGAAATAGTTTTCACACGTTCAGTGCATGAAAAATATCTATGTGCAGTTTTAACAATCACATTGCGAGCAAGACACATAATAACAGTATTTTAAACACTTCACAAATAAACAAAACACACTCACCCATCACTTACTTTTCTCAAACTAAGGACAGGTATCACTCTCAGACACCCAAAGTGCTTTTGATGAGTGCATGTTGGTTTCCATTGCACTAACTAGCTGAACGCTGCACTGCATCAACTAGCAAAGCAACACATAGTGGAACATGTGCGATTAGCATAGGAACAACAGGAAGTTGTCAGAGGTGGAAATGATCTAGTTGGCCAAAAAAAACTAACAAAATAAGTTTAAAAAAAAAGCATTCTTTCTCAATTTCAATTTCTGGTCATCAGCCCACATTTTATTATTAATTAGTTTTATTAATTTATTCTATTTAAATATTTATTAATACCCATCAACCTGTTAGTCATCATAGTTCAATTATTTATGTATTTATTCATCACTCCAATCATTTATTAATTTATTTATTAGCCATGATTTTACTGTGGGTTACACACTTTTCATATAAACAGATGAAACGCAAAGTGCTTCACACATTGAAATAAAACACAATTTACCCCCCCCTTCACACACACACACACACACACACACACATAGACACAAACACACACACACAAAGAAACTTTCACCAGAGTAAAACTTATAAGGCTTATGGCAGGCACTGAGGATCCAAGTGTGGAAGCACCATCACTAGGGAGCTATCAACAGCAGGGAAACTGCCAAGTCCACAGCTACAGCAACACCACCTTTACAACGGCTCAAGTCCAACCTGAGGGGTTGACGCTGCAGCGCATGACCCCCTCAGCCGGGTAGACCAGGGCAATCACAAGCCAGCGAACTGCAGCCAGAAAACAGGCACAGCCTTCACGGGATGGCCCTCCATGAGGAAACGCCGGAGCTTGGACAGGGTGACAAAAAGTCACTGGTAAATAATAAGACTAGACAGTTAAGATGACTAGAAAAATAAAATAACACCTAAATACAGTCACACATATATTTATAAATATTAATAATTCACAGTAAGATAGGTGATTGTGACATAAAATAGATTTAAAATCAGAAATTAAGAGAATTAAAATGGGAAACTAATCAAAAGCAAGGTTAAAATAGTAGATCTTGAGCCTGCTTTAAAAAACATGGACATTCTCGGCAGCCCTGTGTAGTGAAGGGGTTAACAACAGGGAGAGGTGTGATGATGCAGCCGGCTGGTGCCGTCATTATGCCAGCCTATATATGGGAGAGTCCGCCATTACAGGGCACTCTGGCCCTGGCGACTCGGTATGAAGACAGTATGTAATGCCATGTACATAGTTCTGCTATACAGCCCAGTTCCAGTGCAGTACCCTCGTTCATCTCTTTACTACCAAGTTTGTGGACATAACATTTGGCGACGGAGGATTAACCATGGAGGTGTGCGTAACACCGCTGCGGCCTTTCCTTGAGCTCCCAGGGGACCTGCCAGGTCCATGGCTACAATGGCTGGAGGCATTTGAGACTTATATTACAGCGTTCGGCATGGGAAAGTTGAATAAGGTGAGGACGCGAACGCTGCTTATCCACAACCTGGGCATAGAGGGCCAAAGGATTCTCCACACGCTCAGTGCAACAGACTCATGTGAGGAGGTAGTAGAGCTGCTAGCTAACTATTTTACCACGCCAGATAGCGTGATGGTAGGACAGATTCAATTTCGCCAGAGACGACAGAGAGTCGGTGAGCCAGTACAGTAGTTCGTCGCTGACCTGAGACTTGGCTAGTGTGTGCCTTTGGAAGATGAAATAGTGTGGGACCAACTGACTGAACACACATGTAATGCTGGGCTATGAGCTAGGTTGCTAATGGCGCCAAATGACTTGATGCTAGCTAAAGCGGTTGAGCTAGCGCTCCAATTGGAAGCAGCAGAGAAGTTAGCCACGGTGCTAAATGGGCACCAAACACAGAGTCTATCCAGACAGTCGACGCTAGCTAACGTGGTGGGCACGGAGAACGAAGAGTACAAGGCGTATGCAGTGAGCCGAAGGTCCACTCCGAGAGGCCCCGTCTGCAGGGATTGTGTGTCCCTGACACACCGGGATGGAGCACGAGTTTGGCCGGCAAGAGGAAAACAGTGCAACAAGTGTGGGTGCCTTAACCATTTTGCCAGAGTATGCCAGTCGTCAGCACTGTGGGACCCACCACACTTGCCGGCTAACAAGGACCATTCATTCAGTAAGCCCCAACATCAGTGGTTATTCGTACAGCATGGCTGAATTAGACGGAGTAGCTTTACCACTTCTGCTCGACATGGCGGCGGTGCGGTCAATGTTAAACTGGGGCACGATGAAAAGGTTTTTCCCCAACCACAAAATCAAGAGGAGCCCAGCACTGCTGTATGGATTTTGTCATGAATCGCCTCTCAGCGCAGGACGAAGACCCAAACGCTGGACTGTGAGTTGCAGGAATTTTAATAAAACACAAAAGTAACAAAAACACAAGAACTTACATACTTGGTAAAGATAGGATAGGATTTACTGCCAGGTTTGTGAACATAGCACCCTGATCTTCTCTGGCAGGCTGTTCCACAGACGTGGGCCATAGTAACGAACAGCCGCCTCACCATGGGCGCGTGTTCTGACAGTAGGAATAGTTAAAAGGGCAGTGCCAGAGGACCTCAGGGACCGCAGTGGCTCATATGCCAAAAGCAATTTTGATAAATAAGAAGGCCCAAGACCATGCAGAGATTTATAAACCAATAAAAGAACCTTAAAATCGATCCTGAAGGACATGGGGAGCCAATGCAGTGATTTTAAAACCAGCATGATGTAAGCCTGCCCTTTTCTCGTTAGAACATGTGCAACTGAATTTTGTAATAACTACAGATTGGAAATTATATTTTTGGGAAGACCAGACAGCAGGGCATTACAGTAATCAATACGACTGGGGATAAAAGCATACATCAGTATCTTTGTGTTTGCTCGAGAGAGAAGTGGGTGGACTCTGGCTATATTCTTTAGATGGTAAAATCTTATTTGTGTCATATTTTTAATCTGTGGAATAAAACCAAGCTCAGAGTCTAAAATGACTCCCAAATTCTTAACATACTTGGATAGGGTAAAGGACAGACTATGTAATTTGGGTAAAATTTTCTCTGAGCTTCAGGACCAATGACTAAAACTTCAGTTTTGTCCTGGTTGAGCTGAAGAAAGTTTGCTGCCATCCGTGACTTAAGGTCTAAAATACAGTTAAAAAGGGTATTAATTGGTTCCATGTCTTCAGGAGACACAGCAATATACAGCTGTGTGTCATCAGCATAACTATGGTAATTAACGGTGTGTCTCCTGATAACATCCTCCAGGAGCAGCATGTACAGATTAAAAAGTACTGGACCTAAAATTGAACCTTGGTGCACACCACAATTTATTTTGTAGAGTCTGGAAGAACATGTATCCATACTTACAAAAAAGTTCCTGTCTGTGAGGTAGGACTTGAACCAATTAAGAACAGTACCAGAGAGGCCAACCAGGTCCTTTAGTCTGGTTAAAAGATCTAAATTAATCTTCTGCAGGAGGGGTCTCACCACTGCTGTTTTAAAGGGAGCAGGGAAAACATTCGTCTGGAGAGAGTAATTCATTATGTTGAAAAATCCACAAAATATTTTTAAAAGTGATGTGATGTGGGAACGGGATCTAAAAGACAGGTTGTTGGATTTACTTGGGAGAAAACTCAACCGAGAGTTTCAGCATCAACCAGGGCAAAGCTCTCCAGCATTTTCTCAGATAAAAGCAAAGGTTCCACTGTACTAAAAACAGTATCTTGTGATAAAAGATTGGATCTAATAACATCTATTTTGCTTCTGAAATGGTCTGCAAAATCCTCATATAGTGAGTCTGTTGACATCCTGCTGGACTTCTTAAAATCAGGGTGATCAGGTGATCAACAGTGGAGAAAAGGATTCTGGGACTGTTTTTGTGAGTATTTATTATTTTGGAGAAGTGAGGGTTTCTGAGTTGTTTGACCGTGTTATTATATATTTTTAGTTGTTCATGTAGAATTTGGTAGTGAACAGTTAATTTTGTTTTTCTCCACCTTCTTTCTGCTGCTATGCATTTTCTTTTTTGCTGCTTTATATCTTCATTCCACCAGGGTGGAATGAAGGTCTTTACTGGTGCAACCAAGTCCAATGGTATTTTTAGTTTATGGTTAAAACTATCCGTAATAAACATGAAGCAGGTAGAATCTCAGCAGGAACATCACTTAAAACCCTGATAAAATTTGCAGCCGCTTCAGCAGTCAGATGGCGCTTCCTTACAGTTCTCACCAGGATCTCTCGCTGACCAAATAAAATTTAATCAATTTTGGAGGGACGTCCAGTTCTTGGTAATGTCACTGTTGTGCCATAGTTTCTCTTCTTGATAATGACTGTCTCCACTGTGTTCCATGGTATGTTTAATGTCTTGGAAATTCTTTTGTACCCTTCTCCTGACTGATACCTTTGAACAATGAGATCCCTCTGATGCTTTGGAAGATCTCTGCGGACCATAGCTTGTGCTGTAAGATGTGACTCCAAAAATGTCAGGAAAAGCCTACTAGAACAGCTGAACATAATTTGGGGTTAATCAGAGGCACTTTAAATGGTAGCAGGTGTTTGCTGACACCCATTTGACATGAGTTTGAATGTGATTGGTTAATTCTGAACACAGCCACATCCCCAGTTATAACAGGGTGTGTATATTCATGCAACCAGGTTATTGTAAGTTTTTTTATTTTTTTATTTTTCACCTAAAAGATTTCAGTTTGTTTTTCAGTTTGGTTGTACAGGTTATAGGTAATATTAATGGGGGGGGGGGGGTGTTGAAATGATTTATCTTGGTCTCGTTCTTTTACATCACAAAAACCTGGCATTTGAACAGAGGTGTGTAAACTTTTTAGATCCACTATATACAGTCATGTGAAAAAATAAGGATACCCTGTATAAGCCTGTGGTTTTTTTTTTAACATATTTGGGCATGTGGATATTTAATATCAATGTGAAAAATACTAGGAGATTCATGTAATACAACTAAACAATTAAAAATTAATTACAAACTTTTCAACTTTTCTATAAAATGTATTTCTAAACAAATAGTGAGGAACAAATTAGGACACCCCCCCCATCTTTTTTAGGATACTACCACATTCATTCCCACTTAAAATGGCTGAAATAAATGTTAAGAATGCAAATAAAAACAAAAACAAGGTTAGACATAGATAAGTGAACATTTCTTAATAAAGAACTGAATATTTAAAGGGGTGTCCTAATTTTCACAAACACACACACACACACACACACACACACACACACACACACACACACACACACACAGTATACGAGGGGAAGCTGAAAAGTTCATTGTGATTAAATTTGACCAAATGTGGTTTATTTTTCAACCGCAGGGATCCAAGCACTGCAACACCGATAGAACAAGTGTATGGACCAAAGGGGAGACTATGTTGAAAAATAAACCGCATCTGGCCAAATTTGACCACTAGGAACTTTTTAGCTCCCCCTTGTATATACCAAGACCCAATACAGGAAAATACAGATCATGAGCAGAGATTAGAAGAGACATGGGAAAGGTTAATACAAAAAAGTGAGAGGCTGTGCAATCATCTTCACTGAAAGTACCAACTGAAACAAATACATTACAATTAAGTTTTATTATTAGCATTACACTTATTTTAAGAATACACTTAAAATTTGTCTTCACAACATTCCACATTACTTATTATTATTTAAAACATTCTGTGGTGTTGGTGTTTGACACCTTATTGTGAAGTGCAGTGTAGTGGTGGGCACTCCCTGTCCCACCACTGCACCGCCCTATAAATAGCAGAGGGCATGCGGCCTGTTCGACCAGTGCCCTCTGCCTGGTGTCTGCCATGTGTCTGCTGTTATTACCAATGTTCAATAAAGCTGTGTTCGTCCAGCCATCTGGCCTCATCCTTTATAGAGGTATTTTACCATACATAACATTTGGCGAGGCAGGGTACACCCTGTACCCTGCTTCTCACCCAAAGATGCTGGGATAGGCTCCAGCTCCCCCTCGACCCGAAAAGGATTAAGTGGAAGAAGATGGATGGATGGATAACATTTGGTGATCAAGGATTAATTATTAGAGGCGTGTATTATACCACTTTGCCCCTTCCTCGAGCTCCCGGGCAAGCCGCCCATGCCGTGGCCAAGATGGTTTGAAGCTTTCCAGACCTACAGTACATCACCATGCTCGACCTGGGTAAACTCAACAAGTTAAGAGCATGTACGGTACTTGTTCACAACCTGGGGATTGAGGGCCAGCGTGTCCTGCACACACTTAGCGCTTCAGACACTTTTGAAGACATTGTTGAGCTGCTAGCAAGCCACTTTCATACCCCGGATAGCGTGACTGTCCAGAGGATTTGCTTTCAGCAGCGACATCAACTTGTGGGTGAGTCCATACATCAGTTTGTTGCCAATTTGAGGCATCTAGCTAGCGAGTGTTGTTTTGGGCCGCTGGAGGATGAATTGGCACATGACCAGTTTGAAGAGAACACAAGTAACGCTGCTATATGGGCTAGGCTACTCACGGCGCCAAATGACCTAACGCTAGCCAGGGCTGTCGAGCTAGCTCTCCAGCTGGAGGTCACAGACAAGCTCTAAACTGGCACCAGTCACAACAGCTACCGAAGCCTCTCGCCGTGGCAAATGTAGCAGACTCGAATAGCGAGGATAGCTTGGACGACGACACTATGGAAGCCAATGCTGCCAGCCGAAGGTCTGCCCAAGGAAACCCCCTTTTTAAGGGTTGCCGGTCCGCGATGCACCGAAATAAGGCTAAGGACTGCCCGGCTTGAGAGAAGCATTGTAGCAGATGTGGACGCTTGAACCATCATGCTAGAGTGTGCCATGTATCTGAGCCAGAGAGCCCATGAAAGAAATCACTCCGCCCACCTCTGACAACCATTCATACGGTGTCCCCCAGTACAAACGGGTATACATTTTGCACAGTGGAACTAGACGGTGTGGAGGTACCGCTGCTGCTCAACATGGGGGTGGAGGGGTCATTGCTGAATTGGGCCACAGTGAGGAAGTTTTTCCCCCACTACAGAGTAAGAGGTAACCCACACCGCTTTGTGGTTATGGAGGTGGCAGGCTGTGCACGGTTGGGACTTTGGAGTTAACAGTTCGGTTTAAGTCTGCAACGATGGTTGACTTCATGTTCCACGTGACGGCTCGAGGCGACAACATTATGGGCTGTGACTTGTTCTACGGACTGGGTTTCGCCATTAAAGACGATGCTGTGGAAGAATGGTTGGGTTGTGGCCAGTGAAACCCTCCGGCTCTGGAGGCCGACGAGGACGTTGTATGGGACGGAGAGCTAACGGACACCACAGCGGTCAAGCAGGACCAGTCTCACTCAGGTTTGGTGCAGAAGGGTCTCAGTGCCAGCACTCAGGAAATGGTAGAGGGGGGTACCAAGCATAGCAGTGAGGCACCTGTGCTGGCGAGTGACACCAATGTTCTAGTCCCAGACTCCTCCAGAGCTTGGCTGCAGAGGGATGGAGGATCTGCAGCTACGATGGTGGCTGTTACAATGGCTTCAGAAGAAGATGGTGCGAGACCGACAAGCACAGGAAAACGGCGTGCTCAGCAGCACCATGTCAGGCTGAGCCGAGCCCCTCTTAGGGTTATGGGCTTGGTTCGGGTTCGAGGAGAGGAGCGTCGATGGCAAAGATGGGCCAGACGACAGCCAGCATAACACCAGGAGTACTTGCGCATAGTGGCTAAACTGGGCACAGCATACTTCCAGCTGTCTGATGGCTTGGCAAGGCATGCCAATCAGCTTCGGCATGTCCGGGAAGAAGCTTCTGTTGATGGGGCTGGACAAGAACGGGTTTCGGTGGTGATGAGGAGAGGCGCTTTCATCCGGGAGATCAGCCATTATCCCGGGGGCCAACTGCTTCCAGGGGCGCGCTTGCTGAGTGGCTGCCCTGGGCTCCCCCATGCCGGTTCTGCTCCTCCTGCCCAAGGAACAGTGCTGTAAATTTTGTGTTAATAGTTCTCATGCTCTCATGTTTATGTATGTTGTAAAATGAGATTGTTTTGTATGTTTTAATTAGTTTAGGAACACGGCAATGATTTTAGTTTATTAATGGACTTTTCTTTTAGTTTATCAGATGGCAGAATAATCCACCGTGCCATGTGGGCAGGTTGGTAGTCCACCCATCTGCTCTATTTTAGGTTTTGTTGTAGGCCATTTAGATTAATCAGCTTTCGTTTTGTGAGTGCGTGGTTCGGATCCCAAATTGGGGAGGGTTTGAATTGAGTGTGTGGCTTTGGACTTTTCAAAGGAAGGGAGGGATGGTGTTGGTGTTTGACACCTTATTGTGAAGTGCGGTGTAGTGGTGGCCACTTCCTTTTCCGCCACTGCACTGCCCAATAAATACCAGAGGCCATCCATGATGTGGCCTCTTCGACCAGCACCCTCTGCCTGGTGTCTACCATGAGTCTGCTGTTATTACCTATGATCAACAAAGCTGTGATCGTCCAGCCATCTGGCCTCATCCTTTATAGAGCTATTTTACCATACATAACACATTCCAGCTTACTCTATATGATAGCAATACATACAACAAACCATTATTTGGATATCCCATTTTCACAATGCTGCAAGAGCTATCAACAGGACTATATCCAGTACCAATATGGTATTTAATTTGCCATCAAAATGTTAGCCATGAGCACTCTAGTCTATGTACAGTGGCGTGAAAAAGTGGTTTCTTTTTTTTTTTTGTATGTCACACTTAAATGTTTCAGATCATTAAACAAATTTCAATATTAGACAAAGATTACACAAATAAACACAAAATGCAGTTTTTAAATGAAGGTGTTTATTATTAAGGGAAAACAAAAATCCAAACCTACATGGTCCTGTGTGGAAAAAGTGATTGTCCCCTAACCCTTATAACTGGTTGGGCCACCCTTAGCAGCAACAACTGCAATCAAGTGTTTGCGAATACTGGCAATGAGTCTTTTACAGCACTGTGGAGAAATTTTGGCCCACTCATCTTTGCAGAATTGTTGTAATTAAGCTACACTGGAGGGTTTTTGAGCATGAACCACCTTTTTGAGGTCATGCCACAGCACCTCAACCAGATTCAGGTCAGGACTTTGACAAGGCCACTCCACAGTCTCCATTTTTAAGAGGTGGGCTTGCTGGTGCGTTTTGGATGATTGTCCTGCTGTAGAACCCAAGTGCACTTCAGCTTGAGGTCACGAACAGATAGCCGGGCATTCTGCTTCAGAATTTTTTGGTTGACAGCATAATTCATGGTTCCATTTACAACAGCAAGTCTTCCATGTCTTGAAGCAACAAAACAGCCCCAGACCATCACACTACCACCACCATATTTTACTGTTGCTATGATGTTCCTTTTCTGAAATGCTGTGCTACTTTTACGCCGAATGTATGGGGACACACAACTTCTAAAAAGTTCATTTTTTTTTCTTGTCAGTCCACAGAGCATTTTCCCAAAAGTCTTGGGGATCATCAAGATGTTTTCTGGCAAAACTGAGACAAGCCTTTATGTTCTTTTTGCTCAGCAGTGGTTTTTGTCCTGGAACTCTGCCATGGAGGCCATTTTTGCCCAGTCTCTTTTTTTATGGTGGAGTCATGAACACTGACCTTAACTGAGGCAAGTGAGGCCTGCAGTTCTTTGAATGTTGTTGTGGGGTCTTTTGTGACCTCTTGGATGAGTCACCGTTGTGCTCTTGGGGTAATTTTGGTCAGACGGACACTCCTGGGAAGGTTCGCCACTGTTCCATGTTTTTGCAATTTATGGATAATGGCTCTCACTGTTGTTCACTGGAGTCCCACAGCTTTAGAAATGGCTTTATAGCCTTTTCCATACTGATAGATCTCAGTTACTTTGTTTCTCATTTGTTCCTGAATTTCTTTGGATTGCAGCATGATGTCTAGCTTTTGAGGATCTTTTGGTTTACTTCACTTTGTCAGGCAGGTTCTATTTAAGTGATTTCTTGATTGAGAATAGGTGTGGCAGTAAATCAGGCCTGGGTGCAGCTAGAGAATTTTTTTTAAATTATTTATTTATTGATTGATTTATTTGAACATCAAGACAAAAAAATAAAAACAAAGAATCACCCCCCCCCCAAAAAAAATAAATATAACAAAAAAATCCTTTTTCAAAAGGAGTGGGAAAAAACCAACACTTACATAGTCCCACTCCTTCTCCATACCCAATAAATTATAATTGTTCTAGTCATTATCCACACCATAATTACATTAATTATACAATACCATAATATATAATGCATCTTATAATTAAATTATGCAGTAGAAATAATACAACATGTCATGTACGCCTCTCTGAGGTGCTGAGAAGACAGATCCGAACACAGGGTGTATTGAAGATATTTATTGCAAAAAACAACATAAACATCAAAAAGTGCCCACAGAACAAAAATTCTAGACGACAATAACTTACAGAGTGGAGCCTCTGAGCAGGGAAGTGCTCAGAAGACAAAACTTCAGAGGCTGGATCACAATAATGGTGAGAAGGGAATCAGTTTAACCGCACAACAAAGAGAAAACGCAGACCTTAAATACACAGCAATAATTGGGGAATGATGAGCAGCAGGTGTAGCCAGGAGCAGGCAGAGACCTAATTCCAAGATCTCTCACAGCTGAGGTAATCTGGGGAAACAGGCTGTGAGAGGAAGGTGCGTCTGGGAACAGTAAAAATAATGGCCATCACAGAGGAAGGAAAAACAGTCTCAAAGTACATGAATAGACAACATAATAACAATATTGAAACACACATAATAGAACGATAAATTATCAGGAACCAAAACACAAAAAAACACCACAAAACTTGGAGAAAATACAGGATAAATGCATAAATAAACTGAGAAACTGAGCCCGGTAGTACACATGCTCAGTCCTGTGACAGAGCCCCCTCCTTTAAGGGGTGGACCCCAGACACCCCAATGTAACACCAAAGGAGCCCCCCCCCCCCTCCCAAGAAAGGTACAGTGAAAAACAAATCAGGGTGGGAGGAGGGGGAAATGGGTGCGGAGGGAGGAAAACTACAAGGCACGCTCAGGACCCACACCTGCAAACACAGAATTCCCACCCACCCACCCACCCAGGGAGTTTAGGAGTTCAGGGGGCTGACCAGAGTCCCAGGACTGGCAGCCGGCTAAGTGGAACAAGTCGGGAGGTCTACCAAGGTCCCAGACCAACCAGATGGCCAAGTGGTACGAATCAGGGAGCCTCCTGGAAGATAGGGACCACCCGACCCGGCGGCTCAGTCATTCCGGCGGCCAGCCCGGGAGGCAGCTCCCCCACTGGGAGGCCCAATACTGGGGAGGAGAGCCGAGGAGGGGAAAACATGACGTCGTCAGCCAGTGCAGGAAGGGGGACCACAATGGCATCTGACAAAGGGAGAAGGGGGAATACAACGGCGTCTGGCTGAATAGGGGGAAGGACCTTGATGCGTCCAGTGGTCTCAGACCATGGGGGTCCCGGTCTGTGACATTGTAGCACCCGCGGTGGCTCCAGGCTGGAGCTCTGCAGCACCCGTGGTGGCTCCAGGCTGGAGCTCTACAATACCCATGGTGGCTCCGGGCTGGAGCTCTGCAACATCCGCGGTGGACCCCGGCTGAGCCAACGTGCCATGGTGGACCCTGGGTTGGGGGGTAACGTCCAGGATGACCCATAACGGAACGCAGCACCCATGTGGGCTCCAAGCTGGGGAACAGCACCCATGATGGTCCCTGGATGGGATGCAGCACCCACGGAGACCTGGACGGCAGCAGGGGAACTCAGACGACGGCCTCCGGCAGGGGATGAGCTACACCTACGATGACCTCCAGCGACAAGCCTGGAACCACGGAGACCTCAGGTGGTTCTGGATCATCTCCAGTGACCCTGGGAGGAAGCTCAGACAAAACGCATGGAGAAACAGGGTCAAGGTCACTGGCAGCAGCAGAGCCCGGTGAGGCGAGCTCAGACGCAGCGGGCGGCTGCACCCGGCTCCCCTCACTGAGAGCCAGGCAAGTTCTCTCCAAAACTGATATAAGAAAAACAAAGGAGAGCACTTGCCTGAGCTCGAGCTCCACCGCCATCCAGGACTCCGTCGATCCGGGCGATGATGCTGCTTTGGGCTCGGCCCTCTGGAGGTCCAGCTCAGGTGTTAACTCTGCTACGGCGGCCCCGTCAGCAGGCATGATGGTGGTTGCAGTCCTCGTGTCCTGAGGTGAAGTTACCAACGCTGGTGATTCCGTTGGCGTAGCAGCTGGGGTACTGCTCTCCACTGGCACTGGAGTAGGGTCTTCCAGGGCCACAGGCTCCTCCATCGTCTGGTGGCACAGGTCAGAGGCCAGCAGACGCGCAGGAATTTCAGGAGGAGACATGGAAAGGGTAGATAGGATTTAATTATTGCAGCAGGAGGAGAGAGCTCAGGGGACTGCATAACCTGAGTCTCTCCCCCGGGAATCAGACAAGGCATATCATCGTAAGTTGGAATACAGCTACAGTGGGGCAAAAAAGTATTTAGTCAGCCACCAACTGTGCAAGTTCTCCCACTTAAAAGATGAGAGAGGTCTCCAATTTTCATCATAGGTATACCTCAACTATGAGAGACAAAATTAGAAAAAAAAAATCCAGAAAATCACATTGAAGGATTTTTAATGAATTAATTGGTAAATTCCTTGGTAAAATAATTATTTGGTCACCTACAAACAAGCAAGATTTCTGGCTCTCACAGACCTGTAACTTCTTCTTTAAGAGGCTCCTCTGTCCTCCACTCGTTACCTGTATTAATAGCACCTGTTTGAACTTGTTATCAGTATAAAAGACACCTGTCCACAACCTCAAACAGTCAGACTCCAATCTCCACTATGGCCAAGACCAAAGAGCTGTCAAAGGACATCAGAAACAAAATTGTAGACCTGCACCAGGCTGGGAAGACTGAATCTGCAATAGGTAAGCAGCTTGGTGTGAAGAAATCAACTGTGGGAGCAATTATTAGAAAATGGAAGACATACAAGACCACTGATAAGCTCCCTCGATCTGGGGCTCCACGCAAGATCTCACCCCGTGGGGTCAAAATGATCACGAGAACGGTGAGCAAAAATCCCAGAACCACATGGGGGGACCTAGTGAATGACTTGCAGAGAGCTGGGACCAAAGTAACAAAGGCTACCATCAGTAACACACTACGCTGCCAGGGACTCAAATCCTGCAGTGTCAGACGTGTCCCCCTGCTTAAGCCAGTACATGTCCAGGCCCGCCTGAAGTTTGCTAGAGAGCATTTGGATGATCCTGAAGAGGATTGGTAGAATGTCATATGGTCAGATGAAACCAAAATAGAACTTTTTGGTAAAAACTCAACTTGTCGTGTTTGGAGGAGAAAGAATGCTGAGTTGCATACAAAGAATACCATACCTACTGTGAAGCATGGGGGTGGAAACATCAAGCTTTGGGGCTGTTTTTCTGCAAAGGGACCAGGACGACTGATCCGTGTAAAGGAAAGAATGAATGGGGCCATGTATTGTGAGATTTTGAGTGAAAACCTCCTTCCATCAGCAAGGGCATTGAAGATGAAACATGGCTGAGTCTTTCAGCATGACAATGATCCCAAACACACCGCCCAGGCAACGAAGGAGTGGCTTCGTAAGAAGCATTTCAAGGTCCTGGAGTGGCCTAGCCAGTCTCCAGATCTCAACCCCATAGAAAATCTTTGGAGGGAGTTGAAAGTCCGTGTTGCCCAGTGACAGCCCCAAAACATCACTGCTCTAGTGGAGATCTGCATGGAGGAATGGGCCAAAATACCAGCAACAGTGTGTGAAAACCTTGTGAAGACTTACAGAAAACGTTTGACCTCTGTCATTGCCAACAAAGGGTATATAACAAAGTATTGAGATGAACTTTTGTTATTGACCAAATACTTATTTTCCACCATAATTTGCAAATAAATTCATTAAAAATCCGACAATGTGATTTTCTGGATTTTGTTTTTCCTCATTTTGTCTCTCATAGTTGAGGTATACCTATGATGAAAACTGGAGGCCTCTCTCATCTTTGAAGTGGGAGAACTTGCACAATTGGTGGCTGACTAAATACTTTTTTGCCCCACTGTAGAAGGTTTCTGGTTCGAATCCCCAGGCTGGCACGGGTTGGAACCTTTCTGTGTGGAGTTTGCATGTTCTCCCTGTGCTGCGTGGGTTTACTCCGGGGGCTCCGGTTTCCTCCCACAATCCAAAGACATACATGTTAGGTTAATTGGCTGTTCTAAATTGTCCCTAGATATCTGTTTCCTATAGGCCCTTAGAATTGAGGATTAGTACTAGTGAAAGCGCTTTGAGTGGTCTTTGTGACTAGAAAAGCGCTATATAAGTGCAGGTTAGTTAGTTAGTTAGTTAGTTAGTTAGTTAGTTAGTTAGTTAGAATGAAATGACACTTGCCTGTCTTCCCGGATCTTGATGTTCTCTGCTGCAATAGACAGGCAGTAATCCCTCTCCGTGTCGATGATGAACCAATGCCCCCAGTGGATTCTGGAGAAACCGTCCCAGAAGACATGGAAATGGGCGTAGCGGGGGGAACCCTGGAAGAACTCTCGGCAGCTGATGAGGGCACAGAAGTTAAGCAAGAGACAGCGGCTACAAGCCCAGGGAAAGCTGGAGATTCAGCTGGAGAAGAGAAGAGGGAGGTCTGCACTGCTGAGGAGGGCTTCTGCTTCAGTGTAGGAGAGGTGGCTGATGGAGAGGCTGGGTTTTCCCTCCGGTGATCTGGCGCGGGATGGCGGCGCAGTCGTGGAGGTGGAAGGACAGGAACGGGCGCTGGAGAATGGTGAGGATTTGTGGCAACAGAGTCCCAAGAGTGCCTCCCCTTCAACGCGCGCCCAGGCTTCTCCGGGGATTTCCTCACCAATCCATCGTTCTCGCGTTGGAGCGCTGCCACCAGAGAAATCCTCTCTCTTCACTCAGCATGCTGCAGCTGAGGACACCGACGAACTGCTGCCTCTGTGAGTTCCAAGTACCACAATGCGTCTTGCAGGGTGGAATATGTGAGTGCCGTGAAGATTAGCCCTTCAGTCTCCATAAGCGCAAGGCAACAGTCCTACCCCAGACGCATCGGGTAGCTCAATGTACTTGCTGCGTCCATAATGAGCTCCACTGGTCAGGTGAGTGAAAAAGAAAAAAAAAAGGGAAAAGGGCACCAACACACCCGGTGGATCTTTTACACTGGCGGTTAAACTCTGTCATGTCATGTGTCTCCGAGGAGCAGTGAGGACAGATCCAAACGCAGGGTGTGTTGAAGATATTTATTGCAAAAAACAACATAAACATCAAAAAGTGCCCACAGAACAAAAATGCTAGACAACAATAACAGAGTGGAGCCTCTGAGCAGGGAAGTGCTCAGAAGGAGACAAAACTTCAGAGGCTGGATCACAATAATGGTGAGAAGGGAATCAGTTTAACCGCACAACAAAGAGAAAACGCAGAGCTTAAATACACAGCAATAATTGGGGAATGATGAGCAGCAGGTGTAGCCAGGAGCGGGCAGAGACCTAATTCCAAGATCTCTCACAGCTGAGGTAATCTGGGGAAACAGGCTGTGAGAGGAAGGTGCGTCTGGGAACAGTAGAAATAATGGCCTTGTCACAGAGGAAGGAAAAATAGTCGCAAAGTACATGAATAGGCAACATAATAACAATTTTGAAACATACTTAATAGAATGATAAATTATCAGGAACCGAAACACAAAATGACACCACAAAGCTTGGAGAAAATACAGGATAAATACATAAATAAATTGAGAAACTGAGCCTAGTAGAACCCGTGCTCAGTCCTGTGAAACAGCAATGGTAGTTTATAGTGACAATAATACCAACATCTAATAATAATTGTAATAATAATAAGTAAATACTCTGGTATGTTTAACCCCTTGCACTCTGGTCAATTTCCCTAAAAACGCCAAAAAATAACGTACCCAAAGTAAATCAAAAGCTGTTCTTCAACCCTTTGCAGCATCCTCATGGGGTTGGTCTCATTTAAAAGAAAACACTTTGAATTTTTTGGCAAAATAGTCATAATCTCTCTAAGTGCTCCTGCCACTGAGTAACAGTCATCTAAACATACTAAACTTGAAGAAAATAAATTTCGCCTGGGTGTTTTTTTGGATACAAATGCCTGCAAATAACACACAGCTGTCAGATACTGGCTGGAAAATGCAACAGAAATGTAGAACCAAGTGTTATCCAGCTGAGGTCAAAATTTTGTAACAATACCACAAAAAATGAATATATTACACAGCTTTTTTCTTAGGTTGTTCCCAGGCGTTTTTGAACTGTGCCAAATTGTGCCAAATGGCACAGTTTGGAAAAACGTCTGTAACTTTTGAATGATTCAATATAGAAGCTTCATCTTGGGCTCTAATGAAAGGTGAAGGGCTGTGTGTGTGTGTGTGTGTGTGGGGGGGGGGGGGTTATTTATTCATTCATGAATGAATGAATGAACAAACAAGCCCCCACACACAACGAAGCATGCCACGTAAAAAATGTGTGGCTTTTTTTACAAGAAAAAATAACCTACAGTGCAATAAAAATTATACTAAAATATCTGTAATGTAAAAGATAACAACTCCCACCGCCCCCCGCTACAGAGGACGGACATCGCCCATCGCTACATGACGGAAAGCGGGGACGGTGCGCCGCGGTCTACTATGCACAGTTGTACTAAAATATCTGCAATAATATCTGCAATCCGCTACAGAAGAGTAGCGGGGGGGGGGGCGTTCACGGTCCGGACGCGGCGCACGGACCGTGTCCAGTCCGTGCGCCGTCCGGACCAGACCGGAGCAGTCCGGGTCCGTCATGTTGCGATAACGCACAGTTGTAATTTACCGATCGGTCAAAAGTCATTTTGATTACAATTTTTCCTCATTGTCAGACGAACATGACGCTGGTCCGCTTGTTACGGACTTGTGGTTCTGGTCACGCGACCCGGTCAAACCATAATTCCATTATTGCGGTTTTGCGCTTCCATGATTGTGGTTTTGGTGAACGATTTTTCAAAACAAATAAGAACAGTAGTAAGAAAAAAAGACTGGCGAACGTGTGTGTGTCACTCAGCAGCTAAAACAAAACAGATTTTGCAAGGGAGGCACGCTTTCGAACTTCTGTGCTTCAATTGGCTGGCTGTATTCGCAGCCGTTGGTAGGCGGGTCCTTCTTGCTAGGTTTTCATTCATTGGTTCTTCAAGGTTTCAGAAACCCAATTCAAGGCTCTTATTAGTCAAATGAGAGGTCAGTCACATCTAAACCAATCAAAGCACTCCTTTGGCTTTCTGTTCGCGGCTGTGTCTGTAGTGGAAGAATGGAAATGCAGCTTTTTTTTTAATTTCAGTGCGCACTAGGACGCACAGTGTGACGTGACTGTCACAGAGACGTGACTGTCCGGGGCACACCGGAGTGCAAGAGGTTGATATAATTATAGACAATATTATCATCATCATAATCACCATATATACCACGATATACCTCCACATGGTTTACAGTACCTACGTGCAATAAGTAACCATATAATTGTAACCATAATAATAGGTGGCCATATAGTAGTTACAATAACAATAATAATAATAATAATAATAATAATAATAATAATAGTACCACCTGGCCTATATAATACTTTAAATAATTCCATCCTAAACAACAATCATTTACTATAATGCTGTTGTGATATTCTAGTATAATGATGTTGATAATAATAGTACTTAGTATATATATTCAACAATAACAATAACGATCTTTCTTCATTAAAGACACATTGTAATATTACTGTCCTTTATTTTTACATTGTTCAGAAACCATTTCTTTATGCTGTATGTTGATTTAAATATATGGATGTCTAGACATTGCCTGTGTTTCTCCCCCAACCCATTCCACAGTTTTACCACACACACACACACACACACACACACACACACACACACACACACACAAAAAACAAAAAACTTTTCCTGGTAGATCTTTCTAGGTGCATTTTAAATTTTGTGTTCCCTGTAAATTGTATCTCCCTTCTCTCTGACTAAAAAAAAATTGTATATTGTGTGGCAAAAAGTTTTTTCTGACTTTAAACATTAACTGTGCTGTGTCATAATCAACCAGATCCTGTAATTTCAATAATTTTGAATTGAAAAACAATAAATTAGTATGTTCAAGATATCCGACTTTGTGTATAACACAGACTGCCCTTTTTTTGTAATATTAGCAATGAATTGTGTACTTTTATAATTGTTACCCCAGACCTCTATACAATAGGTCAAGTATGGAAGTACTAATGAGCAATACAAGATATGAAGCAATTTGTAATCTAGGACCTGCTTAATTTTATTTATAATTGCAATATTTTTTGCCACTTTGTTTTGTATGTACCTGATGTGTGGCTTCCAACTAATTTTATCATCTAGTATTACACCCCAAAATTTGATCTCCTTAACATTTTCAGTAATTACATTATGTACATGAATATGCATATCTTTTTTATTTTTACAATTACCAAATATCATTACCTTAGTTTTATCTATATTTAGTGATAATTTATTATTATCCATCCATTTTTTTAGCTTATTTAATTCATTATTTAGAGTATGAATTAGTTCCTTATAATTATTTCCACAATAAAATATATTAGTATCATCAGCAAATAATATTATTTTCAATAATTTAGAAACTTGGAATATCTCATTTATATATTTATTTCCTCTGCCAGGAGGTTATGTTTTTGCCGGGGTTTGTCTGTCTGTTTGTCTGTTTGTCTGTTTGTCTGTTGGTTAGCAAGATAACTCAAAAACTTTTGGACAGATTTCGATGAAACTTTCAGGCGTTGTTGGAAATGGTACAAGGAAGAACTGATTAAATTTTGGGGATGATCCCGATCACCGTCCACAAGAAAACTGCCATTACCGAAAATGCCATTTTCGTGAATAACTACTGAACCACTGACCCTATTATTGTTAATCCAATTGCTAGTCATATGTTTTCATGGTCAAGGAATCTGAAAATGTACACACAAACACTGTATGGGCGGAAGTGTGGCCGCCATTACAGAAAATGTCATTTTCGTGAATAAGTACTGAACCACTAATCCTATCATTGTCAATCCAATTGCTAGTCATATGTTTTCGTGGTCAAGGAATCTGAAAACGTACACACAAACACTGTATGGGCGGAAGTGTGACCGCCATTACCAAAAATGCCATTTTCGTGAATAACCACTGAACCACTAATCCTATCATTGTCAATCCAATTGCTAGTCATATGTTTTCGTGGTCAAGGAATCTGAAAACGTACACACAAACACTGTATGGGCAGAAGTGTGGCCGCCATTACGGAAAATGTCATTTTCGTGAATAAGTACTGAACCACTAATCCTATCATTGTCAATCCAATTGCTAGTCATATGTTTTCGTGGTCACAGAATCTGAAAACGTACACACAAACACTGTATGGGGGGAACTGTGGCCGTCATTACCAAAAATGCCATTTTCGTGAATAACCACTGAACCACTAATCCTATCATTGTCAATCCAATTGCTAGTCATATGTTTTCGTGGTCAAGGAATCTGAAAACGTACACACAAACACTGTATGGGCGGAAGTGTGGCCGCCATTACGGAAAATGTCATTTTCGTGAATAACTACTGAACCACTAATCCTATCATTGACAATCCAATTGCTAGTCATATGTTTTCATGGTCATGGAATCTGAAAACGTACACACAAACACTGTATGGGGGAAACTGTGGCGCTTGGTGGAGGTCTGCGCTCTCCGAGTGCTTTTCTAGTTGTTAAATAATTTGAGGCCCAATACGGACCCCTGGCAGACCCCACAGGCAGTCCCCATACATTCAATTCAATTCAATTCAACTTTATTTATATAGCGCCATTTCACAACAACAGTCATCGCTTAGCACTATCAACTGTAGGGGGGAACCCCCACAGTTGCAGAAAGACCCCAGCAATCAGGCGATCCCCTGTGAGCAAGCACTTGGCGACGGTGGAGAGGAAAAACTCCCTTTTAACAGGAAGAAACCTCCAGCAGACCCAGGCTCAGGGAGGGACAGTCATCTGCTGCGACTGGCTGGGGGGTGAGGGGACAGAGAAGATGAAAAGAACAGACATGTAGAGAGCAAACAGCACGATGGGGACTCAATCTATGGGAGAGAACAAACATGTTAATGACCAGCAAAAAAAAAAAAAAATATTTCATTGAGAGTGAAGAAAGGAGTGAGGCCCAGTGCATTATTGGAGGTCCCCCGGCTGACTAAACCTATTAGCAGCATAACTAAGGGAGGGTTCAGAGACACATGATCCCACCCTAATTGTAGGCTATATCAAAAAGGTAGGCCAGAACCGGAGAGATATGATCTCTCTTTCTAGTACCTGTTAAAACTCTTGCTGCAGCATTTTGGATCAGCTGAAGACTTTTTAAAGATGTTTTAGGACAGCCTGATAATAAAGAATTACAATAATCTAATCTTGAGCTAACAAAGGCGTGGATCAGTTTCTCAGCATCACTCTGAGACAAGATTCTCCTAATCTTGGCAATATTACGCAAATGATAGAAGGCAGTCTTAGAAACAAATTTAATATGTGAATTGAAGGACAGATCTTGATCAAAAATAATTCCAAGGTTCCTCACAGAGCTATTAAGAGAAAGAGTAGCCGCATCCAAACTGAAAGTTTTATTTGGAAAGGTATTTCTAAGGTTTTTTGGACCAACAAGAATGACTTCAGTCTTATCTGAATTTAATAGCAGGAAATAACAAGTCATCCAAGCTTTGATTTCCTTAAGACAGGCTTCTAACTTGGCTAATTGATTACTATCATCTGGCTTCATTGAAAGGTATAATTGTGTGTCATCAGCATAACAATGAAAATGTATACAGTGCTTTCTAATAATGTTGCCTAACGGAAGCATATACAAACTAAAAAGAGTAAGGCCTAGCACAGATCCCTGTGGAACTCCATGACTAAGCTTTGAGTTGAAAGAAAACTCATTATTTACATGAACAAACTGGAACCTATCAGATAAATAAGATCTAAACCACTGCAAGGAAGTTCCATTAAGTCCAACATAGTGTTCTAATCTATCAAGTAGAATATTATGGATGCCCGCATCCTCCAATCCTCTGGGCTGCACGGTGGTGCAGTGGTTAGCACTGCGGCAGCACAGTTTACCCTTGGCCGGGGGATCGTGGGATCGATCCCAGCCCCCGACCAACAGTGATCTGTGTGGAGTTTGCATGTTCTCCCCGTGTTTGCGTGGGTTTACTCCGGGATTTCTCCGGTTTCCTCCCACATGCCAAAAACATGCAGGTTAGGTTAACTGGAGACTCTAAAGTGGCCCTGGGTGTGAGTGTGTGTGTGAATGGTTAAGGGGTAGCGCCGTATCGTGGCTGCTTCATCCATCCAGGTGGTGGATGACCCTCAATTTCCCCTCTGGGGATCAATAAAGTATACTAAATCTAAAAAAAAAAAAAAAATTATGATTGATAGTATCAAAAGCTGCACTAAGGTCTAAAAGGACAAGTACAGAAACCAGTCCATTATCAGATGCGATGAGGAGTTTGTTAGTGACCTTCGCTAAGGCTGTTTCAGTACTATGATGGATTCTAAACCCAGATTGAAACTCTTCAAGTAAACCATTTCCCTGCAGGTGGTCAAATAATTGCGTAGCAACAACTCTTTCTAAAATTTTTGAAATGAAAGGGAGATTAGAGATTGGTCTATAGTTAGCTAAAGCTCCTGGATCTAGCGTTGGCTTTTTGAGTAAGGGTTTAATTACAGCCGTTTTAAAAGCCTGCGGTACATGGCCTAAAGTGAATGAAGAATTGATTATATGAAGAATAAAGCTACCAATAAGTGGGAAGACTTCTTTAAATAACCTGGTAGGAATAGGGTCCAAAAGACAAGTTGAAGGTTTGGATGAGGAAACTATTTTGTCTAACTCATAAAGGTCGATTGGAGTAAACTCATCAAGACAGACATCAATTGAAGGAGTTGTAGTAGTTACAGTATTTAAGTTAACTGTGGGAAGAATCTGATTGATTTTATCTCTGATGGATGAAATTTTATTATTGAAAAAGTTCATAAAGTTCTGACTAGTAAGCTCTAAGGGAATGCTAGGATTGACAGAGTCCTGACGCTTTGTCAACCTGGCTACAGTGCTGAAAAGAAACCTGGGATTATTCTTGTTCTCTTCTATTAATGCAGAATAATAACTCGTTCTAGCTTTTCTAAGAGATTTTTTTTATAAATTAAAAGATGATTTCTCCAAGCTAAATAGATTTCATCTAAATTAGTGGAGCGCCATTTTCTTTCTAATTGACGAGTCTTCTGTTTTAAGCTACGAGTTTCTGTGTTGAACCAAGGAGTTAGAAATCTCTGATTAGACTTTTTCTTTTTTAAGGGGGGCACCAAGTCTAGAGTCTGATGCAGAGAAGCTGTAACACTATCCACCATGTTATCAATTACAGAAGGAGCAAGCTGTCTATAGCTTATTTCCGTTGTGTTGACACATGGCATAGAGGAAACAATCTGCATAAATTTGGTAACAGCATCATCTGAGAGGCATCTACTGTAATAATATTTTTCTTTAGGAGCCAAATAGTCAGAAATAGTAAAGTCAAAGGTTAACAGACAATGGTCTGACAGTACAGGGTTATGAGGAGACACTACAAGATTTTCTATTTCTATGCCATATGTCAGAACAAGGTCCAATGTATGGTGGAGGTATAATGAGTAGAATTTCCTTCTTTCTGAGAAAACCCAATCGAGTCTAATATTGAATTAAATGCCACATTAAGGCAGTCACTATCTACATCTACATGTATATTAAAGTCCCCTACTATAATTATTCTATCAGATTTCAACACTAAATCAGCTAAGAAATCAGCAAATTCGGATAAAAATTCTGAGTAGGTTGATGGGGGATGATAAACTATGGCAAATAAAATTGGGTTTAACCTAAAATTGCTAAAGTGTCCAATACTGAGGACCAGGCCCTCAAGGAATTATAACATATTTTTTGCTTTACATTAACTAGTAATTTGGAATGGTAAATTGTTGCTACTCCTCCACAACCAGAACTTCTGGGATTTTGACAGTTTAAATAACCAGAGGGAGTTGATTCATTTAAACCAACATAATCCTCTTACCCTAACCAAGTCTCTGTAAGGGATATTAAATCAATCTGATGATCAATTAACAGATCATGAACTAACAGAGACTTGGGAGTTAGAGACCTAATATTTAATAAACCACATTTAATTTTTAAATTATGAGGAGGAACAGAGGCCAAATCATTCAATTTAGAGGCTTTATGTTTAATTTGAGTTTTACCAATATTTTGCTTAATCACTTTGGGATGCTTATATGTTATATTTTTATTTACTTTGGAGGGAGCAGACAATGATTCTCTGATGGGGAAGACAGGGGCTAAGTTGAGGGGTGGCGGATGAAGAGGAGCTGCAGAGAGGCGTGTAAGACTGCGACTCTGCTTCCTGGTCCCAACTCTGAGTATCAAGGTTTTGGAAATTTGGATAAAAAAGATGCCAGATTGTTAGATAAATGAGAAGCACCATCCAAAGTGGGATGAATGCTGTCTTGTCTCATAAGACCAGGTTTTCCCCAAAATGAGCTCCAATTGTCAATGTAGCCCATGTGTAACCGGGTCATATTTATGGATCTTTGTTGATTTGATTTGCGTTTAAATATTTTGATTTGAACTTGACTCAACAGGAAGTGACTTCAGGGTGTGGGCGGGATATGCCAGGTAGAGGATTTTGAATAGCTGGGTTTTTTGGTTGGGAAAACGGTTCAGGAGACCGGATTTGAAAAGCAAACAAGACGAGGAATAATCTTCATAAAGAAACGTTGTAAGTTACTACTAACTAACTAACTAACCTGCACTTATATAGCGCTTTTCTAGTCACAAAGACCACTCAAAGCGCTTTCATTAATACTAACCCTCTATTCTAAGGGCCTATAGGAAACAAATATCTAGGGACAATTTAGAACAGCCAATTAACCTAACATGCATGTTTTTGGCATGTGGGAGGAAACCGGAGAAATCCCGGAGTAAACCCACGCAACATGGGGAGAACATGCAAACTCCACACAGATCACTGTTGGTCGGGGGCTGGGATCGAACCCACGATCCCATGATCCCCACAATCCCCCGGCCAAGGGTAAACTGTGCTGCCGCAGTGCTAACCACTGCTCCACCGTGCAGCCCCGTAGTAAGTTCACCAATGCAGTTAAAATATATTGTTACTCTTAACGAACATGGTGAATTATGCCGAGGAGGATGTAATAAAGTCGGCCTAGTAACAGATAAGACGTAGATTGACCTACAGATTTGCTGCCTGACTAGCATGGTATACCGTGGCTGAACATAGTGCCTATCCAAGAGGATATAGTTTAAAATATCAGGCTATGTACGATGTAAGCATGAGTGTAAATGTAAAAGTGTGTTGTTTGCTACTCTGGTCACAATGTTATGATGTGTTTTTTTGTTTTACACGGTGACGAGTACTGAAACATTTTACACTGTCAATCAAACCAGGGAGACTCGGGTGTCCTGTGAAGATCAGTCAGTGATCACGCGCTGGTGTGGCGTCGTGTGTATGTTGTAAGTGAAAAGCTTTTCTTGTTAAGTTTTGAGCATATTTGGAGTGTGAACTTAAGGTTTGTGGTGTGCTAAAGCTATTATGTACCTTTCTCATTTCCAGTATCACCACTACCGTTTGTACGGACTTATTTGGGGTCATTAGTTTACTGAGCATTTTATCAGATTTTATTTTTCTTTGTTAGTAATCCACCATTTTGTTTAAGATCCGCCTCCTGTGTGTTTGAGGCAGTACAGACTGTAAAACAAACGTGAGAGTTATATACAAAGAGACATTTTGTACATTTCATTTTATGTTATTTACATTTAGAAGTTATTGTAAATCGTTTCATTCTGAAGCGTGCTGCTCTTTATTTTCTATATATATCAGATAAAACCCATAAAATACATTTGTTGTTCAGTGTGTATTATTTCCCGGCAACAAATTTTGGTACCAGGAGTGGGGTCAATTATCTGATAGTTTAGAGTGGGTTGGTGTACAGTAAACGGTAGTGGTGATACGAAGCAGACGAGAGCGGCTGGACGGTTGGAGCCTGACGGGGTGCAGACGGAGAGACCGGCCGGAGTGATCGTGGACCTTGGATCAGCGGAGAGGACTCGGGGCCAAGAGACTGCAATTCCCGGGGTTCCATCAGACTGGACAGTTCAACACAATATCCTCGACTACTTGTAAGAGAGACTTTTGAACATGGAAGAGGGCGCAGAGGGGGGGGGTTGAAAACAGAGGCGTTGAGGACTCCTCTGCGAGCAGAAATGCTGAGGTATCACCTGAAAACAGAGACCTTTTAGAACAGGTTTCTGAACTGAAACATAAACAAACTGAAGCCTTGACAGCCATCGCGGCTTTGAGTGAGGAACCACAGAGATCCTATGTTTATGTACCTAGAGAACGGCAAATCACCCCTTTCAGTGGTGATTATGATAAGGATGGTCGTTCTGTTGAGGATTTTATTGAGGAGGTTGAGCGTGTAGTGCATTCTAGATACCAATCAAACAGTGACCGGTATGACTTCATAATGTCACTTCTAAAGGGTGCAGCTCTAGAGGAAATGCGATTTCGTAGTGGGGGGAAATCACTACCCGTTGCTGACCTGTTCAGGTACCTCAGAGAAGCCTTTAGAGATAAAAGATGCACCGCTCAGCTCTTACATGACCTATACAGTCGACAACAAAAAGATGGTGAGGATATCCTTGGCTACTCACATGCCTTGTGTCAGATTTTGAGAACGATCTCAAAGCACGACGCAAATGCCTTAGCTAATGAGCAGAAAGTTCTTAGGGATCAGTTCATTGAAGGCCTTAGTGATCCACTCCTTAAGCGAGAACTGAGGAAGTTTGCAAGACAGAAACCAGACTCCACTATGATACAGGTACGAGAAGAAGCCTATTTGTGGTCAGTGGAGGATGCTAGCCATTCCAGATCTTCTAAAAGCCAAAGTAAAGGAGACAGTGGAGATAGAGAGACCCAGTGCAGTGCCATAACGGCTCAGGAACAGCAAGTGGGAACTGTGGGTGATCTTTTCAAAGTAGTAGCAGAGCAAGGGAAGCAGATCAGTGAGCTGGCTGCTGCGGTTAAGACCCTAACTATGCAGAGAACAAATTCAAGTGAACAGACCAATACCCGCCGTCGAGCTCAGTTGAAATTTACAGATGATGGAAAACCCATCTGTCTTAAATGCCAAGGGGAGGGGCATATAGCCAAGAATTGCACCCAGAAGCAAAAGGCACAGCAAAGCGGTCAGAATCAGGGAAACTAGAGGCCCCGGTCGCCGTGAGTCAAGCGATTAGGGGGAACACTTCAGACTCAGTTAAAGCACAGATTACTCAGGATCAGTTACTGGCCCGTGCAGTAGGAACATGTCCCATGGTAGAGATTAACATACGTGGTGTGGTAACCCGTTGCTTACTAGATACGGGCAGCCAGGTCAGCACCATAACTGAACAGTTTTTCCGTCAACATTTGTGTGGGGAGGATGATGACATGGTGGCTACAGTGGGGTGGTTAAGGTTGACTGCTGCTAATGGATTAGAAATCCCATATTTAGGATATCTTGAGTTAGAGATTGAGACCATGGGACTGAAAATACCTTGTTGCGGTTTCCTCGTTGTGAAAGACCCACCGAATTCAGAAACTGCAGGGATTGTCGGCATGAATATCATTAGCCGCTGCCGTCAACTGGTGCATGCTGAGTTTGATACTGTCCTTGGGGGGAAACTTGATTCAGACTGGAGAAGTGCCTTTCAGCAGGTTCAGAAATGTACAGTCACTAGGCGGAGTGTGGCTAGGCTGGTAGGTAGTGATGGAGCCCACATCCCCTCAGCATCAGTAGTTACAGTCATGGCAAAAGGGTTTCCCAAGGTACAAGAGGGTAACGGCTTGAGATTACTAGAGCTGGGGAACATGACTTTGCCAAGTGGTCTGGTTGTCCTACCCACATTGGTTGAAGCTAGCAGTAATACTGTCCCAGTGCAAGTAGTGAATCTTTCATCGGAGGATGTGTGGCTAAACGCGAGGACCCGGCTTGGGGTATTTTCCCCTGTGGAGTGCTTAAGTGACGAACCCCCAGTTAAAGTAAAGTTTAACCGTATTTCAGCAAGTATCGAACATGTCTCAGTTGATCAGCCTAGTGCCCTTGATGCCAGCACCTCGTCTGTCTTGGACAAATTAGACATTGGAGGGAGTAAAGAGCAACAGGATCAATTGAAAACTGTGCTGGCCAAGTATGTTAATGTTTTTGCTGTCGATGATGATGACTTGGGGTACACAGACAGAGTCAAACATGACATAAACCTAGTGGATGATGTACCTGTGAGCCTACCCTATCGGCGAATTCCACCCAACCAATACACAGAGGTTAAAAAGCACATATCCAAGCTGTTGAAAAAGGGGATAATCAAGGAGAGTTGTAGCTCTTATGCATCTCCTGTGGTGGTAGTGAGAAAAACTGATGGTAGTATACGGCTATGTGTGGATTTCCGTAAGCTTAACCAGAAGACACGAAAAGATGCTTTTCCACTGCCGCGAATTGATGAGAGTTTCGATGCTTTGCAGGGAGCAAAGTTTTTCTCAACAATTGACTTAGCAAGTGGGTACCACCAGGTGGCAGTAAAAGAGCATGACCAACATAAAACAGCCTTCACAACCCCTTTTAGTCTCTTTGAGTACTTGCGCATGCCCATGGGTGTCTGTAATGGTCCAGCAACGTTTCAAAGATTGATGCAAACTGCGATGAATGATTTGATTTTCCAAATAATGCTGGTGTTTTTGGATGACATTTTGCTGTTTTCCAAGACATTCACGGAGCACCTAGAAAGAGTTGACATAGTCTTGAAACGACTACAAGATACCGGTCTTAAAGTCAAACTAGAGAAATGTCACTTTCTGCAGCAGAAGGTTAAGTTTTTAGGTCACCAGGTTTCAGCAGATGGAATTGAAACAGACCCAGGTAAAATAGTGGCAGTGAAGCAATGGCCAGTGCCTACCACACTGAAAGAGTTGCACTCGTTCCTAGGCTTTTGCGGTTATTATAGGCGATTTGTTGAGCACTTTTCCCAGATAGCTAGCCCGCTTCACGACCTGGTGAATCTCTGTTTGAATTCAGGGCCTCCCTCCAAGGTGAATCAATGGATGTGCAGTCTATGGACACCGCAATGCCAAAGCTCGTTTGATATTCTGAAACAGAAACTCACTAGCGCCCCAGTACTAGGGTATGTGGATTTTACTCGTCCCTTTATTGTTGAGACAGATGCCAGTAATCAAGGGTTGGGAGCAATATTGTATCAAGAACAAGGGGGAAAGAAAAGAGTAATTTCATATGCAAGCCGTAGGCTCAGAAATGCAGAGAGGAATGACAGAAATTATAGCAGTATGAAATTAGAACTTCTAGCTCTGAAATGGGCAATATCAGAAAAATTCAGAGGCTACCTATTAGGTTCTAAATTCACGGTCCTTACTGATAACAATCCGTTGTGTCATCTCAACACTGCTAGATTAGGAGCACTAGAACAGCGATGGGTGACTCAGTTAGCAGTGTTTGATTTTGATGTTCAGTATCGGCCTGGCCGGTCTAACCGGGCTGCTGATGCATTATCTAGGCACCCGTTTGCAGGGGAGCAGGAACCAATGTCGGACGACATGGATTATGATGGGTGTGTGGCTATCTGCAATGTGATACAGAAAGGGACAACACTTGGCACTGAGCTAACAAGTGCTGGTCTTGAGAGTTGCAAGATTAGGCAAATGCGGGCGAACGAAAAGGGAGATGGTTCCGGTTCTGGAGCCCAGGGTAATACTCCTACCTTACCTGGCTACTCAAAAGAGGAATTAAGGGAATTTCAGGGGCAGGATCCAGTACTGGGAGTTTTTAGAAGGTTTTGGGATGGCAAAAGTAAACCTAACTTTCAGGAGAGGAAAGACCTTGAAAAACCAGCGCTGTGGGATAACCCCCACAACAGACTGGGACAAGCACAGCGCTCGACTAGAGCAATTAACATAACAGTGAAATGTGTGTATTAATGTCAACAGGCAGCCCAGCTTCGTCTATCTTTTTCCTGCTCAGTACTGTGATGTTAATGTGCCATTCATGCATTGTGTTCATGCTTCCTGCCCTTACTGTGTCTATAGACTGATAACAATATGTAGATGTGCCTTGTAACCTCTTTTGTCCTGCAGCTCTGGAGCAGAGGTGAATTCCGGCCAGTAATCTCCTTATTGTTATGTGTGTCTCTCAAATGCAAATGCCCATACCTACTGCTGTGAATGCCTTTCATGTATTGTCTGTAGTTGGGTATATAAGCTGCATTGCTCTGTAACTCACTCTCTCACTCTGACGACTGCTTCTACTACTGCTGCTGAGAGCCTTCTGCCAAGCTGTACACCTGATGAGATTTGATAGAGGAGCTATTCATTAAAAACCCTGTTTTTAATACAAAATCGCCTCGTCATTTCAGCTCCACTACACTGGTGACCCGACGCTGAAAAGAACACGCTGCCAGCAAACGCAGCACCCGGCGGTGATGCTCCGACGACAAGCAAACGCAGCAGCCTGGCGCAAATGATCTGCCCTCCCTTCTGCTACAGGGAGACCTCGACGCAGAGTTACCAGGCGAAACTCTCCGGAGATCACCCACGACCGAGAAAGCTGCAGAAAACTTCATGGTGAGATCTGCACATCCACGCTGGGACCGGCCGCTCTCACAGCTCCTCCACACGAGAGTGCACGCACCTCGTCCTCTCTCCACGACGGCGACCTCCAGGGCCGATGGAGAATGCAGCGCGTGGACCTGAACGCACCATGACCCAGCACAGCGAACTACCGCAACAACTACAACAGGGATGATTATCGGCACCGGCTACGCTGATCTCCAGCAAGCTCCCTGACCCTGAATCTCCTCTCCAGCGGACCCACCCACGCACGGAACCCCGGCACACGCACCGGGGAGTTATGAGGACGGCGCACCACGCACGGGACAAATACGGCTCCACAGACCGCCATCATCCTTCGCCGCTGCACACAGAACCTTCAGGGCTGTTCGTACACCTGAGGCACGCACGCAGCTTGCTCACAGAATTTTCTAATGGTCTTAGCCACGGCGCACAACGGGAATTCAGCAGTCTGCGGTTCCCGAGGCCTTTAGGGTGGCGCCCGCACCTAAAGTCAACACGCCAAGTCCCTCTGCTTTTGTTTTTTTTTTTCTTACAGCCGCTACGCAGCCTCGCTGCTCCTGTTTTTTTCTTCACGGCCGCTATTAATCCTTGCAGGACTTAATCGCGAGAGGAGTCAGCGACTAATTTTTTTTTCTCTTACAGCCGCTGTGGATCTCCGCACGTTCAACGGGACAGCCCCTCAACATCGCGGATCCACAAGCAATTTTTGCGCGGCCCAGACGATTTCGCCGTCCCGGGCCGGCACTCACTACCCCCACCCCCCCACCCCTCCACCTCCGCCTGCACAGAGCTTTCCCTGCTCGCTGCCAAAGCCGGACTATCGAGGCCTCAGCCGCCTGCTGAGCCCTCTGGGGGGGGAGTACTGTGGGATAACCCCCACAACAGACTGGGACAAGCACAGCGCTCGACTAGAGCAATTAACATAACAGTGAAATGTGTGTATTAATGTCAACAGGCAGCCCAGCTTCGTCAATCTTTTTCCTGCTCAGTACTGTGATGTTAATGTGCCATTCATGCATTGTGTTCATGCTTCCTGCCCTTACTGTGTCTATAGACTGATAACAATATGTAGATGTGCCTTGTAATCTCTTTTGTCCTGCAGCTCTGGAGCAGAGGTGAATTCCGGCCAGTAATCTCCTTATTGTTATGTGTGTCTCTCAAATGCAAATGCCCATACCTACTGCTGTGAATGCCTTTCATGTATTGTCTGTAGTTGGGTATATAAGCTGCATTGCTCTGTAACTCACTCTCTCACTCTGACGACTGCTTCTACTACCGCTGCTGAGAGCCTGAGGACCCGCTCCAGCCTGCTTGCACAAGGGCTGGAGCGAGTTCCTATGATGGCGGTATGATTTAATAAACCAACTTAAAACCCTCAGTTCGCTGCCTTATTTTATCATCCGCCACAGTGCTCTCCTTATTGAAACATTGGCCGTATATTAGGGAGAAGGAGGGACTGCTTTATCGGGTGATTGAGGATGTGAGGTATGGGGAACGTTTTCAACTACTAGTGCCAGGCTGTTTAAAGTCTCAGGTGTTAGAGAGTGTGCATGACTCGATGGGGCACCAAGGCATTGAGCGTACTCTGGAATTGCTACGACAAAGATGTTTTTGGGTAGGGATTCATGAGGATGTCAAACAGTGGATAAAGAAATGTGAACGCTGTGTGTTAACAAAAATGCCAAATCCCAAGATTCACCCCCCCATGAAATAATTTCTAGCTAGTAGGCCCTTAGAGGTAGTCGCAGTTGATTTTACTCTTCTAGAACCCTCTAGCGATGGTAGAGAAAATGTTCTAGTGATCACCGATGTGTTTACAAAGTTTACGCAGGCTTTCCCAACACGTGATCAAAAAGCTGACACAACAGCCAAGGTTCTACTGCGAGAGTGGTTTCTCAAGTATGGTGTCCCTGAGCGTTTGCATTCGGACCAGGGCCGGAATTTTGAAAGTGAGGTGATCTCAGAACTCTGCAAGTTGTATGGTGTAAAAAAAAGTCGTACAACCCCCCATCATCCTACTGGGAATGCCCAATGTGAACGTTTTAATAGGACGTTGCATGAACTCTTGCGCACCCTCCCGCCTGAGAAAAAACGCAGATGGCCAGAGTATTTGCCAGAGTTAGTCTATGCGTACAATGTTACCCCGCATTCAACAACAGGCTACTCCCCTTACTACCTTCTGTTTGGTGTGGACCCACATCTTCCTGTTGATGCCCTTTTAGGACAGGAGTCCACTGTAGAGCCCAGTCACGACTGGCTGGCGATCCACCAAAGGCGTCTGAATGATGCTCATGCCAGGGCCAAAGAGTACTGTGAACAGAAAGCTGCTGAACGCATTTCAATGCATAACGAGAAGGTGTACTGTCCCCCTATTGAGCTAGGTCAGATTGTGTATGTCAGAAACCGGCCCCCAGGCAGAAACAAAATTCAAGATGCTTGGAAACCCATTCCCCACCATGTGGTGCAGATTCAAGGAACTACATACACGGTAGAACCTGTAGAAGGAGGACCGACAAAAAGAGTTAACAGAGTTGACATCAGACCATGTGTGTCCCCACCCGTCTTCAGGTCACGACCGAGTAGCCAGTGTCTTAGAGAGTCCCCAGAGTCCCCGCCGGAGGACAGTCTAAATTCAGAGGACCCTACCGATGGTTTAGTTTTGGAAGAAGTGAGGGCTCTTAGTCCCATCCGTAACCCAGCTCACACTGATGGTCAGGTCAGGATCCCTAGCAGTGAGAATAGTGCAGAAGGTAGCATCAATGGTGAGTCAGAGCAGGATGATGAATTTCCTGAACCAGAATCTGAGGTAGACTCACAAGAAACACGGTCTGATACAGAAGATGAAGCCATGCCTGAACCTGTTCCCTTTCCCCGCAGGAGTCAAAGGTCAACAGCAGGCCAGCACTCAAACCCGTACCATGAGCCAAAGTCAGTTTTGGATCCCAGTTCTTCAGCTATAATCGCTCAGATTTTTGCAAACTTAGGCACGGTCTTGTTTAGAGAAGCTGTGAGGGAAATCAAAAACTCATTTGTAGTCACCGAGGCCGTTGACTTGTAAGCAGGGGAGAATGTAACCGGGTCATATTTATGGATCTTTGTTGATTTGATTTGCGTTTAAATATTTTGATTTGAACTTGACTCAACAGGAAGTGACTTCAGGGTGTGGGCGGGATATGCCAGGTAGAGGATTTTGAATATCTGGGTTTTTTTGGTTGGGAAAACGGTTCAGGAGACCGGATTTGAAAAGGAAACAAGACGAGGAATAATCTTCATAAAGAAATGTAAGTTCACCAGTGCAGTTAAAATATATTGTTACTCTTAACGAACACGGTGAATTATGCCGAGGAGGATGTAATAAAGTCGGCCTAGTAACAGATAAGACGTAGATTGACCTACAGATTTGCTGCCTGACTAGCATGGTATACCGTGGCTGAACATAGTGCCTTTCCAAGAGGATATAGTTTAAAATATCAGGCTATGTACGATGTAAGCATGAGTGTAAATGTAAAAGTGTGTTGTTTGCTACTCTGGTCACAATGTTATGATGTGTTTTTTTGTTTTACACGGTGACGAGTACTGAAACATTTTACACTGTCAATCAAACCAGGGAGACTCGGGTGTCCTGTGAAGATCAGTCAGTGATCACGCGCTGGTGTGGCGTCGTGTGTATGTTGTAAGTGAAAAGCTTTTCTTGTTAAGTTTTGAGCATATTTGGAGTGTGAACTTAAGGTTTGTGGTGTGCTAAAGCTATTATGTACCTTTCTCATTTCCAGTATCACCACTACCGTTTGTACGGACTTATTTGGGGTCATTAGTTTACTGAGCAGTTTATCAGATTTTATTTTTCTTTGTTAGTAATCCACCATTTTGTTTAAGATCCGCCTCCTGTGTGTTTGAGGCAGTACAGACTGTAAAACAAACGTGAGAGTTATATACAAAGAGACATTTTGTACATTTCATTTTATGTTATTTACATTTAGAAGTTATTGTAAATCGTTTCATTCTGAAGCGTGCTGCTCTTTATTTTCTATATATATCAGATAAAACCCATAAAATACATTTGTTGTTCAGTGTGTATTATTTCCCGGCAACACATGTCATTTGCAGGACATCACACAGATAGCCAGCGGTTCAAGGATGACGAGCGGCTAAACATGTCATCACTGGTAAGATTGGGGAGGTGCCCAGAGAATACTACAGTGGCAGACATCGCAAAGTCACACACCAATTCTACATTAAGTTTCGTGACTTCCGACTGCCGGAGACGGATGTCATTAATGCCAGCGTGAATAACAACTGTGGAGTATTTACAGTTACTTTTAGCCAGCATTTTCAAATTTGACTCGATGTCGCCTGCTCTGGCCCCAGGAATGCATTTGACTATGGCCACTGGAGTCTCTAGGATCACGTTTCTGACTACAGAGTCGCCAATGATCAGAGTTTTTTCCTCAGCGGGTGTGTCGCTGAGCGGGGAAAAACGATTAGAAACGTGAACAGGTTGGAGGTGTACCGGGGCTTTGCGACTATGCTTCCTTCTCACCGTCACCCACCCAGTCTCCTCGCTGCTGAGGAGAGCCGGAGGACCGCTAACGGGGTTAGCTATGCTAGCTAGCTCCGCTGCAGCTAAGGGGCATCCGTCAAGAGTAACTGGCACAGACGGTGTTTCAATGCAGCGGAGCCGGGATTCTAAATCAGACAACCTCACCTCGAGCGCCTCAAAAAGACAACATTTATTACATTTACCGTTATCAGTAAAAGAGGCAGAGGTGTAGCTAAATATCTGACAGAGAGAGCACACCAGAAGAGGAGGGGAAGGAGAGCTAGTAGCCATAGCTAGTGGCTAACCCAAAAGCTCAGGAGAGTGAGGAGAGCAAACCACACAGACAGACAGCAAAACAGGAAGTGATGATACGTTACCACAGGAAGTGACGATACGTATCCATCCGTACTCCATCCAGACAGATATTCTCCCATCTTCACAAACTGTTGTCTCTCAGATAAATAACTTGTAACCCAATTTAGTGCCACTCCCCTAATACCAAACAATTGCAGTTTATCAAGAAGTATTGAATGATTTATTGTTTCAAATGCTTTTCTAAAATCTATAAATATACCAGTTGCATATTTTCCTTGATCTAATGCATTTATTATTTCCTCTGTTGCTTCTATTATTGCTAATGATGTTGTACTCTTTGATCTAAATCCAAATTGATTCTGATTAAGCAGATCATGTTTATTTAAAAAGTTTTCTAATCTGTTGTTGAAAAGTTTTTCCAGAATCTTTGAAAATTGTGGGAGGAGCGATACTGGTCTGTAGTTTGTGTATTGGTGTTTATTTCCTTGCTTGAATAATGGTATCACTTTTGCTATTTTCATTTTCTGCGGGAATGAGCCAGTTTGAAATGATAGATTACAAATATATGTAAATGGTTTTGCATATATTTGTAAAGCCTTAACTTTTTACTAGTGCCATATCAATACCATCACAATCAGTAGATAATTTATTTTTACACTTTTCAACAACAGATTTTACCTCTAGTTCATCCACCGCTGAGAGAAAGATTGACCGAGGCTTATTTCCAATCAGTGTCTCACTCACGGTGTCTCTTCCTTGGTTTGGAATTTTTGCTACCAACTCTGGTCCAACATTTCCAAAAAATTATTCATTTTATTTACTACCATGTTCTTATCATAATTATCACCACAACTATCAGTAAAATACTCTGGATATATTGTTTTCTTAGTTCCATTTTTCCTTAATTTATTTAATATGTCCCAGACTCCTTTTATATTATTTGTATTTTCATTTAACATTTTCCTACAGTATAATTCTTTACTAGTTCATATTATTTCAGTTAATTTATTTTTATATGTTTTATATCTTTTTTCAGATTCTTTAGTTTTTAATTTAATGAAATTTTTATAGAGATAATTTTTCTTTTTACAAGCATTTTGTAGCCCCCTGGTTAACCACAGGCAATTTTTGTATTTATATATTTTTTTAATTTCTTTAATTGGACAGCTTTTATCATATAATGATTAAAATATATCAATAAATTTATCATGTGCCAAGTCCACTTCTTTCTCTCGATAGACAACATCCCAATTCTGTAACACTGTCATTTTTTAAAGCATTGATTGTATCTTCTGTTCGTATTCTTTTATAACCTTTTTACATGGTTTATTAATATTTTTACTCTCATTAGCCCCATAATTAGCATCTAAAGAAACAAATACAGGCAGGTGGTCACTAATGTCATTTATTAGTATACCACTCACCATTCATCTTCTTCCGCTTAATCCTTTTCGGGTCGCGGGGGGCTGGAGCCTATCCCAGCATCTTTGGGCGAAAGGCAGGGTGCACCCTGGACAGATCGCCAGTCCATCGCAGGGCCAACACAAAGAGACAGACAGCCATTCACTCTCACAGTCATACCTAAAGACAGTTTAGAATCCCCAGTTTTGATGCCAATTAACCTAACTTGCATGTTTTTTGGCATGTGGGAGGAAACCGGAGAAATCCAAGAGTAAACCCACGCAGACAGGGAGAGAACATGCAAGAAGAAAAGAAAGAAGACCACTCACCATATTATATTCAATAACACTGGTAAAAATGTTGTCTATCAAGGTAGCACAGTGTTGTTATTCTCGTAGGTTTTGTAATCTTTGGAAATAAGGTTAAGCTATACATTGTATCTAAGAAGTCTTCAGTTGGTTTATGTTGTTTTGGTTTCATTAAATCTATATTAAAGTCACCACGAATAAAGATATATTTTTGTCTTATTTTTGTATCCATCTTTTCCATACCATCTCTAAATTTTTCCATATCAGACCCCGGTGCTCTATAGATACAACTTACTATTATGTTTTTCTCTATTTTCCATTGTAATTTCAATTGTTAAACATTCCATAATTTCATTCACTGTTGATGTCATGCTGTCAGCTTCTATACTTTTTAAATTTCTATCAACATACAGTGCTACCTCCTCACCATTTTTACATTTCCTATTATGTGTGTACATCTCAAATCCATGTAGTTCAAAATTTACATCTTTTTCTTCATTAATCTATGTTTCAGTTATTGCTATAATCTTAAATGGTGTGTTAAATTGATTTAAAAACTCCTTAACACTATCAAAGTTGGCATAGAGACTCCTACTATTAACTCCTACTATTAATATGTATTATTGTCAATGTCTGATTCGAGTTCATAATTCCATTTAATTGTTGTTCATCATAATAAGTACACTTATTGTTAATATGATTAAAGTAGTTGTTATCTGGGTCAATATCTCCTAAAATGTCTTGTGGTTGCTGTTCAGTATTTACCAAGGTTTCAGCTTCAATTTGACCAAATACACTTCCATTATTAAATGAGGAAGGATGATTGGTTAAAGTGCTGATCATAAATTGTGTCAACAATGTACACCAAAAAGAAAAAAAAAAGAGAAAAAAAATCAAAAAACAAAACAACAAAAAACCCACAAAAATTTCCACTCATAATCTTACTTCGCTGTTATTCAAGCGTAACAGCTAAGGTTTAAATTAGTCTAATTCCTCCATATCTTTAATCATTATGACTTTAGCTTCTTCTGGAGTGCCAAGCAGTGTTATCCACACCTTACAGTTCTTTGTCCATGTCGATTGTATTTTTCCGTTTTCTGAGAGCCTTGGCTTGTCTAGCTATTTCAGAGTTCTTTTTTGTTAAATGCTCGTTTATATAGACAGCCGTTCCTCTCAGTTTTCTAGCTTGTCGCAGAAGATCAGTTTTTGCTTTTCTGCTGACAAATCGGATGATAATCACTGGTTTTTCTTTACTGTCTTTTCTAGGTAACGTGTGGCAAGCCGAAATAGTCTTATTGTCCGCAACATTGTTTTTAGAGTTGAAAAAATTTAATACCTGCTGCTCTAGAGTGTGTGATTCTCCCAGTGTCTTATCCTCCCCATCCTGGTTATCAACTCCAGCTGTCACACGTGTATAGGAGCGGTGTCTGGTGTCTTAACACCAGAACTAAATTGAACTAAATTGAACTCAGCTTTCCAAGATGTGATAAACCACAGTTAATTTTGGATTTTAACGGGGGGGGGGGGTGTCACTTTTTCACACAGGGCAATGTAGGTTTGGATTTTTTTTAGCCTTAATAATAAACACCTTCATTTAATAATTGCATTTTGTGTTTACTTGTGTTATCTTTGTCTAATATTTAAATTTGTTTGATGATCTGAAACATTTAAGCGTGACAAACATACAAAAAGATGAGAAATCAGGAAGGCGCAAACACTTTTTCACACCGCTGTAACTCTGTGTTTAAACGCTCTACAGCAGGAAGCCATTGCTCGGTTTCACTTTAACAATCTTAGCTGTATGTCCAACATTGTAAAAAAAAAAACAGTCCAGCATAGAGCTCATCAGTGAACGTGGTCTGGACTCTGTGGATCAGGGACATGTTCTCAGAGACTCTGTAGAAGGACAGAATACCTGCTCTGCAATCCAGGTACACTCCTACTCCTGGACCTGAGATGGGAGTTTGCATCAATGTTGTGCGTATGTTGTGCATCAATGTAAAACTCTCTTCCTCACAATCTAAAACCCAAGATTTTTCATCATTTCCAAATATAGATTCACCTCCTGTTCTGCTAATGCTCTTATACGCCACTGCTACAGAAATTACACCTCTTCCCAGCTCCACCTCCCAGTAACAACATCCATTCAGACTTTCTCTACTCAGGACCTGACAACAATTAATGAATCTGTCTGGATCTTCAGGATAAGGCTGTTCTTCATCCGTCACTGTCGCTCTCCTTTTCCCTTCTGATAATAACAGATGTTCAGCTGCTGTGTTTGGATCCAGAGTGATTTTACATGAATAGTTTAAGAATTCCTCTTGGGTCTTTGGCTCTGGTGGTGGTGTCAGTAGAATGTCCACATAGGGCGCTGCCTTCGAGATGTTTGTCCATGTCTCTGTCAGAATGTCCTGTAGTTTGTCTTTGACCTCTGACACAGCTGCTGTTACATCCTCAACATAGTTCAGAGGACCAACATGGATGCTGGATGAGTGTGGGGACTCTCTGACTGCTGACAGTGAGGGGTAGCTGTGTAGAAACTGGTTGTGCCCCTCTGTGTGTGAGAGCCTCGCCAGCTTGCCGTCATTCCTCTTCAGCTCAGCGATCTCCTGGGTATCTTTGACTCGACTCAGATGTGAGCAGATGTTCTCCTGGAGGTTCTTGGAGGGTTCCACCACCTTGTGTTTCTTGAAAATAGGTGAATCATAGTGAGGCTAAAGGTGTTTCTCACAGTAAGAAGCCAGACAGTCCAGACAGGACTTGAATGCTTTCGATTTCCTCCCAGAGCAGACATCACAGACCACATCTCTAGGTCCAGCACAGCAGTGATCACCAGGATCAGAATGGAATCTGGTCTTCATCAGCTTCTCCACTAACACTGCCAACATGGTGTTTTTCACCAGGCGAGGCCTCGGTAAAAAGAGCTCTCTGCACTGAGGGCAGCTGTGTTTTTTCTCTTCTTCCCTGCAGTCTTTAATTACAGCTTATACGGTTGCTGTGTCCACAGTGAATAGTCAGCAGGTCCGGGCAGATTGGACAGGAGAAGGTTTCCTGGTCCAGAAGGGATTTCTGCTTCATTTCTGCTTTCAGTGATGGTGACTGAGTTAGACTTCCTCATAACACAAACCAGTCTCAGCCTCCATATGTTAGTTACACCCATACAGCACTGGCGGAGATGGGGTTGCCACGTCTGATGATTTCCTCTAACTTTGGCCTTCTTTTTTTTCAGAAAGTCTTATAAATACAGAATCTTTTGCGACTATAAAGCAGAGTGCAAATGCTGTGGGCCCCCTCAGGCTCTCATAAATATTTTATGCAAGATGCATATGATAGTTATTTGTTTTATATTCAAGAAGTTTTCTTTAAAAAGTTTTGAAACAAATCTGCATGAGGATTGTGCTAAATTTTCAAGGACAAAACAAAAACAGGAGTCAAAACCAAAGGAAATGATTGCATTCATTTCCTTCCATTCAAAGCAAAAGTTTGGGCAGTGAAAACTCACTCTTTATCAAACAAAAAAATGTTGCTTTTGAAATGAACTATTTTATGAAGACTCTTACTTTTGTTTGATGTTCAAGACGTTTTTAAAACATTTAGTTACAAATCTAATCCTGCACACCTGTGTCCTGAACCGCTACCTGGAAACAGAGCACCTTACCCTGAAATCTGAACTGAAAGAAGTCTGAAGCCTAAAGACGTTTTTTTTTTTTTTTGTAAAAAAAAAAAAAAAACACATCCTCTCCGGCCACTTTACATTTACATGCACTCATACTTGCACAACAGCCTGCTTGCACATTCTCTCCCAAAGTAAATGTTTAACTTTTAAAGCACAGTAATGAACTGTAAACTTGCCTCACTTGTCTGGGCCTGCTTCTGAATAGTTCAACAATCATGACAGTTTATCATAGTTTTAAAGGGCCTATATCATGCTATTTTAAGCCTTTCAGAGTAAACTATATGCATGTATGTGATAGTATATTACCTTTGGTACACTGGAGAATGAATTTCTTATGAAATATTGTGGCACACATATATGCACATATGTTGGTTTCAGATGCTCCACAGATATATCACTGTATGCTTATTGTATACTTCACGTCTCAGGGGAACAAAGGGACTGAGCCTTCCAGAGGTAACGGGAGGGTGTGAGATCTGTCCTTTTGTTTCAAGGAGATGGCCCTGAGAGATTTCCTGACCACCGGAGACTAGGGGGTGGATGGTGTTAAGATCAGGGGAAGTTACATTGTGACCTGGATTAAGTACCATGTGACTGTATGTTTGATTAAAGTCCAAATGTCACGTAATAGGGTCCTTAAAATGTCTTGAAACTAGATATAAAAGGGAACCGATCCGTTCGGGTCTTGGTGCATATGCTTCAGTAACGCTGGAACATTCGTTAATTTAAAACTGCCGCGCTTGGCCTGACGTTCCCACTCAGGGCCCCCGGAATCGCCTGGGGAAGAAGGCGGAAGTGACGAAACAGATTGTACCCTAGTTTGATGCTTGGGGTATCCCGATTGATTGTTTATATGGAGACTGGAAGATTGAAGTGAGCAACAAGAAAGAAAAAATTGGATATTTCACCATGCCTGGCAGTGGTGGGAAATGTTGTATCGCTGGCTATTGCAGCAATACCAACAAGGATGGTGTTTCACTATTTACTTTCCCGAACGATCACCAAATAGCGGCACAATGGACACGGAAAAGTTCAAACAACAAGGGCGGACTTCAAGGGGCCATCGAAGTACAGTGCGCTGTGTAGCCGTCACTTCGACGACAGCTGTTTTGAACCGAGACCAATAGCAATGGCTGAACTGGGATTTGAGGTGAAACGTAGATTAATTTTAAAGCCAGGGTCAGTCCCGACTATCTTTCCACGGCCATCTCAGGAAGATAATCAACAACAGCAACAACAACAACAAAAGACTGTCCGTGGTGCCTATGCAAAGAGGGAACATAAAAGGGTTGGTACTTGGTAGCTATATTCAGTAAAACTGAGTTTATAAATGTATTATTAGGCCCATACCCATAGATATGTGTATTTTTATGTGTCATATACTGTATATGTAATATGGTCGCTTTGCTGCCTTCTGGAACCTCAGTGGAGGCACCGCATATTTTTAATACATAGACAGTTTTTTTCCTTTGTGGAAGGCAATCACTATTTTTGTTCTTAGTTACCCCTCGTTGCCAACTTAACAACGACCAACAATTTTATCCTTAGAAATAAATCATCTATCATATTGCTGGATGGCACTCGACAAAACATATTTTTCTTGATATGCATTAAATAATATATGTTATAGGTAATGGAGCAAATAAACTTGGATTATGCTGCCACCTCTACCAGCACCCCGGATACCAGCACCAGCATAAATGTGGGCTGTGAGGATTCAGAACCAGAAGTGGTGGAAATGGACTGTGAACCAAGTGATTTGCATTGTACAGAGCCCAGTACAGACCCAGACTGCCTACAGGTGTGTACAAATACAGTAACAAAGGAAAAAAAATAATTGCAAATAGATCATTATGTGGATGAGTTGTCCAAGTTTCTTTGGGGCAAGCGAAATATGGTACAGGGACATTTTGTAGCTTTTGCATATAGTCTACATACCCCCCACCCAAACCCAACCCACACCCACCCCACCCACCCTTACCCCATTCGCTGCCCCCCCTGCTACAAAGGCTACTATGTAACTGTAGACAAAGTTTGATTTCTCAGTTTCATAGTTCTTCTATACTTCATTCCGGAATTGTTTGCGTGTTTCAGATGGTTCCGTCTGTTAGCATTGCCTGCCAAACTGCTCCCGACAGGCGCAGTCGCATGTGAAGTGCTTAGGTTAGATCCATAATTTTAAAATGATATATTTTCCCCCAGCTTATGTGGACCAACTGATGGCTGAGGTGAAGGAGCTGTGTAGCACCCCGGTGGATGAGAGAGAACCAGATATAGAGATACCACCCTCTCTATGTGCTGGATTTCATCATCCAGACAAAGAAGAAGCCATCAAAGAACATCGAAGCCGTTTTCAACAGCGATAGGCCTAGGACAGTGAAACTGTTCTCACCTGTAACCAACTTGGTTCACCACTAGTACATGTGTAAATTGTGAAACCGGAAGTCTAGTAGAAGGGGAAATATATTTGTACAGATGGCTGGTATATTCTGTGAAACTTTCAGAGAATTTCAAAGTGAGACCATTAACAAGGAATAAAATTAATCCCAGGGTGAAATATTTGCATTTACTGTATTTATTTTCATCATCACATTTTAATGGCAGTAACACTGTACATGAAACAATGCAAGAGCATTCAGCAACTGTCCAAGTTTGTACATATATACAAGTCAATGATCAGGCTCTAGTTGGGATACTTGAATCCCACATGGTCGATTCCATGGTATCGATCTCTTATGGCCCGGACTGCACATGATGGTAGTGGAACCCTGATCTCTCGTCCAAGGTAGCCCCAACACCACCGAACCAACTGGCGGTATGCTGTGTATCTTAGGCGTCTAAAACAGAAATGTTGAAATTGTTGATAACATATGATGCCATGTTAATTATATGAAATTGTATTTTATATTGTGATATCTGTCTGAAGTTATATATTACAAATGAACTGTCTTGTGTGTGAATATATTTGAAGTAAGTTATGATGTTATCTAATTTCTGTAAAATATTTCAGACATTGTATTTTTTGAATCTGAATTTCTGTGATGAAAAAGAGTACTCACTCATTCACAGGTTGATCTTGTGGCCTCTGCCTCTCCCTGTATGCATAATAGGCGGTTTCAAGGACATCCCTGTCCAGGCAGACACTGTGGAAGCCTTGGACCTGTGTTATACATGTGACCTGATGCCCCTCCATTCTCATTCTGATCTGGTCAATTTCTTGACAGCGGCGGCTCTCCTCCACTGTTGGCATTGCTTGGCAACACTTGCAGGTGCACCTATTGAAAAATTCAAGTACAAGAATTTGCAAATATTTTCTGAATGCATGTATACATAAATATGCTTGTTTGCTGATATTGTAAGCACGGGTTTGTTGATATTGCAATTGTGAGCTTTTATAAATTTTGTAACAATATAATATATATAATATTCAATAATGTGTTCACATCCTGTCCATATTATTTACACCATATCCACCTCATAAATGCCTTGCAGAACTCATGTAAAATAAAGTGAAAAGATCCATTGCATTATTCATGTTGTCTTTGTTTATTAATATAACTTTCAAGCCCTCCCCATGAAGTGCCATGTGCTAGAGACATAGTTTTTTTCCCAATTATTTCTAGTTATCAAACCTTGAAGCTGGCGTAAAAAACAACAAGCTAGATTTCTAATTCGTCTACAGTGAGAAAGGAACATTCCTGGTTATGGCCCTATACACACGATCCTGGGGATTTTAATACAAGTCATTTTCCACAATTACTTCCATTTCATCCTTGATTTTGTTGCTACAACTGAATGAGGAAAGAAAGGGTTCTACTGTAAGCTAGCGCCCCACTGTATCGTCATAATAATGGCTTCCGAAAAATCGATATTTATGGGGCGCCCTCGACAGACCCCCTTCGGCTTCCCAATTTTGCTGGTGGTTATAATTAATTTATTAAACATCACAGATTTCTTTTGGCTTACCATTCAACATTCTGGAGGCGATTAATGTCCAATTCAATGACATTTTCCACTGGTTCTGCTCTCTGGTCATCGTCGGAATTGTTGTCATCAGACAAAGCATCTGATTCTGTCTCGGACGGCTCAAACCTGTAAGGTTCTATGCCTCTGTCACTGTCTGAACCACTGTCATCAGTATCTGGGGTGTCGTCTTCCCTGAATTCCAAGTCCGATTCACCAGAGGACAAAACTAAACTAATTTCTTCACAATCGATGTCACTTTCGGTCATGATTGTCCAATGTTGATAAGTGTGAATGTGTATACGGCAGGGCAGCCAGGGTGAAATTTTTGACGTCAAAAACATGGCCGCGGTCTGGATTGGCTGTCACACACTGCCAGCCGCTCGCGGGGCCTTCGCCTGGTGTATTTTGTGCAATTATGTAAATACGGGTGGGTGATATGGTCTCCGGTATGAATATTTGGTTTAAGCTATGTGTATTTTATCAAAATTCGTTGGCATTTGGCAAACCCTATTACGTGACATTTGGACTTTAAGCACCATGTGATTGTATGTTTGATGTCCTGGTATAAAAGGACAGATGTGAGAAGATTCATCCTCTTTTTTCTGCTTTTGAATGTTGGAGAATATTATTGTGAATAAAGCTGAACCTGAGGAATACACTCAGTCTCGACCTTCACAATTCTCCACAATATGAGTTATTTTCGCGAGCTACTTTTCCAACCCGGAAGTAAGATGCCTCGATCTCTGAGGCTCCGCCTCTCCTTCTTGGGCTGCCGCCCATTTCATGACATAACCCCTGAGCCGGCTGCTGGCTGGTTCGACGCGTGCTCCCGAAAATAAACTCCAACCATTTCTGACGAGTAGGCTCATCTTTAGGAAGGCTGAACAAACTCCTAAATCTCTCACAGCCAAAGACACATTTACGCCACTTAGAAGACATTGTCTTAAGTAGAAAAGCAAACAGTTGTTGTCACTGAGCAGATTAGGTGCGAGAGGAACTACTTCTTCACAGCGTCAATGCTAAAGTGAAAGAGTTTTGCCGATCACCGCTCCGTTAGCTGCGCAGAGAAAGTGGGTGTGTGCGTTAGCCTGGGAGCGGTGCTGGCAGCACAGACACTTCCTGGAGTGGGCGGCTCACCCACGTTCATACGTATGAATATGGGGACCCAATCAGGGACAGGACGGCGCAGCAGCTCAGAGAGCAGGGTTGAGGAGGAATACTCAGAGATGCGTGAATGGAGAAAAATACCACTTTGGGGGTGTTTTTGGTGAGGAATTAACATTATAACATGCTTAAAAGCTCAAAAAAGTCGATTTTACATGATATAGGCCCTTTAAATGGTAAATGGCATTGACTTATACAGTGCTTTTATTTATCCCAGGAAGACCAAAGCGCTTTACAGATCCTACTATTCACCCACTCACACACACATTCACACACTGATTCAGTTCAATTCAATTTTATTTATATAGCGCCATTTCACAACAACAGTCACCTCATAGCACTTTCAAACTGGAAGGGGAAACCCCACAATTGCAGAAAGGCCCCAGCAATCAGGCGATCCCCTGTGAACAGCATTTGGCGACAGTGGAGAGCAAAAACTCCCTTTTAGCAGGAAGAAACCTCCAGCAGAGCCATTGCTCAGGGAGGGGCAGTCATCTGCTGAAAATGGCTGGGGAGTGAGAGGATAGAGAAGAACAAAAGAACAGACTTGTAGAGAGCAACAGCATGATGGGAACTCAATCTGTGGGAGAGAACAAACAGATGTTAATGACCAGCAAAACTATTTCATTGAGAGTGAAGAAAGGAGTGAAGCCCAGTGCATTGTTGGGGGTCGCCCGGCTGTCTAAACCTATTAGCAGCATAACTAAGGGAGGGCTCAGGGTCACCTGAGCCAACCCTAACTATAGGCTTTGTCATAAAGGATGGTTTTAACCCTATCTTAAAAACAGAAATAAGATAAGATAAGATAAGATAAGATAAGATAAGCCTTTATTAGTCCCACAATCGACCTGACTCTGAAATCTAGACTGGAAGCTGGTTCCAAAAGAGACCAGCCTGATAACTGAATGCTCTGCCTCCCACTGTACTCTTAGGCTACGGTCAGACTGCAGGTTTATTGCTCAATTCCGATTTTTTGCAGAGATCCGATTTTTTTGTGTGGGCATTCACATTATAACTTAAATGCAACCCCCCATCAGACTCCAGCGTGAAAGATCTACAGCTATGAAGTGACCTGCATGCGCAGAAGAAAATGTAATGTCAGATACAGCGTTGTGTTTACGGAAGTAATTATGAGCCCAGAACCACTGAGGGGGGACAGAACTTCTTCACCCTGATGCAGCGCAGCAAAATAAAATGTTAAAATTATAAATATGAGACCAGCTTCCCTCCTCTACACGCCAGATGACCGCTGTGATCAGCTCTGCTTTAACAGAACTGATCGATTAAACAGCCCTCTTTAAAATGAGACCCCATGTCTCGATGGGATTACCTGTATAAATAAGGTTAATAATTAATAATCCTTGCGATTACAATAGGGCTTTCGCCCACTGACGTTGTCAGTGGTTCTTGCCCTAATAAACTGCACGGCTCGTACCAGCGGTGTAACACCGGTCCCGCACAGGAAGGAGGAGCCACCAGAGACTCCCCTCTCCTGTGTCCCCCTATCTGGCCATTCCGCTCCACAGTCATGTCAATATTAACTTTACATTTTAGATATTACCAGGATTCATGGTGAGCTGTTTACAAGGAAAAACGAATTTGCAGTGTCCACTAAGTGTGCTGTTACTGTGCGCCTGTAATGTCTGACGGTTTCAGCCCCAAACTCCCCCCCAAAAAAGAAAAAAAAATTGAAGTTATTGTGCAGTCAGAGCCAACAAAATTACAAGGCAGTGATAAAGGGAAGAAGTTTGTTTAAAAAGACAGCACAAATCAGCTGTGTCTGGCGTGCTGGCTGCATCCTCCACCACATGAATTGTAGCATCTGTCTCACTTCAATGAGGAAAAAGCCGGGTGAAATGTGACGTGACCATTCAGATGGAGGTCGCCTTGGAAAATATCAGATACATATCCAAATTAGGACCACATATGAAAGTGGCCTGGGTCTGGTGTGAAAAAATTGGATAAGTGTTGTTAAAACTGTTGTTAAAAAAATCAGGTACGGTGGGGTAAAAAAGTATTTAGTCAGCCACCAATTATGCAAGTTCTCCCACTTAAAAGATGAGAGAGGTCTCCAATTTTCATCATAGGTATACCTCAACTATGAGAGACAAAATAAGAAAAAAAAATCCAGAAAATCACATTGAAGGATTTTTAATGAATTAATTGGTAAATTCCTCGGTAAAATAAGTATTTGGTCAATAACAAAAGTTCATCTCAGTACTTTGTTATATACCCTTTGTTGGCAATGACAGAGGCCAAACGTTTTCTGTAGGTTTTCACAAGGTTTTCACACACTGTTGCTGGTATTTTGGCCCATTCCTCCATGCAGAGCTCCTCTAGAGCAATGATGTTTTGGGGCTGTCGCTGGGCAACACAGACTTTCAACTCCCTCCAAAGATTTTCTATGGGGTTGAGATCTGGAGACTGGCTAGGCCACTCCAGGACCTTGAAATGCTTCTTATGAAGTGACTCCTTTGTTGCCCGGGCGGTGTGTTTGGGATCAATGTCATGCTGAAAGACCCAGCCACGTTTCATCTTCAATGCCCTTGCTGGTGGAAGGAGGTTTTCACTCAAAATCTCATGATACATGGCCCCATTCATTATTTCCTTTACACGGATCAGTCGTCCTGGTCCCTTTGCAGAAAAACAGCCCCAAAGTATGATGTTTCCACCCCCATGCTTCACAGTAGGTATGGTGTTCTTTCTCCTCCAAACACGACAAGTTGAGTTTTGACCAAAAAGTTCTATTTTGGTTTCATCTGACCATATGACATTCTCCCAATCCTCTTCTGGATCATCCAAATGCTCTCTAGCAAACTTCAGACGGGCCTGGACATGTACTGGCTTAAGCAGGGGCACATGTCTGGCACTGCAGGATTTGAGTCCCTGGCGGCGTAGTGTGTTTCTGATGTAGCCTTTGTTACTTTGATCCCAGCTCTCTGCAGGTCATTCACTAGGTCCCCCCACGTGGTTCTGGGATTTTTGCTCACCGTTCTCGTGATAATTTTGATCCCACAGGGTGAGATCTTGCATGGAGCCCCAGATCGAGGGAGATTATCAGTGGTCTCGTATGTCTTCCATTTTCTAATAATTGCTTTCCACAGTTGATTTCTTCACACCAAGCTGTTTACCTGTTGCAGATTCAGTCTTCCCAGCCTGGTGCAGGTCTACAGTTTTGTTTCTGGTGTCCTTTGACAGCTCTTTGGTCTTGGCATAGTGGAGTTTGGAGTCTGACTGTTTGAGGTTGTGGACAGGTGTCTTTTATACTGATAACGAGTTCAAACAGGTGCCATTAATACAGGTAACGAGTGGAGGACAGAGGAGCCTCTTAAAGAAGAAGTTACAGGTCTGTGAGAGCCAGAAATCTTGCTTGTTTGTAGGTGACCAAATACTTATTTTACCAAGGAATTTACCAGTTAATTCATTATAAAATCCTTCAATGTGATTTTCTGGATTTTTTTTTTCTCATTTTGTCTCTCATAGTTGAGGTATACCTATGATGAAAATTGGAGAGCTCTCTCATCTTTTAAGTGGGAGAACTTGCACAATTGGTGGCTGACTAAATACTTTTTTGCCCCACTGTATGGGTCACATTTGCGCAAAAAAATCGGAATTGAACAGTAAAACCTGCCGTGTGACCGTAGCCTTACAGATTCTAAGTATTACAAGTAATCTTGTATTTTGAGAGCATAGTGCTCTGTTAGGATGATAAGGTAGTATCAGATCTTTTAAATAACAAGAGGCCTGATTATTTAGAGCTTTGTAATTGAGGAGAAGGATTTTAAACTTAATTCTAAATTCTGTGGGAAGCCAATGAAGGGAGACCAGAACCAAAGAGATGTGATCTCTCTTTCTTGTCACGGTTTGCGCCCCAGTGGGTCAGGGAGCAGGACTCAGATGCGGAATGAGCATTTGACATTATTTATCCACGCCTCAGACACCAAAACAAAAGACTAAATATACACTGGCAGATAAACTAATAACAGTCAGATTAGACTAAACTAACATAACAGGTCAGATCGGGCAGGTGCATGTGTGAGACGCCAGGAATGACGAAAACACAGCACCTGTGAAACGAGCTGCACCCATAATAAGGATGGACTGATTACAGAATACAAAACAGCTGTGAATAATCAAGGACTCAAACCAGGAAAGACTGCGGTGAAAATAAACACATAAATACAAACAAAAAAGAAACATGAATATAGAAATCAAAATGACAGACAGGACTAAAATAATAACAAAAATAAGATAAGATAAGCCAAGATAAGCCTTTATTAGTCCCACAATGGGGAAATTCCAGGATTACAGCAGCTCAGGGATAGCAACACTCAGAGCAATAGTTAACAAGATAATAAGATAATAAGAACTGGTTATCCAAAAGCAGGTAATGAATATGCATATGTACACAGATAAACAGTATCTCACAAAAGTGAGTACACCACTCACATTTTTGTAAATATTTTATTATATCTTTTCATGGGACAACACTGAAGATAAGACACTTTGATACAATGTAAAGTAGTCAGTGTACAGCTTGTGTAACAGTGTAAATTTGCTGTCCCCTCAAAATAACTCAGTACACAGCCATAAATGTTTAAACCACTGGCAACAAAAGTGAGTACACCCCTAAATGAAAATGTCCAAATTGTGCCCAATTAGGCGTTTTCCTTCCCCGGTGTCATGTGACTCATTAGTGTTACAAGGTCTCAGGTGTGAATATGGAGCAGGTGTGTTAAATTTGGTGTTATCACTCTCACACTCTCTCATACTGGTCACTGGAAGTTCAATATGGCACCTCATGGCAAAGAACTCTCTGAGGACTTGAAAAGAAGAATTATTGCCCTACATAAAGATGACCTAGGCTATAAGAAGATTGCCAACACCCTGAAACTGAGCTGCAGCATGGTGGCCAAGACCATACAGCGGTTTAACAGGACAAGTTCCATTCAGAACAGGCCTCACCATGGTCGACCAAAGAAGATGAGTGCATGTTCTCAGTGTCATATCCAGAGTTTGTCTTTTGAAAATAGATGTATGAGTAGTGCCAGCATTGCTGCAGAGGTTGAAGGGGTGGGGGGTCAGCCTGTCACTGCTCAGACCATACGCCGCACACTGCATCAAATTGGCCTGCATGGCTGTTGTCCCAGAAGGAAGCCCCTTTTAAAGATGATGCACAAGAAAGCCCACAGACATTTTGCTGAAGACAAGCAGACTAAGGACATGGATTACTGGAACCATATCCTGTGGTCTGATGAGACCAAGATAACCGTATTTGATTCAGATGGTGTCAAGTGTGTGTGGCGGCAACCAGGTGAGGAGTACAAAGACAACTGTGTCTTGCCTACAGTCAAGCATGGTGATGAGAGTGTCATGGTTTGGGGCTCCATGAGTGCTGCCGGCAATGGGGAGCTACAGTTCATTGAGGGAACCATGAATGCCATCATGTACTGTGACATACTGAGCACAGCCTTTTCCCTTCAGAGACTGGGCCTCAGGACAGTATTCCAGCATGATAACAACCCCAAACACACCTCCAAGATGACCACTGCCTTGCTAAAGAAACTGAGGGAAAAGGTGATTGACTGGCCAAGCATGTCTCCAGACCTAAACCCTATTGAGCATCTGTGGGGCATCCTCAAACGGAAAGTGGAGTAGCACAAGGTCTCTAACCTCCACCAGCCCCGTGATGTCGCCATAGAGGAGTGGAGGAGGATTCCAGTGGCAACCTGTGAAGCTCTAGTGAACTCCATGCCCAAGAGAGTTAAGGCAGTGCTGGAAAATAATGGTGGCAACACAAAATATTGACACTTTGGGCACAATTTGGACATTTTCACTTAAAGGTATACTCACTTTTGTTGCCAGCATTTTAGACATTAATGGCTGTGTGTTGAGTTATTTTGAGGGATCAGCAAATTTACAGTTATACAAGCTGTACACTGACTACTTTACATTATATCAAAGTGTCATATCTTCAGTGTTGTCCCATGAAAAGATATAATAAAATATTTACAAAAATTTGAGGGATGTACTCACTTTTGTGAGAAACTGTATACACAGTGCAGGAGCATTGCAGCTAGATGGAATAAACAGCCTTACGGTTTGTAAAGTTACCCTGCAGAATCTGAATATGTACCCAGACAGTATATTTCATATTTGAATCAACAGTGTTGTTGTCACCCTCAGTAATGATTGATGTTGTCCTAGTTGTATAACGGAAGGGACGATTTATTGTGCAAGGTTGTTACATTCAGTGCATTCAGTATGACCTCTACGAGCAGCCCTGGTTAGGTTATAAAGTCTGACAGCTGTAGGCAGGAAGGACCTGCAGAACCTCTCTTTTGTGTACCTAGGATGGCACAGCCTACAGCCAAATGAGCTCCTCAGTGCACTCAGCGTGTCCTGCATGGGGTGGGACTTTGACTCCACCAGAGATGACAGCTTAGCCACCATCCTCCTCTCTCCTATCTCCTCCACTGGGTCGAGGCATTGCCTCAGAACAGAGCTAGCTTTTTTGATCAGTCTCTTCCTGTCGGCTGCCGTGATGCCACTGACCCAGCAGACCACTCTAAATGTGATGGCTGATACCACCACTGAATCACAGAAGGTCTTCAGGAGTGCCCCTTGCACTCCAAAAGACCTGAGTCTCCTCAGGAGGAAGAGCCTGTGCTGCTCCTTCTTGTAGAGCACGTTGGTGTTGTGTGACCGGTCCAGTTTATTGTTCAGGTGAGCACCCAGGTACTTGTAAGATGTCACCATCTCAATGTCTGTTCCCTGGATGTTTACTGGTGCTGTGGGGGGTTGTCCTTGCCTGTGGCAGTCCACCACCAGTTCCTTAGATTTCCTCACATTGATCTGGTGGCAGTTCTGTTGGCACCAGTCCACAAAGTCCTGGATAAGCCCTCTGTACTCTGCATCATCTTCATCAGAGATGAGGTCGACAATCGTAGAGTCATCCGAGAACTTCTGTAGATGGCAGTGTGGTGTGTTGTGTGAAAAGTCAGCAGTATAGCGGGTGAGCAGGAAGGGAGCCAGAACTGTTCCGTGGGGGGCCTCGTACTGCAGATGATGGTATCAGACACACAGTCTTGGGTTCTCACAAACTCACCACAGTTTGTGAGGTAGTCCAGGATCCATGATGACAGGTGCTGGTCCACCTCTGCACACAATAGCTTGTCCCTCAGGATCACTGGTTGGATGATGTTGAAACACTGGAGAAATCAAAGAACATGATCCTCACAGTGCTCCCAGGCTTCTCCAGGTGGGACAGGGAACGGTGTAGGAGGATCACTGCGTCCTCTATCCCAATGCCATGCTGGTAGGCAAACTGAAGTGGGTCCATCTCTGGTCCCACCAGGGGGCGGTGGTGGGTGAGGAGCAGCCTCTCCAGGGTCTTCATTAGGTGTGATGTGAGGGCCACTGGTCTGTAGCTGTTCAGGTCCTTGAGGTGAGGGGTCTTTGGTATGGGTACCACACAGAATGTTTTCCACAGCTGTGGTACACTCCCCAGCTTCAGGCTCAGGCTGAATATGTGCCCCACGATATGTCCCCACACAGCTGGTCTGCGCAGGATTTGAGGAGCCTCAAGCTGATGCTGTCCAGACCCGCAGCCTTCCTCGCCTTCATCTTCCTCAGCTCAGCTCTCACCTGGATCTTAGTGAGGGTCAGGTTGGGGCAGGGGGGCATGTACTGGGAGGGGGGTGTTGGGGGGAGGCTGTGGACAGTGGGACTAGTTGATGGTGGAGGCAGCAGTGGTTGGTGGACAGGTGGAGAAGAGGGCAGTTGGTCAAACCTGTTAAAAAACAGGTTCAGGTCATTCACCCATTCCCTACCCCCGTTGCCTGGGAGGAGGTACTCTGGTGCCCAGAGATGGTTTTGAGGCTTCTCCAACAACACTGACGTCACTTTTTTGCAGCTTGTCCTCCATCTTCTTCCTGTAGCTGTCCTTCCCCTCTCTGATCTTCTTCCTTAGCTCCCTCTGTATGGACTTCAGCTCCTCCTTGTTTCTCGATCTGAAGATCCTTTTCTTCTCCTTCAGTAGTGACTTTATCTCAGGGTTGATACAGGGTTTGTTGTTTTCGAAACACCGTATGGTCTTGGTGGGTACGGTGTTGTCCACACAGAAGTTGATTTAGTCTGTGATGGTGTGTGTGAGGCCGTCGATGTCCTCACCATGTGAATCACAAAGCTGCTCTCATATAGTGGATTCAAAACAATCCTTCACAGCATCCTCTGCCTCCTTTGACCACATTTTCACTGTGCGGGTAACATGAGGTTATCTGTGTACCAGTGGTTTGTACACAGGCAGGAGGTGAACCAAGTTGTGGTCCGATCTCCTGAGGGAAGGAGTGGCATTGAGGTGTATGCTTCCTTGGTGTTTGCATAAAATAAGTCCAGTGATTTATTTTCTGGTGTGGCACATGACATGCTGGGTGAAAGTGGGCAGAATGGAGGACAGTGAGGCATGGTTGAACTCACCAGAAATGAGGAGAAAAGCATTTGGGTGTTGTGTCTGCAGCCTGCTAGTGACTGAATGGATGACATCACACCCTGCCTCAGCACTTGCACAGGGGGATATATAATAAACAATGCTGACGACATGTGAAAATTCTCTGTGGAGGTATGCAGGTTGCATGTGAACAGCTAGCAGCTCAATGTCCTTGCTGCAGTGTTGTTCTTTAATCATGATGTGCCCAGGATTACACCGTTATTCAAATACATTATTAGCCCCCTGCCTCTGCTCTTCATGCTGTCTGGTGTCTGATCTGCCCGTATTGCATGAAAACCCTCCAGATTGATGTTAGCATCTGTTGCTAGTTCTGTTAGCCACATTTCAGTAAAAAACATAATGGTAATCTCTCTGAAGATGCTCTCATACCAGGTGTAGTAATTTATTGTTATTAGGTACAAAGATGATTTAATTTATATATTTGTGTGAGTGGGAATGAGGTTTCACTTCATTACCAACACACATAAGCTCGTGAGGCACCAATCCAAAAGAATGGACACTTTTATTAATAATCAGTCTTTGTACCCGCTATGAATCATTCTCAAACATTTGTGAATTCTTCTGCGTGACTCAAGAGAACAGACACACAAAAACAAAAATCAAGCAGAAACTTTGTACCTTTAGCATTTTAATGATTAAACTCAGCTTAGTTAAAGTATCACATTCAAATGATTCTGAAGGCAATGTGAAATGATCAACAAATATAAAGCACCACATTAAACTGTCTTGGCTTTACTGCATAATATGTATTATTAAGCATTTGTGGAACCAAGGAAAACCATAGCTTAAATTGGAACTGTGATGGAAAATGAAAAAGGACTGTAAGATAGCTGTAACAGAATGGTGAGGTAAATTGGATGCAATTTTATGAAGACAATGATAAGCTGATTTATATGAAGAAGGTGTAGAAGAGCGTGGAAATGAAGAGGCGATTTGGTTTATAAGCAAAGCTTTAATATTCAGCTCTCCTAACAAGTCTCATCTGGTGCAGAGAGTGGCAGAAGGGAAAAGAGGCAGAATCTCTCCCACTCGCTGATTATATACATGCACACAACAAAAGACATGCATAACAAAGGCTGACATCCCTCATTATCTTAATCCCCCCATTGTCCTGGTATTTCCTCTCCTCGCCTTGGGGGGTGAGGGTGGCTCCTCCGGTCTCCTCCGCCGCGTCCGGGAACGTCTTTGTTCTTCACTCGGCGGGTGAGAGTCCTTTGTCCTTTCAGAGGTGTCAAGTTCTTTACATATGTAATCACCAAACATTTCCACATGCTTTAACATATGTAGGTTATGGAATATATGGTTAATATAGACCACAGGCCCCCCAAACAACTAAGAAAGGACAACAGGAAGGTTCACAGTCTAAGATAGTTATTATGACATACTAAGTGTTACATCTGTTGCCACGGAAGAAACTTTCCAGCAGCCATGCTCCTAAGAGAGTTCAGTGGTAATCATAACAGCATAGTAAAATCATAAGTCAGTCCTAAACTGTTGCAGCACAATTAGTGAAAAATTGTGGAGTGGTTTGTATCAGTCCCTGTGCTGTCTGGGTTTTAATCTTCTCCCAAAACTGCTGTAGGTTGGTTTAGGCACCCTGCTGGGACCTTCTTGAGAGGGATCTGCAGTGTGGGAAGGAGAGAGGTTAACTGTTCCCTGCTGGGGGGCTGAGTCTTTTCTCTTGGGGGGTCTACCCCGCCGAGGTGCTCTCGCCAACTGTGCAGGTTCGTCTTTCAACAAGAAGGCAGGTTTAAGTCTGTCAATGCTGACTGTTTCTTTTCTATCCCCAAAATCAAGCACAAAGTGTTTATCACCATGTTCCAGCACTCTGTATGGACCATCGTATGCTGGGCGGAAAGTTGGTTTTAAAGCTTCATGCTTAACAAAAACGAACTCAGCGTTTTTTAAAGCCTGAGGGACAAAAACCCGTGGGAAGGAGTGATGAGCTGGACCAGGGAGAGAGTTCGGTCCGTTGCTGCCTAACAACCTTGGGACTGGAAGGCGCCCTGGCTCTGGGTTCTCTGGTAAAAATTCACCTGGGAGCCTGAGAGTTTGTGCAAAGACTAATTCTGCGGGATAGGCGTCTAGATCCTCTTTAGGCACAGCACGCAACCCCAATAAAACCCAGGGAAGTTTATTTACCCAATTTGTGTCCGTTAGTGAGGCTCTGAGGGCGGCCTTTAAAGACCTGTGAAAACGCTCGCATAACCCATTAGCCTGAAGGTGATAAGCGGTGGTGCGGTGAATTGTTGCCCCTAAGCTGCTGGACATGGCTGACCAGAGCTCTGAGACAAATTGAGGCCCCCTATCGGACGTGATGTCCGATGGGACGCCGAAGCATGCCACCCAGTTTGTCAAAAAAACCACGAGCGACTTCCTCCGCTGTGGTTGCCGCTAGAGGGACTGCCTCTGGCCAGCGTGTGGTGCGGTCTATCATTGTTAACAGGTGTGTGAAACCTTGGGAGGAAGGTAGTGGCCCCACGAGGTCGACATGAATGTGGTCGAACCTTCTAGCAGGGATTGGAAAAGGCTCCAGAGGGGCTTTTGTGTGTCTGTGTATTTTGGCGCGTTGACAAGAAATGCAAGTTTTTGCCCATTCCTTTACGTTTTTGCGCAGGCCTGGCCACACAAACTTTTCGGCGACCATTTTAACCGAGACGCGCACACCTGGGTGCGCGAGGGAGTGAACTGCATCGAAAATACGGCGGCGCCATGTAGCTGGTACTAACGGGCGAGGTCGGCCAGTTGAAACATCGCATATTAGGGGGGGCACGCCGTCGCGTAAACCCTTTTTCTCCAGCCTTAACCCTGTTGGTCCAGACAGGAGTGCGCGCACGTCCGCGTCACTGTTTTGTTCCTCCGCCATGGCTGCATAATCTATCCCTGCATGGACAGGTGCTGCGTATGTGTCTGCGTTAGTGAAGAGCTCTGCTGCTGAGGCAGTATAATCTGTCTCCTCACGCTCTGGAGGTGTCACAGCGCGAGAGAGACAGTCCGCTACTACGTTAAGTTTGCCTGCCACGTGTCGAATGTCTGTGGTGAACTCTGAAATCGCCGCTAGCTGTCTTTGTTGCCTGCCTGACCATGGTTCTGAAATTTTAGCCATAGCAAAAGTGAGCGGTTTATGGTCTACAAAAGCCGTGAAACTCCGCCCTTCTAACCAGAACTGGAAGTGGCGGATGGATAAATGAAGCGCCAGCAGCTCTCTGTCAAAAGTGCTGTATTTGCGTTCAGTTTGGTTTAGCGATTTGCTAAAGAATGCTAAAGGTTGCCAGACCCCGCTGACAAGTTGTTCTACAACTGCCCCTATAGCTAGGTCTGAAGCATCTGTGGTTAGTGCGATGTGGGTCAAACGATCTGGGTGAACTAACAATGTGGCGTTAGCTAGGGCGCTTTTTACTTCCGCGAAAGCGCGTTTGCGCTCCGGGGTCCATTCGACCGCGTTGGAAGCTTTCTTTTTTTTGAGCGCGTCATATAGGGGCTGCATGAGCTGAGCTGCGTGGGGGAGGAAGCGATTGTAAAAATTAACCATCCCTAAAAATTCTTGTAGCGATTTGACCGTTTGTAGCCGTGGAAAACTTTCTATCGCATGAACTTTGTCTGGAAGTGGAGCTGCCCCCTTCGGAGAGACTTTGTGTCCTAAAAAATCAATTTGTGACACGCCGAATTTGCATTTGGCTGGATTGATTATTAGCCCATGCTTTTCCAGCCTCTGAAAAACCGTAGTGAGGTGCTGCTCGTGTTCTACCTCAGACGAGCTGGCTACCAGCATGTCGTCGAGGTAGACGAAGACAAAAGGAAGGTCGCGTAAGACCGCATCCATCATTCGTTGAAAAGTTTGAGCAGTGCCTTTGAGGCCGAAAGGCATTCGCAGGAATTCAAAAAGGCCGAAAGGGGTTATTACCGCTGTTTTAGGAACGTCTTCTGCTCGGACTGGGACTTGGTGATAACCGCGGACTAAGTCTATTTTTGAAAAAATGCGCGCACCCGCTAGATGTAGTGAAAAATCTTGAATGTGAGGGATTGGGTAACGGTCATGCGCTGTAGCGTTGTTTAATCTGCGGTAATCTCCGCACGGTCTCCAAGAACTGTCAGATTTCGGAACCATGTGAAGTGGTGAGGCCCAGGGGCTCTTCGAGCGTCTAACAATGCTCAATTTTTCAAGAGTTGCAAACTCGTCCCGTGCTATGTTGAGCTTGGCCGCGTCTAAGTGGCGCGCTTTGGCAAAAACGGGAGGTCCCGTTGTCGGAATGAAGTGTTCAACCCCGTGTTTAGCCACAGTGGCTGAGAATTTGGGGATTGTGAGTGCTGGAAATTGGGTGAGGAGTTGCTCAAACTTATCTCCTGCCATGGTGACGCTAGCCTGCACAGGTGGTGGAGAAACTCGGGCTGAGCATGGAATAGAAGCAAAGGACAGTGCATTAACCAGGCGCCTATTTGCTAAATCCACTAATAACCCGTGTGCACACAAAAAATCTGCGCCTAATAAGTTAAAACTCACCGCCGCTACAACAAATGTCCATCTGTAGCTGCAGCCGTAGATGAGGAGGTGTAGGCTCTTTTCGCCGAATGTGTCGATGCTAGAGCCGTTGGCTGCCACGGCTCCGTTGCCCCGGGTGCCCGTGGCTCGATCTGCGTGGGAGGGCATGACGAAACTCAGCTGGGCTCCTGTGTCGATGAGGAACTGCTTGCCTGAGTGTCCAACCGTCACGTACAACAGCTTGTTTTTCTCGCCGAGAGCCGCTGCCGTTAACGGCTTTCGGCTTTGGCGTTTAAATTTGCAGGGGGGAACGCATTTGTGAGCCCTCTCGGCGAAACGGTGGTGGTAATAACAAACATCGCTCCGTCTGTTACGTCTTGGCCGTGTCGCTGTCGCCGTGGGCTGGGTCTGCTCCGTGGGTTGTGGCTCCTCGTGGCTCGGGGCGTCAGCGTTGAGGTCTGCGGATGCTGCTGTGGGTGTCAGCTCCTTGCAGGCGTTGACGAGCCAATGAGCTTCATTGGCCAGCACGCGGAAGTCTTGGTGGGTGTTGCACTTCATGCTGGCGAGTGTCCCTCTCAGGTGTGGCGGCAGCGTGCGGAGGAAAATAAACTGGAAGAGGAAGTTGTCATTGTCCTCTTCTTTGAGCTGTAGCAAATCCTCCATGAGGGCCTTCGGTTTGCACCCTCTGTGGCCGTAGACCGCCAGGATCTTCTCGGCTCTCTCTTCCGCTGATGGGACGTAGTTCGCCACGATGGTTGCTTTGAGCGTCTCGTATTTGTCCCGAGACGGTGGTTGCCGGATCATGCTCCGCACACACTTCGAAGTGGCGGCGTTGAGTTTGGAGACGATATGATAAAATTTGGTGTCATCAGCCGTGATGCCCGCCAGCGCAAATTGGGCTTCAGCCTGCTGAAACCAAGAGGCGGGGTCTTCTTGCCAGAAGTCTGGCAGCTGGACAGCGACGGCATTTGTGCACACCATCACTGTTGTGCCCGCCGGGTGAGAGTGCCTTGCCTCGGCTCTCGCGGCGGTGCTGGTGCTCGGTTGAGCCCTCTCAATCTCTTCTGCCGGGGGAAACAGTTGTCCATCTGCTCCCTCGTCTGCGTGGCGGCTGGCGTCTGCCTGGGTCGCCGCGAATGAGTCGATTGCGGGGGAACGCCTCAGGTCCATACTCGCGTCAAGGTCACCAGTGTGGAAGAGCGTGGAAATGAAGAGGCGATTTGGTTTATAAGCAAAGCTTTAATATTCAGCTCTTCTAACAAGTCTCATCTGGTGCAGAGAGTGGCAGAAGGGAAAAGAGGCAGAATCTCTCCCACTCGCTGATTATATACATGCACACAACAAAAGACATGCATAACAAAGGCTGACATCCCTCATTATCTTAATCCCCCCATTGTCCTGGTATTTCCTCTCCTCGCCTTGGGGGGTGAGGGTGGCTCCTCCGGTCTCCTCCGCCGCGTCCGTCAACGTCTTTGTTCTTCACTCGGCGGGTGAGAGTCCTTTGTCCTTTCAGAGGTGTGAAGTTCTTTACATATGTAATCACCAAACATTTCCACATGCTTTAACATATATAGGTTATGGAATATATGGTTAATATAGACCACAAAGGAAAATTTCTGTTACTCTAAAAAGGAATGGAGGTTAATGAAAAGATGGATATTACTTTTCTTCAATTTTATAACTCTGGTCGGAGTTTATGACCTAGATCTCAACATGACAAATTTTGGCATACTTCAGTTGGGATGGACATTGTATTTAGCTCAGCAGATATAAAATGAGTTGTGCTTACAGTGATCAGTTGATATCAGTGGGATTCTGGCTGGTCATCAGATGGCATGGAAATTATCTGCCCGCAGATAATTTCTCCCCAGACTCAACTGTCTTGAAGCTGTGACTTGGGAACGCTGAGAGGTGTATCTGGCTCCACTGATTTGTATGTGCTGATTTGTATGTTGTACGTCCGAATGGGACAACACAGGATTTCAGCAGGATTCTCCCAGGTTGCTGGAGTTTGTTGGTCATTCAAAGTCTGATCAAAGTCACAAAACTTTAAGAAAAGAATAAAAATATTTAAGCCACAAAATCCGAGTTCTTCTGATGTTGTGGTAACTGAGTTAGAGTCAACTTCCATTTAAATGTTAGAAAAATCAAAATCAGTCCTCTTTGGCATGGTGATTTAAGAAAAAATTAGAGAAAGCTTAACAAATTATTAAAAGTAGGTCTGTGGAGTGAAGGACAGAGTTTCACTCCAGGCAATAAAGAAGATTTTGAGCTCAAATGAAGGAAGAGAAAAAAAATGTCTCTCCCCAGAGAAAAAAAAAGGTGCAGAACAGATGGGACTAATGCTACATGTCCACTGGTCTGGATTTTTTGGAAAGGAATCTGCATACCGCAACCTCTGAGGCGAGGAAAAGGGGCATGTAGTGTAGTTCTCAGCGAGGTGAAGTCGAGCAATGCGGGAGGAAATACTGGAATAGTCATTATTAACCATGAGCAGATTGTTTTTAATAGTGCTGGTATATTTGCCCTACAAAAGGCAACTTTGTCGTCGTCACCGCCGGTTTTGGGTTCACCCAATCCTACAGACCTGCATAATACATGTCGAATTTGACCGCGTGGTTCGTGAGCTTCAGCTGGATGAGCCCATGTTCCACTGCTCTCCATGCCTCATTCCTTTGTATGTTGTTATTTATTTATTTTGGATAGATTACAAGATTAAAAGAAAGGAACAGAACAATATACCAGGGCGAAAAAAAAATCCAACAAGGTCAAATTAAACAATAACTCCTCAGATTATACAGTTCAACATAAATTAACCAAAAAGGGTGATGGCTGAAGCCGATATAGTATTGTCCTGCCTGAAACAGCGGTTATTAATTTCTCCTTCAAATCTTCACAACAACAGGTAACGTATATATCTGACGCCCCCTTCTCCCCCGTCTTCTCCTCCAGCTGGCTGGTTCACTGGATTGGTTGAAGGGTCCGGCTGTCGGCAGTCTTCAGCTCTCTGCTGTTACTGGACAATATGGCATCCTTGGTCTCCATATCTTTAAAACAAACCAGCAAAAAGTGTTTCTAACATCATTTCGTGCGAGAAATAGTAGGCTCTGTTAATGAATCTGTTGTTATTTGACATAAAAAAAAAACAACAACGCTAGTTTAAAAGTTCAGGATGAGAGTGCTGCTTCCGGTTCATGACCATACGGAAAAAAAATCTTTACTGAGGGAGATCTTTATGCAAATGAGCTGTAGGGTACCCCCTGGCAACTCGGCACAAGAAGTACGGTTTTCGACCGCTCCGCACCCAAATGCTTTCTGTTGCATTTCCAATACACAATGAATGGGAAGCGAAAAAACAACGGAACCAGTGGACACGTAGCATCAGACTGGGACAAGAACTTAGAACTTCTCTTCACTGGGGAATTTCTAACTTTTAAGGTGTGTGCTTTCCCGAAGAAAAAAACTTGACTGGCAGTAAAAAGGACCAAATATATTTGAGAGCCAGAGATAAAAATGGACTCTTGTCTAATCAGGAAGAGTTTCTTTGTCTGAAACTGACCAATAGGATGAAGGAGCTGTCACACACAAACTACACTAGTTGGTGACTGGCTGATGCAAGTCAGATGGCTTGTGTGAGCATCATGAAGAGAAAAAAAAAATCATTAAAATAGAATTCAAGCTAAACCAAACTTCAGTGATTCATGACTATTTTTCATTACTACTACAATGGATCAGCGGTGGATCAGCGTTCTCGTCGCGCCCTCCGCCAGTACCCGGGCTCGCCTGGGGAAGCTAATGATCCTACCAGCAGACTAAATTCGAAGAGACGACGCCTCTGTGCCAAGTCAAAGAAAAATCCTAGTCACAGTCCTAAAGCCGAAAGCAAACAGCCCCAAGAGCACTTTGTGGTAGGATCTGCCCTTCGCATATTACAACTAAACGTTGAAGGCCTATCTGCAGCCAAGCGAAGCCTTATTGAAGTCCTCGCCTTCCAACATTCAATTGATGTAATCTGCCTCCAAGAGACTCATATTGGCACAGAGGAAGCTGGCCGCTTCACCATCAAAGGCTTTGACCTCCTGTGCTATGTTCTACATGCTAAACATGGACGTGCCACCTATGTGCGTTCTGACATAGTTGAAGCAAATCACCTGATAACAACACATTTCTCAGACACCATAATCATTGGTGGCTTCCATATTGTCAATGTGTACAAGCCCCCTAATGCCAACTGGGATCTGCAGGTCTTACCCACCCTACCCCACCCTGCCATCTATGTGGGGGACTTTAACAGCCATCACCCTGACTGGGGGTACCCAGCAGTGGACAGTGATGGGGAGGTACTTTCAGACTGGGCATCCAGAAATGACCTCGCTTTGATATACGACCCCAAACAAAGAGGAACCTTCCACTCTGCTAGGTGGAAGAAGGACTATTCTCCTGACCTGTGTTGGGTCAGCTCTTTGAACGGGGAGCCATATCCTACACAGATCCTCATTCTTGATGATTTTCCACACAGCCAACACCGGCCCCTGCTTGTACACATTGGCCTACAACTTCCAGTCATATACAGCCCAAGGAAGATGCGCTGGAACTTCCGCAAAGCCAACTGGAAGAAATTCAGTGAAACTCTGGACCGGAGCGTTGTTACCATCCCACTCCACACCATCACTGTAGATGAAGCATACAACCGCTTCTGCAGCGCAATCTTCAAGGCTGCCCATACAGCAATCCCACGAGGCTACCGACCCCTCTATGTCCCATGTTTGGACGGAGAAAGTGCTGCCCTCCTACAATCCTATCAAACATCAGGGGACCCAGAGATAGCAGACCATCTCATTGAATCGCTAAATACAGCCCGGCGAAAGAAATGGGAGGAGACAGTTGCTGACCGGAGCTTTACCCACTCTAGCAGGAAATGTTGGAGCCTCATCTGTCGCCTAGGAGCTGCACAGAAGCCCCCTAGCCAAAGCCGAGCATCCGTCACACCCAACCAAGTTGCATCCCACCTACTGACTATCGCCAAAGCACCCCAAGACAAAGACACCAGAAGAGCAGTTACAACTGAGCTAAAAAAACACCAAAAAATGCCTGTAGAGGAAACGAACCCTGAACCCTTCGAGGCTGCTGAACTGGAGAAAGTCCTACAGGGCCTGAAATGTGGAAAGGCAGCAGGATACGATAACATCTTCCCAGAATTCATGAAAAATCTTGGCCCCCGAGCCCTAACCTGGTTGACACAATTCTACACAAGGATCACACAAACGAACTCGATCCCAAAGAAATGGCGGGCAGCAAAGGTCATTGCCATCCCAAAACCTGGCAAAGACCACAAACTACCAGCAAGCTACCGCTCAATCTCCCTACTCAGCGTTCCTTACAAAATCATGGAGCGCCTAATACTGCAACGCATTTCCCCAGAAATAGAGGATATTCTAAGTGTGGATCAAGCAGGTTTCCGCAAGGACCGCAGTACAGGAGAACAAGTACTGGCCCTAACCACCTTCATTGAAAATGGCTTCGAGAGCAGACTGAAGACAGGGGCTGTGTTTCTCGATCTTACAGCCGCCTATGATACGGTCTGGCACAAAGGCCTCCTCCTGAAACTTATAAAGGCGATCCCTGCTTGGGCAACAGCAATTATAAAAACCCTGCTGACCAACCGAAGGTTCAGAGTCCACCTCAGTCAGAACACAAGTGCATGGAGAATGCAGAAAAACGGACTCCCACAAGGCTCAGTTCTAGCTCCAACTCTGTTCAACCTCTACATAAACGACCTGCCTACTACAAAATCCCGCAAATTCATCTATGCAGACGACATCTGTTTGGCATTCCAAGCACCAGACTTTGAACCACTGGAACGGGTGCTCACGGAAGATCTTGCTAAACTGGACCAGTTCTGCAAAATCTGGCGCCTAAAACCAAGCCCAGCAAAAACCGTCTCCAGTGTATTTCATCTCCACAATGCAAAAGCTGCCAGAGAACTAAACATCCACCTGAGCGGACTCAAGCTTAAGCATGCCCCAAATCCAACTTATCTTGGAGTGACCCTTGATAGGACCTTATCCTTCAAGGAACATCTAAAGGGGACGGCTGCTAAGGTGAAAGTACGAAACAACCTGCTCTGCAAGCTCGCTGGTGCAAAATGGGGGGCGGCAGTCTCCACCCTGCGCACCTCAGCACTGGCCCTTTCATACTCTGTAGCAGAATATTGTGCCCCTGTCTGGTCCAGGTCATCTTACACACACCATGTAGACACCCAGCTCAACTCAACCATGAGAACTATAACTGGAACAATCCGCTCAACACCACTCCCCTGGCTCTCTGTACTGTCAAACATAGCCCCTCCACACATCCGGCGAGCAGCATTAACTCAAAGGATGCTCCAAAAAGTTAAAGATTTTCCTCACTTACCAATCCATGCAGATATCTACACCCCACCCACTGCCCGACTTTCATCCAGACGGCTGATTTGGAAAAACCCTCCCCCAGCTGACTTTACCATCCAGACAGCTTGGCAAGAGGAATGGGAGACCAAGGAGGTCCCAAACAAACAGCTGGTGATAAACCCCAACCAACAGGTCCCGGGCACCAACCTCCCAAGGAGACAGTGGTCTACACTCAATCGCTTCAGGACTGGACATGGCCCCTGCTTGGCCAGCCTTCACAGATGGGGCAGTAGCCCTAGCCCACTGTGCGCATGTGGAGAGGAGCAAACTATGGAACACATCATAGAGGCTTGCCCGCTCCAAAGACTGGAAAGAGGATTACACACCCTCCATACAGCAAACCAGGAGGCAACTGCTTGGCTTAAGGACTTTGCATTCGCTAAATAAATAAATTACTACTACAATAACATGCATTTCCATAAACTTGCCATTCTATATTAACATGCATTGAATAAAGTTTCATGCTTTCAAGCATACAACACATTCAAATCAATGATTAATAAAGTATTTCAAACCAGAATTGTATGTCGGAGTACACTCCTAATCTTCCAATGTGTCCTGAGAAGTATCTTCTGAAAAATGAGAGTCTTGAGGACAAGAAAAATTAATTCCTGTGGGATTAGGGTTTATTCGAGGATGAGACATAATACTTCACTCATCCATTTGGAGGCAATGTTGAACTTTTGAGTTTCAATCAGGAACCTGAGTAGTGAATCTGTGGATGTGGTAAGTTTCAAAATGGCTATTAAAACATCAAACTATCTTGTGGAAATGTTCTCCGTCAAATTTACGATAAGGGGGTTTCAAACGTTCCTGGCTGGAGAGGGGATTTGAGAGTCAATTTACCAATGGAATGTGGCTTCAAAGCTGTGGTCTTTAGGTGAAAGGTAAGAAAAGGGGGACCTTAGCTCTTCTTCAAGGAAAAGATTATTTTTTCCTTATTTCAAACCAGCTGGTAACGCTACACGGGACATAGCTGGCAGTTCATCTGTCTGTTAAGCAGCGATCTCACATTAACCATAATATCGAATGGAAGGACAGGTCTGTACCTTATTCTCCTCGTGCATCGCCTCACTCCAGCTCGACATTCACGTCATTTTTGCCTGATTTCTCGTGGGATATCGAGTTTTTGCATTAGCACCTCAGGGCAGCCTAGTGCTAACAGCTGGATCCCACTGTAAACAATCGCTCCTCCGCTCACTGGGTCAGGAGTCATTGGCGATATGTGCCGAAAGATGGCCAATATCAGCACCAGTGCGGTGAGCTATGTGTCGTTGGCATCCGTGACGGATATGGGGTTACAGGATCATAAAGTTGTGGCAAGAAAAAAGACAGATAGTAAAAAACGACAAAGACACTCAGAATTGAGCTGCTGCTGCAAAAAGTCAGCTGACTCATCAAATCAAATCAAGCTTTATTGTCATATTGCTGTACATACAACTGTAGTGCAGGCAAGATTTTTTATTTAGCGAATGCAAAGTCCTTAAGCCAAGCAGTTGCCTCCTGGTTTGCTGTATGGAGGGTGTGTAATCCTCCTTCCAGTCTTTGGAGCGGGCAAGCCTCTATGATGTGTTCCATTGTTTGCTCCTCTCCACATGCGCACAGTGGGCTAGGGCTACTGCCCCATCTGTGAAGGCTGGCCAAGCAGGGGCCATGTCCAGTCCTGAAGCGATTGAGTGTAGACCACTGTCTCCTTGGGAGGTTGGTGCCCGGGACCTGTTGGTTGGGGTTTATCACCAGCTGTTTGTTTGGGACCTCCTTGGTCTCCCATTCCTCTTGCCAAGCTGTCTGGATGGTAAAATCAGCTGGGGGAGGGTTTTTCCAAATCGGCCGTCTGGATGAAAGTCGGGCAGTGGATGGGGTGTAGATATCTGCATGGATTGGTAAGTGAGGAGAATCTTTAACTTTTTGGAGCATCCTTTGAGTTAATGCTGCTCGCCGGATGTGTGGAGGGGCTATGTTTGACAGTACAGAGAGCCAGGGGAGTGGTGTTGAGCGGATTGTTCCAGTTATAGTTCTCATGGTTGAGTTGAGCTGGGTGTCTACATGGTGTGTGTAAGATGACCTGGACCAGACAGGGGCACAATATTCTGCTACAGAGTATGAAAGGGCCAGTGCTGAGGTGCGCAGGGTGGAGACTGCCGTCCCCCATTTTGCACCAGCGAGCTTGCAGAGCAGGTTGTTTCGTACCTTCACCTTAGCAGCCGTCCCCTTTAGATGTTCCTTGAAGGATAAGGTCCTATCAAGGGTCACTCCAAGATAAGTTGGATTTGGGGCATGCTTAAGCTTGAGTCCGCTCAGGTGGATGTTTAGTTCTCTGGCAGCATTTGCATTGTGGAGATGGAATACACTGGAGACGGTTTTTGCTGGGCTTGGTTTTAGGCACCAGATTTTGCAGAACTGGTCCAGTTTGGCAAGATCTTCCGTGAGCACCCGTTCCAGTGGTTCAAAGTCAGGTGCTTGGAATGCCAAACAGATGTCGTCTGCATAGATGAATTTGCGGGATTTTGTAGCAGGCAGGTCGTTTATGTAGAGGTTGAACAGAGTTGGAGCTAGAACTGAGCCTTGTGGGAGTCCGTTTTTCTGCATTCTCCATGCACTTGTGTTCTGACTGAGGTGGACTCTGAACCTTCGGTTGGTCAGCAGGGTTTTTATAATTGCTGTTGCCCAAGCAGGGATCGCCTTTAAGTTTCAGGAGGAGGCCTTTGTGCCAGACCATATCATAGGCGGCTGTAAGATCGAGAAACACAGCCCCTGTCTTCAGTCTGCTCTCGAAGCCATTTTCAATGAAGGTGGTTAGGGCCAGTACTTGTTCTCCTGTACTGCGGTCCTTGCGGAAACCTGCTTGATCCACACTTAGAATAGCCTCTATTTCTGGGGAAATGCGTTGCAGTATTAGGCGCTCCATGATTTTGTAAGGAACGCTGAGTAGGGAGATTGGGCGGTAGCTTGCTGGTAGTTTGTGGTCTTTGCCAGGTTTTGGGATGGCAATGACCTTTGCTGTCCGCCATTTCTTTGGGATCGAGTTTGTTTGTGTGATCCTTGTGTAGAATTGTGTCAACCAGGTTAGGGCTCGGGGGCCAAGATTTTTCATGAATTCTGGGAAGATGTTATCGTATCCTGCTGCCTTTCCACATTTCAGGCCCTGTAGGACTTTCTCCAGTTCAGCAGCCTCGAAGGGTTCAGGGTTCGTTTCCTCTACAGGCATTTTTTGGTGTTTTTTTAGCTCAGTTGTAACTGCTCTTCTGGTGTCTTTGTCTTGGGGTGCTTTGGCGATAGTCAGTAGGTGGGATGCAACTTGGTTGGGTGTGACGGATGCTCGGCTTTGGCTAGGGGGCTTCTGTGCAGCTCCTAGGCGACGGATGAGGCTCCAACATTTCCTGCTAGAGTGGATAAAGCTCCGGTCAGCAACTGTCTCCTCCCATTTCTTTCGCCGGGCTGTATTTAGCGATTCAATGAGATGGTCTGCTATCTCTGGGTCCCCTGATGTTTGATAGGATTGTAGGAGGGCAGCACTTTCTCCATCCAAACATGGGACATAGAGGGGTCGGTAGCCTCGTGGGATTGCAGTATGGGCAGCCTTGAAGATTGCGCTGCAGAAGCGGTTGTATGCTTCATCTACAGTGATGGTGTGGAGTGGGATGGTAACAACGCTCCGGTCCAGAGTTTCACTGAATTTCTTCCAGTTGGCTTTGCAGAAGTTCCAGCGCATCTTCCTTGGGCTGTATATGACTGGAAGTTGTAGGCCAATGTGTACAAGCAGGGGCCGGTGTTGGCTGTGTGGAAAATCATCAAGAATGAGGATCTGTGTAGGATATGGCTCCCCATTCAAAGAGCTGGCCCAACACAGGTCAGGAGAATAGTCCTTCTTCCACCTAGCAGAGTGGAAGGTTCCTCTTTGTTTGGGGTCGTATATCAAAGCGAGGTCATTTCTGGATGCCCAGTCTGAAAGTGCCTCCCCATCACTGTCCACTGCTGGGTACCCCCAGTCAGGGTGATGGCTGTTAAAGTCCCCCACATAGATGGCAGGGTGGGGTAGGGTGGGTAAGACCTGCAGATCCCAGTTGGCATTAGGGGGCTTGTACACATTGACAATATGGAAGCCACCAATGATTATGGTGTCTGAGAAATGTGTTGTTATCAGGTGATTTGCTTCAACTATGTCAGAACGCACATAGGTGGCACGTCCATGTTTAGCATGTAGAACATAGCATAGGAGGTCAAAGCCTTTGATGGTGAAGCGGCCAGCTTCCTCTGTGCCAATATGAGTCTCTTGGAGGCAGATTACATCAATCGAATGTTGGAAGGCGAGGACTTCGATAAGGCTTCGCTTGGCTGCAGATAGGCCTTCAACATTTAGTTGTAATATGCGAAGGGCAGATCCTACCACAAAGTGCTCTTGGGGCTGTTTGCTTTCGGCTTTAGGACTGTGACTAGGATTCTTCTTTGACTTGGCACAGAGGCGTCATCTCTTCGAATTTAGTCTGCTGGTAGGATCATTAGCTTCCCCAGGCGAGCCCGGGTACTGGCGGAGGGCGCGACGAGAACGCTGATCCATTGCCCCCAATGGGGGCAATGCAGGCAAGATGAAATTGCGTTTCTCTCGGCATCCATATAAATAGAAGCAGCATGATTTAAGACACACTCACACATAGCTTCACCCCCCCCCCCCCGCCCCCCCCCCCCATCTATTCACACATCCCTGAGACATACTTGGGAAAAACCTAACTAACTATAATATACAAATAATATACAAAATGTCCATAGGTGCAGTAGTGTGCATGAGAGATTCCGGGTCAACTGTTCAGCATCCTGACAGCTTGTGGAAGGAAGCTGTTGATCAGTCTGGTGGTTCTGCCTCTGATGCTCCGGAATTGTTTACCAGATGGAAGAAGTTCAAAGTGTTCATGCAGAGGGTGAGAACGGTCCTTGACAATGTTCAGTGCCCTGCTCCTACAACAGTTCTGAAAAAGTTCTTGGACAGAGGGGAGGGAGACTCCAATTACCCTCTCAGCCCCCTTGACTATCCTCTGCAGGGCTTTTTTGTCTGACATACTGCAGCTGGAGTACCATGTAGCAATGCAGTACATCAGAACACTCTCCACCACACCTCTGTAGAAGGTCCTGAGGATGCAGATGGGGAGAGAGTCCTGATGGGGAGAGAGGCCTGTTTGAGTTTCCTCAAGAAGTGCAGTCTCTGCTGAGCCCGCTTCCTGATCCCCAAGGAATTCTTGCTCCAGGTCAGGTCCTGCGAGATCTGCACTGCGAGTAACTTGATGTTCTCCACTCTCTCCACTAAAAGGCCGCTGATGCTGAGGGGGACGTGCTCAGGCTGTGACCGCCAGAAGTCGATAATCATCTCCTTTGTTTTGTCCACGTTGAGCACCAGATTGTTCTCCCTGCACCAGCCCTCCAGGTCTCTCACTTCTTCCTTGTACATTGATTCCTCATCCCTCTGAATAAGTCCCACCACTGTGGTGTCATCTGCAAACTTAATAATCTGGTTCCCCTCGTGTCTGGATACACAGTCATGTGTTAGAAGTGTAAACAACAGTGGACTGAGTACACAGCCTTGAGGGGATCCGGTGCTCAGTGTGACAGAGTTGGAGATGTTGTTTCCAACCCGGACAGACTGAGGTCTCTCAGTCAGGAAATCCAGGGTCCAGAGACATGTGGTGGTGTTCAGACCAATTTCTCCATCAGTCTCTGGGGAATAATGGTGTTGAATGCTAAACTGAAATCAATGTACAGGAGTCTGGCGTAGGTGTCTTTCTGGTCCAAGTGGGTGATGACAGAGTGTAGGGTGGTGACTATAGCATCCTCCGTGGAGCGGTTTGAACGATATGCAAACTGGAGCGGGTCATGTGATGCAGGGAGGCAGGCTGTAATGTGTGGTTTGACAAGCCGTTCAAAACACTTCATCACAATTGGTGTCAGTGCAACAGGACGATAGTCATTCAAACAGGACACAACTGGTTTCTTTGCCACCGGGACAATGATAGAGGTCTTGAAGCATCTGGGAACGATGGCCTGACTCAGGGAGATGTTATAAATGTCAGTCAGGACATCCGCCAACTCACTCGCGCAGTCTTGGAGCACACGTCCCGGGATGTTGTCCGGACCTGCAGCTTTGCGTGGGCTGACGCTGGTTAGGGTCCTCCGTGTGTCCGCTGTGTTGATGGTAAAAGCTGGTCGGACCGATGGTGGGGGTGGGCCAGCCCTCCCTCTGATTGTCGAGTTTGATGCTTCAAAACGTGCAAAGAAGTCGTTAAGCCTGTTTGGAAGCGAAGCGTCGTCATCATCGACCTCCTGCCTAGACTTATAGCCTGTCAGTTTCCGAACTTCCTGCCACATCTGCTTGGTGTTCCTAGTGTCACAGAGGTGTCCCTGGATTTTCTCCGCATAGGCACGCTTTGCCACCTTAATTCCCTTTGAGAGCGCAGACCTGGCTGAGCGGAGGGCGATCCTGTCCTTCGCTCTGAAGGCTGCATCCCTGGCTGTAAGCAGCGAGCACACCTCTGCAGTCATCCAGGGCTTATGGTTACCCCGCATAGTGATGGTCTTCACTGTAGTGACATCCTCTGTGCACTTCGCGATGTAGCTGGTGACCGTTTCAGCATACTCCTCCACATCTGTCTTGTCTTCCTGGGAGGCTGCTATTTTGAAGACCTCCCAGTCTGTGTGCAGAAAACAGTCTTTCAGTGCAGAGGTTGCACTCTCTGGCCAAATTCTGATTTGTTTCACTGCTGGCTTGCTGCGCTTCAATAAAGGTTTGTAGGCAGGCAGCAGCATCACGGATATGTGATCAGAAAGGCCGAGATGGGGGCGGGGTATCGCCTTATATGCATCTGTGTTTGTGTACACTAATTCCAACATATTCTGTCCTCTGGTCTTAAAGTCTACACATTGTTTAAACTTCGGGAGCACAGTCTTTAAGCTGGTGTGGTTAAAATCCCCCGCAACCACCACAAAACTGTCCGGGTGTGAAGTTTGGATTTCACTAATCGCATTGTGCAGTTCCCCGAGTGCCTTCTTAGCATTAGCGTTAGCGCTCGGCGCTATGTAAACACCAGCTACAAACACGTTGCTGAATTCCCTCGGCAAATGATATGGCCGACAATTTACAATAAGGAACTCCGCCAACGGAGAGCAGTGTTTAGACACTAACGTGGCATTGACGCACCAGTTCTTGTTAACATAGATGCATAGCCCACCCCCCCGGCTCTTACCAGAGCTCGCCGTTTCCCTGTCGGCACAGAACATCGCCATATCTTCCAGTTGAATGGCCTTGTCAGGAATGTTGCCGTGGAGCCATGTCTCCGTGAACGCAAGCACACAGCAGTCTCTCCACTCTCTCCGGGTTTCTCTCAGCAGACACAGCTCATCCAGCTTGTTTTCGAGGGAGCGGATGTTAGAGAGAATGAGCGACGGTATCGCTGGTCTGGAGGGGTTAGCCTTTAGCCTAGCATGGATCCCGGCCCTTTTTCCACGCTTTTGCTTGCGTTCGCTCCGCTTAAGCCTCCTCCTCTCTCGGGTAGCTTCCAGCGGGGACTCCGCCAGAATTCCATGCTGGCGTAGAATGTCCAAGTCACAACCGATCGCCGCGATTCTTGCAGCGTGCAGTACCTTGATGTTTAATAAGGTCTCACGGTTGTAAGTTTTACAGAATGTACGTCTGGGAAGATCAAAACACTCAAAACTCTCACACTCGCTGATGCCAAGAGGGGCCGTTGCGTCCGTGCGCGCTGCCGCCATCTTATTTGTTCTGTGTTCATGTGGCATTGGAAGTGATAAAATAAACTTAAAGCAACTAAACTTAAAACAAATAAACAGAAAATAAACAAAGCGAGGATGTGGGTTGGAGACACGTGATGATGACAAAAAATATAAATTATAATACAAGAAGAGAACATGGCTCCAACCCACGTCCTGACAGTAGGCGGCTCAAGGGGCGGCTGCCAGACAACCCAAGATAACACCAACAAACAAAACAGAAAAGCAACCCCTCAGGGCGGGCAGTTGGGGTCAAAGGCCAGGTGGGTCAAAATAAACTGTACTCCCCCACTACCACCACCACCACCACCACCACCACAGATGACCCCAGAGAAATAGCAACAAAAAGAGAAATCAAAAAGACCCTCACAGGGTGGGTGGTGGGAGTACAAGGCCAGGTTGGCCGAAACAAATTGTAACCCCCCCGCCACACACACACACACAGACAATATCCAAAACAAAATACAGATTATGGGCAAAATTAAGTCCATGACCCCCAAACCAAAAACAAAAATGGGTCAGGTGGCCTGCCAAAGTCCCAGGGCCACCGGGCCAAAAAACAAGGTGGGTTGGGTGGTCCTCCAGAGTCCCAGGACCACCGGACTGGAAAGCACGACTAGCCAGGGGGCCCACCCGAATCCTTAAGCCACCTGAGGGGTGAACATAATGCATCGGGGGGGCCTACCAAAATCCCAGGCCACCAAACAGGAAAAAATTTACAAGTCCCTTGTTCTGAAAACAACACAGGATCTGCATGTACCAAGGATAACAAAGTTTCAATTCAGAGTTCTCTTGTTCAAAATATAACACAGAATCTACTCCTACCGAGGATAGCAAAGATTTCAAAACAGAATTTTCATGTTCAGATAAAACATGATTTTCACGTACAGATAACACAGAATTTTCCAGATCACAAAATAGCATGGAAACTTTAAACTCAAGAAATGACAACAAGGAACTTAAAAACTCAAGAAATGGCAACAAGGACCACAAAAACTTAGGAGATGGTAGCAAGGACACCCCAACCTCAAACTCAGGAGATGTCAACACAGACATTTTACCCTCTGGGGGTGAAAACACAGACACTTTACCCTCTGGAAATAATAACATGGACATTTTACCCTCTGGAGGTGACAACACAGAACCCTCAACCTCAAGAGGTGATAACGTAGAAACCTCAACCTCGGGGGGGGGGGGTGATAACATGAAAACCTCAAACTCAGGAGATGTCACAGACACCCCAACCTCAGAAGGAAACATGGGAGCCCCAGGCTTAAAAAGCAACCCAGGAGTTCCCTGCTCTGAAGCTAACTCAGCAGCTCTCTGTTCTAAAGCTAACCCAGGAGCTCTCTTCTCTGAAGCTAACACAGGAGCTCTCTGCTTTGAAGCTAACGCAGGAGCTCTCTGCTCTGAAGCTAACACAGGAGCTCTCTGCTCTGAAGCTAACACAGGAGCTCTCTGCCCTGAAGCTAACACAGGAGCTCTCTGCTCAGAAGCTAACACAGGAAACAGAGACATTTCTGGCTCATAGGAAACAAAAGTCGAAATCTCTGGCTCAGGAGAAATAGATGCAGAAATCTGCAGTTTAGGAGACTCAGATACTGGGGTCTTTGGCTCTGGGGATGCAAGTGCATAGATTTCAGGCACAAAACCCACAGATACAGAAATTTCAGGTTCAAAACCCTCAGATACAGAAATTTCAGGTTCACAACCTACAGGTGCAGAAATTTCTGCTTCAGAACCCACAGATGCAGAAATTTCTGGTTCAGGAAACAAAAATGCAGAATTTTCTGGTTCATGAGACACAAATGCAGAATTTTCTGGTCCAGTACACACACATGCAGAATGTTCTGGTGCATGACACACTAATACAGGAGTCCCTACTCCACAAACAGATGGCAGGAGAGCTGTCAGTTCCATAGCAAATGACTGAGGTGCACAGCCCTCAGAAACAGCAAACAGGAGCATGCTGGACTCCAAAACGGCAGGTGTTGATGCGCCGACCTCTGGCACCACAACAGGTCTCAATAAAACTGGCCGATCTGCGGCGACCTCAGATGTAGCATGCAGATCAGTGACTCCAAGTGGCAGCAGCTGCAACTCTTTGAGCCCTGATGCATGGGGGTCCACCCCCAGCACAGACACCTCAGCCAGAGAGAATGAATCTTTGACCGGGCCACTACCGGCCTCAGTAGCGGAAACCGGCGGAATAAGTGGCAGAAGTGCATCATCCTCAGGAACAGAAGATAGAAGCGCCTCAGCACCAGATGCTGGAACTGATAACAGCCCCTCCTCCTCTGGCATGAGTGCATACTCATTGGACTGCAGAAAATCATTGAGGAAGGCGGGAATGTCCTCCCTCAGATGGGGCTTTGCTGCGACGATTGGATGAGCGAGCTTCCATGCTTCATCCCTCCACTTCACGTTCTCCCTCCCGTCCAGATGCAGGTAAAGGGTATAGCACTCCTCCACCTCTGTAATGAGATCCTGCAGCGCCCAGCGGCGAGTGATGTCATCGGGCTTGATAGGTGGAGGTCCTCTCACCACAGGTTCGACAGGTGGAGGTTCTCTGACCTTAGGATCAAAAGCAAATGGCTCAACCACCTCTAGCGTGCAGGAAAACTCACTAGAGAGCACAAAGTCTCTGAAGAGGGGTGGAATATCCTCCCACAGGTGGGGCTTGGCAGCTGTGATCCGACAAGCCCTTCTCCAAGTCAGGTCCTGCCACTCATCCCTCTGATGACAAAGCTTGAAGCATTCTGCCAGTTCTTTGATGAGGTGCTTCAGCTCCTCAGGGCAGCCAGTGTCCTCAGGTGTGAAGGTAGGAGCTGGAGGGACCCCAGACATAGAGCTCGGGAGAGAGGGAAACAAGGAGGCAGGTGAGGGAGGATGGATCGATGTAACAGCAGAGTTGATAGCAGAGTGAGGTGGAGAGAGCTTAGCAGTGGCAGGCAGCCATAGCTTAGTCTCCCCACCGGAACCAGACAAGTCCCTTCATTAATAGATGTTTAAAAATGAACGGGTACTTGCCTGTGTTTCTGCTCTGCTCCCATAGAAATTCCAAATGACTCCCTCTGGGTGACTCCGGAGATCACCTGGGGCCTGCGGGTGGGGGAGCAGAATGTTTAGTGGAGTGGCATCTCCTCGGATTGTCCTTCCACCCAGGGCCCCTGACTTCCAGCTTGCTGCTGAGGAACTCTCCCTGCTCTGCCGGACAGAGGCTTGATGGGCAGCACGCTTGTTCCGGTAAGGAGGAGACAGCGTAAAGCAGAGGAACGGGAGGGAGAGTGAGTCCCAGCACCTGAGGGTGAGTGCGCACTTGTGGCTGAGTGACTAGCAGCTTAGTGACTCCTCCCCAAAAGTCCATCTCGAGTTGTTGGGAAGAACAACTGCGAGCAGCGGCCACTAAATCTTCCACCATAGCGACTACTTCTAGCTGATCCCGAGTCCACTTCCTGTTCCGGCCGGGCTCGCTCGCTGAGTCCTTGAATGGCTGTGTTCTACTGTCACGGTTTGCACTCCGGCGGGACAGAGAACATGACTTAGATGTGGAACAAGCTTTTGACAATATTTATTCATGGTTCGGACATCGAAACAAAAGACTAAATATCCACTGGCAGATAAACTAATAACAGGTCAGATCAGGCTAAACCAACAAAACAGGTCAGATCGGGCTAAACTCACAAGCAAAACTCACAAGACGAGAACGCAGCACCTGTGAAACAAGCTGCACCCCTTAAATAAGACTTTTTAGAGATGTTTTAGGACAGCCTGATAATAAAGAGTTACAATAATCTAATCTAGAGCTAACAAGAGTGTGGATTAGTTTCTCAGCATCACTCTTAGACAAGATTTTTTTTTTTTTTTTTTTTTTTTAGAATTAGTATACTTTATTGATCCCCAGAGGGGAAATTGAGGGTCATCCACCACCTGGATGGATGAAGCAGCCACAATACGGTGCTATCCCTTAACCATTCACACACACATTCACACCTAGGGCCACTTTAGAGTCTCCAATTAACCTAACCTGCATGTTTTTTGGCATGTGGGAGGAAACCGGAGAAATCCCGGGGTAACCCCACGCATACACGGGGAGAACATGCAAACTCCACACAGATCACTGTTGGTCGGGGGCTGGGATCGAACCCACGATCCCCACGATCCCCCGGCCAAGGGTAAACTGTGCTGCCGCAGTGCTAACCACTGCGCCACCGTGCAGCCCTAAGATGCTCCTAATCTTGGCAATATTATGTCAATGATAAAAGGCAGTCTTAGAAACATGTTTAATATGTGAATCAAAGAACAGATCTTGATCAAAAATAACTATTTCCTCACAGAACAATAAAGATAAAGAGTCACCCCATCCAAACTAAGAGTTTGATTTAGGAAGGTATTTCTAACATTTTCTGAACCAACTAGAATGACTTCAGTCTTATCGAAATTTAATAGCAAGCAATTACAAGTCATCCAAGCTCTGATTTCCTTAAGACAAGCCTCAAATTTGGCTAGCTGATTAGTGTCATCTGGCTTCACTGACAAATATAATTGTGTGTCATCTGCATAACAGTAAAAATGTATGCAGTGCTTTCTAATAATATTGCCTAGCAGATGCATATATAAACTAAAAAGAATGGGGTCTAACACAGATCCCTGTGGAACTCCGTGGAGGCTGAGCTTTGATTTAGAAGAAAACTCATTATTGACATTAACAAACTGGAACCTATCAGATAAATAAGATTTAAACCACTGAAAAGACGTTCCATTAAGTCCAACAAGGTGTTCTAATCTATCAAGTAAAATGTTATGCCTGATATAGTAAAAGCAGCACTCAGGTCTAAAAGGACAAGTACAGAAACATGTCAATTATCAGATGCGATAAAGAGGTTGTTAGTGACTTTCACTAAAGCTGTTTCAGTACTAACTAATTGGTGGTGATGGAGCTGCCATGCAAGGTGCTGGTCTGACTCACCAGGAGCAACTTATGGTTCAGTGTCTTGCTCAAGAACACTTCAACATGCAGACAGCAGAGACAGCAGGAATCAAACCACTGACCCACCAATCAGAGGTCGACCACATGCTACATCTGTGCCCCCCCCCCCCGCCATTTTAATTGCAGTATAAATATATTTTCATGATCTCAGTCGTTTGTTCTGCTTTTATACTGTGGTCAAAGTCAAATGTTCCACTTGGACAATAACCTTTTATCTTATCTCTTACAGCCTCTATTCATTTCATAATACTTATGCAAGCCCTCTCATATTTTCCATACAAATGCAGAAGTATGAGGGCTGTTGTGATTTCCCAGAAACATTCCAAATAACTCAAAAATATATGACAAATCAAAAGAAAATTATTGGGAACTACTTACCCCGCTATATGACAAACAATACCACTTACAGTTGCAATCAAAATTTTTCAAGCCCCACTGTAAATTATCTATCTATCTATCTATCTATCTATCTATCTATCTATCTATCTATCTAAAATGTACAAACTAGCAGCTGTTTGCAATAAACAAATCAAACAATTTAAATAGCTCAACACAATATTACAAGTAGCTTCTCCAAATTCAACACAAAATGCCACTTTTAATGACTACTGCAGTGTCAAAATTATTCAACCCCTTCATCACAAGCATCTTTAGTGCTTAGTAGAGCACTCTTGCTGTTATGACCTCCTGCAAGCATGATGTACAGCCAGACACCAGCTTCTGGTGGCATTCCTGAGGAATGCTAGCCAATTCCTCATGAGCTAAGACCTCGAGTTCACTAATTTTCTTGGGTTTGCATGCTCCACCTGCCTTTTTCAAATCCCACCAGAGATTTTCAATGGGGTTCAAGTCAGGTGACTGTGGGCTCTTTTCCACCAAACCGGTTCCAGTGCTAGTTTGGTGCTGGTGCTGGTGCTAGTGCTTAACCAGTGCTTAACCAGAGTGCTCATAAGAACCAGTTGTCTTTCCACCGATATGGAGCTAGTTGGGAATTATGTCAGAGCTACGTCATTACGTACTGTGAAGCGCCCAACCCCCGCAGAACACCAGAGAAGACGGAAGGTGGCGGTATGCACCTCTCACTTGTTTGCTATCCACCAGTAACCGAGAGAAGAAGAAGAAGTAGCAGCGTTAGCTTGTCAACATATAGGAATTGTTGTGTTTGGGAACGCTGCTTTTATTATTCCAAACCTGTATTACCATCCAAAAACAGTTTTATTCTTAATGGCAGAGAACGGCTGCTATGTTTAAGGACACCGGTAATCATCAATATTTCAGTTATCAGCCGTTGTTAGATCAAGTCTATAGCGCAAGCATTGACGACACTTTTAAACATAATATTTATGTCATTTCTGTAATAGGTGGTGTTACGGCGCATTACGAGACGGAGGTCACCTGTTCTGTCATGCCAAAAAGTGATCAGCTGTCCCAAAAAATGATCACCAGGGGCCATATTGTTATGGATTTATATTAGCCGGTAAATATATATATTTCAGAATCAGAATCAGAATCAGAATCAGCTTTATTGGCCAAGTATGCACAACACATACAAGGAATTTGACTTTGGCTAAAACTTGCTCTCGTTGTTCAGGTGGAGGATTTAAATAAGATTTAAATAAGGATTCAATGACAACAGAGTATGTACAGTAAATTACATTCTGTCCACGTTTCTATAAAAGGATGCAAATATATATAGGAATATATGCAGTTATTTACTCAGACTATCCACACTTTGCAGAAATATATGGAAAAAATATACAGTCATACAGTATTTCAATGTGAACTCAGATTCAGTGATATAATGTGAATGAAGTAAAAAGCAGTGTGAGAGTTATGTGCAATGTAAGAATGGATGAAAAGTCATGAGGACAGCAACAGGTAGGACTAGGTGAATGTTAGGAGTTCATCAGAGTGATGGCTTGAGGAAAGAAACTGTTCCTGTGATGGGTGGTTTTGACCTTCAGTGATCTGTAACGACGACCAGAAGATAGAAGTTCAAACAGTTTGTGGCCGGGGTGTGATGGGTCAGCACAGATGTTTCCTGCCCGTTTCCTGGTTATGGACCGATATAAGTTCTCAATGGAGGGTAGGTCGGTACCAATGATCCTCTCCGCAGACTTAATGATCCGCTGCAGTCTGGTCTTGTCCTGTTTAGTGGCAGATCCAAACCAGACAGTGATGGAAAAGCAGAGGACAGATTGGATGATGGCGGTGTAGAAGACAACCAGCAGCTCCTGAGGCAAATCAAACTTCTTGAGCTGACGCAGAAAAAACAACCTCTGCTGGGCCTTTTTCCGGACAGTGTCTATATGGGAGGACCACTTCAGGTTCCGGGAGATTGTGGTACCCAGAAACTTGAAGGAGTCCACAGTGGACACTGTGCTGTTGAGGATGGTGAGTGGGGGGAATGAAGGGGGGTGTCGCCTGAAATCCACAGTCATCTCCACCGTTTTGGCTGGGTTAAGTTCAAGATGGTTCTGGCTGCACCAGAGGATCAGCTGCTCCACCTCCCGCCTGTATGCAGACTCATCATCATCCCGGATCAAACCGATGACTGTGGTGTCGTCCGCAAACTTCAGGAGCTTCACCGAAGGGTCCTCTGAGGTGCAGTCGTTGGAGTAGAGGGAGAAGAGCAGTGGGGAAAGGACACATCCTTGGGGGGTGCCAGTACTAATTTTTCGGGAGCTGGATGTAAATCTCCCTAGCTTCACCTGTTGCCACCTGTCAGTCAGAAAGCTGGAGATCCACTGGCAGGTGGAGGGGGGCACCTTGAGCTGGAGGAGTTTCTGATGAAGAATGCCTGGGATGATGGTGTTGAACGCTGAGCTGAAGTCGACAAACAGGATCCTGGCGTACGTCCCTGGGGAGTCGAGGTGTTGCAGGATGTAATGTAGTCCCATATTCACTGCATCATCCACTGACCTGTTTGACCGGTAGGCAAACTGCAGTGGGTCCATCAGGGGGCCTGTGATGACCTTCAGGTGGTTCAGCACCAACCTCTCCAAGGATTTCATGACCACAGAGGTCAGGGCAACAGGTCTGTAGTCGTTTAATCCTGTAATAGAGGGTTTCTTGGGAACTGGAATGATGATGGAGCGTTTGAAGCAGGAAGGCACTTCACGCAGCTCCAGTGATCTGTTAAAGATCCGGGTGAAGATGGGGGCCAACTCGTTGGAGCAGACTCTCAGGCAGGACGGAGACACACCATCAGGTCCTGCAGCCTTCTTGATCTTTTGTCTCTGAAAGACCCGGCGCACCTCCTCTTCACAGATCATTAGTGCTGGTGGGAGGTCAGAGTGGAGGCGGGATGGAGTTCCTGGGGCTGCAGATAATCCTTTTGTGTGGGTGGGAGGTGAGAACTGTAGGTTCTTTTCAAACCTGCAGTAAAAGCTGTTTAGGTCTTTAGCCAGCTGGAGGTTTTCCGCAGGGTGGGGGGATGGTCTCCTGTAGTTGGTGATATTCCGTAGGCCTCTCCAGACAGAAGCAGAGTTGTTAGCTGAGAAGTTTTTTTGTAACTTCACACTGTAGCTCCTCTTAGCAAGCCTGATCTCCTTTGTCAGCATGTTTCTGGCCCGCTTGTACAGAGTCCAGTCACCAGTCCTGTAGGCCTCCTCCTTGGTCTGACGTAGCTGCTTCAGTTTAGGAATGAACCAGGGTTTATTGTTGTTGTACATGCAGAAGGTCTTGGTCTGCACACACATGTCCTCGCAGAAACAGGTGTATGACGTCACAGTGTCAGTGAGTTCATTTAGGTTAATGGCTGCAGCTTCAAAAACACTCCAATCTGTACAGTCAAAGCAGGCTTGTAACTTCAGCTTTGATTCCTCAGTCCATTTCTTCACAGTCCTTACAACAGGCTTGGAAGTTTTTAGTTTCTGTCTGTATGTTGGAATAAGATGGAGCAGACAGTGGTCAGAAAAACCCAGAGCTGCACGGGGGACGGCATGATAGGCATTCCTTAAAACTGTGTAACAGTGGTCGAGTGTATTTGTGTCCCTGGTGGGACATTTAATATGCTGTCTGTATTTAGGAAGCTCATTTGTGAGATTAGCTCTATTGAAATCACCCAGAATGATAAGCAGAGAGTCTGGATGTTTTTCCTCCACCTCTGGTGGAGGAAAAACAGATAAATATAAATATAAATATTCAACAGATAAACAGTACTTAGTTAGGTATAACAAGATATATTTAACACTTACAATGCATTTTGAACCCTAAACAAACTTGATCTGGGATTAAAAGCAATTAAAATAATGCAGTCACAAGGTTACATGGAAAAATGTATAGATTTACGGTTCTGCATATATACATGAAGATACTGTATAAATGCATATTCTATGCACCTCCAAACTACAGAGTTGTGAAAGGTATACCCTTCTGTACTTGTGTCATCTATTCTGGTTAAAGTACTGATTCAAGTTTTTATTCATGTAGGGATAACAAGAGACAGACTGTAAAGTGTTCAAGTTCAAAGTTCTTTCCCCAGAAATGATCTTGTCCAGAGCTGACAGAATGTCATGTGGGACGTTGTCAACAGAATATAAACTTATCATTTTTAAAGCTGGCAACTTGGAACATTTTCCACAGAAAAAGTATATAGATTTAAAGTTTGTTGCTGCTTGTTCTTTAAAAAATGTGAAAGAAATTGTCAAAAATATGTATAAGTCCACAAATACCTGATATATTGTCCAATACCTGGAAAAATGAACTTAAGTGCAGTAATTCAGTACTTGTACTTTCACTTCCCACCACTACAATGTTATAGTGATTTGCATTGTCCTAAATAACTTTATATATGAAATGTAAAGTCTTTAACTTTTTAATATGACCCTTCTCTCATGTTTTTTCTCTTATCTCTTTGTCTTATGTCCTGATTGGTGGAGCCTTGAGCACTTTTATCATGTCTATAGTCAGCTTCATGTGTGCCTGTGTTTGTGTTCATGTTGAATGTAACTGTAGTTTGTAAATATGGATGTCACCTGACTGCAAAACAGATCTACCTACGGGTACAAATAAAGGAACCTGAACCTGAATATGTTTGGTGTGAGGAGAACAATGTAGAAGAAGAAAAACACTTAAGGAAAGAAAGCTTTTATTTCCAAAATGTGCAAAAACTTCAGACTGCTACATATGAAATATTATGTACACACAGACAACAATATCAATGCTGTGATAGTTACTTTTTTTACAGTGCCTCAAGCACAGACAACACGTCCCATCAGTCCAACAAGGGTGTTGGTCTGCTTTGCAGCAAAGCGAAGTTCAGCTGCTCCTCCCTCTTGCTCTGCTCCTGCTGTCTCATCTGACCGTAGTCAAGAAGGAGGTCCATGTTTGTGTCACACTTCTGTTTCCCTGTTTTAAAGTACAAAAATAAGCAATATAAAATAACCACACACTGGAAAATGCAGGAATCGTCAATCCAAGATTGAATAGTGTCTGTTCAACATCCATTTACTGTTAGTGGCATCACAACATTCAGTTCAAGTGTATCATTGGTTTAATTCACTCCCTCCTTTGTGTGACTGGGTCATGATCCATCCAGGTGGATGCCCTCAATTTCCCCTATGGGGATCAATAAAGTACACAAAATCAAAATGATCTGAACATAAATTACCTAATCTGGTCTGATTAGAAGAGCAGGAGGAGGACAAGCTTGGAGCTGGTGAAGGTGAGCTGGACACCACAGGTCAGGCTGCTTCTCCCTCATCATCCAGCTGTGATAAATCTATAAAAAAAAGTGTTTTAGTTTGTGCATTGAACAACTTAAGCCTTCCATTAAATGTGCAGTCATAGAAGACAATTTTATTCAATATCAATGTTAGCAAAGCTTACATGTCTGATTATGGAATAGAAGAATAGGAATAGATGAAACTTCATTGTACTGTACAGGTGTACAGTACAATGAAACTGTAGGTGATCCACCAGGCTACTACGCAATAGGATGTCCTATTGCGGCGATGTGGCGCCGAGAGGATGTCCTCTCGGCGCCACACCAGTAGGCTGCCTTTTGCAACAGCGGCTCGATTCCGAGTTTTTTTTTCCCTTCCTCTCTCTTTTGATCACTTTTTTTTTTTCACCCCACTTATATCACGGACACACAGATCGTCCCAAATGTCTCCTGAGCCGGTGGACGGAGCCACTGTTTATAGCAGGATACGATACAACAGGGAAGAGCTGCTAGCATTTAACCGCCACCCGGTCCCACTGGAAAAACTCGACATACCGAGAGAATTGAGGCGAAAGCGTCGCGGCTGCCGGGCTGGAGTAAGGCGGAGGACAAAAAATATAAGGTACAGACCCTCCCTTCCATCTGTTGTCATGGGAAATGTACGGTCGATACTGGGAAAGTTAGATGAGCTAGCGGCTATCTCCCGTTATGATAGCACTTACCGGGAGTGCTCTCTCCTTTTGTTTACTGAGACGTGGCTAACTGAACTAGCAGCAGATGCTAACATTGAGCTGGAGGGTTTTCACATGATACGAGCTGACCGAACACCAGAGAGTGGCAAAGCTAGGGGCGGTGGAGTGATAATGTATGTTAACAACAACTGGTGCAGACCGGGACATATCACTGTTAAACAACGACACTGCAGCAAAGACATTGAGTTGCTAGCTGTTAGCATGAGGCCTACATATCTCCCGAGAGAACACTCACACGTGATCTGCATTGTTGTTTATGCAAATCCGACGGCGAACGCTGGGACAGCGCGTGACGTCATCCATTCAGTAACCAGCAGGCTGCAGACAGAACACCCAGATGCTCTTCTCCTCATCTCAGGCGATTTCAACCACGTTTCACTGTCTCCCATTCTGCCCACTTTCACCCAGTATGTCACATGCCACACTAGAGACAATAAAACACTGGATTTATTCTACGCAAACACTAAGGAGGCGTACACCTCATCACAACTCCCCCCACTTGGGAGATCGGATCACAACTTGGTTCATCTCCGACCGGTGTACAAACCCCTAGTGCACAGACAACCTCCGGCCATGCACACTGTGGAGTTATGGTCTGAGGAGACAATGGACACTCTAAAGGACTGTTTTGAAGCCACTGCCTGGAAGCAGCTCTGCGATCCACATGGTGAGGACATCGATGGCCTCATTCACACCTTCACGGGCTACCTCAGCTTCTGTGTGGACAAATCCGTTCCCACCAAGACCATACGGCGTCACTCAAACAACAAACCCTGGATCAACCCTGAGATAAAAACACTTCTGAGAGAGAAGAAGAGGATCTTCAGGTCGGGGAACAGGGAGATGCTGAAGTCCGTACAGAGGGAGCTGAGGAGAAAGATCAGAGAAGGCAAGGACAGCTTCAGGAAGAAGATGGAGGACAAGCTTCAACAGAGCGACATCAGCGGGGTCTGGAGAAACCTCAAAACCATCTCGGGGCTCCAGAATACCTCCCCCCAGGCCACGGGGGGCAGGGAGTGGGCGAACAACCTGAATCTGTTTTTCAATAGATTTGACCAACCGCCCTCCCCCCTGTCTGCACAACAACCACTGCTGCCTCTAAGAAATCAAGTCCTGCTGCCCACTCCCCACTCCACTGACACCCCCCCCACTCCCAACACACAGCCCCCCATCCTGACCCTGACCAAGACCCAGGTGAGGACGGAGCTGAGGAAGATCAAGGCGAGGAAGGCGTCGGGACCGGACGGCATCAGCGCAAAGCTCCTCAAGTCCTGTGCAGACCAGCTGTGTGGGATTGTGACGTATATCTTCAACATGAGCCTGAAACTGGGGAGGGTACCACAGCTGTGGAAAACATCTTGTGTGGTACCTGTACCAAAAACTTCCCACCCCAAAGACCTGAACAGCTACAGACCGGTGGCCTTGACGTCCCACTTGATGAAGACCCTGGAGAGACTGCTCCTTGCTCATCTCCGCCCCCTGGTGGAACCAGCGATGGATCCACTCCAGTTCGCCTACCAGCATGGCATTGGGGTGGAGGATGCGGTGATCTTCCTCCTTCACCGTTCTCTGTCCCACCTGGAGAAGCCCGGGAATATGGTGAGGATCATGTTCTTTGACTTCTCCAGTGCTTTCAACACCATCCAACCGATGATCCTGAAGGACAAGCTGCTGCGTGCAGGGGTGGACCAGCACCTATCATCATGGATCCTGGACTACCTCACGAACCGGCCTCAGTTTGTGAGAACCCGGGACTGTGTTTCCGACACGATCATCAGTAGCACGGGGGCCCCCCAGGGAACGGTGCTGGCTCCCTTCCTGTTCACTCTTTATACTGCGGACTTCTCACACAACACAACACATTGCCATCTACAGAAGTTCTCTGATGACTCTGCGATCGTTGGTCTCATCTCCAACGGAGATGAAGCTGAGTACAGAGGACTTATCCAGGACTTTGTGGACTGGTGCCATCGGAACTGCCTCCAGATCAACGCGAGGAAAACTAAGGAGCTGGTGGTGGACTGCCGCAGGCATGGGCAGCCCCTCACAGCACCAGTAAATATACAGGGAACAGACATCGAGATGGTGACATCCTATAAGTACCTGGGTATTCATCTGAACAATAAACTAGACTGGTCACACAATACTGACGCACTCTACAAGAAGGGACGGCGCAGGCTGTTCCTGCTGAGGAGACTCAGGTCTTTTGGTGTACAAGGGGCGCTGCTGAAGTCATTCTATGACACGGTGGTGGCATCAGCCATCACTTTTGGAGTGGTCTGCTGGGGCAGTGGCATTACTGCAGCCGATAGGAAGAGACTGAACAAACTGATTAAGAAAGCTAGCTCTGTCCTGGGGCAGCGCCTTGATCCGATGGAGGAGATAGGAGAGAGAAGGACGGTGGCTAAACTGTCATCTCTGCTGGAGTCCGAGTTCCACCCTATGCAGGACATACTGGATGCACTGAGGAGCTCATTTAGCAGCAGACTACATCATCCCAGGTGCACAACCGAGAGGTTTCGTAGGTCCTTCCTACCAACGGCTGTCAGACTGTACAACCTAAGCAGGGCTGCTCGCAGAGATAGCAAAAAGACGTAACAAACTAATAGTTTTTTTGAATGCAAAAGATGCAATAGACTTACACAATGGTCCTCTCCGGCATACAACTAGGAACATACCGGTCGCTATGGAGGGTGAGAATATGTATGGGCACATAATCATACCATGTAGGATAACTAAATAGACGGTTATGCTGTTTCATCCCACCTAGCAACAATGCTGTGCACTGTGTGTGTTTATATATTTACATATTTATTCCATCTAGCTACAATGCTCAGCACTGGGTGTGTTTATATTTATATATCTATATATTTATTCCATCTAGCTACAATGCTCCGCACTGTGTTTTTATATATCTACATATTATTCCATCTAGCTACATTGCTCCGCACTGTGTGTGTTTATATACTTGCATATTTATTCCACCTAGCTGCAATGCTCCGTACTGTGGGTGTTTATATATTTACATATTTATTCCATCTAGCTACAATGCTCTGCACTGTGTTCATATATTCATATATTTATTCCATCCAGCTACAATGCTCTGCACTGTGTGTCTGTGTGTGTGTGTATATATATATTTTATAGTAATATGTACATATGTATATTAGCTGCTCTTGCTTGCTTGTTTTTTTTTTTTCTTGCCTTCTGATTGTTGCTCTGAGTGTTGCTATCCCTGTGCTGTTGCAATCCTGGAATTTCCCCGTTGTGGGACTAATAAAGGCTTATCTTATCTTAATAAAGTAAGAGAAGGATTAGATAAAATACGGCTACACAACATACAATTAAACACGAGTGACATTTAAAAAAAAAAAATGGCCTAAGATTATGGAAATATTACCAAAATAGTAAAAAAAGACGACGCTACTAGTTTCTGGTAGAAAAATCTCCCATAACAGAACACAAGACACCCATTCATACACAGTATTCATGCCACAAAAAACGTATTTTGCGCTGGATGTCTTTATAAAAAAAGTATTCTGTAAGATGCTAAGATTTCTGTTCTAGTTTCTCAAACGCGCATTTCTGCCGAGGAGAAGTGTTCGTGCTGAAAACAGTTAACTTGTTAGCATCGCTAACCGAAAATACTATGGCCAAAAAATTAGTTTAAAAAAAAAAAAATCCGCACTTTGACTATATATCAATACAAGCGGTATACATCTGTCAGCAGAGACGACCTGTTCATTTCTTTATGGCGAGGAGAAACGTTTGGTCATAGTAAAAGTAGTTAGCTTGTTAGCATCGCTAACCGAAAATATCCACAAAAATGAGTTAAAAAAAAAATCTGCACTTTGGCCGTTATATATCAATACAAGCGGGTATACAGTATATGTATACATATATTGGTTAATGTCTGGCATTTTAAAGACAATACACTTACCAGCGTGTTTTAAGCAGTTTGTTGTCCAGAATAATCCAAGGCAGTGACGATGGTCCAGCTGGCTGGCCGATCCTCCAAAACAGTTCAGATGAGTGGCCCCCTCCAGCTGATCTTGTACTTCTGCTTATGTCCACAGAGCCAAGAAATATGTCTCCTCTTCGCTCTAAATCTGTTTGGTTTTGGAATCTGTTGCGTGCTCCGCTGTTTGGTAAGCAACATGGCGGTCAGTAATGTTTTGAAGCTGGTCGGTTAACCACGCCCATGGCTGTGGACCTAACCAACGTAAACTGGTGCTGCTGCTGGCCCAGCTAGGAGTTGGGGCCGCGATAGCCCCACTTTTGGAGCTGGGGACTGGTCCTTTAGTCGGTGGAAAACCAAAGAACTGGTGCTAATGACGCAATAGCTCCAGTTAAGCACTGGAACCGGTTTGGTGGAAAAGAGCCCAGTGATGGTCACTCTAGTATCTTCCAGGACTTCTTCTGAAACCAAACCTTGGTGGACTTTGAGGTATGCTTGGGATCATTGTGCTATTGAAAGGTCCAATGATGCCCAAGCTTCAGCTTCCTCACAGACAACATGATATTTTTCTCCAAGGACTTCCTGATACTTAATTGAATCCATCTTTCCCTCCACACACTGCAGGTTTCCAGTGCCAGAGGAAGCGAAGCAGCCCTCAGAACATCACTGAGTCACCGTCATGCTTCACTGTAGGCAAGGTGTTTTTTTCGGTGTATGCTTCATTCTTATGCCTTCAGACATACTGCTGATCCATAGGCCTGAAAAGTTCCAGTTTTATTTCATTGTTCCACAGAATAGAATCACAAAACCTCTTTGGCTTATTTATAGTTTTGAGCAAATTGGAGCCAACTTTTCTTGTGCTTTTGGGTCACTTGGTTCAAACAGTGTAGTGTGAATCCACCCTAAGGCAAAAAAACAAAAACAACAAAAACATCTTTGACTCCTGCAGGGGCCAGTTTCAATAAGGAGATTCATACTCAGAGTAAAAATGTGAACTCCGAGTTGATCAACCATGAGTTTGAAAACTGTTTTTGGTTTCAATACAGGTGATCTGAATTAGTTCAATCAACTCAGTGTAGGCTGGCGTCAGGTTAAGTGCATGCACCAAGACTATAAAAAGCCATAATTAATGGAGCTTTATGGAGCAGTAATACAATGACTCACCATGGCAACCATATCAACTGACAAGGGCAGCCTGCTTGAAGTACTTATGCAGTCATACTGCAGATACTGTGGTCAAAGGTAAATCTTCCACTTGGACAATAAAATTTAATATTATCGCTTATCTTAGTCTCCATTCATTTTATAAAACTTCAGTAAGTCCTCTCATACCCAGAGACCAGAAATCAAGGCACTGCATCCATAAGTATAGTATAAGTAATAATGTGTTTTTTTAAATATTAGGTCTCTAACTCCCAAGTCTCTGTTAGTTCATGATCTTAGTGCAGCTTTTGATACTATCGATCATAATATTCTACTTGATAGATTAGAACACTATGTTGGACTTAATGGAACTTCGTTGCAGTGGTTTAGATCTTATTTATCTGATAGGTTCCAGTTTGTTCATGTAAATACAGTGATCCCTCACTTATCGCGGTTAATGGGTTCCAGAACCGACCGCGAAAAGTGAAAAACCGCGAAGTAGCGTCACCCCTAATGACGTCACCCATAAATAATACGTACGTTCATTCTCTCACTCTCTCTCATATGATACGTGTGTGTGTGTGTGTAAGTGTACATACATACGTAGATGTAAATAAAGTGTACATAAATATCAATCAATCAATCAATCAATCAAAGACTTTATTCCAGACTCAAGGTCCATCAAGAGAAAAAATAAACAAGTAGAGTAAAAAAAAACAAAAAAAACAAGACAGTTGAAACAATCAAAAAAGTTACAAGAAACACTAAGACATAACTGCTTAAAGAAGTACAAAGACAGTACAGACTTTAAAAAGACTTAAAAAGACTACTGTACCAGTGCCTTCTAAACTGTGACTGACAGCGAATAGAACTGAGCTTAATGCTAGACATGACTTGAATGATTTCATTTCTAGATACATCAAGCCGACAGATGAATTTATACATAAAATTCCTTATTACTGCATGCAGAGTATTTACACGTGGTGAGACAAATAACTCGGAAGCACTGCACCATCGAGGCTTTTTAAGTAAAATTCTTAAGGCATCATTGTAGGCAACCTGTAATTTCTGCATACTTAGTTTCCTATAATTTATCCATAAATGAGCAGTGTATAAAGGTGTACAATAGGTTTTAAAAAGAACCAGTTTCACCTCATCTGAACAAAAACCAAATCTGCGTGCAAGAATATTTGCTTGCATGTAGATTTTGCAGCGTTGTCTGAAAATATCATCATCATCAGTCATTCTATCATTAATAACATGTCCCAGATATTTAATTTTATCCCTGACAATTAATTCCCTGCCTGCCAATTCAAAGACAGGGAATTTCATTAACAAATCTTCTTTAGTGCGGCAGATCAGTACACAACTCTTATTTGTATTATATTTTATGTCATTTTCCTCTCCATAAGCACTACACACTCTTAATAACTCCTGAAGACCAGCACTACTTGGACTGAGAATAACTAGATCATCAGCATACATAAAATGATTCACTAACTTATTCCCTATTAAACACCCAGTTTTACAGGCATTCAGTTGCTTTGACAACTCATCCATGTAAAGATTAAATAGAATAGGGGACAGTATACTGCCCTGTCTGACACCACTGCTCACACCAAATGGTGATGAATGACTCTTCCCCCATTTCACCAGCATCTTCTGATGTGCGTACCAGTAAATCAGGATACGTACTAAGTACTTGGGCACCCCCCTGTCAATCATTTTCCTAAACAGTATCCTGTGATTAACACGATCAAACGCCTTGGAGGCGTCAATAAAGCACAGAAAAACTGAAGAATTTTGATTTCTGTACTTATTTATAATTTCTTTTAAGGCATATATGCACAGATCTGTTCCATGATGGGGTTTGAATCCAAATTGATGATCAGTAGATTTGATGAATACATTTAATTTTTCAAACATGATTTTTTCCAGTACTTTAGATATTATATTGGCTAAAGCTATGGGTCTGTAATTATCCAGGCTACACAGCTTGCCAGCTTTATCTTTAATGACTGGTACCAACACAACAGACAATAATGATTCTGGTAACAACCCATGAATCATGAAGCTGGTGAAACAGATTGCAAGAAGAGGAGCAATTCTTGAGCTAGCGTATTTAAGATGCTCAGCAGAAATACAGTCTAAACCACTCGCTTTGTTATCTGATAGCTCTCTAATGGCTTTGATCACTGCATGAGTGTCAATCAGGAGCGAATCGTCCCTTTCTACTTTCCCTACCTTGTAAGTTTCATCCTTAGTTGAATTAAATAATGAGTAAAAGTGTTGCCGCCAAAGATCCACAATATTTTCTGTACCTGAAATGCCTTCCAAAGTACAGGGCAAAGGCGTTTTACTGTTACTAATCCGTCTAAGCTCCTTCCAAAATTCTGTGACATTCTTATCTAACAATTTCTTGGCCAGGGAATTACTTCTCATAAGCTGCTCATTTTTAGAGATATGACGAATAGCATACTTAAACTTAGCATTTGTACATTTCTTCATCTCAAATTCTGGCCCTTGTCTGGGTCTCCCAGCCACCACCCATGCTTTATATGCTTCCCGAGCTTCAGAATAAGGCACAGCTACGGCCTCATTCCAGCCAGGTCTAACCTTATGTGTTTTACATATTTTCTTATAATAAGGCTTGCTGTCCTTATACAGGGAGTTAACTATAGCATTGTACAGACTACAAAGGTCCTTCTTATGTTCAATAATGCTACAGTTCACATCGCTGCACATTACAGCATCTCTAGGAAGACATATTTTACTCAAGGATTTATCTGTACGACCACAATATTCTACAATTTCTTCCTCAGAAAGAGTGTCCCAGTCTAATTTTCCCACCTCATCCTGACTGACATTTTGATAAAGTGCAGGTAGACAGTCAACATTAATTATCATCTCAAACGGTATATGATCAGACATTGCTAACCCATAATAAATACTCATGCCACCCAAAGAAGCATGTGCATCACCTGTGCTGATGCAATGATCGAGCCAGGACGTAGTGTGCCAAGCCTCACTTATATAGGTATAACTATCAGGAGGCATTAGTACCTTACTTGACAAGATTAAGTTGTTCTCATAGCAAAAATGATACATATGTTTTGCAAATAAGGAGTCAGTGTCAGATATGTCTGCATTCAAGTCCCCCATAATAAAAATACAGGTATTATTATAGTCTTGCATATAAGAATTGATAAAGGCAAGCTTATTTAAATATTCATCCTCATTCTGTTGACATTCAAATGGCGTATATACATTGATAATAAGGAATTCCTTATCATTACAATTAAACTGCACACCAATACACCAATCTACACCAAGTCGAAATATGTTATATATATGTGATATATATATAACAATTTTGAATTGTTGATGAATATTTTTGAAAAATCCGCGATGCACTGAGGGTGCGAAAGGTGAAGCGCGAAGTAGCGAGGGATCACTGTAATGAGTTTTCTTTCAACTCAAAGCTTAGTCATGGAGTTCCACAGGGATCTGTGCTAGGCCCTACTCTTTTTAGTTTATATATGCTTCCGTTAGGCAACATTATTAGAAAGCACTGTATACATTTTCATTGTTATGCAGATTAACATTTCATGGTTATCAGCTTAGCCCCTGTCTTCCCCATCAGAGAATCGTTGTCTGCTCCCTCCAAAGTAAATAAAAATATCATGCATAAGCATCCCAAAGTGATAAAGCAAAACATTGGTAAAACTCAAATTAAACATAAAGCCTCTAAATTGAATGATTTGGCCTCTGTTCCTCCTCATAATTTAAAAATTACATGTGGTTTACTAAATATTAGGTCTCTAACTCCCAAGTCTCTGTTAGTCCATGATCTGTTAATTGATCATCAGATTGATTTAATTTCCCTTACAGAGACTTGGTTAGGGCAAGAGGATTATGTTGGTTTAAATGAATCAACTCCCTCTGGTTATTTAAACTGTCAAAATCCCAGAAGTTCTGGTCATGGAGGAGGAGTAGCAACAATTTACCATTCCAAATTACTAGTTAATGTAAAGCAAAAAACATGTTATAATTCCTTTGAGGGCCTGGTCCTCAGTATTGGGCACTTTAGCAATTTTAAGTTAAACCCAATTTTATTTGCCATAGTTTATCGTCCCCCCATCAACCTACTCAGAATTTTTATCCGAATTTGCTGATTTCTTAGCTGATTTAGTGCTGAAATCTGATAGAATAATTATAGTAGGGGACTTTAATATACATGTGGATGTAGATAGTGACTGCCTTAATGTGGCTTTTAATTCAATATTAGACTCGATTGGGTTTTCTCAGAAAGTAGGAAATTCTACTCATTACCTCCACCATACATTGGACCTTGTTCTGACATATGGCATAGAAATAGAAAATCTTGTAGTGTCTCCTCATAACCCTGTACTGTCAGACCATTGTCTGTTAACCTTTGATTTTACCATTTCTGACTATTTGGCTCCTAAAGAAAAATATTATTACAGTAGATGCCTCTCAGATGATGCTGTTTCCAAATTTATGCAGATTGTTTCCTCTATGCCATGTGTCAACACAACGGAAATAAGCTATAGACAGCTTGCTCCTTCTGTAATTGATAACATGGTGGATAGTGTTTCAGCTTCTCTGCATCAGGCTCTAGACTTGGTGGCCCCCTTAAAAAAGAAAAAGTCTAATCAGAGATTTCTAACTCCTTGGTTCAACACAGAAACTCGTAGCTTAAAACAGAAGACTCGTCAATTAGAAAGAAAATGGTGCTCTACTAATTTAGATGAAATCTATTTAGCTTGGAGAAATCATCTTTTAATTTATAAAAAATCTCTTAGAAAAGCTAGAACAAGTTATTACTCTGCATTAATAGAAGAGAACAAGAATAATCTCAGGTTTCTTTTCAGTACTGTAGCCAGGTTGACAAAGAGTCAGGACTGTGTCAATCCTAGCATTCCCTTAGAGCTTACTAGTCAGGACTTTATGAACTTTTTCAATAATAAAATTTCATCCATCAGAGATAAAATCAATCAGATTCTTTCCACAGTTAACTTAAATACTGTAACTACTACAACTCCTTCTTTTGATGTCTGTCTTGATGAGTTTACTCCAATCGACCTTTGTGAGTTAGACAAAATAGTTTCCTCATCCAAACCTTCAACTTGTCTTTTAGACCCTATTCCTACTAGGTTATTTAAAGAAGTCTTCCCACTTATTGGTAGCTTTATTCTTCATATAATCAATTCTTCATTAACTTTAGGCCATGTACCGCAGGCTTTTAAAACAGCTGTAATTAAACCCTTACTCAAAAAGCCAACGCTAGATCCAGGAGCTTTAGCTAACTATAGACCAATCTCTAATCTCCCTTTCATTTCAAAAATCTTAGAAAGAGTTGTTGCTACGCAATTATTCGACCACCTGCAGGGAAATGGTTTACTTGAAGAGTTTCAATCTGGGTTTAGAATCCATCATAGTACTGAAACAGCCTTAGCGAAGGTCACTAACGACCTCCTCATTGCATCTGATAATGGACTAGTTTCTGTACTTGTCCTTTTAGACCTTAGTGCAGCTTTTGATACTATCGATCATAATATTCTACTTGATAGATTAGAACACTATGTTGGACTTAATGGAACTTCGTTGCAGTGGTTTAAATCTTATTTATCTGATAGGTTCCAGTTTGTTCATGTAAATAATGAGTTTTCTTTCAACTCAAAGCTTAGTCATGGAGTTCCACAGGGATCTGTGCTAGGCCCTACTCTTTTTAGTTTATATATGCTTCCGTTAGGCAACATTATTAGAAAGCACTGTATACATTTTCATTGTTATGCAGATGACACACAATTATACCTGTCAATGAAGCCAGATGATAGTAATCAATTAGCCAAGTTAGAAGCCTGTCTTAAGGAAATCAAAGCTTGGATGACTTGTAATTTCCTGCTATTAAATTCAGATAAGACTGAAGTCATTCTTGTTGGTCCAAAAAACCTTAGAAATTCCTTTCCAAATCAAACTTTCAGTTTGGATGCAGTTACTCTTTCTCTTAATAGCTCTGTGAGGAACCTTGGAGTTATTTTTGATCAGGATTTGTCCTTCAATTCACATATTAAATTTGTTTCTAAGACTGCCTTCTATCATTTGCGTAATATTGCCAAGATTAGGAGCATCTTGTCTCAGAGTGATGCTGAGAAACTGATCCACGCTTTTGTTAGCTCGAGATTAGATTATTGTAATTCTTTATTATCAGGTTGTCCTAAAACATCTTTAAAAAGTCTTCAGCTGATCCAAAATGCTGTAGCAAGAGTTTTAACAGGTACTAGAAAGAGAGATCATATCTCTCCGGTTCTGGCCTCCCTTCATTGGCTTCCCATAGAGTTTAGAATTAAGTTTAAAATCCTTCTTCTTACTTACAAAGCTCTAAACAATCAGGCTCCTTTTTATTTAAAAGATCTGATACTACCGTATTATCCTAACAGAGCACTACGCTCCCAAAATGCAGGACTACTTGTAATACCTAGAATCTCCAAAAGTACAATGGGAGGCAGAGCCTTCAGTTATCAAGCTCCTCTCCTGTGGAATCAGCTGCCAATCTGGATTCGGGAGTCAGACTCAATCTCTGTTTTTAAGATTAGGGTTAAAACCTACCTTTTTGATATAGCCTACAATTAGGGAGGGATCATGTGTTTCTGAACCCTCCCTTAGTTATGCTGCTAATAGGTTTAGTCAGCCGGGGGACCTCCAGTAATGCACTGGGCCTCACTCCTTTCCTCACTCTCTATGAAATATTTTTTTTTTGCTGGTCATTAACATTTGTTTGTTCTCTCCCATAGATTGAGTCCCCATCGTGCTGTTTGCTCTCCACATGTCTGTTCTTTTCATCTTCTCTGTCCCCTCACCCCCCAGCCAGTCGCAGCAGATGACTGCCCCTCCCTGAGCCTGGTTCTGCTGGAGGTTTCTTCCTGTTAAAAGGGAGTTTTTCCTCTCCACCGTCGCCAAGTGCTTGCTCACAGGGGATCACCTGATTGCTGGGGTCTTTCTGCAACTGTGGGGATTCCCCCCTACAGTTGATAGTGCTATGAGATGACTGTTGTTGTGAAATGGCGCTATATAAATAAAGTTGAATTGAATTGAATTGAATTGAATGCAGATGACACACAATTATACCTGTCAATGAAGCCAGATGATAGTAATCAATTAGCCAAGTTAGAAGCCTGTCTTAAGGAAATCAAAGTTTGGATGACTTGTAATTTCCTGCTATTAAATTCAGATAAGACTGAAGTCATTCTTGTTGGTCCAAAAAAATTTAGAAATACCTTTCCAAATCAAACTTTCAGTTTGGATGCGGTTACTCTTTCTCTTAATAGCTCTGTGAGGAACCTTGGAATTATTTTTGATCAAGATCTGTCCTTCAATTCACATATTAAATTTGTTTCTAAGACTGCCTTCTATCATTTGCGTAATATTGCCAAGATTAGGAGCATCTTGTCTCAGAGTGATGCTGAGAAACTGATCCACGCTTTTGTTAGCTCGAGATTAGATTATTGTAATTCTTTATTATCAGGCTGTCCTAAAACATCTTTAAAAAGTCTTCAGCTGATCCAAAATGCTGCAGCAAGAGTTTTAACAGGTACTAGAAAGAGAGATCATATCTCTCCGGTTCTGGCCTCCCTTCATTGGCTTCCCATAGAGTTTAGAATTAAGTTTAAAATCCTTCTTCTTACTTACAAAGCTCTAAACAATCAGGCTCCTTTTAATTTAAAAGATCTGATACTACTGCATTATCCTAACAGAGCACTACGCTCCCAAAATGCAGGATTACTTGTAATACCTAGAATCTCCAAAAGTACAATGGGAGGCAGAGCCTTCAGTTATCAAGTTCCTCTCCTGTGGAACCAGCTGCCAATCTGGATTCGGGAGTCAGACTCAATCTCTGTTTTTAAGAATAGGGCTAAAATCTACCTTTTTGATATACAGTGATCCCTCGCTACTTCGCGCTTCACCTTTCGCGCCCTCAGTGCATCGCGGATTTTTCAAAAATTTTCATCAAAAATTCAAAATTGAGAAATAATGGGCGGGCGCTAGCAGAAGGCAGGTAGACTACATTACAACATCAGGTATCAACACGGAGAGCCCGCACAACTCAAAATCCACCTCTCTGTTCGCTGTTCTCGTGCTGGCTCGGCTCGGCAATCTCGCAAGCTGATTGGCCGAGACGTTTCACCCCGCAAGCTGAGCCCACCGCCGAGCGCCCACCCAGCGAAGGAAGACCGCATTCATTGCTCTTTATCGCTCGTGTTGCTTAGTCTCGCCACGTGGAACTTTTTGCTGTTCTCTTGTGCCATTTTGTGCGAAATAGTCTTCCCGTCGAGCCACTACGCCGCCTCCTGCAGCTTCTCCAGCTCTATCGGAAGCTGCCCTCGACGATGCTGCACCTCTAGCACCTGACGATGAGGCGTCACCTGAGGAGCAGTAAAGCTCTCATTAACCTGTGCAGTAAATCATCTTCATCTTGAGTTACGTATCTTGTTATTAGAATAAAAGAGTTCTAAAAACATATTTATGTACACTTTATTTACAGTACATCTACGTATGTATGTACACTTACACACACACACACGTATCATATGAGAGAGAGAGTGAGAGAATGAACGTACGTATTATTTATGGGTGACGTCATTAGGGGTGACGCTACTTCGCGGTTTTTCACTTTTCGCGGTCGGTTCTGGAACCCATTAACCGCGATAAGTGAGGGATCACTGTAGCCTACAATTAGGAAGGGATCATGTGTTTCTGAACCCTCCCTTAATTATGCTGCTAATAGGTTTAGTCAGCCGGGGGACCTCCAATAATGCACTGGGCCTCACTCCTTTCTTCACTCTCAGTGAAATATTTTTTTTTGCTGGTCATTAACATCTGTTTGTTCTCTCCCATAGATTGAGTCTCCATCGTGCTGTTTGCTCTCTACATGTCTGTTCTTTTCATCTTCTCTATCCCCTCACCCCCCAGCCAGTCACAGCGGATGACTGCCCCTCCCTGAGCCTGGTTCTGCTGGAGGTTTCTTCCTGTTAAAAGGGAGTTTTTTCCTCTCCACCGACGCCAAGTGCTTGCTCACAGGGGATCGCCTGATTGCTGGGGTCTTTCTGCAACTGTGGGGGTTCCCCCTACAGTTGATAGTGCTATGAGATGACTGTTGTTGTGAAATGGCGCTATATAAATAAAGTTGAATTGAATTGAATTGAATAAGTGGCACTGTGGGAATGTGTGGAAGGACGAGGCTGAGTTTATTCCTCAAGACCAGTTTTATTCACAATCACATTCTCCAACATCCAAAAACAGAAAGCGAAAGGAATCCCCCATCCTCTGTCCCTTTTATACCCCAGGACATCAAAGCACACAGTCACATTGTCTCTTAATCCCAAATACAATGCATCTCCCTCCAGGTCTTCTCTTCTCCACCTAAAGTCCTGGTGGTCAGGAAATCTCTCACGGCCATCTCTCTGCATACAAAAGGCCAGACTTCACATCCTGCTGTTACCCCTAGGAGATTCAGACCTTTTGTTCCTCTGAGACGTGAAGAATACCATAAGCATACAGTAATACACCTGTGAAGCATATGAAACCCACATATGTGCACCACATGACCCCCCCCCCCAAACGTCTAAGATGGAACAACATAACCACAAATTGCATGTCATAACTAGAAAAGCACTCGGAGAGCGCAGACCTCCGCCAAGCGCCACAGTTCCCCCCCATACAGTGTTTGTGTGTACGTTTTCAGATTCCTTGACCATGAAAACATATGACTCGCAATTGGATTCACAATGATAGGATTAGTGGTTCAGTAGTAAACGCATTACCTCCTTGGCGGAGGTAATAAACTGAAGTGTTGGTGTTGTGTCCATCTCCTTCATGTGCAAAGTCCCAGGCTGCGAGCGTTTTCATAGATCACTGAAAGCAGCACTGAGGGCTTCACTAACGGATGGAAATTGGGTAGACAGGTTGCCGTGGGTTTTATTGGGATTGCGCTCTGCGGAAAAAAAGAGTATTTGGAAGGTTCCCCGGCAGAGAGCTGGTTTTTGCGCAGCCCCTATGGCTGGCCGGGGAATTTCTGCCAAATAATCCCGCGGCGGACAGCTGCCCGTCTCAGCTTTTGCAGCGTAGCGCAAACACAGGCACGCTGGCGGGCCCTGCCCACCACAGTTTTGACGGATGGAAATTGGGTAGACAGGTTGCTGTGGGTTTTATTGGGTTTGCGCTCCGCAGAAAAAAAAGAGGATTTGGAAGGTTCCCCGGCAGAGAGCTGGTTTTTGCGCAGCCCCTATGGCTGCCCGGGGGAATTTCTGCCAAATAATCCCGCGCCGGACAGCTGCCCGTCTCAGCTTTTGCAGCGTAGCGCAAACACAGGCACGCTCGCGGGCCCTGCCCACCACAGTTTTCCTCGTGCTTTTGTGCCTAAAACTTTGAAGAACGCGGAGTTTGTGTTTGTCAGACACGACGACCAGTGCCCTCTATTGCCCCTGCACACATGTTGAAAATGGCCTTATGTCACAATGTTAAGGAATCATTTAAAAAATTCCTGTATCCAGACGGTGATCCGGATCATCCCCAAAATTTAATCAGTTCTTCCTTGTACCATTTCCAACAAGGCCTGAAAGTTTCATTGAAATCCGTCCAAAACTTTTTGAGTTATCTTGCTAACCAACAGACAAACAGACAGACAGACAGACACAGACAAACGCTGGCAAAAGCATAACCTCCTCCTGGCCTTCGGCCTGGCGGAGGTAACAATGCCGACGACATGTGAAAATTCCCTTGGGAGGTAAGCCGGTTGCATGCTAACAGCTAGCAACTCAGTGTCCTTGCTGCAATGTTGTTCTTTAATTGTGATGTGCCCAGGATTACACTTTCTGTTATTCACATACATTATCAGCCCCCCGCCTCTGCTCTTCCCACTGTTTGATGTCCGATCTGTCCGTATTGCGTGGAAACCCTCCAGATCAATATTACCATCTGTACTGTTATCACTACGTGTTATATACACTGGGTATGTTAACGCAGATCAACAGCAAGCCAAACTCGTTTTTCACGAGCCAGGAAACCGAGCGTCCTGCTCCTTTATTTTCAGTCTTCTTAGACAGCTTACAGTATTTTACAACTGTGGCTCGAAGCTCGATGAAAAGCCCGAGTGAAACTAGAAATAAAAACAGAAAATACATACATTAAAACTAGAAAAGCACTCGGAGAGCGCAGACCTCCGCCAAGCGCCACAGTTCCCCCCATACAGTGTTTGTGTGTACGTTGTCAGATTCCTTGACCATGAAAACATCTGAGTAGCAATTGGATTCACAATGATAGGATTAGTGGTTCAGTAGTAAAAGCATTACCTCCTTGGCGGAGGTAATAAACTGAAGTGTTGGTGTTGTGTCCATGTCCTGCATCTGCAAACTCCCAGGCTGGGGGCGTTGCAATTGAATGAATGAATGAATTAATTAATCTTTATTTCGAATAGATTAAGAGTACAGGTTAAAAGAAAGTGAATAATATAACAAAGGGGGTAATAAAATCCAACAAGGTCAAATTAGACAATAGCTCCTCTGATTATACAGTTCAACATAAGTTATCCGAAATATGTGATGGCTGAATCCGCAGCTTATATTGCCCACCCATGTTCCATCCAAGAATTCAAAAGAAAAAACAAAAGAAGTCATGACACAACTGCGTACAACCCACAGGCCAATGGGTTATGTGAGCGTTTTAGATCACTGAAAGCAGCACTGAGGGCTTCACTGACGGATGCCAATTAGGTAGTAGTAGTAGTAGATTAGTTTATTTGACAGGGACAGTGCAATAAACATAGACAATTAATCAAAGACAATCAATCTGATGTGTTGCACATAAGGTAGACGGGTTGGCGTGGGTTTTATTCAAAAAGCAAACGTTTATTTCAAACTCAGGGTTCATATTAAATGCAGAACTAAAAGGAGTAGAAAATAAATAAATAAATAAATAAAAGTATATACAGATCAGCAGACAGTCGGCGGTCTTGTAACAGCAATAACATACAATATTGGACTCAGTATAAAATGGAACGCCAGCACTTCCAAATGCTGAAGTGTGAGTGACGAGTTGACAATTGCTGATATAAGATGATTGTTACATGGCAGCAACCTTCTCATCAAACTGTAAACATCGTTACGTATCAACTCGCCAAAAGACGGAATGTTCACAGACACAAACATCTTGCTTGCACTCGACCTTCGTGGTACATGTAATCTTTATCTTTATTGGGGTTGCGCTCGGCGGCCAAAGATGATTTGGAAACTTCCCCGGCAGAGAGCTTCTTTTTGCGGAGCTACTATGGCTGACCGGGGAATTTCTGCCAAATAATCCAGCGGCGGACAGCTGGCCGTCTGAGCTTTTGCAGCGTTGCGCAAACAGGCACACAGCACGCTGCCGAGCAGCTGGTTTTTGCGCAGCGCCTATGGCTGCCCGGGGAATTTCTGCCAAATAATCCGGCGGCGGACAGCTGCCCGTCTCAGCTTTTGCAGCGTCGCGCAAACACAGGCACGGTGGCTGGCCCAGCCCACCAGTGTTTTCCGCGTGCTTTTGTGCCTAAAACGTTGAAGAAGGCGGAGTTTATGTTGGTCAGACACGATGACCAGCGCCCTCCATTGCGCCTGCGCACATGTTGAAAATAGCCGTATGTCACAGTGTTAAAGAATGCTTTAAAAAATTCCTGTATCCAGACGGTGATCCGGATCATCCCCATAATTTAATCAGTTCTTCCTTGTACCATTTCCAACAACGCCTGAAAGTTTCATAGAAATCCGTCCAAGACTTTTTGAGTTATCTTGCTAACCAACAGACAAACAGACAGACAGACAGACAAACAGACAAACACACAGACAAACCCCGGCAAAAACATTACCTCCTCCTGGCCTTTTCGGCCTGGCGGAGGTAATAAAATCACTACATATCAGTCCATGTGCCGCCTGGGTCTCAGCCTTCTCCTGTGTTTGCTGAAAGCAGGCTGTACCACCCCCGCGGCATCTTCCTGCTGTGGAGCTGCTGCCTGAGGATGAGAACTGTTAGTCAATCTCTGTGGGTGTTCTGGGGAATGCTCTCTAGGGGGTCTGCTGCGCCGAGGAGCCTTAGCCAACTGCACAACTTTGTCAGCTACCACAAAAGCGGGTTTGAGCCTGTTAATGCCAATCATTTCTTTTTTGCCCCCCAAATCTAGCAAAAAATGCTTATCTCCTGTTTCCAGCACTCTATATGGTCCGTCATAAGGTGGGCGTAAAGGCGGACGATGGGCATCATGTCTGACAAAAACAAACTCTGCATTTTTTAAAGCCTTAGGCACAAAAACACGCAGAAAACTGTGGTGAACGGGGCCAGGTAGTGTGCTCGGGCCCGTGCTATTCCGTAACCGCTGAGCCGGGAAGCACTCTGGCGTTGGATTATCTGGGAGAAATTCCCCGGGCAGCCGAAGCGGCTGTGCGAAAACTAGCTCAGCTGGGGAGGCTTCTAAATCCTCTTTAGGTGCAGAACGCAACCCCAATAAAACCCATGGTAACTTGTCCACCCAATTTGCATCCGTAAGCGACGCTCTGAGAGCCGCCTTCAGTGACCTGTGAAAACGTTCGCATAACCCATTAGCCTGCGGGTTGTACACGGTCGTGCGGTGGATCGTCGCCCCCAGGCTGCGGGCCATCGCTGACCAAAGTTTGGAAACAAATTGCGGGCCTCTGTCGGACGTAATGTCAGACGGGACTTCAAAACGCGCTACCCATGCCGTTAAAAATGCGCGCGCAACTTCCTCGGCTGTGGTTGACGACAGCGGAACCACTTCCGGCCAGCGCGTGGTGCGGTCAACCATTGTCAGAAGATGTGTGTACCCTTGTGAGGTTGGGAGGGGGCCCACGAGGTCCACGTGGACATGATCAAACCTACTAGCTGGGATGTGAAACGGCTCCAAGGGAGCTCTTGTGTGTCTATGAACCTTGGCCCGCTGACAAGCTAAAACCTCCCGGCACATGAACAGCTTTTTCCCCTCTGCCATCAGACTGCTGAACATTAAGTGACTTACTGACTCTCGTGCACTATATACAGCAGCTCATGTCGTTCATCACTGTTTTTCTGTTGCATTATCGACTGCACTGTGGTACCCCATATTATCTGCTACTTGCTAATTTATTTAAAACTGCCTTGACTAGTATTACTCATTATTATTATTATTATTATTATTACTTATTATTCTACACTTATTGCATGTTTTTAGTCTTTTAGTTTTTTAGTTTATCTCTTTATCTCATCATGTTTTTAATGTTGCAGCATGGCACCGAGACAAATTCCTAGTTTGTGTACTACATGAACAATGGCAATAAATCTGATTCTGATTCTGATTCTGAAGCTATGCAGGCTGCCGCCCACTCTCTAACTTGTTTGCGCAGGCTCGGCCATACAAATTTCTCTCCCACCATTTTGACCGACGCACGCACTCCCGGGTACACCAGAGAATGGCTCGAGTCAAAAACGCGGCGGCGCCACGCGGCTGGAACCACCGGACGCGGCCGCCCAGTGGAGACATCGCAGATTAGGGGGGGCATACCGTCTTGGAGCACCCTGTTCTCCAGCCTTAACCCTGCTGGTCCAGACTGGAGCACGCGCACATCCGCGTCGCTAACCTGCTCCGCGGCCATGGCTGCAGGGTCTACCTCCGCTCGGGCTGGAGCCCCCATGGCGCACGAGAGGCAGTCCGCCACTACATTAAGTTTACCCGCGATATGCTGGATATCGGTAGTAAACTCCGATATCGCGGCCAGCTGTCTCTGCTGCCGGCCCGACCAAGGTTCTGAAATCTTGGCCATCGCGAAAGTCAGCGGCTTGTGGTCAACGAACGCGGTGAAATGGCGTCCTTCCAGCCAGAACTGGAAGTGGCAATTGGCCAAGTGGAGAGCTAACAACTCTCTGTCGAATGCGCTGTATTTTCGTTCGCTGTCGCGCAGGGTCTTACTGAAAAAGGCGAGCGGTTGCCAGGCTCCGGCTACATACTGTTCCACGACCGCCCCTATGGCCACATCTGACGCGTCAGTAGTGAGCGCCATGCGAGCCGCTGGGACTGGATGTGCCAACAATGCAGCGTTTGCCAGGGCTGTTTTGACTTCAAAAAATGTGCGCTCTCGCTCGGGAGACCATTCGACTTTATTTGTGGGTTTTTGTTTTTTTAGTGCAGCATACAATGGTTGCATGAGCTGCGCTGCGCGGGGGAGGAAACGGTTATAAAAATTCACCATTCCCAAAAACTCCTGTAACGCTTTGACCATTTGTGGCTGGGGAAAATTTGTTACTGCGCGCACTTTGTCAGGCAGAGGGACCGCTCCCTCTGGGGAGACGCGATGCCCCAAAAAATCAATCTGCGTCACCCCGAACTGACACTTCGCTGGGTTAATTATTAACCCGTGCTCTGCCAACCTCCGGAAAACTGCCGTGAGGTGGTTTTCGTGTTCGTCTTCGGACGCGCTGGCTACCAATATGTCGTCCAGGTAGACGAACACGAAAGGGAGATCGCGCAAAACTGCATCCATCATGCGTTGGAACGTCTGTGCCGCGCCTTTAAGCCCAAACAGCATGCGCAAAAACTCGAAAAGCCCAAAAGGAGTTATTACCGCTGTTTTGGGTATGTCCTCAGCGCGCACTGGGACCTGGTGGTAACCGCGTACGAAGTCTATTTTAGAAAAAACGCACGCCCCCGCTAAATGAACTGAAAAATCTTGGATGTGCGGGATCGGGTAGCGGTCGTGCGCTGTAGCGTTGTTCAGCCTGCGGAAATCACCACAAGGCCGCCACAAGCCATCAGCTTTCGGGACCATGTGAAGCGGTGAAGCCCATGGGCTCTTCGAACACCTGATGATGCCCAACCTTTCCAGGTTGGCAAACTCCTCGCGCGCTATGTCAGTTTAGCTGAATCCAAGCGCCGAGCTTTTGCGAAAACGGGCAGTCCGGTGGTAGTAATAAAATGTTCCACCCCGTGTTTAGCCACGGTCGCCGAAAATGTTGGAACCGTGAGTGCTGGGAACTGAGTGAGGAGTGTGTGGAACTTACCACCTGCAGCTATGACATTGGCTTGTGCTGTTGGCGGGGCCACTCGAGCTGTACAGGGAATAGAATGAAAAGAGAGTGCATTAACCAGGCATCTGTTAGCAAGATCGACCAACAAACCATGTGAGCACAAAAAATCAGCCCCTAACATGTTGAAATTGACTGCCGCAATGACGAAAGTCCACTCGAATGTACGGCTGTGTAAAGACAGAAGCAGAGTCCTCTCACCGAAGGTCTTAATCGCCGAGCCGTTCGCTGCTGACACCCGGGGACCACTGGAAGGCGCCAGCCGGTCAGCGTAGGAAGGTGTGATGAAACTCAGCTGGGAGCCCGTGTCCACGAGGAAATGCCTCCCCGAGTGCGCATCCCTCAAGTAGAGCAGCTTGTTCTCCTCTCCGAGGGCCACAGCTGCTACCAACCCCCGGTCTTGGCGTTTCCCGAGCGCTTGAAATGGCATGGTGGAATGCACTTGCGTGCCCTCTCTGAGAAGCGGCGATGGTAGAAGCAAAGGACGTCATCTGCTCCTTGTTTCCTGGCCCCTGCCGCCGCTGTCATCGGTGAGTCTGGTGCTGCAGCCTCTGGCCCCCTGCCATCTCCGGACGTTGCGCCTAGCTCCGCTGCTGCAGCCACAGCCGCGCGCTATTTATTGGCGTCGACGAGTCGTTGCGCCTCCTGGCCCAGCTCGTGGTAGTCTCGTCGGGCCAACAGTGGTGAATTGGCCAGGGTCACTCTCACCGCTGACGGTAGGGTCCTGAGGAAAAGGTGGGTGAAGATGAAGTTATCATCTTCGGAGTCTCTCAAACTCAACATCTTCCCCATCAAGTCTGCAGGTCTGTCACTCTCGAATTCAGTCAGCGCCAGGAGCCTCTCTGCTCGCTCCTCCACTGAGGGGGTGAAGTAACGGATGAGTGCAGCCTTCAACGTGCTGTACTTGTTGCTGTCCGGCGGGTGGTTGAACAGGTTCGCCACCCGCTGGGCTGTGTGGTTGTCCAGCTTTGCAACCACATGGTAGAACTTTGTGGTGTCCACCGAAATCCTCCGGAGGTGGAACTGTGCCTCGACTGCGCTAAACCAGGAGCGCGGATTGTTCGGCCAGAAGTCCGGTAGCTGAACTGTGGCTGCATTCGTTTGGCTGGCTCCTGACGAGTCTGGCTCGGGAGATTCGTCTCCGCTCATGATACGTCTTAGGGTCACCAGTGTGGGAATGTGTGGAAGGACGAGGCTGAGTTTATTCCTCAAGACCAGTTTTATTCACAATCACATTCTCCAACATCCAAAAACAGAAAGCGAAAGGAATCCCTCATCCTCTGTCCCTTTTATACCCCAGGACATCAAAGCACACAGTCACACTGTCTCTTAATCCCAAATACAATGCATCTCCCTCCAGGTCTTCTCTTCTCCACCTAAAGTCCTGGTGGTCAGGAAATCTCTCACAGCCATCTCTCTGCATACAAAAGGCCAGACTTCATATCCTCCTGTTACCCCTAGGAGGTTCAGACCTCTTGTTCCTCTGAGACGTGAAGAATACCATAAGCATACAGTAATACACCTGTGAAGCATATGAAACCCACATATGTGCACCACAGCACTATAATAATTAGTTTTAGATTTTTGCAAATATCTCAAAAACGGCTGGGCCTACATTTATCTTTCATCAATCTAATCTCTGAAATCTTCCACATTTTTTCTCCACTGGTCTTAAGCTCTAATGGCGAGTTGTTCAAATTATCCAAAAATGTCAATCCGCTTTGATTGTAAAGGGCAATCAAGCAGTACAATTTCTCTTTGGCATGTATTTTCTGATTTAATTTCTGATGTAGTGATCTAAACATAACAAAACATCACATTCACAATCACAACAATATTCTTCAACAAAACAGCAAATTTCATGCAATTCTGTTCAGGTTCCAAAAATCCTGTTTATTAAATGTTTATCAGCCTTTGTGTCCTGTCAATGGTATATTTTGTTTGTAAGAAAATTGGTGTGTGACCCAGAGAAGTTGTTGTGGGGTGTAGTGGTTAAGGTGATCGTTTGGTACGCTGGAGTCAGGTTTGAACTTTCCCAGGGAAGTCTTCTTCTGAACAACTGAAGTACAACATGCATTCAGTTTCCCCTCTGGTGATCAATAAAGTATTCAAAATCAAATCAAAGTTTAGAAACCTAATGTGTAGCATATGTTATGTTTTAAATGCTGTTGCTTGCCAATACAAGACCTTGAAGACTACAGCTGCTTGGAACCCGATGAGTGCTGTTTACAATTATTTTGAATTCAGACTCAAACCAAATCTGTCAGTGTCAGCATCCAAAATACACACCACAACCAGTTAGAACACAATGAGTTACACAGTATAAATTCCTTTTATTTCTAGACTGAGACATCTGGGAGCAGGCAGACAGCCCTACACTCCACGGGAGAGGGACCATGAGTGTGGGTCCAGAGTCTCCGTTACAGCTGACCAGGATCACCCACAGGGATCCACAGGTCCTCTGCCTTGCAGCAGTCTGACCGGGTCCTCATGAATACTGGATTGGAGCCGCAGAAGAATATCATCCATACATGATGAATTATCAAATGTGATGTTCTTGGTGACAGAAGAACAAATGGGCCATGAAAAGTTCACCCCAAAATCTAATTGACTGGCCCTTGGTACATCTGAAGATCTGTACAGAACTTTGAGTTATTCTTGTAACCACAGACTCAAACATCACCACTTGCCTTGACAGAGTAATGAAGGTAAATTAAACAAGTTTAGCGTTTGTTAACTTTGTTCAGTGAAATAGATGCCACACCTTTTGATCAAGTGTGCTGAGAAAGCTACCAAACAACATTTATTTCCGTGTGGTTCTACAGTAAACAAGGAGGAGCCATAACAATCTCAACCCCTCAGGGGCAGCTTTGGTCTGTATACATATGAGGTGAAAGGGAACAGAGTGGAAGGCCAGACTGTACTCACCTGAAGACAAGAATACATCATCAGGTTAGTGAAAAAGGATTTAATGTTTGATTTATGAGAAATGCAAATATGTATATAAGTATATAGTTTTATGATTTTAAATAAGAGTGGTCACAATGTCAGAGTGTCTGTACTGCTGTCAAATACATAATAAATTCATATCAGTTTATCACTGATGGATTATCATGACCACATACGTGTAAAAAGCTAGTTTACACCAGGGTCGCCCATTTTCCACCCAAAAATCAGCATGGAGACATAAAACATATGAGCCTTAAAGCTGAGCTACAACAGTCCAGTAATCAGAATAAATGGGTCTGTCAGCATGTTTTCCTGTAACTTTGCTATGTTTTTTTCTCTTAAATTGGTGTCTTTGTCAATCATCTGTAAGTTATGGTTGAGATCTGGTTCTGTGAACACCTTCATCCTAGTTAGACTCACTTTTATCAGAAACAACTGCAGCACAAAGCGCAGAATCAATCATTAACCCGAGACTGTATTCAAGTAAAAGTAGTATTATTTTATCTTATCAGTTACTCAGGTACCAGGAATGTCACAATCTGAGCATGGGGGGAATTCCACCGTGCTCTGTCTCCTTGTCTTTTTTCCTTATTGGTGTAATGTTGTATTTTTGAGTTGTAATTCTTGTCATTTTATCTTAGTTGGTTTTCACATATTTCGTATTGTTTCCTTGTGTGACTTATTTTCCTGTTAGTGTTTATTGTAGTTTTGTTATTTACTTGCTTAGGTTTACCTGTCTTTATTTATCTTCTGCATCACTTATTTGTATCCTGCTTTTCCCCTGTCCCCTCTCTCGGGGTGACAGCTGCGGGGTCGTGGTCCTGTCACCTGCCAGCTCCGACTGATCTCTTATTCCGGCCAGCTGATTCCCATCACCAGGTATTGTTCCCTCTCGCGAGGACCCACGCCTGTTTTCACTATTTTGGTTATTTCTTTCTTATTTAAAGGGCTGTGCTCCTTTGCCGAGCACAGCATCCCACTGTCTTCTCACTACTACACGTTAAGTTCCTTGTTCCCGTGCTATGTGTGTACTATTAGTCTCCAGGTTTAGCCGATGATTATTCTCGCCTTAGCGGAGCTATTTTGCTACCTGTTTGCCGAGTTTAGTCTCCAAGTTAGCCGGCGATTACCCTTGCCTTAGCTGAGCTGTCTCTGCTGACCTGTGTTTCTTTTCTTCCTCATAAGTTTTTTGTTATGTTGTTGTGTTTGCTTAAATTCTGCAAACTCACGGCTGGTGATTGGTGCCTTTTTCACTGCCCTGAAGGGCAATTACAGCAAGGAAGTCGTCACCAAAACATTTGCCTGAGTAAGCAAGTATCAACTCAAAAGTTATTTGAGTACTGAGTAATGACTTCATTCTGACCAATTTGTGTTAATACATAAATTTGTGACTTTCTCATAAATTTGCTGCCCTTTTCTCTTAAATTTGAAACTTTCTGAAATTTTCATTTTCCTCATGTAATTTTTGTAATGGTTTGTGCCCTGGCGGGGCAGAAAACGTGATCCAGATGCATAGGGAGCGTTAGACATTATTTTAGAAACAAAACTAAATCTAAACTGGCAGAAGACAGCAAACAGGTCTGATCAGAATAAACTAGCAAAACAGGGCAGCGATGGCTGAAGGTCCCCTGACCTCGGAAGATGCAGGGGTGACCTCCTCAGGATGAGCCGCAGGAGTTGGACCGTGGACGTCGAGCTGAACAGGAACATGCACCTCTGGCAGAACAGGAACAGAAGTGCATATGGTGGGAACAGCTGGAGCTGCAATGTGCACTTCAGGGGTGGCTGAAGCTGGGTGGCGCTGTGGAGCAGGAATGTGAGCTGAGGAATGATCCGGAACAGGTGCAGGAACTGAGGAACGGCATGGTGGGGGTACATGAACTAGGGGGCGACGTGGAGCGGGTTCAGAACCAGGTGGTGGTGCTGAGAAACTGTGTGGAGCACGTTCTGAAGTGGCTGGGTGGTCACGTGAAGCAGGTTCTGAAGCTTGGTAGCGTCGTAGAGCAGGCACTGGGGCTGTGGACCAGCATGGAGCAGGAACTGGAGCTAGGTGGCGTCGTGCAGCAGGTTCTGAAGCTGGAACGTCCATAGCCAGCTGGATCTAACCCAGCTGGAACACATGCTTTGGAAGGAACCACGGCTTGTAGTCCAACATTAGCTCCTCCTGAGCTAGCACAGCCTGCCTACACTCCTCCTGTTCCTCCTTGTCACCCTCAAACAGGGGTACCAAAGCAGCAGTCCCAATACAGCGAACTTGGCATCCAGCGGTGTCAGGGTAGAGGCAACTGCTGCTTGAGGGCACTCTGAAGCAGCACACTCCTCCCAGACAGTTTTCCACCAAGTACTGGCAAACACTCAGAGAAAACAGAACCAGACACAGGGGAGGCAGGTGAGGATGGAGGGATGGAGCAGACAGCAGAGTGAATGGCAGAGGTGGGTGGTGAGAACTCAGCAGCAGTAAACGGCTGCCGCCGGCCCCTTCCACCAGGAACCTGGCATGACCTATCATTTATAGATGTTAAAAAATGAATAGGTATTTGCCTGAGTTCCTCCTCTGCTGCTGCTAAATGTCCAGATGTCTCCCTCTGGGTGGCTCCAGAGATCGTCTGGTTGGGAGCTACGGGCGAAGGAGCGGAGCGATAAGAGGAGCGGCATCTTTTCGAATCTTCCTTCCACCCGGGGCCCCCGAACGCCAACTTGCAGCCGAGAAGCTCTCTCCGCTCCACCAGAGAGAGAACAGCCGGCCAGCTGGCTCCGGCGAGGAGGAGTCTGTTGGTAAAGGAGGTAGTGGAGGAAGCGCCAGTCTCCGAATCCAGGGGTGGGAGTGCAAACTCGGTCTAGCTGCCATCAAGTTTGCTACTCCCCCTTACAATCCCTAGCATTCTCCGGGAAAGAGCTGCTTCGAGTGGCGGCCCCAGATCCTGCACAGCGACCACCGTCTCTCGCTTGTCGCAGGTCCACCTCCTCCTTCTGCCAGGCTCACTCACGGAATCCATGACTGGCAGCATCATTCTGTCATGGTTTGCCCTTCGGAGAAGACAGCAGGACTCTGATGCATAGCGAGCATATATCATTTTAATAGTCCATCCACCCATCTTCTTCCGCTTAATCCTTTTCGGGTCGCGCGGGGGGGGGGGGGGGGCTGGAGCCTATCCCAGCATCTTTGGGCGAGAGGCAGGGTACACCCTGGACAGATCGCCAGTCCATCGCAGGGCCAACACAGAGAGACAGACAACCATTCACGCTCACAGTCATACCTAATTTAGAATTCCCAGTTTGATGCCAATTAACCTAACTTGCATGTTTTTGGCATGTGGGAGGAAACCAGACAAATCCCGGAGTGAACCCACGTAGACACGGGGAGAACATCCAAACTCCACACAGATCACTGCTGGTCGGGGGCTGGGATTGAACCCAGGATCCCCCAGCCAAGGGTGATAGTAAAACTCAAAACCAGCTCGGGAGCTGAAACACAAAAGCTAAAACACAGGCTTGGCAGGAAAAACTTACTAACGTAGCAGATCAGGCAAGACAGGCAGATGCGTGTGTAAAATGCCAGAATGACGTGGAGATTGATGCCACACCCAACTGAGGGGCTGCATCCTTTAAATAACAGGTGAACTAATTACTAAACACAAAACAGCTGTGACTGATCATGAGTACAATAACACTCAAATCAGGTAAGACTAAGGGTGAGAAATGAACACACACTGAATACCAAAAGATGAATACAGAAATCAGAATGACAACCAGGGCTCGGAAAATAAACAGTAATACATAAATGTAGAAACCCAGATAATGAACTTAAAGTGAGGATGTGAGCTGGAGGCCATGTTCAGGTGACAAGAAATGTAAATTAAAACACAAAGCGAGGACATGGCTCCAACTCACCTCCTGACAATTTTGACTTTTGTTTGCACACTTAAGGTGTAGGCACTTTTTCTCACGTCTAAGACACTGTTTCTTGTAAAATGTTCAACTTCCTTTTCTTATAAAGGAAGATGGCAGCCGTGCATTCACACGCAGCAGCTAGACGCTCCAGACTACTGCGCTCGTTTTTGTGGGGTTTGTTCCCTTTTTCTGTGTTCCTTCTGTGACGGAGTAATTACCTACAGTTGCCAGGAACTTCTTGGAATCGGTCGCCAGCTTACCTCCGACATCTCCAGCGCTCATTCCAGTAATCACCACCACATCCCCGAGGAGATCACCAGACCTCCGGGCGCCCCGTGGTTCATTATCAGGCCCCGCAAACGGCACAGACGAAGAGAGAGAAAGCAGAAACGAGGCTGCAGGGCTGGCCTCTTTGCCCAGCTGCGCAAACTATGCACCAAATCACCATTACCTTCTATTTTTCTCACCAACGGCAGATCCCTCGCCAACAAAATGGATGAGTTGGGATCGAGGATCACCTACAATCGTTATGTCCGTGACTGTTGTATTCTGATTGTGACCAAATCATGGCTGAACCCTCGTATTCCTGACGCCACTGTGGAATTACCTGGCCAAACTACACACCATTTCAACCGCAATGCTGATTCTGGTAAGGGAAGGGGTGGAGGGCTCTGTGTTTATGTGCTTCAAACTTGGTGTAATAACAGCAGAATAATTCAGAGCCACTGCTCACCGGACTTAGAGTCCACGTCCTTCCTGTGCAGGCCTTTTATCTTCCCCATGAGCTAACGGCAGTAACTGTAACAGCTGTTTACATTCCTTCAGATGCTAACACTAGCTTAGCACTCAATCACCTCCAGCACATTGTCAGCAGGCAGTAAAGACATCACCCCGATGCAGTCCACATTATTGCAGGGGATTTTAACAAAGCATGCTTAAAGACTGTACTCCCTAAATTCCACTGACATGTTAAGTGTCCCTCAAAAGGGGAAAGAACACTGGATCATGTTTACAGCAACATTAAGCATGCCTACAGAGCCACCCCCTCCCCCACCTTGGACAATCAGACCATATCTCCCTGCTTCTAATACCTGCCTACACCCCCCTCAGGAAGAGTTCCCCCCAACCAAATAAACAATTAAAACTTGGCCTGAAAGTGCTCTCCTCCAGCTACAAGACTGATCTGCCTTCAGTGATTGATGTCACGCCGCGCCGCTCATCAGCGGCGCCACCTGCACGCACACCTGCACATAATCAGCGGCGAGGGATTTAAGCCGCCTCGCCCTGAGCTTCGGCCTGAAGCCGTCAGACTTCCCCATGATCCATCGTTGGATACCTTCTCTTCCTTTCAAGAATTCTGGTAAGAAGACATTACCTTCTTCTCCCAGTCTGCTCCCCTGTGCACAGGTGGATTCCCCGGCGGCGGACCGTTTCTCTCCATCGCCTATCCCTCGCTGCTGCACCGCGCCTTCCAGGTGGCGGTCTCCCGGACATCATCCTTGCTGTGCCAGTCATCTGCCCCATCCAAGTAAGCTCTTCTCTTGCCCGCATATCTCCTGTGTTGGTGTGTGTGCCCGTCACCCTTCTCCCTGTGTTTCTTCCCATAGGGTTGTCCGGCTGTACGGTCTCCTGCCTCTGTGCCCGAAGCAGACGCCGCCACCAACACATAAACATCTCGCAGACACTCATTCATACATCCCTGTTGCTAATAAAGCTATCTGAACTACTCTGAGCCTGTGTGTGTGCGTCTCCTGAGCCGTGCGTTATGTCAGTACGGCTTCAGCAGAGTGGCTCGGCGGACGGCGGGCTCGCGCACCGGCTTTCCACTCTCGAGGCTCGAGTGGACCAGATTGCCTATCAGCAACAGGTGATTCTCACCCAATTGATTAATATTACCAACCGATTGGACCGCCTGGACCCCCAACAGCCGTTCCCCCCGGCTCGTCAGGGTGGCGCGGCTCCTGCTGCTCCAGTGGCAGTCCAGCAGGCTCCAGCGGCACCGGTTCGGCTCACACCCATTCCAACCCCCGCCCGCTTTAGCGGTAAGCTCGGCGGAGCGCGGGGGTTTATTATGCAGTGTGAGTCCGTGTTCCACCGCGTGCCCGGAGACTTTCCCTCAGATCATAGCCAAATTGGTTATATAGGAAATCTCCTGGAGGGGCGAGCATTAGCTTGGACCTACGCCATAATGGCGAGGCCCAGTTATGCCACCGTCACATATGACCAATTCGTGAGGCGCTTCCTGGAGGTCTTTGACCACTCTCATTCCAGATCGATCGGCTGCTCAGCCTCCAGCAGGGAAGCCGGTCGGCTGCGGACTACGTGGTCGACTACCGGGTAGCAGCGGAGGAATTGGGCTGGGAGGATCGCACCCTCTGTGGCCTATTCCTCCGCAGCCTCAATGATGATCTGAGGGATGAACTGGCTGGTCGGGACATCCCGGAGACCCTAGCGGAGCTAGCCTCCTTAGCTATCAGCTTGGATAACAGGCTGCGCGAGCGCTCCTCGGGACGGAAGTCGTCTTCTTCTCGTCCTCATGGAGCCTCGTCATGCCTGTTCCAAGCTCGCCCCCTGGCGACGCCGCCACCGTCGCGCTCCGAGGAGTCGGAGCCGATGGTGACGGGCTGGACAAAGCTCTCCCCAGCGGAGAAACAGCGCCGCCGTGAGTTAAACCTCTGCATGCATTGCGGAGGTGGTCAACACACGGTAGAGCTTTGTCCACAGAAGCCCAAACGGGGGGGTCCACGAGTCACTGTAGAGGGCCTCACGGACGTCAATCGGTTGAGCTCCCTCACACAATTGATGCTGCCCATCCGCTTCTGTCACAACTCCACTGGGCATTCCACTCATGCACTGGTGGATTCGGGCGTGGAAGGCAGCTTTATTTCACAAAGCCTGGCAACCCGATTGGGCATTCGCTGCCAGGCGCTGAGGACCCCAATCTCCCTAGTCAATCTCTCCCGTGCCTCCCTAGGGAGAGTCACACACCAGACCACTCCTATCCCGGTTATCGTCTCTGGAAATCACCGGGAGGAGATGACCTTTTACGTCCTGACCAACTCTGTGTCGCCCGTCATCCTGGGATACCCCTGGCTGCGCCTCCACAACCCCGTTCTGGATTGGAAGTCCGCCAGGGTGTTGGCATGGAGTACATTCTGCATGGGCACCTGCCTACAGTCCGCTGCCTGCTCTCCGTCCGCATCTCCTACTCCTACGGACGCAGCGCCCCCAGACCTGTCCCTGGTGCCGCAGGAGTTTCACGACCTGGGCATGGTGTTCAGTAAATCCAAGGCGATGTCTCTTCCTCCTCATAGGCCCTACGACTGCGCTATCAACCTCCGCTAGGGGGCACCCTTACCCTCTGGGCGACTCTACAGCCTGTCTGCGCCGGAGAAGGAGACCATGAACGCCTATCTTCGGGAGTCGCTGAGCGCTGGGATAATCCGCCCATCATCGTCACCTGTGGGGGCAGGATTCTTCTTCGTGGGCAAGAAGGACGGGTTCCTCCGTCCTTGCATCGACTATCGAGTCCTTAACGACATCACGGAGAAGGATCGCTACACCCTGCCCCTCATGGACACCGCCTTTCACTCCCTCCAGGGGACGACTTGGTTCACCAAGCTGGATCTACGCAGCGCATACCACCTCGTCCGGATCCGGGAGGGAGATGAGTGGAAAACGGCCTTCCGTACCCCGAACGGCCACTTCGAGTACCTGGTGATGCCGTTCGGGTTGACCAACGCCCCAGCCGTCTTTCAGCGCCTCATCAATGACGTCCTCCGGGACTTCATTGGCCTTTTTGTGTTCGTCTACCTGGATGATATCCTCATCTTCTCCAAGTCCAGGGACGAGCATCAGGTCCATGTGAGGCAGGTCCTTCAAAGACTACTGGAGAACCGGCTATATGTGAAGGCCGAGAAGTGCGAATTTTACACTAGAACAACATCCTTCCTCGGGTTCGTCATCTCCCACGACCAGGTGCTTCCGGACCCAGCGAAGGTGAAGGCGGTAGTGGAGTGGCCCACACCTGCATCTCGGAAGCAGGTGCAACAGTTCGTTGGACTCGCCAATTTCTACCGCCGCTTCATCCCAAACTTTGGCACCATCGTCGGCCCGCTGACCCGCCTCACGTCCCCTAAGGTCCCGTTCCGGTGGACCAAAGAGGCCGCGGCTGCCTTTCAGGCGCTGAAGGCAGAATTCTCCTCCTCCCGGGTCCTTAGCCAAGTCGACCCTGCGCTGCAATGCATCGTTGAAGTGGACGCATCGGACACAGGAGTGGGGGCGGTGCTATCCCAGCGGTCGCCAGATGACGGAGTCAAGCGGCCCTGCGCCTTCTTCTCTCGGCGCTTGTCCCCGGCGGAGCGTAATTACGACGTGGGGGACGACGTGGGGGAGAGCTTCTTGCCATCAAGCTCGCGCTACAGGAGTGGCGCCACTGGCTAGAGGGGGCGGACCTGCCGTTCGTGGTTCTGACGGACCACAAGAACTTGGAGTACCTTAGATCTGCCAGACGCCTGAACGCCCGCCAGGCGCGCTGGTCCCTGTTCTTCGCCAGGTTCCAATTTACCATCACCTTCAGGCCTGGCTCCAAGAACGGCCTGCCCGACGCCCTCTCTAGGCAATTCGCCCCTGAGGAGTCGGAGGACACGGTCCACACCATCCTGCCCAGGTCGTGCGTCGTGGGAGCCGTCACTTGGGACATAGAGAGTAAGATCCGGAAGGCGCAGGAGGTGGAACCTGACCCTGGCGGCAGACCGGAGGGGAGGCTGTTCGTGCCATCCACGGTTCGGGGGGAGGTCATCCTCTGGCTACACACCTCTAAGTTCACCTGCCACCCTGGTTCCTCCCGGAAGATTGACCTCCTCCAGCGGTCCTTCTGGTGGCCGGGCCTGCGGAAGGACGCTGCCCGCTACGCCCGGGCCTGTCCAGTGTGTGCCACCAGCAAGTCAGGGAATACCTTCCAGTGGGTTTGCTCCAGCCTCTGCCTGTACCTGGCAGGCCCTGGTCGCATATCGCCCTGGACTTCGTCACCGGACTCCCAGTCTCCAACAACTTCAACACCGTCCTGACCATTGTGGACCATTTTTCCAAGGCGGCACACTTCGTTCCCCTGCGAGGTCTCCCTACTGCCTTGGAGACGGCGAACCTCCTTATCCAGCACGTGGTCAGGCTGCATGGGATTCCGGTGGACGTGGTCTCGGACCGGGGCCCCCAATTTTCCTCTGAGGTTTGGAGGTCGTTTTGCAACGCCCTGGGAGCCAAGGTGAGCCTCTCCTCCGGCCATCACCCCCAAACCAACTGGCAGTGTGAGCGGACCAACCAGGAGCTGGAGGCTGCGCTCTGCTGCGTAACGGCGTCCAAACCCACGTCCTGGAGTAACCACCTTGCCTGGGTTGAATACGCCCACAACACCGCTCGCTCTTCTGCTACAGGGATGTCCCCCTTCAAGGCGTCCCTGGGTTACAACCCCCTGCTGTTCCCGGCGCAGGAGAGTGAGGTTACTGTCCCCTCAGTACAGGCGCATCTCAGGCAGTTTCGTTCCATCTGGGCGTCAGCGCGCAATGCGCTTTTACGCACGGCGGAGCGCAACTGAGCCGTGGCGGACCGGCACCGAAGACCTGCTCCGGCGTATAGAGTTGGTCAGCAAGTCTACGTGTCGACCCAGGACGTTGTTTTAAAGGGCGAGAGGAGGAAGCTGGCACAGCGATTTATGGGCCCATATCCCATCACCAGGATAGTCAACCCGGTGGCTGTGCGTGTAGCTATTCCCCCCTCCCTCCGCATTCACCCCACCTTCCACGTGTCCAAGGTGAAGCTGGCAGTCTCCGACCCCCTTTGCCCCCCTCCTGCTGCGCAACCCGCGCCCTGGATGATTGATGGCCATCCGGCCTGGCCCGTCTCCTCCATCCTGGACTCCCAGCGCCGGGGTCGTGGGTTGCAGTATTTGGTGGACTGGGAGGGCTATGGGCCTGAACATCGACAGTGGGTTCGCTCGTCGTTCGTGTTGGACCCATCGCTCATCGCTGACTCCCACCGAGCGCACCCAGAGAAGCCATCGCCAGGAGGCGTTGCTAGAGGGGGGAGTACTATCATGCCGCGCCGCTCATCAGCGGCGCCACCTGCACACACACCTGCACATAATCAGCGGCGAGGGATTTAAGCCGCCTCGCCCTGAGCTTCGGCCTGAAGCCGTCAGACTTCCCCATGATCCATCGTTGGATACCTTCTCTTCCTTTCAAGAATTCTGGTAAGAAGACATTACCTTCTTCTCCCAGTCTGCTCCCCTGTGCACAGGTGGATTCCCCGGCGGCGGACCGTTTCTCTCCATCGCCTGTCCCTCACTGCTGCACCGGGCCTTCCAGGTGGCTGTCTCCCGGACATCATCCTTGCTATGCCAGTCATCTGCCCCATCCAAGTAAGCTCTTCTCTTGCCCGCATATCTCCTGTGTTGGTGTGTGTGTGCCCGTCACCCTTCTCCCTGTGTTTCTTCCCATAGGGTTGTCCGGCTGTACGGTCTCCTGCCTCTGTGCCCGAAGCAGACACCGCCACCAACACATAAACATCTCGCAGACACTCATTCATACATCCCTGTTGCTAATAAAGCTATCTGAACTACTCTGAGCCTGTGTGTGTGCGTCCCCTGAGCTGTGCGTTATGTCAATTGAGGCATCTTTGAACAACAGCAGCTGGACTCCTACACCAAATCTGTCCTTTTCTACATCAAATATGGTGTAGAACATGTGACAGTCACCAAATACATCCGGGTCTTTTCAAATCGCAAACCCTGAATGACCAGTGAAGTCCAGGCTCTGATCACAGCCCGCAACTCAGCCTTCAGACAGAGGGGCAGCTCTCTGTAGAGCACTGCCAAAGCCAACCTGGAGAGAGGCATAAAAGAACACCTATAGGAGGAAAGTGGAGGGCTTCCTCACAGACAACAAACCCCGACAGATGTGGAGAGGCATCCAGGCTCTCACCAACTACAGGGACCAGGGCACCCAATATCAGATGGTAGCCTCACTCTGGCAGAGGAGCTTAACAGCGTCTTTGCCCGGATTGAGCACCCCCCTCCTCCCCTCTCCCCCTTCCTCCCCCATCTCTCTACAGGTGCACGAGGTGAGGAGGCAACTGAGAGCAGTGAACCCCCGCAGAGCTGCTGGTCCAGACAGCATCCCAGGAGCGGTGGTCAAAGCATGTGCAGACCAGCTGGCAGGGATCTTCACCAAGCTGTTCAACCTCTCCCTGACGCACACCACCATCCCCTCCTGCCTCAAGGCCTCCACCATCATCACCAAGCTACTGCTGGCCTTCTATCGCTGCTCAGTGGAGAGCATGCTCACCTACTCTCTGAGTGTGTGGTATGCTGGCTCCACGGCCGAGAACAGGAAGGCTGTGCTGAGGGTCATCAACACCGCCCAAAAAATTATTGGTGGTCCTCTGCCCCCCCCCCCCCAGAAGACATCTCCAGATCCTCCTGTCTCAGAAGGATCAAGGTCATCACATGAGACCATTCACATCCCACCCACACACCTGTTCCACCTGCTTCCCTCTAGACGGCAGTTCAGATCGACCAAGTCCCACACCTCCAGACTGACAAACAGTTTCTTCCCCTGAGCCATCCGCACTGCAAACAATCACAGGCCCCACCCTCCCTCTGAATGTTCACATGCTCAGAACTGAGGACTTTTTACTGTAATGATCACAATAGCTCACCTGTCTTTGCACTCCACACTTTCATATTCATTGACCCATCTGTGAAATCACTACTGTGTATATTTTCCATAATCCTTGGGCTATTTTACTCAATTGTGTGTCTGCACTCTGCACTCTTATGTACATAGTTCCACCCGCGTAGCTACTACCATACCTGTGTATATTTCCACAATCCTGGGCCATTTTTATTTTATTTTAATTTTATTTCAGCCGTGTGTTTAATCGCATGTTCTGTAACCGTGTTTTATCTAATCCTTCTCTCCTGCTTACCTATGCAGTAGCCTGGTGGAGCACCCACAATTTTGTTGTACTGTACTACTGTACAATGACAATAAAGCCTATTCTGTTCTATTCTACATGTGAATTTTTCATATAAATCTCCAACTTTTCTTGGAATGTTCAACTTTATTCTCACCAGTTATGTTTTTTTTTTAATTTTATATGTGAAAAATAAAATAGAAACCATTTACATTACTGTAATGACTAGAATAATCCACCTTCAGGGCTGGAAAAGGTGTGGTTCTGCATCTCAAATGAGTGCACTCTAGATTTTTTTTTTCCAATTTTACTGGATTCACTGACATACACAGACATATTGTAATAAGTTATCAGCTGTAATTGTACACAGTAAGATTATGATACATAAACTCATACATTAATTGTTAGACAATCCCATCACTGATTTTACATCTGATTACTGGTGAAGTCCCCAAAAACGAGATGGTTCATCTCTATGAACTATCCATTAATAAACTTTAAACTCTGAAATCCAAGATAGAGACAATGACTAGAACCACTGGAAATAATTGTGAAATTATGACTCTAGGAGGGTGTTTATTCAGCTGATTTATTATGTAGGAGGAAAAAAGTCACAGAGGAAAAAATATTTAACAGATGAATATTCTGGCTTTGAAAACATACCTGAAGAAATCAAAGAAAATTGTTGAAACTTTTGTTTTTCTTTTTTTTTTTCAGATCAAGAAGAGAAAACAATTACACAATCACCCCCCCCCCAAAAAAAAACAAAAAACTGCTAATATTCTTATCTTCAACTCATCTGTCGTTTCTAAGAGTGTGAATACTCTGAGCCTTGGAATCATCCATCACTGACTGTAAAATTTCATCAACAGGGAACAAGAAAACAGGGCGTATCTTCCAAGGTTTCTGCCTTAACGACCACCTGACCTAACTATGGCCAACAGCTCCGTTGTTTTTAGAGGTCATGAGAACCTGCAGTGGGTGACCTGGAATGGCTCACTGCCCAGTGGAGCTGTCTCAATTTATAATGACTACACCAAAACTACCGACTACATCTGTCAGTCTGGGGGAAAAGCTGGCTACTACCGGCCCAGCAAAGGCCCCTATTGCTTCTACCCTTATGCTGATGAGGAGCATAAAGCCACCTCCTTTGAGGTCCTGGTAAATAAAGATAACTTTGAACTGCTGGAGTGGAAAGCGGACTCCTGGGGTTCTGTGCCAAAAAATTCAGTGCACACCGTCCCAGGTCAGTTATATGTTGGGAAGAACCAGTACGGTCTTGGGAAGGTTGATACTAAGAATAAAGCCTTCTTCCTTCCCTGTGATGGCAAGGAGACCTGGTATAAGAATTATGAGGTCTTGACCATCAGCACAGACATCCAGTCCCAGAAGATCACTGATGTCAAGTACTTTACTGGCAAGGTTGAAATCAACCAGCAACCTCCCACAACTGTGGCCAACAGCAGGGTTACCAACAATGACTGCCAGCCAGTGAAGAAGACCGTCAAAGTCGACCACACCTATTCAGTGTCACACACCTGGAATGTCGGCACGTCCACCAAAATGGGCATCTCAACCACAATCACAACTCAAATCCCCTGTTTGGGGTCATGGGGTGTTTCGATGAATTATGAACAAACAGAAAATATCTCCGAAGGAGCCACTAAGACTCAGACATGCACATTCTCTGAGGCCATAGAGATTCCTGTTCCACCAAACCACGCCAACACTGTCCGTTTAGAGGGACGCCAGACAAAAGGCCGCATCCCCTTCACAGCTCGCCTCACCAGGACCTACAAAAATGGACAGGTCCGCTCAACAACAATCACTGGAAAGTATGAAGGAGCCACAATGGCAGATTTCAACACTGTGGTTGGCCGCGCTACACCTGTGAGCAATGCCAAGCAGTGCCCAAGGAAGTAGTGACTGAAGTCAGCCAGTGGGTTTTTGAGTTATGGGTGTTCTTTGTTTAGTCCATTTGTTGTGTTTTGGTTCCCATTCTGGGTGTGTTTCATTAACACTGACTAAGAATTCTATGTGTTTCTATCTACCCATTCAATAGCTCTGGAAAAAATTAAGAGACCAAAGACACCACTGCAAAATAGGGCTGGGAGGTGTCGCTAAAAAATGTATTGCAATGTAATTTCTCTATATCACGACACACTATACATATCACAATATATATAATCACAATATATACTATATATCACAATATATATTTTGTGCACAGAATGCCCTTGAAAATTTCATTTTACTTATATTTTTATAAGAAAATGTATGTATATAATATATAAATCCCTCAAAAAAGTTTGGAAAAATTATTTTGGTCAGTTATTTCTGTCCTTTAACCCTTGGGGGTCCAGGGTGTAATTGGGCATTTTTGACTACTTTTGATTTTACCTTAATATTTCCTATTAAAATCTTTTTACCTTGCTTTGTTTGGCGTCATTTGTTTCAGGACAACCTCACATGTATAAGATAAGATAAGATAAGATAAGATAAGATAAGATAAGATAAGCCTTTATTAGTCCCACAACGGGGAAATTCCAGGATTGCAACAGCACAGGGATAGCAACACTCAGAGCAACAATCAGAAGGCAAGAAAAAAAACAAGCAAGCAAGAGCAGCTAATATACATATGTACATATTACTATAAAATATATATATACACACACACACACAGACACACAGTGCAGAGCATTGTAGCTGGATGGAATAAATATATGAATATATGAACACACAGTGCAGAGCATTGTAGCTAGATGGAATAAATATGTAAATATATAAACACCCACAGTACGGAGCATTGCAGCTAGGTGGAATAAATATGCAAGTATATAAACACACAGTGCGGAGCAATGTAGCTAGATGGAATAATATGTAGATATATAAAAACACAGTGCGGAGCATTGTAGCTAGATGGAATAAATATATAGATATATAAATATAAACACACCCAGTGCTGAGCATTGTAGCTAGATGGAATAAATATGTAAATATATAAACACACACAGTGCAGAGCATTGTTGCTAGGTGGGATGAAACAGCATAACCGTCTATTTAGTTATCCTACATGGTATGATTATGTGCCCATACATATTCTCACCCTCCATAGCGACCGGTATGTTCCTAGTTGTATGCCGGAGAGGACCATTGTGTAAGTCTATTGCATCTTTTGCATTCAAAAAAACTATTAGTTTGTTACGTCTTTTTGCTATCTCTGCGAGCAGCCCTGCTTAGGTTGTACAGTCTGACAGCCGTTGGTAGGAAGGACCTACGAAACCTCTCGGTTGTGCACCTGGGATGATGTAGTCTGCTGCTAAATGAGCTCCTCAGTGCATCCAGTATGTCCTGCATAGGGTGGAACTCGGACTCCAGCAGAGATGACAGTTTAGCCACCGTCCTTCTCTCTCCTATCTCCTCCATCGGATCAAGGCGCTGCCCCAGGACAGAGCTAGCTTTCTTAATCAGTTTGTTCAGTCTCTTCCTATCGGCTGCAGTATGAATTCAGTTATTTTTTTCATTTTTGCATGTTATATTAACACACTGGACCTAAAATCACACAAAAACATAAAATTTGAGTATGAAATGTCATATTCACTGCATAACTCCGCAGCAAACATATGAAATTGGCAGTGAGCCCAAAACGCAGTGTAAGTAACGTGTTTATTTACAGTGGATGAATATACAGATAGTCCAAATACAGTCACAGTGAAAAAAGGGGAAGACACCCAGCTACAAACTAGGTTGGTCAAAGGGAATGCCTAACGCGCACCAATCAGGCAGGAGCGGAGAAAAAGGCACAAAAGAAGACTTACAATAGTGTTGGGGCGGAAAGGCTCAGAGGGAACAACACGATTTAGTCCAGGGAAAACCAACAGACGCAAGCCAGGCTGTCCAAGGCTGACATTTTTTAAGCTGCCCCACTAGCTGGTTGCATTCTACCCTATAAATACACAAACCCAGAATTTTTTTTTCTTTTGATTTTGTATACTTTATTGATCCCCAGAGGGGAAATTGAGGGCATCCACCTGGATGGATGAAGCAGCCACAGTACGGCGCTATCCCTTAACCATTCACACACACATTCACACCTAGGGCCACTTTAGAGTCTCCAATTAACCTAACCTGCATGTTTTTGGCCTGTGGGGGGAAACCGGAGAAATCCCGGAGTAAACCCATGCAGATACAGGGAGAACATGCAAACTCCACACAGATCACTGTTGGTCAGGGGCTGGGAATGAATGAGGGCAAGTAGACACAGCTGTGAGGCCAACCGGTGTGTGGCTGATTGAATTATGTGTGTGTGCGTGTGTGCATGAGTGTGTGAGTGTGTATGTGGTAAACCATACCGCTGGTGGATGCCTGGTGAGGAGGAGGCGTGGCTGTAGGACTGGCAGAGAGCAAGGCTCAATCCGCCAGCTGAAATTAATAAGCAACAATTAAACCCTACAGCTACAAGTCACGGACGGGGTGATGACCCCGAACATGACAGCCCCCCCCCCCAAGGGGTGGATACACCCACTGTACCGTCAGAAAAAAAAAAAAAAAACACCGACTTTCCCCCCCACTCAAAAGGCCCATACAACAACCCAGGGTGGGAGGTGGGGGAAAACAGGTTAGGGGGGATAAATCAAAGATGGAGAAACACCACAAAACAACAACACTCCCCAACCCCAAACTAACTAATCCACCCTACCCCCAAGAGTCCCACAGTTCAGGGGGCCGACCAGAGTCCAAGGCCCAGCAGGTTGCCATAAGTTCAGGGGGCCGGCCAAAATCCCAGGGCCAGCAGGCGGCCTGCAGAGCAGTATCAGGTGGCCTGCCAGGGCAAACGGACACCCAGTGAGGGAACCCTGTCGTTCAGGCGGCCTGCCCCCACGATTAGATCACCAGGACTGGAAGGGCAGATGAGGAGGTGACCTACCCACTGGAAGGCTGAGAGGTGGGTGGCCAGACGGGGAAGAGGGACCCCTGCGGTCACTGGCAGAGAAGGGAGAAAGACCCCGATGGTGCCCGGCAGAAGGAGGAGGAACACCCACAGTGCCTCCAAAAGGGAAAGGAAGGCCCCGGCATCCCCAAACTGTCCTGTGGCACCCCCTGTGGTCCCGACGAAGGGCTGGGACTCTGTTGACCCCATGGTAGGCCCGGGCTGGGCCATGGCTGCATCTGCGGTGGTCCCGGCCTGGGACAACGTTGCACCAGCAGTGGGCCCTTCCCAGGACCTCATTGCTCGCGTGGTGAGCCCTGACTGGGCCTGCGTTGCACCCATGATGGTCCCCGACAGAGCCATGGTTGCACCCACAATGGAGTCCAACTGAATACCTGCTGCACCTGCGGTGGGACCCGGCTGGGCCACTGCTGACCCCAGCACCATCTTGGCCATAGGCCAGCCGACCCATTTGAGCACCCAAGTGAGGAGGTGGTCGATCACAGGCACCCTGGACTGGGACTGGGTGCCCACGACAACCGCCTTGACCGGAACCTCGGTGGCCTCTGGTTGTGAACCTGGAACTCTGGACCCGTCCGGCAATGGTAAGCTCTCTCCAGTGACCCTGAAAAAGGACTTGGACAGAGAGGAGAAAGGGTCAGAGTCGTCGGCAGCGGCAGAGCCCGGCGAGGTGAGCTCGGGTGTAGCATTTGGCTGCAGCTGGCTCTCCTCACCTAAAGCTAGGCAAAAATGCTCAATCATGGAAAAGAGAAAGTAAAGGAGAGCACTTGCCTTAGCTCAAGCTCTAGTGCCGTCCAAGACTCCGATGAGCCGGGCAATGCCTCCTGAGGTTCGGCCTCAAAGAGGTTCCACTTGGGTGGTGACTCTGCTGTGGTGGCCTCCACAGCAGGCGTGATGGTCACCGCAGTCTTGTGTCTCCCAGCTGCCTTGATCCATGCTGGTGACTCCTCCGGCGCGGCGGCTGGGACCTGGTTCACCATGGTTGTGGGGGAACACCCCCCCTGAACCTCTGGCTCCTCCTGATCCAGACTGCTCGGCTCTGGTTCCAGCAGTCACACCAAGGGAAGAGGAGAGAGGGCTGGTGAACAGTTTTTAACAGCAGCAGGTAGGGCGAGCTCAGGGGACTGCTTTCCCTGAGCCTCCCTACCGGGAATCAGGCAAGATGTTTCATTATTAATGTGAGTCAAATGAAAACATACTTGCCTTTTCTCCCAGTTTATGGTGTTAATTGCGGCTGCTGCTGTTTGGGCGTCTTCACCCATCCACCTGGGAAAGGCGGTGCTAGGCTCCTTGGTAGAAGATATGGTAGCCGCCCCCCTCACCACAGAAACGGGAGACCCTGGTGAGGAAAGCAGGCCCTCCACAGCTGCCGGTGAACAAATCGAGGAGGAAGACCTCACAGCGGATACGGTGGGAGATCCTGCAGACGGGACTGCTCGGGACTGATGATCCACTGCGGAGGTGACTGGTCTTGGTGTAGGAGCTGAAGCAGTTGGTGGGGCTGGATCGCTCTTCCGGGAGTCCGGGTGACGCCGACGATGCCGACCTGGTGGCTGCCATCTTGAAACGGTGGAGGGAGGAGAGGAGAAGATGGCCACCGACGGAGAGGAGCGTCTCTGTTTGGGCTTCTTCGGAGATTTCCCTCCTTTGCCACCATTCTCGCATTGAAGCACAGCTATCAGAGAGATCCTCTCCTGACCCTCAGTGTGCTCCTAGAGCTGAGGGCACCGACAAGCTGCAGCTTCAGCGAGTGACAGAAACCATAATACGTCCCTCGGGGTGGAATACAGGTGTGCCGTGGAGATCAGGCCGTCCACCTCCATGAGAGCGTGGCAGCAATCCCACCCGAGACACATTGGATAACCGCGTCCTCGAGCTGCATCCATCCTGAGCTTCAAACCAGGTAGGGCAATACACAAAAATGAGTAACACGTTACCTACTGCTTGGGCTCATTTTGGGGGCAGGTTACTGTCACGTTCCCTGCGTAACTCTGCAGCGAGCATATGAAATTGGTAGTGAGCCCAACAGACACAAGCCAGGATGTCCAAGGTTGACATTTTTTAAGCTGCCCCACTAGCTGGTCACATTCTACCCTATAAATACACAAACCCAGAATGGGGGCAAGTGGACACAGCTGTGTGGCCACCCGGTGTGTGACTGATTGAACTATGTGTGTGTGCGTATGTGTGTGTGCGTGCATGAGTGTGTGAGTGTGCATGTGGTGAACCATACCACTGGTGGATGCCTGATGAGGAGAAAGCGTGGCTGTAGGACTGGCGGAGAGTGAGGCTCAATCCGCCAGCTGAAATTAATAAGCAATAATTAAACCCTACAGCCACAAGTCATGGACGGGGTGATGACCCCGAACATGACATGAATGTTTTATTTTTTTACCCACAAACATGTCTAGCAAACCATGTTTATAACTCAGGATGCAAATAAATTGCAACTTTCAAAAACGTACAGTGGGGTAAAAAAGTATTTAGTCAGCCACCAATTGTGCAAGTTCTCCCACTTAAAAGATGAGAGAGTTCTCCAATTTTCATCATAGGTATACCTCAACTATGAGAGACAAAATAAGAAAAAAAAAAACCCAGAAAATCACATTGAAGGATTTTTAATGAATTAATTGGTAAATTCCTCGGCAAAGTAAGTATTTGGTCAATAACAAAAGTTCATCTCAATACTTTGTTATATACTCTTTGTTGGCAATGACAGAGGTCAAACGTTTTCTGTAAGTTTTCACAAGGTTTTCACACACTGTTGCTGGTTTGTTGGCCCATTCCTCCATGCAGATCTCCTCTAGAGCAGTGATGTTTTGGGGCTGTCGCTGGGCAACACGGACTTTCAACTCCCTCCAAAGATTTTCTATGGGGTTGAGATCTGGAGACTGGCTAGGCCACTTCAGGACCATGAAATGCTTCTTACGAAGCCACTCCTTCGTTGCCCGAGCAGTGTGTTTGGAATCATTGTCATGCTGAAAGACCCAGCCACGTTTCATCTTCAATGCCCTTGCTGATGGAAGGAAGTTTTCACTCAAAATCTCACGATACATGGCCCCATTCATTCTTTCCTTTACACGGATCAGTCGTCCTGGTCCCTTTGCAGAAAAACAGCCCCAAAGCATGATGTTTCCACCCCCATGCTTCACAGTAGGTATGGTGTTCTTTCTCCTCCAAACATGACAAGTTGAGTTTTTACAATAAAGTTCTATTTTGGGTTCATCTGACCATATGACATTCTCCCATTCCTCTTCTGGATCATCCAAATGCTCTCTAGAAAACTTCAGACGGGCCTGGACATGTACTGGCTTAAGCAGGGGGACACGTCTGGCACTGCAGGATTTGAGTCTCTGGTGGCGTAGTGTGTTACTGATGGTAGCCTTTGTTACTTTGGTCCCAGCTCTCTGCAGATCATTCACTAGGTCCCCCCGTGTGGTTCTGTGATTTTTGCTCACCGTTCTCATGATAATTTTGACCCCACCTGGTGAGATCTTGCGTGGAGCACCAGATCGAGGGAGATTATCAGTGGTCTTGTATGTCTTCCATTTTCTAATAATTGCTCCCACAGTTGATTTCTTCACACCAAGCTGCTTATCTATTGCAGATTCAGTCTTCCCAGCCTGGTGCAGTTCTACAATTTTGTTTCTGGTGTCCTTTGAGAGCTCTTTGGTCTTGGCCATAGTGGAGTTTGGAGTCTGACTGTTTGAGGTTGTGGACAGGTGTCTTTTATACTGATAAAGAGTTCAAACAGGTGCCATTAATACAGGTAACGAGTGGAGGACAGAGGAGCCTCTTAAAGAAGAAGTTACAGGTCTGTGAGAGCCAGAAATCTTGTTTGTTTGTAGGTGACCAAATGCTTATTTTACCGAGGAATTTACCAATTAATTCATTAAAAATCCCTCAATGTGATTTTCTGGATTTTTTTTTTTCTCATTTTGTCTCTCATAGTTGAGGTATACCTATGATGAAAATTGGAGACCTCTCTCATCTTTTAAGTGGGAGAACTTGCACAATTGGTGGCTGACTAAATACTTTTTTCCCCACTGTATTTAATTTAGACTTGGAAGGGTATGCGTGAATGGGAATTTGCCTCCCAGTTCACCCACACACACCAGAAAAACAATATACGTATATCACTCGTTGAGGCACCAGCTCACTCTCTTGTGAACAATTTATTAATAATCAACCTTTATACCTTAATTATCAATCAATTAATGAAATTAATCAATTCATTAATCCATTAGTCTCAAAATAGTGAATTCTACCGGGGCTTGGAACATTCACAGACAGGAATAAATTACTCAACAACTTCTCTCATTTTACTGATTTATTTAAATGAAATGATTAAACAACATTACATTCAAATAATTTGCAAGCAGGTGAAATAATCAACATTAACCATCACATTACTTGTAACTGGGATGATGAATAACCAAATGTGAACACCGGTAAAACCATGGAACTTCAGCATGAATTTGGAACAGCTGAAGTGGAAGACAGATGCAAATTGGATGCGAATTTATGAAGAAAATTGTAACTAATCACAGAAAACTTCTGAATTATCCTAAGAAAGTAAAAACATTATTTTAATGAAAAAGGGAACATTAATTCTCTTTGATCCTGTAGCTTTGATCAGATTCTGAACTTAATTTAAAGATGAAACAAATTGTGGCATACTTTAAAGTCAGCAGACATCGTGTTGGAAACCATTAATCAGCAGACAGAACAAAGAGGGCTCATGTGAATGTTGGTTTTCGATAACTCCTTCCTCAGCTGTTGACGCCGGATGAAGGTTTATTTCAGGTGGTAACGGTATATATCTGCCAGCAGATATATCTTCAAAGTCCAGCAGTCACCAAAGCTGAGGTTTGATCACGACACACAGTTGGACCTTAGGTCAGGCGACGTGAGGCTGCTTCTTAGGGCTTCCCGTCTTCTTCAGCTGCGTAAGATAATATGCCAGGAGGACAACAGGAGGAAGGCTTTGTGGTTGAGTGGCGGCTCCCCTCCCGGGTCCAGTTAAATGGGACAGTCCAGAGTCTGATCCAGCCACAGACTGGAAGAGGCAAAATTAAAATTAACTAAATTCAAACCACGAAATCCAATTGTGACCTCGTGGTACATGGGTGAGAATAGCTTCCAGTGTGAAAACGAATGGTCAATCCTTTGAAAAACACACGGTGAGTTTAAAGAAAGTTTAACAGGATAAAAAGTTAGAACAACAGAAACACCTGTGAAGTATGAAGGTTGACTTCATTTAATGAAGGTTTTGAGCTCAGGAAGGTAAGAATTAATTTCCAGATGTTTAAAGAAAAACATTAAAACACACAGACTTTTACACAGCACACAACAAATGGAGGATCACACGAATCTGAACACCGATCTGAAGGAGGGCATCTCCCTGCTAAAGACTGAGCAAATTTCGGGCCAAAGCTCTGATTGACACAACCGATTACCAACTGTTTCCCATCATGGGCGGGTTTAGTGAACTTTGGTCCAATGAGCAAGCAGTTCTTTGTTTGTAAAGAACCAATAGAAAAGAGAGAACTGTAGACAAGCATCTGCTGGCTAGTGATTGGTTGAGCAAGTCAGATGACTTTGGTACTTTCACAGGATGACACACATCTTAATAACACTGAAAATTCATCAACATCAAACTACACATTACATTCGACAGAAATAGTGCATAAGAACTAAAAGTACTTCAGCATACTGTTGGGAACTGAAATCACATTCAGGAAAACCATACAGACACAAAAACAGCCTTTTCCATTGCTTTTAAACAGAAAAAATCCACTCGCGATTAGCATTAGCATAACGCTAACATTAGCATGTATTTCACTCACCAAGATGAGGTATCAGTGTGAACACAGCAAAAGTCACAGCCTCATGGCCCCTCAAGCTCGTGCTCCCATCAACTTAGGATAATAAAGGTTGCAAATTAGCGTTTGGAGAGTGTTTAGATCCATTTATAGCATTTTTCTGATTTAACTCACCAATAAGAGGTATCAGTGTGAACCAGACCGCCCACAACCTCTCTCGTCCGCTCTCAGATTGTGAAAAGACCGACGACCAGCAGAGCGCCTCGGCACTCTGCTCGGAAGGCGGGGCTGATATCGCTCTTAACGAATGAAAAGACCCAGATCACCCAACGTGGCCATGAAACGGGAATTTAAAAGTTGGATAACGAGGATCACACTTTCTCTTCCCAAAATAACCGTTTTTCAAAATAAAATCACACACTTTCATTAATACAAATGAAATCTGAGGAAAAAGGCCCATTTTCTCAGCTGGGTTACACCAAACTGCCTCACACCCTCACACAGCTGCAGTTGTTTCACATCCGCTATGCATCCTCAGGGAATTTGGCCGCTCACCTTCCCCACATCCTCGCTGGATCGAGCCGCGGGAGGAGTCAGATAAAATGTTTTTTCCACAGCCACTGTGGACCTCCGCCACATTTAACCATTGTGGATCCACACGCAATTTTTGCGCGGCCCATACACCTTTGACGTCCCAGGCCGGCACTCACTTACTCCTACCCCCCTCCCCCTCCTCCTGCACAGTGCTTTTCCCGCACCACACTCCCTAAAGCCGGCCGATCGCCGTCTTGTTCCATTACACATGAAACACACCGGCCCGTGCGCCCACTATCCACGGCCATTCAATGTGCTGGAACCCGAAGCTGGAGCCAAATGACAGAAGGAGGGTGGTGGGGTCACAACCCCTGCTGAGTGTTCTGGGGGGAGCCCACACACACAACACACACAGCACAACACAGTGCACAGGGCTACAGTGTGTCTCATGATTATGGAGGAATAAAACTCTGAAACCTTCCAGCTTGTTGCATCTCGCCTGAACTTATTTGTTCCTCCACAATATATATATATTTAAAGAGAGAGAGAGATTTAAAATTTAAATGTCCTGGAAGTGCAGCGCGGCACACATCATCAGCCCACATGACAATACATCATTATCAACTGATCTGACCATGTTTTTCCCATTTTGTAACATCAAGTCAAGTAAAATAACAAAAAATGACATATGGAAAGAAAGGTTCCCAATGCAATGAAAATAGCTAAAGTAATTCCGATATACAAGACGGGCGACAGAGGGGAACTCTCAAACTATAGACCAATTTCACTATTACCGCAATTTTCCAAGATACTTGAAAAAATATTCTATGAGAGAATTGACAACTTCATACTGAAGAATGATTTATTATGTGAGCAGCAATATGGGTTCAGACACAAGAGGACAACTGCATATGCCCTAATGGAATTTACAGAAAAAATATCAACAGCCATTGAAAATAAAGAGTATTCAGTTGGAGTATTCCTAGATCTTAAAAAAGCATTTGATACAGTAGATCATAATTTATTATGATCTACTGTAGCACGGTGGTGCAGGTGGTGCAGCACGGTGGTGCAGTGGTTAGCACTGTTGCCTTACAGCTAAAAGGTTCCTGGTTCGAATCCCCAGGCTGGCAGGGGTTGGAACCTTTCTGTATGGAGTTTGCATGTTCTCCCTGTGCTGTGTGGGTTTACTCCGGGGGCTCCGGTTTCCTCCCACAATCCAAAGACATGCATGTTAGGTTAATTGGTTGTTCTAAATTGTCCCTAGATATCTGTTTCCTATAGGCCCTTAGAATAGAGGGTTAGTACTAGTGAAAGCGCTTTGAGTGGTCTTTGTGACTAGAAAAGCGCTATATAAGTGCAGGTTAGTTAGTTAGTTAGTAGTTAGTATTAAAGAAACTACAAAATTGTGGTATTAGAGGGGTAGCACTGTCCTGGTTAAGTAGTTACTTAAAGAATAGATATCAGTATGTATGTGTTAGCAACAAAAACTCAGAGTTGCTGAAGGTCACCTGTGGAGTCCCACAGGGTTCAGTTTTGGGACCATTATCATTCAATATGTATATAAACGATATATGTAAAGTTTCAGAAAAAATTGACTTAATATTGTTTGCCGATGACACTAATCTGCTATGCAGTGGAAACAATTTGGAACAACTTCTGGATACACTCGGAAAGGAATTAGGAAAGCTTAAACTGTGGTTTGATTCAAACAAATTAACGCTCAATTTAAGTAAGACAAAATTTATAGTCTTTAACAACCATCACAACAACCCAGTACCCAAACTCAATGTCAATGGTGTAGAGATTGAAAGGGTATCTGAAACTAAATTCTTTGGAGTAATAATTGATAACAAACTGTGTTGGAAGTCACATATTAATTATATTAAAGGTAAAGTATCCAAATCAATTGCAATATTACACAGAGTGAAATATTTGCTGAATCAACCCACACTATACACCTTGTATCATTCATTAATACTCCCATACATGACATTGTAATACATACATGTATACATGTATGTATGTATACATACACTCCCATACATGACATATTGTAATGAAGTATGGGGAAATACATATAAAACAAACATATATCCACTCTTTATGCTTCAAAAGAGAGCTATTAGAATAATAAACAAAGCAGCTTACAGGGAACCAACAAACCCACTTTTTCTTAAACAAAAAACTCTCAAGTTGAAAGATCTGGTTGACTTTAAAACCGCAATAATAATGTTCAAAGTGAAGAATTTATCACTGCCCGCAAATATCCAAAAGTTGTTCCAAACAAGGGAGAAACGATATCACTTCAGAGGAACATGTATATTTCAAAAGCCTACAGTGAGAACAACCACCAAGCAACACTGTATTTCAGTGCAAGGAGTCAGATTATGGAACGATTTTGGACCTGAATTAAAATCATGTACAACGCTTGGACAATTTAAACAAAAACTAAAGGAAGAAATACTCCAAACATATTTACAACACGACATGTAAACTCACATAAGGATTGACATATCCAGCCTGTGTTGTGTTGTAGCTTAGTTTTTGTTTTTTTTTCTCTGTGACACTTTGTCTTAGATTTGTTTTGAATAGTAACCGCTTAACTTAGCTTAGCTTAGTTTTTTTTTTTTTTTCTCTCAGTCACATTTTGTCTTAGCTTTGTTTTAAATTGTAATCGCTCTTGTCTTGTTTTCTCTTTTTTCTCTTTTGAATTCTTGGATGGAATATGGGTGGGCAATATAAGCTGCGGCTTCAGCCATCACCCATTTCGGATAACTCACGTGGAATTGTATAGTAGAAGGAGTCTTTGTCTAATTTGACCTTGTTGTTATATTATACAGTTTCTTTTAACCTGTACTGTACTATCCGAAATAAAATTCATTCATTCATTCATTCAAAGGTGATGTCTGCCCATCCCACCTTTACACACAGGTAAATATTTTTGTACTATAAAATTAAAACAATTTCTCCGTGTATACAGGGTCTATCAACAAATACGTTTTGAATCTGTACTTTTGCTTTGTTTCATTTTGAGTTTTTACCGGTTTTGTTGTCCCAAACATGCACCAAACATGATGAAAATATTTGGAAAAGCATGAAGGTAATTATTTTCTCATTACTCTGGTTTTACTTGCCTTATCAACACAGTTTAAAAACTGTGACAGAGTTTCAAATCTCCTCTTTTGACACAAGCTGGAGCGGTGGAGTTGTGACACTGTGTGTTCTTGCTACGTCATCTTAAAATGGTCTTGTGATGCTCTCGTGGGGGTGCGGGGATCAACCCCAAAGAGATACCAAATGGGATTTTATATCACTGGAAAGCCTGATTAGTCACCTTTACAACGAGGTACAACTTGTCTGAATCATGCATTCGTGGGATGAGTAACACAGCTAAACGTGTGGGTAGTGCCCCAAAACATGTGCCAGCACCACCTGTAATAGACTCCTGTTGGCATTCACTCTCGTTTTGAGCTTCAAGTGCTGCCAGGGGGGTATTGCATAAAAGTAGAATTAAGAAAGCCAGGATAAGTGAAAAATTGTGGCTTGACAAAGTTGGACCTTCATATCCTGGTTTAATCAGTTGCACTATTTGTTGTGAAGCACCACATTACAACAGACTGCGCAGACGTGATGACGGAGGCACAGATGATGTCATCACGTCCAGTCCTATTTAAGGGACTAACGACAGGAGCCCGGCGTCTTTGGCGCTCCGCCTCTAGCAGGACACTAGCGTTTATGCCCTCTGTGTTAGCTTAGCCACTGTATTATTGTTCCACGTGCTGTTAGCCGTGTTGTTTGATAAAGTCATCGTTCAGTGTAGCTACTGCCTCTGCTGTCCTCACTCAGACATAACAATTGGAGATGAGGAGAAAGCAACAAACCATTGGCATGGAAGCGTGCTTGGGCCCCTTAACACCGTTCCTTGGTCGGTGTTCCTTGGACGTCCTTGGGCAAGCTGCCCATCTCATGGCCTTGCTGGCTCAAGTCGTTCCACATGTATGTGTCGCGATGGACCTGGTGAGAGTCAGCAAGACATGGCTGCGAGCTTTTCTAATCCACAGCCTGGGTACCGAAGGACAGTGGGTTTTCAGCACATTAGGAAAGGCAGACACATGCAAAGAATGCATCACGCTGCTGGCTGGACACTTCGCGGCACCCAAAAGCATGCTAGTGAAGAGGATTCGCTTCCACCAGCACCAACAGGGTGCAGGAGAAGCGACCCAGCAGTACATCGCGGACCTCCGCTGTCTGGCAAGTCTATGCAAGTTTGGCCATTTAGAGAATGAAATGGTGTGGGACCAGGTAGCGAAACAAACCAGCAACCAACAGCTGCGGGTGAAGCTGCTGATGGTGCCAAATGACCTACTGCTGGCAAAGGCGGTGGAGCTGGCATTCCAGCTGGAGGCTGCCAACCAATTATCATCACAGCTAGGCGAGCCATAACAATTAGCCCCGCTAGCACACAGTCATCACAGCAGAAGAACCCGGTTACACCGTGACCTTCATGGAGGATGCCAAGGTGAACACCATGGGACTGAGGACCACCATGAGACACGTGATCGTGCCCGGCCAGGGGGCAGCGATGTCAACAATGCAGCAAGCTCAACCACTTTGCCAAGGTGTGCCAATCGACATGACTAACACCAAGCCCGCTACCCAGCTCAACAGAGCCACTTATAACCACCATCCGGGCATTCGCTCCAGAAGGGCAGCGTACAAGTGGTGCACGGTGAGGCTAGACAACATCAGCTTACGGTTGCTGCTGGACACTGTCACTGTGAAATCCATGATTTACTGGGCCTCTGTCAAAAAATTATTTCCTAACTATTGTATCGGGAAGAATCCAACAGAGCTGTACTGCTATGGGCACACACACATCAGCCTCATTGGGACTATATCACTAATAGTTCACTAAGGGTCAAGAATCCTCCCAGAGTTCGTCTTCCAAGTAGGCACACATGGGGACAACGTCTTGGGGTGTGATCTGTTTTATGAACTGGGGTTTACCATCCATGATAACTTTGGATTCTGTTTGACCGCTGATGATGGGAGCGCTGATGATGGGGATGAGGGTACAGCTGCTCATGTGAGCGTGCCCTCTCCTGGGCTCAAGCTATTATCCACGGGCCAATTTTCCATGTTTTTTCCTTTGACTGGTTTATGGATGAATTTGTCCGAGTGTTTAATCATTCTGACCGGGAAGGTTACTTAACCTCCGCCAGGGTACCAACATGGCGACGGAACACACTCTCAACTTAAGATAAGATAAGATAAGCCTTTATTAGTCCCACAACGGGGAAATTCCAGGATTGCAACAGCACAGGGATAGCAACACTCAGAGCAACAATCAGAAGGCAAGAAAAAAAAACAAAAAAAAAAAAACAAGCAAGAGCAGCTAATATACTGTACATATGTACATATTACTATAAAATATATATATACACACACACACACACACACAGACACACAGTGCAGGGCATTGTAGCTGGATGGAATAAATATATGAATATATAGCTATATAACTTATATAGCTATATATAATATATAGCTATATAACTTATATATATATAACTATATATAATATATATAACTTCTAGGTCCCGGCGGCCGAGGTGAGGTGGGGTGACGCGGAGCTCCATTTGGTTTTTATTCATGGATTAAACTCAAACCTCTGCGATGATCTCGCCCGTCTTCATGATGAACCAGATTCATTCGACCCCTTTGTCTCTCTGATAATCAAACTCAATAACAGGCTTCGTAAACAATCGTGGGAACGACAGTCCAGAGCCCGCTCATCTCCCCACATCACACCATCTCGTCTGCAGCTCCTCACATCACCACCAGCAGTTTCCACCCATAATTCATCAGATCCCATGGCGCCCAGTCGACCTAAATTCACCCCATCCATGCAACAGCAGTGTTTTGACGAGGTGTGATGTATATATTGTGCGCAAGTGGGTCATTTGGTAGCTCAGTGTTCCAAGAAGCCCAAGTGACCTAGCCTGTCAGTTTGCAGTTGGGGCACTGACAAGCGGTTTAATAATAATAATTCATCAGATTTATACAGTGCATCCGAAAGTATTCACAGCGCTTCACTTTTTCCACATTTTGTTACGTTGCAACCTTATTCCAAAATGGATTAAATTCTTTTTTTTTTTCAAAATTTTACACACAATACCATATAATGACAATGTGAAAAAAGTTTGGTTTTTTTTTTAGATTTTTGCAAATTTATAAAAAAAATTAAAAAGCTACCAAATCCAATGTACATAAGTATTCACAGCCTTTGCCATGAAGCTCAAAATTGAGCTTAGGTGCACCCTGTTTCCACTGATCATCCTTGAGATGTCTTTACAGCTTAATTGGTGTCCACCTGTGGTAAATTCAGTTGATTGGACATGATGTGGAAAGGCATACACCTATCTATATAAGGTCCCACAGTGCATGTCAGAGCACAAACCAGGAATTGTCTGTAGACCTCCGAGACAGGATTGTCTTGAGGCACAAATCTGGGGAAAGGTACAGAAAAATTTCTGCTGCTTTAAGGTCCCAATAAACACAGTGACCTCCATCATCTGTAAATGGAAGAAGTTTGGAACCACCAGAACTCTTCCTAGAGCCAGCCGGCTGTCTAAACTGAGCGATCAGGGAAAAAGGGCCTTAGTCAGGAAGGTGACCAAGAACCCTATGGTCACTCTGTCAGAGCTCCAGCATTCCTCTATGGAGAAAGGAGAACCTTCCAGAATCACAAACATCTCTGCAGTAATCCACCAATCAGGCCTGTACGGTAGAGTGGCCAGACGGAAGCCACTCCTTACTAAAAGGCACATGGCAGCCCGCCTGGAGTTTGCCAAAAGGTACCTGAAGGACTCTCAGACCATGAGAAACAAACTTCTATGGTCTCAGAAGACAAAGATTGAACTCTTTGGCGTGAATGCCTGGCGTCATGTTTGGAGGAAACCAAGCACCGCTCATCACCAGGCCAATGCCATCCCTACAGTGAAGCATAGTGGTGGCAGCATCATGCTGTGGGGATGTTTTTCAGCAGCAAGAGTTGGGAGACTAGTCAGGATGGAGGGAAAGATGAATGCAGCAATATACAGAGACATCCTGGATGAAAACCTGCTCCAGAGCACTCTTGACCTCAGACTGGGGCGACAGTTCATCTTTCAGTAGGCCAATGACCCTAAGCACGCAGCCAAAATATCAAAGCAATTGAGCAACATTGAGCAAACATTGCACAACATAAATAAACATTAAAAAACAATGAGCAACATAAATGCTTGCTCAATGTTTATGGAAGAAACAGATGAAAAAGAAATTCTTGGCATTGTTAAATTCAAAGACAAAAAATCAGCTCATTGTAATAATTTCAATATGTTCTTAGTTAAATGTATTACTGACTGTATTATTAAACACTAAGCACGCAGCCAAGATGTCAAAGCAATTGAGCAACATTGAGCAAACATTGCACAACATAAATAAACATAAAAAACATTGAGCAACATAAATGCTTGCTCAATGTTTATGAAAGAAACAGATGAAAAAGAAATTCTTGACATTGTTAAATTCAAAGACAAAAAATCAACTGATTGTAATACTTTCAATATGTTCTTGGTTAAATGTATTATTGATTGTATTATTAAACACTTCACTTACATACGCAACATGTCACTTACTGCTGGTAAATTTCCAAAGAAAATGAAGATAGCAAGAGTCATTCCTCTGTATAAGACTGGTGACAAACACTTACTGTCAAACAACAGAGCCATCTCATTGGTACCTCAGTTCTCCAAAATACTGGAAAAAATATTTGTCAAGAGACTAAATGATTTCATTGATAAGCACAATATACTCTGCGAACAACAGTATGGATTCAGGAAGAACTGAACCACCTCACTGGCACTCATGGACTTTGTTGAACAGATTACGGATGCAACAGATAGAAGAGAATACACAGTTGGAATATTTCTGGACTTACAAAAGGCATTTGATGCAGTTGACCATAAATTTCTCCTTAGTAAACTACATAAGTATGGCATCAGAGGAATTGCTTTTGACTGGTTACACAGCTAATGAGAAGACAGATATCAATATGTTCATGTGAATAATACAGACTCTGAGTTGCTGAAGATGATGTGTGAGGTACCACAGGGTTCTATGCTTGGTCCATTGCTGTTTATTTTGTACATTAATGATTTATATTCTGTGTCTGAATTGCTCAAATGTATTTTATTTCGAGATGGTGACATCCTACAAGTACCTGGGTGTTCATCTGAACAATAAACTAGACTGGTCACACAATACTGACGCACTCTACAAGAAGGGACAGCGCAGGCTGTTCCTACTGAGGAGACTCAGGTCTTTTGGTGTACAAGGGGCGCTGCTGAAGACATTCTACGACACGGTGGTGGCATCAGCCATCACTTTTGGAGTGGTCTGCTGGGGCAGTGGTGTTACAGCAGCCGATAGGAAGAGACTAAACAAACTGATCAAGAAAGCTAGCTCTGTCCTGGGGCAGCGCCTTGACCCAGTGGAGGAGATGGGCGAGAGAAGGATGGTGGCTAAACTGTCATCTCTGCTGGAGTCCGAGTTCCACCCTATGCAGGACTTACTGAATGCACTGAAGCGCTCATTTAGCAGTAGACTACGTCATCCTAGGTGCACAACCGAGAGGTTTCGTAGGTCCTTCCTACCTACGGCTGTCAGACTGCACAACCTAAGCAGGGCTGCTTGCAGAGATAGCAAAAAGACGTGACAATCTTATAGTACTGAATGCAAAAGATGCAATAGACTTACACAATGGTCCCCTCCAGTACACAACTAGGAAAATACCGGTCGCTACGGAGGGCGACAATATGTATGGGTACATAATCATACCATGTAGGATAACTAAGTAGACGGTTATACTGTTTCATTCCATCTAGCTACAATGCTCTGCACTGTGTGTGTTTACATATTTATATATTTATTCCATCTAGCAACTATGCTCCACACTGTGTTCATATATTTATATATATATATTTATTCCATCTAGCTACAATGCTCCGCACTGTGTGTTTATATATTTATATATTTATATGTACATATGTATACTCGCTGCTCTTGTTTTTTCTTGTCTTCTGATTGTTGCTCTGAGTGTTGCTATCCCTGTGCTGTTGCAATCCTGGAATTTCCCCATTGTGGGACTAATAAAGGCTTATCTTATCTTATCTTATTTGCAGATGGCAACTTTTTTCTGTAGTGGAGAAAATCTTAAGCAGCTTCTGGATTCAGTAGAAAATGAACTTAACCTGTTGCACTTCGGTGTACCGTGGGCGGACATGTCTCTGCGTCCTAGGGCACACGAGGGCGTCACTGTGCATCCTAGGAGGCACTGAAAAAAAAAAAAAGCAGCATTTCCGTTCTTCCACTACAGACACAGCCGGGAAGAGAAAGCCAAAGGAGTGCTTTGATTGGTTTAGATGTGATTGACCTCTCATTCGACTAATAAGAACCTTGAATTGGGTTTCTGAAACCTTGAAGAACCAATGACTGAAAACCTAGCAAGAAGGACCCGCCACCAACGGCTGCGAATACAGCGAGCCAATTGAAGCACAGTAGTTCGAAAGCGTGCCTCCCTTGCAAAATCTGTTTTGTTTTTAGCCGCTGGGTGACACACACGCGTTCGCCAGTCTTTTTTTCTTACTACTGTTCTTATTTGCTTTGAAAAATCGTTTGCCAAAACCGCAATAATGGAACTATGGTTTGACCGGGTCGTGTAACCAGAACCACGAGTCCGTAACAAGCGGACCAGCGTCATGTTCATCTGACAATGAGGAAGAGAAGTTCGCCAGCGGCACTGCTGTTGTGGACAGGTAAGTGTTATAAGCTAAATTATTCTTTATCCCTGAAAATTGTAATCAAAAATGACTTTTGACCGATCGGTAAATTACAACTGTGCGCAGTAGACCGCGGAGCACGAACCAGACTCCGTGTGCCGCGGTACATGGTTTGTGCGCCGCGTCCGGACCATGAAGGCCCCCCCCCCCCGCTACTCTTCTGTAGCTGATTGCAGATATTTATTGCAGATATTTTAGTACAACTGTGCGTAGTAGACCGCGGCGCACCGTGACCGTGGTGCACCGTGACCGCAGTGCACCGGGCGATGTCCGTCCTCTGTAGCGGGGGGGTGGGGGGGTGGGAGTTGTTATCTTCTACATTACAGATATTCTAGTATAATTTTTAGTGCACTGTAGGTTATTTTTTCTTGTAAAAAAAAGCCACACATTTTTTACGTGGCATGCTTCTTTGTGTGTGGGGGGCTTGTTTGTTCATTCATTCATTCATGAATGAATAAACAACCACCCCACACACACACACACACAGCCCTGAGTGTCACCTTTCATTAGAGCCCAACATCAAGCTTCTATATTGAATCATTCAAAAGTTACAGACGTTTTTCCAAACTGTGCCATTTGGCACAATTTGGCACAGTTCCAAAACGCTTGGGAACAGCCTAAGAAAAAAGCTGTGTAATATATTCATTTTTTGTGGTATTGTTACAAAATTTTGACCTCAGCTGGATAACACTTGGTTCTACATTTCTGTTACATTTTCCAGCCCGGATCTGACAGCTGTGTGTTATTTGCAAGCATTTGTATCCAAAAAAACACCCAGGCGAAATTTATTTTCAAGTTCAGTATGTTTAGATGACTGTTACTCAGTGGCCGGAGCACTTAGAGAGATTATGACTGTTTTGCCAAAAAATTCAAAGTGTTTTCTTTTAAATGAGATCAACCCCATGAAGATGCTGCAAAGGGTTGAAGAACAGCTTTTGATTTACTTTGGGTACGTTATTTTTTGGAGTTTTTAGGGAAATTGACCAGAGTGCAAGGGGTTAAACAAATCAATCAGTGGTTCACTGCTAATAAATTATCTACTCACCTTGGAAAAACAAAATGTATAATATTTGGAAATCGCAAATTATATAATCACAGAAAAATTAAAATAAACAATGTTGAAACTGACACAGTTTTGGAAACCAAGTTTCTAGGGGTCATTGTTGATAATAAACTAAACTGGAAATCACACGTAAATTATGTCAGAACTAAAATGTCTGAATCCATTGCCATACTGTATAAAGTTAAGGATCTCCTGTGTCAGAAATCTCTTTGCATTTTATGTAATTCACTGATAGTTCCTTACATGACATACTGTGTGGAGATCTGGGGAAACACATATAAAACAAACACAAACTTAATCTTTTTACTACAGGAAAAAGCCATACACATTGTATCAAAGAAACCTTACCATGAACCAAAAAATCCAATAGTCATTCAATTACATACTCTTAAATTTAGTGACCTAGTAGATTATAATGTCATTCAAATCATGTACAAAGCAAATAATAACCAATTGCCAGTTAATATTCATCAATCCATCCATCCATCCATCTTCTTCCTCTTAATTCTTTTCGGGTCGCGGGGGGACTGGAGCCTATCCAGACTGTTTACAAAAAGGAAAAGCAAATATGAGCTAAGAGGTAACTCTGTTTTTAATAAACCAAAGGCTAGAACAAATACAAAGTATCATTGCATGTCTGTCACTGGAGTTAAACTGTGGAACTGTTGCTCTGAAATTATTAAAACATGTTCTACTCTGAAGCAATTCAAAAAAATGTGCAAAAATGAGAAAATCTCTCAGTATCTCACTGTAAATGCTGGGAGATAAACTTGTAATAAAAAAGTTTTTTGGGGGGAGGGGTTATCTACTTGTTCTATTTGATTTTCTTTGTTGATTCTGGGTGACTTAAAATTTTAAAATTGTAACAGGGTAGGCACTATATAAGCACTAGCTTCAGCCTACACCCTTTTGGTTGTTCTTTTATGTGTCCTACATATTTTTGTTGTTCTTATGGTATGTATGTTCATTACCAAATAAATTCATTCATTCATTCATTCAAAGGAGTGGCTTCAGGACAACTCTGTGAATGTCCTTGAGTGGCCGAGCTAGAGCTCAGACTTGAATCCAATTGAACATCTCTGGAGAGATCTGAAAATGGCTCTGTGTGGTGCACATATGTGGTTTCACAGGCTCACATGTATATTACTGTTCATATGCTCTCATGTGTATTCCTGTATGCTTATTGTGGCTTCACGTCTCAAGAGGAACAAAAGGTCTGGACCTCCTAGGGATAAGAGGAGGATGTGAGAGTTGGCCTTTTGATATGCAAAGAGATGGACATGAATGATTTCCTGACCACCGGGATTTTGGTGGAAGCGAGAAGGGCTGCAGGGGGATGCATTGTGTTTGGGATTTAAAGACAATGGGATTTTGTGCTTTGATGTCCGGGGGTATAAAACGGACAGATGTTGGGGGTTATGTCTTCTTCTGCTTTTAAATGTTGGAGAATGTGTTGTGAATAAAACTGAACCAGAGAAATAAACTCATGCCTCATCCATTCCACACATCTCCACACTGGTGACCTTAAGACGTATTATGGCCGGAGACGATTCTCCCGTGCCAGACTCATCAGGAGCCAGCCAAACTGATGCAGCCACAGTCCAGCTACCGGACTTCTGGCAGAACAGTCCGCGCTCCTGGTTTAACACAGTCGAGAAACAGTTCCATCTTTGGAGGATTTCAGCAGACGCCACAAAGTTCTACCATGTGGTTGCAAAGCTTGACAACCACACAGCCCAGCGTGTGGAGAGCCTGATCAACCACCCGCCAGACGACGACAAGTACAGCACGTTGAAGGCTGCACTCATCCGATGTTTCACCCCCTCGGTGGAAGAGCGAGCAGAGAGGCTCCTGGCGCTCACTGAATGTGAGGGCGACAGACCTGCAGACTTGATGGCGAAGATGCTGAGTTTGAGAAACACCAAAGGTGATGGTTTCATTTTCACCCACCTTTTCCTCAGGACCCTACTGCCAGCGGTGAGAGTGACCCTGGCCAGTTCACCGCTGCTGGCCCGACGAGACTACCACGAGCAGGGCCAGGAGGCACAGCGGCTCGTCGACGCCGATAGATGGTGTGCAGCCACGGCCGCAACAGCGGAGCTGGGCGCAACATCCGGAGATGGCTGGGGGCCAGAGGCTGCAGCACCAGACTCACCGACCACTGCGGCGGCGGGGGCCAGGAGACATGGAGCAGACGACGTCCTTTGCTGTTACCATCGCCGCTTCGCCGAGAGGGCACGCAAGTGCATTCCACCGTGCCATTTCAAGTGCTCAGGAAAACGCCAAGACCGGGAGTCGATAGCAGCTGCGGCTCTCGGAGAGGAGAACAAGCTGCTCTACTTGAGGGACGTGCGATCGGGGAGGCACTTCCTCGTGGACACAGGCTCCCAGCTGAGTTTCATCACACCTTCCTACGCTGACTGGCTGGCACCTTCCAGGGGCCCCGTGGCGTCAGCAGCGAACGGCTCGGCGGTTAAGACCTTCGGGGAGAAGACCCTGTCTCTGTCTTTACACGGCTGTACAGTCGAATGGACTTTTGTCATAGCGGCAGTCAATTTCAACATGTTAGGTGCTGATTTTTTGTGCTCACATGGTTTGTTGGTCGATCTTGCTAACAGACGCCTGGTTAATGCACTCTCTTTTTCTTCTATTCCCTGTACAGCGCGGGTGACCCCGCCAACAGCGCAAGCCAACGTCACAGCTGCAGGTGGTAAGTTCCACACACTCCTCACTCAGTTTCCAGCACTCACGGTGCCAACGTTTTCGGCGACCGTGGCTAAACACGGGGTGGAGCATTTTATTACTACCACCGGACCACCCGTTTTTGCAAAAGCTCGGCGCTTGGATTCAGCTAAACTGGCCACAGTGCGCGAAGAGTTCGCCAACCTGGAAAAATTGGGCATCATCAGACGTTCAAAGAGCCCTTGGGCTTCACCGCTTCACATGGTCCCTAAAACTGATGGCTCATGGCGGCCGTGTGGTGATTTTCGCAGGCTGAACAATGCTACAGCACACGACCGCTACCCAATCCCACATATCCAAGATTTTTCAGTTCATTTGGCGGGGACGCGTGTTTTTTCTAAGATAGACTTGGTACGCGGTTATCACCAGGTCCCAGTGCGCGCTGAGGACATACCCAAAACAGCGGTAATAACTCCTTTCGGGCTTTTTGAGTTTTTGCGCATGCCGTTTGGGCTTAAAGGTGCAGCGCAGACTTTCCAACGCATGATGGACGCGGTGTTGCACGATCTCCCTTTCGTGTTCGTCTAGCTGGACAACATTTTAGTAGCCAGTGCGTCCGAAGACGAACACGAAAACCACCTCACGGCAGTTTTCCGGAGGTTGGCAGAGCACGGGCTAATAATCAACCCGGCGAAGTGTCAGTTCGGGGTGGCGCAGATTGATTTTTTGGGGCATTGCGTCTCTCCCAAAGGAGCAGTTCCTCTGCTTGACAAAGTGTGCGCGGTGACAAATTTTCCCCAGCCACAAACGGTCAAGGCGTTACAGGAGTTTTTGGGAATGGTGAATTTTTATAACCGTTTCCTCCCCCGCGCGGCACAGCTCATGCAACCATTGTACGCTGCGCTTAAAAAACAAAAACCCGCAAATAAAATCGAATGGTCTCCCGAGCGGGGGCACGCATTCTCTGAAGTCAAAACAGCCTTGGCAAACGCTGTGTTGTTAGCACACCCAGTCCCAACGGCCCGCATGGCGCTCACTACTGACGCGTCAGATGTGGCCATAGGGGCGGTTGTGGAACAGTATGTGGCTGGAGCCTGGCAGCCGCTCGCGTTTTTCAGCAGGACTGCGCGATAGTGAGCGAAAATACAGCGCATTCGACAGGGAGTTGTTAGCTCTCCATTTGGCTATTCGTCACTTCCAGTTTTGGCTGGAGGGACGCGCACCCGGGGGAAGCGCGCACCCCCGGGTGCGCACCCCCGGGTGCGCGCTTCGGTCAAAATGGTAGGGGAGAAATTTGTATGGCCGGGCCTGCGCAAGCAAGTTAGAGAGTGGGCGGCAGCCTGCATGGCTTGTCAGCTGGCCAAAGTGCATAGACACACGAGAGCTCCTTTGGAGCCGTTTCATATTCCAGCTAAAAGGTTTGACCATGTCCACGTGGACCTCGTAGGCCCCCTACCACCCTCGCAAGGCTGCACACATCTTCTGACAATGGTTGACCGCACCACGCGTTGGCCGGAAGTGGTTCCCCTGTCTTCAACCACAGCCAAGGAGGTGGCGCACGCTTTTTTAACTGCATGGGTAGCGTGTTTTGGAGTCCCGTCGGATATTACGTCTGACAGAGGCCCACAATTTGTTTCCGAACTTTGGTCAGCGATGGCCCGCAGCCTGGGGGCAACGATCTACCGCACGACCGCGTATCACCCCCAGACTCTGAGAGTCGCTGAAGGCGGCTCTCAGAGCATCACTTACGGACGCAAATTTGGTGGACAAACTACCATGGGTTTTATTGGGGTTGCGTTCTGCACCTAAAGAGGATTTAGACGCCTTCCCCAGCGGAGCTAGTTTTCGCACAGCCAATTCGGCTGCCCGGAGAATTTCTCCCTGACATCCCAGCGCCAGAGTTCTCCTTGGCTCAGCGGTTGCAGAATAGCATGGGCCCGAGTGTCCTACCGGGCCCCGTTCACCACAGTTTTCCACGTGTTTTTGTGCCTAAAGCTTTAAAAAATGCGGAGTTTGTTTTTGTCAGACATGATGCCCACCGCACAGCTCTGCGACCGCCTTATGATGGACCATTTAGAGTGCTAGAAACAGGTGATAAGCATTTTTTGCTAGATTTGGGGGGGCAGAAAGGAAATGATTGGCATAAACAGACTCAAACCTGCTTTTGTGATGGCTGACGAAACTTTGCAGTTGGCGAGGGCCCCGCGACGGGGTAGACCCCCTAGACAGCATTCCCCAGTACACCCACAGAGATTGTCTAACAGTTTTAATCCCCAGACAGCAGCTCCACAGCAGGAGGACGCCGCGGAAGAGGTTAAGCCCGCCTGCAGCAGATACGGCAGAAGATTGAGGCCAAGACAGCATGTGGACTGATGTGTAGCGATTTTTATTATGACATGCAATCTGTGTTAGGTTGTTCCGTCTTAGACGTTTGGTGGGGGGGGGGGGTTATATGTGGTGCACATATGTGGTTTCACAGGCTCACATGTACACTACCGTTCTAAAGTTTGGGGTCACCCAGACAATTATTTTGTGTTTTCCATGAAAAGTCACACTTATTTACCACCATGAGTTGTAAAATGAATAGAAAATATAGTCAAGACATTGACAAGGTTAGAAATAATGATTTGTATTTGAAATAATAATTTTTTCCAGATACTCAACCTGCTCAAAGGAAGGTCAGTTTTATAGCTTCTCTTACCAGCTAAACTGTTTTCAGCTGTGCTAACATGATTGCACAAGGGTTTTCTAATTACGGTATCCATTAGCCTTCTGACGCAATGAGCAAACACATTGTACCATTAGAACACTGGAGTGATAGTTGCTGGAAATGGGCCTCTATACACCTATGTAGATATTGCACCAAAAACCAGAGATTTGCAGCTAGAATAGTCATTTACCACATTAGCAATGTATATTAGATATTAGAGTGTATTTCTGATTAGTTTAAAGTTATCTTCATTGAAAAAAACTGCTTTTCTTTCAAAAATAAGGAAATTTCTAAGTGACACCAAACTTTTGAACGGTAGTGTATATTACTGTTCATATGCTCTCATGTATATTCCTGTATGCTTATTGTGGCTTCACGTCTCAACAGGAACAAAAGGTCTGGACCTCCTAGGGATAAGAGGAGGATGTGAGAGTTGGCCTTTTGATATGCAAAGAGATGGACATGAATGATTTTCTGACCACCGGGATTTTGGTGGAAGCGAGAAGGACTGCAGGGGGATGCATTGTGTTTGGGATTTAAAGACAATGGGATTTTGTGCTTTGATGTCCGGGGGTATAAAACGGACAGATGTTGGGGGTTATGTCTTCTTCTGCTTTTGAATGTTGGAGAATGTGTTGTGAATAAAACTGAACCTGAGAAATAAACTCATGCCTCATCCATTCCACACATCTCCACATCTGCATTGACACTTCCCATCCAACCTGATGGAGCTTGAGAGGTGCTGCAAAGAGGAATGGGAGAAACTGCCCAAAGATAGGTGTGCCAAGCTTGTGGCATCATATTCAAAAAAACTTAAGGCTGTAATTGCTTCCAAAGGGACATCAACAAAATACTGAACAATGGCTGTAAATACTTCTGTATATGTGATTTCTTAGTTTTTTTATTTTTAATAAATTTGCAAAAATCTCAAAAAAAAACTTTTCACATTGTCATAATGGGGTGTTGGGTGTAGAATTTTGAGGAAAAAAATGAATTTAATCAATTTTGAAATAAGGCCGTAATATAAAAAAATGTGAAAAAAGTGAAGCTCTGTGAATACTTCTTGGATGCACTGTATAGTGCTTTTCATATACATTCAAAGACGCTTCACAATGGATACATTATTCATTCACTCCACAGACAATAGTAGTGGTAAGCTACTACTGTAGCCACATCTGCCCTGGGGCAGACTGACGGAAACATGGCTGCCAATCCACGCCAACGGCCTCTTTGACCACTACTAAACATTTATACACATTTATGCCCAGCGTCTTGGACACTGGAGTCAAGGTGAGCAAAGTTTCTTGCCCAGGGACACAATGACAGGATGTTTGGGGACAGCGGGATTCAAACCGCCAACCCTCCAGTTATTAGTTGACCCGCTCTACCTCCTGAGACACTGCCGCCTAGATTTCCCTCCTCCGTTCCATTTTTGATGAGCACTAAGCTAGATGGCAGGAAGTTCCATTTTTATATGGTCTTTGGCATGACCCGGCCGGGACGTCAACCCCGACCTCCCAGTTGTGGGGTGGGTGGATGCTCTACCTCTAGGCCACCACTCCAGTATAAAACAAAACAGTTTAAACAATCCCTCTAAACTACGTCTGTCACTGCCAGTGCACTTGATGCTCCTGTGCACTGAGTACGTAGGCACAGCCTTGGTCGATTCAGGGGCTGAACAAAACTTCATCTCCGAGAGTCTGGCAACCCAGTTTAAAATCACCTGTTACCAGTTACAACAGCCACTTAGGTCACTCTCTCTGGTCAGTCCCTGGGTCAAGTCACCAAACACACTGCCCCATTAGCCCTTTCAGTTTAAGGTAACCACCATGAGCAGTTATCCTTTTTGGTTCTCCCTGCCTCCACTTCCCCTGTGGTGCTCAGTTACCCCTAGCTAAAGATTCGTAATCCAGTGATTAATTGGTGCAGGGGTACTATCAATTCTTGGAGCCACTATTGCATGGCCACGTGTCTCCAGTCTGCCGCCTTCTCACCTACTATCCCAATTCAGACCCAGATTCCCGAACACCCAGATCTGTCCAAAGTTCCCCCTGAGTACCATGATTTGACTCCGGTCTTTAGCAAAACAAGAGCTCTCTCTTCCCCCATGACTGTGCCATCGATCTCCTGCAGGGGGCGCCTCTACCATCTAGCAGGTTGAATAGCCTGTCAGCCCCTGAATGAGCAGCCATGGAAAAATATGTTAAAGAATCACTGGATGACGTTCATCATCAGCTTTGGGATCAGGGTTTTTCTCTGTGGGGGAAAAAAAGGATGGCTCATTACACCCCTGTATAGACTTCCGTGAGCTTAATGACATCACTGCGCGGTGGCGCAGTGGATAGCACTGTGGCAGCACAGTTTTACCCTCGGCCGGGGATCGCGGGGACTGTGAGATCGTGGGTTCGATCCCTGCCCCCGGCCAATAGTGATCTGTGTGGAGTTTGCATGTTCTCCCCGTGTTTGCATGGGTTTACTCCGCGATTTCTCCGGTTTCCTCCCACATGTCAAAAACATGCAGGTTAGATTAGATTATTTGTTTATTTGACAGGGACAGTGCAATAAACATATACAATTAATCAAATGACAATCAATCTGATGTGTTGCACAAAGAGTGTATAGGTTAGGGAGTTAAGGGGCGCTTGCGCATGCAGCGACCGGCAGCTGGTGGCTTGTCACCAGACTGCAGAACAAATCTACCTACGGGTACAAAATAAGTCCCAAAAAAAAAAAAAACACTGTCAAAGACAAATACCCCCTCCCCCTCATGAACTCCGCATTTGATCTACTCTAGGGCTCAGTCATATACTCCAAACTTGACCTCAGGAACACTTATGATCTAATTAGAATGAAGGAGGGGCATGAATGGAAAACGGTGTTCAAAACACATCTGAGCCATTTTAAATATTGTAAGATAAGATAAGATAAGCCTTTATTAGTCCCACAATGGGGAAATTCCAGGATTGCAACAGCACAGGGATAGCAACACACAGAGCAACAATCAGAAGGCAAGAGAAAAACAAGAGCAGCGAGTATACATATGTACATATAAATATATATATAGACACACAGTGCGGAGCATTGTAGCTAGATGGAACAGATATATAAATGTATAAACACAGTGCGGAGCATTGTAGCTGGATGGAATAAATATATGAGTATATAAACACACAGTGCGGAGTATTGTAGCTAGATGGTGTAACGGCAGCAGCTGTGTTTGTTTGATCCATGTGAGAAACATGGCAATTCTTGTGACTGTTGTAATTTCCCCGCTATATATGTCAATAGTGACATCCTTTCTAGTATTTGACCTTTGGTTGTACAGCAATGCCTCCCAAAGATTTGTTTTGGCAGGTATATATACTCACAGCCTGGCTCTGTGTGCCAGTCAAAAGTTGTTTACTTTGTGTCTGGGGGAACCCCCAACATGGAAATGACCTTTGACCTCTGGGGAATCCCTTGGGAACTCCCTACCTTTTTTTTATTTATTCCCTCCATATTTTCTTTTAAAACCTAGGTTTGGAAATTTGTCCTTTGAGATTTAAAAATTATTGAAATAATTTGCCATCAAAAATACATGAGGTATAAGCATTATTCACAACAGGAAGTAGACGATTTGAGACTTCCTGCCCAGCAGAATATGACAACGGACGGATTGAGCATGGCTGGCTAAAACAAAATCCAAGCCATCCAGCTGCTTACCTCAGCTCAGGTAGGGTGAAACTGTCATAATGATGAAATAATCCCTCATATCCAATTATCTACCCGATATTTTGTAGGTTGTTTGAGAGATGATGATATTTTTGAAGTTTGTTGAAGTGTGACTAGACCATGTGACTGTCAGTGGTAATCCATGCCTATGTGACCTTTCACCTAGTCTCCATGCATGTGCAAAAAACTGTAATAGTTGTGAAAAAGTAATTTTTGAAGCTTCATTTTGTGAATAGGGATGTATTTTTGACTTGAAGTAAATGCAGTATTATTCTGGTCAGTCACTGCTACAATTCCCGGCCTGCACGGCCTTGGTAGTTTTTAGAAGCACAAATCTGGCAATCCTTCATTATTTACTGGATGCCTAGTTCTAGTCAATTTTATTGTTATGTTTTTGAATTGACATCTTGACTTTAAATTAGCTGAAATACCAATTTACAAGGTATTTATTCCGGGCTATTAATTGCAGACAAAATGTGAGAGCCTGCAAGGAATTTCTGCCCTCGGAAGGCTGCAACCCGGCAAAGTGGTTAGTGAAATGTTTAACTCTGTTGAAGTTTAATGATGGTTGTTTGAATATGCACATGTCCAAAGAATAGAAACTTTTGTGTGTGTTTCTAATATGAAAATCTGATGTGCACAAGCCATACAATTTTTAAATGTGGGTTTGATAATCTGTTGTATTTGTTTACAGTAAATGCTGCAATACTAGAATTTTGTGTCCACAGCTGAAATAATGTTTCTTGTGTTTGATATGTTTCAGTCTTTACGGTGTTTGATGCATTAAAGTCAAAAGCAAGGACATTAAAGATGTGTCAAACTCAGTTATTGCACACCAAAATGCAGCTCATAATCCGGGGCCGGATCCTAGGCTATATCATCTCCCATGGCTGCATTGAACCTGACCCTGGAAAGATAAAAGCTGTGACTGAGTGGCCTGTCCCCTCCTCTCAGAAACAACTTCAACAGTTTCTGGGGTTCGCCAACTTTTATCGCCTCTTCATTAGAAATTAAAGTACCATCGCCCACCCCCTAACCACCCTTGCATCTGTGAAGGTCCCTTTTCACTGGTCAGAACAGGCTAATGAGGCATTTCTGCTGCTAAAGACCTGCTTTTCAGAGACCCCGATTCTAATCCAACCCCACCCTGGATGACAGTTTATTGTGGAAGTGGATGCTTCTGTTATTGGGGTGGGGGCCATACTGTCACAGTGCTCGGTAGCCGACAACAAGATACACCCATGAGCACATTTCTCTCGGTGGATGACAGGTGCCGAGAGAAACTACGACGTCAACAGCTGAGGGCTGTTGGTGTTAAAACTTTGGAGGAATGGGGACATTGGATGGAGTGGGCAGCTCATCCGTTTCTTGTGTGGACGGACCACAAGAACCTTTTTTTCCCCTTGTCCTGTCAAGCAGCTAGGTGAGCAGAGCAGCAATCTGCTTCCCTTATTGTGCCAAACAGATTTTACTTTGCCAAAAGGAGCTTTATACAGTACATATAGTATGCACTGTATATTGTATATAACTCCTCTTGTCATAACTTTTAATACTTTATTTAAATTGTTTTACCCATGATGGACCCGACAAGGGAGAATGGAGAAAGGAGGGGTGGGGAGGGGGAAAGAAAAGGAAGAGGAACAGACAAAGACGACAACAGACTAACACAACTGAAACAAAGAGAAGACAGACTGTTTCTTCCACTGAAGAGGTTTCAACATGAGTCTGGTATCTGCACCCATTAAAAGAGAGACGTATGTGTGTGTGCATACGTGTGTGTGTGTGTGTGCATGTGAGTGGTTTGCCAGGAAACATACAAAGAGGGTGACTGGTCACTGCAACTCCCCTTCCCACCGGAAACCCCAAGCAAGCAGGACAATGCCACCAATCCCCACAGAGCACAAATGTTTTGAGGCCAACAAGCCCCAGAACAGCCAGGCATCTGCCCCAGGAGGGACAGCCAAGGGAGGCATGGTGGACCCACGCCCAGACCAGCGAACCCCCGCCCCTCCACTTGGGCCAACACCAGCCCCCAGACACCGGGAGGCCAACACCTCCATCCCCCAGGCTGGATACCTCGGTGCAAGCCCCTTCAGGCACCCCCACAGTACAATCTTGAGTACATTAGATCAGCAAAGAGACTCAATTCCTGTCAGGCCAGGTGGGAGCTGTTTTTCACCAGATTTCAGTTCACCATAACTTACAGGCCCGGTTCTAAGAATACTAAGCCCAATGCCCTGTCTCACCAGTTTATGGTGGAAGCAGTGGGTCCCAAGGTAGAGACCATTGTGCTGGAGTCCCTGGTCATTGGAGCTATCACCTGGGACATCAAATAACGGGTCAGGAAGGCCCAAACCACCGAACCGAACCCTGGGGGGGTCACCGGGTCGGTTGTTCGTTCCTGTGGCAGTGAAGGGGGAATTGATTCATTAGGCAACACACCAAAGCTGCGATGCTCAGATCGACCCAAGAGAACTCTAGGTGGGCAAATCGGTGGAGACGTCCTGCCCCTGCTTATGCAGTCGGTCAGAGGGTTTGGTTAACTACCAAGAACTTTCCCCTGGAGACGGAATCTAAGAAACTCGCCCCTAGGGTCGTCGGGCCCTTTCCCATCAAGGCCATCATCAACCCCTCTTCTGTCAGGCTCAATTTACCATCATGGCTCCGGGTCCACCCCACTTTTCATGTCTCACACATTAAACTAGTGTTTGCCAGCTCCCTGTCACCTCCATCTAAACCACCGCCACTCCCAAAGATGATAGATGGAGGACTTGTGTACGTGGTTACACACATCCTGATTGCTTTCTGCAGGGGGCATGGTATGCAGTTTCTGGTTGACTGGAAGGGGTATGGACCCAAGGACAGATGGTGGATCTGTAGATACTTTATCATGGACAATTCACTGATTCGTGATTTCTATCAACAACACCCAGACAAGCCTAGGGTTATGCCAGGAGGTGTCCCTTGAGAGGGGCGTACTGTTAGGATTCCTGCCTGCTCTGTGTTCATGTCTATCTCCCTTCTGATGAGGCGCCGTCCTCTGCAGCTGATTACACCATCTGTCACTAATCAGGGGAGCCCTTTAAATTGGACATTCTCCTGCCACTCTGTCTGGTTGCACCAGACCTCCTGCCGGCATGTTTCCCACCTGTGCAATGCCTGAACTATCTGCCTGACCTAGAATCCCAAGCCTGCCTGCTGATTTGGATTTGCCTGTCAGCTCATTGTGTTGCCTGCCCTGCTCTGACCCTCGCCTGCCTCATGGATTGGATTGTTTTCCCCCCAGATTGTGCGCACTCCCTTCTTCCCAAAAGTAGGTTGACTAACCTCCATTTACCTTCACTGCTTTCTCCACTCCTTCCCCTACATTCAGACCTGGCCAGTCTGCCACAGTTCCTCCTTCAAAGCACACCACAGCTGAGGATTTACTTCTGGCATCCAGCTTCTTTGCAGTTGAAGATTATCGCCAACTCAACACAGCTCCTTCCTGAGAGCTCTGTAAGCACAAATTACCCAATTAACCTCCTTAATATAGTCTGCCCATTTATATATACTCACCTTTATGTCTTCTCTCTCTCTGGAGGGTTGCCAGATCTCCGTTGCACTGTCATTACACAATTATTGTCAATAAATGATTGTTTAACCTTACACAAGCACCCTCATTCATGTCTGCTTCTGAGTCTGGGTTTGTTTACCATGTCAGACAGAGCCTTCAAAGATCTGAAGAGTGCTATCTCCAGTGACTTTGTTCTTCACAGTCCTGATTTTGAGGACTGTGAAGGAGATGAAGGGAGAGAGGTGCCCAGTGCTGTTCTTGAGCCGAAAACTGCTGGACCGGGAGACCAGATACTCTAGAGTGGAGAAGGAGTGTCTAGCCATGAAATGGGCCACTGAATCACTGAGATACTATCTGCTTGGACGTCAGTTCACTCTAGAGACAGATCATCTGGCCCTAAAGTGGTTATACAGGATGAAAGACTCCAGCACCCGTCTTACAAGGTGGTATCTGTCCCTGCAACCCTTTGACTTTACAGTTCATTACATAGCAGGGAAAGCCAACCTTGTGGCAGACAGCCTTTTCCAGAGTACATGAGTCCTAAAGTACTGTACTCTTGGGGAGGGGTGTGTGGGGGGGGTGTGGGGGAGGGTAACAACGGACTGCTGTTACCCTTATGGACTCTCTAGTTAGATGGGGTATTGTACATGCAGGGTAAAAAAAAAACAAAACAAAAAAAAAACATAACGTTAAAATACCAAAACACATTTCAACTTACGTATATGAATACACACATGGCTGAAAGTTGTAAATGTTATTTATTTATTTATTAACTGTGTTTGTTGTTTGAGCTGGTGTGATAGAGCTGGACATCTCTCTCTCCTGTTGAGTTAAAGTGCACCTGTGAGATAAAAGGAGTTTAACATTATTCTGCTGTGAATTTAAATTGCTAATTAATAACTGTGGTAAAGAGCTAATGCTCATGTTTAAGTTAACTGAGTGAAACAAATAAAACAGCTTACCTCTGCCAACATACTTCTTGCCGGTGTCTTGGGCAAAAGATTAATAATAATATAATAATAATGTAACTATAACAATACATCATCTATATAATCTATCATATAATAATATGATGTGGGGTCTTAAAGATCCATTTGTGTTTCTTTCTGAAAGTCACTTTTGACATAGTTTATGTGAAAAACTGGGTACCCATATTCAAGTGGTCAAGATAAGTATTACATCCCCAAATTTTCAACGTTAACATTTATTTTCGTATTCAGTATATCTATACACTTCAGAAAAACATAATTTTGTAGATGAGTGGTGTTTCTTCTTTTTGCATTTTGAAGCTCTATTTAAAACCTGGTTACGATCCACCAGTGTGAAACTTGTCATTTTCCCCCGGCCTTAAGATTTTGATCAGTAGTTTATAATCAGTAGACAGCAATAAAATACATATTTCCTGAATCATAATAGAATGCCACTGGCTTCAGTACTGATTTCAACTGAGAAAAGTTAAGTTACAAAAATATCCACAGATGCAGCCATTTCTGATAAGAACAAAATACAAGGATATTTCTGATCATCTTTCAAGTCACTGAACTCAGTGAACTCTGAGTGTTTATTAAGTACAAGCATATTGGTTTTATTAAGCGCAATACACATAGGGAAGGGATAATAAGCTGATCTATTATTAATTTTTAGAGTTACATATGTGTATAGGGAATGTGCAATAATATCATGAGAACCTGTGTGTAAGAGAAACTTGCCCCACTGTTGATATAGTGCGTCTCTCTTGTATTACCTTGTTTTTTTATATTGACAATTTTAATTTAATTTGTTTCATTCCAGTTTCTTTTCTCTTTTTATGCCTCGGTGCAACGGAGGCAGACGGAAATCACTCAATGTGTGTGTGTGTGTGTGTGTGTGTGTGTGTGTGTGTGTGTGTAGACCCTGGAGAGACTGCTCCTTGCTCACCTCTGCCCCCTGGTGGGACCAGCGATGGATCCACTCCAGTTCGCCTACCAGCATGGCATTGGGGTGGAGGATGCGGTGATCTTCCTCCTTCACCGTTCTCTGTCCCACCTGGAGAAGCCCGGGAATGCGGTGAGGATCATGTTCTTTGACTTCTCCAGTGCTTTCAACACCATCCAACCGATGATCCTGAAGGACAAGCTGCTGTGTGCAGGGGTGGACCAGCACCTGTCATCATGGATCCTGGACTACCTCACTAACCGGCCACAGTTTGTGAAAACCCGGGACTGTGTGTCCGACACGATCATCGGTAGCACGGGGGCCCCCCAGGGAACGGTTTTGGCTCCCTTCCTGTTCACCCTTTATACTGCGGACTTCTCACACAACACAACACACTGCCATCTACAGAAGTTCTCTGACGACTCTGCGATCGTCAGCCTCATCTCCAACGGAGCTGAGTACAGAGGACTTACCCAGGACTTCGTGGACTGGTGCCATCGCAACTGCCTCCAGATCAATGCAAGGAAAACTAAGGAGCTGGTGGTGGTCTGCCGCAGGCAAGGACGACCCCTCACAGCACCAGTAAACATACAGGGAACAGACATTGAGATGGTGACATCCTACAAGTACCTGGGTGTTCATCTGAACAATAAACTAGACTGGTCACACAATACCAACGCACTCTACAAGAAGGGACAGCGCAGGCTGTTCCTACTGAGGAGACTCAGGTCTTTTGGTGTACAAGGGGCACTGCTGAAGACATTCTACGACATGGTGGTGGCATCAGCCATCACTTTTGGAGTGGTCTGCTAGGGCAATGGCATTACAGCAGCCGATAGGAAGAGACTGAACAAACTGATTAAGAAAGCTAGCTCCGTCCTGGGGCAACGCCTTGACCCAGTGGAGGAGATAGGAGAGAGAAGGATGGTGGCTAAACTGTCATCTCTGCTGGAGTCTGAGTCCGAGTCCCACCCTATGCAGGACATACTGAACGCACTGAGGAGCTCATTTAGCAGCAGACTACATCATCCTAGGTGCGCAACAGAGGTTTTGCAGGTCCTTCCTACCTACGGCTGTCAGACTGAAGAAAGTAAGCAGGGCTGCTCGCAGAGATAGCAAAAAAACGTGACAACCTAATAGTATTGAATGCAAAAGACGCAATAGACTTACACAATGGTCCCCTCCAGTATACAACTAGGACAATATTGGTCGCTACGGAGGGTGACAATATGTATGGGTACATATTCATACTATGTAGGATAACTAAGCAGACGGTTATGCTGTTTATTCCATCTAGCTACAATGCTCCACACTGTTTATATATTTATATGTACATATGTATATTTGCTGCCCTTTTTTTCTTGTCTTCTTGATTGTTGCTCTGAGTGTTGCTATCTCTGTGCTGTTGCAATCCTGGAATTTCCCCATTGTGGGACTAATAAAGGCTTATCTTATCTTATCTGTTCGTCTGTTACCAGCTTTTAGCTCGCCCGGTCAAAATCAAGTGGAATTAAAGGCTTGAATCATTATATCGCCATATTTTCTTGATTTTTAATTTGCCAGAATTTCCAGATAAGCTATTGTTTTCAAAATAAACACAAATTTAACTCACCATTATACCCTCAATGGACCTGTAAAAAAAAAAAAAAAAAAAAAAAAAAGTATTGCAATAACTATTTCAGGCCAGTAGAGGTCACACCAAGGCAGCTGCACCTTGGTGCTTTCATTATATAGGGAACATCTATTATGGACAACAGATGGAAATTAGCTGTTGGCTACAATCTGGCATGTTGACACTGAATGTTTATTAATGTACATTAACTTGAACTGTCCATCAACCAAAAGTACTTGGGCAAAAGTTCAGTTTTCTTCATAAATGTGCTCAAATAAGAGTAGCAAGTATCATACAATAAAACAATTAACAAAACAGCAATGTGAGCAAATATAACTAGTTACGATCCACCTGCTGAAAACATGTTATTTTAGGCATGTGACTGAATTTGGCAAAAAAAAAAAAGTTTTTCCACCAGAGGTGTCATGAAAAACAATGTTAGAGTGTTTTAAGTGTGCCTGCTATGAATTTGCTAAATATTGGATATGATGCAAAACACATGCCTGTAAATGTCCTACAACAACCCCCTTTAAGCTGTATACATCTAAACTACTTTGCACATTACAGATTTGTCTGGTATAAACTTAAGAATTTTGAAAGAGGAAAAAGAAAGTAAGTTTGCTGTGGATGAAATAACTAAAGTCAGTAGAAGAAATGCAAGATGAAGAAAATAACTGTGAGGAGCAGCCAATGCTCTGGCCTAGAGCACTTTGAAGCATGCGAATGTATAGATGGTATGATGTGATTTCATCAGCCCGCTGGCCCCAAGTGGGCTGAAACGGTGATAAGGCCCGATCTGAAGAGCTCTGACACGAGAGGCAGGCAGATGGCAGATGTGGCCTTACTGAGCGGATAATGTGATGGACAGAAGTGGACACCGAGAGCAAGTGTGTATATGGAGGCAGCCAAGATGAGAAAATGGAGAAGGAAAAATGGAGTGTGGAGTGGCGAGAGCCGTTAAATGTGATCCATTTAAGGTGAGAGACAGCTGGAGGGTGTCTGTGCTGCGGCTCAGTTTTCTGCTGCCACTCAGCTACCTTCCATCAGTCTCACGCTGCTGTTCTTTCTAAAGCTGTGTAATGTTGTTTGGCAAGAAAATCATATCAGATGCAAGCAGCAGTGGAGTACTGCAGGATCCGCAGCTTACGCTGGGTTCACACTATAGTGTTTGGACCGACCTTTACTGACATTTTTAAAAATCAGAAATTAGTGCAAACATTGGTGAAATTACGTTTGTGAGAAGTTTTTTTTTTTCTTCTAAAATTCAGCTCATATCAACTTTCACGAACGTTTGCTAGCATTTGCCAGCGTTGCTGTCAGTGTTGGCAAACTTGCCAACTTAGGCTAATGTATGTGTAGCTGTTGCCAGCTTGGGTTAACCAAACGAATACTCAGCGCAGGTCAGCTGACATCAGCGTCAAACGACGCTCATATAAAGATCAGCATTTGTGGAGGCTTCCTGCCATTCTGGACCTGTTTTTGGAGTGGACACATCTCCCTTGGGCATACGGTTCAGCCTTTATTTTCATTTTATATTCCTATGTAGTTACTTCTGCATAGCCTTTTCCCAGTTCATTCATTCATTCCTCTAAAAAAATACAATAATGCCTAGGTATCTATAGACTACAAAGTAAGTCCACAATTAAAATGTAAATGTGGATGGAATTTAAAAAAAAAACAAAACTATTTTGTGTATCATCATATAAATAAAATGGCGGGTGATTATATTTTGACTGTTATATCGCTCTCTGTTAAAATAACATAAAATCCCATTAAATGTCATTTACTTTTGACATCACATCAGTGCTTTTTGATTCTCCATGATGGAAGCCAAACTGATAAATCCTGGAGAATTATTACGCATGGAGCAGAAAATTAAGAACAGTAAATTTCACAATGGGGAGATTTCAGTTTCTTTGGGGCTGTAACATTTTTAGGAGATTATATATTTTTTTCTTTTTTTTTAAATTCCCCCTTCTCTTGGATTTTGGCAATTCCAGCACCATGGACAGTGACACTTTTTTGCATTTCTCTTGCATCCGTGCATGTCTGAAGTTTCGGACTAAAAACATCTGCTTCCACCAGTATTTCAGTCAACGTTTGCCAGCGGAGCATAACTTAGGCTGGTTTAGGCGAGCTCTGCAGAACTTAGCCCAGTGCTCAGGAACTTTTACAAATTGAGCACAACTTTCACCAACATGTATTTCCAAACACTGGCATGCTGAAATTTTCAGAGAACACAACTTCTGCCAGCATTTGCCAACAAACACCATCATTAACTTTTACCAACTTCTGCCAGCAGAGCCAGGCGTTTGCCAAAACGTCAGTAAAAGTTGCTCCAAATGTTGTTGTACGAATCCACCCTTAGAACAGTCCATTAGTATGAAACTAGCAGGTAGTTTAAGCATGACAAGAGGTTTATTTCATTAGCTTTTCTTTACTGTATCTAAACTCCTCAAGAAAAGGTTGGAAACATTATTCCAGTCATTTATTTCTGCCTTTTAACAATACCAATTGGTATTGCTTTTTATATCATTTGAAAGCCTGATTAGTCACCTTTACAACCAGGTTCAACTTGTCAGGATCGTGCATCCGTAAAATGAGCAACACAGCTAAACGTGTGGGTAGCACCCCAAAAATGTGCCAGAATATCCTGGAATATTCTCCTGTTGGTATTCACTCTTGTTTTGAGCTGCTTGGCGGAGGATGATTGTACTCTCCCACAGTAATAAGGAAAAAAAAACAGCACACAGCCATTTTTACACTTTAGTCATTGTACACTGTCAGGGACCTCAGTAACGTGTGGAATCAGGTGCCAGTCATGCACCTGTGAGTGGGACACACCTGGCAGCGCTTGAAGTGCAAAACAAGCGTGAAGACCAACTGGAGAATATGGCAGGGGATTTTTGGGGAGGCGCTACGCACACATTTAGCTGTGCTGCTCATTTCACAATGAGTGACGAATCAGGCTTCCCAACAGCATAAAATATAATACCCACTGGTATTACTAAAGATGAGAAATAATTTACTGAAATGATGTTTCAAAACGTTTTTGAGGAATTTATATTTGTCTCAGCAATTACCACACAGAGAGACATACTTTTAAACAGCAGCACATTTATTACACTTTCATGTACACGCCTGATCAAAATCTTAAGACTGGGGGAAAAATTACAAATATTGGCATTTCATGCTGGTGGATCATAACCAGGTTGTAAATAAAGCTCCAAAATGCAAAAAGAAGAAACAGGAGCAAGAGACAAAACATAAAGAGTAGGCAATTTTTTCATCAGCTGATCAAACGTTTAAGGCCATAGTCCCAAAAAGGGTTGGAGACCCCAAAAGGCATGGCAGGGGCATTTTAACAGAACTATTGTGTGAGAGATTATAATTGGTCTGATTCTGCTTTTATTGAGGCTTGTTCATTAAGACTTGTATTGAGGTGAATGTGGTTGCTGAGATGCTGCTGACAGTTGTCTCTGTGGAACGGCGCTTGCATATTTTGCAGTTGTTGCCGTGCAGAGATATGTCAGGCCTCTATAGAAAAAGTTGACACAGTTGTCTTTGCTTTGAAGAATTTCTTTTCCCACTGGCACTTGCTGCGGTGTTGTTTTCACTCATAGGTTAGTTATTGCTCTGAATGGAAGGGGCTGTAAACTAAAATAAAATAATCTTGATATTATCTAAATGTACAGTGATACAGACTACAGTGGCAAGAAACAGTACGTGAACTCGGGATGCACAATAGTGGAATTCTTTCTAGTAGCCATTATGCTGATATACTGTGCACATGTTTTGCCGCCTATTTACATTTACATTACACTTTGTCTGATGATTAACCCTTTGGGGTTACCTGGTTTTCTGCATTATTCATTCATTCATTCATTCATTCATTCATTCATCTTCTTCCGCTTAATCCTTTTCGGCTTGCGGGGGGGCTGGAGCCTATCCCAACATCTTTGGGCAAGAGGCAGGGTACATCCTGGACAGAAAATGTCATCCCACTGGTTAAATACGGAGGAGGGAGCATCATGATTTGGGGCTGCTTCGCTGTCTCGGGGCCTGGAACACTTGCCATCATCAAGGGGCAAATGAATTATCAAGATTATCTCGGTATCCTACAGAATAATGCCAGGGTGGCTGCCCACCAGCTGAAGTTGAGCAGAAGTTGTGTAGTGCAGCAGGACAATGATGCCTAAACATCAAAGTACATAAATCTACTACAGAATGGCTTTGGGGAAAAAAAGAAAATCCACCTTTTGGAGTGGCCAGGTCAGAATCCAGCCCTGAATCCAACAGAGATACTGTGGAATGACCTTAAGAGAACCATTCACACCAGACACCTAAGAACATGGCTGAGCTGAAGCAGTTCTGTAAGGAATAATGGTCCAGAATTCCTCCTGAACATACAGCTGTGGACAAAATTGTTGGTACCCCTCTGTTAATGAAAGAAAATGGTCACAATGGTCACAGAAATAACTTGAATCTGGCAAAAGTGGTAACAAATAAAAATTCTATGAAAATTAACCAATGAAAATCAGACAATTCTTTTCAATTGTGGTTCAACAGAATTACTTTAAAAAACAAACTCATGAAACAGGCCTGGACAAAAATGATGGTACCCCTTAGAAAAGATTGAAAATAATGTGACCATAGGGACATGTTCAACCAAGATGTGTCCTCTAATTAACATCACAGGTGTCTACAAACTTGTAATCAGTCAGTCGGCCTATTTAAAGGGTGACAAGTAATCACTGTGCTGTTTGGTGACATGGTGTTTACCACACTAAACATGGACCAGAGGAAGCAAAGGAGAGCGTTGTCTCGGAAGATTAGAAAGAAAATTATAGACAAGCATGTTAAAGGTAAAGGCTATAAGACCATCTCCAAGCAGCTTGATGTTCCTGTGACTACAGTTGCACATATTATTCAGAAATTTAAGATCCACAGGACTGTAGCCAACCTCCCTGGACGTGGCAGCAGAAGGAGACAGATAATACAAATGGTAACAAAAGAGCCCAGAACAACCTCTAAATACATTCATGGTGAACTCCAAGGTCAAGGTACATCAGTGTCAGATCGCACCATCCGTCGTTGTTTGAGCCAAAGTGGACTTCATGGGAGATGACCAAGGAGGACACCACTGTTGAAAACAAATCATAAAAAAGCCAGACTGGAATCTGCCAAACTGCATGTTGACAAGCCACAGAGCTTCTGGGAGAATGTCCTATGGACAGATGAGACAAAACTGGAACTTTTTGGCAAGGCATATCAGCTCTATGTTCACAGACGCAAAAATGAAGCATACCAAGAAAAGAACACTGTCCCTACTGTGAAACATGGAGGAGGTTCTGTTATGTTCTGGGGCTGCTTTGCTGCATCTGGCACAGGGTGTCTTGAATCTGTGCAGGGTATAATGAAATCTCAAGACTATCAAGGTATTCTAGAGAGAAATGTGCTGCCCAGTGTCAGACAGCTTGGTCTCAGTCACAGGTCATGGGTCTTGCAACAGGATAATGACCCAAAACACACAGCTAAACACCCAAGAATGGCTAAGAGCGAAACATTGGACTATTCTGAAGTGGCCTTCTATGAGCCCTGATCTAAATCCTATTGAACATCTGTGGAAGGAGCTGAAACATGCCGTCTGGAGAAGGCACCCTTCAAACCTGAGATAACTGGAGCAGTTTGCTCATGAGGAGTGGGCCAAAATACCTGCTGAGAGGTGCAGAAGTCTCATTGACAGTTACAGAAATTGTTTGATTGCAGTGATTGCCTCAAAAGGTTGTGCAACAAAATATTAAGTTAAGGGTACCATCATTTTTGTCCAGGCCTGTTTCATGAGTTTGTTTTTTAAAATAATTCTGTTGAACCACAATTCAAAAGCATTGTCTGATTTTCATTGGTTAATTTTCATAGAATTTTTATTTATTACCACTTTTGTCAGATTCAAGTTATTTCTGTGACCATTGTGGGTTTTTCTTTCATTAACAGAGGGGTACCAACAATTTTGTCCACGTGTGTAACTATGAATGGATGTGTCCGCTAAAGTGGTGAAATATTATAATTCTTTGTGTGGTATTAGGTTCAGCACAGTGTGTTTGTCTGCAGTTGGGACTTAGATGTAGCTCAGATCATATTTTATGACCGATTTATGCAGAAAACCAGTCAATTCCAAAGGGTTCACGTACTTTTCTTGCCGTTGTAAATGCCTTTTTTTTGTACCAGTATTGTGATTATGTAATTCAACAGTTGTCTGGACACAATGCAGTAGAAGAATTCTTTTTTACTTTTTAAATTTTATTTTATATCTTATAAAATAAAAAAGTAACTGTGCATTAATGGTTCCTGGTAATATTGGCTCGTTTCCTACAGAGACTGTGTTTACAGCTTTTTATTTTAAAAAATGCCCAGATGCAGCTGTCATTTTTAAGATGGCCACAGAAAAACTGCTGATTACAATGCAGTGTACAGCACTGCAATCTGCTCAGCAAGATCACTGTTGCGTCAGAAAAGCCTTCCTTTTACTGAGGATATGATCCCCTCTCTCTGCTCCACCATGAGATACGTCCACTTCACGTGTGCCATATCAAACTGATGGTATGGCATCCAGATAATCCCCAGCCTCTGAAAGACTTTGGGGCTATTTACACTCCAGGCCTTTGCTGTTTCTCCAGATCTGTTTGGTTAAGTGCAAATGGAGCTCACAGATCTGTACATCTGCCACTCTCTGCCCACAATTTGCTGCCAGGCTCTGCTGCCTGTCAAGTTGGATCCATTCTCATTAACAAACACCACTCCCTAGAGAATTGCTTCCTCTTCACCCCCCCACCCCCTTTTCCTTTTTTTTCCCCTCGCTCGCTCATTCTATGGGGTGACGTCCTCCTGAGCGTCCTGGTAATTAGAGCCGGCGGGCTGGAGGAAGCGGGTAAAGGGGTAAAAGAAGAGGAAGCATGTACGCTGATTGTGTAAATCAAAGTCTCATTCGGAAGACAGGGGGTTGTTTGGTCATTACAGCCTGGGGGCCAAAAGAAAGTCTCTGTTGGGGCTCATTTTGGCTGTATCCAACACGCTGGTTTGTTCTAATTCTTCATCTCTTTTAGAATTGAACAGAGTAACAGAAATGAGAAGCAACAACTGCTAAATATAAACTGTTGCCTGTATGGTCCAAACAGTGAAAATAATTTGCCAGTGCTGTTAGGAGAGTTGGCTGGCAGAACCGTTACTACATAGACAGCAACAACTCAGCTTAACTTCACTAAAGTTTGAGCAAAAACAAAATGATTTCAAAAGATTTCAAAAGATTTAAATGTTGGCTTGTCTCAGAACCTATGGAGGTTTTTTCTTTGCACATCCAATCTTTGTAAAGGGGAACTATGTCTTTGCAAAGATTTAAAAAAATGCAAAAAAATCGAATAGTCTCACTTGTACAACCCCAAATCAGAAGAAGGTGGGATAGTATGGGAACTGCAAATATTTCTTAGATTTAATTGGATTTCTTGGAACCTCTTGCAGCAGTATGGACCCAAGATTGGTACAAAAGCAGCATTCACAAAAGGCTGAGTCTTTGAGGAGCAAAGACTGACAGACAGTAGGGTTGGGGTGATGTGGGTCAAAAATCAAAGTTCTTTTTTTTTTTACTGTTAGAGGTGTGAGTCTTCAGTAGTCTCACGATTCGATTAGGATTCAGACATTAACAAGTCGAAAACAAAATGATTCACAATGTATCTTGATGTTCTGAGCAAATAAGTTGTTTTTGTGGAGGAAATTTTATCTTCAAGTCCTTTTACAAATGCAGTCTTGTTTGTTTTTTCGATATAAACTCTATAAATAGATAAACTTTCTTTGTTTAAAACTGTATTATAATGCAATTTAACTAAATTTGCAAGCGCATACTATATTTAATTGTAGTCTTTCTATACTGGAACGGTAGTGGCTCAGGAGGTAGAGAGGATGTTCAGTAACCTGAAGGTTGGCAGTTAGAATCCCCACCCCCCAACCCTGCCGTTCAGTCCTTAGACAAGACACTTTACCTACCTCACCTCCAGTGTCTTTGACACTGGTGTATGAATGTGTATAAATGTTTGGTGGTGGCTGGAGAGGCCATTGGTGCAGACTGGCAGCCACGTTTCCATCAGTCTGCCCCAGGGCAGCTGTGGCTACAGAAGTAGCTTACCACTACCATTGTCTGTGGAGTGATTGAATAATGGACTCATTGTAAAGCGCCTCTGGGTGTCATGAAAAGATGTCAGCTTCACTGATGTGAAGCTAGCCACACAACGGTAGAATGCAACTCTCAGTAAACAAGAGTAAAACAGTAAAACAAGTGGTGACCTCATGGTTAGGGATGTGGACTGGTGACCGGATCAGATCTGGGTGGGACAGATAGCATAGCAGGGTTTGTCCCACCCTCCTTAACCCCACTGTGGTGCCCTTGAACCCTCAACTCCAACTGTTCCAGTGGAGCTGCTCAGTGGCCACAGGTCAGACTGTGGCTGTGCCAGGCAGCTTCCAGGTGTGAATGTGTAACTGTGCAAGTGTGAACATTCCATCCTTCAAAAAGAGAGGGTGCCTCCTATCCACCTTATTCCTAGCCCCCATGATGCCTTGCATGAATTATGGGCACAACTTCCAGTACTAGTTTAGAACGTGTGGTTGTCACTGAAACAGGACACTTTTTCTTGTTAAAAACAATGACTTTGGCATCAAAAATGCAGGAACGCGGCCTTTTGCACCTCAAAAAGAGTAATATAATCAAACCACTTCCCACGACTATCGAGGGATAGGAAGATAACCTTAAAAGTGGCCTCGCAGGCAGTAGTTCCATTAGTTAGGTCCACTGCTAAGATGCTAACGCTGGAAACAAATAAAAGCTGAGATATATCAATGTTTCCACCGCAATAAAGTTGGATGCATTTTGTTAAAAGATGTTGGACATAATCAAATTTACCTCAGAGCAGACATAGAATCTAGTCAGAGCCACAAAGAACCGCATCAATGTGCTTGGGTGTTTTAATGTCGGGGTGAATACAGACGGCTGCAGCTGTTTGTTTTACCCCGAAATTAAAATGCTCGTGCTGCTGTCATGCCATGAATGCTTATTTAACTTAACACGTACAGACATTTTCTGACAATTGTTCAAAATTTTATTGATCTATATTTTGTGATAATTTAAAAATTAATGCATGCTGACGCTGCTAATATCAAGTCTATATCATTCCAAGGCAGTGCAACAAATGCAACCCCGCCCCCCCAATAAAAAACCAAAACTATTTGATATCTTTCTTAAATCGTTAAGCCTCAGCAAGCAAACTGCTACTATTTTTCATTTATTATTTTATTTCATGCAGCCTTGCATCTGATGACATATATGACGCATAAACATCAGATCTGTGACATTCATACAAGTGAAAACATACCTGGTGCTCTTGCATCTGTACCACCAATCACACCAACAGTCCTTTTTAGTTTTCAGTGCATGATCTACTCACTGCCAGTGAGAAGCCTCCATTTATACAGTCGATGGCACAACCATGAACACCAGCAACAAGTACCAGAACTATACCAAAACATTCAAAAAATACAAAAACTATAAGTGCTGAAATTAGCTGCCACTTAAATGCAAAACATGTATGCAGATTATACATTAAAATGAATTTGAAAAACTGTCAGACAGCTAGGTGAGCAGAACAGCAATCTGCTTACCCTTATTATACCAAAACAGATTTACTTTGTACCTATCTACTGTATGTACTGCATATTGTTGCAAATTCCTCTTGTAATAACTTTTAATACTTTATTTTAATTATTTTATCCATGAAGAGCCCGACGGGATGGGGAATGGGGAAAGGAAGTGTGGGGAGGGGAAAAGAAAAGGGAGAGGAACAGACAAAAAATTAAAAAAAAAGACAAGCAAACCAACAACTAAAATCAACAACTAAAACAAACGGAAGACAAACTGCTTTTTCCACCGAAGAGATCTCAACACGAGTCTGGTATCTGCACCTGTTAAAAGGGAGACATTTGTGCATGTGCGTCCATGTGCGTGTATATGAAAGCGCGCACAAAATAAGTGTGTGCATGTGAGAGGTTTGTCATGGAGCACACGAAGAGGGTGGCCGGGCGCAGCAACTCCCTTTCCCCGGAAACCCCTAGTAGGCAAGGCAGCACCACCATCCGCCACAGGGCACAAATGCCTGAGGTCAACAAACCCCAGGAAAGCCAGGCACCCACCCCAGGAGGGACCGCCGAGGGAGGCCAGGCCACCAGGCGCAGCGGGCACACGCCCAAGAGCCTGCCAACTGCCCCAGCAACCCCACCAGTGGGGCCAATGCCAGTCCCCGGGCCCCAGGCACTGGGAGGCCAGTGCCCTTACCCCCCGGGCCGGAGACCAGACCACGCCCCCTGTGCAAACCCCCCGGACACCGCCCCCCCCAGCACCACTGCCGCACACCCTGGGGACCTCCATGCTCAAAGAGGCCCCCTGCATACAGGGGAGTCCATGTAGCTGAGGGGCACTACCCCCTCAATCCAGCACCTCCCGACTGGCAGACACACCCATTCTCACACATTCACACCCACATGCTCTCATGTGCACCCCATGCACTCACTCACTCTTGCTTCCCCACTCCCCCACACAGTCCTGCACTCTCTCACTCCTGTTCCCACTCAATCTTGCTCCCACTTGCCCTCATGGTCACCCACTCTCACTCACGTTCACCCAGACACGCACTCTCACTCACACTCCGACCTACTCATATCCATTAGTGCTCTCCCCACCCTCCTTCACCCTTAATACTTAGGGCAACCGCGATGTAGATGCAGCAAGCCTGAACGCACACCAGTGCCTGGCAACAGCCAGGGAGACCACCGGCGCAGGCCCACAGTCAACCCCCGCCAACCTAACCCAGGTTGGCCGCAGCCACAGAAGCAGACCCCCTCCCCCAGCGCCCACCAGAGCAAGTGATCAGCAGACTACTGCAGGCGCCCCAAGACGCCCCAAGATGACAAGATTTTTTTTTTTTCACTTCCGGCTCTTAGAGAGAGCAGTCACTTTTTCCTCTCCTCCTCTCCTCTCCTCTCCTCTCCTCTCCTCTCCTCTCCTCTCCTCTCCTCTCCTCTCCTCTCCTCTAATATTCCCTGCTTGCATGTCTGTGTCTTTCGCTCTTCTTCTGGCTGAATCTTAATCCAAATGGAAATCATGGATCTGGAAAATCGCTTATATGCGATTGTCACCACTTTAAAAGAAGAAGATCGGGTCAGGGGGAACCCAACGAAGACTCATGGTATTGGAATTCATGTGTCTGTGTGATTCGACTGATGATTGAAATGATCACAGGATTTTCTGTTTGGCCTTGGAGTTCCTGGTGTATTGAAATTATATTTGGGTGAGCTAATCAAATGCGGACCCCGGCGTAGCTCCCTCAACAAATTCAACAATTCGTCCAGCTGGGGGGGGGGGGGGGGGGGCACTGACTGACAGCGGTAAATAGGATTAACATGGAATTACCACCTGGCATGCATTGAAGAGAGAACGGACTCTCTTGGACATGTTTACCCATGTTCGGTAGGTGGATTACATCTGGGGATCGCTGAGTGCTCTCCAGAGAATGATTCTAAAGCATGATTCAAGCCTGTTTGAAATTGAAGCACAGAATGAAGAGAGGAAAATTCTATTCTCTGAGTGCACTGTGCAGATTTGACCTTGTGTTTTGGTGCCCCTGTTTACATTCCTCCTCGATGAAGGATAAGGCTGAAGAAGTGGCTAACCCAAACAATCGACACAATCGCTGTTGTTTCAGCAGACTGGACTCTCAAGGACAGTGTACCATGTGTCTTCAACTCGCCACCTGCAAGCAAGAGAGAGAGACTCTGGACTTGCTTATAGATCACATGATTAACATCCATCCGCTGCCAGGAGGCGCCCTCTGCTGTTCACTAGCGATTGACACACCTACACTACATTGCATACAACATTACAGGACTGATACATTCACTGATATATAAACATACACTGACTCTCTCAACTCTTGTTTTGTGTGATCTATTGTCTTCTAATTTATATGTGCATTAGAGAGTTTTTTTTTTTCTAGGTAATCACAATTTTGGTCATATAATGAGCTTTATTTTGATTAACAATGCTTTTTTCTCTCTTCCCATTGTGTTTCCCTACCCCCTTCCCCCCTCCCCCTCTTTACCCCCCACTGTATGACAGGCGCCTTGCATGGCTGCCGCGTCATTGGGATGTGCTTATCTAGCGCGCCCAATGTCAAGTCAAATTCCTCGTATGTTTACTTGTGTTTCCTTGTAAACGTGCTTGGCAATAAAGTTCATTCTGATTCTGATTCTGATTCTGATGCCACCCGAGACGCAAAGCGCCACACAAATCCAACCTACCATCACGACATCCAACCACCTCCACTCATCACTTCCTCACTCTTGCTTACTCTCTTGTTCAATCCCTCTCACTCCCTTGCTTGTATCTATTCATTCAGCTGCACCCAGAGATTTTGACAACATGCCGGGTCCCAAGCCCCAGGCAGAAGGAGGGCAACAGCCCCATAACTGTTTCTACAGCAGCGCCCTCAGGAATAAGGTGGATAAATAAAATGTTAACGAAATAAAAATAAAAAAGAGCTTCATAATACATACAGACAAATAACTCGATAACAAATAAGCATAGCCTCACATGAAACAAACATCTAATGGATGGTAAGTGCATGCAGAGTACATATTGTTTAGTCATGTTTGCTTTGCTTTTCCACACATTTTCATACCTTATTTATGTATTTATGTATATAGCACCACGAATGACCTCTATAGAAGTACATACAGTGCACCCGGAAAGTATTCACAGTACTTCACTTTTTCCACATTTTGTTATGTTACATCCTTATTCCAAAAGGGATTACATTTATTTTTTTCCTCAATATTCTACACACAATACCTCATAATGACAATGTGAATTTTTGCAATTTTTGCAAATTTATTAAAAATTAAAAACTAAGATATTGCATGTACATACAGTAAGTATTCACAGCCTTTGACATGAAGCTCAAAACCGAGCTCAGGTGCATCCTATTTCCACTGATCATCCTTGAGATGTTTCTACAGCTTAATTGGAGTCCACCTGTGGTAAATTCAGTTGATTGGATTTGATTTGGAAAGGCACACACCTGTCTATATAAGGTCCCTCAGTTGACAGTTCATGTCAGAGCACAAACCAAGCATGAAGACAAAGGAATTGTCTGTAGACCTCCAAGACAGGATTGTCTCAAGGCACAAATCTGACAAAGGGTACAGAGAAATTTTTGCTGCTTTGAAGGTCCCAATGAGCAGAGTGGCCTCCATCATCCGTAAATGGAAGAAGTGTGGAACCACCAGGACTCTTCCGAGAGCTGGCCGGTTGACTAAACTGAGCGATCGGGGGAGAAGAACCTTAGTCATGGAGGTGACCAAGAACCCGATGGCCACTCTGTCAGAGCTCCAGCATTCCTCTGTGAAGAGAGAACCTTCCAGAATCACAAACATCTCTGCAGCAATCCACCAATCAGGCCTGTATGGTAAAGTGGCCAGACGGAAGCCACTCCTTAGAAAAAGGCACATGGCAACCCACCTGGAGTTTGCCAAAAGGCACCTGAAGGACTCTCAGACCATGAAAAACAAAATTCTCTGGTCTGATGAGACAAAGATTGAACTCTTTGGCGTGAATGCCAGGCGTCATGTTTGGAAGAAACAAGGCACCACTCATCACCAGGCCAATGCCATCCCTACAGAGAAGCATGGTGGTGGCAGCATAATGCTGTGGGGATGTTTTTCAGCGGGAGGAGCTGGGAGACTAGTCAGGATAGAGGGAAAGATGAATGCAGCAATGTACAGAGACATCCTGGATGAAAACCTGCTCCAGAGCGCTCTTGACATCAGACTGGAGCGGTTTATCTTTCAGCAGGGCAACGACCCTAAACGCACAGCCAAGATATCAAAGGAGTGGCTTCAGGACAACTCTGTGACTGTCCTTGAGTGGTCCAGCCAGAGCCCAGACTTGAATCCTATTGAACATCTCAGGAGAGATCTTAAAATGGCTGTACAATGTCGCTTTCCATCCAACTTAATGGAGCTTGAGAGGTGCTGCAAAGGGGAATGGGACAAACTGCCCAAAGATAGGTGTGCCAAGCTTGTGGCATCATATTCAAGAAGACTTTGAGGCTGTAATTACTGCCAAAGGTGCATCAACAAAGTACTGAACAAAAGCTGTGAATACTTATGTACATGTTTTTTCTTAGTTTTTTTTTTATTTTTGGAAGAAGGCTATAACATAACAAAATGTGGAAAAAGTGAAGCACTGTGAATACTTTCCAGATGTACTGTATGTGAAACAAAATTACTTTTCTGACACCATTCTTATAAATATGTAATGCAATAAAATTGTTAAGCTGCTTAGTTTTACTTGCTATCACCCATTTTCATACTACTTAGGTCACTAGCTTTCTAATGTCACCAAACAAACCTGGGCAGCTTTTTTGTTCCGACATAGTGTTCTGCTCATGGACTAAAGCTCTTTCAGTGGAACAATTATCATCTGAGAAAATCTGTATCTGAGCTAAAGCAGCTGTGGTGCTGTGGTTAAGGCGATGGCTTGGTATGCTGGAGGTCACAGAGTTAAATCATGCAGGAAAAGTTTTATTCTTCTCAACAATTTGCCTCTCCTGTGCACTTTAAAGCAACACTATGTAAGAATTTCATCTTAAAATAATTTTTTACCAAATTATTTTGATGGGACACCAACATTTTAGGGAGTGAATGCCACTTCGCCCCATAGCTTGAGGGCACACATTCCCTGCAACAACCCTTTTTTTTTTTTGTAGTATCACTGAAAGGACTACAAGTATGGTGACTGTGACCTCAGTCCCAACAGAGGATGACAGGTCACAACTTCAGCCACCAGCAACAAAGCATCCTGTGATCAGCTGTTGGGACTGAGGTCATAATCGCCATAGTTGTAGTCCTTTCAGTGACCCTTTAGTGCTGCTTAAAAACTAATGTGTAGCACACTTTAGGTTTTAAATGTTGTTGCTAAACAATAAAAGACCTCCAAGTTTAGATCTGCTTGGACCCCGATAATTGCTGCTTGCTGCTGCTATTATTATTTTTTTAATTACGACCTTTTTTTCATTTCATTCTTATCTTGTTTGCTGCTTATATTCAAACTATGTGGCTGCCTGTAAACATGTTTCATATGCTGTGAGTAGTACATATAAATGCAGTGGAAATAAATCTCATAAGCCTGCTGCTGGTATGTGGTGTTAGTAGGTTATGCTGTGATTTTTAATATTCCCTGATGCTCTATATGTTGTGTGGTAATGAGGATTAAATGAGAACGCATTAAAAGTGTAAGATGCTGTTGATAAAATCTGTTTAAAATTTCCCATTTTTATTAAAAGTTGCTTACAACTGTACCTACTTGCTCATAGTGAGCTGCTAATTTACCTTCAGGATTCCCATTAAAGATGGATAACTTCATGAAGCCTAACCTAACTTGCATGTTTTGGCATGTGGGAGGAAACCGGAGAAATCCCAGAGTAAACCCACGCAGACATGGGGAGAACATGCAAACTCCACACCGATCACTGTTTAGGTTAACTGGCATCAAACTGGGGATTCTAAATTGTCCTTAGGTATGACTGTGAGAGTGAATGGTTGTCTGTCTCTCTGTGTTGGCCCTGCGATGGACTGGCGATCTGTCCAGGGTGTACCCTGCCTCTCCCCCAAAGATGCTGGGATAGGCTCCCCCCTCCCCCCCTACACACACACACACACGAAAAGGATTAAGCAGAAGAAGATGGATGGATGGAACTTCATGAGGCCGTGTGCCCCGTTTCACCTCCCAGCACACCTTTCCTCTTTCTCAGCATGTCACCACTGTGCCTGATCTCACAGACCTCTCAGTCTCGCTCGTTACCTCACATCGATCCACATGCAGCGGGACTCATTCGCTGCTGAACAGTTGCCAAACAGCAAACAATCAGAGCAAAACTGACGTCACATCTCTGAAATATTGACCCAGACAGCTGAACAATTTGAGCAGCATGGATTTAATCCAGTTCTGACTGTCAGTACTGGTGCCAAACTGTTGCTCATCCTTTTGTCGACAGTTACTCTGTCTATCCGCTTGTTTTCCAAGCGTGTGTCATGACTAACAGAGGAGGGGACTTCATTTGCAGACACAACACACTTAGACCAGGCATACGATGCAAGTGAAGTTTTAGTTTTTCAGTTTATTGGTTTATTTGTCAGGGACCATGTACAGAAAAAACATTAAACTTTTCAGTGGTTGTAGCTCCTCTCACTAAGTTATGCAGCCCAAAAGAACCTTTCGTGTGGACCCCAGAATGTCAACATGCCTTTGATTGTGCCAAGTCTCTCCTCTGTAGTGCTCCTGTACTGACTGCCCCCGACTTCACAAAACCTTTGAAGATTCAAGTGGATGCCAGCGTTACTGGAGCTGGAGCAGTGTTACTGCAGGATGGAGCAGATGACATCAGCCACCCCGTATCATACTTCTCAGTTAAGTTTAAGCAACATCAGCATAACTACTCTACTATTGAGAAGGAAACTCTAGCTCTGCTCCTTGCTCTCCAGCATTTTGAAGTTTATGTTGGCTCCACTACAGATTCCACAGTTACTCTCACCGACCACAATCCTCTGGTATTCCTCAGTCGCATGTATAACCATAACCAGAGGCTGATGCGCTGGGCATCGCTGGTTCAGGAGTACAGCATTGAAATCAGACACAAGGGTACAGACAACATAGTTGCTGACGCTCTATCTAGACTGTAATCTTAGTAAATTTATTTGGAAAAATGATGAGGGACGATTATAAGTAACAAACTATGTTTGTTATCTTGATGGGAGGGGGTGTGGCGTGCCTTAACGGGGTTTCTCTCTTCTGGGAAGAGTAGCACTCTTTTTCTCTTTTTTGTTCCTTCTCTCCCCTATAATAGGTTTCTCCTACACTCCTGATGGGACCCTGAACCACACACCTGGGTTTCCATGGCTGTTTGGCATCCACCCTGGTGAGCCCGGTTTCTCCTACACTCCTGAGGGGATCCTGAACTAACCACCTGGGCTCCTGCTGCTCTGCATCAACCATCACTGAGCTGCCTATTTAAAGATCCTGCCTCCAGCGTCCTGTGCCATTTGGCCACTGGGCTCTATAGTGTGTGGAGTGTGTTGATGTTATTATTGAACAGTGCATCAGGCTGCAGTATCTTGCCGGCTTGTTGTCATATGCCTTTGCACTTAGAAGTGTTTAGTGTTAAAGGGGCAACTGTAGGGGTACTTTGCCATTTCTGTTTGATTCATGTTTTCTCCTGTTTTGTGGTGAGCCAGGTAGGCAAGTTTCTGTATTTTATTAGTTTCCTTTTCCTTTCTAGAAAGAGTGGGGGTTTTGTTTATTATTTTGGCCTGGGAGAACCCTGAAGCTGTTGTCGCTTCCTTTTTATTTTGAGTTCTTCCTCTGTTAGTTTTGAGCTTCACTTGTAAATAAATCTACACTTATTATTTTGATAACCAGCAGTCCCATGGTGTTTTTGAGTTATTTTTCCTTTGGGGTGCTGCAGCCAGTGTTTGTGTGAGGTCCTTTCATCTTCCCTGGTAATCTCAACTAATTAAGGTTTGTAACATAAGTGGCGCAAGCCTGGGGGGGCTCACTCTGGGGGGCGTGGGTTGGTCTCCGTCCCGGGGGGTGGGGTCGCTGGCCTCCTGGTGCCTGGGGCCCGGGGGCGGGCATTGGCCCTGCTGGGGGGGTAGGGGGCTGGCGGGTCCGGGGGTGTGGGCTTGCCGCACCGGCCACCGGGCAACCTGGCCTCCCTCGATCGTCCCTCCTGGGGCAGATGCCTGGCTTTCCTGGAGCTTGCTGACCTCGGACATTTGTGTCCTGTGGGGGTTGGTGGCGTTGCCTTGCCTGCTTGGGGTTCCTGGGGGGAGAGTTGCTGCGACCGGCCCCCCACTTTGTATGTTTCCTGACAAACCACTGACATGCACACACTTATTTTGCACACGCTCTCATATATACACACGCAGACGTACACGTACAAGTGTCTCTCCTTTAACAGGTGCGGAAACCAGACTCGTGTTGAGACATCTTCTGTGGACGAAACAGTTTGTCTTCTGTTTGTTTTAGTTGTTGGTTTGTTTGTCTTTTTGTTTGTTCCCCTCCCTTTTCTTTCCCCCTCCACACACTTCCTTTCCCTCTTCCCCATCCTGTCGGGTCCTCCATGGGTAAGATAATTAAAATAAAGTATTAAAAGCTATTACAGGAGGAGTTTACAACAATATACAATACATAAAGCCTTTTTCCACTAGTACCTGTCCAGCCTTACTCACTTCGACTTGGCTTTACTCTACTCAGTTCGCTTCTGTTTCCATTACAGCAGAGTTCCGCCTGGGGTGGGTGGAATTTTTTTACAGCGCCACACTCCCATGACGTAAAACACACAACACAAGCAAAACATAACATGACGGCTGTACAAGGAGACTCCTCGGTCTCTGGCTTTTTGTCAGCGTAAAGGCCAAAAAGGACCACCAGAGAAGGGTACAGGCAGCGAGACAAAACACTCTGGAAAAGTACTGGAGCATTTAGGAAGCCATAGAGCGGAAGACATGAGGATACGAACTAGATCACATATGACGGTAAGCTAGTGTTTGCTAATGCTAGCTTGCTTTAAGTACATTGTACTACATTGTAATGTCTGCAAGTTATCGCTACTAGGTACTAAAATATGTATGCTGTGTGTGTGTGTTTCAGATGGCTCTGTTGTGGGAAAATTACCGCTTCAAACCATCGTTCTGGGTGTTCAACACAGCCTCTCACTGATGTCACCCCAGCTTCATGAACAATCAGTGGTTATAGAACTTAAGAATGTTTGTAGAAATGTTTCACTTCCTGTGCAACAAACTGCTCTGATCTGCATTAAAATCATGGACAGATTGTTGAGACATCATGTCATGTACCTGCTCCAGCAGCCCTCCAGTCTGTGGCGGTGTCATAGCAAAAACTGTTCAGCTGCCAAAACTTGATAACCAGGTTGTAGTTGTGGGGTTATATTAGCCATAAACTATATATTCAAAAGGTAAACAGTACTGAGTTAGGTATAATAAGATATATTTGACAATCATGATGCATTTTATGCCAAAACAAACTTGCTCTAGGATTAAAAGCAATTAAAATAATGCAGTCACAAGGTTACATGGAAAATACTTGATTTACTAGATACATGTAGATACTGTATAAATAAGTATTCTCTGCATCAACAATGTACTATACATGTATTCATGTAGTATTGCACTGGGAATTTAGACAATAAACCTTTGGAATTGTTGCAGATGTGCCTCTTTTGTTTTTTTATGTGAAGGTTACCACCAAGTGACACAAATTAAATACTAAAAGATTGGTGTAAGTCTATCAACAGAATTATGAACCATAAAGCAGTTTATGTTAAAATGTTAAATCCCATTAAACCCTAACCCAGGGGTGTCCAATCATGTGCCATGGAGGGCCAAGACCCTGCAGGTTCTCTCTTCTACCCAGTCTCTTCAGCAGGTGTTTTCACTGGTCAGCAGTCAGTGGAAGAAATTTGGTGGAATCTGCTGTTGAAGACACTGGTTGGAGGTAAAGCCTGCTGGGTCTTGGCCCTCCATGGCACATGATTGGACACCCCTGCCCTAACCCATTATGATAAAGTTCAGATGCTAATATGGCCCAGAATTCCTCCATATACTGGTACTATCACTAAAGTGTGCAGTGTCTTCTGCACTGGCACATCCAACAATACAGTCTTCAGTAAATAAAAAAATTGTTTTGGTTACTTTTCCTTAAAAATGAGCCATTATTTTCAAAGTCACTGATAAATGGATTTTACTGTTGACTCTTTTCCCACCGATGTCTTAACAGACAAAATAGAAAATCATGATGCAAGCACATAAGTCACTAAATTGTTTATTACAATCAGCAGCAAATTCCAGATTATTCAGAATGTGCAAAATTCAAACTGTAAAAAACCAAACAAAACAAACAAACAAAAAAAAAACGTAGAATGGGTCACACACACCGGCCACGCTGCCTCACTGAGAAGCAACTGGATGTGCCGCTCACACTGGTCCCAGTTCAGCAGATCTTCAGCCTGCATCTCTTTAAATAGTGACACACGGTCCAGTTTGGGTGGGTCGTTTTCATCTTGCCTAGATGAAAGACAGAAATGGATGGTGGTTAATTAATGCAAGTTTAAAACATATTTGAGAAATAAACTTGTTGCTAAAAGGCAGCACCTCACAGACGGTCTGTCGATCTCTCGCTCCATTTTCCCCTCACTCATGAACAAGACCCCAAGATACTTAAACTCCTCCACTTGGGGCAGGAGCCTGTCCCCAACTCAGAGAGGACAATCCACCTTTTTCTGGCTGAGGACCATGGACTCGGACTTGGAGGTGCTGATTCTCATCCCAGCAGCTTCACACTCAGCGGAAAACCATCCCAGCAAGAGCTGTAGGTCATTGCTGGATGAAGCCAACAGGACAACATCATCTGCAAACAACAGAGATGAGATCCTGTGGTCACCAAGCATGACACCCTCCATTCCCTGGCTGCACCTAGAAATCCTGTCCATAAAAATTATGAACAGGATCGGTGACAAAGGGCAGCCCTGGCAGAGTCCAACTCTCACTGGGAATGAATCCGACCGAGTGTTGGCAATACGAACCAAACTCTCACAACGGTCATACAGAGACCGAAAAGCTCGTAACAACAAGCCCGATACCCCATACTCCCGAAGCACCCCCCACAAAAATCCACGAGGGATGCGGTCAAATGCCCTCTCCAAGTCCACAAAACACATGTAAACTGGATGGGCAAACTCCCACGAACCCTCAAGAATTCTCAAGAGGGTAAAGAGCTGGTCCGATGTGCCACGGCCAGGACGAAAACCACATTGCTCCTCCTGAATCCGAGGTTGGACCAATGGCCGGACTCTCCTCTCCAGTACCTTGGCATAGACCTTCCCAGGGAGGCTGAGGAGTGTGATCCCTCTAAAGTTGGAGCACACCCTCCGGTCCCGTTTTTTGAAGAGAGGAACCACCACCCTGGTTTGCCATGCCAAAGGCACTGCCCCCGACCTCCACGCAATGTTGCAGAGGCGTGTCAACCATGACAGCCCTACAACATCCAGGGCCTTGAGGTACTCAGGGCGACTCTCGTCCACCCCCGGGGCCCGGCCACCAAGGAGGTTTTTAACCACCTTGGCGACCTCAGCCCCTGTGCTAGGCGAGTCATCCCTCTCGTCCCCAAACCCTGATTCCTCTGTGGAAGGCGTATCAGTGGATTGAGGAGATCCTCGAAGTATTCTTTCCACCGCCCGACGATATCCCCAGTCGAAGTCAACAGTGTCCCATCCGCACCATACACAGTCTGGACGGGGAGCTGCTTTCCCCTCCTGAGCCATCGGACAGTTTGCCAGAATCTCTTTGAGGCCGACCGAAAGTCTTGTTCCATGGCCTCAGTGAACTCCTCCCATACACGGGTTTTTGCTTCAGCAACCACCCGAGCTGCACTCCGCTTGGCCTGCCGGTACACCTCAGCTGCTTCGGGAGTCCCACAAGCCAACCAAGCTTGATAGGACTCATTCTTCAGCTTAATTGCCCCCCTCACCACTGGTGTCCACCACTTGGTTCGGGGGTTGCCACCACGAGATGCACCGACCACCTTGCGGCTGCAGCTCTGGGCCGCCGCTTCAACAACAGAGGTGGAGAACATGGCCCATTCAGACTCCATGTCTCCAGACTCCCTCGGAATGTGGTTGAAGTTCTTCCGGAGGTGGGAGTTAAAGACCTCCTGGACAGGGGCCTCAGCCAGACTCTCCCAGCACACCCTCACTATACGTTTGGGTCTACCAGGTCTGAATGGCTTCTTCCCCTGCCATCGGATCCAACTCACCACCAGGTGGTGATCAGTTGACAGCTCTGCACCTCTCTTTACTCGGGTGTCCAAGACATACGGTCGCAGGTCTGATGACGCGATAACAAAATCAATCATTGACCTGAGACCTAGGGTGTCCTGGTGCCAGGTGCACATATGGACACCCTTATGCTTGAACATGGTGTTCATTATGGACAGACTGTGGTTAGCACAGAAGTCCAATAACTGAACACCACTCGGGTTCAGATCGGGCAGGCCGTTCCTCCCAATCACCCCCCTCCAGGTTTCACTGTCATTGCCCACATGCACATTGAAGTCCCCCAGTAGGACAATGGAGTCTCCAAGAGGAGCACCCTCCAGCACCCCAGTCACAGACTCCAAAAAGGATGGGTACTCTGAAACATCATTTGGTGCATAGGCACAAATGATGGTCAGGACCCATTTCCCAACCTGAAGGTGCAGGGAAGCAACCCTTTCGTCCACCGGGGAAAACTCCAATATAGAGGCAGCAAAGTGGGGGGATACAAGAATACCCACCCCTGCTCGTCGCCTCTCGCCTGGGGAAACTCCAGAAAAGGCCAAGCTCCAGCCCCTCTCCAGGAGACTGGTTCCGGAATCGGAGCTGTGTGTTGAGGTGAGGCCGACTATATCTAGCTGGTATCTCTCAACCTCATACACCAGCTCAGGCTCCTTCCCCACCAGAGAGGTGACATTCCACGTACCAAAAGCCAGTTTAGAAAGCTTGGGATCAATCCGCCAAGGTCTCCGCCTTTGACCGCCACCTAATCCACATTGCACCGGACCCCCATGATCCCTCCTGCAGGTGGTGAGCCCACTGGAGGGCAGACCCATGTAACTCCTTCGGGCTGAGCCCGGCTGGGTCCCATGGGTGGAAACCCGGCCACCAGACGCTAGCCTTCGAGCCCCTCCCCCAGGCCTGGCTCCAAGGTGGGGCCCGGTAACCCCATACCGGGCGGGGTACACTGAATCCTTGATATACAATTTATCATGAGAGTCTGTTGGATCGTTCTTAGTCTGGCCTTTTTGAAGGCCAGAATATCATGAACTTTTTCATGATATTCTAATTTTTTGAGATGTACCTGTATAAGGGAACTACACTTGTGAAAGTCAGTGGTGCGACGTGACAAAAATGCTTCGTTTCCCTGACAAGAGAGCACCCCAGGAGCCACTCTGTACATGTACATTTTCAATCCAGGGATTTATGGTGGAACAGCAACAGCATGCAAACACTGTTCCAACCCTTTTTTTGGAAAATCCACAGAATAGGTGTATGGGTCTATTCTGACGCTTTAGAAAATTATGTGAATTACTTTATAAATCGCTGGTTTGAAAATGCACTTGAATATGTTGAGATTTTGGATCCTGGGGTCCTCTTGACCTGTATCCAAAGTATAAACACAACATGCTGAAGGAGGCGGACCCCTGGCATGTGGAAACGGATTCTAGAAAGAAATTACACACAACTTAATGCACAGCACCAAAGTGCAACACGTACACAAACCAGGACTTTAACCAGGATTAACATATTTTATCGTTTTGCTCTCACAAGCAAATACTTCGGGCAAAGAAAGCGCGAATCAGCAGAGTTGGCTACTAGCTAGCTAACTACTAGCTAACACTCGTTAGCCAGCACAGGACGGTGTTGTATTGTTTAAAAAAAGTGAGCTTACCACCAACAGGATGAATTAGCGAATAGATGTACAATATCACAAATCACTCACCATTGATGGTTCTCTCACTTTCATCTTCAGCTTTTCCATAGTCTGGTTCTATGCTGGGCTGCCATCTGTTTCGTTGCGGGGTCACTCCATGTCGCTCTGGATACTATCTGCCACCAAGCACAGAAAACTCTGCATGTCTTTGTTGGGCCACGGTGTAGATTTCCGCGAAACATGCAAAGCCATCTCTATTAATATCGTGTTTACTCCGTGAGCTTTTGCAAATGGCAGTTTGGAGATTCTGCAGAAGACTGACGCTTTCATGACATTACGACCTGACCAATCAGTGGCCTGCAGTCTGTTGACGTCACATTTTCAGCCCGACTCAGCATGGTTGTACCCTGCCCTAGAATGGGTACGAAAAATGTACCTGGTACTAATGGAAAACACTACAAAGCGGGAAGAGTAGAGTAGGGCTGAGTGTGTACTAGTGGAAAAGGGGCTATAGTTAAGTACTGTATAAGCTCCTCTTGGCAAAGTAAATCTGTTTTGGCACAATAAGGGTGATAGATCCGTGTTTTGCTTGTCTAGCCTTCTGACAGGACAAGGGAAAAAAACATTAAACACAGGATAAAGATGCTCTGTACCAGATTATAGCATTCTCACTAATTTCCATCTGTAGTCCCTGAGGCAGGCAGGAAGATATTAAAATAAAAACAACACATATAGAAAGCCATTCAGGTCAGTTTTCAGAAACTGTTGACCCTGAAACAAGCAGGGAGTAAGTTTAAAGGTAAAAAGATAAGAGAGACGGCACACATAAAAAACAATTTAAGAGTACAGTTTCATGATCCCATTTAAGTGAATGTATTTATCAGTCCCTCCAGGATTTCCCAATGTTGCAGTCACGCCAATTCACGCAACATAAGGCCATCACCGTGACCTTGCAACTTTGTGTCCAAACACTGCAACTTTTTCACAATTTTGGCCTATCCTCGTCAACATCCGCCAATTTCGCCAATCAAATTTATCCCCAAGTAACGCTCAAATGCTCAGTCTAACCAATCAAATGTGTCGCTGCACCGCGGTCACTGAGTCACTGACTCACTGAGTCAGTGAGTTTTAACGGAACACATCAGCAAAAAAACAGAGTATGTGATTTAAAAAAAAAACACTCACCCGCAAGTTTTCCCACACCGTCCCTTCGTCCGTCAACCCCAGCCTGCTGGCGGACGTCTCCTTGCATCTTCATCCTGACCGTGTGTACAAAGTGCTGGGTTTGTGTTGAAAAAAGTCCACCTGCCTGAAAGCAGTGCGTGTGAGGAGAGACACCGTGAAACAACAAACGAGCAAATCTAACACTACAGCCAGTGTTTGAACATTTTATTCATCTTTAGAGGTAAAATCATCACTACATCTTGCTAATGAGTTTTTTAAAGATGTGAATCTCCGGTCTGGACACGGACCAACACGCGCCCCCAAGGACACCCCCTCCCCCCGGTACAACTGTGTTGTACCGGGGGGAGGAGGTGTCCTCCCCCCCTACAGTTGATAGTGCTATGAGATGACTGTTGTTGTGAAATGGCGCTATATAAATAAAGTTGAATTGAATTGAATTGAATTGAATTGTGTCAAGACGTGCAGCAGATACACAGACTGGCAGGAGTCAGGCACGGAAAGCGAGAATGTTCACTAATTTTTTTTTTCCAGAAAAACACAGACTTCGATAGACAATACAGAGCAACAGATTATTTTTTTTTCTTTTTTCTCTGAGTGGTTGGGGACCACTGTGGTTAGGGAGTTTTCAAATGAAGGTACTACCATAATTTCCAAATCTATACTCTCTAACATGCATTCAATGTAATTTAGCTGTTGTAATGGATACTGTGTTAAAGTCTGTATTTGCTGTTGCACAAAAGGTTTTTTTTTTCTGTAAAGTTTCAGCTTAAATTACAAATCACTGTTTAATAGGAATTTTTTGGCAATCCTGTGCTTTTCTTGTGGTGTTATATAGAATACCATTGCAGTAAACTATGCAAAAAAAAAGTCTGAAAATCTGCTTTAAAATTTGTAATTCTTCCCACAGCTTGTAGTGCAGAAAAAACCTAAAAAAATTGCAACTTTTTTTTAAAAAAAGCTCCCACAAATTCAGGCTTTTGGGGATGCAACAATCATAAAAACATCCCGCAAAATCCTGGGGGCACTGCTTTATTAAGTTTGGTAGGCGGTGATTTCAACCTACTGTGCAAGGATTGGCTCCTGTAGGAAGGAGGAAGAGGAGAGGTATGAGTGGCACAGTATAAATGGAAGTAGTGTGTCTTGATTGAATTGAGAAAGAATTGTTACTTTTCAATCCGTGGTGTCAAGGGAAGAATCTGGTATTCCCTCCTGCACTCTCAGTTCCACGTAGATTGGGATGTACAAAGGAAATGTGCCTGAATTCATGCATACACAGTGTTTCATACATCGGAACTTGTTTGTGTGTACGCCAGTTTCTGGATTTAAACGTACACCATTTTTCAGTAGGAAATTCTGGCAAATCTTTGTACATGAGGCACCAGGTGAGAATCTCCAACCAGTGGGGAGCGGGCCAGAGAATGTCCTGAGGTGAAGGTGGGTTTAGGGGTTATGAATGCCAAGTGTTGCATCTTATTTGTGGTTTCCAGGGAGGATAGAGTCCAAGGGAGAGGGTCCAAATCATCATCATCATCATCATCATCATCATCATCATCATCATCATGTATCTGGGCATATGGAAAGCTGAGTGGGAGAAAAAAGTGTGGTAGAAAAAGGTGCACAAGCACCAGGGATGACCATAGCCTTGAGAAGATTGTCAAGGAAGGTTGACTTAAGAACTTGGAGGACCTTCAGTAGGAGTGGACTGAGTCTGATGTCAGTGCATCAAGAGCCACCATGCACAGGCAGCTTCAGGCCAACCAGCTGCCCAGACCTTAAACTCATAGATTCTTGATGGAGTATAGTCAAGAGAAAGATGAGAAACACCCGACTCATCAATACAGTTGAGCTGAAAGCTGCTATCAGTGCACACGCTTCAAAAACATCTCAGTAGTTCCACAAGCTGATCGACTATAGGAGTATATGTCATGGGCAGCGGGAACGCACCCCTCCCCTCCGGTCTCACCTTCACTAATTCATCACTGCACCTGAGGCAGAAGACACACCTGCGCCTGCTCATCAGCCAGCGTACTTAAGGAGGTTCCCTCCACGCAGTCTACGCTGGCTTGTCTGGGTATACTACCCGTGTTCGGACTTGCTTTAAATCATTGTGATTGTTAACTCGTCGTTAACCATTTCTCTTCTCCTTTTTCTCAGGATTGCTGCCATCGTGTAGGTGTGTCACCGGCATTGTGCGCGCTCTCCTGCTCCACCTCACTGTCCTTCAGCACCTTCATCTCCCTGGTCAGGCACCATCAGCTCCACTACTCCCCCCTACCCTACTGGTTCGTCTTTTCCCCGCTGGGTCCTGCCGGTCATCCCTGGATTTCCCAAGTAAGTGGCAATTTGGCTCACCCATTTTCCCCTTACTCTACTCCTCAGTTTACGGCTCTTGTCTTCTCTCCACAGGTCCTTTCCTCTGGCGAGTCGCTGTTTCTGTAATTGAGCGCTGTTATATTTGCTATTAATAAAACTGTCAAACGTGCCCCTCAGTGTGGTTCCATCCTGTGTTTGGCATCGTGCGTGTGAGCTGTCAAGAATTTAACACGCCATGACAGTATATAAATGAGCACAGTTTTCAGAAGTTGGATATTTTTGTATCATAAATCCTTATTTTGGATTGATTTTAGGGAATATTCTAATAATTTGTTATTATTTAGATTTGCACAAACTATCAATCATAATTATCAAAATCAAAACAAAAGCTTGAAATATTTCCTTTTACTTGTAAAATATATGAAAGTTTACTTTTTTTATTTAAGTTTTTGTAAAGGGTATACATGTCATTACAGCATTGCATTGTTTACATTTTCATCACATATTCCCCCCTTTTTTGTTTTTTGACAACATTGGAAAAAAAAATTATTACAACACCCTTTTTTTAAGTGAAAAAAAGAGAAATTAAAAGAAGAACAAAAAAACAAAAAAAACAAAAACAAAAGAGCAGAAAAATAAAAGAGAATCTGAGTAGCGTTGGAGCAAAGAGAGGTACCAATATTGAAATGGTATTTGTCAAAGATTAGATCTGATGGAAGACACATATGCGTTCCAGAGTTACCAAAAGTTCAAGAACCCATCCATGTCCTGTTTCAGTGCAAATGTCAACTTTTCCATTGAATAAATGTCCTGAATCACGTTAATCCAATCTTCAGGTGTAGGACAGTCTTTCAACATCCATTTTTTTTGTTAGAGCTTTTTTACTTGCCAATATTAAAACAGTGAATAAGTATTTTTCTCCTCGTCTTTCCAGTGATTCCAGTAGTAAACCCAAATACAAAGTTACAAAAGAAAAGGGAACTGTTATTTTGAATCTTTTCCCCAATATTGTCTGTACATTGGTCCAATATTGGTGGATAACTGGGCATGACCAAAACACATGAAAATGATTTGCAGTCTCTTCACCACAAAAGTGCCAACAATTCAACCCCTTACGAGTAAATTTGTTTTGTGCAGGTGTTCTGAAAAATCTTATCAAATTTTTCCATCCAAATTCTCTCCACTGCAGGAATGAAGTACTTTTCCATTGTTGTTTATTTAGCTTTTCCCATATTTCCAGTTGTAAAGTGAAATTCCCCTCTTTTTCCCATCTCTCTTTTATATATGATGTGTTGTCTCCTTTTAAGTCTTGAAGACCTTGGTATATTTTAGAAATGTATCTGATCCCTGGGATCCCTTTATATGCTATTAAGAAAACCTTCAGAACACCTGACTGGGCCCTTTCCAAATCCTCCTTTTTAAGTATTTTGTTTATGTGGTGTCTAAGCTGAAAGAACCTGTAAAGGTCTTGATTTACTAGACCTTGTTTTTTCAAATCTTCAAAACTTGTTAAAGTTTGCCCTTTAAAAAAATCGTGATATTTTATCAGTCCGTTCTCTTTCCACTTTTTAAATCTAGTGTCTGTTTTATTAGGAGTAAAGTCCTGATCATAGGAAATCCATTGCAATAATAGATAGGGTTCTTTAGTTTGATTCTCTCTGACTATCTTAAACCAAATTTTTAGCGGGGTCTCTATCCACGGGTTAGTGTTATTCAAAAGTTTAGGTAAGGCATTGTTCCCTATAATCGCCTGTAGGGGAATGTCACTTGTTATTTGGCATCCCATCTCCTTCCATTGTGCAGTGTAGACTGTGTTACATATCTCTACTAAAGTTTTAATTTGTGTTTTAATCTTTTTGAAAATAGTCCCTGATATTTGGCAGCGCGAGCCCACCTTTGTCTTTGTTTAGCTGTAGGGTTCTATATCTGATTGTAGGTCTCTTGCCCTGCCATATGAATCTTGAGATCTTTCTGTCCAGTTCTTGCCATGTTTTTTTGGGAGGTTCTACCGGTGTTGTTTGGAAAAGGTATAGAAGAAGTGGAAGTATATTCATTTTGACTGCTTCAATTCTTTGTGCAGTACCCAAGAATGGTATCATATTCCATCTTGATAGATCAGATTTTATTTTTGCCATCAGTGGATCATAGTTTAGTGCTATAATTTTGTTGAGTTGTTTCGGGATATTGACCCCCAGATATTTCATAGATTCCATCTCCCAGTTAGTTTTGAGTTTGCTTAGTAAATATTGATTTGGGTCATAGTTGAATGTTAAAATTTGGGTTTTATGCATGTTTAATTCGTACCCCGATAACTCTCCATACTCTGAAAAAACTGAGATTAGTTCTGGAAAAGAGGTGTCTGGCTGCCCCAGGTATATTAAAATGTCATTGGCAAAGAGTGCTATTTTATGTTCCTTCTGACCAAGTGTAATACCTTGAATTTTTTGATTCTGTCTTATCCATTGGCTCAGAGGTTCTATGAAGAGAGCAAAGAGCAGTGGAGACAAGGGGCAGCCCTGACGACATCCTCTTTCCAATTCAAAAGATGATGATAATTTACCGTTAATCCTTATTTTAACTGTTGGTTTTTTATATAATGCCTGGATAGTTCTAATGAAGTTATTATGAAAATTGAAACATGATAAGATTCTATATAAGAAAGACCAGTCAACCGAATCAAATGCTTTTTCAGCATCTAATCCCAATATGGCTGCATTTAAATTATATTTTTTTTATATGACGAATTATGTGTAAAGTGCGTCTAATGTTATCTTGTGTCTGTCTTTGTCTTATAAAACCTGTTTGGTCTAAATGAATTAAGTCTGTCAGTATATTTTCTAACCTTTTGGCAAGGATAGCAGTAAAAAGTTTATAGTCCTGATTTAACACACTTATTGGTCTGTAGTTGGAGCAGTCTAGTTTATCCTTTTCAGGTTTAGGTATGGCTGCAATGACCCCTTCTCTCCAGGAGGGGGGATTTCCCCTGTGTGGAGGACATAGTTAAATGTTTTCAGGAGGAGAGGAGATAGTTGCTGTTTAAAGGTTTTGTACCACTCTGCTGTATAGCCATCTTCTCCTGGGGATTTGTTAGCTTTAAGTTTCATAATTGCTTTTTCTAATTCTTTAGGTTGTATTTCTGACAGTAGTGTTTTATTTTGTGACTCAGTAAGTTGGGGAAGATTTAATGTATTTAGGAAGGCTTCGGGTGCGTTTTTGTGTTTTTTGAGGGAGTATAAGTTCTTGTAGTAATTCTCGAAGCTTTTAAGAATTTCCTGAATTCTAAATTTTATTTCCTTTGATACTGGGTCTCTGATTTTGTAGATTGCTCTCTCCGTTTGTTGTTTCCTCAATTTGTAGGCAAGTAATTTTGCCGATTTGCTACCTGTTTCATAGTATTTTTGTTTCAGAAATGTAAGTTTCTTCTGGATTTCTATTGTGTAGATCTCGCTTATTTGTTTTTTTAATTTCCTTAATTTTGAGCGAGTCATTAGAATGAGTGTTGTCTTTGTGCTCTTTTTCTAGTTTCTTAAGTTCTGGCTCTAATGTGATTAGTTTTTCTTGTCTCAGTTTCTTTTGGGTTGCCAGTTTTGTGATAATCTTTCCCCTTATTACGGCTTTGTATGTGTCCCACAGTATTAAAGGGGATACATCTCCATTATCATTTTCTTCCAAATATCTGATTCCAATTCATCTTTCAGTGGTCCTTTCAGCACATTTGAATTTAACCTCCAAGAAAATGTATAATTGGTGTATTTTTGGATATTTAAGTCCATATAGATCGGACTGTGGTCAGAGAGATCCATCAGTCCTATTTTACATGTTTTTACTCTTCCAATGTCTCTATTAAACATAAAAAAAATAGTCAGTCCTTGAGTATGATGAATGTGGTGCTGAGTAAAATGTATAATCTTTTACACTGGGGTTGAGTTCCCTCCACACGTCACAGATTCCCATTTCTCTTAGTAGCATCCGAGTTTTCCTACTTTGAGTGTTATTTCGATGTGGAGAATTACCTGATGCATCCCAGTATGGATTCAGTCTTAGATTGAAGTCTCCACCACATATCACTAAACCTTTGGCTTTAGTTATCATTAGGTCAAATACATTTTTATAAAATTTCCAGTTAGCCCCTGGAGGTGCATATACATTCAGCAGGGTGATATCTTCTCCCTCTAGCCAACCAAGTACCAAGTTAAATCTCCCTTCTTTATCTTTGTGTTCTGAATTTTTTTCAAATATAATTTTGGTTGAGATCAATGTCGCTAGCCCCCTCCTCCTCCCTGACTTATATGAGGATGAAGAGATCAGTTTAAACCCTTGTCTATTAAGTTTAGTGTGCTCCAAGTCTGTTAGGTGGGTTTCCTGTAAAAATATTATTCCTGCTTTGTCTTTTTTCATTTTGCCAAGAATCTTGGATCTTTTAACTGGATTCAGGATCCCTTTTACATTATATGAGATTATTTTGGTTACACCCTGTTTCTCCATTGTGTTGTTTTATTTAGTATAACAGTGTAGTGGCCCTTTTTTATGCTACTCAGAAACTGAAAGAACATTAAGAACATAAAAAACATTAAGAACATAGTATATAAAACTTTAAAACAAAAAACTGTCAAAAGGTCTTCCTGAGCTGAGGTCTTTTTAGTGACCTTAGAAGAGCCTTGCTGGTACGTTGACTCTGAGGGAAATTCCTCAAACTCTGTTACGTGTTGAGGGCCCTCTCTTACCCCTGTAAGTTGTCCCATGTTTTTAACGTGAATTTCAGATCCCAATCCGAACTTGTAATGATTTTTTTTTTTAATGCCTATACCCTATGAAATTGTGCGCAACCTCCCACCACCGTCACAGCAAACAATCACGTTAATACAGTGTTTGTTGGTGTGGAGAGGTCATGTGGTTCATTGTCACATTTCTATTTCAACAAGTTTTTTTTTTTTTTTTTTTTTTTTAAAGACTTACTTGTTTCTAATATTATGACTGTTCCATGAAATGTTTTACCACTTGCTGATCCTGCATCTCCTTTAATGTTTGTTACCTTTTAGGAGGAGGGTGGGCTGTGCAGATTGACTAAAAATATCGTTATTCCCTCCTGAAAGTGTTCAGTTTTTCCTTATAGCCCTGGCGCTGGGTTTCCCGCTGCTGGCCCATGGATTTTGAGGGTCTCTGTGTGCACCACGTTTGAGCCTTGATTCTTTCGATCGGGTCTGCTGCGGGTTTATACACCGTTACCGGGAACCCTCTTCTCGCCATATCCCTGGTTGCTTCTTCCGCCGAGTTGTAGAGACACGTCTCGGCCCAACACTCGCGGCAAAATTCTCTTAATTCTTGAATTATCGTTTTTAAGCTAACCGTGTTGCTAGCCTCATTCAGCTCCTCTCTTTCCGAGTGGATGTCCTCCAGGTCAGATTCTCCGGCCGATGCGCTTCTTGGCCTGGCAAATGTTGACCTCTTCTGTTTTCCTTTAGGCATAATGACTTTGTCTTTTGATTTTCACTCTTCCAAAAATCCGTTAAATCTGATTTTCAAGCTATTTTCACGGATGGGGTCTTGGAGCTTCAGCGTTAAGCTGCTATCACCATGGTGTCCAGACCGGAAGATGAATGAAAGTTTACTTTTGGAATTAAAACATGAAAAGTAAATTAAAATTTTCACAATATTATTTTTTAGATGCACCTGTATATTCAGCTTTGTACAACAAACACTTTCATAGCATCTCCAAAAAGCATATTTTGTTTTAGAACTCGTCCCTTTGGACTTTGTAAAAGGAAACACATGGCTGTCACAGTCACAGCTGTTACTGTCAGCAAAGCCACACTTCCAGTGACTGGAACCTCACTTTCTGTGTTTAGTAATGGTGGCTTTTGGATCAATTTTAGTTTAATTATATTAAAATGAATATGGCTTTCACGGAAGAAGGCTTGTAAAGGTGCGTTCAGACCAAACTCACAACATGAATACATGTAAAGTTAATGTAAACAAGCGGAAAACGTGAAGTTGGACATTCGCATGTCCGAGGGATTTGGTAGCGCTAGCTAGTAATCAGCCTTGAGATTTTGCCATCACCAGAGTTAAAGTATCGAAATTGGAGAGCAAGCTAGTTTGGAAATGAGACTGCTGCTCACCTGCAGACAGATGGTCCAGTAGCGCTGCAGCTGAATGAGTGTCGGAGTTATCCACCCACTGACTTTTGCCACAGATGTGCTAACGAGGGCTAGCAGACTAGCAGGGTAACCAACTGTTATCCAGGTGAAGTTTTGGAGGCAGGGACAATTTTTCCAGGAGAGAGCCCTGCCAGATAGTGTTGTAAACTTAAACATGACTGCATTTTTGGAATTTCCACAGTATGTAGAAAGCAGCTGCAGAACTTATGAAAGCAACGGTGGCCATCTGCAACTCACTCAGACGGTGAATTCATGTCTCTTTGCATGTTTACATTGAGTTAACATGTAATTACACTGCACAAAAAAATTGCACATTCGTGTTTGGTCTGAACACACCTTAAGATTTTAAGTGAAGTTAAATACAGCACTAATGATCAACCACCTGGTCATTGATAAGCTATGCAATACATTTTTTCAACAGTTTCTGATGCCATAGACCGCTAATATCACAACATTAACAAAAAAAAACCCAACAACTACCAAAAAGGCAATATAACATTTTCTAATGTAACCATGAAGCTATGTGTCTTGTTCTCAAAACATTGGTCATTAATTGTTTAAAAATTGACAATTTAATTACTTGGATGCATCAATATGTCCACAGAATCCAAAGTCAAGTAGAAACAGAGAAAAGGTGAGGTAGACTTTTCGTTTTTTATTTTGGGAGGCAGCATTGGCAGAAGGCCTGTAGGACTGAAAAGCACTCCACAACAAGAACGTGAATGTTTTAGACAGGCCGTGTAAAAAAAGCTAAGCCCAGTCCTTCTAGAGAATTTGATGTGGAAGCTGTGAAGAACAGACAAGAAATACAGAAGGTACCTCGAAAAGCAGCAGAAAAGCAGCTGCTTGAAGGAGAAATGAAGCGAGTTCTGGACATGTAAAACAGGGACGTATTCATGTTTATATTGAATAAACACAGATGCAGTCTTTGACAGTCACAAAGCAGTGTGATTAAAACAGTGTATGGCTGAGCCTTGGTGCAGTGACGAACTCTGCAGTAACATCAGGAGGAACATTGGTTTTCTGCTGGTGAAGTCTTCCTCCACTACAGGCTAGACTTCTCACAGCTATACTTTACTGCCACCTACTGGACAGAAACTAAATGGCATTAAAATCTGAAAGAAATTACTGTGGGGGGTTTTTTGTGGTGAAGAAAATACTTTATTGTGATTGTAGTAATGCACCATGAAACTACTGTGGTACTGCAAATTAAAACTAGGTTTATATGGCAGGGTATGGATGACAATGACATAAAAATAGCATGTAAGAAAAGAAAATGACCAGAATTACATTTACTTCAGTACAGGTACTCAAGTAGCTTTTTCTCAAAATTGTACTTTGATTGGTAGTTTTGTTGCAGGGTACTTTTTAACCTTTACTTAAGTATATTTAGTCATACTCTGAGTAACTTTTGATTTCACATATTTGAAATTTGTGCAAATCAAGTTTCTGCTCATCAGATTTGAAATCACTGTTCTGGATTAGTAAATGTTTGATTTATTACTGTTGCTATGAGTTTTACTATATTTGAGGGCATGTGGCAGTTTATATTTTACTCTGACTAGCACATGTAAGAGAAAAACCTCACAAACTACAAGACTGCAAATGCACAAGAAAGGAGCTGCAAATTTAGTTTAAAAAGTTGCAAATGTGCACAAGAAAAGATTATTAACATGCCACAGATTCACAAGAATTATGCAATTGTATTTGTAAAAATTCACTAATTTGCATGAAAAAATAAAAAATGTACAACAAATATTGCAAATTTGTCACAAAAGCATCCCTTTTTCCCATTGATGAGAATAAAATTACACATAAACACATATTGAATATGCAGTATTCGGATTGGTGTATACTTTCTTCTCTGCCGTCTCTGCTGATTATATGATCAGCACCAGCTGCTCCAATAACCACCTGCCTGTCATCAGCAGCTCACTATGTACAGTCATGTGAAAAAGTTAGGACACCCCATTAAATATTCAGTTCTTTATTAAGAAATGTTCACAAATCTATGCCTAGCCTTGTTTTTGTTTTTATTTGCATTTTTTAACATTTATTTTAGCCATTTTAAGTGGGAATGAATGGGGAGGTGTCCTAAAAAGATGGCGGCGGGGGTCCTAATTTATTCCTCATTACTTGTTTAGGATTACATTTTACAGAAAATTGGAAGTAATCTTTAATTCATTTTTAATTGTGTAGTTGTATTACATGAATCTCCCAGTATTTTTAACATTGATATTAAATATCCATATGTCCAAATATGTTAAAAAAAAAAAAAACGGCTTATACAGGGTGTCTTAATTTTTTCACATGACTGTATAGCAGTCCGTTCTTTCCCTCAGCATGGGAATGTTGGACTTACTCTGCCTCCCTACCTCTCTGTGTGTGTGTGTGTGTGTGTGTGTGTGTGTGTGTGTGTGTGTGTGTGTGTGTGTGTGTGTGTGTGTGTGACCCTGGGGTGCCCTTGTGCCTTATTCTACTCCTTCCTCATTGCTGGAGGCTCTGTAAGACTTTTTCAAATCATTACCTTCAACTAGTGATGACCAGATTAGGCTTTCTTGAAGCTTTTCATCAAATTGGTTCATATGGATGAAGCCTCATGTGAAACTTCATTTGCTCTACAAAGCCATCTACTGGACAAAAAGTATACAACATGAAGATTTGTACAAGGGCATTATTGGTTTAATGTGTATTTTTCATTTCAATAAATGTACTGTCCTTAAAAATTATCAGTGATCATAAGGGGAAAAATAAATATTAAAACTGGGGTGACTACAGTGAAAGTGCTTGTGTTACTGAGTGTGCTTGTGTTACTTATTCATTTTTATTAAGAAACAACTTTTCAACAGTTTTTGGACTAAGGCGATTTTTAAAAATTATTTCACCACCTTTTGAAAATACTCTTTCACAGGGCACAAAGGATGCAAGTGAGTAATTTCTAACAACAGGAAATATACAGTGGTGTGAAAAAATGTTTACCCCTTCCTGATTTCTCATTTTTTTGTATGTCACACTTAAATGTTTCAGATCTTCAAACACATTTAAATATTAGACAAAGATAACACAAGTAAACACAAAATGCAGTTTTTAAATGAAGGTGTTTATTATTAAGGGGGGAAAAATCCAGACCTACATGGCCCTGTGTGAAAAAGTGATTACATCTAAACCTAATAACTGGTTGGGCCACCCTTAGCAGCAACAACTGCAATCAAGCGTTTGCAATAACTGGCAATGAGCCTTTTACAGCACTGTGGAGGAATTCTGGCCCACTCATCTTTGCAGAATTGCTGTAATTCAGCCACATTGGAGGGGTTTCGAGCATGAACTGCCTTTTTAAGGTCATGCCACAGCATCTCAATCAGATTCAGGTCAGGACTTTGACTAGGCCATGCCAAAGTCTTCATTTTGTTTTTTCTTAAGCCACTCAGAGGTGGATTTGCTGGTATGCTTTTGATCATTGTCCTACTGCAGAACCCAAGTGCACTTCAGCTTGAGTTCACAAACAGATGGCCAAGCATTCTCCTTCAGGATGTTTTGAAAGACGAAAGAATTCATGGTTCCGTTTACCACACCAAGTCTTCCAGGTCCTGAAGCAGCAAAACAGCCCCAGACCATCACACTACCACCACCACAGCCATAATGCTCTGCACTGTGTGTCTATATATATACATTTATAGTAATATGGACATATGTTTACTAGATGTTGTTTTTTCTTGCCTTCTGATTGTTGCTCTGAGTGTTGCTATCCCTATGCTGTTGCAATCCTGGAATTTCCCCATTGTGGGACTAATAAAGGCTTATCTTATCTTATCTTATCTTATATCACCATCACACTGCCACCATATTTTACTGTTGGTATAATGTTCCTTTTCTGAAATGCTGTGTTGCTTTTACATCAGATGTAATGGGACACCGGCCTTCCAAAAAGTTCAATTTTTGTCTCATCAGTCCACAGAGTATTTTTCCAAAAGTCTTGGGAATCATCAAGATGTTTTCTGGCAAAACTGAGACAAGGTTTTATGTTCTTTTTGCTCAGCAGTGGTTTTCGTCTTGGAACTCTGCCATGTAGGCCATTTTTGCCCAGTCTCTTTCTTGAGGTGAAATCATGAACACTGACCTTAACTGAGGCAAGTGAGGCCTGCAGTTCTTTGGATGTTGTTGTGGGGTCTTTTGTGACCTCTTGGATGAGTCGTCGCTGTGAACTTGAGGTAATTTCGGTCAGCCGGAAACTCCTGGGAAGGTTCACCACTATTCCATATTTCCACCATTTGTGGATAATGGCTCTCACTGTGGTTTGCTGGAGTCCCAAAGCTGTAGAAATGGCTTTATAACCTTTTCCAGACTGATAGATCTCAATTACTTTGTTTCTCATTTGTTCCTGAATTAACTTGAATAGCAGCATGATAAGATAAGATAAGATAAGCCTTTATTAGTCCCACAATGGGGAAATTCCAGGATTGCAACAGCACAGGGACAGCAACACTCAGAGCAACAATCAGAAGGCAAGAAAAAACAACATCTAGCAAACATATGTCCATATTACTATAAATGTATATATATAGACACACAGTGCAGAGCATTATGGCTGGTGGATGTGCAGCAGAAAGTCTAAGCTCTCTCTCCGCGGATGCAGCGGGCCAGCTGGAAGTCTTTGGGCATGATGGTGACCCCCTTAGCGAAGAAGAGACCACCAGGTGGGTCTCGCTGGTCTCCTGCAGAGCCATGACGGCGAAACTCAGGAAACGCAGGACGGTCTTGAAGTCCTGAGCGATCTCCCTCACCAGGCGCTGGACGGGCAGCTTACGGATGAGCAGCTCCGTGGATTTCTGGTAGCGACGGATCTCTCTCAGAGCCACGGACCTGTGACGGCGAGGCCTCTTCACTCTGCCGGTGGCCAGAGCGCCTCTCCGAGCAGCCCTGTGGCTAGCTGTCTCCTGGGGGGCTTCTTCCTCCAGTAGATTTTACGGGCGGTCTGCTTGGTTCTTGCCATCGCTCTTTATTATTCTGTCTTATATTTCTTTCACGCCGCCTAAACTCCAGCCCGGCACCCGCTTCGTTTTCGCTACAGCTCCCGGTATGTCGAGTTTCCCATTAGCACCGGGCGGCGGCCAAGTGCTAGCTAGCACTAGCTCCTCCCCGCTGTAACGTCTCCCGCTGCAAACCGTGGCTCCGTCCGCCGACCCGGGAGACCCCCGGGGCGATCCGTGATATATATACAGAGTGAAAGGTGTAGAAAGAAGAAGGAAGATAAAAAAAAAAAGGCTGTTGCAACAGGCAGCCGACTCGTGTGGCGCCACCGGTCCGGCAGAGCCGGAACCGGAATGTCTAGCTTTTGAGGATCTTTTGGTCTACTTCACTTTTTTCAGGCAGATTAAGTGATTTCTTGATTGAGAACAGGTGTGTTAGTAATCAGGCCTGGGTGTGGCTATTAAACTAAATTAAACTCAGCTTTCCAAAGATGTGATAAACCACAGTTAATTTATCTTTTAACATGGGGGGAATCACTTTTTCACAGAGAGCCATGTAGGTTTAGGTTTGTTTTTACCCTTAATAAAAAATGCCTTAATTTAAAAACTGCATTTTGTGTTTACTTGTGTTATCTTTGTCTAATATTTAAATTTGTTTGATGATCTGAAACATTTAAGTGTGACAGACATACAAAAAATTGAGAAATCAGGAAGGGGGCAAACACTTTCACACCACTGTAAAAATAGAAATAGACACACTGAAAAACAGCCTTGGAGTGAACATGAAAAAAGATCAATCTGTAGCACACAATCTCAGCTTCTAATTGTGTGTGCTGGAATGTGTCTGTAGTTTTGGGAGTGTGTGTATATTTACTGTATATACATTTCCTGCTGTTAAAAATGGCCTTTGATCTTTTTCATCATTAACTTAAGGTCCATAGTTGAAGCAGACAGCAAAAAAGTAATACTGACGACACTGCAAAATCACGCTAAACAAAGACTCAAACCTGCAACATTCAGCACTAGAGTCCAACATTCTACACATGTGCCACAATGGCATGCTATGTAAAGGTACTAAATTAGAAGTTGTTGACCGACTACATTTAATTTATTAGATTTGGAGAGATTACATGGGACGCTTAATGCCTCAGGCAGAAATTAATAAGAGTTCTTGAATAAAGAAGCTCATTGGAATCCTTTGTGGGTGACAAATATAATTTAAGAAACAAATTAAATATCAAAATCATAGAAAATTGTATCCATGGTCAACACACATTGTTTATTTATACACCATCAATAGATGCCTCGAAATGTGCTTTGCAAAAATATGTCCTGGATTACTCGGCTCACTCTGAAGCTTCGAGGCTGGAAGTCCCATCACTACCTTCAACCTTAATTCCTCCCTTCTCTCCAGGACTCTTCCACTGAGCTAAGTTGGTGGCAGACTTGGGCATGTACTTGGAAAAAGACCATTTAATCCAGAAAATGACTACAGCCCAAGTAAGCCTTGAGCATAATCAATCATCTCCTAACCCACAAGTCCCTGGGTGATTCTCCTACCTTCTTCAGACCACCATACCTACCAACACCATAACCATAATCCAAATCCTCCCTGAGTTGAAGCAGCCACCAATCTGTGAAGTACTCACCGTTAAGTCTCCAATTCAACTTGTAAGACAAAATAACATGAGTAACATTATTCTCTGATCCGTCTAAGATTGAAGCAGCCTCGACAATGATGCAGACATTGTACCGATCTGTTGTGGTGAAGAGGAAGCTGAGCTCTAAAGCAAAGTTGTTGATTTACCGGTCAATCTACGTTCCTACCCTCACCTATGGTCATGAACTTTGGGTAATGACCAAAAGAATGAGATTGCGGATACAAGCAGCTGAAATGAGCTTTCTCTGTAGGACTGCTGGACTCACCCTTAGAGATAGGGTGAGAAGCTCAGTCATTCGGGAGAGGCTCAGAGTAGAACCGCTGCTTCTCCACATCGAAAGGAGCCAGTTGAGGTGGTTTGGGCATCTGATCAGGATGCCTCCTGGACGCCTCCCACTTGAGGTATTTCGGGTACGCCCAATGGGAAGGAGACCCCAAGACAGACCTAGGACATGCAGAAGAGACTACGTCTCCCAGCTGGCCTGGGAACGTCTTGGTATCCTCTCTGAAGAGCTGGAGCAGGTGGCCGGGGAGATGGAAGTTTGGGCTTCTCTGCTTGAGTTGCTGCTTCCGCAATCCAGACCTCCGGAAAAGTGGTAGAAGATGGATGGATGGAACATTATTCAGTTATTGCATTTCACCATACTTCCCTTCCTTCTTTTTCTCCACAGGGTTGCCAGTTCCTCTCAGATCACATCAAAACATTTATTGTTAAATAAAGTCATGTTCTTTAAATTACCACTTGTTTTCAGTGTCTTCTCCTGGGTCCAGTACTCTAAATCATGCTAGTATCACAATTATGCCATTACATTTTACAATTTTGGGCATTAGATGCTTTTTCTGTTTTGTTTTTTGTTTTTTTTTTCTTTGTAGCTTCTGTTTTGCTTACGTCATGATGCCTAAATTTTATTCAGTAAGCGCTAAGCCAATCCCAAACCCCACCCTGCAGTTTTTCAGGGCTGTACTAAAGGACCTGGATCAGCCCCATGAATTCCTGAAAATTTCCCCTTACAAGCAGACGCATACTACAGGTGGAGTTCCTGTACTGGAAACAGGACTACTGACACCACCATGCTGAACAATGTTCTCTGGTAGACTTTTGGTTGTGATGCACCTCAAACCTAGCAGGACTCCAATCTTTCAAACTTTCCAACTAAGTTGGCTCTTTATATGAAAATACAGGCTGCTGAAGTGACACTCCTCCAAAAATGCATTTTTTTTTTTGCTTAGCATGCCTTTTTTATGACTTACAAGACATATGAAGAACTAAATCACTCTTGTGTATCGTGTCTGGGTTTTTTTTGTTTTTTTTTTGCTGTCAAAGTTAAGCTCCTCCCCTTGCAAAAGGCAAGTTTAGACAGAGCATTTCTGGTGATGTCATTATAAGAGGTGACCCAATCAGGACTAAGCACTGGCTGTTCAAATGTGCCAGCTTGTAGACTTCTATGTCCTGGTCAATGGCATGTGGGTGGGCCTAATTAGAGCCTGGTGTTTGAAGGAGGATGAAAAGGGCCCAGATTTCGACAAGCAACTGCAAGACAATGGAAGTTTTTTGTGGGAAAAAAATGACATATGATACTATTTTAGACAAAGTAGATTTGTTTTTAAGGGGATTTACTGTATATCCACTGGAGTGCATCTTTAAGATTATTGGCTTGCTGAATTTTTGTGTGAAGTCACCAGAAATCATCCCAGATTTTTCATAGATGAAACTATGAGATCAGTCAGAAAAGTGACAGTGTGCCAAACCTTTCAGATCCTAATGAAAAAAATCATGAAAATCAACTGAATTTGAATGAAAGCAAAAACTTTGACCTTGAGGTCATGATCCCCAGGTGAACAGGTGTACCAAGTTTTGGTGACCCTAGCTTTCTTTGTTGTGGAGACATATGATCGCAAAACATATGTAGTCACAGTTCAGGGTCATGGGGTGAACCTGTGTACCAAGTTTGGCGACCCTAGTTTTACTTGTTCTAGTGTAATAGTGCAAAGAGAATGTTAACTTTGACCTTTTGAGCCCAAACCCATAGTCAGAGGTAAGGGTCTATCCCAGGGGTCTGCAACCTTTGCCAGCCGAAGAGCCGTGTTGCCCGTCTGCGACTAAAATAGAAGCACTGAGGACCGCAACGACAATTTGACCTTCAAAATAAAGACTATGCTGCTTAAAAAGTTTATTATATACTGTATATAGCTCTGAATATTATGTAGCATTAATGAATTCCTACTACAACAGTGGAAACAACTGTCAAGCTTTATATAGAGCTTCATTCATGAAATAAAAGTGTATATTACTGAATATTACAAATTGTGTTGTGCAGAAAAATAAATTTCTGAATGTATGTACTTAATTTTTTGTATAGTTTTTTCATTATTAGCACATTCATAAACTGCTTAAATCTAAAAAATATCATCCATCTCTCCCGATCAACAGTGATCACATGGTTTTATTTCCTGATATTTTAATAAATTGGAGACGAAAGTTTTATTTAGAAGAAGCTATTTTTCATCCTTTTTGTTTCCTCATAAGGCTCCTTATTCAAATGTATTAATATAATATAAATCTGTATTCTTCACCTATTCTCCAGACTCTCAATTTGACAACTGGTAGATAGGTTGTCTGATATTCTTCTTTATTTTGGAATAAAACAAAGAGTTCTAAACAACTTTCTAAATAATAACTTTAAAAATCATTTGATGCAAATTAAGCCAATTAGAGATAATTACAGCAGAGTGGGAAAAAAGTTTATAAAATACCTTCTTCCGCTGAGCTAAATGTTGGTTATAATTTAAAAACGTGTGTGGCATCGGTAGACAGCCTACACTTATAATTCAATGTCCAAAACCCCATTAAAACATCAGGTAACACACTAGCTGTCAAAGAATCTTTTCTTCTCTCTTTTCACTCATTTGAACCCCTTTTACTATCTGTCAGCTGTATGTTACTGATTTCAGACAAGTATATCCGGTTGACGGAACCCAGCCACAGGGGGTGCACAAGCCAGTGTACTCCTAGTGCCGGTCCCACACCCGGGTAAATGCGGAGGGTTGTGTCAGGAAGGGCATCTGACATAAAACCTTGGCCAAATCAAACATGCGGCTCACGACGAATGAGACTTTCTTACCAGATCGGTCGAGGCCCAGGTTAACAACAACCACCACCGGTGCTGTTAACTGACAGGGTGCCGGTGGAAATTGGGCTACTGTTGGTCAAAGATCAAGGAGGAGGAGAGGGGTAAGGTGTGTTAGGAGGGAGAGAGAGAAAAAGAAAAGTAGAAGCGTGGAGGTGAGAGTAGTGACGTTAAATGTAGGGACTATGACTGGTAAAGGCAGAGCGTTGACTGATATGATGGAGAGAAGAAAGGTAGCTATACTGTGTGTTCAAGAAACCAGATGGAAGGGAAGCAAGGCTTGGAGCATTGCAGGTGGATTTAAACTGTTCCATCATGGTGTGGATAGGAAGAGAAATGGAGTAGGAGTAATCTTGAAGGAAGAGTATATGAAGAGTGTTCAGGAGGTAAAGAGGGAGTCAGACAGAATCATTAGTTTGAAGGTAGAAGTCAGAGGTGTGATGTTGAATGTTGTCAGTGGATATGCCCCACAAGTTGGATGTCAGGTAGAAGAGAAAGAGGAATTCTGGAGTAAGTTGGATGAAGTGGTATAGTGTTCCCAGGGGGGAGAGAGTGGTGATTGGAGCGGACTTTAATGGACATGTAGGTGAAGGGATCAGAGGTGATGAGGAGGTGCTGGGTAGGTATGATCTTAAGGAGAGAAATGTGGGAGGGCAGATGGTTGTGGATTTTGCTAAAAGCATGGAAATGGCTGTGCTGAACACATACTTCAAGAAGAGAGAGGAACATAGGATGACTTACAAGAGTGGAGCAAGGTGCACACAGGTGGACTACATCTTATGCAGGAGGAGAAATCTGAAAGAGATAGGAGACTGCGAGGTGGTGGCAGGGGAGAATGTAGCTAGACAGCATCAGATGGTAGTCTGTAGGATGACTTTGCAAAACAAGAAGAGGAAAACAGTGAAGGCAGAGTCAAAGATTAAGTGGGGGAAGTTACAGAAGGAAGTAGGTCGCACAGAGTTCAGGAAGGAGTTGATACAGGCTTTGAGTGGTAGGGAAGAATTACCAGAAGACTGGGAAAGTACACCAAACATATTGAGAACAGAGACAGAGACTTGGTGAGACAAGACAGAGGCTTGGTGGTGGGATGAGGAGGTACAGGAAAGTATTCAAAGGAAGAGGTTGGTAAAGAAAAAGTGGGATAGTCAGGGAGATGAAGAAAGTAGACATGAGTACTTGGAGTCTTGGCAAGTAGCAAAGAGAGAGGTGCCAAAGGAAAAGGCATATGTGGCTAAGTTTTTTGGCCAAGTTTTCAAAGCAGTTGTCCTCAAATGCTAACAGGCCCTGGAGGCTAACTTCAGCCAGGCTAGGGTCAGTTCTTAGACCTCACTGGCTCAACATGACAGACTGTTTAGTAAAGGTATTGAGGGAAATGGGTAGAAAGGTACAGTATGTGGTGTATCCAGTGGACAGAGGAAGGAGGACAAGGAGACTTGGTGGTGGAATGAGGAGGTACAGGAACGTATCCAAAGGAAGAGGTTAGCAAAGACAAAGTGGGATAGCCAGGGGGATGAAGAAAGTCGACGGGAGTATTTGGAATCTAGGCACATGGCAAAGAGAGAGGTGGCAAAGGAAAAGGCATAGTGAGTTGTATGAGAGGCTGGACACTAAGGAGGGAGAAAAGGAGTTGTGTTGACTGGCTAGACAGAGAAATCGAGCTGGAGAGGATGTACAGCAGGTTAGGCTGATTAAGGACAGAAAGGGTAATGCACTAACAATTGAGGCAAGTGTGTTGAGAAGGTGGAAGGAGTACTTTGAAGAGCTGATGAATAAAGAAAATGAGAGAGATTGAGAGAGAGAGAGAGAGAGAGAGAGAGAGAGAGAGAGAGAGAGAGAGAGAGAGAGAGAGAGAGAGAGAGAGATTTTTTTGATTTTTAAAAGATCTTTAATAAACACACTTGTCCATCAGTCAATACAATTTCTATATCATGCTATGTTACACAGAAAATTAATCCCCCAAAAAACGCCCCCAAAAAAGCTGTCCATCATGAACTGAACAGAGGACATTCTCCAGGGACCAGAGGGTCCTGAAACCTTCCACATCCCCATTCCCCATAAAAAACTGAAAGTCCAGCCTGATTCTGGCTTTAAGTAGCCTCACAAATAAAATTTTGACATCAACATCATTCTCAACATTTTCAAGTTTTCTTCTCCGGCTTACATAGATAGCCAACTTTGCCTGTCCTAAAACAAAGTTCAGTAGTTGACACTTCTGCTTAAAACGACGATTGTACATAAAACCACAAATGAAAACCTGCTTAGAGAAAACTTCCTTAAAAATATGAAAAAGTTTTGTGAGAAGTTCAAAGAGGCCACTCAGGCGCTGACATTCAATAAAACAATGAAAAACAGTCTCCCTAGAGGAACAAAAAACACACTGATCACTGACACTGCTGTTAATCACAGAAACAAAAGCATTGACAGCTATAATACCATGCAGGACCCTCCACTGTAAGTCTCCATGCCTCTTAGGGAGAGGGGCTTTGTAAAGAGCCCTCCAGGCAGGCCGATGCCCTTTTCCTAGTTTAAAATAGGCTCTCCAAGGAGTGTCCACACAGGTGTTCAATCGGTCCTTGTTGAGTGCCATCACCACCAGTCTGTAGAGTGCCTTACCACTGGCTCCTCCAAAGTCCACACCAGTGGGAGCACAGAATGCCAGTAAGGAGCAAGGAGCGACGTCAAAGTCCATATAGAGCGTGAGAGAGGGAAAGGGGTCAGTGCTTTCTGGCTGCAGCGTGCCATTGCTAAAGTCCAAGAGTAGGGAGTGCTCAAGTCCATGAAGCTCCTGTTTCCAGTGTGCAAGAAGACCATCGATGAAACGAATCAACCTGACACCAAGATGAGCTGCTAAAGCTGAGGCGTTGTTGAGGCCAGGACCAGCCAGTTCCACCACTTGCTTCAGAGTGAGAATGTTCCTGGAACACAGCCTATCAAGGAAGGTCCTTCCAACTCCCGGCAGGACACCAAGGCGACCACCAAAAACCAGCGGCTCCCTCAACAACCAGTAGAGGGAATCGCATGGCCCTCTTTGTTTTTTAAAAAGAGTCCACACTGAAAAGAGACTGCGGTAAAAACTGGGTAAAGACAGTGCATTAGAGTTCTTAAAATCCATTAAAAACACAGGGAGGTCTAGCCCAAGCCCAAGGACTCTCTGTAAAATAACACAGGCCAAAGGCCTCCATACCAGGTCCTGGGGGCCCGTCAGCAGTCTCTGTATGAAAGTCAGTCTAAAAGCAGCACCTCTACTAGCTAAATGAATCACTCCTTGCCCCCCCTCCTCTTTGGGAAGAAATAACAGGGCTTGAGGAACCCAGTGGAGTCCACCCCCCCCAAAAAAGTCCACCAAAACAGACTGAATTTTGGACAACAAACCAGCAGGGGGGTCCATGCACATGAGGCGGTGCCACAGGGATGAGGAAACAAGATTATTTAAAATGAGCACTCTTCCTCTAAAAGATATTCTTGGCATTAGCCACTTCCACTTGTTTAGTCTCCCGTTAATCTTCTCTATGACCCCATCCCAATTTTTTTGCTCAAACTGCTGATTTCCAATAAAGACGCCAAGATACTTAAAACCTCCTTTTTTCCAAATCAACCCACCCGGCAGCGTAAGCTGATTTTCTAGTTTCTCCCCCACCATCAGAGCCTCGCTTTTTTCCCCAGTTTATCTTTGCAGAGGAAAGTTGGCCAAAAAGATTGACACTCCTAACCAGAACGTCAATGTCACTCTGCTTGTTTAGCAGAATGACTACATCATCTGCATAGGCCGACAGCTTGAACGTGGTGTCACAGCCAGGAAAAGTAACTCCTGATAGATCCCTTCTCAGGCAGTGAAGCAAAGGCTCTATGGCGAGGGAGTACAGCATCCCTGAGAGAGGGCAGCCCTGCCGAACCCCCCTCTGGACTTTTAAAGGGGCAGACAGGCCCCCATTTATCTTCAGCACACTCTCAATGTCACTGTACAAGACCCGTATCCTGGCTATGAAGCCTGGGCTGAACCCAAAAGCTGTTAAAACTGTCCATAAATATTGGTGTTCAACCCGATCAAACGCCTTTTCCTGGTCAATTGAAATCAAACCAGTTTCTACCGCCAATGAACCAGAGACCTCCAAAATATCCCGAATTAAAGTGACGTTGTCACTAATCAGCCTGCCAGGCACACAGTAAGTCTGGTCTACATGAATGAGCTCGCTCATCACCTTTCTCAGTCTTCGGGCCAGAGCTTTTGAGAGAATCTTGTAGTCTGTGCAGAGCAGAGAGACTGGCCTCCAGTTCTTTAGGCTCTGGAGGTCCCCCTTTTTCGGCAACAGTGTGATGATGGCCCTCCTGCAGGTCGTGGGTAGGGTCCCCCTTTCCAAGCTATCTTGGAGAACCTCCAGCAGGTCTGGACCAAGCAGGGGCCAGAATTCCTTAAAAAAGTCCACAGAGAGACCATCTATGCCTGGTGATTTTCCATTCTGGAGGCTCATTAGCGCCGTATGCAGCTCAGACAGAGACAGTGGAGCATCCAAGCCGGCAACAAGGTCCTCTGAGAGCACTGGAAGACCATCAAGGAAAACCTGGCCCAGTGCCGTGTCCTCCCTCCACTCTGCTCTAAACAATTCACTGTAAAAGCTAGCAGCGTGTTTCCTGATCTCTGCTGCTGTGGAGATTGTTCTCCCGTCATCGCCCAACAAGGAGTGAATGAGCTTTCTCTGTCCATTTTTCCCCTCCAGTCCAAAAAAGTACTGGGAGGGCGAGTCCATCAGAGCTACATCCATGTAGCGTGAGCGGACCAGAGCACCCTGTGCGGTGACCCCTAGCAAGCTAGCCAAGGCTGACCTTTTTGACTTGAGAGCCTCTAAGTGCTCCTGTTTTCCTGTAGAACTGAGCAACTCCTCTAGTTCTACCACCTCAGTCTCCAGAACTTTCAAGGATTGGGTCAAGCTACGAGTGACATTTTGAGTGTACTGCTGGCAGAGTTGTTTTATCTGGGCCTTACCAAAATCCCACCACAATTGGAGAGAACTAAAAGAGGGTTTTTGTTCCCTGTGTGACTTCCAAACATCATGAAAAACCTCTTTAAAAAACACATCATTTAAAAGTGTATTGTTAAAATGCCAAAAAGCACTCTTACACTTTACATTTTCAATAAACACAGAACAAAACAGCAGGCAGTGATCAGTGAAACCAACAGGACAGATACAACTATTTTTAAAAACACTCATTTGATGTTTAAAACCATAAAAACGGTCTAACCTAGCCATAGATAAGAGGTTGTCTTTGACATGGCTCCAGGTGTACTGCCTCTGGTCCCCATGATGTGATCTCCACACATCGGCCATTTCATGTGTTTTCACCAGTTCTCTCAGCCTATTGGCAGAAGCAGGGTGAGGCTCCTGATGGTTCCTGTCTAGACTGTGGTTTAATGTACAGTTAAAATCACCCCCCAGAAATAAAAAACTATTTGGATCACAGGACTTAACCGTATCCGAAAGCACGTCAAAGACCCTGATCCTCTCTGCTCTCTGTGTTGGCACATACACGTTTATAAAAACGAAGTTCACGTTTTCAAACTGTACCTTTAATAAGAGGAAATGACCTCTCACCACCTCTTCTACCTCATAAGAGACAGGCACACAACCCCTAGAGAAAAGTACAGCCACCCCCCCACTGCTACTGGATTTGTGGCTAAAAAAAATGCAGCCATCCCACTCTTTTCTCCAATGGCTCTCAATGTCCACAGTGCTGTGAGTCTCCTGGACCATCAGCACGTCAAGTTTCTTTAAATTAAACAGCTTGTATAAAGAGGCCCTTTTTACATCATCCCTGGCCCCATTAATATTGAGAGTGCCAATTCTAAGGTGGGGCATTAAAAAGGATAAAAATAGGGTACAGTAAAAAAACACACACATAGCATAAAAGGGAAGAAACAAACTAAGAGTCAACATGACTGTTAGTAATTTGTGATTTCAGTTTGACAACCAGTTTCTTTAAACGAAAAATTTCCTGATCAGTAAAAGTCTCATTCCCATCATTCAGTTTCATCAGCTTGCGAGCTGATGCCACAAATAACTCCAGATCTGGAAAGTAATTTTCCACTTTCACAGCTCTGCTCCCCTTTGTCACCTGGAGAAATTGCCTAATTTTGGAAAAACAATAGGAGCTTTGCTCCTCCTGCGTCTGCGTCTGCATCATTTCAGACTCAGCTCCACTTTCGTCAGAGATGCTCTCATCTAGTAAATCTAACTTCCCAACCCTACTAGATTTAGCAGAGCTCTGTAAGTTTTCAGCACTTTTTCTTTTTTGTGCAGCTTTAAAAGGATCCTCTTCAACAAAACTACATTCCTGCATTTCTTCATGAACTGCAACGTTTGTCATGCAGTGTTTGCTCTGTGTGTCCCCTACAGCCTCAAACCGCTCCTCCCCCGCCTGCAAAGTCTGTTCATTCACGTTCCTTCGTTTAACTGCACTTTTACTTACACCCTCCACCTGTTTACCCCGGGCGACAGGCTCGTCACAATGATCAGAGCTGCCGCCAGACAGAAATTCCCCACCATCACTGTTTGGGGGGGCAACTACCGCGCCCGCCGCGGCCACCCCAGCAGAGGCGGCCGTGGCCGCCCCAGCACAAGCGGACGCGGACGCGGACGCGGACGCGGACGCCCCCGCAGAAGTAGAAGCGGACGCGGCCGCGGATGCGGACGCGGCCGCAGTTGCGGCCGCGACCGCCCCAGCAGAGGCGGGCGCCGCAGCGGCATCCGCCGCACCACATGTAGCGCTACCCTCCGGACCACCAGAAACAGCGGCGTCACCTTTCTTACCGCCAGTGCTCTTTGTGTTCGCCTTTTCAGGACATGACCTAATAAGATGGCCTTCTGCGCCACACGCAAAACACTTCATGGTTTCAGATGTTGCAAACACCAAGTAGCTAAAGCCGTCAATCCTGAAATTAAAAGACGCGTTCAGTTCAGCAGAGCTGTCTTTCAACACCATGAAACACTGCCTCCTATGACATACAACATGCTTCAGCAGGGGTGATTTACTACCCAGAGAGACCATTCTGATAGGTGACACAACCTGGCCAAAACGGGACAACTCTCTAATCAGCTGATCATTTTTAACGAAAGGAGGAGCGTTTGAGATGGTGATCCTCCTAGACGGATTCGCCAGCGGTAAAACGGGAGTAAAAGTGTCACCTAGGACCACTCCCTGTGCCACCACCTGATCAGCTTTTTCAGTCGAATCCAGAAAGATCACAATTGCGCTGTTCATCCTCGATGCTGATTTTATGCTGCCATGCCCAACCACCTGTCCTACAGCGAGGCTGGCCTCCTCCACAGAACAGGGAACTGTCGGGAGGATTCTCACACCATGACGCCGGGTTAAGCGCTCAAACTCCACACCACCATCAATCACCGGCATGATGCCGGCCGGGAAAAACCGGCAGCAGAAGCTACCGTTCCCCAACACACTCACTCCAACACTCACACCCCAGCACACACACACTCAACCCACTATATTAAACACACACACCTCAAACACACAAGATAGAGAAAAAGTTAGAAAATACAAAGTTTAAAGTACTCACTCGACACCACTCCACACCCCTGCTCCCACAAACGCCCACGCATGCGCACGAGAGAGAGAGAGAGAGAGAGAGAGAGAGAGAGAGAGAGGAGGCTGGATGAAGGAAAGATGGTGAACAAGGAAGTCCCGAGGATTAGCAAGGCGGAAGTGAGGACAGCTTTGAAGAGAATGAAGAAGGGAAAGGCAGTTGGTCCAAATGACATACCTGTGGAGGTATGGAGATGTTTAGGAGAGATGGCAGTGGTCTTTTTAACCAGATTGTTTAACACAATCTTGGAGAGTGAGATGATGCCCGAGGAGTAGAGAAGAAGTGTTTTGGTAGCAATTTTCAAGAACAAAGGTGATGCTCAGAGCTGTAGTAACTACAGAGGCATAAAGTTGATCAGCCACACTATGAAGATATGGGAAAGAGTTGTTGAAGCCAGGTTAAGAGGAGAGGTGACACTCAGTGAGCAGCAGTATGGGTTCATGCCAAGAAAGAGTACTACGGATGCAATGTTTGCTCTAAGAGTGTTGATGGAGAAGTATAGAGAAGGTCAGAAGGAGTTGCACTGTGTCTTTGTGGATCTAGAGAAAGCAGATGATAGGGTGCCAAGAGAGGAAGCGCGATACTGTATGAGAAAGTCAGTAGTGGCAAAGAAGTATGTGATTGTGCAGGCCATGTATGAAGACAGCGAGACAGTGATGAGGTGTGCTGTAGGAGTGGATGGATTCAAGGTTGGGATGGGATTACATCAGGAATCAGCTCTGAACCCCTTCTTGTTTGCCATGGTGATGGACAGGCTGACAGACGAGGTCAGGCAGGAGTCTCCGTGGACCATGATATTTGCAGATGACATTGTGATCTGCAGTGAGAGTAGGGAGCAGGTGGAAGAGAACCTGTAGAGGTGGCATTATGCTCTGGAGAGAAGAGGAATGAAAGTCAGTCGAAGCAAGACAGAATACATGAGTGTGAATGAGAGGGAGACGGGTGTAATGGTGAAGATGGAAGGAGTAGCGGTAGTGAAAGGAGATGAGTTTAAATACCTGGGGTCAACCATCCAAAGCGATGGAAAATGCACAAGAGAAGTGAAGAAGAGAGTACCGTCAGGGTGGAGTGGGTGTTTTATTTTTATTTAACCTTTATTTATACAGGGTAGTTCCACAGTATCAACAGGATGCCCTGTTCACATTCACACAGTTACATATTCACACCAGGAAGCTGCCCAGTACAACCACAGACTGACCTGTGGCCACTGAGCAGCTCCACTGGAGCACTGCTGTTATCTGTCCCACCCAGATCTAGTCTTGCCGGTACAACGATCAACCCTGCGACCTCTCCGTTCACCAGTCTACATCCCTAACCATTAGGCCACCACTCCCACACAAAGGTGGTGGAGACAAGTGTCAGAGGTGATTTGTGACAGAAGGGTAGCAGCAAGAGTGAAAGGGAAGCTTTACAAGATGGTGTCCACAACACCCCCATCAATCAAGTCCCAATCCTCATCAGTCACATCCGCTGCAGCTCCCAGACCCTGGGCCGCTTCCTGAGGTGGCTGGAATGCCACCGTGAAGTGGGGAACTTGTCCGGGCCCAGCCGCTTCATGATCTGCAGTGGTCCCGTTCAGAAAGGTTGCAGCTTTTGCGTCGACAACTCGGTCTCATGATGGTTCCGTGTCCGCCGGATGGGAAGTCACAGGGGGCTGCAGCCAGTCCAGGGGCAGATTTAATTCACGCCCCAGCATAAGCTTCACTGGAGAGCACCCCATTGTGGTGTGGGCCGTCGCCCTGTAGTGGAGAAACGTGTTTTGAAGGGCATCAGAGAACGTGAAACCTTCTACCAGATGGGCCCGCAGACCGTTTTTCAGTGTCTCATTGAAATTTTCTACACTCCCATTAGCCTGCGGATGATAAAACACGGTTCTAATGTGCTCCACACCCCTTTTCTCCCAAAAACCTCCTCAACCCCCCCCAGAGGTAAACTGTGGGCCATTGTCCATTGTGATGGCATCTGGAACCCCCCACCTGGCGAACAATGACGAGAGGAAACCAATGACCACATCCGTCGTGACCGAGTTAGTGGGCAACACTTCCGGCCATTTTGAAAACAGATCATAGACCACCAGCAGAAAACGGCTGTTTGCGGGGGCCGTATGCAGTTTGCACTCCAAGTATTGTAATGGCCACAGAGGTGGAGGAGGCAGCACGCTGGTTTTCCCACTTTCCAAACACGGACCACAGTTCTTAACCATAGTCTCAATGTCCTCATCAATGCCAGGCCACCAAACCGAATCTCTGCAACGTTGTTTCACCCTGACCACCCCAGATGGCCCTCATGAAGCACAGACAAGACGCACAATCTCAGCAACACCGAAATCAACCTGCAGTGTCCTCTCGCCACGCACACGTCATCCCAGCAACTCAGTTCATCCCTAAACCTGTGAAAAGGTGCCAATTCACCCTACATTTTTATGGGCCAACCCCCCTTGATGAAAGAGTGGAGCTGCAACAACACTGGGCCCCGTTCCGACTCCGCCTGGAGCTCCTGGAGCGACACCATGTCCCGGAGGGGCCTGTGCAGTGTGTTGATCAGGTCCGCCTCCAAGGGGCCGCTGTCGTCCGGTTGTGCAGTGTTGCTTGTGGCACGGGACAGGAGGTCCGCCACTCTGTTTTCTTTGCCAGGGGTGAACTGCGCAGTGAAGTTGCAGGCCTGCAGCCGTTCTGTCCACCTATGGATCCGCAGGGGTCTGTGTCCCGAACCAGTCATCTCCAGCAGCGTCGTCAGCGCCCGGTGGTCTGTGCACAGGGTAAAATGGCATCCATCGAGGTAAATATGCCACCGTCTGCATGCCCAAACACATGCGGGTGCCTCTCTCTCACCCACGGCGTACTTCTGTTCAGCTGACATGAGGGACCTTAACATGAACGTCACTGGGTGCTCCGTACCATTTTGCACTTGACACATAACTGTCCCCACAGCGGAACCAGACGCATCACAAGTCACAAAAGTGGGCCATTTGGGATCAAAGTGCGCCAACACCAGCGGAGAGGTGAGTTGAGATTTCAGTTTAGCGACCGCCGCCGAGCAGGCCAGGGTCCATTGCCACGGAGTGTCCTGCTTCAGGGGCACTCAGTGAGGTTCGATTGTCTCTGAATAATGGAGGGTGAAATGCCCGTAGAAGTTCACCATGCAGAAATGAGGAGATCTGTGCAGGTGTTGTGAGGTTGGGAAGACGCAGGATTGCCTCCATGTTCGAGTGCAGGGGGCTCAGGCCCTCCGCCGATAGCCGGAACCCAACAAATTCAATGGATCCCGCTGGGAAGATGCACTTTTCCCCATTCAGTGTAACCCCTTGCTCCAGCAGTATCTCCATTACTCGTTCCAAATGTTCATCATGTGCCACCCGTGATGCACCGTGGACCACGATGTCATCCAGGTACACCACGACACCCCTGAGGCTGGCGAGGATCATAAACATGATTTTTTGAAAACAGCTTGGCGCCGAACTCATGCCAAAAGGCAAGCGGGTGTACCTGAAAACACCCATGTGGGTCACAAACGCCATCAGGTCGTGGCTGGCTGAGTGGAGAGGCACTTGTAGATATTAAGCAGCTTATTTAGTTCCACAGTAACGTCATCCCGCAGGGTGAGGAAAAGCCACCGCAGTGGTTGGATTTTGGGCATCACCCTTGGGTTGATGAGCGGGCGGTGGTTGAAAGCCTTCACGCAAACCCAGGCCTGCAAATAACACTGGCCAGCGAACATGCCACCCCGGGAGAAACAGTCCAACACTTTTGAGCAGGTTGGGTCCATGATGGAGAATCCTAACGCTACCAATAAGTCAGTACCCAACAAGTCAGCCCCATGGTGCAAAACCTGGAAGGTAAATGCAGGAATAGTCCTTGACCCACACACCACCGAGAAACTGACCGTGCCCACCATGCCAATTTTAGTGTGCCCATAGCCAAACATTTTCACAGCATCCGCCTTAATAGGTTTCCTCTGGAAAAATTTTCTTACCATGGACATGCTTAGTATAGATTTACCAGCGCTCGATTCCACCATGAGTGACACGTCAACGCTGTCCCAGCTGCAGAACGTACCACTTTAGTGGCCAATTCTTGTTGCCTGCTACACACAGCAAAGCTACACCCACGAGACCCGAGTCCATCGGCTTGTTAGCGTTGGTGCAAACCCTAGCCAGATGACTAGCAAGACCGCAATTGTAGCACTTTTTCCCTTTAACGGGGCAGGCAGATGAGCCCACCTGGTGACGAGGAGAGCCACAGCCACCACACAGGTACCTGGGTTCCCGCTCCTGCCAGTGCCACGGTCCGCCGCCTTTTGGGGATCCACACCAAGGCGTTAGCTGCGTTTTTAGCAGCCTGACATGGAGATGGAGCTTGGGCGGCTAAGTTTTCCTTAGCCAGTACTTGCAAACCTAGATGGGTAGCAGACTTGTTTTGGCTAGTCAACTGAATTACTTGATTCAGCATGAAGACATTCTTAGTTAGCATTAGCTTCTCCTTTAGCCACTCGTTGCTCGTGCTGTGTGCTTGCTTATCACTGATTAGTTCTTCCTCTACAGGCCCGAAGGCGCACGTGCTCGCTAGGTTACGGAGCTCCATAAGAAAATGCTGAGTGGACTCACCGTCTTGTTGACAGCGGTCGAAGAATCTATGTCTTCACGCCGTGATGTTGCACTGATCAACAAAAAATTTGTCCATCATGTCCAAACACTCTCCCAATGAGTCCTTGCTATCCAGCAGGCGAAACACACATTGACCTTCTTTACTGAGGCAGTGGATTAGCACGCTCTTCTGTCTCTTTTCGTCGGCACCGCCCAAGCCAGCCGTGACGATGCACTCATCAAACGCCTCCAACCAGCGGCGCCATGGTGTAGCTGGCACACCCGGGAGACTCCAAGAATGAGGAGGTGATCTTGCGCACCCCCCCATAGTTTAATCCGCCGTTGCCAAATGTTACAGTATGTCTTAAAAGCGAGACATGAGCCATTGTTGTGCAGAGCAACAAACTGCACTTTACTGAGAATCTGGCTCAATATACATACTGGCCGTAGCCTGCCTGACATCACCACGTCGACTCCCTGGCATCAGCTACGGAAAGCCCCAAGGGCCAAATCCCCACACAACACTGAAGACTGGAGTTATATGATCCACGTTCTTGGTCTAAGTGTCCACATAGGATTAGACTCCCTATTTTCTAATGTGATTTTACTTTCTCTGGATCTGTTCATGTCTTATGGAGGGGTGGGAGGGAAGCGGCTGCTGTCTGTGTTTCTCCACATGCACTGTTGGAGGATGTAGCAGCTGAGCAGCTCTCTGTGCAGCTGCATCAGGATGTGACACAGTCACGCATGGTTGACAGCATAATAAATAATTTAAATATATATATATTTTACATTCATAAAAGTATGCATTTCTGTTAAGAAAGGTATCCAATTGCAATATAACAATAATTTAAAAACAATAAAATAATTAATGAACTTCATTAATTTCCATGTGTTTTGAGATATAATGGCAGGGAGCCACAGCATGGGGGGCTGAAGGGCCTCATGCGGGGTTGCGGGGCTGCGCATTGCCGGCCCCTGGTCTAACCCATCCAAGATTTCAAAGATTTTTATTAGTCAATACTTCTATACGTACAGGACATACAGGAGAATTGAAATGCCATTTCTCTCTCTCTTAGTGGTGTGCGCAATATATAAGAAAAGAAGGCGTAAGGATGAAAAACAACAACAGCAGTCTATGTACAGTAATGCAAACCTGTAGTGCAATATGAAAGATAAACAATAAAACCAGCAATCCTATGTACAGAAAAAAAGTAGAGTCGCTAATACCCGTAACTGCAAGTTCAGTGTGGTAGTGTAGGTGCAGACAGTGACAGATTGGACTGCACTGATCAGTATTGCAATCAACAGACAACAGCAGGTATAGCATTTGTGCAAATGGTTGCAGTGAGGTACAGAAACATACAGCAGCAGATGTAATACAGTTGGGTATGCCAAGTCTCTCTGTGCAAAACAGCTGAGTAGTTATTGTGTGGGTGAGTGTGTTACAGTACCGGGTGGGGGTTGGGGGGTTGGCAGAGTTCGGGATCCTGATGACCTGGTGAACAAAGCTGTTTAGCAGTCTTGTGGAGCTCCAGTACCTTTTCCCCGAGGGCAGAGGGCTGAAGATGGAGTATGAGGGGTGTATCACCGACAATGTTGATGGCTTTGCAAGTGGGGTGGGTGAGGTAGATGTCCGGGGGGGGGGGGGGGCAGAGGGGCACCAATGATCTTGCTGGCTGTTTTCACTGTGCGGTGTAGTGTCTTCTGGCAGGAGATCACACAGTGATGCAGCTGGTCAGGATGCTCTCAGTGGTGCCCCGGTAGAATGAGCATATGATGGGGGTGGGACTCGTGCTCTCCTCAGTTTTTCGAAGAAATAGAGGTGAGTTTGAGACTTCTTGGCCAGTGATGTGGTGTTGCTGGACCAGGAGAGGTCCTCAAAGATGTGCACCCCCAGGAATTTGGTGCTGCTCACTCTCTCCACAGCTGCTCCATCGATGATCAGAGGGGGATGCTGTGTGTGTCCCCTCCTGAAGTTGAACACAATCTCCTTGGTTTTTCCCATGTTCAGGGAGAGATTATTGTCTTTACACTACTGAACCAGTTGGCTCACCTCGTTTCTGTAGTTGGCCTCCTCATTGTTGGTGATGAGGCTGACCACCGTCTTGTTGTCCGCAAACTTGATGGTGTGGTTGGTCCTGTAGGCTGGTACGCAGTCATAGGTCAGCAGGGTGAAGAGCAGCGGGCTGAGCATGCACCCTTGTGGGGCCTTTGTGCTCAGTATGATGGTCTTGGAGGTGTTGCTGCAGACCCCCATGTTTTGTGACCTTCCTGTGAAAAAGTCCAGCACCCAGTTACAGAGAGAGGTTTTGAGTCCCAAGTGTCTGAGTTTTTGTATTAGGTGCCGGGGGATGATTGTGTTGAATGCTGAACTGAAGTCCAAGAACAGCATTCGCATGTAGGAGTTCTTTGAGTCCAGGTGGGTGAGGGCTGGATGGAGAGCAGCAACAATGACATCTTCTGACCTGTATGCAAAGAGAGATGGGTTGTGGGAGGGAGAGAGGATGGACTTGATGTTCTGCATGACCAGCCGCTCGAAGCACTTCATTATGATGGAGGTCAGTGCTATGGGCTGGTAATCGTTGAAGCTGGATGGAACGGGCTTCTTTGGGACTGGTATTATGGTAGCAGTTTTGAAACACGTGAGGACAACAGCTTGACTCAGGGAGATGTTGAAGATGTCAGCCAGGACATTCATGAGCTCCTCTGCACAGTCCTTCAGAATGCGACCTGGTATATTGTCTGGTCCAGCTGCCTTGAGTGGGTTGATCCTGGAGACAATCCTCTTCACGCTAGCCAGATCCAGACTTATAGCCTGTTCATCTGGGGGAGCAGTGGTCTTCTGTGCTGTTTTGTGCTTCAAATCGGCCAAAGAAGTCATTTAGGTTATTAAGCAGTGTGATGCCATTTGCACAGGTATGAGGTGGAGGTCCAGTCGATCTCCATGAAAAACATTACATCAAGGACCCAGTGTACATGGGTCTGCCCTCCAGTGGGCTCACCACTTGCAGGAGGGATCATGGTGCTATGTGAACTGGGTGGAAGTCTGGGCTACTCTGCCTGGTCTGATGCCCCCGCGACCTGGACCGGATAAGTGGTAGAAGATGGATGGATGGATGGATGGATGATCTGGAGGTTTGTAGTTGGTGAGGGTCTGTATGCCACCCCAGAGGGACTGTGCATCTCTGCTGTTGCTGAAGTGTCCAGATATTTTCTTGCTGTACTGTCATTTTGCCTCCTTGATATCACAGCCCTAGGTGTCGTTAGTCCTGCAGTGTCACCAGCCCTGAAGGCTGCGTCCCAAGTCTTCAGGAGCCTGTAAACCTCCACTTCATCCATGGCTTCTGGTTGGCACGTACAATGATAATTTTGCAGTGAGTGACATCATCAATGCATTTAGCTATGTATGCTACAACAACCTCACTGTACTCCACTATGTTTGTATGTCCATTGTGAGTGGATGCATGCTTGAAAATGTCCCAGTCTGTTGTGCTGAAAGTAGTCTTTCAGAGCATCTGAGGCCCCCTCTGGCCACACACGTACCTGCTTTTTTGTTGGTCTGATGGCTTTCACTCTGGGTTTGTATGCCAGACTTAGCAAAATGGTGATGTGATCAGAGAGACCCAGGTGGGGGAGGGGGGATGCTCTGTATGCGCTCTTGCTGGTTGTTTACACCAGGTCCAGCAAGTTGTCTCCTCTTGTTGGAAAGTCCACATGTTGATGTAGTTTTGGTAGGAGGGGCCTTTAAATCTGCATGGTTGAAGTTCCTGCTGTGATGAGGATATCCATCTGGATGCCCTGTTTGTGTGTCACTTATAGCCTAATAAAGTTCATATAGTGCATCTCTTCTCTCACCGATGGCAGTGGGGGGGGGGGGGGCATAGACAGCGACCAGCAGGATAGATGTAATTTCCCTCAGTAAGTAGAAGGGTCGGCACTTGATGATCATAAACTGCACCAAAGGGGAACAGTGTTTGTGCCCAACAGTTGCATCTAGGCAACAAGTGTCATTGATGTAAACACACACACACCTCCCCCTCGGATCTTCCCTCCTTCTATGAACACCTGATCAGCACAATAGCATGTTTACCTCACTAACTGAATAGCAGAGTCCAGGATATTGTCAGCAAACATCACATCATGCTGTTTGCTCTCTACATGTCTGTTCTTTTCATCATCTCTGTCCCCTCACCCCCCAGCCAGTCGCAGCAGATGACTGCCCCTCCCTGAGCCTGGTTCTGCTGGAGGTTTCTTCCTGTTAAAAGGGAGTTTTTCCTCTCCACCCGTCGCAAGTGCTTGCTCCAGGGGATCGCCTTGATTGCTGGGGGTCTTGCTGCAACTGTGGGGGTTTCCCCTACAGTTGATAGGTGCTATGAGATGACTGTTGTTGTGAATGGTGCTATATAAATAAAGTTGAATTGAATTTAGCCACATTTCCATAAAGATAAAGACACAGCAGCTCCGCATCACGTTGTTAGATCTCAGGAACTATATATGGTCTATTTTGTTGTCTAGTGAGCGTACATTGGCCAGAATGAGGGAAGGAATCGGGAGTCTGTGTGGGCTGGCCGGCTAGCTTTGTTTGAATACTTCTACATTTACCTTTCTTTCGTCTTCTTTCACACCGTCCTGGTGGCGTCTCCATTTGGGCATGAGACACAGCAGTTGAGGCCGGGGGTGTGGAAGTCCTGGAGAAGTCCTAGGCCACGGAGTTCCTCTGTAATGCTCCGGTCTAAGACGTAATGATTGGTTATATTCCTTATCTCCAGAAGGCTGTGGCCACTATAACTTGTGCACAACATCATATGTGGATATTAAACACGATTATACACTTAGGCGTAATTTAAGCAACACTAAACAGCACAACACACAAAAAGAGAATGGAGGCCACTGCATGTCCATGCGCCACCTAGTCTTTGATACATCTATGGTACTGATTTGAGAAGCCTACATCATTTCTTTCTGTAGTTATCGAGTTTACAAGATAGGTGGTGATGTTGCTTATCCTCCAGGCAGGGTGACAATGTACCATCAGCCATTTTAAAGAATGAGGGATAAAATGTATTTAAAGATGCACTCCGGTGGCTATTAAATCCCCTATAAAAAACAAATCTACATTGTCTAATAATGGTATCTTTGCCCCTTTTTCCTACAAACAAAACATTTTCATTGTCTTACAGTTTTGTGTCAAAATCTTTTCACTCCCCCAGGAGTGAAATTCCAATGTCACGATCTGTGATTACTTGGCCCACCTACTTACCACAAGGCTAATAGTGGCTAGGCTGCATTATCAGAATAAATCCTGTCATAAAAAGGACTTAACCAGTTGAAGGACATGCCCAGTTGTATGCATGGTGGCTCGGATTATAACTGAAAACTACCTCTGTCCTTAAAAGCAGTTTACCGGTATAAAACCCAAATAAATTTGGGTCAAGTTTTCAAGCATCTGGTTAAAAAATGCTAACTAGCCTGGAGGATAACTTTTAGTCAGGCCAGAGAGAGTCCTAACTGGTTCACCATTATTGATGTACTGGCGCCATGCATCGTTACGTCACAAGAAACATTTCGTCTAAACTTGCCTTTTTTCAGGGTGTCAGAGCTTAAATGAAACTTTAAAGAAAAAAAAAACAGACATTTGTGTGATTTCACTCTTGGTATGTCTTGTAACTCATAAAAAAACATGCTACAGACATGTTAACATGAAAAAAATCATTTTTGGTCAGTATCACTTTAAAGTCTAATAAAAAAAACAAAACTAAACCATGATTCTCATTCAGTTTTCATTTTTATTTTACATTTCAGAATACAGCAACTTTTCAGTATCAAAAGAGGTCACGTTTAAACAATTTCAACAAAACAAATTTACAGTTCCAAGCCTAACACACTGATACAGGCGCAGCCTGGGCAGGAACATCCTTGTCCAATGATATTTCAGCATCATAAAAATGATCATTTAAGAGAAAGTTCTGTTTTGACATGATTGACAGTAGACAGGGGTGAGTTTTAACATCATGGGTGGCACAGTGGCAGAGTGGTTAGCACTGCGGCAGCACAGCAACTCACCCTTGGCTGGGGGATCCTGGGTTCAATCCCAGCCCCCGACCAACAGTGATCTGTGTGGAGTTTGCATGTTCTCCCCGTGTCTGCGTGGGTTTACTCCGGGATTTATCCTGTTTTCTCCCACATGCCAAAAAACATGCAAGTTAGGTTAATTGGCATCAAACTGGGGATTCTGAATTGTCCTTAGGTATGACTGTGAGAGTGAATGGTTGTCTGTCTCTTTGTGTTGGCCCTGCGATGGACTGGCGATCTGTCCAGGGTGTACCCTGCCTGTCGCCCAAAGATGCTGGGATAGGCTCCAGCCCCCCCCCCCCGCGACCCAAAAAGGATTAAGCGGAAGAATATGAATGAATGATTCTGATTAAAGTGATCTTATAAGAGGGAGCTGAATTTATGCTTTGCACGTCCGCTCAACAGCAAGGCCCATGTGATGTAAACTCTGTCATTCTTTCAGGTCTGTTGGGTCCGTGGGCAGCTCCAGATTTTATGACTGCATGGACTAGGATTCAACCTCCCTTCACTTCCCGTTCAAAAGATGGTGTCTGGGCTGAACAGCAGGTGTAGCTGACCCAAATCAACTATGAACATGGCCTCGTGTGCACTGGCCCAATCCCACACAGACGGACAAAGCATTAACTCGGTGGTACTGTCAAGTTGTCAAAAAACAAAGTTTCCTTAAATGTGTCACCCTGCGAAGGAACACACAATGTGGCATAGTTGATAAAACTCAAGACCCTGCTAACAGAAAGCAAACTAGCACCACACACTTTAAAACACAAAAGTACTACCAACAAAATCTAGAGCTTTGCATATTAAACCAGATACCAGACATTATAAAAATCAACATAAAGTGGATGCTCAGGAGGCATCTGGAGCAGTATCTACCTGTGGCCTGTACAGAATAATTATCAAAGTTTCCAACAAAACAAGAGCTGAAGTGATACAGCGGCTTGGAGGGAGACCAAGTGTGCTGTCAGCGTATGTGACTGCATGATTGAACATTTTAAAATAAGTTATTTTACAGACAAAATTAGAATCTGCTTTGTCAAATTTTAAAAGTCTGACCAATAAACAAATACTAGCATTACAAAATTTACATTATTGCTTTTTAAATTCATTCATGGCTAAAGTTAGGCTTATTATTCTTAAGTAATGTGGTTGTTCAGCAAATACTGAAGGGATGTTACCAAGTATGTCATTAACTGGATAATTATATAATACAGTTTATTTCAAAGGATTCTCATTTAACAATGAAAACCTTGACATTAGAGATGGGCATGATTTTTTGACATTAAATTATTTTTTAAAAAATGTGAACAACAGTAATAAAAACTGAATTTATGGGTATTTCTTGTCCAAGTGTACAAACCCCAATTCGATGAAGTTGGCCCATTGTGTAAAATGTAAATAAAAAGAGGACACAATGCTTTGTAAATCCTTTTCAACCTATATTCAATGTGTGATGTTCTTCTTGGAGTAACGGCGAAATTTAGACCCCTGGCCAGTAATTCTTCTCCATCTCTGCGAGTGTGCTGAGAAAAGTTTTGCACCCACTTCTCATTTATTTCTGCATGCCTGTGCTGGATCTTGTTTTTCCTTTCCATGAGCTTTTTCAGTTTCTTCTGATGGCGGTCCTTCGTTATTATGAATTGCTGTTCGTGTGCGTGTTTAGGCGTGCGTTACTTTGGTCCTGCGTCTCTTTCTCTGTTGGGAAGTGTTGGTTGAAGAGGAAAAGGAAAACTGATGATAAACGACACTTCACAGCAATCAGCAGACACTTCTGAAGACGACTGCAGGTGTCAGTCGAAACAGCTTAAGGTAGAAAACAAGCATCTACCTTTTTATCTGACAAAAAAAGAAACTGTAAACTAATTATGGAAAAAAGACGACAAAATGAATGCACTTGAGTACATTCTGCACGTGTTAGAACAGCGTGGCTTCATAGTAAAAGAGTGCTGGTACTAGACTGGCCTGCCTGTAGTCCAGACCCGTCTCCCACTGAAAATGTGGGATGCATTATGAAGCACAAAATACACCAATGGAGACACCGGACTGTTGAGCAACTGAAGTCGTACATCAAGCAAGAATGTGAAAGAATTCCACCTACAAAACCTCAACAATTAGTGTCTTCAGTTCCTAAATGTTTTCCGAGTGTTAAAAGGAAAGGTGATATAACACAGAGGTAAACATGACCCTGTCCCAGCTTTTCTGGCACGTGTTGCATCAAATTCAAATTGAGTAAATATTTGAAAAAAGGAAAAAAAAAACAATAAAGTATATCAAAATGAACATGAACTATCTTGTCTTTGTAGTGAATTCAATTGAATATTGGTTGAAAAGGATTTGAAAATCACTGTATTCTGTTTTTATTTACATTTCACACATTATGAAAACAGAAAACATTATGAAACATCCCAACTTCAACTGCAGTTGGGATTTGAATATATTTACCAACAAATAGTACCAATGATCGAGCTGCTGCCCCCAAATGGTGGTGCCAGTGCACACACAGTTAAACAAAAAACTTCAAAAGTTACAGATTGGCAAATGAAGCTATAACTAAGTAATAATAAATAAAAACAAATGTACAGTATATCCATTACAACAATACTTCCTTTCTGGATGAGAGTATAATCCTCCCTGTAAAAATGCTTTGCTGCAGCATCATACAAAGATGCTGGTTCACAATAAATAAGAAATCTGGACCCTTTTTGTCCACAAGTCAGAGCCCATGAGTCTGTTCTTGAGTGGGCTGTATTTCCATATACAGTCATGTGAAAAAATGAGAACACCCCATTAAATAATCAGTTCTTTATTAGGAAATGTTCACATATCTATGTCTAACCTTGTTTTGGTTTTTATTTGCATTTTTTAACATTTATTTTAGCCATTTTAAGTGGGAATTAATGTGGGGGTGTCCTAAAAAAGATGGAGAGTGTCCTAATTTATTCCTCACTATTTGTTTAGAATTACATTTTACAGAAAATTTGAAAAAAGTCTTTAATTCATTTTAATTGTTTAGTTGTATTACATGAATCTCCCAGTATTTTTAACATTGACATTAAATAGCCATATGTCCAAATATGCTTAAAAAACAGGCTTATACAGGGTGTTTTTTCACATGACTGTAAACTAACATTATACTGTGAAAATTTAACAAAAGTCAATTTTTTAACTGCTTTTTTATAAACGCATTTTATACCCAAATTGTTGAAGTGTGTCATACTGCTCAGTTAAGTTGGACACAGCTTCAGTACAGTGTGCATGGCACGGTCCAGTGTGTCATCCATGCCGTCCTCGCCTGTAGCGCAACACAAACATGAATGGGTCTGACAGCGGATCACAGCACCTGTGTGAAATCAGATTTTAGGTGTATTTTGTGCCACGGTTCTTCAAAGTAACAGTTCCAACCCAGTAAAAAGTGTTTTAGAGCACAGCATTATTTTAACTCCTTAAGGACTGAATCTGATTACATGAAGTCTCTCCTGCCGCTGGTGTTGCAGATACGCACCTATCACCTGGTAGGTCAAAAAGTATGCAAAAAAACAAAAACAAAATAAAAACCCAGATGTACCAACCATTTCACATCACTAGATGGCAGACACAGAGCTTACTGCTCTTTTCTGGAGGACTGAGTTAAGCCATCCAGAATCTCATGCCACGTCCAGGGCGCAGAAGATGAAACGTACAAACAATTGTGCAACATATATTTCAACAGGGAGGAAGCATTTGCTCCAAATTTTGCAACTGTCATTCTAAAAGGGATTATTTATAAGTGCAGGTTAGTTAGTTAGTTAGTTCTTAAAGGAAATATTTACCTTCTGTGACAGCACAAGATGGACCGGCGCATGTACACTTTTCGTCTGCCATTGATAAAGCTGCATGTGATAGAGAGGGGAATGCCGCCTGTTCGGCGGTGTTGTCTAACCAAAATCGAGGGGGAATAAGTCAGAAGATAAATGTGAGTCTCTGGACGTAGGAGAAAAAGCAAAAATGACCAACAGAAGACAAACTAGGTGACCAGGATGAGCACACGGGATGCATGGTGACACATCACGTGCGGAAGGTCTGATGGTTTTTTTTATCAGTTTGTTTACATTCTACTGATTTTCTGGTTCATATATTTTGAAGATAACAAATAACAAAAACAAAGAAAAACAAACAAAACCATCCTTTGTGTAAATATGTCCAAAGTCCACTTTAACCGAAAGTTATGTAATCCGATACGGCTGCCGTCACATTATGCAAATTAGATTCTTAAATTTACTCCTACCATAAACTTTGGATCATATTCTACATCTTTCTCATTTACAGTAAGCCATTATCTCTAACCACTTTCAAGTTACAACCTTTGGAATTTGTGATATCTAAACTGAATATTTACTTCAAAAAATCTTCGCCACCAGAGGGTGCGTGCAGATAGTGCGTATCTGCAACAGAAATCCTTAACTGGTTAACTCAATGTAAACATACAAATAAACATGTATTCACTGTCTGAGTGAGTTGCAAATGGGATGAGTTGTCTTTATAACTTCTGCAACTGTATTTTAACTGCTGTGGAAATCCCCCAAACACCATCATGTTTATTAGGTTTAAACTGCTAGCCCTTGTTAGCACATCCGTGGAGGGCTCCGTGGGTGGATAACTCTGATACTCCAATTCACCTGCAGCGCTCCTGGTCCATCTGTCTGCAGGTGAGTGGCAGTCTCATTTTCAAATTAGCTTACTCTCCAGTGTTGATACTTTAATTCTGGTGATGGTAGGATCTCAAGACTGATTACTGGCTAGTGCTACCAAATCCTTCGGACACACGAATGCCCGGATTTGCATGTTTTCACATGTTTACATTAACTTTACATATATTTGTGTCACGCTTTCGCATTTGGTGTGAACACACCTTAAGACTTTGGATATACAGTACATACCCTACACGTTTTTTTGCTAGGTGACAACTACCAGGCATTGAGCTGAAATGCGAGCACAATGTTACTTATAGTAGTCAGCATGCAACACATTTCATAAGAAAAATTGCTTATGCTGATGACTGTAGTTCTTACAGTAGTGATCCTGTAACACAGATACTATTCAGGGTATTAAAGTTATCAGTGAATGTGCTCGTACTGACTTCAGATGCACAAAAGGGGAACTGGGTATCTGGGCATGGTCTTGTCTCTTGATTGTCAACTCCAGACACACTGAAGGAAACAAATCCTGATAATTCTAGATGCTATCCGAATTTCTCAGAGAGCTCAGAATTGTCATGCTCCAAATGTGCAAATCTTATTTTCTGTTACTGGTCATCTTAATTATGTCAGAGACAGGACTAAACAGGAAGACACTGAGGTGGAGGCCCGATTTTCTTCATTTCAACAACTGATATTCAGTTTTACTGAGCTTGCCTCCTGCTGGCACATCAGAACTGAAAAGAATCATGTTATTGGCTACAGAAGAAACCCTAGGCTACAAAAGGGCCTCGTGAAGGTCCAAGAACACCATTACAATGACACAGCAGACATGTACGCATGCTACCAACAACACATAGAAGCAGCAGCATCTTGTAATGACATAAGATTAGTGAACCAGATAAGGGTAGGGCACTATGAACCAAGGAGGTAGATAAAACTATCAAAAGACAGTCATGATTAAACATTCAGACTAGCCATTGGGATTCTGGATATCTGCATCATGGACTTGGTGCAGGGCTGTCAGAGTTGTAGACAGATTCCCCCCCCCCCCCCCCCCCCGGCCAGCTCCATTGCTCCTAAGCTGCACCTTTGCTACAATGTAAATCTATCCATTAGTTTAGGACATGTGGTTGTTTCCTCATTAATCCATCATCAGTCAAGCAGGTAAAAGGTCTGGAGTTGATTCCAGGTGTGGCATTTGCATTTGGAAGCTGTTGCTGTGTACCCACAACATGCAGTTAAATGAGCTTTCAGTGAAAGTGAAACAAGCCATTCTTAGGCTGAAAAAAAGAAGAAATCCATCAGAAAGATGGCCAAAATGTTAAGAAGGGCCACATCAACAGTTTGGTACATTCTGAGAAAAAACGAGTGCACTGGTAAGCTCAGGAATTCAAAAAGGCCTGGACGTCCAAGGAAGACAACAGTGGTGGATGATCACAGGATCCTTTCCACGGTGAAGAAAACCCCCTTAACAACATCCACCCAAGTGAAGAACACTCTCCAGGAAGTAGGTGTATCAGTATCCAAGTCTACCATAAAGAGAAAATTTCATGAGAGCAAATACAAAGGGTTCAAAACATTAATCAGCCTCAAAAATTGAAAGGTCAGAAAAGACTTTGCCAAAATACATCTAAAGAAGCCTGCCCAATTCTGAAACGGCATTCGTGGGACAGATGAAACCAAGATCAGCCTATACCAGAATGATGGGAAGAAGAAAGTATGGAGAAGGCTTGGAACGGCTCATGATCCAAAGCACACCACATCTTCTGTAAAACATAGTGGGGACAGTGTGATGCATGAGCACGCATGGCTTCCAATGGCACTGGAACACCAGTGTTTATTGATGTGACAGAAGACAGAAGCAGCCGGATGAATTCTGGTGTACAGGGATATACTGTCTGCTCAGATTCAGCCAAATACAGCAAAGTTGATTGGACAAAGCTTCACAGTAGAAATGGACAGTGACCCAGAACATTCTGTGAAAGCAACCCAGGAGGTTTTTAAAGCAAAGAAGTGAAATATTTTGCAATGGCTGAGTCACCACATCTCAATCTGATCAAGCATGCATTTCACTTAAGACAAAAGTTAAGGCAGAAAGACCCACAAACAAGCAACAACTGAAGACAGCTGCAGTAAAGGCCTGCAAAGCGTCACAAGGAGGAAACCCAGAGTTTTGGTGATGTTCATGGGTTCTAGACTTAAGGTCATTGCCTGCAAAGGATTCTCAGCAAAGTATAAAAAATGAACATTTTATTTATGGTAAAATATTAATTTGTTCAATTACTTTTGAGTCCCTGAAATGAGATTTTTTTTTAAATGGCTGTAATTCCTAAATTGTAACTCCAATTTGGATGTGAATACCCTCAAATTAAAGCTGAGATGCTGCACTTAAGCCCACATTGATTATATAACTGTATCTTGAACATGTTTCGGTAAAAAGCTAAAATAATAACAAAATTTGTGTCACTATCCAAACACTTATGGACCTAACTGTATAAGACATGATTTGCCTTGCTGTCTTACTTTTGAAACCAACATATATCCCATCATATCATATCATATCATTTATCATATTGGCATCATTGAGGAAACGTATGTCTTTGAGGGCTCAATATGGACTTTTCTAAGAGCACACTTTTGTATTGTGTGTGCCTTTCATCAATTTTTTTTTTTTTTTGTCAGAATTAAAATAAGTTCTTTTTTTCAAAAGTAGAACACTAAGAGACAGCTGCTGCATGTGTCTGCATTAATTTATAATACCAGAAAAAGCCTGACTTAACAGAAAAGAGCTGCAAAAAATAAGAGGAAGATGACAAGAGAAATCGAAGAACTTGTATTTTAGTGTTAGAGCCACCAGGTGGAGATAGAGACTCACTTTTTAAATTGAAGGGCGGATAGCCACCCTCATGGATCGTCACCTTATCGTGGTGGGGGGGTTTGCGTGCCCCAGTGATCCCAGGAGCTATGTTGTCCGGGGCAATTTGCCTCTGATAGGGTCTCCCAAGACAAACTGGTCCTGGGTGAAGGGCCAGACGAAGAACGATCCAACAGACTCTCATGATAAATTGTATATCAAGGATTCAGTGTACCCCGCCCGGTATGGGGTTACCGGGGCCCCACCCTGGAGCCAGGCCTGGGGGAGGGGCTCGAAGGCTAGCGTCTGGTGGCCGGGTTTCCACCCATGGGACCCGGCCGGGCTCAGCCCGAAGGAGTTACATGGGTCCGCCCTCCAGTAGGTTCACCACCTGCAGGAGGGATCATGGAAGTCCGGTGCTATGTGGATTAGGTGGCAGTCAAAGGCGGAGACCTTGGCGGACTGATCCCAAGCTTTCTAAACTGGCTTTTGGTACGTGGAATGTCACCTCTCTGGTGGGGAAGGAGCCTGAGCTGGTGTACGAGATTGAGCGATACCGGCTAGATATAGTCGGCCTCACCTCAACACACAGCTCCGGTTCCGGAACCAGTCTCCTGGAGAGGGGCTGGAGCTTGGCCTTTTCTGGAGTTGCCCCGGGCGAGAGGCGACGAGCAGGGGTAGGTATTCTTGTATCGCCCCACCTTGCTGCCTCTATATTGGAGTTTTCCCCGGTGGACGAAAGGGTTGCTTCCCTGCGCCTTCGGGTTGGGAAACGGGTCCTGACCATCATTTGTGCCTATGCACCAAATGATGTTTCAGAGTACCCACCCTTTTTGGAGTCTGTGACTGGGGTGCTGGAGGGTGCTCCTCCTGGAGACTCCATTGTCCTACTGGGGGACTTCAATGCGCACGTGGGCAACGACAGTGAAACCTGGAGGGGGGTGATTGGGAGGAACGGCATGCCCGATCTGAACCCGAGTGGTGTTCAGTTATTGGACTTCTGTGCTAACCACAGGTTGTCCATAACAATCACCATGTTCAAGCATAAGGATGTCCATATGTGCACCTGGCACCAGGACACCCTAGATCGCAGGTCGATGATCGATTTTGTTATCGTGTCATCAGACCTGCAACCGTATGTCTTGGACACTTGGGTAAAGGGTGTGCTGGGAACATTTGGCTGAGGCCCTATCCGGGAGGTCTTCAACTCCCACCTCCGGAAGAACTTCAACCACATTCTGAGGGAGTCTGGAGACATAGTGTCTGAATGGGCCATGTTCTCCATCTCCATCATTGAAGCAGCTGTCCAGAGATGCGGCCGCAAGGTTGTTGAGGAATCTCGTGGTTGCAAACCCCAAACCAAGTGGTGGACACCAGTGGTGACGGGGGCCATTAAGCAGAAAAAGGAGTTCTATCAACTTTGATTGGCTTGGGAGACTCCCAAAGCAGCTGAGATGTACCAGCAAGCCAAGCAGAGTGTAGCTCGGATGGTTGCTGAAGCAAAAACTTGGGTATGGGATCAGTTTGGTGAGGCCATGGAACAAGACTTTCGGTCGGCCTCAAAGAGATTCTGGCAGACTGTCGGGTGGCTCAGGAGGGGAAGCAGCTCCCTGTCCACACTGGTGCGGATGGGGCACTGCTGACTTTGACTGGGGATATCATTGGGCAGTGGAAGGAATAATTCGAGGATCTCCTCAATTCCACTGACACGCCTCCCACAGAGGAAGCAGGGCTTGTGGACGAGGGGGACGACTCGCATTTCACAGGGTCTGATGTTGCCAAGGTGGTTAAAAATCTCTTTGGTGGCCGGGCCCTGGGGGTGGACAAGATTCGTTCTGAGTACCTCAAGGACCTGGATGTTGTTGAGCTGTCATGGATGACACGCCTCTGCAACATTGCGTGGAGGTCGGGGGCAGTACATTTGGCATGGCAAACCGGGGTGGTGGTTCCTCTCTTCAAAAAAGGGGACCGGAAGGTGTGCTCCAACTTTAGAGGGATCACACTCCTCATCCTCCCTGGGAAGGTCTATGCCAAGGTACTGGAGAGGAGAGTCTGGCCGTTGGTCGAACTTCAGATTCAGGAGGAGCAATGTGGTTTTCGTTCTGGCCGTGGCACATCGGACGAGCTCTTTACCTTCTCGGGAATCCTTGAGGGTTCATGGGAGTTTGCCCAACCAGTTTACATGTGCTTTGTGGACTTGGAGAAGGCATTCGACTGTGTCCCTCATGTTTTTTTTTGTGCGTGTGTGTGTGTGTGGGGGGGGTGCTTCAGGAGAATGGGGTATCGGGCTTGTTGTTACAAGCTATTCGGTCTCTGTACGACCGTTGTGAGAGTTTGGCTCATATTGCCAACACTCGATCGGACTCATTCCCAGTGAGTTGGACTCTGCCAGGGCTGCCCTTTGTCACTGATCCTGTTCATAATTTTTATGGACAGGATTTCTAGGCACAGCCAGGGAATGGAGGGTGTCATGCTTGGTGACCACAGGATCTCATCTCTGTTGTTTGCACATGATGTTGTCCTGCTGACTTCATCCAGCAATGACCTACTTTATTGTGACGGTTTGCCGCTGAGTGTGGAGCAGCTGGGATGAGAATCAGTACCTCCAAGTCCGAGTCCATGGTCCTCAGCCGGAAAAAAGGTGGATTGTCCTCTTCGGGTTGGGGACAAGCTCCTGCCCCAAGTGGAGGAGTTTAAGTATCTTGGGGTCTTATTCATGAATGAAGGGAGAATGGAGTGAGAGACTGACAGACGGATCAGAGCAGCATCTGCAGTGATGTGGACGTTGTACCGGTCTGTTGTGGTGAAGAGGGAGCTTAGTTCTAAGGCAAAGCTGTCGATTTACCAGTCAATCTACGTTCCTACTCTCACCTATGGTCACGAGCTTTGGGTAATGACCGAAAGAACGAGATCGCGGATACAAGCGGCTGAAATGAGCTTTCTCCGTAGGATTGCTGGACTCACCCTCAGAGATAGGGTGAGGAGCTCAGTCATCCGGGAGAGGCTCAGAGTAGAACCGCTGCTCCTCCACATTGAAAGGAGTCAGTTGAGGTGGTATGGGCATCTGATTAGGATGCCTCCTGGACGCCTCCCACTTGAGGTGTTTCAGGCACGTCCCACTGGGAGGAGACCCCGGGGCAGACCCAGGACTCGGTGGAGAGACTATGTCTCCCAGCTAGTCTGGGAACGCCTTGGTATCCCCTCTGAAGAGCTGGAGCAGGTGGCTGGGGAGAGGGAAGTCTGGGCTTCTCTGCTTGAACTGCTGCCTCCGCGACCCGGACCTCCGGAAAAGCGGTAGAAGATGGATGGATGGATGGATGGCGGATAGCCAGATGAGGGTGCTAGAATGACGGGGAATAAACGCACGTGTCCTGTAATCTGACTCAAAATCAGCACTAATGATCAGATGGGCCTCCAAGATGCTGATGTGTTGTCATTCACTGATTAACTGACTGTTTTTCTGTCTGATACTACATCCATCTGCAAAGAACAATAAATATAAACAGAAGGCTTTCAATATTAACTCCTTAGCATTCACAAAGAAAATCAATTTTTTCCTCACTGAGTGACAGCAGAAAATTTGATTTGCCCCGGCAGCGGAACAGCTGAATCTTAAGCGCTCAAAGAACAGATTTTTGATATAGAGTGATGTCTGAATAGAGTGATGATAGAGAGTGAAGTACGAGGCGGTAATGCACCTGTAAGCTGGTTGCCAACCGCCAATCAAATCTAAAAGAAGAAGAAGAAGAAGGACAGTTTTCTGTTCATGGAGGCTCTTCAGAATTATGGGGGGTTGTAGAATAAAAAGAAAATACTTCCAGCTACAGCATTTGCAGCGTTGTTGTCTTCCTCTGACTTGCTGCGGCTGTGTAGTCTTATACTTGTTACTGTAGTTACTGGGCACACTGTACACAGGTCTCCACCATGGAGGTGCTGCAACCATCCACAATCAATTCAAACCAGAGCGTCCAGAAGAATGACGGCCCACAGACACTGAATGGTGAACTGATTCAACAGACAATGCAAATTTAACGTCAGACGGACAGAGAAAGTGATAACTCGTCACAAAAATGATAATTAAGGACCTATTTCCTCTTATATTCATAACACACCAGAAAGGAGACGTTGTAATATGCAGCCCCGAGCACAGGGGTCTGGAACCTGTGGCTCCGGAACCACATGTGGCTCTTTTGCCCATAGATAGTGGCTCCCTGAGGCCTTGAAGAAAAAAAATCCATAAACTTTCCAAGAAAAAAGCAGTAGATTTTGAAGAAAAAAGGTTGCAAATTCATGAGAAAAAATTCATTCTAAAATGCAGGAAATGAGAAAACCTGAAAATTTATGCTAAAAAAAAAAAAAAAAAATCTCACAAATTTAGGGAAAAATTTAGCAATTTTTTTTTAGGAAAACTTATGTACCAATAAATTTGCAAGAAAAAAGGCACAAAATTTTTGGAAAAGAAATAAATTTGCTGGAAAAAGTTAAAATGTAGTAAATTTATGTAAGAAATGCTAATAAATTTATCAGCATCAAAAGTAATAAATCTACAAAGAAAAAATAATTCATTTATGAGAACAGCTGAAAATTTATGCAAAAAAAACCCCAAACAAACTCAAAGTTAAGGAAAATGTTGCAATTTTATGAGAAAAACACAAATTGGCAAGAAAAAAAAGTCACAAATTTACCAAAAAGAAAGTCTAAAATTTTATTAGAAAACTGTTGAAAATTTATGTGAAAAGTCAGCTTTTTAACCTGACATGGCAACATTCAGATAAGACAATTTTATAAGAAAAGCAGAAGATTCACCAGAAATATCGGAATTTCTAAATTTTATTATATATTATTTTATTATGTATAATAAAATATTATATATAATATTATTATTTTATTGGGGAAAATGTCACAAATTTACATGGAAAAGTTTTCAATTTTATTCTATAAAGGTATTAAATTTGCAAAGAAAAAATATGCCAAATTTAAGAAAAAAGAAAATACTTTTCTGCCAAAAATATAAAACTGTTTTTTTTGAAAAAAGCATTAGTTTAAAGAAAACACCTCACGATATTCCAAGAAAAAAAAACTTTATAATCAAAAATTTACCAGAAAAAAAGGACCTTTTGTAAGAAAAAGGTAACAAATGGACAATAAAAAGGCTGCAAATTTCGAACAAAAAACCTCTTAATCCTGATGTTGTCAGGCCAGACTAGTTTTAATTCTGCTGTTTTTAGGCTCATAGTTTTGTTGCTCCATGCAGATTTTTTTTTTTTTTTTTTTTTTACACAAAAATCATTCAAAGGGGCTGTTTGCTCGGGCAGAGGTCGGCACCCTGCACACAGACAAAGCTGAAGGAGAATATTGACTGGCTGGTTTAAAAAAATTGCAGAATAACTCGATCATGAGGAAAAAATGGACTCATCTTCTAAACTGCATTTCTAAAATAAAAACCAGTACAAGTCTAAATATGCAAATGAGCCTGTGGTTAAAAGAGCACATTTGCCAGCCTCGCTGCTGTACCCGAGTGACTGATAGAAAACACGGTCCCAACAAAAGAGCTGCCAGTAGAAACGGCGGAAAAGATTGTAAAACTCCTCTAAGAAGGTAATTCAACACAGAGTGTGACAAAAGATGTTGGCTGCTCGCTGTCGCACGTGTCACACAAACAGTGAGCGCTAACTGAGATTCTGTGGTGACAATTCCAGAACTTTTTCCCTCTACCTGAAAAACATAAAAAGAAAAAAAAAGTCATTAAATACAGCAGTTTCCTTTTATTGAGGTGTGTTTATGAGCCCAAAGAGTCCAGCTGTTAAATAAAATCACTTTGTGGCGTAGCTGTGATTTTATTCTTCTTCTACAATATCAAACAGCTTGAATCGACATCCTCAAAGAACCGTGATTCCACAGTTTTTCCTCTTAGACCGTAATAAAGCTGATGCAGCTCTAGAACCAAACACAAAAATTCTGTTGGAGGTTATTGTCTCGAGAATAAAGGCTGTGAACATATTTTTATTGCTTTTGTTTTTATTGGCGTTGAGGACAGCAGCTGTGTGTGTGTGTGTGTTATTTCAGTAGTGTTTGAATTATGCTCAGAAAATATAGAATGTTATTTGTGATTGCCATGCCCATCCCTAATTACCAAGAAAATAAGGATTTCTGAATGAATGGGTTTAGAAATCTTCACAATTTTTTTGTGAACACCACGTTTAGTTTTTGTGCACAGCTGCACTGTCAAACTTTACCTTCACCTCGTCTCACAGCTCGAACCTCTGACATCTCAGAGAGCGGTTTTACTGAACATTTTCTCCACACTGAGGGGCCACACTATAGATTGTAGTCGGGGCGCCATACGAGATTGTGTTTATGTAGAATAAAAATGGATCCAGCGCCCATATGAATAATGGAAATTTAAAAGAAAGAAAAGTCACAAATTTATGAGAAAATAAAGTTGCAGATTTAAAGGAAAATAAGTTGTGAATTTACATGAAAAAGTAGCAAATTTAAAAGAAAAAAATAGCAAATTTTTGAAAAAAAATTGCAAATTCATGAGAAAAAGCTGCAAATTTACAAGCTTTCTTTTTTCCAACTTTAGCATTGGTGCTTCAGGTGCATTTTATTCTGTTCTGTAACCTGATACAGAACAGTTTATAAAACATGGGGGGTTCTGGGTCTGTCCTGGCATGAGTGTTTCTCTTGCATCAGTAGGTTCAGTGACTTTTCTGAGCCGCTTCATGGTGAGGTCAGACATTTAGACCGTGAGTGACGGACACGACACGTCGACACTGCGGTGAAGGATAAAGGAAGTCTCTGGTTCCCTCACTGCAGCTGCCCTCGCTGCCCTCGGAGCCACCAGCAGAAGAAAGACAAAGCAAGGAGGAGGTGGCCTTGAATCGCTGTGAGATCTTGTGCTCCGGGGGAAGCAACCGTTTGACCCGACGTGTCCCTGTCCCATCCTGCAACCCCGAGGAACGCAGGATTGCTCTGTCTGGCTCCAAACCTCGGGCACCGCTGTTCAGTCGCTGCTCTGCAGGGACACGTCGAGGTCTGCGGCGAACAGCTCTTTATAAAGAGGAGGGAAATGCATCCGAACGACGTCAGGGTAAATGGCTCTGAACGTCGACAGCTTCTCCATGTGGCGACTGCACAGCGAACGCAACGCCGACACCTTGCATCTGAGCTGGAGGGGAGAGAGGGGAGGATGAAGAGGAGGAGGTTATTAGAAGGAGGAAAAAGTGGAGGAGATGAGAGAAAAGAAGATAAAGTAGGAGTAAAGAAAGGAGAGAAAAGTCAAGAAGCAATTTCCAAAATGCACTTATAGAATTACTAAAAGCAACTGAAAATTGCTTAAAAACTGTGTGGATTACACCTTTACATGTGTTTTTCTCATCCCAACTCTTACATTTATGAGAGAATTTTAAATGCTGAGTTCAGTCAAGGCAGGTCTGATGCACCTTTAAACTGAGCTGCAAAGCTTCTCCACTAGAGGGGAGTGATGGTTTGTTTTTCATGCTGCTGCAATGGAAACAGCCTGACGAGGTTTAATCTCACTGGAGGTGAAACATTCATGGACAGCATTTCTTTTTTGCATCTTATTTTAACGGTGCCAGGGTTAAAAGAGTCAACTCCTCCTTCTGAATCTTGCAGGACTATTTGAGGTTTTTCCTCTTTTGTTTTTTCCTCATAAATTTGAGACCATTTTAAACTCAAATTTGTGATCGTATTTGCAAATAGAGACATTTTAAAATACTTTAAGGTTTAAAAGTTTTTCCCCCTAGATTTACATTTTTTGCCTAGTAAACTTGCAACTTTTTTCATAAATGCATGACTGTAATGTAAATGTGTTTGTACATGTAGTCGTTAGCACATTTACAACATTTTTGCAATTTTGTGAAATATTTTTGAAAGGTCCATTCACTTAAAGTGACACCAGAATTCAACTTTTTTTCTTAACTGTAACATGTTTTTTGAGTGAAATCACTCAAATGTCTGATGTCTGGTTTTTTTATTTAAAATTTCACTTGAGCCCCACCTCCTGAAAAAAGGCAAGTGTAAGTGTTTTTGGTGACACAGCGATGTACAGCTGCTGGCACGTCTGTAGTGTTGAGCCAATCAGAACTCTCTGGCTTAACTGAAGTTAGCCTCCGGCAAATTAGCATTTTTGGGCTAGCTGCTTCGAAAACTTGATCCAAATTAAAGATGGGTTTTACCGCTAAACTGCTTTTAAAGACTGATGCAGTTTCAGTCATTATCCTGGGCCATCGTGCACACAATTGGACATGTCCTTCAACCAGTAATTCTTTTGATCACCTGAGATCTGGGACCTCCACGCTGGGACCTGCCGAGGGACAAAGAATGTCTGCTCCCTCTCACCGTGCTGTGGATTACAGAGACAGAGGATCACTCACATCCTCCGCATCCACACGAGCGCGCACGCACTTTGTCCTCTCTCCACGACGGCGACCCCCAGGGCCGGACAGAGAATGCAGCGCGTGGACCAGAACGCACCATGACCCGGCACGAGCGAACGACAGCAACAGCCTGAACAGGGAAGACCATCGGCGCCAACGACGCTGATTTCCAGCAAGCTCCCTGACCCTGACTCGCCTCTCGACAGCGGACCACCCATGCACCGAACCCCTGCACGCACACCATGGGGTTAATTAAATTAAATTAATTAATTAAATCACCCTTATTGTCATTCAACTGTACAACCAATCATGTACAGTAGAACGAGATTGTGTTTTACCTATCTACTGTGTTAATCACACACACCCCAAGTGCAGAATCAGAGGGCCGCTGCCATGCAAGGCGCCGCCACAAATTTCCCTCCTCCATTCCATTATTGCTGAGCACCAAGCTGGACGGCAGGAAGTTCCACTTTTATATGGTCTTCGGCATGACCCGGCTGGGATTTGAACCCCTGCCTCCCGGGTGTGGGGCGGATGCTCTACCAACTGAGCCACCACTCCGGTACGGTTACGAGGACAGCGCAACTTTCAGCTATGTGGTCACTGCGCCAGGCGTGCGCCACGCACAGGACAATAGCGGCTCCACAGATTGCCATCGTCCTCCGCCGCTACACATGCCCGAGAACACGGCCGACCGCCATCCTCAGAACCTTCAGGGCTGCTCACGCACCTGAAGCAGACACGCAGCCCGCACACAGGACTTTGTATGGGTCTCAGCCACGGTGCACAATGGGAATTCAGCCGTCTGCTGTCCCCGATGGCTTTAGGGCTGCGCCCGCACCTAAAGCCAACCCACCAAGTCCCTCACACAGCTCCAGCTTTTGTTTTTTCTTCATGGCCGCTATGCATCCTCGCAGGACTGAACCGCGAGAGGAGTCAGAGACAAATGTTTCTTCTCACAGCCGCTGTGGATCTCCGCCACGTTTAACGGGAAAGCCCCTCAACATCGCGGATCCACATGCAATTTTTGCGCAGCCCGGACAACTTCGCCGTCCCAGGACGGCACTCGCTAACCCCACCCCCCCTCCACCTCCTGCACAGAGCTTTTCTCGCAGCTCGCTTCCAAAGCCGGCCGATCAACACCTCGGCTCCCTGCTGAGCCCTCTGGGGGGGAGCAGTGTGGTGACCCACCACAACCTACGGGACAGGCAGAGCACTCAGCTTGAGCAATTAACAGAACAATGAGATGTATGGACTGATATCAATATGTAGATGTGCCTTGCAGCCTCCTTTGCCCTACAGCTCCACAGCAGAGAGGAATTCCGGCGCCAGTAATCCTGCTATTGATATGTGTGACTCTCATGTAAATGTCCTATGCATTCCTGCTGTACTGTGATGCTAATATGCCATGCATGCATTGTCTGTGGCTGAGTATATAAGCTGACTGTATATGCCTCACTAGAGCTCTCTCAAGTGCTTGTTGCTGACTTAGAGACGCAGGGCTCACTCCGGCGCGCTGCCACAGCGCTGAGTGAGCCTCGTGATGGAGGATGAATAAAGCACCCTTTTAACCTTCAGTTCGCTGTGTCCACCTGCACTTATTTGATCCTTGCCTCCACACTGGTGACCCTTATTCGTATCCTCCACAATGTAATATTTTATTGGCAAGGGTGGATTACCAGATGTCGTCACTGCTGAAGCTGTTAGCCTAGCATCATTATGCTGCTGAAATAACAAAAGATAGATATAATTTGCTGCCTACAGTTGAGTTGATGGTGGATGTATTTTTTATTATTCAACTGTTGGTGTCATGCCTTCTTGTTCAAATACCAGCTGTGGTGTGACCGGCCATCAATGGGCCAAGTGTAACTTAGCAGTCAGTGTTAGCAGTTAGCTTTGTAGCTCAGCAGTGACTGATTGGCTTTCACTGCACTTCACCTGGAAAAAAAACTTAAGGGGCTCATGAGCATTCAGAAAAATTCAGTGTTTGAACATGGGAGACAGTAAGTGATAAAAGATGAATCTGTGGATGTACGGGTTTTGGGATTACTTTGGTGAGCACTCCATCCTCCCTCTGGTTCTTCTGCAGGACACGTTGCAGAGCCAGCTCCGTCTTCTGCTGCAGCTTCTCCACCTGCAGCTTCTCCTGCAGCCACGACCGGTCTATTCATGCACAAAAACACACACATCTATGAATCTGATGAGGTAGGTGGTGTTTGGTTAGGACACTGTTGTGAAGCCTGACTGATCCCTCCACAGTTAGTGGCTCCCTGTGGCTTTGACAACCAAACTGTCAATGCTGGAGTAGCTTATTCTGGCCTGATGAAACCACCACGGGAGTGCTCAGATCTCCTGACCTTTGACCCCGACCATAAGCACAACCTAGATGTAGACCCACCTGAGGATCATTGTGTGAGTTAGGTTAGCATCGGGGCAACTGCCTACGAGGAGAAGCAATTCTCGTGCAATGTGGACAAACATACGCGGCGTCATCACATCGGCTCCTTGAGGCGTCACCAGAGCTGATAAAACTGAAAAATCCTCAAATGTCTGTGAAGGAGAAAGTGTTGCTAAAAACAGAAGAAAAACAATGGCAAATTTACCAGAAAACTTTACAAGTTTACAAAAAAAAAAAAAGAAAATACTGTAAATTTAAAACCACAAAAATATTTAACTATTAAGACCCAAGCGGAAAAAAAAAACAACTCTCTTGTTGACAAATCTCACAAGTTTTTACTTAAAATTTAAGGACCTGATTTAATAAGATCCAAAATGGCAAGGGCTAAACTGCGTGCGCTTTTTTGAAAATTTTATTAAAAATTTGAGACGATAGCAAGACATACTGTATGACTAAGAATGGAAGAAAGAAAGCAAATTAAACTGGTGGAGAAGTGAATAAGAGCATGTATGTGACAGTTATTCCTCATATATAAGAGAACCTAATGCCACGCTGCCTGCAACGCACGGTGGAGTATAGCAGAGATTGACTTGCTGACAGCAGAACAACAAGAGCAAAATAATGTGGGATGTGCGATATTTTTTTGATTTGATTTGATTTTGTATACTTTATTGATCCCCAGAGGGGAAATTGAGGGCATCCAAGGTACGGCGCTATCCCTTTACCATTCACACACACATTCACACTTAGGGCCACTTTAGAGTCTCCAATTAACCTAACCTGCATGTCTTTGGCCTGTGGGAGGAAACTGGAGAAATCCCAGAGTAAACCCACGCAGATACAGGGAGAACATGCAAACTCCACACAGATCACTGTTGGTCGGGGGCTGGGATCAAACCAGGGATTCCATGGCCAAGGGTGAGTTGCTGTGCTAACACAGTGCTAACCACATACCTGCCAACTTTTAAAACCTGAAAAGCCTAGTAGCTAGCCAGGGTCCAGGGGCCGCAGGCCCCAGTAGGTCCAGGACAAAGTCCTGGTGTGGGGTTCAGGGGGGCCAAGCCCCCCGACGCCAAACAAATATTAGCATTAAATCAAGTTAAAATGTGGCTAACAACCTCATATTTCTTCAACAATCATGTTTCTATTTTCCTTAAATTGTCAATGCAGATATGCTGATGGAAAAGATCAAGGACAAACTCTATGGTAATATTCTCTTGGTACATAATCATGCATTTAACAAATGTTGATAAATGACATTTCTCTTGACCTTTTCCTCAGCAAATGTGAAATTTTCACCCTTTCTTGAGTGAATAATAATTCCTGGAAATGCTTTGGAGTATTCCTCACGAAAAGACTGTAATTTTCGTTTGGGTTTCACACTCATTTGTGATTTTTCTCCGGCAGATTCCATGATGAAAACGTATACAATGCTGACCTAATTCCTTCGCAACTCCGCCGAGCCCGGCCGCTGTAACTGGGCTCCGATTCCGGCTCTTATCCAGCTGGGGCCCCGGTGGTCCTCCACTGGTCCCTGTCTCCTACCACCGCTGTACTTGAACTCTGATCCAGCTCCTGTCCAATTGTTGCCTCGGTTAGTTCCTCCGGCGAGCCCCAATCACCGGGGACAGAGTCGCTTCTTTGTGTCGGTGTTAGGTGCTACGACTAGCTATGGCATTAGCTACAGCGATAGCATTAGCTTAGCAAACGCTTCAGGTAAAGCGTAGCAGCGAACCACGAAAAGAAACGCTAATCAGTTTACTCACAGAGCCCGGTGAAAGGCGACTAAAGGGGTATTTCTACTTCAAAAGCTGGTTCAACCAAGGTGGAAATTCAGCCTGTACGTGTGTGTCACAAATGTTGATCCGATATTCGCTGTTGGTTAGTTATTTTAGTGGCAAAATCAACAACTTTGTCTCAGCACTGAAAAAGTGTGACTATCCCGGCCGCCATCACGTGTTGCTATGTTCTAAATTTAGATACGATTCCTAGCGATCTCGTGTTTGGAATTGCTTTCGTGTTTTTTTTAACGATTTAAAATTTTTGATTGAATTTTTAGTGAAAAGCCGTAATTTTGATTAATAAAGCCGTAACCCGGAATGGTGTCTTGAAAACCGTAACCATTACAGCAAAACCGGAGTAGTTGGCAGGTATGTAACCACTGCGCCACTGCACTGCAGTTTACCCCAAAAAAACTGGTATTACTCAACAATTGCTGCAGTGACAAAGAAATCAGTCTGCAACCATTAAAGATGGATTATTATCTATTGCACTCTGTCATCCGTGCCACAAGTGCACAGGCTGGAAAGAGGATGTCACATATGCCATGATCCTGATCCAGGCACCTATGCTGATGATACTAGGATCAATTAGTCAGTTGTTTTTTTTGTGTGTGCTTTTGTGTGTGCTTTGCACTTTCACATGGTTTAGTACCTTACAAACCTTTAGTCAAACAGGCCCTAACTGTTTTACCATCATTTTGAGGCTCAGATATGTTCTGCGTCTCTATGCAGATCTGAACCAAAGGACTCTTTCTATGGTAGAGGATGCTGAGGTCTGTGTCAGTGTCAATCTTTTATATTTTATCAACTAAAGCCAGAAATGAAACTAAAATGACCACTTATACATGTTTCTATTGACTCCTAATTATAGTCAACATTTAGGGCTGTATTACAATGACGGGGTCGGCTGATCAGTTGTCAATGACACAGAACACGTTTATGGGCGTGTCCAAGTTCATTTCCTTATGACAACAGTGTAAAAACAAACTTTTCGCCGGCGCATGACGCAAAGAGGCCACTCTAATCATTCAGAGGTGTGTTATGGAATCCTAAGCACTCCTTCCCATCCCTTTAATGCAAAGATGTCATCCATCCATCTTCTACCGCTTTTCCGGAGGGCCGGGTCGCAGAGGCAGCAGTTCAAGCAGAGAAGCCCAGACTTCCCTCTCCCCAGCCACCTGCTCCAGCTCTTCAGAGAGGATACCCAAGGCATCCCCAGACCAGCTGGGAGATGTAGTCTCTCCAGCGAGTCCTGGATCTGCCCCGGGGTCTCCTCCCAGTGGGATGCACCCAACAACCTTAAGTGGGGGGCGTCCAAGAGACATCCTGATCACATGCCCATACCACCTCAACTGGCTCCTTTCAATGTGGAGGAGCAGCAGTTCTAATCTGAGCCTCTCCCGGATGACTGAGCTCCTCACCCTATCTCTGAGGGTGAGTCCAGCAATCCTACCAAGAAAGCTCATTTCAGCCGCTTGTATCCGCGATCTCATTCTTTCGGTCATTACCCAAAGCTCATGACCATAGATGAGGGTAAGAACATAGACTGACCGGTAAATCAACAGCTTTGCCTTAGAACTCAGCTCCCTCTTCACCACAACAGACCGGTACAACGTCCGCATCACTGCAGATGCTGCTCTGATCCGTCTGTCAACTTCTCGCTCCATTCTCCCCTCACTCGTGAATAAGACCCCGAGATACTTAAACTCCTCCACTTGAGGCAGGAGCCTGTCCCCAACCCAGAGAGGACAATCCACCTTTTTCCGGCTGAGGACCATGGACTCGGACTTGGAGGTGCTGATTCTCATCCCAGCCGCTTCACACTCAGCAGCAAAACCATCCCAGTAACACCTGTAGGTCATTGCTGGATGAAGACAACAGGACAACATCATCTGCAAACAACAAAGATGAGATCCTGTGGTCACCAAGCATAACAACCCCATTCCCTGGCTGTGCCTAGAAATCCAGACGATAAAAATTATGCACAGGATCGGTGACAAAGGGCAGCCCTGACGGAGTCCAACTCTCACTGGGAATGAGTCTGACTGAGTGTTGGCAATATGAACCGAACTCTCACAACGGTCGTATAGAGACTGAAGAGCTTGTAATAACAAGCCCGATACCCCATACTCCTGAAGCACCCACCACAATCAACCAAGAGGGACGCAGTCGAATGCCTTCTCCAAGTCCACAAAACACATGTAAAGTGGTTGGGCAAACTCCCACGATCCTTTAAGGAGTCTCGAGAGGGTAAAGAGCTGGCCCGATGTGCTATGGCCAGGATGAAAAACACATTGCTTCTCCTGAATCCGAGGCTCGACCAACAGTTGGGCTCTCCTCTCCAGTACCTTGGCATAGACCTTCCCAGGGAGGTTGAGGAGTGTGATCCCTCTAAAGTTGGAGCACACCCTCCGGTCCCCTTTTTTGAAAAGAGGAACCACCACTTCGGTTTGCCATGCCAAAGGCACTGTCCCCGACCTCCATGCAATGTTGCAGAGGCGTGTCAACCATGACAGCCCTACAACATCCAGGGCCTTGAAGTACTCAGGGTGAATCTCATCCACCCCTGGGGCCCAGCCACCAAAGAGATTTTTAACCACCTTGGCGACCTCAGCCCCTGTGATGGACGAGTCGTCCCCCTCGTCCACAAGCCCCGCTTCCTCTGTGGAAGGCGTGTCAGTGGGATTGAGGAGATCCTCGAAGTATTCTTTCCACCGCCTGACGATAGCCCCAGTCAAAGTCAGCAGTGTCCCATCCACACCATAAACAGTGTGGACAGGGAGCTGCTTCCCCCTCCTGAGCCGCCAGACAGTTTGCCAGAATCTCTTCAACGCCGACTGAAAGTCTTGTTCCATGGCCTCACCAAACTTCTCCCACACCCAAGTTGTTGCTTCGGCAACCACCCAAGCTGCACTCCGCTTGGCCTGCCGGTACACCTCAGCTGCTTCAGGAGTCCCACAAGCCAACAAAGCTTGATAGGATTCCTTCTTCAGCTTAATGGCCTCCCTCACCACTGGTGTCCACCACTTGGTTCGGGGGTTGCCACCACAAGACGCACCGACAACCTTGCAGCCACAGCTCTGGGCAGCCGCTTCAACAATGGAGGTGGAGAACATGGCCCATTCAGACTCCATGTCTCCAGACTCCCTCGGAATGTGGTTGAAGTTCTTCCGGAGGTGGGAGTTGAAGACCTCCCGGACAGGGGCCTCAGCCAGATGCTCCCAGCGCACCCTCACTATATGTTTGGATCTACCAGGTCTGAATGGCATCTTCCCCTGCCATCAGATCCAACTCACCACCAGGTGGTGATCAGTTGACAACTCTGCACCTCTCTTTACCCGAGTGTCCAAGACATATGGTCGTAGGTCTGATGACACGATAACAAAATCGATCATCGACCTGCGACCTAGGGTGTTCTGGTGCCAGGTGCACATGTGGACACCCTTATGCTTGAACATGGTGTTCATTATGGACAAACTGTGGTTAGCACAGAAGTCCAATAACTGAACACCACTCGGATTCAGATTGGGTAGGCCGTTCCTCCCAATCACCCCCCTTCATGTTTCACCGTCATTGCCCACGTGTGCATTGGAGTTCCCCAGTAGGACAATGGACTCTCCAAGAGAAGCACTCTCCAGCACCCTAGTCTGAGACTCCAAAAAGAGTGGTTACTCTGAACCATCATTTGGTGCATAGGCACAAATGATGGTCAGGACCCGTTTCCCAACCTGAAGGTGCAGGGATGCAATCCCTTCGTCCACCGAGGAAAACTCCAATATAGAGGCAGCAAGATAGGGGGATACAAGAATACCCACCCCTGCTTGTCGCCTCTCACCCGGGGCAACTCCAGAGTAGGCCAAGCTTCAAGCTCCCCTCTCCAGGAGACTGGTTACGGAGCCAGAGCTGTGTGTTGAGGTGAGGCCGGCTATATCTTGCCAGTATCTCTCAACCTCATGCACCAGCTCAGGCTCCTTCCCCACCAGAGAGGTGACATTCCACGTTCCAAAAGCCAGTTTAGGAAGCTTGGGATCAGACCGCCAAGGTTTCCGCCTTCGACCGTCACCTGATCCACATAGTATTGGAATCCCATGGTCCCTCCAGCAGGTGGCGAGCCCACTGGCGGGCGGACGGCCGGGTCCCATGGGTGGAAATCCGGCCACCATGCACTAGCCATCGAGCCCCCCCCAAGGCCTGGCTCCAGGGTGTGGCCCCAGTAACCCCATAATGGGTTACTGGGGCTCGAAGCGTTTACTTTGAAAAAATTAGAGTGTTCAATGCAGGCCCGGTCAACCGAATACCGCAGCTAGGAATAATGGAATAGGACTCCGGTTCTATTTTGTGGGTTTTCTCTCTGAACTGGGGCCATGATTAAGAGGGACGGCCAGGGCCATTCGTATTATTGTATTGTCACACTGAATCCTTGTTCTAGCATTCATCATGAGGGTCTGTTGGATCATTCTCAGTCTGGCACTTCACCCAGGACCAGTTTGTCTTGGGTGACCCTACCAGAAGCAAATTGCCCCGGACAACATAGCTCCTGGGATCACTAGGGCACGCAAACCCCCCACCACGATAAGGTGACGATCCACGAGGGGATGCAAGGAGGAGAATAATCGAAAGTGAATCGTGATCATGACGGGTTTTGGGCTGACCAAAGCCTGTGTGTGTGAGTGAAAATGAACCCACTAGTAATGCTGCTTGGTAAGGAAGACATCAATCACAGTTGATAGTTGATGCCCACTTAGTTACTGTATGTGAAGAAGAAACGGTGAATAATGGGCTGAAAGATCAGCTGAATTGTTTAATAAGATAAGACAAAGTAAGATAAGTCTTTATTAGTCCCACAATGGGGAAATTAAAGGATTGCTACAGCACAGGGATAGCAACACTCGGAGCAATAATTTAGAAGATAAGATAAATAGACCAGTGACTATACATATGTACACAGAAATATACACAGTGCGGAGCACTGTAGCTAGATGGAATAAACAGCATAACTGTTTTCTTTCAGTAGGGACTTTATCCTTGGGTTGATCAAGGGTTTGTTGTTTGAGCAACACCGTATGGTCTTGGTGGGTACGGTGTTGTCCACACAAAAGTTAATGTAGTCTTTGATGGTGTGTGTGAGGCTGTCGATGTCCTCACCATGTGGATCATAGAGCTGCTCCCATACAGTGATTTCAAAACAGTCCTTAAGAGCATCCATTGCCTCCTCAGACCATAATTTCACTGTGCAGGTAACAGGAGGTTGTCTACGTACTAGGGGTTTGTACACAGGCAGGAGGTGAACCAAGTTGTGATCCGATCTCCCGAGGGCGGGGTGGTGATGATGAGGTGTACGCCTCCTTAGTATTTACATAGAATAAGTCCAGTGTTTTATTGTCTCTGGTGTGGCACGTGACATACTGGGTTGACGTGGGCAGAATGGAGGACAATGAAGTATGGTTAAAATCACCTGAAATGAGGAGGAAAGCATCTGGGTGTTCTGTCAGAAGCCTGCAAGTGACTGAGTGGATGATGTCACGCACTGCCCCAGCATTTGCAAACGGATTTGCATAAATAACAATGCAGATCACGTGTGAGTATTCCCTAGGGAGGTATACAGGCCACATGCTAACAGCTAGCAACTCAATGTCTTTGCTGCAGTGTTGCTCTTTAACCATGATGTGCCCAGGATTACACCATCTGTTGTTCATATACGTTATCACCCCTCCGCCCCTTGTCTTCCCACTGTCTGGTGTCTGGTCTGCCCGTATTGTTTGGAAACCCTCCAGTTCGATGTTAGCATCTGTTGCTAGTTCTGTTAGCCACGTCTCAGTAAACAACATCATGCTAATCTCTCTGAAGGCGCTCTTATAACGGGACATGGCCACTAGCTTGTCTGTCTTATTAAGAAGTGATCGTACAGTCCCCATGATAACGGATGGATGTGCACACGGATGCATGGATGTGCGCACAGATGCAACACGGACATGAAGAAAAGAGGATGATGCCTGTGCAAATTTTCATAAACTTTCATTAACAATGGTGTGGAAGTCGCTCCTGGCTGTGGGGGGGATGGAGTGCTCCCTCTCCTGTTGCTTTCGCCAACCGAGGGTCTTCCCCTATTCATCCTGGGTAGGAGGCGATCTGCTGTGGCTTCCCATCCACCTCTGACCCCCACCATTAAGCGAGCCAGCTCTTGGCAGCCTCTGTCGGGGGCTGACGGGTGGCTGTTGGGGAGCTTGAGGGGCTGGAAACCCGGGGCGCACGGCCAACGAAGATAAGATAAGATAAGATAAGATATGATAAGCCTTTATTAGTCCCACGGTGGGGGAATTCCAGGATTGCAACAGCACAGGAAAAGCAACACTCAGAGCAATAATTTAGAAGATAACAAAATAAGAGCACTGAATATACATATGTACACATAAATATACTATAAATATATATACACAGTGCGGAGCATTGTAGCAAGATGCAATAAACAGCATAACCGTCTACTTAGTTATCCTACATAGTATGAATATGTACCCATATATATTGTCACCCTCCGTAGCGATTGATATTATCCTAGTTGTATACTGAAGGGGACCATTTGTGTAAGTCTGTTGCGTCTTTTGCATTCAATACTATTAGGTTGTAAACATTTTTTTTTTTTTGCTACCTCTGTGAGCAGCCCTGCTTAGGTTATAAAGTCTGACAGCTGTAGGTAGGAAGGACCTGCGAAACCTCTCTGTCGTGCACCTAGGATGATGTAGTCTACTGCTAAATGAGCTCCTCAGTGCGTTCAGTATGTCCTGCATAGGGTGGGACTCGGACTCCAGCAGAGATGACAGTTTAGCCACCATCCTTCTCTCTCCTATCTCCTCCACTGGGTCGAGGTGTTGCCCCAGGACAGAGCTAGCTTTCTTGATCAGTTTGTTCAGTCTCTTCCTATCGGCTGCTGTAATGCCACTGCCCCAGCAGACCACTCCAAAAGTGATGGCTGATGCCACCACCGTGTCGTAGAATGTCTTCAGCAGTGCCCCTTGTACACCAAAAGACCTGAGCCTCCTCAGTAGGAACAGCCTACGCTGTCCCTTCTTGTAGAGCGCGTCAGTATTGTGTGACCAGTCTAGTTTATTGTTCAGATGAACACCCAGGTACTTGTAGGATGTCACCATCTCAATGTCTGTTCCCTGGATGTTTACTGGTGCTGTGAGGGGTTGTCCTTGCCTGCGGCAATCCACCACCAGCTCCTTAGTTTTCCTCGCGTTGATCTGGAGGCAGTTCCGATGGCACCAGTCCACGAAGTCCTGGATAAGTCCTCTGTACTCAGCTTCATCTCTGTTGGAGATGAGGCCGACGATCGCAGAGTTGTCAGAGAACTTCTGTAGATGGCAGTGTGTTGTGTTGTGTGAGACGTCCGCAGTATAAAGGGTGAACAGGAAGGGAGCCAAAACCGTTCCCTGGGGGCCCCCCGTGCTGCCGATGATCGTATTGGACACACAATCCCGGGTTCTCACAAACTGTGGCCGGTTTGTGAGGTAGTCCAGGATCCATGATGACAGGTGCTGTTCCACCCCTGCTCACAGCAGCTTGTCCCTCAGGATCATCGGTTGGATGGTGTTGAAAGCACTGGAGAAGTCAAAGAACATGATCCTCACCGCGTTCCCAGGCTTCTCCAGGTGGTACAGGGAACGGTGAAGGAGGAAGGTCACTGCATCCTCCACCCCAATGCCATGCTGGTAAGCGAACTGGAGTGGATCCATCGCTGGTCCCACCAGGGGGCGGAGGTGAGCAAGGAGCAGTCTCTCCAAGGTCTTCATCATGTGAGACGTCAGGGCCACTGGTCTGTAGCTGTTCAGGTCTTTGGGGTGGGAAGTCTTTGATACGGGTACCACACAAGATGTTTTCCACAACTGTGGTACCCTCCCCTTCAGGCTCAGCTTGAAGATGTGCTCCACAATCCCACACAGCTGGTCTGCACAGGACTTGAGGAGCTTCGCGCTGATGCCGTCTGGTCCCGAGGCCTTCCTCGCCTTGAGATGTGGACGCATCTCTCTGGGGAGTTACAGTGAAAAGTAAAATGCTACAAACTCCTTGTTCATTCATTTATTCCCCTAAAAATAAACGCATTAATGCCTAATACAGTGATGTTTTCCCCCTTCCTGATGTCTCGTATTTTTGTATGTTTGTCACACTGAAATGTTTCAGATCATCAAATTTAAATATTAGACAAAGATAGCACAAGTAAACACAAAATGCAGTTTTTAAATGAAGGTGTTTATTATTAAGGGTAAAAAAAAAAATCCAAACCTACATGGCCATGAGTGAAAAAGTGACACCCCCAACCCTGTTAAAACATAAATTAACTGTGGTTTATCACATCTTTGAAAAGCTCAGTTCAATTTCCCTAGCCACACCCAGGCCTGATTATTGCCACACCTGTTCTCAATCAACAAATCACTTAAATAGGACCTGCCTGAAAAAAGTGAAGTAGACCAAAAGATCCTCAAAAGCTAGACATCATGCTGTGATCCAAAGAAATTCAGGAACAAATGAGAAACAAAGTAATTGAGATCTATCAGTCTGGAAAAGGTTATAAAGCCATTTCTAAAGCTTTGGGACTCCAGCGAACCACAGTGAGAGCCATTATCCACAAATGGCGAAAACATGGAACAGTGGTGAACCTTCCCAGGAGCGTCCGGCCAACCAAAATTACCCCAAGAGCGCAGCGACAACTCATCCAAGAGGTCACAAAAGACCCCACAACAACATTCAAAGAACTGCAGGCCTCAGCTGCCTCAGTTAAGGTCAGTGCTCATGACTCCACCATAAGAAAGAGACTGGGCAAAAATGGCCTGCATGGCAGAGTTCCAAGACAAAAACCACTGCTGAGCACTGCTGTCTCAGTTTTGCCAGAAAACATCTTGATGATCCCCAAGACTTTTGGGAAAATACTCTGTGGACTGACGAGAAAAAAATTGAACTTTTTGGAAGCTGTGTGTCACCATACGTCCGGTATAAAAGTAGCACAGCATTTCAGAAAAGGAACATCATACCAACAGTAAAATATGATGGTGGTAGTGTCATGGTCTGGGGCTGTTTTGCTACTTCAGGACCTGGAAGACTTGCTCTGGTAAATGGAACCATGAATTCTATTGTCTACCAAAAAATCCTGAAGGAGAACGTCCGGCCATGTGTTCACGACCTCAAGCTAAAGCGCACTAGGGTTCTGCAGCAGGACAATTATCAAAAGCACACCAGCAAGTCCACCTCTGAATGGCTTAAGAAAAAATCAAGACTTTGGAGTGGCCTAGTCAAAGTCCTGACCTGAATCCGATTGAGATGCTGTGGCATGACCTTAAAAAGGCGGTTCATCCTTGAAAACCCTCCAAAGTGGCTGAATTACAACAATTCTGCAAAGATGAGGGGGCCAAAATTCCTCCACAGTGCTGTAAAAGACTCACTGCCAGTTTTCGCAAATGCTTGATTGCAGTTGTTGCTGCTCAAGGTGGCCCAACCAGTTATTAGGTTTAGGGGGCAATCACTTTTTCACACAGGGCAATGTAGGTTTGGATTTTTTTTCCCCTTAATAATAAACACCTTCATTTAAAAACTGCATTTTGTGTTTACTTGTGTTACATTTGTCTAATATTTAAATTTGTTTGATGATCTGAAACATTTAACTGTGACAAACATACAAAAAAAATGAGAAATCAGGAAGGGGCAAACACTTTTTCACACTACTGTAAGTCCGTGATGAAAACGAAAATCCCCCCCCCCCCCGCATTGCACTGGAATACACTGGCATACATGCTTCCTCTTCATTCATTCATTCCCCTAAAAAAATCATACATTAATGTCTAATCTATAGACTCCAACAGTAAGTTTGCAATTAAAATGAGAATGTGAACGTAATAAAACAAAACAAAACAAAACAAAAAAACTAGTGTGTGATCATCATGTAATTAAAATGACGGATGATTATGACCATTACAAGATCCCAGTGGATGCCGTTTCCTGAGCTCCGGAGCTGCGCAATGTCAAAACACGCCACTGAAATATTTAGAAATGCGCTTCTGACGATAGACCTCCTTTTTCCTGATCAAAAGTGGATTCTCATGAAATGCACTATAATAGTAATGCGCATTAGATTTTGTGCTGTCGCACCGCTTTGAAATGAGGTGCCTCCTCCGAGCGTATTGCGGGCGCACTGTCTACTGGTAATTTAATGGCGTGACACAAGGCGTAAAAAACAGACAATGTGCTGAGAGAAAATAGCAAAAACACTGGTGCATGGAGGAAAGTCTGTCTAAAAAGTGTGCGGATGACTGTCAAAATAGGGCCCTTAGTCTTATTTAAAGTCTTAAGGTGCATTCAAGACGAAATGCAAACGTGCAAATTTTTCATGCACCGTGATTACAAGTTAACTCAATGTACACAGGCAAATAGACATGAATTCCCGTCTGAGCAAGTTGCAGATGGGCGGAGTTGCCTTTATAACTTCTGCAGCTGCGTTCTACCTTCAAGATTCAAGAGTCAAAAATTTTATTGTCAATACTACTATATGTGCAGGACAGACAGGAAAACTGAAATGGCATTTCTCTCTCTTCATTGGTGTGCATAATATAAAAAGAAAAGGAATAAGGCTGGAAAAAGAAAACAACAACAACAGCAGTCTATGTACAGTAATGCAACCCGTGGTGCAAATGGCGACAAGAAAGACCCAGACCTCCCATAGTGCAAATAGAGATAAATGATTCACAATGATAAAACCAGCAATCCTGTATACAGACGACTAGAGATGAATACCCATAGCTGCAGTTCAATGCGGTAGTGTAGGTGCAGATAGTAACCAATAGGACTACACATGATCAGTAATTGCAGTGACAGACAGACAGCAGCAGATATGGCATTTGTGCAAATGGTTGCGGTTAATGTGCAGAGACATACAGCAGCAAAAGTATTATTGTTGGTGTGCCAGTCTTTCTGTGCCAACAGCTGAGGTAGTTATTGTGAGGGTGACTGTGTTACCGTCTGGGGGGGAGGAAGTGCACAGAATTCAGGGTCCTGATGGCCTGATGAACAAAGCTGTTTAGCAGTGTTGTGGAGCAGGCCCTGAGGCTTCGGTACCTTTTTCCCGAGGGCAGGGGGCTGAAGAGGGAGTGTGAGGTGCTGCCTGTGATGCTGATGGCTCTGCGGGTGAGGCGGGTGAGGTAGATGTCTGGGGGGGGGGCAGAGGGGCACCAATGATCTGGCTGGCTGCTTTCACTGTGTGTTGTAGTGTCTTCTGGTAGGAGGCAGTGCAGCTTCCATACCACACCGTGATGCAGCTGGTGAGGATGCTCTCAATGGTGCCCCGGTAGAAAGAACATATGATGGGAGTGGGACTCATCCTCTCCTCAGTTTGCGCAGGAAATGGAGGCGAGTTTGAGCCTTTTTGGCCAGTGATGTGGTGTTGTTGGACCAGGAGAGGTCCTCAGAGATGTGCACCCCCAGGAACTTCGTGCTGCTCACCCTCTCCACAGCTGCACCATAGATGATCGGGGGGGGGGGGGGGTGACCCCTCCTGAAGTTGAACACAACCAACTTGGTTTTTCCCACGTTCAGGAAGAGGTTATTGTCTTTGCACCACTGGACCAGTTGGCTCACCTCATTTCTGTACTTGGACTCCTCGTTGTTGGTGATGAGGCCCACCACTGTTGTGTTATCCGCAAACTTGATGATGTGGTTGGTGTTGTAGGCTGGTATGCAGTCATGGGTCAGCAGGGTGAAGAGCAGCGGGATGAGCACGCACCCTTGTGGGGGCCCTGTGCTCAGTGTGATGGTCTGGGAGGTGTTGTTGCCAACCCGCACATTCCATGGCCTCCCTGTGAGAAAGTCCAGCACCCAATTACAGATAGAGGTTTTGAGTCCAAGTGTCTGAGTTTTTGTATCAGGTGCTGGGGGATGATTGTGTTGAATGCTGAACTGAAGTCCAAGAACAGCATTTGCACGGAGGAGTTTTTTGAGTCCAGGTGGGTGAGGGCTGGATGGAGAGCAGCAGCAATGGCATCTTCTGTGGATCTGTTTGACTTGTATGCAAACTGGGACGGGTCGTGGGAGGGAGGCAGGATGGACTTAATGTTCTGCATAACTAGCTGCTTGAAGGATTTCATTATAATGGGGGTCAGTGCTAGGGGCCGGTAATAATTGTAGCTGGATGGGATGGGCTTCTTTGGGACTGGTATTATGGTGGCAGTTTTGAAACATGTGGGGACAACAGCTTGAGGCAGGGAGATATTGAAGATGCCAGCCAAGACGTTGTTGAGCTCCTCTGCACAGTCCTTCAGGACGCAACCCGGTATGTTGTCTAGGCCAGCTGCCTTGCGTGGGTTGATCCTGCAGAGGGTCCTCTTCATGCTAGCCGGATCTAGACTCATAGCCTGCTCATCTGAAGGAGGAGTGGTCTTCTGTGCTGATGTGCTGTTTTGTGCTTCAAATCGGCCAAAGTCAGTTAGGTTGTTGAGCAGTGTGATGTCACTCGCACAGGTCTGAGGCGGAGGTTTGTAGTTGGTGAGGGTCTGTATGCCACCCCAGAGAGAACGTGCATCTCTGGTGTTGCTGAAGTGTCTAGATATTTTCTTGCTGTTCTGTTGCTTTGCCTCCTTGATACCACAGAACAGGTTGGCCCTAGCTGTTGTTAGTCCTGCAGTGTCACTGGCCCTGAAGGCTGTGTCCTGAGCCCTCAGGAGTCTGTGGACCTCTGCTGTCATCCATGGCTTCTGGTTAGCACAAACAGTGATGATCTTGTAGTGAGTGACATCATCAATGCATTTAGCTATGTATGCTTCAACAACCTCAGTGTACTCCTCTAGGTTTGTGTGTCCATTGTGAATGGCTGCATGCTTGAAAGTGTCCCAGTCTGTAGTGCTGAAGCAGTCTTTCAGCGCATCAGAGGCCCCCTCAGGCCACACACGTACCTGTTTTTTTGTTGGGTCTGATGGCTTTCACTCTGGATTTGTATGCCGGCCTAAACAGGATGGTGATGTGATCAGAGAGACCCGGGGGAAGGGGGGGGTGTCTGTATGCATTCTTATGAGTTGTGTACACCAACTCCAGCAAGTTGTCTCCTCTTGCTGCAAAGTTTACATGTTGATATAGGTTTGGTAGGAGGGCCTTTAAATCTGTATGGTTCCACAGCTACCTGCTTTGGAAATCCCCAAAACAGTCATGTTTAGGTTTACATTATCTGACGGGGCTCTCACCTGGACGAGGTTTGTTTACACTGCTAGCCTGCTAGCCCTTGTTAGTACATCCGTGGCTGGAGTCTGTGGGTGGATAACTCCAACGCTCCAATTCAGCTGCAGAGCTCCCGGTCCATCTATCTGGAGGTGAATGGCAGTCTCATTTTCAAACTAGTTTACTCTTCAGTTTTGATACTTTAACTCCGGTGATGGCAGAATCTCCCAGCTGATTACTAGCTAGTGCTACCAAATCCCTCGGACACGCGAATGCTTAAAGTCACATGTTTCTGCATGTTTACATTAACTTTACATGTATTTGCGTCACACGTTCGTGCCTAGGCCAAACGCACCTTTAGTCTTAGTCATAGTTTTATTTTAGTCTGTTCATTATCAAAGGTTTTAGTCAAGTTTTAGTCAATGAACATTTAGTTGCCTAAATAGTTTTATTCAACAAAATTAACAGTGGTCTGTGTTCAGAAGATGGACCATGGTGAGATGACGTACCTGCAGAGAGCAGGACGAACGCTGAGAAGAGAGCGAGCTCGTCCTCTGAGAGCTGCAGGGAACACATGCTCTTAGCGAAGTCGAACACTGACGTTACCAAATCATCACAACCTGGTAACACAGAGATGCACAAGTAAAAATACACAGAGAATTTGTAGATCAATGCATTGTCACTCTGCAAATGCCTGAAATTCCATCTCAGTTGATTAATATTTGTGAAGAGGAGCCTGTTTACATCTGTACAAGGCTGGTGTTTCTTTGCCAACTTTGCTTGTCTGACTCATCTTAAGATGTATGAAACTCCTCAGAGAACTATCAGAAATCAAGCACATCACCAGTCAAAGAGAAACACAACAAAAGGAGAAGATGTTATTTTAAGGTACTGCCTTCATCTGTGACAGAGCGTGTATGAGAATAGCTTCATTTCACCCTGGCAAATGTTCAAACTGAAATTTCAGAATAAACTGGCAGAAGCAAATGTGAAATAATGAGCATTTTCGTCCATTTAAAACTGCCCGGAACTGTTCTGTCAGGATGGGAAATCAGGTAGGAGACCAAATGGAATTTGCATACATGTTTTTGTGGAAGTTTACTCATCTTTCACATGGATTAAGACAAATATTAACCCCTCTTCTTGAGTGTAGGAAACACCTAATTGCCACAATGACAAGAACCAAACAGTCCACTCATAATTCATTAGAGGAAAAGATCATTTATTGGTCGCCAAGGCTGCCCAGAAGAGGGCCCAGGCAATGGGCAATGTGAAGATGTGAAGAGGCCTCACCTAATGGACATGGCAGAAGTCCACAACCTAATCTCAAAGCATGAAGAATGAGACCAGCTAGACATACTTGGTGGGTCGGTTGAGGAAACCAACCAGTGTGTTTATGTGTGTATTACAGTACTGTGCAAAAGCATTAGTTACTCCCTTATTTCTTTATGTTTTACTTTCAAGGAGCCAGACTTTCTTGTAATTTTTAAAGTGGTCTTGAGCAACTGTTCTCCAGGCTTTGTGAAGGTCCTTCAAACCCTGCCATTGGACATTGGATACTTTTTCATTTATTTTTAATGTAGTCATTGTACTTGAACATCGTCCTGTTTCATCAAGTCTCTTTTGTTTGTTTTTTTAGGAAACTGGACAAAGGGGGGACAAAGAAAGCTATCAGGTCTAACAAACCATCTAGAAATTTTTAAAAAATCCAGCAAAGACTTGACACATGATCTGAGAGGTGACCTGGTCCGTTGGTTGGCCCATCTGCTGCTAAGTGAAGCCTCATCAGAATTGTCTCAGTGGAAGGAAGGATGGTTGACACTAAATAATTCTTTAGCAAGGGGAACTGAGAGAAAAGGCTGAGGTGTGCCAAACTCTACAAGAACTGGATTGAAAATCAGTGGAAGCAGGTTTTATAGAGTGGTAAATCTAAATTTAAAATGTTGAATCGTCTTGATAAAGAATAGAACAAAAGTCATCCAACATCCAGAGAGCTTGGAGAAGCCTGAGCAGCTATTCCTGAAGACTATTCAAAAAAAATTACCAGCTTGCCAATTGTAGTTTGAAAGCAATTGGTCACTTGTTTTCCAACCAATAGTGCAATTAAGGTCATCTGCAAGTGATTTTCCCTGCTCACCTAATGCTTTGAAGACATCAGGGCCTGCAAGTTTCCCATCGAAGTAGACCGTGTTGTTCTGTGAGTCAAACACCCGACACATTCGTACGAAGACAACCTCCAGAGAACCTGGCAGAAAGAGGATGTGATATTCAAAATATTCGTATCTAAGCATTCTTAGCAGCAACATTCATATGAATGTAAGTGTAGTTTCAATTAGGGATGAGCTGATCCGATCCGCCGTATTGGTATCGGGTTTGATCTGGGCAAAATGGCTGGATCGGTATTTTTAAGGAATACAAGTAATTTACTGATCCAATACATTAATAATATTAAAATGAAGGTGCAATCATCTTCTCAGCCACGCTGTGTGCGGCTTCTGTGAACAAGAGCAGCGAGTGTCACTGGAGCCTGTCTGTGGGACTCACCTCCTATGTTTGCTGTGTGGTACTGACATTTACAATTTTAACACCGCCAACTTGATAAAACACTTGCAAAAGTATCACAGTAAAGGAGTATGCTGAATTCTGTCAAGAACCGAGCATAAGGAAGTGTGTTACGCATCAGCAGCCACTGTTTTTCCAGCTTGGAGGCTGGCAGACGCTAAAAGTGAAACTAAGAGAACGAAACTGAAAGTTAACCAGACGGGAGCTGGAAATCAACAGGAACGAAGACATAACATGAGTTTATCTTTCAGGGGAGAGTTACAGCTGATGAGAGGTAGGTGACGGAAACAAACAGCAAATCATAATGGTGAACTGGAAATCAGGACTAGAACAACAAGGCTACATGAAATGGAACAAGAATGACTTCAAAATAAGAGCAAACCTAAAAACTAAGAACGGACAGAGAATAATGTCAAAACACTACAAAATAAACCGAGGACCTGGGGCCTCATGTACAAAGGGTACTTATGCACAAAAACATGGCATACGTCCTTTTCCACGGAAAATTTCAGATGTAGCAAGAATGAAATGACCGTGGAAATATGCACAGCCCCACGCCAACTTCATGGCTGGCGTACGTACGTTTCTACTGTTACTGGTCCGTTGGCGACACTTAGAGGTGATGTTGGGAGACTGATAATGACGTGAAAATGACTATACATACCAGAGACACATGATGAACAAACATCCAAGTGTGTGCAATTAGATGAGTGGATATAAAAGCAAGCGCAAAGAAGTGCAGAAAATGCCTCTAACAACAGAGGATTAGAGGATATTGCAAATCGCACAGTGATAAGAGAACGGGTATTTTAGAGACAGAAGATTTTCTGGCTCAGGATGATGACTGGCTTGTCAGCTGGTTTAGGTTTCCACGGGCAGTCCTTGTGGAACACGCCTGTGCGCCCGCAAATATCATCCTGCCTTCAAGGCTTCATTACAACTCAGTGATTTGAGAAAGTGACTTTCTGTTTTGTTGCTGATTAAACTACAGTTTGACAGCATTCTACCAAGCCCCCAACTGCCTCTGTGTGTACAGTAGTTATGTCATTAAACACATGCGTAAAGTTTGAAATGCAACAGTCTCAAGCGTTCCTTGGTGCACTTCATTCATTTACAATAGTGTATGCAATCCATGTAGGTTGTATATACTGTAACTATAAAGGATGAGATTTGAATTTTGGACATAAAATATGTACTTGTCGCGTCTAATATGATCTGCTTTCAACTGACAGGTGACCGTGGCTGCCCACTAAATAGGTTCATATTGTCTTCTTTTTTGTGACTGTTTTCCTTTATTCAACCAGCTGATCGACCCGGCTGGTCACAAATTGATTTACTGATTGATTGATTGATTCATCGTTTAAAATAACATTGTATAAAAGACACAAAACATACATTTAAAAACAATGGGGTGGCACAAAAAAGTGTGCACGCATTTCCACTGTGGTCCCTAAAAGAAATCGGAGCTGGTCTTGTACCTGCAACCTTCTGCTTTGAAATCTTGCACTATAACCACTGAGCTATACACACTCCAAATTACAGCAGTCAGGTGATGCTTCTGAGGACAACTGCAGACGTCAGTCTGAATCGTCGGCCTCCGTCGGTCTATGATGACCATGGAAGAGAATCCTAAACGTCTACTCTGCTGGAACAACACTGCCTGTTGCTGAACAGGCCGATGCGCACCGGTGTTCTACCTTCCAGCGTTGGGCGTTGGTAGGATTCAAGCATGGGCAGGAAGATATGGAGGACAAGATGTTACCCATGCAGCATGTCCCCCCTCTCCACGTCACTGATGAATCCAAAGGAACAGCAGGGCTGCTATAGTTTGGCACCAGCGCCGTCGCAGGAGCTGCCAGAACGATGTTGAGCACAACAGAGAACTGCCTTAGGGGCTCCGACTCCGGATTTTTCCTCAGGGTTGACTCCCGAAGCCTTTCCAGTGACCGGGTGTGCTGCAAGGCAGCGGAGGTTTGAAATCAGGGTTTACCTTCCCCTAGATGGGCTACCTTCCCAGGTTTACGAGCCACCATCTACCCGAAGCATCTGGTTTTAAGGCGCCAGAGATCCGCCCTCGCCCCTTCTCCTATTAGTAAAAGCAGTTCCACCGGGCTTAGAGACTAAACCACACGGGCAGGCTAGGAGTTGGACTTAGTTGTCAGAGGCTTTTCGAGGCGCACGCCGTAAGGAGCATTTTATGAGCACTGGGAGCTTAACCCCAGCACCGCTCCTGGCTATGAAGTCTGAATATGTCAAAGTTAAATAAACTTCTCCTTATCCCTGGCTGAATAAATGAAACAATAAACATATCTTACAAAGCTGTGAGTAGGCTACTGAATTACCTTTATCCAGTGCTAATGCCGGAGGACAGCGTGCCAAACAAAATGTTTTTATGAGCCTCTCCCTCATTCAGGAGCATCTCCAACTCACGTTCCATGAAATTCCATTAAATCCATTATTTTTGATCGTGGATACAGGAGAATCAAACATGCTGGCTTGTATTTATCTATTTGCATACCCATTTGCATCTAATTGCATATTCAAATGGAGGTGTGTCAAGGGAGGAGTCCGGTATTTCCTCACATGTGTTCAATTTCAAGTAGTTCAGCATGTACAAAGGAAATGTGCTTGGATTCCTGCATACAGACGGTTTCATACATCTGGATTTTTTTTTTTTACTTACGGCGTTTTCGTGATTTAAACGTACGTCATCTTTCAGTAGGAAATCCACACAAGTCTTTGTACATGAGGCCCCAGGAGAATACTTACGATAATAATAATAACGGATGACAAAAATACAACTTAAAGGATTAGTTCCTTTATTTTCAGATCTACAGCATTTTTTACGTCGTGCATAATGCGGCACTTTGAATTTCATCTGAATGTTTACTTAAATACTCAGCTTTAAAGTTTTGCATAAATTTGCACTTAAAACTTCAGAATGCATGTTTACAAAGTGCTGACCAGTGAAATGCTGCCAGTGTTACAGTTTATAATAAAAAAAAAGCAGCAGCGTTGCTGAACTGAGTGAAATTTGTAATGTATTCTTTGACTTTCAGATTTACGTTTTTATATGTCGTCGTCGTCGGCCTCCGTCGGTCTATGATGACCATGGAAGAGAATCCTAAACGTCTACTCTGCTGGAACAGCACCGCCTGTGGCTGAACAGGCCGATGCGCACCGGTGTTCTACCTTCCAGCGTTGGGCGTTGGTAGGATTCAAGCCTGGGCAGGAAGATATGGAGGACAAGATGCTACCCATGCAGCATGTCCCCCCTCTCCACGTCACTGATGAATCCAAAGGAACAGCAGGGCTGCTATAGTTTGGCACCAGCGCCGTCGCAGGAGCTGCCAGAACAATGTTGAGCACAACAGAGAACTGCCTTAGGGGCTCCGACTCCGGATATTTCCTCAGGGTTGACTCCCGAAGCCTTTCCCGTGACCGGGTGTGCCGCAAGGCAGCGGAGGTTTGAAATCAGGGTTTACCTTCCCCTAGATGGGCTACCTTCCCAGGTTGACGAGCCACCATCTACCCGAAGCATCTGGTTTTAAGGCGCCAGAGATCCGCACTCGCCCCTTCTCCTATTAGTAAAAGCAGTTCCGCCGGGCCTAGAGACTAAACCACATGGGCAGGCTAGGAGTTGGACTTAGTTGTCAGAGGCTTTTCGAGACGCACGCCGTAAGGAGCATTTTATGAGCACTGGGAGCTTAACCCCAGTGCCGCTCCTGGCTATGACAACCTTGGAACCAAAGTCGTTCTCAGAGTATGTTCTGTACTTTTGTTGTTTTAAATGAGAGAGATGTATCAGGTCTGGATCGGAATCAGCCGATACTGAAAGTCACAGTATTGGTATCGGACTTGAAAAAGTGGTATCAGCTGATCCCTAGTTTCTATTTATTTTGGAAATGAAGATAAGGAAGCCAATGTTGTGATAGAGACCAGACTGAGATCAGAGTCTCCCAAGACCATTGTGTATGTAGGTCTCGACTACAACACTAAAGTTACATTTTTTTCAAAAGGTATCAATGGTAGATTGTATTAGAGACTTCAACGTTCCCCCAGATACTGCATCAGCATTTTAACTTGAGTTGTCAGATCAAAAATTTAAAATTTAGTTTTATACACACGTGGACAAAATTGTTGGTACCCCTCTGTTAATGAAAGAAAAACCCACAACGGTCACAGAAATAATTTGAATCTGACAAAAGTGGTAATAAATAAAAATTCTGTGAAAATTAACCAATGAAAATCAGACAATGTTTTTGAATTGTGGTTCAACAGAATTACTTTAAAAAAACAAACTCATGAAACTGTGTATTTCCTACATTCAAGACTTATACTAGTATAATAACAGTATAGTAATTGTATAGTTTCCATTTTCTGTATTTTTATAGTTATTTTATACTTTTCCAGTGTCCTATATCAAGAATAAAAAAATTTCTTTTGTCAAGCGAAAGTATTTCAAGTATAGAATTAGATAACACGCTCCACTTTTAGTCTGGTTCTGGGGGGAATAACCTGTGGAGAAATAGCCTAGGACAGAGGTGTCCAACCATGTGCCATGGAGGGCCAAGACCCTGCAGGCTTTACCTCCAACCAGTGTCTTCAACAGCAGATTTCACTGAACTTCTTCCCACTGATTGCTGATCAGTGAAAACACCTGCTGAAGAGACTGGGTAGAAGAGAAAACCTGCAGGGTCTTGGCCCTCCATGGCACATGATTGGACATCCCTGGCCTAGGAGGAATGGCTTAGGGAAAATGGACCAAGATCTTTTTTGCTTGAGGTGAAATTCCCATGTCCCCAGGTCAGGTCTTGGTATTGGTTGATTACCTCTAGAGGAGGATGGCCTAAAGTTGGCATACAACTAGAACAACTCCCGGGGGGACCTCAGAAGGCTGCCTGTAAGTATTCTGACAGATCATAATAATTTCGAAGTTGCAGCAGACAACTCTGTGCCACAGTTAAATATGTGTGAATGTGAACAGGGGACTTTTGAAAAAGAGAGGTTTCCTCTCAATGGAACTACCCTGTATAAATACAGGTTAAATAAATAAAATAAAATAAAAAATTATACAAATATCACAGCGGCAGAGAGTGACAGGCTTCTTTTAAGCGTGGACCTGCGAGCTGAACTGTGCAGTGGCTCAGGAGGTAGAGCGGGTCGTCTAATAACCGGAGGGTTGGCGGTTTGAATCCCACTCTCCCCAGCCAACCTGCCGTTGTGTCCCTGGGCAAGACACTTTACCCACCATCCCTCCAGTGTCCATGACACTACTGAATGGATTTGGATGAGATTTTCACCAGAGGTGGTTCTTGGGCTACAGAGAAAGCCATTACATTTTGGTGACGATCTGAGAATGCATACCTCCACCAAGGCTCTTATCTTCTCACAGTGTGTTAGCAAAAATACTCCAAAACTACTGGATGGATATGGATGAAATTTTCACCAGAGGAGGTCCTTGGGCTACACATGAACCCATTACATTTTGGAGGTGATCCATGACTGCAGACCTCTACCAAGGCTCAATCATCTAGCAGTGGTTTAGCAGGACTACGCAAAAACTAATGGATGGATTTTGATGAAATTTTCACCAGAGATGGTCTTTGGGCTGCAGAAGAACCCATTAGATTTTGTTGATGATCTGAGAGCACATACCTCCGCCAAGGCTCTATCTTCTCACAATATTTTAGCAAGATTACTCAAAAACTAATGGATGGATTTTGATGAAATTTTCACCAGAGGAGGTCCTTGGGTTACAGACGAACCCATTAGATTTTTGAGCTGATCCATGGGTGCATACCTCCACCAAGGCTCAATCGTCTAGCAGTGGTTTAGCAGCATTACACAAAAACTAATGAATGGATTTTGATCAAATTTTCACCAGAGGAGGTCCTTGGGTTACAGACAAACCCATTAGATTTTTGAGCTGATCTATGAGTGCATACCTTTACCAAGGCCCTATCTTGCAATGTATGGAAGGATGGAGGCAGGGAAATATGGACAGATGAATGGACAAAGGGAGGGAAGGAAAGAGCCTTGGCAGAGGTATGCACTCTGAGTGCTTTTGTAGTTATTATTTAATACTGTAGTCTCATATGACTATGCTATTATAATAAAGCCATTTTAGTGTAGAACTAGACAAAACTGAAAAATAACAAGTAGAAAACAGGAATATCAGGTTAAAGATACAGTATGGAAATTTTGAAATCCCCCGTTTTGCTTTTTGTGACCCCTGGTGATCACAGAGGGAACTCCAAGCCTAGCCACTGTATTCACATGTGAGAGTGGCTCCAGTCAGACTGACCCCAAACAACCAAGATTTTGATGTTTATAAATGGAGTAACTGGAGCTGTGTTTCACTCTGTGACCAAAAGAACACTTATCTTTCAGTCTTTCACCATTTTGAAGTTTGGTTATAACTTCAACAGATGTTTTCTGACCATGTTCACATATTTACAGTACAGTATTTGGGGCTACTGCTACATGATGAGTGTTTTATCAGAGCAGCATGATCACAAGTGTTTTGAAAAAAGCTTCCTTTTTTTGTTACGTATGAGGATTAAAGATTTTATGAACTGCAACAAAGTCACTCACCAGCTTTCAGCAGAACAATCTGGTCGTTCTGGCAGAGGTCCATGAAGCCATCAATACGTTTAGCAAACTCTACCACATACTGAATGGCCTCGGTGATCTTCACAGCACAGAGCTGCCACATCACCTCACGTGGCTACAAGTACCATAGCAGGAAAACACAACATATAATCAAAGTCAATTCAAATTTGTCAAAATGAGCTTTGGAAGAAATCGTGCTAGCAAAGAGAAGGTGCAAAGATCTGCTGCTTCTGAAAAGAAAAACCTAGAGGGAGTTTGACACTTTCTGTGAATGACAATCAGCAGTATTCTGACCATGAAACACCTTGTGATATTTATGTTGCTTCCAAAATGCATGGTTCAACACAGTAATGCACCTTGCTTTGGTAGCTCTCCACCTTGTCCTGCGGAAAGGACTGCCAGCTCATCTGCTGCAGCTCCTCCCTCAGGTACTGACACGTCTCCAGGTGAGACTTGGAGATTATCTGGACCAGCTGATCTAAAACCAAACAGAGTAAGCAAGCTTGTTAACGCTAATGCAGCAAAAGATAGTTAGAAAACACTATAAATGACCAATATCATGAGAGGGACTATGTTATTACAAGTGTTGGGCAAGTTACTAAAAAAAAGTAACTAGGTACAGTTACTAGTTACTTATTTTCAGAAGTAACTGAGTTACTTTTGAATTACTGCATGATTTAAGTAACTAGTTACTTGGAAAAGTAACTTTCACGTTACTTTTAAATGCATACTTAAATCATCTTGCGCACACAGCAAGATCAAGGGCCCCTCGTTCTCATCAGAAAAAAGACGAAAAAGAAAACTGATGAGAAAAAAGTCTCATCTTACAGAGAAAAAATCTCTCAGATTTACACAAACTGTTGTAATCAGTAGAAAGTCAGAAATTTACTAGATATAAAGCTGTGAATTCAAAGAAAATTTTTTGGACCCCCTGGTGGGCCGTTTTTGGCCCACGAGCCATATGTTTGACACCCATGGACCAGCCCATTAAAAATGCATATTTAGAGGATTTACTTCCATGAAATAGTTAAATATCACAACAGCATGTAAATGAATGAGCTAAAATAAAACACAAAGCACAGATAAATGAAAGTTCACCGTTTACTGCAATAAATCACAGTCACTTTTTCTCTGTGCGTAAGAAAACTTTAAATGCATTTAATGTGGACATTAAATGTGAGCTTCTTGCTCAAAAAATGCTCATGTTTAACCACAGAGGTAGGAGCTGGTAGGGGCTACTCACTGCACGGACAACAGGAGATCAGGGCTCGGTATGGGAAGTCGCCACCGCCACAGCATTTCTTCCCTGGGTTGTGATGTGAACTGGGGCAGGACAGGAAACCAACCCGCGGAGGAGACTGACGGCTGTGTCAGTTACGGTAGGGTCAGTTTATATTTATTTGCTTGCCTTTGCCTTTGGCATGACAACCTCCAGTGGCTTGAGGCCGGTGGTGGCGCTGGGGATGGCAGTCCCACCAATAGCCACCGAAACTGTGTATTCATCCCCAGTTGGCAGCTGATGAGGAGGGTGTCTAGCAACTGCAAGTTGTGTGATCATCTGTTTGCGCTAAAATATCTATCTATATTAATAAAACGAGTAACGCGAGTAACACATCTGATCAAATTTCAGTAACTGTAATGCATTACTGAATTTTTAAACAGTAATTTCATCACACAGCACATTACTGCAAAAGTAGTGGAGTTACTCCCAACACTGGTTATTACAGAATATCATAATGTCAGTGAGGTTTGATAGGGAATGTAATGTAAAATGGGCTAATTATGAGAATGTAAAAGCCCAAATAAAGCATTATCAGAGATAGGGGTATGTGGCATGCGAGCTCAATAAGGTATGATCAGTCCCTGAGGCACAATAAACAACCCAAAATAAGTTCACTGCTCTTAACAGGTGATCACACTTGACCAACCAGTTGGCTGTGTCATGGTTCTGGGTGAGAGCTGCAGTTTCTTGTCATGTCTTATTCTTTGCATGTTGCCAAACTCTCTCATCAAGAGCCAGGGAGGTTAATTGGTGGCAGCTGGTGAACTCTTTCTCCAGCTGGTAACTGCAGTCCCACGGCTTCTTTAAGGATCGGGCAGTGAGTGGATGGACACAGGACCGTCATCCTCTTCGCGACTTCCAGGATCTGTAAGCTACCGCAGCCTCAGTATTCTGACCCCTGCTCACTTCCAACTCTCTTCCTCATTCTCCAGGGTAAAACCGACCATATGCCACCCCACCACCAGATATTCTGGTCTTGACTACAGCACTAGCTATAAGATCTCTGGTCACACTGCTTCATATTTTTAAGCTAGCATTACTAACAATCCAATTAATTGGTTTATGCCAGACCAAAAATAACCTGTTCGCTAGGCTAGCTGCACTGTAGATCCATGAGCTCTGCGGCACAGTGGGAAACTTCCTTCCCTGTTCTCTGAAGAGAGGACACGCCTGAGTAGCCATGGGGCAGGCCTGTATTAAGTCTGTGGAGTGATGATGTGACAACCTCATAGATGAGAACATCAAATCCAAACAAGGGATTTTTGACAGACATATAGCCCTAGCTCCTGTGGGAGAGGAGAGCTCCTCCGCAGGTGGACTTTGGGCTGCTTGACTTTGCAGACCATATAATGTAACAAAAATCCTACATAGCCCACTAAAATAAAAGGAAAGCCAGCAAAAGTGCAATAGGGCACTTTAATGTCAGCTTCTGTTATTGGACCATTTTGCTCTCTTCATCTCTGCATTTGTTTGCAGTTTCAGAATAAAGGAGTCTTAAGGTGTCTCGACCTTAGCTTGTAACTTTGGTGTTTTATTAAAAAAAAATGGTTAATAACGAATGTTATTCTATTTGTATGCCATTGCTATCTGAAAGAATAACATGTCTATTCTGTCTTTTCTTCTACTCTCCCTTCACCACCAACCAATCCCTGAGCCCAGTTCTGCCAGAGGTTTCTTTCTATAAGGGAGTTCCTTCCCACTGTCACTTAGTGCTTGCCCATAGGGGATTGCTTGATTGTTGCGGTTTTCTCTGAAATACTTATGATTCATACCTTACGTATCTAGCACCTTGAGACATCTTTTTATTGTGATTATTCACTGTATACAGTATATAGCGAAGAACCTTTGTGAGCAAGCTCATATATCCCACACATTCCCATACCAGAGTTCTCACTGAACAGTGTAATGCATGCCCTTGACTGATGTGACTATTACCCTGGCATTTAGTCAAAGGAATCAGCATCTTTTTCAATAGAAAGAAGTTCATATACAAGTCCTTTCAGAAATGTAGAAACTATACTGGCAACAAATTGCCTATAAATAAATATATGGACTGAAAAATAAAAAGGACTGAAAAAAGTACAAACAAAACAGCAGTTTTACCTCCCGTGATAATAGGAAGACTTGAGTTTGCAATACAGTGGAACTGCCTTCAATGTTCCAGCAAAAAAGGAAATCAAAAGATTTTATAATGGCATTAAATAAATTATATCTGCCAGACACATTATTTTTTGTGAATATGTGCATGAATTACATCCTTACAGAGAAAATCGATACATCCAAAAGACCTTTTGCTCCATTTGTGACAATTTTTGTGATCAGTGCAAAAGTGGGTTCACAAACATTTTCATGTGACTGTGTATCAAATCTGTATAAACAAACTGCCCAAATTTCTTTAATTAAGCAAACATTTTTAAATAAAAATGTGCCAATAAAGTGTTTTTGAACACATCTTGAGCACAAGTAATCCGTTTTCTTCTGCAGCTAATTGTTGACCATGAAAGAATATGAAACAACATCATTGAGCAAAACAAGACGGGACAAATATGGTCACATAAAGCAGCTTGTATTTAGATGGGCTTTTCAGTGTGAGCAGTTATTATAATAAAGTGAATAAGAAGAATCTCCAAGGATAAAAAAAGATGATTTCCCCTAACAAGCGCCCTGCCATGTCCCAATTGGTCCTAATTAACAGAGAGCTAATTACCACACAGAGATTTTTAATGAGCTCTGAAGATGAGTTTCCAACCTCCTGCTATTTTAAACTACCTTTCTGTCTCTGTGCCCCACAGTTCTATATTTTCTTCCTCTTTTGTCTCAACTTTTCTTTCGTAGCCTCCTTTTTTCTTTGGCTTCACCTATTTCACCAGATTTCCTCATCGTCTCTTGTTTGTTTTTCCCCGCAGCCGTTGACAACCTTCTACAAATGGTGGGTCCCATTGTAAAACATTTTGTTCTCTCTTTTTCAGAGCGCCACACATACAGCGGGGAAAATAAGTATTGAATACATCAACATTTTTCTCATTAAATGTATTTCTGATTGAGCCATTGACCTGAGATTTTCACCAGATATCAGTAACAACCCAAGTAATCCATACATACAAAGAAATCAAGGCAACTGTGTTCACAAAACAAGCTATATTTAATAAAGAGGAATGACACAGGGAATAAATATTGAACACATTAAGAAAAAGAGGTGCAAAAAGGCATAGAAAGCCAACAAACCAGTTGAAATCTTTTCATCAGATGAATCAATTCATCAGAATTTACGAAGCCATCCCATCCCCCATCAGCGCATATTAATTTCAGCTGGTTAAAATAGATAGATGTACTTTATTGATCCCAAACTGGGAAATTACTGTCCTGACTGATAGCCTTTAAAAAGGTCTGTGACTGTCAGATTGTCACACGACAAACAACTCATGATGGGTAGAAGTAAAGAACTCTCTCTAGACCTTTGCAGCCTTACTGTTGCAAAACATAATGATGGCATTGGTTACAAGTGCATTTCTAAACTGCTGAATGTTCCAGTGAGCACTGTTGGAGTGGAAAGAACATCATTTTACCATAAACCAGCCACAACCAGGAGCTCCTCACAAGATTTCTGATAGGGGAGCCAAAAGAACTATCAGAAGCATTATCTAAGAGCCAAAAACCACTTGTGGAGAGCTCCAAAAAAACAAAAACAAAAAAAACCTGGAGTCACCAGGTACTGCTGTTTCAAAGAAAACAATAAGGAATGCACTCAACCAACATGGGCTCTATGTCCGCTCACCTTGCAAGACCCCATTGCTGAAGAAAAAGCATGCTGAAGCTCGTTTAAAGTTTGCTGCACAACATTTGGGCAAGCCAGTAAAATACTGGGAGAATATAGATATAGTCTGGTCAGATGAGACCAAAATTTACCTTTTTGGATGCCACAACACATAGCATGTTTGGAGGAGAAACAGCACTACACATCAGCCCAAAAACGCCATACCAACAGTGAAGTCTGGAGGTGGGAGTATCATGGTGTGGGGGTGTTTTTCAGCACATGGTACAGGCAGACGTCATATAATTGAAGGAAAGATGAATGGACAAATGTACAGAGACATCCTTGAGAAGAACCTGTTGCCATCTGCCAAGATGCTGAAGATGAAACGAGGGTGGACATTTCAGCAAGACAATGATCCCAAACACACAGCCAAGGAAACTCTCAACTGAGAAGCTTCACAGAAGTAAAATAAAGCTGTTAGAATGGCCCAGTCAGTCACCTGACCTGAATCCAACTGAAAATCTATGGAACAAACTGAAGATCAGAGTTCATAGAAGACACCCCACAGAACCTTCAAGATTTGAAGACAGTTTGTGTGGAAGAATGGACTAAAATGCCTCCTGAGCAAATGCCTGTGCCTTGTTTCTCCATGCAGGAGGTGCCTGAAAGCTGTTGTTACCAACAGAGGCTTTTCTACTAAATAATTAAATAATTATAAATAATTAAATGAATTTCAACAAGCGTGTTCAATACTTATTCTTTGTGTCATTCCTCTTTATTAAATATAACTTGTTTTGTGAACACAGTTGCCTTGATTTCTTTGTATGTATGGATTACCTGGGTTGTTACTGATATCTGGTGAAAATCTCAGGTCAGTGGCTCCATCAGAAATATGTTTAATGAGAAAAATGTTGACGCGTTCAATACTTATTTTCCCCACTGTAACGTCAAAAGATGGAAGAGCTTTTTAAACCATTATGGGAGGCTGTAAAATGGAATCGTTCTGAGGTTCATCCTCCAACCACCAAGTTGCTCTCTCGGGTTTTTTAAAATGAGCACAAATATTCACATTTCAATATCTTTCCTCTCCTCCATACAGCACCTCCTCTGCATTTCTTCATCCAGAAGCTCCTCTCAGATGACAGTGATAATGATACTTTGGCAATCAGTTCAGTTTAGTGTCAATATTTCAAATCAATCAAAATGTTAGACATAAATTTTTAAAAAATGCTTCTTATCAAGGGCATGTCGTGGATTTTCTTGATATTAATAAATGCCCCTCATTGAGCTGATGAATAAATAAAGTGCAGAGTCAAAGATGCCTTTTCTAGGTATTTATTTACATCTTGGCCAAGAAGGGAAAATGTCACAGAGCAACACACGCAGACAGTGCAGCGGAAAATGTTCAAAGTCTCAGAACAGAGCAGAGAGTTTTAATATAGTAGACCAAACAGATAAGTATCATTTTGAGACTAACGAGTCAGCAGTGTTCAAGGCTTCAAGACTGGATTCTCGTTGTTTCATAGGAAAAGTACTGAGTGTAATTTCATTTGTGATTACAGGAGACAGAATGAACAGACAATAATAAAAAAAAATCCATAACAGGCAGGAGTACAGGAAGGGAGTAAAAAAATTAATGCCTCGTAATATTACGATACTTTCTGAAGGCGATATTGTTTTGATTCTTCACGTTCAGACATTGGTACTGCGATACTTAAAATGATTTTAAAATATCGTAAATAGAAACATAACTATTTGAATCCCAGAGGTAAAAAAACCCCCAAAAACTAGATGACATTTCCCACGCCGTGACAGATCTTGTGATCCGGTGCAGAGTGTTGACATCCAAAATCAAGCGAAAAAGAAGCTTCACCAGAAACCAGAAGTAACATGCCTCTGCCAGCAGAAACATATGATTAAGAGTTCTCGGAGTGACTGATGGATTGAGTATTCTGAATCTGTTCTGGAAAAAGGAATCATGTCTGGTGGGTAAAAAAAAAAATTGCTCTGGTGTTGAAAACACTGGCATTCTTGGACACGGTTCTACAGAGGTGAGGAAGACGGTGGTGCTGACGGTGAAAGTCCTCATCTATACTGCAAATATGTACGGGGTGAACTATTATCCTTACTTATTTTATTTTATTCAGTTGATGATATCATCTGGAAGTACAAAAACCTGAACCAAGTGCATATATAAAGTGTACGATGGCAGGTCATTAAAAATTTCCCCAGACTCGTTTTCCATGGACTGAGAGGAACCAAACTTGGCAGTTATCAGTCTTTCTCCACACAGGTACCACCAACAGTTACACTTCTCCCATCGCTCTATGCAGCTGTGGAGACCTCACTTGCAGAAGTCTGCAGGTTGTATTAGGAGCCACGAGCTCAGAAATCAGCATTTCATCATCTTGGAAGTGCTTGCCCTTCAAAAATAACTTCATGGTTGGAAAGAGGTGGAAGTTATATTTTGTGAGGTCAGGAGAGTTAAAGGGGATGAGGAAGGATTTCATAGCTACAGGACCGTGCTTCTGTCTGGGCAACATGCAAGCTGTGAACTGGGGAATTGCCTTGCAGGAGGCTGACATCTTTGGTCAGCATGCCACGCCACTCAGTTTTGATGGCATTTTGCAATTTCTACAGCAGTGAAGCATAGTAAGTTACGGTAATTGTGGTACCCATTGCCAGGAAATCGATCATCAATATTCCATGTTGATCCCAAAAGACCATGAGCATGACCATGCCCATTGAGAGTTGGACAGGTGCCTTCTTCAAAGGTGGTGAATCAAAATGCTTCCATTGCTTCAAATGGGTTTGAGTCTCTGGATCACACGTAACATGGAAAAAGATCTAAAACATCTGAATGCTCCCTTGAGTTTTTTTTTTTAATTAAATTTGGCCATTTTCTCCTAAAAACCTGAAAGATGCAGGACTACCAAAAATGGTAGCCCTTTACATTGAGAGGTGAACACGCTTTTAAAGGCCGTGCACATGACCAACCGGTCATGTGGCCTGCCGTTAAGCTCAGAAATTCATTGACTACATGATACTTCAGTCATCAACAGACTCAGATGCACATAGCTTGTTTTGTACATGTGTGACGTGGGACTAGTACTCATTGGCAATTGGAGGCTTTAAAAATGCAATGGAAGCTCTGATCGGGTGTCAATCAAAACCAGATAGTCATGTGTGTCTTTTCAGCTTCTGTTTCTGTTTCTATGGTAAATATAGTTTTTATCCACCTTATTCCTAGGCCCCATGATGCATTGCGTGAATTATGGTAGCAACTTCCGGTACTAGTTTAGAATGTATGGTTGTCACTGAAACGGGACACTTTTCCTTTTTAAAAAACAATAACTTTGGCATCAGAAATGGGGAAAGACAGCCTTTTGCGCCTCAAAAAACAGTAATATAATCAAACCACTTTCCATGACTATATAGGGATAGGAAGATGACCTTAGAAAGTGGCCTGGCAGACAGTAGCACTGTTTGTTAGCACCACTGCTAAGATGCTAACGCTGTAAACAAAAGTTCTAAGGTATGTGACCCATGCTGGCAAAATGAGTCACTTTGAGGAAATTATCAAAACTGAGGTAACCTTTTTTCCATATTATGTATTAAAAGACCTTCAAAATGATATTTAATTTGTAGGAAGTGCACAAAAACGGACCCGGAAAAAGACAATTTGTTTATATTTTGGCTAGGTTTAAAACTCGCGTTCGATCGGTCAAGAGTTACATGTTCCGCCAAAACATATTTATTTTTAGAAAGTACAAATTCTAAGCTTTACAATGATACCAGGCACTCACGGGGATTTTCCTGGGACTTGGTGCTAGCAAACAAAGAAAGAGTCATGATTTATGACTTCTCGTGCCTGTAGCTTGTAATGACGCGGTGCGCATTCCGACTCATTTTGCCAGCACGAGTCACATATATCAATGTCTCCATCGCAATAAAGTCGGCTGCATTTTGTTAAAATATGTTGGACATAATCCGATTTACCTCAGAGCAGATGTAGAATCTAGTCAGAGCCACAAAGAATCCTCCATTTATACAGTCTATGGCACAAACACGAACACCAGCAACAAGTACCAGAACTATGCCAAAACATTCAAAAAACACAAAAACTACAAGTGCTGAAATTAGCTGCCACTTGAGTGCAAAACAAGTATGTGGACTATACATCAAAATGAACTTGAAAAACTTTTAAAAACGTTATTTTAAATGTCCCTGCTACTCCACTCTTGATGACTGATTTAACACTACCTCAGCCGAAACCGGAAGTCCCAACACTAATCGCTCCTACAGCGGCACCCCCAGGAATAAGGTGGATAGCACATAAGCAAAAAGAAATACTGGAAGTTGGCCAGCTCGTTTCAGTGTGGCAATTTTATGTACATATGTTTATCTTTGTAATCATGTGGATGGACAATAAATCTTACTTGAATTGATCTGCTGGACCTTTGGCGATGAAACAGGACTGGATTAGACCGATTACTTTTTATTCTTGGAATTCAAGGAAGCTTGACTGGTGAGTCACTGCTGTGTTGCTTTTTTGTGCTAGCTTGTTTGATGTACTATTTACTTCTGCTGTATCTCAAATCTGTTTTAATAACCAAAGAGATGTGTAGCAGTAGTAATCATTAAGACAACCTAATTTAATTAATTAATTTCTTCTTTTCTTCAATACTGACACGTAGTAACTTTAGAAATATGAATAAATTTCCCACTCACCGAGTTCAGTCATGGACACCGTTGGCAATGCATCTTCGTTGCTAAAGGAACAGTAAGGGAAGAAGCCGTTACTGGAACCATATTCACATAGTGGCTCTGGTTTGATGACATTTATGTCAAGGCCAGACTGGTCAGGAGATGGCTGGATGTCCAGATAGAACCCCCCACCTCCAGCATCTCCACCTCCTCCAGAGTCTGCCTGTTTGTAAAAAAAGACAACTGGCATAATAAACGCAGACCATTGCTTTTTTTAAAATTTTCCCTTGAGTTCACAGAGAAAAGACCACAGACCTTGGATGATAAAGAGCCTCCTTCAGGCGAGTTCTGCTCCACGTAATGCCCCACCTCATCAGGTAGCTCTGTGAGGCCCGTGGAGGACAAAGAGTAGTGAGGGGACAGAGAATCCGACTCGCATGGGCTCTGGCTGCCAATGCAGGAGTGGGACAGGAGCATGGGACCCTGTTGTTGTTGCTGTTGCTGGAGGCGGTGCTTCTGAACCTCTGCATATAGACTATCTCGCTGCTTTTTAGACATGCGACCAAACTTTACAGCTGTGTTTGGGAAGGAAGGGGAAAAAATAATTGAACTGAAAAATATAGGGGTTTCCTTTAGAGTGTACCTAAAAGACCCAGTAAAACATGAAGAAACTGAATATGTGGTCATAGTTGGCAATGATTAAGATGTGCTTGGTAAATACACTTACTTATGAAGCTAAGCTGAAATAGTAGATACCAGTAGCTCTGTGCAAAGTCGTCCACAAACTTCAACAAAAAAGGGCAACATTCTTTATTTTCAATTTTGCCAGAAGAAATGCACAAATTCTACCAACAAGCTGCAACAGCATTGCTGCTGTCTAATCATCGATGTGAGGAGACACTAGCAAGCTTTCTAGTTCTATGTTATATGTCGGCACAAGGACTAAAGTGTGGTGGCGATAGTGAGTAGAACTTCCTACTTTCTGAGAAAACCCCATCGAGTCTAATATGGCATTAAATGCCACATTAAAGCTATCACTATCTACACTACATCTACATGTATATTAAAGTCCCCTACTATAATTACTCTATTCAATTTAAGCACTAAATCAGATACAAATTCTGCAAATTCAGATAAGAACTCTGAGTAAGCTGTGGGAGGATGATAAACTACAGGAAATAAAATTGGTTTTAACCTAAAATTACTAAAATGCCCAATACTGAGGTCCAGGCCTTCAAAGGAATTATAACATGTTTTTTGCTTTATATTGTCTGTCACCGCAGACAAGATTTTACCAAAATACTGACTGCAAGCTGTTTAAGTGTATGTGTTTAGACAAATCTCTGATGTGTCTTGAGCAGCATGCAAGTCTCACCATCTCTGGACATGCCCACAGCCAGACATTTCTGCAGACGGCAGTGCTGGCAGCGGTTTCGACTCGTTCGGTCAATCAGACAGTTTTTCTGGCGAGGACAAGAGTAGTTGGCATTGCTCTGCTGACTCCGCCTGAAAAAACCCTGGGAGAAGATGTGAAGTAAGAGTCAGTTTTGAAACGTTATCACTTATTTTTTTTTTTTTTCTTGCCTTCTGATTGTTGCTCTGAGTGTTGCTATCCCTGTGCTGTTGCAATCCTGGAATTTCCCCGTTGTGGGACTAATAAAGGCTTATCTTATCTTATTCTACACAACCTTGATTCCAGAAGCGACACAAACATTCTAGTCAGACCCTCACACAACCTTGCAAATATATTTTAAAGTGCATCTATTATGCCCCTTTTTAAAATGTTGACACAGTCTGAACGAACGGTGACATGGTTTAGTCAGAACAACTCAGGGTTTAATTACTGCAGTACACATGGGAGGAAGAAGCTCTCCTCAGAATAGGCAGTTTTATGGCATACTGTTTTAAATGCTAATGAGCCCCTATTGACTCCACCCTCCCTTTTTCATCATTTTTCTGAACTCTCTGTTTTGATGTAATGCCACATTTGAGGCTAACTGTATCTTTTTGTTTTATTTGTACTCACTAAAATGCTAACAAATACTAGGTGAAAGTGAGAGCTTAAAATCCCAAATTAAGCATTATTGGATACTGGGGTGTGTGGCTTAAGTGGCTGATAGCATATCACCGATCCCTGGGATGTAATTAGACCAGAAAAGACCCTGTATGAGTGAATGGCTAATTCTGCTAACGACAGCTATAATAAGCTATAAGAAAATCTACTAAAACAACATCATTGAATAAAATATATGGCCAATAGTTGGTATATGATCTGAATTGGAAAAAAAAGGGTGTTAAGCAGGGATCTATAGAAAATGTAAACAAATGCTGGGAATATGTGTTATATGTCTGTTATATGTTTGTATGTTCCTGTACACAAAGACATCCAACCAATATCCGTTATCATTTTATTGTAGAAATGGGCCCCCTACTAAAAGCTTTAAATAGCTTACTTGGGGTGACCCTTTCACACTCCAACTCAATGTGGGAAAAAAATTTTATTATATACTGCAATTTATGCTGTGAATAACTGTAATTCATTCATTCATGTTGTTGATAATGTGTGACGTGTGTGTGTGTGTGTGTGTGTGTGTGTGTGTGTGAATAAACTGTTAAAATGTAAAATACAGAAAATAGACAAAGAGGATATCCAGTTACAGCTAAGCTAAAGGCTAGCAGTCTCCTCTTTCAGTTTGCACCAGTCAGGTCAGCCTTGAATCCCGGCTGTGGCCCTGCAGGCCAGCTCATGTTAGAAGCCAGATCTACCCAGCTATCAAAATAAGCCAGAATAGCTTGAGATATACATTATAACTGACCGTGGATTGATGAATGAATTGGTCTAGTACAGCGACTACAATTTACAAAAAAGAGCCATAAAATTCCCTGGTCATGCTGATTCATGTTGCCAACCAAGCCAGCCATGTTAGCAATCCCAGTACCCATGCCATGCTAGGGAAAAAATAACATGTCAGAGTGATGTGAGAGATCTCATCTAATGTGGAATAATGGAAGTGCTAGAACCATGGATGTCTAGTAGGGTGGCTAGAATTCTCCAAAAAGGGCTGTAAAACAAGGTCGGGCCACTAGCTATGCGAGGTCCAAGGCTCAATGGAAAACTTCCTCTTCACTACTGAGGGGGGCACGTCACAGGCCTCTATCAACTCTGTTAAGTTATGACAGCAAATCCAAAAGAGGCATTTCATGTAGCGTTGAAATCCTATTTTCTGTGGGAGAGGAGAACTCCTGTGCAGGTGGACTTTGGAGTGTTTGACTTTGCAGACGATGTAATGTCACAATGTTCTACACAATGCAGTGAAATAAAGGGGAGACCGCAAAAAGCATACTGGGGGCTCTTTAAGATCCAAACCAGATTGCCATTGATGGAGTAGCTCATTCTGGCCTGATGAAATCACCCTGGGAGTGCTCAGATCTCCTGACCATTGACCTTGACCTTAAGCACAGCTTAGACACAGACCCATCTAGGAGGTGCTTAAAATCAAGGTCAGAGGCCCTGGAGGAGAACTGTTTTTCATGAAATCATAAATGCCCAGATCTTCTGACCTCTGACAACGACCTTGATCTTAACTTGGATGCAGACTGTGAGTCAGTTTCATGAGAATCAAGGCAACTGCCCAGGACGAGTAGTGAATTTTTCTAAAATCACATAAGTGCCCTGATCTCCTGACCTTTGACCTTAACCTTGAGCACAACTGGGGTGCAGAGCCACTTGAGGATCATTGCGAGAGAGGAGTAGGGATTCCCATGAATTGTGAACAGCCAGACGGACCGACGCCAGGTCACCGCATTACCTTCTTTCGGCTTTGCCTGAATGAGCTAAAAAACAAAACTTGGTTTCCGATTTGCGAGTCACCTCTCGTGACTGACACAGATATTTCTTGTCTAACGTGTGGACTTGATGGCGATGCCAAGGCTTGTCTGGAGGTACAGCATGCTAGCGTCACAGCTCAGATGAGCCCAGCCCTCACTACCGTGTCTGAACACAGATAAATCTCCATCAGCTGCTTGTTGGCTGTGAAATGAGTCTCCAGCTGTCACATTAGCAGCTGCCGATGCTTTACACGCCAGTTTGGTGGAGGAGGGATTGATTTCTGAGCCAAATGATTGTCACTGAGGTTTAGACAAATAATTGACCATTTTTTAAAAGAAAAAAAGCGTGAGGTGAAAGAAAAATAAAGTACATAAGCTTGCTTTACATTATTTACTTTATATGCAATTAGCATCTTAGCTTTATTTATTCATAAGTAAAATAAAGATCATTTTAGTGGAATAACAGCATTCATCCATTCATTCATCTTCTTCCGCTTAATCCTTTTCGGGTCACGGGGGAATAACAGTAGTTTGAGTAAATTATACATATATATCTTTTAATATGAAGGCACACATTCTGGATCCATTAATAATTGCTATATGTAGTGTGTAATTCAGAGGAACTTGTGCTACATAACCATGCAGTAAAACTCTGACATTGGAACAGGCAAAGTTTTTATGATTATGTTGAACTGTAGTGTGTTTATGGCATGTATTAAAGAGTATACCTTAAAAATCACAAAAATCACAGTTAACTTTGTGATCCTTCACACTGAACCACCATACTGATGAAGAGTCTAAAACAGCAAAACAGACTGAAGTGGCCAGGAACGTGCACGCACATTCTGAGGGCCCGTGGCTAGAACGTGAAACAAGGGAAAAATTACAAGGGGAAAAAAATGTGAATTTATAAGATAAAAGGTACAAATTAATTTGAAAAACTGCAAATTTATGAGGAAAAAAGTCACATATGGACAATGACACTGAAAATGTACAAGAAAATGAGAACTGGATTTATAAAAGATTCACTAAATTCATGAGGGGAAAAAGATAAACATTTTTATGAAAATGTCACAAAATTGCAAGAGAAAAGTGACACATTTACAAGAAAAAAATTTCCATGAAAACATATCAATAGAAAAGACATAAGAAGGAAGAATACTGATGAAAAGTCACAAAGTTGGAAGAAAGAAAGACGTTTATTCAAGAAAAAAAAAGGAAATCCATGAGTGAAGAAAGCCTAAAATTTAATCAAAATCATAATGTTTTGTAGAACAAGTCCATTTTTTTCCTCTGGAGAAGCAACTCAGACAAAGGTGGCAAATTGACTGTTGCCCAGGCAACAGCAGCCCGTGCCTGTGCACATCCTTGGACATGACGTTGTGTGAGAGGAGGCAGGAAGATCTTGTAAGAGAGAGTGTTAGGCTCACCTTGCAGCCCTCGCACGTGATCACTCCGTAGTGGATCCCTGATGATTTATCTCCACAGATCTTGCACGGGATAATCTCAATTTGAGCTGAAGAGAGAAAGTGAACACAGTCAGGGTTGTAGGCTGGTCAAGGGAACACACGCTGCATCACCAGCAAGTCATGCTGGTTGAACTGGCAGAATGGGTGATTTGTTCAGGTGTGCTGCAAATTGTTGCTTCCAGTGGTCCAGCAGCATCCATGCATCTTCACAGGACAACACACTGGGTTCAGTTTCTCACAGTAACAGCATGAAAAGCCTCCTTCCTTTGTGGAGTCTTCAGCAGCAGTGTTACCAATAAAGTGACTGAGATTCAATACACAATCATTGCTGAATGCTTCTTATCTTCTGCATTGTTCAACAAACACAGGAAATAAGTTATTCTACATTATGGCCAATGCAATGTTTGACAGATTAAACATTAACCATTCTTTTTCTGAAACCCAGGCCTCTATGTTATGATGAAACTAGATGATGCAATAACTGATATGAGAGATTATTTCTAAATTTAACTCCTTCAATCATGCTAGTTCATTAGCTGATTTGTTAACTTCCAGCCTTTGCTGCAGCAGCACTACAATTTCACTGTTGTAGGACTAATGAAGGATTATCTTATCTTATCTTATCTTAAAGTAGGGCTGCAGCTATCGATTATTTAGTAGTCGACTAATAAGACCATGACTGTCATGATAAATACAGTGCTGAGTTATCAAATTCATGTAATCAGGGTGGTTTCTCTGTCTGGCTGTTAGCAGGATTATGCAAAAACTACTGAACGGATGTTGATGTAATTTTCACCAGAGGTAGCCCTTGGGCCAAGGATGAACCCATTAAATTTTGGTGATGATCTGAGACTGCATACCTCCACTAAGGCCCTTGAAGGAGCCTTGGCAGAGGTATGCACTCTCTGAATGCTTTTCTAGTATACTTATTTTTATACTTAATTACCTTGTTTGTTTTCGGTTTTAGATAAACATTTTTCTGTTTTGAGTTTAGTTTGCTTCCTTCTGTTTGGCTTAAATCTATAGTTAAACTAGAAAAGCACTCGGAGAGCGCAGACCTCCGCCAAGCGCCACAGTTCCCCCCATACAGTGTTTGTGTGTACATTTTCAGATTCCTTGACCATGAAAACATATGACTAGCAATTGGATTGACAATGATAGGATTAGTGGTTCAGTAGTTATTCACGAAAATGGCATTTTCCGTTATGGCGGTTTTCTTCTGGACGGTGATCCGGATCACCACCAAAATCTAATCATCTATAGGATACCCCATTTCTGACAATCTGTGAAAATTTCATGAAAATCCGTCCATAACTTTTTGAGTTATCTTGCTAACAATCAAACAAACAAACCAACGCCGATGAAAACATAACCTCCTTGGCGGAGGTAACTAATCCCCAAGTCTCCAAATATGAATAAATTCCTATATTATTAATGATTGATTGTACGCGTATTCAGAAACGTTTGATCTTCTGGCTGATGAACAAAATTGTTTTAGAATGACAAGGTCCTGTATTGCTCACATATAATCATTATGAACTATTATTAATCCTAGATTAGAGGAAGGAAGCTCTACATTTTGTTGTTCTATAGATTTCCAAAAGTCATCTGATAGTATTCATCATGATCTTCTTAGTTTCATATCACTAAATATTGGTATAAATGGTACATTTTATAATGCTTTAAAAGGCCCAGTTGCTTGTGTGTAGGTGACTGAGCACAGAACAGGCTGGTTTCCAACTCCTTGTGGTATCCAACAGGGAGATGTGCTCTCTCCTATCTTGTTTGCTATTTACTAGTGCTGGGAATCGATTAAAAAAAATGTTAACTAATTAATCATACCCATTTTTAAAAATTAACTTGGATTATTGTGATTAAATTAAAAAAAAACAACTAATTAACTAGTTTAATGCAATGAATCACAGGAAAGGGGAATAGTCGTGGTGTGACCGAGCATAGGCACAATAGCTATACATAAAAAAAATTATTTCATATACTTCTTTACCTCAGAATACGTTTTACATGAGTCTGCTTATCAAGAGATCATGAAAAAAAAATCACCTTCTTATCATGCTGAAATATTATCACAAATGCAATTACTCATTCAGCACCCCACAATTATTGTAAAGATTAGTAAAATGCTGGAAACAAAATTCGCCTCTTGGCGAGGGAGCTTCATCTCACGCCACAAAAAAAGGAAACATTAAAGTAATTCAAGCTAATTTATTGTGAGAATAAACAAATTTCTCATCCAGAAATAGTCATTTTAAACAACCAAACAAAAAACACACGTGAAGAAGATATTGTTGACATTATGTTTAAAATCACAGACGTAACAGTAATAGGTTGAAGTCTGACAATAATATCAGGTAAAGGGTTATCAAACGCTAAACAGCGGGAAACTGCCCTAAAAGGAATTTGAAGGCGGTTGGAATGCACAGGGTTAAACTGTAGGATCTCTTCTTTCAGACAGCGTGTGTATTTATATGACCAGCAGTTTGTAACAGAGCGACAGCTCAGCTCTGAACTGCCTATTTTTAGATGAGTAAAGTTATGCAAGCGTGGCCTCACATTAACAACAAACACACACACACACAGGCATAAGCCCACACACGGATACGACAAACAAGGTGAAGAGAAGCAGTTTGTCAGGTGTACAAAAACACTCCCGCTTTTCTATTAGGTGTTTCAGTTCACTACCGTATCACAGTGAATTTTGAAGGAATCACACTGAGCTGGAAAGTTTAAACTTACTGGGGAAAATATACAATCTACTAATGTTGCACTGCTTATTGTATGTAAAAAATTAGCTGATAAAAAGAGGGACCGGGCGTTTCAATCTGAAAACTGAACTCACTGCAGAAGCTCCCTAAACCTGCATTTTATCTAACATGTAGCAGGTGGCAGCATTCATGGCTGTAAAGCAGTGATTACCAACCAACGGGTCATGGACCACTTGGTACCTGGTCACAGATGGCGTTGGCCGCACACGTACAGGAAGACCAGCGGCCCAGGGGTTGACGACCAACTTGAAATTGCACCTTGTGGGACCAAAATCACAGCAAACCATCCCAGAACCGGCATGGAAGCAGTGGATGCCCCGCTCACACTCACCGCCAGGTCAGGAAAATTATTTTTTTATGTTTTACTGGTTCGTGAACCAAAAAAGATTTGGGAATCACTGCTGTAAAGGATGTCCAGTTCATTAAAAGGGCCATTGACTGAAAAATTGTGTTTTTGTAGGTTTTAACCTGCAGAAATGTGTGACTACTCTTTATCTTAAAAAATTCACACATCCTTTACCTCACTAGGATGCTCTCTTACCAAGCGTGGTTAATACTGTTATTTTTTTTTTTATTTCAGTCACCCTAATAGACATGCCTGTTTCCACCTGGTTCACTAATCCACAGCTGATAACATGTCTTGTGTTATTCTGGCTTATTTTGTTATTAGATTGGTAGGCCGTAACCATCGGCCAGTAACTGCATCAGGAGGTCACCTGGGCAGGGAGGAGGTGACAGACAGGCTGCCTGGCATTAGCTTGACTGTTGATCCGGCCCGTTTTGATAGCTATGTTTCCATAAATTCTATTCCCCCAAACTGGAGTCTTGTTTATCTACAACACGTCATTCTGAGACATAATTTCAGCTTCATTTCTTGTCGTATTATCTCTGTCAACAAAGCTGAAGCTAGCAGTTTAGCCACACATTCATGATTTCTCTGTTTAATGTACTCCAGGGACCAGTCAGATCCCATCAACCAATGAAAGAACACACCCCTGTCCACCAGTGATGCATTATTTCATTCATTCTTGAGGACAAATTTACATTAGTGGACTCAGGCTAGATCCAAGCTAGGAGCTGGGAGCGAGCCTGCAAAGATTAGCAATAGTGGCGTACAGTCAAGTGAAAAAAATTAGGACACCCTATTAAATATTTGGTTCTTTATTAATAAATGTTCACATATCTATGTCTAACCTTGTTTTTGTTTTTATTTGCATTTTTAACATTTATTTTTGCCATTTTAAGTGGGAATGAATGTGGGGGTGTCTTAATTTATTCCTCACCATTTGTTTTGAATTACATTTTACAGAAAATTTGAAAAAAGTCTTTAATTCATTTTTAATTGTTTAGTTATATTACATGAATCTCCCAGCATTTTTAACAATGATATTAAATATCCATATGTCCAAATATGTAAAAAAAAAAAAAAAAAAAAACACACACACAGGCTTATACAGGGTGTCCTAATTTTTTCACGTGACTGTAAGAGGGATAGTGGAGCTATATGCGCCTTAAGAGATTTAAAGAGACATGCACTGAAACCAAATGTTCTGAGAAAGACTGCAAATGATGAGTCACAATTATGCTGCAATAATTAAATAAGTTTTAAAAAATTAGAACAAAATATGAGACAAACATTTCATTAAGACATGTGTGAGCTGTTAGAATGTGGAAAAAGTGAAGCCAATGACCTCTTTAATAGTCAAAGTAAAAATCAATTATAATCTCAGACCAAATATTTAGTTGACCAATCAAAAAATATATATACTCTGTGTGTGTGTGTGTGTGTGTGTGTGTGTGTGTGTGTGTGTGTGTGTGTGTGTGTGTGTGTGTGTGTGTGTGTTAGGGCTGGGAATGATCCCTAATTTCCAGAATCAATTCAATTCTGATTCTTGAGATTCTGAATCGATTTGATCTGATCTGGGAAATTACCATTTTAAAAGCCATTTTACTTGCCAGGAAAAAAAAAAAAAATCTTCGAGACCTAATGCTGCAAACTGTACCAAGAATACTCTAACTTTGCTAATACATAAATTATCACAAAGAACTGACCCAAAGTCAGTTACAATAATGCACTTCTTATTATTTAATTTATGATTTCACAAAGTGCTCACAAGTGCTTTCTTTAGTGCAAAAGGTGTGTAGTGTCAAGTTAACAACCCAGAATCAGTAAATAAAGACATCATCTCACTGTATTTCAGTCCCTCCAGGATTTTGTCGGCTGTTTTTGTGATTGTTGTGGCCCAAAATGCCTGAATTTGTGGGAGCTTTTCCAAAAAAGTTGACATTTTTAGAGGATTTTTGCACTGAAAGTTGTGTGAGAAGTACAGATTTTAAAGTAGCTGCTTTTTCCACAGTTTACAGTGATGCTGTTCTGTGTAACGCCACAAGAAAAGCACAGGATTGCCAAAAAATTCCTGTTAAACAATGATTTATGTAGAATTAAATGCTCAGTAAAACTGCCAAAAAATGACCAACATTGTATTCTTGCTGAGAACTTAAAAAAGAAATAAAAGAATTAGTCATTACAACAACCAAAACGCATTGAATGCATATTGGAGTATGGAGAAAATTATGGCAGCACCTTCTTGAATCTTGAATTTACAAACTAAGACCCTGAAAAATTTGAGGTCTTTCTGTGCTGAAATCCACATGAAGCAGGGATGCTCCTCCACTGACAGCCTCCTCCCTTCAGAAGGTCTCAGTGCAGGATGGAGCTTGGAGTGGAAACCCAGCCTTCATAGATCTGAAGGGGAGGTGAAAAGAATAGATTTCACAGTAAAATTAATAATCATATTTTTAAATCCCCACACCACAGTAGGGTTTAATAATTTAGTTTCTTTTATTTTTTGTTGTTTATATTTTAACTACAAATTAACTTTCAATTTTTGAAAAGTTTCAATTCATTTCCTAGGAAGATTTGTTCATTTCAATTAAGTTCTGTTGAGTAAAAATAGCTCGTACTGCAGCCATTATTAATTCTGCCATTTTCATTTTATTGTGATTCATTATTATCTTCAAATCTGTCACTTAAGTGCTAGAAGTCCATAATCTCAGAAAATATACCTTTATTCTGCATTTATTCACAGCGCTTAACCAACAGTTAACTCTGTATCAATAGTTTGTAAAAGAAAACACCATCATGCTAGATAAATTAATTTACAACACAAATGTTAAAACAAACAAATGATATTTTACTTACAATTTCAGCAGCTCCAAGTGTCCCTCTTTGTTCACGGGTTTCAGCCAGTCTCCATGCGTTTTCAGTTTATCAATCGTCAACTTTATGTCCCAACACAGCTCTGCGCATAGTACAAAACCGTTTCTCCGCTCATGTAAACACAGAAGTAAAGACATGTGCATGCGCCGCAGGAAACTCTTGCCAGATGAGAACCATTTTAACACCACAGAAGAAGAACTACGATATACGTTAGCTTGTTAGCTGTTAGCGCTCCGTGTGTTTCTGGGTCTTGGCCGCAGTTCCTGGCTCACTGACCCGGTTTCGACCCATTCAGACTCAGCAGACGTTCACAGATGTAACAGAATTATATTTAAAGATCGATCCGTGGATTTTGTGGATTGACATCGACTCAGTCAAACGTGGATCGATTTATATCATTGTATCGATCTTTTGAACCCACCCCTAATATACATAGCCCTAATATTCCCCAAATAGACAACACTGTACCCACCAAGACCATATGGTGTTGCTCAAACAACAAAGCCTGGATCAACCCTAGGATAAAGTCCCTGCTGAAAGAAAAGAAAAGGATCTTCAGGTTGGGAAACAGGGAGAACCTGAAGTTCGTACAGAGGGAGGTAAGGAGGAAGATCAGGGAAGGCAAGGACAGCTACAGGAAGAAGATGGAGGATAAGCTGAAACAGAATGACATTGGCGGGGTCTGGAGAAACCTCAAAACCATCTCTGGGCTCCAGAATACCTCCTCCCAGGCCACGGGGAGCAGGGAGTGGGTGAACAACCTGAACCTGTTTTAACAGGTTTGACCAACCACCCTCCCCTCCACCTGCATACCAACCACTGCTGCCTCTACCATAATCCAGTCCTGCTGTCCACCCCCCCCACCCCCACCAACAACCCACCCCCCCAAGCACACAGCCCCCCTGCCCCAACCTGACCCTCATTAAGACCCAGTTGAGGGCGGAGCTGAGGAAGATCAAGGTGAGGAAGGCCTCGGGTCCAGACTGCATCAGCGCAAAGCTCCTCAAGTCCTGCGCAGACCAGCTGTGTGGGATTGTGGAGCACATCTTCAACCTGAGCCTTAAGCTGGGGAGGGTACCGCAGCTGTGGAAAACATCCTGTGTGGTACCCATACCAAAGACTTCCCACCCCCAGAGACTTGAACAGCTACAGACCAGTGGCCCTCACATCTCACCTGATGAAGACCCTGGAGAGGCTGCTCCTTCCCCACCTCTGCCTCCTGGTGGGACCAGCGATGGATCCACTCCAGTTCGCCTACCAGCATGGCATCGGGGTGGAGGATGCAGTGATCTTCCGCCTACACCATTCCCTGTCCCACCTGGAGAAGCCTAGGAGCACGGTGAGGATCATGTTCTTTGACTTCTCCAGTGCTTTCAACACCATCCAACCGGTGATCCTGAAGGACAAGCTACTGTGCACAGGGGTCGACCAGCACCTGTCATCGTAGATCCTGGACTACCTCACGAACCGGCCACAGTTTGTGAGAACCCAGGATTGTGTGTCCAACACTATCATCTACAGTACGGGGCCCCCCAGGGAACAGTTCTGGCTCCCTTCCTGTTCACCCTTTATACTGCGGACTTTTCACACAACACACCATACTGCCATCTACAGAAGTTCTGACGACTCTGCGATCGTCACCCTCATCTCTGATGGAGATGATGCAGAGTATAGAGGATTTATCCAGGACTTTGTGCACTGGTGCCATCAGAACTGCCTCCAGATCAATGCGAGGAAAACTAAGGAACTGGTGGTGGACTGCCAAAGGCGAGGACAACCCCCCACAGCATCAGTAAACATCCAGGGAACAGACATTGAGATGGTGACATCCTACAAGTACTACCTGGGTGTTCATTTGAACAATAAACTGGACTGGTCACACAATACCGACGCGCTCTACAAGAAGGGACAGCACAGGCTGTTCCTTCTGAGGAGACTCAGGTCTTTTGGAGTGCAGGGGGCACTCCTGAAGACCTTTTATGATTCGGTGGTGGCATCAGCCATCACATTTGGAGTGGTCTGCTGGGGCAACGGCATCACGGCAGCCAACAAGAAGAGACTCAACAAACTGATCAAGAAAGCTAGCTCCTGGGAGAAGCGCCTCGACCCAGTGGAGGAGATAGGAGAGAAGAGGATTTTTTTTTTTTTTGTATACTTTATTGATCCCCAGAGGGGAAATTGAGGGCATCCACCTGGATGGATGAAGCAGCCACAGTATGGCGCTATCACTTTACCATTCACACACACAATCACACCTAGGGCCACTTTAGAGTCTCCAATTAACCTAACCTGCATGTTTTTGGCATGTGGGAGGAAACCAGAGAACTCCCGGAGTAAACCCACGCAGACACGGGGAGAACATGCAAACTCCACACAGATCACTATTGGTCAGGGGCTGGGATCGAACCAGGGATCCCATGGCCAAGGGTGAGTTGCTGTGCTGCCGCAGTGCTAACCACTGCACCACCGCACCGCCATGGATGGCTTAGCCACCATTCTCCCCGAGGATGGTGGCTTAGCTGTCATCTCTGCTGGAGTTCAAGTTCCACCCCATGCAGGACACGCTGAATGCACTGAGTAGCTCATTTAGCAGTAGACTGCACCATCCTAGCTACACGACCAAGAGGTTTTGCAGGTCCTTCCTACCCACGGCTGTCAGACTTTATAACCAAAGCAGGGCTGCTTGTAGAGGATGTAAAAAAGAAAAAAACTTTACAACCTAATAAGTACTGAATGCACAAAACGTAACAAACTTGCATAATAACGGTCCCCTAGGCTGACTCAAATACAAAATATGCTGTATGGGTACATATTCATACTATGTGGGGTAACTGAATAGACTGTTATGCTGTTTATTCCATCTAGCTACAATGCTCCACGCTGTGCATATTTCTGTGTACATATGTATATTCACTGCTCTTATTATCTTAACTTCTAAATTATTGCTCTGTTGCTATCCCTGTGCTGTTGCAATCCTGGGATTTCCCCATTGTGGGACTAATCAAGGCTTATCTTATCTTTGTACGTACACACACACACACACACTGTATATATACAGTATCTCACAAAAGTGAGTACACCCCTCACATTTTTGGAAATATTTTATTATGTCTTTTCATGGGACAACACTGAAGATATGACACTTTGATACAATGTCAGTGTACAGCTTGTATAACAGTGTAAATTTGCTGTCCCCTCAAAATAACTCAACACACAGCCATTAATGTCTAAACCGCTGGCAACAAAAGTGAGTACACCCCTAAGTGAAAATGTCCAAACTGTGCCTGAAGTGTCAATATTTTGTCGCCACCATTATTTTCCCACACTGCCGTAACTTTCTTGGCCATGGAGTTCACTAGAGCTTCACAAGTTGCCACTGGAATCCTCTTCCACTCCACCATGATGACATCATGGAGCTGGTGGATGTTAGAGACCTTGCATTCCTCCACATTCCGTTTGAGGATGCCCCACAGATGCTCAGTGGGGTTTAGGTCTGGAGACATGATTGGCCAGTCCATCATCTTTACCCTCAGTTTCTTTAGCAAGGCAGTGGTTGTCTTAGAGGTGTGTTTGGGGTGGTTATCATGTTGAAATACTGCCCTGCGGCCCAGTTTCCGAAGGGAGGGGATCATGCTCTGCTTTAGTGTGTCACAGTGCATGCTGGCATTCATGGTTCCCTCAATGAACTGTAGTTCCCCAGTGCCGGTAGCACTCATGCAGCCCCAAACCATGACACTCCCACCACCATGCTTGACTGTCGGCAAGACACACTTGTCTTTATACTCCTCACCAGGTTGCTGCCACAAACGCTTGACACCGTCTGAACCAAATAAGTTTATCTTGGTCTCATCAGACCACAGGACATGGTTCCAGTAATTCATGTCCTTAGTCTGCTTGTCTTCAGTAAACTGTTTGCGGGCTTCCTTGTGTTTTATCTTTAAAAGGGGCTTCCTTCTAGGACGACAGCCATGCAGACCAATCTAATGCAGTGTGCGGCATATGGTCTGAGCACTGACAGGCTGCTCCCCCCCCCAAAGCTCTGCAGCAATACTGGCAGCACTCATACATCTATTTTCAAAAGACAACCTCTGGATATGACGTTGAGCACGTGCACTCAACTTCATTGGTCGACCATGGCCAGGCCTGTTCTGAGTGGAACCTGTCCTGTTAAACTGATGTATGGTCTTGGCCACCATGCTGCAGCTCAGTTTCAGGGTGTTGGCAATCTTCTGATAGCCTAGGCCAGTGTTTTTCAACCTGTTTTAAGCCACGGCCCATTTTTTACATTGGCAAAATCCTGGGGCACACCATCAACCAAAATGACACAAAATGACACTCTATAGCCTAACACAGTAAAAATAATAAAATATAGTTAGCAATACAGTTTCTAAATGTATTTATACTCACTCAGTGTGAACCCTGGGCCTGTTTAGATGAACACAAAGCTGATATCCTGGCAGGAATGGAAGAAAGACACACACGGAGCTCTTCATCAACAGCTCTCAGTCTCTCTCTGTTTTTAGTTTTTATCACAGTCAAGCTTGAAAAGCTCAGCTCACACAGATATGTCGTGGAAAATGGGAGCAATGTTGGAATAGCTTTGCTGGCCAGAATGGGGAACTCCTTGGCAGCAATCAACCAAAAACTGTCCAAAGGAAGATCAGCAAAGTTTGTTTCAGTTCAATGAGTTCCTCTTGCTTCTGTAAAGTCATGTCGTTTCCAGCAACTGATGCTGAGCTGTATGGGTTCCTAACCCAGTCAAGGCATTGTGTGAAGTCTGAAGAGAAATAAAATAACAACTTCTCCTCACGAGTTTTCAAATGTGTGCCAATCACCTGGCACAGTGCAGCAGTGTTAACAGTGAGTTAGCAAGAGTGTTGCCAGAGCTGCACCTTTAAATAAAATCCATTCATTTTATCCATGCTTGTAAGCAGGTTTTCATTTCGGCCTTGCATTCGGGTGTTCAGTTCATTCAGATGATGAAATATATCAGCCAGGTATGCCAGCTTTGCACACCACTCATCAGCTGCAAGCAGCTTTGAGTCATCAGGCCTCTCATTTGTCAGAAATACTTTAAGTTCCTCCCGCAGCTCATACACTCGGGCCAGCACCTTGCCACGCGACAACAATCGGACCTCCGTATGGAGCTATAAGGCTTTATGCTCCACTCCCATTTCCTCACACAAAGATGCAAATATACGACTTTTCAAAGGTCGTGTCTTCACAAAGTTCACCATGCGCACAACATTATCCAACACAGGAACTAAATCTGCTGGTAAAGTCTTTGCAATGAGGGCCTCATGGTGCAAAAAACAGTGCGTAACAATAACATCTGGGTTACTTTCTTTCACTCTGTTTACGAAGCTTTTGGTGCGCCCGACCATGGCTGCTGCTCCATCAGTGCAAACACTTGTGCAATTTTCCCAAGCTAGCCCTCCTTTGTCAAGATATTCCGACGTGACTCGAAAAATTTCCTCTCCTGTTGTTTTTTCTGGAAGTGTCTTGCAAAATAGAAAGTTTTCTCTTATGACATCTCCGTCCATAAAACGCACGTTGGCCAAGAGCTGAGAAGGTCTACTAATATCCGTTGACTCATCAAGCTGCAATGCAAATTTCTTACTGATGCGTATTTTTTCCAAAACGACAGTTTCAATGTCTGCAGACATGTCATCAATATGCCGGGCAATTGTGTTATCTGAGAGAGGGACTTTAGTGATGTCTTTGACCGCGTCAGGGCCGAGCATTTCATTTACAATGGCTTTGCAGGCAGGCAGTATTAATGTTTCTGCCACAGTGTGGGACTTTTTTGATTTAGCTACGAGTTCAGCAACACGGTAGCTTGCTTTGAGGGTTCCCTCATTTACCTTTGTGGTTTTTCTCAAAAAAGTTGCCTGTTTCTCCATGGTTTTACGCAAGCGTACAAAATAGTCTATCGGCTTGTTTTCAAGGGACGGGTGCTTCGTTTGGAGATGGCGTTTAAGCTTGCTTGGCACCATGGCACTGTTAGATAGCTTCTCACCACACACCAAGCATAACAGAGTCGGTGTTGTCGCATCCCCAGTGAAAGTAAATCCGAATGAAAGATAGCTTTCGCTATATTGCCTTGAGCTCACCGTCTTGTCTTTTTCCTTTCGTGTACCACTCATACTAGGGCATTCTTCTTGGTCAGAATTTTGTCCAGAGCCTTGTTCGGACTTAGCCTTTCCCCTTGTCAAAAACTTCTCCATCACTGTCACTGTGACCTGTCACGTGCAGCTCTAATTCTATTGTCTTTTTACA